>CANTUV010000045.1:27587500-28837500 GCA_947685225.1 Garcia nutans
ATCAAACTTTTCCTCTGGAGTGGCTTGCAACTGAATAAAGATCCTCTGTACTTTATCTAGCCACTGCTCAGCCACTGCTGGATCTATAGTACCCAGAAAATCTTCTGCTTGAGTATTGGTAGTGAGATAAATAATTACATGTCTAGGTAAATTCTGTCAAACGACACGAATTTAGTCAAAGGCAAGTGGATTTTAAGTGAGACCATTGTGACTCCTCCTCTTACCTGGGAATTTACCTGGTGTAATTGTTTATTTCTAGTCCTTTATTAGCACAAAGTAAGTATGTCGACGATGAGATTTGATATTGAGAAATTTGACGGGAGAATGAATTTTGCACTGTGGCAAGTGCAAGTCAAAGATTTGTTGATCCAGTCTGGACTGCATAAGGTTTTGCAAGGTAAACCGACAAGTGGAGACTCAGGAAAATCTAAAATTAGCGACGAAAAATGGAGTGAGCTAGATTTAAAGGTGGCAAGTCAAATCCGCATGTGTCTAGTAAAAAATGTTCTTGCTAATGTGGTTGGATTGTCCACGACAAAGGAGCTGTGGGAGAAATTGGAAGAATTATACCAAGGAAAAAATATATCCAATAGGTTATATTTGAAAGAGTAATTTCACACGTTGAAAATGGAGGAAGGTACAAGGCTATCATATCACCTGAGTGTCCTTAACGGCATCGTTTCTGAGTTGGAAACTCTTGGAGTGAGAACCAAAGATGAAGATAAAGCTCTCCGACTCATCCTATCACTTCCTTCGAAATATGAGCACATGAAGCCTGTTTTAAAATATAGTAGTAAGGAAATGGTGTATGCGGATGTGGTTAGTAAGTTAATTACTGAGGAGAGAAGATTGAATGAAATGGAAAATAAAACATATGAAGATTCAGCTTTGTCTGTCGGTAGCAAGAAAAAGAACAAAAGCTCCGGAAAGAGAAAGGTTGTCTGCTGGGGTTGTGGTCAAACTGGACATGTGAGAAAGGATTGCCAGAACGGTGGAGCTGATTCGGCTAGAAGCTCTAACGTTGTTGCTACCAATGTGATCTCCTGTGGCAAAGGAGATGATGCGTTCTGTAACACCCCTATACCCCGTATACGTACACAGCATGCTAATACGATCGTAATATACGTATACTGAATATAGAAATGTCACGGTTACAAAACACACATGACATGACTCTTATATACTATGAACAAATTCAAAACCTTTAAATGAGTTTATAAAACGAAATAGATAGAAAGTTTATTTAAAACGCAGCGGAAAATATAACAAATGTTTCCCAATACATTTGCATCAAAATCAAAAGTTACAAATATAAAATATATACATGAGTGGCAGCTCTTCTCTGATCTTTAAGTCCAAAAATCAATTCTTCAACGCCTAGACTCACTAGGTCTAGAGGAACTCTCGGGTTCAATCCTGTCACCTGCGCGATGAACCACAATCGCGCTGAGCCAACAGCTCAGTAGAACAAACTATAATGATATTATGCTATGTCATACATTCAAACAATTTAGATCATACTCAATACACTTTATTTTATGGATGTTACATTTCATTATTTCAATAATTGTATCATCATCCATTACTCACACATTTAACATAGACACACATGGGCCCAACAAGCATTTAATATGATATTCAAAGTTCAGAGTTACTGCTTTGGTTTATAATCACAATGATCAAGCCCGTAGGCAATATATATCATATCTCTATCCATGGATAGTGTAACAGACCCAGTCTCTTGGACCATCAACCCATTAACATGAGGAGATCCTCAACCCGGCTAGACTGTTACTAGTAACAGACCCAGTCTCTTGGACCATCAACCCGACTAATCGAGGAGATCCTCAACCCGGCTAGACTGTTACTTTTCATAAATTTCATTTTCACATTTCATTTAGTGTAACAGACCCAGTCTCTTGGACCATCAATTCAATTCAATTCAATTGAAGAGATCCTCAACCCGGCTAGACTGTTACCTTTATATAGGCATGCCGCCAAAACCAGTACTCTGAAATTTGAATAAACATATTAGGCACACAACCATTTCATATATCTCTTTATAAATCTTTTTCTCAATTCATTTCTCATTCCACAATCAACTAGGCAAACATGCCTCATTTGAATCAATATAGCCAATCACAATGGCTTTACACATCATCTTATCATCACATCTTTCATTTTCATAACACATACATATACCATATTACATTTCATGAGGTTCATATTGTATAAAACATAACATTATTCAAACATATCAACAATACAATGAAATTACTTAGTACATTCACACTCAAATGTATAAGTTCCAAAATCACATGAATGTATGTTATAATGCAAGGTTTGTACTTACCTCAAAAGAAATCCACACAATTCTAAACACTTCCTCTTAACAAGTCCTTCACCAAATAATTAAGGCAATTCACCTTCTTCACAACCTAATTCAGAACAATGACGAAACTCACATAAGATCATAAGGCTAAGAATCAATTAGGGCAAACTCTAAACTGGACACGCTCACCCACACGGGTGTGTCCCTGACCGTGCCCTAACTCTACAACACAGAAGCATTTACACGTTCAGGACCACGGGCGTGTCACTGGGCGTGTAATACCTACTGTCTCTCAGAAGTATCGACACGTCCAACATCATGAACTTGTTCCTGGCCGTGTCAATTCCCCAAAGTCACAGTAGCTATGACACGCTCACTAACACGGGCATGTTAATGGCCGTGTCACACCTACTGCCATCCAACACAATTGACACGCCTAAAGACCTGAACGTGCTCCTGGGCGTGTCAGGCCAAAAACCCAGATTCCGGCCAAAACAACAATCCAACCAACAAACAACAATCTTCCACCATCTTCCACTTCAACAAAACTCAACTAGACACACCCAAAACCATAACAACCTTGCAAAAACACCAACACAACTCAAAATACAAATCCAACACCAAATCACAACATCATCAAAAACTCTAAACACAACCACAACTCAATCTTAACCAACAAACTTATTCTTCCTTTCAATCTTACTCTTTTCTTCAATCCAACCCAAGAATCAAAGATCAAGTAAACCCAACACTCTTAAACATAACACACTCAAACATATCCATATCAACAACCATAAATCACCAAACCCACAACACAAACTCAAAGAAAACAAGGAAATCAAGAGGAAACTTACCAAGAATGAAGAAAACTCTTAAATTCCTCCTTGATCTCTTGAAAACTTCTTCAATCTTGAGCTTGGAAGGTCAAATCTCTCCCTCTCTCTTGTTCTCTTGCTGCTGCCGTCCAAAGCAAAGAAAGGAGAAGAAAAGGAAAATGAGAGACACGAGAAGAGAGGAAGAAGGAAGAAAAGGAAAAGAAAGAAAAGTCAAACATTAACCCTCTCTCTCCTCAAAACATTCTCCTCCACACAAATAAAAAAAAATAAAATAATCTCAAACATCACCATCCACCCATCTTAATCCACTAACTCAATTTCAAAATAATTACCTTTATACCCTTCAAACAAATATTTGTATATGTTAAGTATATCACAATATATACAACATATACACATTACTCTAACCTCAACTCTCTTTCCAATAAAATAAATACACTTAATCCAATAATAACAATAATTACTCCAATACTTGTAGGGTACATTTTGGGATATTACACGTTCTCTCTGTAGTTGAGAGATGTATGTCCTCATGGCATGATTGCTACCCGTTGAGATGCCATGGAAGAGGACGGATTATTGGTAGCTGGTCCACGAAAATGCGCGCTGCATTGGTTGACAATTGATGCAAGGTGCGTGGTGAAAAAATTATGTCAATGGCTAATGAACTCTCGGTAAAGTCAACAGGAGGGTTGCACCATAAACTATTAGCGGGATCAGACATGGCCGGTGAAAAAATTCTTGGAGTTGATGAAGTAATTCCAAGTGGTGATACTCTTTTATGGTGGAGTATGATAATTCTTGTTATTAAAATTATGATTGTCGGTAACAGATAATATTGTATTTTTTCTTTATTTTGTCAATGTGGAGATTGTTGGCAATCATTGTTGACAAAAAGAAATGAAAAATATAAAATATAAAACTTAAACAATCCCACATTGGAAAATGATGCAAAAGGAAGGGATGAAATTTCCTATATAAGGGAGTTTAGGTTTTGGTTTCAAAACACATCAAAACACAACAAGTGTTTTATATTAGAGATTAGAGTTGAGCTCTTGGAGTCTCTTGGAGTATAAATATTCGGGGTGTTTTGGGTTTCGGGTAGAAAAATATTTTGTATTTGTGGTTGTAACAATTTTCCACATAGTAAATATTTTTCTTGGTTGTCGTTAGGCAACGGCAGTGGTTTTTCTCCATTTGGAAGTTTTCCACGTTAAATCTTTGTGTCTTTATTCTCTTTAATTTCTCAATTGTTATTTTATTTTCTCATTTATTCCTGCTTAAAGACAGTCCGAGGGGCGGAAAAATAGCGATTTTCCCAACATTTACGCCTTCTTTAAACAATGCCATTATGTTGGGGGTGTATATACACATGTTCTTTTTTGATGTAAAATTCCATTTTGGTTGAGCAAATTCTGAAACTCAATACAAATAGACTCACACCCATTGTCAGTTCTGATAGATTCAAAATGAACATCAAATTGAACATATACCATCTTAAGAAATTGAGCAAAAATATGTACTGTGTGATTTTTATATGGGATAAGAAATGTCCAAGTGGCTTGGGAGAAATCATCTACTAAAGTGAGAAAATAGTGAGCACCAGATGTTGATGCAATCTTGTATAAGCCCCAAATATCAACATGCACAAGATCAAAAACAGAATTGGTATGTATTTGACTCGATTGAAAAGGTAGCCTCTATTGTTTTGTCAAAGGACAGATATTGCAAGGTTTAAAAACAACATCAGAATCAACTTTACAAAATTCTAGATGTTGAAGTACAGAATAAGAGGCATGGCCAAGCCTTTTGTGCCAGAGAGAAATAGGACTAAGCACTGAAGTCTTATCTTATATACAGGGTTTAGTACTGTTATCATGTGTTTTGTTGATTTGTGATAGAAGAGCTTTGGAGCAAGATGAGTTTTCTAACACATACAAGTTCCCTATCAATTTACCAGTTGCTACCGTGACCTTTGTCTACTGGTCCTGAAATACATAGTAATCAGGGTAAAAGATGGCTACAATGTGAGAATATTGAGCTAATTTTCTAACTGGTAGTAAATTAAATTTGAATGATAGTACCAGCAATATATTGGTAAGGGTTAAATGAGAGTTCAAAGAAACAGTTCAAGTTTGTTGAACCATAGTAGTGGTGCCATCTGGTAAGTAAATGGGTAAAAGGTGTTTCAAAGGCTGCAAATTATTAAGAAGTTTAGGGGTACTGCACATATGACTTGATGCTTTTGTATCAATAATCCAACTATCAAATACTAACCGATTCAAGGTACTTAATGCAAAGGTAAGAGCAGTTATATCTGCATAATATTTTGTGTAAGCAAAATTCACCATAGCTTAAGAATCAGCTATGCGAACTTGCTTGCCTTTAATCATTTTCAACAACTCATGTTGTATGATATTTGTCAAAGATGTATTATCTTGCTTTTCTGGTCCTTTCTCTTCAATGAAATCCAAAGTTGTCTCTGCAATGTTTGCTACTGGTCTGAGTAAGCCTTTCTCCCTTTGTTCTCTGAGTTCTTTATACCATTCAGGTACTAAATGAAGCTTAAAACAAGTGTCTGTACTGTGACCATTTTTGTTGCAAAAATCACAGTATAAGTGTGCATTTCTTCCTCCTGAGCTGTTACCATATCCCCTTCCTGAGTTCTCATAACTTCCTCTTCCAAAAGTCTCCTTTCTATAGCCTTGTGTTCTAGCCAGCATTGCATTATTTTCAAAAGTGTCTGAATATGACACATGAACTTCCCTTTGCTTATCAACTCGCAGCACCATTGAATATGCTTTATTAACAATAGGTAGAGGTTCCATGACAAGACTTGATTACTTATATTATCATAGGTTTCATTAAGTCCCATCAGAAATTGAATTAGGTGATTAAAAGATGTAATGTCATTAACTGACCTATCAGCATCACAGGTACAAGTAGGGAATGGCATTAAAACTAAGAATTCATCCCACAACTCTTTGAGTTTGGTATAGTAAGTCATAACTAACATAGTTCCTTGAGTAAAACTACTTATCTCTCTCTGGATATGATAAAGCAAGGGACCATTACATTCTCCAAATCTTTCCTCAGTCTCTCCCCATAGATCTTTTGCAGTAGAGGCATACAAAAATGCATCTACAATATCTTTGGAAATCGAATTTAATATCCATTAAGTCACCATAAAATCTACGCTTTTCCATTGTTGATAATTTTCTGAATCAACATTAGGCATTGTACAAGATCCATCAATGAACCCTAACTTGTTTTTTGCATCTAAGGCAATTCTCATAGATCTGTTCCATGCAAAAAAAAAAAAGTATTCCAATTAATGGAGTTGAAACCAGCATTATACCTGGATGATATGAACTATGTAGGAAGAGAGGATCGTTGTTGTTATTGTTATGGACATTTACATTTCTTGTATTTTCTGCTTGATTCACAATCTCTGTTGTTTCATCCGCCATTGTTATCAACAGAAAAAAAAAATGAGAGAAAGATAAACTCTGATATTATTAGGTAGACTGAAAAAAGAAGAAAAGGAACTTTGGATCTTATGCTCTAATACCATGTATAAAAGTAACAGAATAGAAAAACTAGTTGATGATGGGAGAAGAAATCCGCAATTGTTCATTAATACTAGAAGCTTTTGTACAACTATTTATATAGAAAATGAATCTAACTAACAAATCAATGCCAACTCATAGTTCACGTGAAGCTAACCAACTGTTGCCAGCTCACTAACAGAAAAGATAACAAATAGCTGACTTCTGATATAATTTACTATCATTCTACAATGAAACCTTATAGTCTTCGACACAATTCTAATACCATTAAACAATAAGTTCATTTATCATTTTAAAGAATTCATTATTTGAGTTCTCCACCTCAAGGGTCATGACATAACATTTTCTTTGGGATATATTCATTATGAAATTGCTCAATTTTATTTATATAAAATAGCTTTTTCATACATGAATAATAAAAATATCAAAACAAAATCCATAAAATCTCATATTAACTTATCAAATAAAAACTACATAACTTATCTTTTCAATTCAAATCTTTGTATTGGTCTTGTTTGATTTTCTGCAGCAAATGGGGCATATTTTTCAACACCTCTCCTTGCATCTTTTACTGCAAATTTGAATATCTTCTCTCATGACTCTAAGTTTAGCTTATCAATGTAAAGCTCCTCCTTTACGATAGTACTTATCGTTAAGCATTCAAAATCTTCTATTTATTTATTTTTAAAAAACAAAAAAAAAGAGCATAAATCAAACGGTTTATAGTATTGTAATATAAAATTTCAGAAGTTTAAAAACATGCTCTAAGTTTTTTTTAATTTCTTTCATTTTATTGCAATTTATAGACATTCTGTCACCTTCATCATTTTTGCATTTTATTATAGTTTATAGATATCTCGGTCACTTTATCTTTTTTTTATATTTTATTGCAGTTTATAAACATATCAATCACTTTATTTTTTTCCTTTTGTATTTCATTGTAGTTTACAACATGTCAATTATTTCATCATTTTTAACATACATGTCCCTTTAAAATATTTTTAATCAAATTTTCAGTTTAAAAACTTGTAAGATATTCATCAAATTCCTGCATTTTCATTTGTTATGATCTCGGTTATGTTACATTTGCATTTGTTATGATCTTGGTTATGTTTTTGTGGATACTGAAAGACTATAATTTAGGAATAACCCTAGATCATCTTGCTCAGAGAATTGTTTGATAAGAAAAAAAAAACGAAAGCGTACCTTGATCCATGGCCATTGATTACTTGTTGTGAAAATCTGATTCTCTCTATTACTGTTGTATTCTGTTTCTTCCCTCTAGCCTTTTCTTTTAATTTTTTCTCTCAATGGTTAGAGAACAAGAAGAACAAAACTGTATACGTGAGGTAACCGTATCTCACTATATACGTGAGGTAACCGTATCTCATGTATATCATTCCCTGATTTTTAGGTAACCAAATCCCACGTATATCATATATTATTCTATTTTCTTGTCAGTTTTTATAAAGTTAGAGGGAAGGGTATTTAAACTCAAACCAAATCTTATTCTTCTAAGCCCAATGACCATTATCTTGGGTCATCCTTAATTAGAACTGGTCCAAGTAATTACATGGCCACATTATAAATTATTAAAATAATCTAACAATCTCCCACTTGGCCCATGTGCATACTTTAAATCTATCAGGTTAATCTTTAATTAGAATTAAAATGATTGGATTATGGCAGTTACAAGTCATTAAATCGACATGGTTCCTTCCATATATCACAAACCATCTCAATTCATAAGAACCTTTAATCAAGAAAATTCAACAAACAATACATTGTTGCTATCAACATCATTGTTATCTCACTCAAACCATTAGTGTATACATCTATAATGTGGATAACAATTAAATAAGCAAAAAAAAAAACAAATACAACTTTAATTGAATTCTTAAGTGTCACAATAATATGAGCAAAATAAGCATATGTATATATATACATTTTTCAACATTATGCTAACAAGGACTTATCTACAATGCCCATCCTCTCAACATGGCCAGTAAAGGTTTTGGGCGGTAACCCTTTAGTTAACGGATCCGCTATCATCGGGTCAGTACCAATATGCTCAATCGACACTTTGTGATTTTGCACTTCTTCTTTCACAGATAAGTACTTTAAATCCATGTGTTTTGCACCCTTAGAATACCTATCTTTCTTAGAGAAGAATACAGTTGCGGAATTATCACAGTAAATTCTCAACGGTCTAGCTATACTGTCAACAATGTCTAGACCTGAGACAAAGTTCCGCAACCACAATGTGTGAACAGTGGCCTTAAAGCATGCCACAAATTCGGCCTCCATTGTGGAAGTAGCAATGACAGATTGCTTTCCACTTTTCCATGAAACTGCTCCTCCAGCCAGAAGAAACATATATCCAAATGTAGATTTTCTTGAATCTACACAACCGGCATAGTCTGAATCCGAGTATCCTACCACTTCGAGATGGCTGGACTTTCTGTATGTGAGCATATGATCCTTAGTGCCTTGTAAATATCTAAGAACTTTCTTTGCAGCTTTCCAATGGTCCATTCCGGGATTACTTTGATATCGGCCTAACATTCCGACGGCAAAACTGATATCCGGTCGAGTACATGTTTGAACATACATTAAGCTCCCAACTACTGACGCATAGGGAATAGACTCCATTTCCTTTCGTTCCAAATCATTTTTAGGACATTACATTTCGCTGAACTTATCTCCTTTCTGAATTGGAACTATTCCTGCGGAGCACTTTTCCATTCTAAATCTCTCTAATACTTTGTCAATGTAAGCTCTTTGAGACAATCCTAACAATCCTTGTGATCTATCACGAAATATTTCTATTCCTATCACATAGGATGCCTCACTCATATCTTTCATTTCAAAATTCTTAGAGAGAAATCCCTTTACGTCATGCAACAAGCCAATATCATTTGCAGCAAGAAGAATATCATCAACATATAGGACTAACACAATGAACTTGCTCCCACTGACCTTCATATAGATGCACCGATCAACAGTGTTTTCTACAAATCCATATGAAGTAATGGTATTATTGAACTTAAGATACCATTGACGGGAAGCTTGTTTCAGACCATATATTGACTTCTTTAATTTACACACTAAATTTTCCTTTCCTGTGGTCACAAAACCTTCTGGTTGGTCCATATATATTTCCTCTTCTAAGTCACCATTAAGGAAGGCGGTCTTTACATCCATTTGGTGAAGCTCTAGATCATAATGAGCCACCAAAGCCAAAATAATTCTTAAAGAGTCCTTTTTAGAAACTGGAGAAAAGGTCTCTTTATAGTCAATGCCATCCTTCTGAGTATAACCTTTAGCAACAAGTTTGGCCTTGAACCTTTCAATGTTGCCCTTCGAGTCTTGTTTGGTCTTAAAGACCCATTTACAACCAACTCGTTTTGAACCTTTAGGCAACACTACTAAATCCCATACTTTGTTGTCATCCATTGATTTCAACTCTTCTTTCATGGCATTAAACCACTTTTCAGAATTATCACATTTCATGGCTCCCTGGAAAGAGACTGGATCCTTATCAATGCTCAATTCACATTCATGCTCAAGTGAGTATACCACATAATCACTAGAAATAGCTGGCCTTTTCTGCCTTTCTGACCTCCGTAATGCTATTTCTTGTGAAACCACTTGTTCATTTATGACTTGTTCATTATTTACTGGTTCATCATTTATATAGTCATTTTGTGGGTTTGGAATGTTGTTTTGTTGTTCAATCACGTTGTTAGACCGCGATACAACAAGTGGAACAACAACCGAAGAAGAGACATTAAGAGAATCCACCTGAATTGGATTTTCAACATGAATCTCTTGCACATCCACCTTACGTGGTTCACCACTCCCACTAGATTGACCATTCACAATGAATCGAGCATTACCAGACTCAACAATTCTCGAACTATGGTTAGGACAATAAAATATGTACCCTTTTGACTTTTCAGGATATCCTATGAAAAATCCACTAACCGTTCTAGCATCAAGCTTCTTTTCATGTGGATTATATATCCTAACTTCTGATGGGCAACCCCAAATATGAAGATGCCTTAAACTAGGTTTCCTTCCTGTCCACAGTTCATAAGGGGTCTTAGGAACTGCTTTACTAGGAACCCTATTAAGTAAATATGCAGCAGTCTTTAATGCATGCATCCATAATGATAAAGGTACAGTACTATTATTTAACATACTCCGAACCATTTCAATAAGAGTACGATTCCGCCTCTCAGCTACACCATTCTGTTGAGGTGTACCTGGCATTGTGTATTGCACACAAATGCCTCGTCTTTCAAGGAATTTTGCAAATGGACCTGGACATTGTCCATTTTTATTAAATCTACCATAATATTCACCATCTCTATCAGATCTCACAACTTTAACTTTTCTATTTAACTGCCTCTCTACCTCATTAATGAATATCTCTAGGATATCCACTGATTAAGACTTTTCATGCAGCAAATATACATAACCATACCGTGAGAAATCATCGATAAAAGTGATAAAATACTTTTCACCGCCCCAAGAGGGAACGTCAAAAGGACCACATATATCAGTGTATATAAGATTCAGAAGTTCATTGCTTCTTGTGGCTGGATTCTTTAATGTGTGTTTAGTTTGTTTGCCTTTAATGCAATCTATACACACGTCCCAGTCAGTAAAATCCAATTGAGGTAAGATTTCATCTTTCACT
Source organism: Garcia nutans (assembly GCA_947685225.1). Classification (NCBI taxonomy): domain Eukaryota; kingdom Viridiplantae; phylum Streptophyta; class Magnoliopsida; order Malpighiales; family Euphorbiaceae; genus Garcia; species Garcia nutans. Next base: position 27,598,943 of record CANTUV010000045.1, read on the forward strand.
AATCTCAAAATTCTTTCTTTGGATATATGACCCAACCTTTGATGCCACAAGAAAGCAGAAACGTTTATTACCTATATTGTTCTCAACATTAAACAAGAATTCAACAAATTCAGTATGAAGATTAAAACGATACAAACCATCAATCAAAGTACCAGAACCATAAAAGTACTTATGTTTGTACAACGAAAAAACACCATTACAAATCTTAAAACTAAAACCAACATGGTCCAACTTTCCAACAGAAACTAAGTTCCTAGCACAATCAGGAACATAAAGGCACTTTTCAAGATCCAGATGACAACCAGTGTCCAAGATCAATCTGTAAGTCCCAATTCCTTCTATTCGTGCCTTCATTCTGTTTCCCATATATAGGAACTTTTCAGTTCAGTTTATGGGTCGGATCGAAAGGAATCCTTGTACAACATGAGACACATGAGTAGTTGCACCAGAATCTAACCACCAGGTATTATTAGGCACTTCAATAAGATTTGATTCAAAACATACTGAAACATAAAGTATACCTTTCTTTTCGAACCAAATGTTCCTTTTAAGACAATCTTTCTTGAAGTGACTAGTCTTCTTACAGAAATAGCACTTCAAGTCCTTACGGATTTGGCCCTCATTGACCTTCATTGGGGCTTTGTCCTTTTTCTTGCCTTTCTTTCCTGATTTGTTCTTGTTGCTACCAACTCCATCATGAAAAGTGAGATTGACAGAGTGTTCCTTCATCTTCTTTAATCTCCCTTCCTCTTGTATCAACATGGCCTTGATTTCCTGAATGTTCCATTTTTCCTTAAGGGTGTTGTAATTCACCTGGAACTGACCAAACTCAAGAGGAAGTGAGTTGATAATAAACTGAACAAGAAAGGACTCACTCACATCCATACCCATCGATTTCAATTTTGCTGCCAAATTCTGCATGCCAGTCACATGATCATGAATGGGTTGTGACCAATTAAACTTCTTGGTCGTTAGCTCACTCATTAAGGATCCTACTATGGACTTGTCAGCAATGTCCGACTGGGAGTACTCCTTAATTTTCATCATGTACTCTCTAGCGTTGTCCGTTTTTGGCATTGATGGCTTGACATTTTCAGCCATTGTCATCCTCATTAAGTTCAAGCTCAGCCTGTTAGACCGTTCCCAAGCCTCATAATGAGACTTGTCAGCTTCTGTACTGGTCTTTGTAATGGCTACTGGCTTTTCAGAGACTATTTCCAGATCTAAGTCCAAAACTCCTAACTGATAATGGATTTGTTCAGACCAGTCAGCATAGTTCAAACCATTGAACTTAATCAACCCATTGCCCATAGCAAACATATTAGAAGAAGCTGCAATATTATATACATACTCACACATTAATGCTTTGAAATAACGGCCCATAAACAAGACATAATAAGTCATCATTCATGAATTATGGTCAATAATATATATCATACCAAATGGACAGAATACATTATGCAAAATGTAATATAATCATAACCATAAGAAAATGATAAAAGAATTATCCTTGATATATATGTATATATACACTGTCCATATATTGTCCCTATCATAGATACATGGATTATCTTCACATATTTCCCGTATCAACATTATGGATTTATTCACTATAGTAATAAAAAATATACCAAAAGAAATTGAAAATTATCAGAGCCAGGTTCTTGTTCTAAATTTGTTTGATTAATTTTGCATTTGGCTTAATTAGAAATAGAATACAGCAGCAATAGAGAGAATCAGATTTTCACAACAAGTAATCAATGGCCATGGATCAAGGTACACTTTCGTTTATTTTTTTTTTCTTATCAAACAATTCTCTGAGCAAGATGATCTAGGGTTATTCCTAAATTATAGTCTTTCAATTGGTATCAGAGCCAGGTTCTTGTTCTAAATTTGTTTGATTAATTTTGCATTTGGCTTAATTAGTGGAAATTAATTTTGTTTTATGAAGTTAATATTATAGAAATTGAAAATTGGTTGCTTTCCGTTTCGAAAGATTTTGAAACGGGTTTAAGGATATAAGGTTTCAGTATTAGATAATGCGTTGGTTGGGTTGAATGGTAAAGAATTCATTTGCCCATATAAGGATTTAGTTAATCTGAATAGGATTTTATTCTCAAATTGCTTTGATATTTATAAAGCCACAATATCCATCTTCTTGAAACTTAAAAATCACTTTTATGCCATGGATTGAACTGGGACCATGGTTCTCAAACACTGTGGAACTTTGAAACTTGTTTCCATGTTTTTGTCATCTTATGAAATTTTTTGTGCTTTACAAATTATTATACTATGCAGTTTATTTTATAAAAAAAAATAAAATAAAATAAATAAAAATAATGAAAATAATGATGACAATGGCTATTTCACATGGCTTATGAACACAGAACACATGGCATTGAAAGAATATTTTATTCTTTGACAAACATGTTGAAGTTATGTACAAGTGATTTGATGATTGTCAATTTATTTCTTTTGGTATATTTTTTATTACTATAGTGAATAATTCCATAATGTTGATACGGGAAATATGTGAAGATAATCCATGTATCTATGATAGGGACAATATATGGACAGTGTGTGTGTATATATATATATATATATGGACAGTGTATATATACATATATATCAAGGGTAATTCTTTTATCATTTTCTTATGGTTATGATTATATTACATTTTGCATAATGTACTCTGTTCATTTGGTATGATATATATTATTTACCATAATTCATGAATGATGACTTATTATGTCTTGTTTATGGGATTGTTGTGAAAATATGATTCTCTCTATTGCTGTTGTATTCTGTTTCTTCCCTCTAGCCTTTTCTTTTAATTTTTTCTCTCAATGGTTAGAGAACAAGAAGAACAAAACTGTATACATGAGGTAACCGTATCTCACTATATACGTGAGGTAACCGTATCTCATGTATATCATTCCCTGATTTTTAGGTAACCAAATCCCACGTATATCATATCTTATTCTATTTTCTTGTCAGTTTTTATAAAGTTAGAGGGAAGGGTATTTAAACCCAAACCAATTCTTATTATTCTAAGCCCAATAACCATTATCTTGGGTCATCCTTAATTAGAACTGGTCCAAGTAATTACATGGCCACATTATAAATTATTAAAATAATCTTACAGGTATAATTGTGATTATGATTATATTTATGAATATGGATATAGTCATGAGTATGATCATATGTATGATTATAAAGACTTCATAGATTCATTAAAGATCATTTAAGCTCTAATATCCCTGTTAGTTTTTTAGCGAAGCTATATGAAACTGCTCAATTTTATTTTTATAAAATAGCATTTTTATAAATGAATTATGACAAAAATATCACATCAAATCCATAAAATCTAATATTAACTTATCAAATAAAAACTACTTAATTTATTTCTTTTAAATTCAAATAATTTATTTTTTAAAATTCAAATCTTCTTGTTTGGTCTTGTTTGATTTTTTGTACCAGTTGAGGCATATTTTTCAACAAATTTTCCTTGCAATTTCATTCACGTTAAACAGAGCAACTTGTTGCATCAAGTAAATTTATAATTCATGATACAATTCACCTAGTAGAGTCATCAAACATGATAAAGTTTGAAACACGTAATTGTTCAAGCAAACAACCTAAGACTATAGGTAATTAGCCGACGACATATAGGGCAACTTGACAACTTCCTTCCACAATCTTTACAAGTCTGCAATCAAGCATATTTAATATAAGGGGTGAATAGGGAAAGAATCAAAGATAAAAGTATTTGAGGTGCAAATTAGGTACCATGTGTCCACGGCCAAAGGCCTAGTCTTTTTTGTTATTTAGGCAAATAGGGCAAGCCTGCATTCAAATTAGAAATGAGAGAAATGATTTTTCTAAAATTTAAACATCTATCAATACGAGAACTACAATAAATTGTACTAAAAAAAAATTATGCCTTCAATAAGCATTTGATTTAATAGGACTAAAATCGTCTTTAGAACTATTAGCATCTCAAATTCGATCATAGTGAAGCCAACATTATTTGGAAAAAAATTATATTTATATATATATATATTATTGATCCCACCATTCCCTCAAAAATCAAGTCAATTCGAACCTGGGATCTCTCATCCATTATGGGTGAAGATGCACTGCTCTGTTCATAGTGTTGCAATGCATGGTGACTATAAGGAATTGGCGGAGGGCGTGGTACTATTTAATGAACCAGCTGTTGCGAAGAGATAATATCGGTTAGTTAGTATAGATTTGTATTAAGGGTTATGTATAACCTTATCACTTGTAACAGAACTGTATATCTCTTTTACTGTATAAATACAATGAAGATACGGTAGAGAAGCAATAACTTCTGCTTCTAGCTTTTGTGTTCCTATTATGGTATCAGAGCCAAAAACCTACTAGGTTTTAATTTTATTTTTCTATTTTTCGGTCCCTTCTCTTTGATTTTTTTTCTATGGCTTCTTCATCGAATCTACCTAACCTTGTTCATTCTTCTGGAAGAACACTGGTTTCTTTTAACGCTACTCAATTCCCTTTGAAATTGACGCAGCAAAACTATCCGACTTGGCGTGCACAGATTGTTCCAGTTCTTAAAGGGTATAATCTGATGGGATACGTTGATGGTTCTTTTCCCTGCCCTCCTCAGACTGTTGTTATGAATGAGAAAGTTGAATTGAACAAAGACTACGAATTCTGGATCTACCAGGATCAGTTGATACTTGCTGCTCTCATCGCAGCAACTAGTTTTACCGATATGCATATCACTTCTGATGCTACCTCTTCTGCCGACGTATGGAGAAAGATACAAACTTCATGAGCTAATCGTAATGCAACAAGGATTTTATCACTTAGGGATACGCTTTCCACTCTTACGCATGAATCCCGTCCGGTTGCTGAATATTTGCATATTGTAAAGGGAATTGCTGATGATCTCTCTTTATCTAGTAGTCCTGTTTCTGATTTGGATTTGGTTATTCATGTTTTAAATGGTGTAGGGCCGGAGTTTTGTGACATTGCAGCTGCTGTTCGAGCTCGGGATACAGTTATTTCCTTCGACGAATTAAAGGAAAAACTGCGATCCCATGAATTATATCTTAAGAAGGTTGATTCTTCTTATGCAACTGTACCAATGAGTGCAAATAATGTTCGTCGAGGCTCGTCCTTTTCTCAGCAGAATTCATCACCAACGCAGGTTTTTTCACATAACAAGTCTGGAAATTCCTGATTTGTTTCTGATCAATATTCACAGCCGGCTACAGTAAGGAAGGGTAGTGGTGGTTCCAAGGTGGTCTGTCAAATATGTGAAAGACCTGGACATATTGCAAAGCAATGCTTCAAGGCTAAGGATTTCTTTAAGGATAATTTTCCTCAACCGAAATCTAATCATGTTACTTCACCTGACCAGCAGGGTTGGATTCTAGATGCCGAAGCTACTCACCATGTCACGAATGATTTACAAAACTTATCGCTACATGCCCCTTATGAAGGTTTGGATGAGCTACATTTGACTGACGGTAAAGGTTTGAGAATTACTCATGTTGGTTCCACTTGGTTATCTTTTCCTTTGAAGTCCTGTGCTTTGCAAAATGTTTTGTGTGTTCCTCAATAAAAAAAAAACTTAATTTTCGTTTCTGCGTTTTGTCTTGCTAATAAAGTCTCAATTGAATTTTTCTTTGATTGTTTTCTTGTTAAGGATCAATTCACGGGGGAGATTCTAGCAAAGGGGGGCATTAGAGACTCATTGTATCGTCTCTTTTCCATTTCCAAAAGTCGTTATGCTCATTCATCTGTTGCTCAGTCTTCTGTTCGTGATTCCTTTGCAGTCTGGCATTATCGTCTTGGTCATCCTGCTGCCAAAATAAATCGTCATGTTTTGTCCCAGCTACATTTATCTTGTTCTTCTTCAAATTTTGATTGTTCTTCATGTCGCTGTAATAAGAGTCATAGACTCGCTTTTGGTGTGTCTTCACTTAAAAGTTCAAAGCCTTTAGATTTATTATATTCAGATTTATGGGGTCCTGCTCCGGTTAAATCTTTTGATGGGTTTCAATATTATTTAATATTCGTTGATCATTTTACCAAGTATGTGTGGTTTTACCCTTTAAAAGCAAAATCTGATGCTGCTTTAGTGTTTTCTGTTTTTCAAAAGCTTGTTGAGAATAGGTTTAATACTAAGATAAAATCTGTTTATACCAATGTAGGTGGGGAGTTTATTGCTTTGAGGAAAATTTTTCAACATAGTGGTATAGCACATCTTCAAACCCTACCCCATACGCCGCAGCATAATGGTGCAGCTGAACGGCGTCATAGGCATATAGTCGAAACTGGGTTAACCTTGTTACAGTCTGCTTCTTTACCGTTTAAGTTTTGGACCTATGCTTTTCAATCCGATGTCTATCTTATTAATAGATTACCCACACATGTTCTTAATATGGTCTCACCATATTTCAAATTATTTAACGAAGAGCCTAACTATTTGAAATTGCGGGTATTTGATTGTTTATGTTATCCCTATTTAAGGCCATATAATAGAAACAAGTTTGAAGCACGTTCTAAACCATGTATATTTTTAGGGTATTCGCTTAATCAAAGTGCTTTCTTGTGTTTAGATTCCAAAACTATGCGAGTTTATGTGTCCAGGCATGTTATTTTTGTTGAAAACAAGTTTCCAGGTACTGTACTGGGTAAAACTAGTTTGGGTAATAATTCTTGGTATAATGTTGTGGGGTCTATTGGTTCTAGTTGTGAGAAACATGAGAAAACTGATGATTTGAGTATGGGCGTTCAAACGGTGCCGTTCCAACCAAGGGTTTCGGTTGAAACGATTGATTCTCTACTTCCCAATGTTTCGCTTGACCATTCATCTTCAATAGCATCATCCTCCGTTTCTTCATCATCGTCTTCTAAGTCGCCATTAGTTACTCCTTCTCCCTCTACTGATTATATTGTCCCTCCAAACATAAGTTCCCCTGTTTCGAGTGAAGCTTCTATTATTTCGAGTTCCCCTGTTCTTGATTCTAGTTCTGCTTCGTCGGTTCCTCCTGCACCTCAACCTCATCGAACTCATCCTATGGTCACTAGGTCACAAAATAACATCTTCAAGCCCAAAGTTTTAAACTCAGTCACTAAATATCCTTTGTCCCAACCGATTGAACAAACATGTGTGACTCAGGCTCTCAAAATTCCTAAATGGAGGCAAGCTATGTCTGATGAATTCAATGCTCTTATGACTAATGGAACGTGGTCTCTTGTTCCTCCTTGCAGAGAACAGAAGTTGATCGGATGTAAATGGGTTTTCTGAATCAAGAAAAATCCAGATGGTTTTGTGTCTAAGTATAAGGCGAGATTAGTTGCAAAGGGGTACAATCAGCGCCCTGGGGTTGATTTCGATGACACTTTCAGTCCGGTTTCGAAGCCTACAACAATCCGGGTAATTCTCACACTTGCAGTTTCTAATAATTGGAAGATTTTACAGCTTGATGTTAATAAAGCTTCCTTCATGGACCGCTTCAAGAAACTGTTTATATGAAGTAACCTCCGGGTTATGTTAATCCAGACAAACCAGATTATGTTTGCAAATTGGTTAAAGCCTTGTACGGTTTACATTAAGCTCCAAGAGCCTGGTACCAGGCCCTGAAAGATTGTGCTATTCAGTTCGGGTTTACTCAATCCAAAAGTGACACCTCTCTGTTTATTCTGCACCATGGTCGTAAGACGTGTTACTTCTTAGTATATGTTGATGACTTGTTATTAATGGGGAATGATTCAAAGTTGATTCAAAATTTCATTGATCGGTTGGCTACTTAGTTTTCTCTTAAAGAGCCGCAATCTCTTTCACTGTTTTTAGGCATTGATATTCATCATGTTCAAGGAGAATTGTTTCTTTCTCAAGCTCAGTATGTTCGCAAGTTATTAGAAACTGCTGGTATGGATGGAGCAAAACCGGTATCAAAGCCATTTTCTCCTACAACTGTGCTGTTTAAAAATTTGTTGTCATCACAAGAAGAGAGGCCTTCTAATTTTCGACGAATAATTGGAGCTTTGCAGTATTTGACTTGGACAAGACCTGATATCAATTTCAGTGTTAACAGGCTGTCTCAATTCATGCAGAGTCCAACATCCAAGCATTGGGATTCTCTCAAACGTTTATTACGTTATCTTAAAGCCACTGTTGATTTCGGCATACAGATTAAGAAGCAAAAGAACTTAATGTTTCATGCCTTTTCAGACGCTGACTGGGCAGGAGATTTGAGTGACAGAACTTCCACTTCTGGTTATATTGTCTATCTTGGTTCTGTGCCTATTGCTTGGGCATCTAAGAAGCAAAAGGCAGTAGCAAGATCGTCTACTGAAGCGGAATACAGAGCAGTAGCTGTTGCCGCTTCCGAGGTAATTTGGTTAAGTTCTTTGTTGACAGAGCTGGGTGTTCAAATTTCAGTCCCAACATTGTATTGTGATAATGTGTCAACAATGTACGCTTGTCAAAATCCGATTTATCATTCTCGAATGAAGCATTTCGAGATTGACTTGCATTTTGTTCGAGATCTTATTCAGAAACAACATCTTCGGATTTCACATGTGTCTTCGAAGGATCAGTTAGCTGATATGCTCACAAAGCCACTAGCCAAGACTATATTTATTCAGAATCGATACAAGATTGGTGTTCGAAATAGCACACCACTCTTGCGGGGGAGTAATGAACCAGCTGTTACGAAGAGATAATATCGGTTAGTTAGTATAGATTTGTATTAAGGGTTATGTATAACCTTATCACTTGTAACAGAATTGTATATCTCTTTTACTGTATAAATGCAATGAAGATACGGTAGAGAAGCAATAACTTCTGCTTCTAGCTTTTGTGTTCCTATTACTATTTTCTTCCCTTTTCCAGTGGCACGTCTGTATTGGAATGCCATTAACATGAAATTATTAGCATGTAAAACTTGATCCAATGACATAAAAAAAATCATAATAAACCCATTTATATTTCTCATTGCAGTTGAGAAGAAAAATCAATTATATATAGTTGCACGCATATCTATATCCTCAGTTAAAATATTCATTTACAAATTGTTCAATCAACCCATTGAAAAAGCATGCCTAAACACTTTTCATCCCCATACAGATTAGTCTTTACCTCCATATAATTAAGTTTTATAGTCTTCTACTAACGCATATCTTAATTCTAAAAAATCTTGTTAATGCAATGCCCTAAAACCAATCACAGTTGGGTTGTAAGTTTATATGTATTTATAAATTCAAACTATCTGTTTAATATATATATATATATATATAATAAAGTCCATAGAATATATATTTTGTAAAAGAAACTATAATGAGATTATAATGATAAGAATCTTATTACATAATAAATATTATTCTTAAGTATCCCTTATAGGACATTGTTAATGTGAATAAACTAGCATGAATTATATCACTTTCTTTTAAAGGAAGTAGTTATTCTCATAAACTATAGTGTAGTGATACTTGAGCAAATGTGTGAATACTTATTAGAATGAATGAATAAGTACATCAAATTGACCCCCAAAGATATCACAAATATATAATTTTTAAGGTGTCATTGGAACAATCTAGTTATGACTGTTGTGTAAGTGATCCTTTTACTTGAGATTACAATAGAATCTTAAATGTGAGTATATTTTCTTCCTTTATCGGTTGTTTCTCTTGAGCGAGTTGCTTTATAAATAAATAAAGATTGGATATGACATAAAGATTAGAGTATAGATGAGTTATCAATGAAGAATTCATCATTCTTAATAGTAGGAGAGTACATCCCACCAACTTTTAATGAAAATGTTGACTCAAGAAATCATAATACTCTCGATTCTATCTGTGGGTAGAATGTCGATTGTCAGGTAAAATACCATTAGAACTCTAACTCAATAGAAACCCTAAGTAAATAGTAAAACCTAAATAGCTAAAGGACCCTAATTGAATTGATAAATAAGCCACACAGCTTCAATTAGGTCGTCATGGCACATTATTAGATGTCAATGTCGATCTATAAATATAAATTAATCAATAGTTGAATTAATAATAAATTAAAGGAACATATTTTAACTAATTCTAATTTTAATTAGGATTAGATTTTATATTTATTACCAATGTATTGGGAAACTAACTGGTCATATTTATCCTCAAAAAAAAAAAAAAACTGGTCATATTTAAAGAGAAAATAAAATTAAAATTAAGTAGATATTTAATTGCAAAAATTTGAGGAGCTTACATGGTCTAAAATTAAGGGATTTAATTAAATAAGCTTAAGAAATTTATGGAGTTAATTAATAAAAAACTATTTATGGTCCTATTATGCTGAAGATTATCTACTCGTTATAATTAGGTTGCTTAAGGGGGGAAGAAACGCAACAAGTCGCTTGAACTAGCACTACTCGATATTCCTTCACCCATCTTTCCCTTCCTATAGGAATTTTCTCTTTAATAACTAGTCTTGTATATTACTGTTAGAGATTAGCCGCTTGAATAGCTTGTGGTTTGCAGCAACCAAGCTAAAAGATTATTGAAAAATACAAGAATGTAGTTAGGAAATCAATTAAATAAATCAATGTGACATTTGGAAAGGACATAAAATTTTAAAATTCCACTATGTTTATATATGTTGACGCATGATTATTTTGTTATAAAAGTAGGGAAATCATACCCAAGTATACCAAATTCACGAGCTGCTTTGTATTGGAAGGAAATCTCCATCAATGCAATAAGAGCAAACTTTGTTTCTTTCTCAGAGAGAGTTATATTTTTGGACATAATTTCAGTACAGTTAACAAACTGCACATAATAAGAAAAACATGTAAACAAAGAGCCAGTGCATGTAATGCGGCAATAAAATTAATCATATGAACTACAAATTAAGATATATTGCATTACTTGAAAATTATCAAATTCACGAGCTGGGATTCTATCATCAAATTTCTTCATGTCATCCCAAGGTCCATCACCAACCCCAACAAGAATTATCGACAATGGGTATGAACTGAATGCAATTATCACAGAAAATATTTACGTCATACACAAACACATGTTATAATAATAGCATTTTAAAATCTGATGAATCATTCATCAGATCATCCCCTTAATTTTGAACAATAAACAAACAAAGCCCATATAAATGTTTTACTCCAGATGAAACAAAGGTGGTTTATAATGATGCATCTTAAATAAAACATCTGTGATTATTATATGAAAAATTAGCATTCTAAGATCCCTAGGCAAGATAAGTTTTCAGCCAACTAAACCTATAATTAATATGTTGTTATGGTGTATATTCCTCAAGATTGAATTGAAGCTTTAAACAATACAAATTGCATATTTATAAGGCTAAACCTTGCATTCACAATCGACTTGGTTGTTTCTTCTTCTTGTGGGCTCAGGTCCCCATCACTTGGATTTACACTTCTTGTAACCTTCACAACAAAATAGATATAATGTGAGAGAGAAATAATGGGAAGATAGATAGGGTAAACATGCTAGCTTTTGGATTCAAACCTGACCATCTGCAATGATAACCAATACACGGTATTGCCCTCCACTTCTTTCCACAATGTCTATTGCTGCCTCAACCACGGGTGCATAAGAAGTTGGCCCTTTACACAATTAAATTTATATGTGAAAATTTGGCTCTTGAAATAATAAGCATGTCGAAACATACAAGCAACACAAGTATAATGCTTAATATAAAGAGAAGGAAAATCATGAGAAAATCCTTTAACCATCGCCACCAATCCTGCTTGTCTATTACAATATAAGTATTTGGTGTTAAAATCTAGGCCTGTGCAAAATAATTGAAATCGACCGAGCCCGCCCATTCCGAAGTTGTAAAAGCGGGTTCAGTCGATCCCTTTCTTTGTATTGGTCAGCCACGGGTTCATTTTTTCAAGAATTTGGATTTATGTCGGTTCAGTCGGTTTAAGTTCGAAAACACCGATTACACCCGTACCCGACCGACTTATATCACACACATTTATATATAAAACGGTGCCGTTTAAGATATGTATGTAAACTTCTTTAACTTTGACCGTCACTCATTTGGCAGCACATCTGCATTTAGATGTTCTCTCTCTTAAAAAACTCTCTCAACTCTCTTTCTCTCTCTTCATTTCTCCTTGTTTTCTATGTAATTTCTCACCGACCCTAGCTATCTAGAAGGAAAAAATACTTCTATTTCTCCATAAATTTCTTCTTTTAACCATCAATCTAACTTAACTGCTATAGAGGTTTTTTCCGAATTTTTTTATTCTTGGTGAGTTTTTATATTGAAACTTTCACTGTGTTTGTGAGACTGAGCATGTGAATATGTGTTTGAGGAAATTTTGTTTTGATTTTTGGCTTTAAGGTTTGTATTTGTTGTATTTTTTTTATTTTTATTTTGTGTTTTTGTAATTTGTAACCTGTATTTACTTAAATTGATTGTGGTTTTTAGTTTTAGGATTTTCATTTTTTTATTTGTTTTTTTATCCGTATCGTATATCTCCTTTTAGTTTTTGGATTTCGATTTAAAAAAAGAAGTTTCATATTGTATTGTTTTTAGTTTTAATTTATCTCTTTTTAGTGTTTTTTTTTTTTTTTTTGCCTTGATTTGGTATTTCTTAATCAGATGTTTGATTTTAAGGAATTTTTTTTTTCATTTTATTGATGTTCTATTATAGATTTGTTAATGAATGACTTATTTTCTTTGTGTGTGCATCTCTACATGTTCAATTAAGAGGTTTTTTTTAATATTTTGATATTTCTACATAGATATGCATCTGAACATTTGGATGTTCTCTATATGTTCATTTTGTTTTTAATCTTTGCAAATCTGCAATTAATCTGCACATGCATGTTATTTTCCATTTTTATCTGAAATTTTTTTATGTTCCTTTGTTTCTATAATTTTTGCAGAACTTTATTAGTGTATTCTTCAATTTTTTTTTATGTGATTGCATATCTGCCATTTCCATCTAGGGTATTATTAATTTTTTATTTGTCTTGTACATTATAAAAAGAATATTTAAGCATTATTTTTTAATGGTTTTTTTTTTTTTGCAGAACATTGAATATTGGTTCATGGTTTTTTTATTATTTAAAGTTATATATAATATGATTTTTGAAGACTAATTAAACTAATCATACAAAAGTACTAATATATATTTTCGAGTATTTTGGGGATTAATATCTAGCACTTACAGAACGCAATGCAGAAATAATAATTTTTTTATCCCATAGATTGATATGTAGATCTCCAGCAATGAATATCATTCGTTTGAAATAACATAACTGGGCAATATAAAATATATTTATAATAATATTTCTAAAATTATTATAATAGGAAAATATTGTTTCTTTATTAATTAATTTTATATTTTGATGATAAAAAAATATAAGGTTTCATTATTAACATATCAATATACTGAATAAAGACCCCAAAACCAAGATTCAAGGCCCACTGAAAAATTTATAGCATTTTACAAGTCGTTAGTTTCAAATCTGAAGAAAAAAATTTATAATTTGGTAAATGGGTGTATGAGTCCAAAAGAAGGCCCATTTAATATTTTCAAACGAGAGCCCATTTAACATACAAGACCTGAGCCCATCTGTTTGAATCCAACCAAATCTGAATTTAACCAGGTCGGACGAAATATTACATTTCTCGGTGGACTTCGGGCGGTGGTTTTTAGTTGTGTTGGAAAAGTATTCAAAGCCAACCCTGTGTCCATCCCTATTAAAATCCATTGATTTATCCTCGTCTAAAAAAACTATGTGGACTTTCAAAGACTACTTGAAAGACAAGTTTCATTTTCCAAAACAAGAGTGCCAAAGGAATAAGGAAAAACTATCTTGCCTATCCTTAAATTTGGTCAAATTTTTTAATTAATTATATTTTAATTCTAAAATTGTATCAAATTAGTATATGAAATTGACTACATATTAGAAATCTATTCAATGTCGCATGTTTCAATGATGTAGCTTTAAATGATATAAATAAATTAATGACATGAAAAAATTTAAGGAAAATTATCATATATACCTCCAACTCAAGTTATTTTTTTTAATTTAATCATAATTTCAAATGTATATCAATTTGAATTATATTTTGTTCATCATTATTTATTTAGCTTATAAAATTTAATCTAATTAATATGTTTATACTTCTATTTATCTTTTATTAACAAATTATATTTTGTTTCTAATAAAATTTTAAAAGAATGAAAAATATTAAAATGTTATTTCAATATATTATTAAGTAGTTATCAAATTTGGTATAATTGAGCTTTTTAATAAATAAAAAAAACTCAAGTTAAATATTAATTTTTTACACTTGATTTTTATAAAATAAATAAAAATTATTAACATTATATATTTTAAATATTAAAAAATTTATATATTTTAAATATTAAAAAATATTTTTATACTATATCCAAAACTTTAGTTTTAGTTATTTTTAAGATGTAAATAATAATTTATTAGTTAATATATAATTTTTATTGTTTTCAATAATAGAAAAACAAGTTAAAAACCTTTTTTATTATTAAAATATAAAATATTTTTAAAAAAAATTAAAAACAAAAATTAAGTTTCATTAACCTAAATATAAAACAATATGTTTAATTACATAACAAAATTAATTGGATCTAATTATATTAAAAAATCATTTATCAATTTGAATCATGTATATAATTACACATATTTGAGTACTTCTAGTACTGAATTCATCTCTTGACTAAAAATTTAAAGAGAATATTAATTTATATAATATTTTTTATTATTCGGTAAATATTTTTAAAATTAAAAATTAAAAATTTAAATTAGGATAGAATTAAAAAAAGTGACATAAGGTGAAAATAGATATGATAGTTTTTCCTATATTTTTTCATGTCACCAATTCATTTATAATTTTTAAACTTACATCATCATGACATATTGGGAAATTTATATAAATAAATAAGATCGGATAAATTTGTAACAGAAAATAAAGTTTATATACCAAATTGATACAACTTTGTGTTAGGAATAAAAGACTTCAAAAATATTCATTTTGGTTGGCTTGATGCGAACAACAAAATAAATAGCAAAATATAAATTGAGAAAAATAAACAAAAATAAAAGAGCAAGTATAAATTTAACGTGGTTCGGCGTAAATCTACATTCACAGGCAGAGAAGAACAAAATTCACTAAAAACTGAAAAATGGTATAATAAAACTTCTTAAATAAGTTAAAGTTACTCGAATACTTTGGAATTAAGATATAACTAAAAAAATTACTTAAGTTGAGAATAAATGGAATGGTTTTCTAAAGGAATAATAGAATGAAAGGTGATGCAGAACAGAGAACTCTAGTTTTTATGGAGCAATTTGACATAAAATTGCTCTAATGGCAGTTTGGTAATTACTGTTAAAAGTTGAAGTTGTAAACTGAGCGTTCTAAGGGCCTAGCCCAATGAAAAATGGATCAACAAGTCAAAGTCACAACTTTGAAATGAGATCCATCACTTTTTGGCCAAATTCCATCGTGTAGGCCTCTGAAAACATGTCTTTCTATTTATAGCAGCCTAGGGCAGATTTCTATTTCCTTATTTATTTCTGGTAGGAATTTTCAATCGAGGCGTCATTTGGATATTTTGTCTACATCGTTAAATATTATCTTTCTATATTTGTAATTTCTTTTATTTTGACAGTCTGTTATCTTTTTTAAAAAACTTTTCTTATTTGAAATTAAGATTTTTGTAACTCTAATACTATATATTATATTGTTTAAGAAAAGTGTAAGAAGTTTTTTTAGATTTCAATAATATTCCTACATAGAAATTTTTTTTCTCTTTTGTGTATATTTTTCTGGATATTCTTTGACTAAACAGGTTATAACACTTTTAAACCTTTGTTCACTAATTTCTGCTACATTAGTTGGTATCAGGGCCATGTTCGTTCTTGGGCAACCATAGCACCTCGAAGACAACCACAATAATGTTTAAAGGAGATTTATAAGCGTGATCATATGGCCCATCTTGAGAAGCGACTTGAATAGATAATGGAGGAACAGATGGGACAGGCGATGGACTAGTTAACAGAATAACTAGTGTAGCTCATAGGGGATTAGAATAGGATAAACCCTAACCAGCAGGAAAACCCTAATACAAATAGATTTGATGGAGGCTCTGATGTTGATGGGGAGCTTATTATGAGGAGTCGCATAAATAATACATAGCCCTTATTGAAGATCGGCACTGAAAATCTAAAATGAGAACAGAGATACCAGAATTCCATAGTGGCCTTAAACTAAAAGAGTTCTTGGATTGGTTGGCCACAGCAAAAGAGATCATGAAATTTAAAGGGGTGCCCGATAACAAACGTGTCTCATTAGTTGCAACAATATTATGGGACAGGGTGTAACATCCTAATGGCAGTGGTCTAAATTAACCAGGAGTAGGCAAGGCAAAACTAAGATAGTTAATTGTGAAAAGATGAGGAAGCATATGCGATCTGCATTCCTGCCTCACAACTTTCAGAGGTTGATGTACCAAAGATTGAAGAACCTAAGGCAGGAAGCAAGGTTAGTGGACGACTATACCACAGAGTTCTATTGATTAATAGCCAAAAATGATATACCAGAGACGGAAGATCAGTTGGTGGCAAGATATATTAGCAGCCTGAGAGGGCAAATTTAGGATATTGTAAACTTGTTTAATCCTGTCTCGATCTTTACTGATCATCAAAAAGCTCTACATGTAGAGAAGCACTCCAAACGAACTGGTAATTTTGCTTCTTGTGCTAATATGGGAGACAATAGCAATGGCGGTGGCGATCGTGTAGGAGGAGTGATTAGCAAAGGAACTGCTAATATAAGCCAATTCAACAGGACAACTAGTGATGGCCTGAAATGCTTCGGATGTGGTGAGATTGGGTATAAGCAGTATGAGTGCAAGAAGAAAGCAAGGAAAAAGACACTCTTTGTGGAAATAGACGATTATGAAGATAGAGATGTAGACCTTGTGGGAGAGCTAGTGTTTGACGAATAAGTTGGGAGTAACATTTTGGTTTGTGTAACCCTAATACTATATATTATATTGTTTAAGAAAATTATAAAAAGTTTTTTCAGATTTCAATAATATTCCTACAGAGAAACTTTTCTCTCTTTATGTTTATTTTTCTAGATATTATAAAACTAAATAGGCTATAGCACTTTTAAACCCTCGTTCACTAACTTCCACTACGTCAAAAGGGAAAGTAATTTTAATTTGTTGAAAATGATTCAAAATTAATTTGTTAAGATTTATTTGGGTCAAAGTTTGTTCTAGGAATTATTATTAGTTATTAAAATATTTAATAGATTTTTTCAATTTTTTAGTTTGTTATTTGTTGCAGCGATATAAGGTTATGTTGTCTTATTATTTTTATGAGTTAACAAAAATTCAGTACTTCATTTAGATTACCAACATGTTATCTGAGCTTTTCTTAGTCATGAGTCTCTAAAAAAATAAAGAGAAAACAAGTAAGTTCCTTAATTACTTATGGCTTCAAATACTTTCCCTTTAGTTTCACCTCTCATTTTCATAGGGTATAATTACCAATTATATACTGTCAAAATACAAACATTCTTACAATCTTTTGATTTATGGAATGTGGCTGAAAATGATGCCAAAGTCCTATCATTGCTGACTCGTCCAACCATTTCTCAACTTAAATTTCACAATAAAGAAAAATTCAAGAAGTTCAAAGCAAAAATTTACATATACTCTTTCAGTTTTTAAAGTGATTTTCACCAATATCATGCCATATGAGACTCCAAAAAGGAAATGGGATTTGCTAAAATATGGTTGACGCAAAAGATGTAAGACTACAAATGCAAGTTTTGAATGTTAAGAGAGAATTTGAGATTCAAAAGACAAAGGAATTAGAAATGATTAAGAAATATGTTAACAAAGCACAAGATAATTGTTAAAAAATTTAACTTATGTCGTGAAGTGTTTCTAGATAATAATATTGTTAAAAAGTACTTGTTAGTTTACCTAAAAGATTTGAGTAAAAAATTTCCTTACTTAAAGACGCTAAGGGTCTCTAAAAATTACAGTTATAGAGCTAATCATTGCTTTGCATGCTGTGGAACCAAAAAGAGCAAGTAGAGATGAAAAAACAACTGAGATAGCCTTCATAACCAAGACTTCAAACAAGTCTTCATCGACTTCTAAAAAGGGGAATTTCTACCATGTAAAATACACAAGAAAAACAATTTTGATGGAAAAAATGTGTCGGCATAAAGGTAAACCACAATATGTTAATTATAAGAGCTTTGGGCATATGTAAAAAGAATGCAAGTTTAAAAATAACCAAACAAATTTGGCACAAGAAGAATCTCTTTTTTGAAAATTAAAAAGAAGTGCTCCACGAAAGTTAATGGCATAAGGTTGGAGAGAAATGCATCAAAAATCAGAGGTTGGTGAGACATGCAACAACAATTAAAGAGGAGTGCTTTAAGATAAAATGTTTATTGAAATGGTCATTGGAGAAATGTGGTCCAACATCAAACATTTAAGTGTTTTTAAGATTTTGAATCAAAGGGACATATTGAAAAATGATTCAAAATAAGTTGGTTAAGATTTATTTGGGTCAAAGTTCATTCCTACATAATTTTGATAATTGTTATTAAAATATTTAATAGATTCTTTTTAATTACTAATTTATTTAGTTTATTATTTGTTGCTGCCTATATAAGGCCACATTTCTTTGTTAATTCATCTAAATTTCCAACATAATTCCCCTGATATTAAACAGCAACACATCAATTAAAGATTAACAATAATTAAATTGAACAGTCTGAGATATTTAGTCATCTAGATATTGATCGAGCCATTTTTGAAATTTAAGATTAAGTTTCTTAGCTCTTAATTAAATCATCCTAAAACATAGCTCTCATAATAAGTTTTTAAGGGGAAAATTTAGGATTGTTGTCTATATATAAATATCAGCAAGTTCAAATGAGTTCCAAAAAAAATATCACCTCTAAGGGTGTAGAATGATTTTGATCTCTCCAAGGTACAAAAGTTGGATCAGCACAAGTAATAAAAAATAATAATAAAGAAATAAAAGATCAAAATCAAATAATAGGCCACATATTTCCAAGAATAACAAATTTTGCAACTGTAGAAATACCTGCTCAACAACAAATCCAACATTCACCAAAACTCTTCCAAGTTTTCTAGCATAGTTTAATTTTATGATTAGCCAATTTTATACTTAGCTTCAGTTTTTCAGTTCATTATTCATTTTCAGCTTTTGAGTTCATTATTTCATATTCCAAGCTTAGGAATTAATTTCAATTATTATTCATACTCCAGCTCATTCAATTAATTAGAGATAACAGTGTTAATATTCAAAATTAGTCCCCAGTTAGAGAAGAGCATATAAGACCGATTTCACTGGATTTCGTCTTTAATTGCTCCTGAATTTTCATTAAGGCAAATGTGTTCCTTCAATAAACTTTAGCAGTGAAAATACACATTCGCCCTATTTATATTGATTAAGCATTTGACATATGCTTGTGTAAGTTTTATTATATTTGATAATGCATATTTCTTATGGATGTTGGGGTTTAGAATGACAAAACAATATACAAAATAGAGATATAGATTTTGATTATGATATGAGCTTTTTTAAGATATGATGATGAGTTAGGAGTGATGTATAATGCATATGAGTCTGCTTATCACCAGCGTTGTTGCCATTCGAGTTTGTGATATTTTAAAAGAAACATTTGACTAAGAGAGCTAAACTAGGGAACTGGCTCCCCTTATTGAAGTTTATATAATGTGGTTCCTATGATTAATTCTCATCCTTGGATAATTATATAATTTTGGGTATTTTATAGCGACACATGAATATATTAGCATGATTTTAGGACATATGTCTAATATGAATATTCTTGTTGTTGGGATAATTATAAGATACTCGATTGGTTTATAGTATCATTCACTAAGTTGAAACTCTCTATTGAGGACATATTAAGACAAATAGAATTCGTAATGAGTGCATTAGAAAAAAAGTAAGGATCGCTCTTATTGAGGATAAAATAAAAAATGTAAATTAAGATGATTTGACCATATAAAATAAAAATCTAAAACCTAGTGATACACTTATCAAAAAAACTGAACATTTTAAAATAGTTATCACTATGAGTGGTAGGTGTAGGCCTAAATTAACATACAGAAAAAAGTGATTCAAAATGATCTTTATGACATACACCTCCTCGAAATGTAGACCATAATCACCTAGAGTGAAAAACAAAAGTAAAGAGAGAGAGAGAGAGAGAGTTTATTCAGTCGACCTCCGTTACCTTATAATCAATGTTTAGTTAAGTTGAGTTGAGGTTACAAATTGAGCATGAGAAGTAAGTTTTTTTGCCTTTCATCTTCAACGGTGGAATTTATTTTGATATTTAGTTATATAATTATTTCAAATTATCTTGTATCATAAATTTTAGAACTTTGCTATGATATGTTGTATGGTTGATATGTGTTATTTTATTATGTCAAATAAATATGTAGCCCCCTAAATTTATGATATTTAGTCACTTTACCCCTGAATTTTCATTCTAACTACTTTACCCTATGTACTTATCTATTTTTAATAAATAGATATTTATATTAACGACTATTGATTACTTTGCATTTATATTTAAATATTTGATTTGTACCAAATAGATATATCAATAACTCGACGTGGCTCAACAAGTTTGTATTTATAAGTTAACAAAAATATGGATTTATGAGGTTATATATTTAAATTGAAAGTTTAACAGATAAACTGACTAAACACTATTTATGTATTTGACTATTTTATTAAATAGGAATCTAGTGATTTGTAGCGAAATTACGAGGTTTTAGGTGGTTCATGGACCTCACTATATAAATATATATATATCAAAACAAAACTATACTTATTATATTAATAATATACCAAAATACTATTTTTTTTAAATTAATTAATAATATACTAATTATTATACTTAATATTATATTTAATTTTATATTTTATAAAGAATTTTAGAAATTTTCAATTATAATATGTAAATATTATTTCAATTTTATATTATATATATATGACATCATTGAGGTATGATTTAAATTTATTTTCTGTAAAAATGTATATCTAATAATTTTGATAAAAATCTAAAATTAGATAAATTGAAATATTAAATTGCATGACAAATTTATAGAAAAATTAAAAATTATCAAGTAATAATAGAAAAAGTGTATTTGGAGTTTTCTAACTCATACAAGTTACAACTTCAACTTTAATAAAAAAAATATTTATTTTTAATTGTGATAGCACTAACATATATAAATTCATGTTCTCTTTAATTTAATATATATACATATGTGTATATATGTAAATATACCCATAACATATTATTAATAAGACATTTGAAGAATTCTTTTACCCCATAAATATTTAAAAAATAATTATAATAATTAATTGCATTATTTTAATTTTATACTAATGATGTTATTGTTTATCTCTAAATAATATACCTAATTAAATAAAGATACTTAAATACTTTTTATTTAAGAAACATTCATTGTTAATTATATTATATTATTTTTTTCACTACAATTTTTTCACTAAAGATTATTGGTCACAAATTTATTTTTAAATTATTTCAATTTAAGAATCAAAATATTTGTGTTTCAAATTTATTACTAAATTATTAAATTTTTATAATAGTATATATGAATTTTATTTAAGTTTATAAATTTAGTGAGTATAAATTTATATTTAAATAAAAATTATTTATATTGCGAAATTTTTGTTGGTAATTGTAAAAAAAAATATGATATTAATTTTGTGGAGATAAACTTATTAAAATTAAATATATATATATATATATAATAACATTTTAAACCATTAATATATAATTTATCAACCAAAATATAAAAATATCAAATATTAAATACAAACTCGTAAGATACAATTATTACCTCTTAATTATTGTCAAACTAAAAAAAAATAGTTATTGCACAATTGTAATATTAAAAAATTACTATTATTTAATTTTATATTGAATTTATCTGCAATTAATTTATGTGTTGCATAAATTTTTTCTGCTTCAAAATTTAATTTCTTTAATTAAATTCTAATTTCGTCACTGTTAGTGTGTTTTACACATGTTTTGCTAGATAAGTGGATTCATAGCCATTCATTTGCTACAATTATAATTGTTATATCAAAGTTTTATCATTTCGTAGAAAGGTAGGTTTATCTGCATATTTTGAAAGTTGTGTGTTTTCTTGTTTCATAATGTCAATTACATACCTTCGGGTTGACAATAAATTTTCTAGATTTGAATTTTTTGCTTTGATGTTCTTGATGTTATTGACTTTTTTGGATTTTAGGTCCAAAAATATTTAGATATCCTTTGAAAAATACCACAAGAGACAAAATCACGTTTTTACTTTTTTTTTTTTAATACATTTTTCATAAATCATATATCAATTATAAATATCAAACAGAATGATAGACAAAGTTTTAACAACCTATATTATACAAAAAAAAATCAAAGAATCCACACTTCATTTGAGATTTGAATTTAATATCTCTTAATCCCCATAGCTCAAACTTTCAGATTAAACCAATATTTTCAAAATCAGATTAGACGTCAAACCAGATTGATGAGTAATAGTTTTAGCAGAAGAATGATCTTCTATTCAGTATAACAAGAATATAAATAAACTCTAAGAGTTAGAGTTTGATACAAACACTGTTAATGTTTACATTATCTGTACAAACATCGTCATTATCTAATATGCCCCCTCAAGTTGAACTATCGATGTGGAACGATAGTCAACTTGTGTCTTAACTGCTGAAATTGTTGCTTTGTCAATGGTTTCATAAGAACATCAGCAATTTGATCCTTAGTTGAGATATACCTCACTTGAATATCTTTTGATTCCACTTTGTCCCTAACGAAATGAACGTCAATTTGCACATGTTTTATCCTGCTGTGATAGATTGGATTAACTGTGAGAGTTGTGGCTCCTGAATTGTCACTCCACAGTATAGGGACCTTTGTAACAACTCCAAGTTCATGTAACATATTGCGAATCCAAATAACTTCTGATGTTGTGTTTGCTATAGCTCTGTATTCGGCCTCTGTTGAAGATCTTGAAACACTCTTTTGCTTTTTGGAGGACCATGAGACTAGATTTCGCCCAAGATAAATGGCAAAACCAGTTGTTGATTTTCTGTCTTCAATATTGCCAGCCCAATCGGTGTCACTATAAGCTGAAATTACATCAACACTTGTCAGATTAATGTGAAACTCATAGTTTGTTGTTCCTTGCAAGTAACGCAGCACTCTTTTGACTTGAAGCCATTGATTATCCGTCAGCTTTTGCATATATTGAGCTAACTTGTTAACTGCAAAAGAGATTTCTAGTCTTGTAATTAACAAATAAAGCAAGCTGCCGATGACGCTCATGAAATGCAGGAGCTGATTCACGCAATTGTGCAGTAGCTGCAAGTGGTGTTGACACGGGCTTTGAGTTCTCCATCTTGGCTTTCTTCAGTAAATCAAGTGTATATTTGTGTTGATTCAAAAATAAAGCATCACCCTTCCAATGTGCTTGGATGCCCAGAAAGAAATTAAGCTTTCCCAAGTCTTTTAACAGAAATTTGGTACTCAAGAATTCTTGTAATTGAGCTACCAACAAAGAATTGCTTCCTGTAATCAACAAATCGTCAACATAAACCAAGCAATATATCACATCATTACCCTTGCGATAGATAAATAGAGATGCATCAAGCTTAGACTGAACAAAATTAAATTGAAGAAGAGCATCCTTCAAGCAGGTATGCCATTGCCGTGGTGCTTGCTTTAGACCATATAGGGATCGACGTAGCTTGCATACATAATCTGGCTTGGATTCATCAACAAATCCAGGCGGTTCTTGCATGTACACAGATTCATCTAACTTTCCATGCAAAAAGGCATTAGAAACATCATATTGCCGAACAGCCCACCTTTTCAAAACAGCCAAACTTAATATCAACCGAATAGTAACTGGTTTTACCACAGGTGAATAAGTTCGTCAAAATCGACACCTGGTCTTTGATAAAAAAAACCTTTAGCAACCAAACGCGCCATATAGCGCTCCACCGAACCATCTGAATTTTCTTTGACTCTGAAGACCCACTTGCAACCGATTATATTTGCTTGAGGAGGTGGTTTAACAAGTTCCCATGTCCCAAGCTTAATCAATGAATTGAGCTCATCATCAAGTGCTTCACGCCATTCTTTATACTTCTTAGCTTCATTTACAGTTTTTGGCAAAACATGAGTGATTGCTGCCAAAACCTTAGGCTTTGAGTGACCCGTCTTTGACCTTGTTAACATTGAATGTGTGTTGGTAGGAGCAGCAGCCTGTGGTAAAAGCTGGATTGGTTCATCTTGCAATATACTTGAAGTTTCATATGGGACAATAGGAGATGGTGGAGCTGAATCCGAAACAGGAACTACACAATTGGTTGTGTTTGGTTCGACATAATCTGCAACAAACTGAAATTGCTTGAGTATTATTAGTTAAAGAAATATTTGGAATCAAATGTATTGGTGGTGGCTCAAGTATCCCAGGTCCAAATTTTGATGGAGCAGTAATGGTCTTTGAAACCTGCATAATTAAATTTGGATATGGAAATTGTTGTTCATCAAAAACAACATGTCTTGAACTATACAGCTTTTTCGTCAAGACATCATAGCACTTGTAGCCCTTGTGAATTAAGCTATACCCAAGAAAATGCATTTTGTAGACCTGTTCTCCAACTTATGTTTGTTGTAAGGTCTAAAATAAGGATAGCAAAGACACCCAAACGTAAGCAGACTATTCAAATCAGGCAAGGTTCCAAACAATTTTTCATAAGGTGATTTACCCAAATGAGGAGTAACCAATCTGTTAGCAACATACGCAGCAGTTTCAAAAGCAAAGTCCCAATAATCCAAAGGTAAAGAAGCATAATTCAGCATTGCCAAACCCGTTTCCATAATATGCCTGTGTTTACGCTTAGCACACCCATTTTGCTGAGGCGTATATGGACACGAAAGGCGTAAAGAAATTCCATTATCAGACAAATAAGCAGCTAAAGATCGAAATTCACCTCCCCAATCACATTGAAATATCTTAATTTTAGATGTGAAAAATGTCTCAACAAATTTCTGAAACTTGATAAAAGTAGGCAATACATCTGATTTTTGTTTGAGACAATATAACCAAGAATATTTGCTATAGTGATCGAAAAAGAGAACATAATAACGATTACCATTAATGGAAGTAACAGGTGATGGTCCCCATACATCAGAACAAATAAGCTCAAGAGGAGCAGAAGCAACAAAAGTAGACAAAGGAAACGCTAAACGATATGATTTACCAACACAACATGAAGAACAAAGTTCTTTTTTATTAGAAAGACAATCAATATTACTTCGTTTTAAAGTAGATAAAATTGCTCGATCATGAGCATGACCCAAACGTGAATGCCAAGACTGAAAAGAAATATAAAACATGCTAAAACATGCAGCATAGAAGCAAACTTAGAGAGGGCTCCTGCATAATTATCTTTGTCTAGGTCTTAGTCAGTCTTAGAACATGCTTTGACAAACTTTCGAGGCGAAATTGAACTCTTAGAGTTTATCCATTGAAACAGAAAGAAATCGGCAGGAAGAGAACAAGGTGGTTAAACCCTAGAAGGCTCTGATACCATAATAGTTTTAGCAGAAGAATGATCTTCTATTCAGTATAATAAGAATATAAATAAACTCTAAGAGTTAGAGTTTAATACAAACACTGTTAATATTTACATTATCTGTACAAACATCGTCATTATCTAATAATGAGTAATTCATGATTTAACTTGTTTAATCGAGTTAACTCGGGGTTCAATAATATAATAATATTATAAATTTTTATTTATAGATATTGATAAGAATTTTAAAATAAAGATTTAAAATTAATAAAAATATATCTTATCAATTTAAAAATATTACACATTAAATCTAATGCATATAAAAAATGAATCTAAAATTTTTTCTCTTAGAAAATGATTCAATTTGGTTTGAACTAGTTCGGTCTAAATCAGTATGATTCTTTTAAAAATTTGATTTTTTAGTATTTTTAAGGATTAATATTTAATTTTTGGTTAAACCAGTTTGACTAGCCGATTCAGCTTTAAAAATAATGAATTAGACACCGAGCGAAATCACATTTTGAATTACCACAATAATTTTAAAAATTGTATAAAAAAATGGACACACAGACTAATTTTTTTTATAAATTATTATTATTTCATTTTTAAAATTTTTAATAAAGTATATTTTTAGAAAAATAATTAAATTGTCTTTGAATTTTAGTCCCATCAAATATTTTATTCTTTTTTATCCAATTTTTATACTTTTATTATATTTATATAAAATATTTTTTTACCAATTTATATAAAATGATTGAATGCCTTATACATATATATTAAAAATAAGAAAAATAATTTATAACTAAAATTTTTATTATTAAATTTTATTCATTTAATTAGAATTTTAGTAATTAAATTGAATTAGAATAAAAAATTCAGTTAATAAAAAAATTTTGATTTTAATATATATCTGTATACGACAGCATTTTAATCAATTTATATGGATTTCAAAATGAAAGAAGTGTTTGATTAGACTAAAGTTAACTACCACTCAGTTGGCATTCACATTGTAAGGAAGAGTAAGAGGAGGACTACTATAAATCTATCTCTTCCACATCAGCTTTTGTGGGCCCAACACACAACTCCTCTTCAACTTCTCCATTTCTCTTATATCAAAAGGACTATTAAATAACTATTCAATATGGGACCCATGTAATTATTTTATTATCAAACATTTCTATTCTAAAATATTTTTAACTTAATAAATTTACTAAAAAAATTACAATTTATTAATAAAGATGAGCAATAATTAATTAGATTTATTTATATTAATTAATTTTAGAAAAAAGATTATTTCAGCAAATATTTTTTGTTTCATTTAACAACAATAAAAGAAAAAAAAACCACAAATTTCATTCACAAATTTATCTTCAAAATTAATTAAATTTAATTAAAAATAAAATTTAAAACTAAAAGTTCTCCAAAAGAATAAAGTAGGTTTAACCACTGCCACATGCCACTTCTCTATTTGCCAAATACTTTTAATTTTAGTAGTCCTCCACGGAAAATTACTTCTCCTTTTTAGTCTCTTTTTTCGTACAGGAGAACTACTCCTCCACCTATTCCTCCTTTTAATACTACACTTTTTTAAAAATTACTACTACTTTTTCTCTTACTTCTTCTTTCAATATGAATGGCCTACCTTAAAAAAAAAATGACCATATTAATCAAGTCAAATTTTTATTAGAGAAATAATAATTTATTTAGCTATTTAACACACACAAGTCAACGTATCATATCAGTTGCCATTGATCCCACATTTAAAGTTATATCAGTATAGCAATAATCACTGCCATTACTTCGTGTACCACGTGAGTACAATTCAAAGCGCATCCTCATCAATAATGCTTTCTTTCACTTTATTTTCCTTTTATTTAATATTGTTAGGCGCTGATGTATTTATTTGAGTTTTGGTACTCCCACCACATTGCTAAAATTACCATTTTTATAAAAAAAATATATATCTCTTATAAAAAATCATTTTATATAATTTAAAAAATTAATTAATTTTTTAATAACTTAATTAATAAAATAAAAATATAATATTAATAAATTAATAAAAAATATTTTAATCTTTTAAAAATTATTTTATATAATATTTAATAATTTTAATAATTTTTTTAATATATGTACAAAAGCTAGAAGCGATATAATTTCAGTGGAATGAAATAAGAAATATATAAATAAAAATATATTTTGATTATTAAATTTTATTTATTTTACATGTTAAATTTTTAAATTTTTATTTGATAATATTAAGTCTTTCAACTATACGAATCAGTGATATTGAATTTTTTTTTATATAAAAGTACACATATTCAATTATTTTTAAAATCGCATATATGTTGAAATAAAATAGTATATTTTGATAATAAAAAAAATTAAGAATATAAATTTTTTTTACCCCTAAATTTTATATATTTAACACATTATATTCTTAAATTTTTATTTATTAACATCAAACCTCTCAATTTATAGTCTATAAAAATTTTATATTTAATTACTATTATAAATAGACTCAATATCACTAATCTATTTAGTTAAAAAGCTTAGCATCATCAACTAAATATTTAAAAACTCAATACACAAACCATATAAAATTCATGCAAAAAAAAAAAAGGTCAGTCCTATATATTATTAAGATAATATATTATCAATGATAATCACCTCGTGCTTTGTGCGAAGTTTAATTATATTTTATATTATCTTCCTCTCACCCAAATTATCTCACTTAATTTGAAAATAAATATTATATCTTCTTTCATTCTATAAAAAATATTTTAAATAAATTAAATTTTTTAATAATTTATTATTACTAATTATCAATATCCCAATTAATTCATTAATAATAAAAATATTATTAAAAATTAATTATTTTTTAATTTTATAAAACAATAATAAAAAATTTTAAATAATAATTTCAATGAAACAAATAGAATATTTAAAAAATATTTTAATATAAACATAAAATATTTATTATAATTTTATTAAATTTATATATTTATTATAATTTTATTAAATTTAGATAATAATTTTTTTTTATAATTTAGGTTATAATCCAAGCAAAATATATAGACTTTCTTATAAATAATTATAAAATAATAAAAAACTATATGCATTAATTTATATAAATTTTAATTAAAATTTATATAATATAAAAAATATAAAATGATTTAATGTGAACTTAAAATTTTAAAAGTTTATAAGGAAAAAATTTATATTCTTAAATTTAATTTTGATTATATATACATACATATATATATATATAATTGTAAATCGATATTTGAGGGAATCTTTACTGAACTTTTTTATCTAATTTACATTCTCACCATTTTTTTAATATATACCAACTATTGTTTTTTAAAAAAGTTATTTCATTAAATTTAAATATTATATTCTAACCATTTTTAACAATAATTTAAAAAATTATGAATAGAGATAGATATTTGGTCGATTGATTTTACCATAATTAAATTTTTTAAAGAATAAAATTATTGATCGAACCGATCAATTTTTATTTTCTATCGGTTTAATTAATTAATCAAATTATTTCAGTTGGTTTGGTAATAATTTTAATTATAATTAATTTAAATATTTTTAAATTATTGGATTAAATCACTAAAATTTTTATTTTCTGTTTTTATTAATACATGTATACTTATTTTGTTTAGACACAAAAGAGTAGTTATAAATAATATAATATAAGTAGTTATAAACTATAATACAAATATATTATAAAACTAAAAAGAAAAAAAAACCTATTCGGTTAATAGTTAATCGATTAATTAAATTTAGTTAACCATTAAACGATAAAAAAATTCTAACACTATATTTTCTAGCCAAACTGATTAATTAATTGATACAATCGGTTAATCAAACTGATTTTTCAATCAGTTAACCGAATTATGTTCACTCTTAAATATGAATCAAACATATAAAACACCATATAAAAATAATAAAAATATTACACATATTAGTTTTTATAGATTTTAATTAAAATTTATGAAAATATAATTATATATAAAAATAATAGACGAGATGTTTTAAAATAAATTATTTCTAAAGTACCTTGAAATATATGTAAAATCATATTACAATTCATAGTTTGCCGCCAATACGCTAATACACATGTTAGCTCAACATCAATACTGCAATTTGCAATTTTACTTTCCTAGTTTAATCGCTTTGTATTTTAAATTTTTAATTTGATAAGATAATTTTTAAATTTATATTTTTTTTATTTATAATACAAATTTATTGAGTTATACTGAATGATGCTAAGTCATACAAAATTATATTTTTTTAACTCATAAATGCTTTTTTCAATTCCTCCCCACTTAAAATCTAATCCATAAAATTAATTAATCTATTAAGTTTAATATTTATTAAAATAATATTATTTGAAGTGTTAGGTTTAATATTTAACAACTTAGAATTCTTTAAATTATTTTAGAAAACCCGAAAGAAAGTGAGGTTTTAGATAGAAAGTGATTTAGAAAAAAAAAAAAAAAGGTCTACTTGGTGAGAAAAATGTGACTCAATATTATTCAAAGGGCTGATATGAAACATATAAATTAAAAATATGAGTTGGTCTCTATGATTAAATTAAAAATTAATTGGTAAACAGAAAAACAGTTAAACATGTATGTGGTCATTCTTACGAAACAAAGATAGTCATGCTAAATATGTGGACTACCGTTTCTCTCACTCTCAAGCAAGGGTTTTCATCGGTTGAGATAATCCAATTCGATTGAACCGAAATTTTAAAATAAAAAAAATTAACTTCGGGGTTTTATATGTAAAAATTCAAAAATATCAAGTGAAAGTAATCACTAAAACCTTTAAAAAAAAGAAGTCTTGTTCCGACGATTCTACGACTCCGTAAATATTAGCTTACTAATAACCTATTATTTTTGTACGTAGTTTGGTTTGCTAGTTTCTTAGTTTGTCATTATTCTATCAGCACGTGAAGAGTTAGCTTGTCTTTTGAAATGTCATTCTTTTGTATATAAGTAGGCGCGACACTGTAATTGGTGATTTGAGTGACACAGAACATTGCAACTGTACATTCTCATATCAGATAAAAGTAAAATGAAAATTTGATTTTTTTACTTAAAGTAGTATATTTAATCAATAAATACATTTGGAAGAATTGCATTTTCAATTTAGAAAATTATATTTATTTAGTTTATATTATTATTTTGAGTAATATATTAAAAATATTTCAAGTCATATATTAAAATATTTTTTCCAACTTCATTTTCAAATTCTTTTAAAATAATTTAATTGGAAATATTTTCTAGTCACATATAATATTATAAACAATTTGACAATTATTAGAACTAAAAAAATGAAATTTTTGTTTGTGTGTATCTAAACAGAATTAATTCCTTCGGTTATTTTTTTTCTCAGATTTTGTCCTTAAATTTTACATTTATTGAGTTCAATTTTCGCAAAAATGATTTGTGTGTGTGGAAACAGAATTAATTCCTTTAGTTTAGAGAGAAATTTTTGCAAGTCAACAACCAATAATTAAGATTATTAACAAAAGTGAAATATTTTTATTAAAAGAAAAAAGAAAGAGAGGGAGATCGAGGTCATACCTGTTCCAAGGATGAGAAATTATCAGGTATAAAAGCATATTTCTGCTTGATGGATTGCTCATTCTTCTCAAAAATGGAACACTTTGCCTGACTGCTGGTGCTACTAATTGGAGCTTCTTTAGACATTATTTTTGGAAAATATGAAGATGAAGATGTCGCTGTAGTGGTTATGTCGCCGTTGCGGCAACCCTTCGCCTGATACGCTTCAGAGATGAAAATAAAATACCCATTTCATCTTTACTCGTTCCAAAAATTAGTTGGTAAAGGAAAATTAAGGACATGCATATTCGTTGGCTGACAGCAAAGTGAAATAGGAATTTGTTATGCTTTATGGAGTTTGAGAACCAAATGCGTTTGAAACAAGTTAAGGATAAATACAGTGGATGCAGCATTAAATATCAGAGGAACCAAATTTTTTTATAAAACTATCTTAAAATATATTTAAAGGAAAATGTTATTTGTACAAAAAAAAAATTATACAAAATGTTCAAAATTAAAATCTTAGAAATATAAAATGACTGAAATAACTTTGGTTGTCTTGAAATTTAAACTCTCTCTCTCTTTAATTATTTTCTTCTATTCCCAATAACAAATTCTTTAATTATTTTGTTTAGGCTTAAAAGAGGTGGCTAAGACTAATTAATAACCAAATTTCCTTTAGATTACTCAATTTGTTTTTGGAGGCAACGTAGCTATGCTGGGCAGCTCCCCTCTATTTAGCATCACTCTTTTTTTTTTTTTTCTTTTTTTTTAATACTTTATGAAATTACATATATTTAATTGATTTTTAAATTTATGTATTTTAATAAATGATATGAAATTCATTTAGCATATTAAAAAAAACTATTTTCAGATAAATTCTATTTTTTCATAGATTAATATCAAACGTAAAAGATAAAAAAAAAATAACTATAAGATGATGAGCTATTAAACTTATTTAGCACACTAATAAAATTTATTATTAGTTTTTTATTTTAGAATATAATTGTAATAATTTTTAGATTATAATAAAATTATATATTTTTAAAAATAAATTATAATTGCAAAAAGTATAAAATTCTCCCCAAAATTTAAAATACTTTAAATTTGTACACATTAGATGGTATTTAGTATGAAATGAAGAGTAGAAACTATTTAATTTGATAAAATAGATAGGATAATTTCATTGTTCTGGCTCATTGTGCTGCGTTTCTCCATATCAGTTATGGAAATATGAATATTAAAAAAATTTAAATATTATATAATATATATATTTTAGTCAAAAAATTATTGAAGTAAAAATTTGCTAACTATAATATTTTAGAATTTAAAATAATTTTAAAACTAACTTTTGATTTAGCTATAATAAGAATATATTAAATCAACTCCTCAAAACTCTTTTACTTTTTTAATAAAGTTGTTGTTGTTGTTGTTGTTGTTATTATTATTATTATTATTATTATTATTATTATTTCATGATCCTTTTGGTTTGTTCATATATAACAAATTTGGTCCATATATATTATTTATTAATATTTAAAATTATCAAAAATAATTAAAAAATGTATAAAAAGATTTTTTTTTTCTCATTTCATCTATGCACTGCGAAGATTCTAGTGTTTACAAAACTTATTTCACATTTTTGTCTTTAAAATATTATAATAAGGAAAAAAGAAAAATAAAATGATTCAAATTTTAAAAATAAAAAATTTTATAATATGTGTTTATATGTATATATTTTAGTTAAAAATATAAAAAATTATCATAAACAATACAAAATATAAAGAATTAAAAATATATATAGATCTTAATAAAAATTGAGATAATGAGTTTTTTGTAAAATAATCTCATATGTTATCATAAATTGAAGAAAATTATTTAGAGGTTTTAAATACTAGATTGAGACGTTTGATATGTGAGATGAATGAAAATATTATTATATTAATGTAAATAAAAAAAATTATAAATTATAACTAATTTTAATCCTAATATCAATTGTAATAATTAACTAATAGTATTTATAAAATTGTTAATATATGGATGAAAATTTTATAAATCTAGAGTACAAGGCATGTTCCTAACCCACTGTGGCTAACTGAGAAAAATCAAATCTCATACTTATTTCTTAATTAGCTAATATATAGAGATTTTAAAAGTAAATAATATACGAATATAAAAGATATAAAATCATTATTATATTTATTTTCAGCATACCTCGTATCATATTGACCAAAAAAAATTGTTAAGAATTAAATTTCTATATTTTATTCTCACTTGTATTAAATGAATTTTCTAGTACAAATAAATATAGTTAATTGATCATTATTCCCTTTAATAATATGAAAATTTATCTGAAAATTACTCCCCTTTAATTATTTGAATAATAAATATTTCTGATTCAATTATATTAATAACTATAAATTTAATTTGAAATTGTGTCAGTGAAAATTATTTAATTTATTTTATTTGAGATGATATTAATTTGATTATAATTGAAAAGGATTTTAAAAAATCAACGGGATGAATAATCTCAGGCGTACACTATGAAATATATATACAGTTTAATATGAAAAATAATAAAAATATATATAAAAGAAAAAAAAAAGTTACATGTCATAAATTCTCCGCAGTTATATTAAGCTAAAATAATAAATTTGTTATTGGAAATGTAAGAAAATAATTAAAGAGAGAGAGAGTTTAATATTTCAAGACAAATAAGGTTATTTCAGTTTTTTTATATATTTAAGATTTTAATTTTGTACATTTTGTACAATTTTTTGTGTACTTAGTTCGTATCTTAAAAAAAAAACACACTGTACTTTTAAACTACGAAAATCTTTTATTAATTATAATATTTATAAATTATTGCAAATACTAAAAAAACACCACAACTGAATTTATGATAGAAAAATTACAATTAAATTTAAAAGTTATTTTTTAGAATTGCAATTTTAGAAAAACCTATGTACTTGTATACTAATAAATAAAAAATAAAAATAATAAAAAATATTTTTTTATAGTTAGTTATTGTCGTATTGTGAAAAGTAAATACAAATTTTATTTTTCTCATTAAAAAATTATCTTTTATTATTATTTTAAAATTACATAATTGAATAATTAAAAAATTACACTACATATGTTGCTTTTTTTAAAATACTTAATTATTTTGATATATTAAAATATATCAAATATATGTTGAATATATATTTTTAAAAGTTGAGTATATTTTTAATATACTAAAAATATATTGGATAGATACTAGTAAAAGATGATATTTTTGAAATTGAAAGTTGAAAAATATTTTTTTTTGAAAGAAAAAAGAAAAGTTAATATTTTGAGAATAATTTTATTTTTTTGGTATTTTTGAAGAAATCACAATAATTAATATTATTGAGAATTTTTTTAATAATCATATAACTAAATATTTAATATTATTAGACTTTTTATAATCATAATCATATAACCATATACTTAAAATTATTGGGTCAAATTAGTATTTAAAACTTAAGGGGAGTCAAAATTTATTTGCTTAAAAAAATAATGCATAGAATAAATATATTATAAAAGTTGAGGAACAAATGGGACTGATGATGGATCAATAAATAGAGCGAATGATGCTGCTCATGGGAGATCAAAATAAAGTTAACCCTAACCAGCATGAAACCCTAATTCAAATGGATCTGATAGAGGTTCTAATGTTGATGAAAGAGTTTATTATGAGCAGGTATCGCACAAATGATACAGAGCCCTTATTTAAGATAGGCGTTGGGAATCTAGGATAGAAGCAGAAGTACTAGAATTCTATGGTGGCCTTGAGCAAGAAGAATTCTTGGATTGGTTAGTCATAGCAAAAGAGATCTTAGAATTTTAAAAGGGTGTCGGGTAACAAACGTGTCTCTTTAACCACAATCAGGCTGTGGGATAGGGCGGTGGTCTACTGGCAGCAGTAAAAACTAATCAGGAATAGGCATGGTAAGGCTTAGATCGTAAGCTAGGAGAAGATGAGGAAGCATTTATGGTTCGAGTTTATGCCTCATAACTTTCAAAGGTTAATGTGTCACATGTTGCAGAATTTGAGGCAAGAAACAAGGTTAATGGACACATACAACTCTGAGTTCTACTACTTGATAGCCATACTACAAAAAAATTGTTTATCAGTGACTAACGAATTTTATTGCTAGTGATGTATTTTCGTTGCTATTAGCATTATTAGTGACAGTTTATAGTCATCACGCATCGTAGCAAATACCTTATTTGCAAAAGGTTTTTCTTACGATAATATTGTTACTAATAATTTTTGCAATAAAATTATGTAATTGCTAATAACTTTAAAAGTGATCTCTAATGACACTAGAAATGAGGAGAATATTCTACGAAATTTTATTTGTGACGATTATTTGTCATTGCTAAAAATGCAACAACATTATTGCTAATAATTTTTTATGATAAAATTATGTAATTACTAATAACTTTAAAAGTGATAGCTAATGAAACTATAAATGAGGATAATATGCTATAAAATTTTATTTGCAATGATTATTTTTCCTCGCTATAAATGCAACAACATTGTTGCTAATATTTTTTTTACAATAAAATTATATCATTACTAATAACTTTAAAAGTGATCTTTAATAAGATTAGAAATGAGGAAAATATGTTACGAAGTTTTATTTGCGATAATTATTTGTCCTTGCTATAAATACGATGACGTTGTTGCTAATAATTTTTTATGATAAAATTATGTCATTATTAATAACTTTAAAAGTGATCGCTAATGAGCTTAGAAATTAAAAAAATAGGCTACAAAATTTTATTTGTGATAATTATTTGCTCTTGCTATAATGTTTTAGCAACGAGCTTCTTATAATTATTTTTAACCAATATATGTTGTCACTATTACGACCATTTTAAATTGATGTAATTGACCTAAGCAATCAGAATGATTATATATTAGTGATGAATATTTGTCATTGCAAATTATTATTAGCGATGAAATAGAAATTTATTGGTAAAAGTATATTATTTTAAATATTAATATTATTTTTAGATATAAATATATTTTTATTGTAATTGTTATTAGCCATAATTGTTATAATACTTTTGTTATTGAATTTTTATTATTGTAATTGCATTTTGTTTATATCGTTTTCTTACTACTGTATATGAATAGTATATAATAAATTAAAATATCTAATTAAATTCAAACTCATTTAAAAAATAATCAAATATTTGTAGTTTGACATTCTAAAATAATAAAGTTAATTATTCTAATAAATATCACAATGTCCATAAAACTTTAGCAAGAAGAAAAAACATAGTAACTAATTTGAAAGAAATTAAAATTGTGATAAAAAGAGATAACTAGTCATTATATTCGGAATTATTTTCAAGATAATATCAACATAGTGATCCCTTGTTTCACCTTGATAATTGACATCAACCTATAAAAAATTGACAAATATTATTAGTAACTTATAATTTAAAAAAATATATAAAAAATTAAATAATTTAAAAAAAAAATTCAGCAAAATCTCCTCTATATATTGAACAATCCTTCCTATGAGAAAAAGAAATTTCAAGCATAAATAACTCAATTTATTGTTCAAAAGCAAATATAACTCATAATTTTTATTATAATATTTGAATTATGTCAAAATGAGCTAAGAAAAATAAAAATATTGGCTTAGAGATTTATGTTGTAGTAAGTCTACGGAAATTAAAAGGGAAAGAATGAAAATGATAATGTGATTGAATGTGCAAGTTAAATAAATGTAAGAGTATTGTAGTATGTGCATGCATTACATGAAATGCAATACATTAATACCTGTATGCTGGGAATTGAAATGAATACGAGGGAAATTAAAGTGTTAGCCCAAATTAAATAAAGAAGAATGGGCTATTGGTTCGGTGTTGGAACGGGGAAATGTATGATTTTAGTATAATAAATACTTGGCAAGCTAAAATTAGACAAAGATTGTAAGATAATGAGTTGTAGTTTTGCAAGTAGAGGAAACAACGCCTGCCCAATGACTTGCAAATTAGAGATTTAAAAGAGGAGTTAAATATTACTAACATCTGCCTGCTCAGGCCCTTGGAACTAATATGCCTTTTTATTGTCATAGTTAAGCAATCTGATCATCCATAAAGATTTTAAAAAATAAATATAAGGAATCAATAAAGCAATTTGCACCTTGTTGCAAAGTGTAACCTATTGGGAGAGAATCAGAATTTAACTTCTTATAAAGAAGGAGATGTCTCTTAATTTTGTTGTTGAGCATGCACTTGCTTTCTTCTTTTTTTTTTTTACCATCTTAAAATAAAATAAATTTATAGAGCATATTGATTATATTTTTTTAGCATACTCCACAACACAATATATCATACATCAAAATGCAATAAACTCATTAGCATGCTTCAAAACACATTATATCATACATCAAAATACAATAAACTCATTAGACAAAAAATTCACAATTTACATAGAAACTTAATTAAACTAATAAGTTTAATGATAAATAAGTGTATAACTATTCATTCTAAAATTTCATTCTCAACATCATTTCATGTCACTATCCTTGATATATTCATATGCATATTTTATAAAATTTTCAACTCCTTCAAAATACTCAATACATGATCTGTTACGTAATTGCATCCAGATTTATCAATTGCTTCCATGTCTAGAAAAGTTAAAGCCGATAAAATAAATAAACAGACCAAGCATGTTCCTCAACTACATAAGCAACAAAGGCATTTGAGTAACATAGGAAACTAAATATATTAATAAAATAGACTTCATAAATAATATTTAGATAATAATCCTCATACACTGAAATACATAATGAGATATGCTGATAGTTTTCAACATTTAGATAACAATTCCAAAATATAATATGCAACAAGAGATGAAAAGGCAAAAATGATTAAATTAGATAACCGATTCCCTCATTAAGATGAAATTTATAGGCACTATATTCCTAGGTTTAATTGTTAATTTAACTTTTTAAATTATACTTCTACAAAATTATTGTTTGTGCTTTTTTACTTTTTTTTTCAACTTTACCTCTTAAATTTCATAAAATGTCAAGATAAGGTTATATTCTATTCAAGAAGCAATTTTTAATTTTCAAAAGAGATGGTAGTATTATTTTATTTTGGCCAAAAAGCAAGGGGAACAATATTTTTTATCATAGACATAAGGACTACCAGTTTCTGCCACCAAAGTAACAGTTCTTGTAATTAATTGAAATTGACGGGTAATTGAGATTATAAGCTGGAAATGGTGAATATGGACATTGTACATTAGTGTTTGTAATGCCTGATACTGCAGCTGATGGGTCTAATTAAAAATTTAGAACATAAAAATTGAACAACACTTTCATACCTGACATCGTAGACTAATCCTGGACTAAACGCAAGATCCAGTACTAATAATCATGGCAAAATAACAGTGATTTACTATGATTCAATTTAGGCAAGAATTATTCTATTCGTGAATTTGGATTATATACTTGTGCGCGTATACGTAATAAAAACATTAAAATTTAGCCTATTTAATATGATGAAAATTTGGGTTAAATTCAGTGGATGGCAAGCTATGGTAGCATATGTTA
The DNA here is from genome assembly GCA_947685225.1 of Garcia nutans. Lineage (NCBI taxonomy): Eukaryota > Viridiplantae > Streptophyta > Magnoliopsida > Malpighiales > Euphorbiaceae > Garcia > Garcia nutans. The sequence goes on from CANTUV010000045.1 coordinate 27,637,887, forward strand.
ATGTGACCATATACTATATTATTAGTCTCCCAATTGGAAGTGTACTTGGTTTCAAAACTAGTTTAGGAGTAGCAGTAAGTTTTTGTATCTCTTAGTATAAATTTTTACTTTTTTTTTGGTTGGTTAACTGAACCAGTTAATGTTTTTTTCTTTTTGTAACTTCAGGGTATTTGGTGGGGCATGATCATTGGAGTTATTTTACAAACAATGACTTTAATTGTTATTACTGCAAGGACTAATTGGAATGCCAAGGTGAATAAAGTTACTTTTTTGAAGTGTACATATATACATATATAGCTTCATATTAGGGGTGCTCTGCTGTGGAGTAACTAAATGCAGGGTATTGTAGTTTGATATGTTGTTGGCAAGTGGATACTGGCCATTAGACAAATATTTAAAGATCTTTTTGTCTACAAATGATAAAACAAAATATATATTTACTGGGCATAGTTTAGGTGGGCCATTAGCAATTTTATTTCCAGCAATTTTAGCATTCCATGAAGAGAAACTTTTGTTGGAAAGATTAGGAGGAGTTTATACATTTGGACAGCCTAGAGTTGGAGATGAAAGCTTTGGCAATTACATGAAAAACATTTTAAAAGACAATGATATCAATTATTACAGATTTGTTTATAATAATGACAAGGTTTTGAGGTTGCCTTACGATGATTCAGCACTTATGTCCAAGCATTTTGGGACCTGCATTTACTATAACAGAAACTATGAACCACAGGTTTGTTTTCTAATTAAAATACTGCTGAATCTTTTTTAGAATTTTAAAAACTTATGTTTAAACTTAGTGGAAGTTAAAATTTAACAAATTAATTTAAGGACTAATCATTTATTATTAAAATAATGCACTTTCTCAGTTTAATCTACACTTATAATTTTTATCAATTAATTTTATCTAAGTTAGGGAATTTTCTGTACTAATGAGTTGCCCGACCCTACTAGCATTGGAAGGCAGAACACGTATTGTAGTTTGGAATGTTGCTAATTTGCAGGTTGCTGGTGTATTGGTGGTGTTTGCTGGCTTAGTATATAATGCAATTGTAGCTAAAGTTAATTGGTCCTACTGGTTTGCTGACAACATTCACAAACAGAGACACAGGCAACTTCACAGATAACCTGTTAAACAACCCAGCCCCACTATCACAAAAAATTCAGCTAAAAAAAATCAGCAGAGCTCAAATGGGAAATAACAGCAAGAGCAAACACCAAATCAAAGTCCAGGCCCCCATCTAAAACATCAGACCTGGCCATTATAGCAGTAAGCAATATCCATCAGACCTCATCAGCACAACCACAATCCCATAATCAATGAATATCCATGAATTCTAATATTTTGTCAATGATTTCTATGTTTTAGTATCAAAATGCATGCTAGAATTGTCCTAAAAGAATCGTACACCACTTCAAAAATTGATAGATTCCAAAAAGTAATACACAGTCACAACGAAGCTCAGTATGCGTATTAGAAAACTACAGAAACACAGAGAGCAACGCAGGAAAAATAAACCAAAATAAATCGCAAAACAATTGATTAAAGCCTTTTTCAAGCAAATCCTTTTTAAAGACTTTTTCTGAGACCACCTATCAGATTAATCAAGATTGGGAGGATAGCATGAATCCTTCTCTCTTTGGGAGTGTTTTTATGGTACAAAATACTTCAACACCTGAGACAACAACCTTAATCTAGGACCCCACATTTGTGCTCAATAATTTGCATTATGAGAAGGCCGATCCCATCAGTCTTTTCCTTCCAGAGTCATTTTTTCGAAGTTCAGAGTCTTTCTCTCAAAATTCAGAGTCTTTTGTGTTTACAATCCAACTCAGATTCAAATTCCCGATAAGAAGAAGAGCCTGAGTCCAGTCCTACATGTTCTTTCAATTTCGATTCTATAACTGAAACTCCTTGTAAACACTTTATCATCAATAAAATTTTTGACTATTCAATTTACTCTTTGTCTCCTGTCTCTTTCCCTCAAGTGTCAAAAAAAGAAATATGTCAAATAAAAGAAGAAAAAGAATAATAAATCTTGGCACAGCGGAGGAAATTTAAAACACATAAATTGCATCAACAATTTTATGAAAAACAAGCACTAGTGAACTTATCGCAAGAATTCAGAGACTGTTTCGCCTAGCAAGTAAGCAACATGAACGGTTTAGATCCAACTATTGTAGTATACAAGATACCAACTTATGATCACATCAAGCTAGTCAACCAAAAGTAGTGAAGACTCAAGCTTGGATGGTCACTCCAAATTAAAGAAGAGAGTGCTAAGTTACTTTAGAATGGGTTCATTAAGCCAATCACATACCTAACATGGTTGGCAAACATAGTCCCGGTATGAAAAAAGGATGGAAGAGTCAAAATGTGTGTGGACTATCGAGACTTGAATAAGGCCTGTCCCAAGGATGATTGTTCCCTCACTCACATAGACCTTCTAGTAAATTGCATGGCCGGTTCAAAAGTGGTCTTCTTGACCAATTTATATGCTGGGTATAATCAAATCCAAGTCTATCCTCCATATAAGGATAAAACTGGCTTCACCATTGAATGAGGTACTTACTACTACATAGTTATGCTTTTTGGCCTTAAAAAGCTGGTGCAACTTATAAGGAAATGGCTATTATCCTTTTCCATGACATGATGCATCAGGATGTAGAAGCCTATGTAGATGATATGGTAGTCAAATCCCGAGCCACGGGATAGCATTTAGATGCTTTACGGTGTTTCTTCCTTAGACTTTGCCAGTATAATATCAAGCTTAATCCTGTTAAATATGTTTTTAGGGCAACATTAGGGGTTTTCTTGGGATATATGGTTAGTTCTTAGGGAATTGAGGTAGATTCAACAAAGGCCAAGGCTATATTAGAAATGCCCCCACCGAAGACAGAGAAGGAGATATGAGATTTCCTCGGGAGTTTGCAATACATCAGTAGGTTCATGGCCTAGTTAGCTAACACTTATGGTCCAATGTTCAAGTTATTCAAAAATGGTGTTTCTAAGGAGTGGAATTAAGAATGTTAAGAAGCCTTTGACAAAATTAAGAAGTGCTTACTTAGTGCCCCAATATTACAATCTCCCAAACAAGGAGAACTCCTCCTCTTATATCTCTCTGTGACAACTAAGGCTATGGGGGCGATGTTGGCTCAATGCACCATATATTTTGGAAAAGAATATGCTATATACTATTTAAGCAAATACATGCTATCATATGAGCTTAAATACAACCAAATCGAGAAAATATGCTTAGCATTGGTATGGCCATGTTAGAAGTTGAGATAATATCTTAGCTTATTACCATGCATGTAATTTTTGACAATTGCACCTTGAAGTTTCTTATAAAGAGATTGGTTCTTAACAGAAAAATGTCCCATTGGTTGGCACTACTTGCAGCCTTTGTTCTTAAATATATCCCACCAAAAGGCCATAAAGGGAGCAATAATGGTTGATCAATTAGCAGCAATGTCTTTGATGAAGTGTGCGAGCCTGAATTTTTGGATAAAGATGTTTTACATTTGACTATTAAGGAATCGAGCATGTACTTTGATGGAGCAGCTAATAATAAGGGATTTGGTGTTGGCATTTTCCTAGTAAGGCCTAAAGGAGAACAAATCCCAGTGACAGTCAAGCTTGATTTTGAGGTAACAAAAAATGAAGCAAAATATAAGGCTTGCATAATAGGATTAGAAGCCGCCCATCAGCTGGGAATAAGCCACCTTCATGTGTATGGTGACTCTAGCCTTGTTGTTTCTTAAGCTTTGAAGAAGTGGAAGCTTCGAGAAGAGCATTTGGTTCTTTACCATCAACACTTAGATATGCTTTCCCACCAATTTCAGGAATTGTCCTTTCATTATAAGTATGAAAGACATCCCAATGGGATGAGAAAGACTAGAAGACACTCATTACGTTAATTAGCTAGTAATTTCATCCTAAATGATGGCGTATTACACACGCATTAATGGTATGGAATCCACCTCATGTGTGTTTCAGAGGAAGAAGCTCAATAAGTCATAGAATGGGTACACGATGGAAAAAGAGGACCCATATGAATGCAATGGTTTTAATAAAAAAGCATTGCCCAATTAGGATATTACTTGTTAATCATGGGTTAGTTATGTGATATGGAGGACCAGACTGGGGCCACTACACTGTCTAGCTAATATTTTGAACAATAAAGCTTTGCAATTTTTTTAGTTTGAAGATTTTTTCAAATTAAGCCAATTATCCATATTTATGTAAGCTTAAGGATTGACCAACCTACACTTGAAGAATGCATGCAATACTCCAATTACTTGTTTGGATTCCTACAACAAAGTCAATCCTCTACAAGTGCAAGAAAACCAAAATAGAATGCATCAAAGATGAATAGAATAGAGTCTTGGTTCAAGAACAAGATATCAAGAAAAGATGGAGAAGTTATTTTGAGGAGCTTCTTAATGCTAACCGTAATGAAAATATTAAGGGTTTAACAACAAAGCTAAGAAAAATATGAAGTAAACTAGACGGATTAGATTCTCTAAAGTAAAGGAAGCTTTGAAGAGAATAAAAATCGGTAAAGCATGTGGACCGGATGGAATACCCATTGAGGTATGGAATGTTTGGGAGATGTAGGAGTTGTATGGTTGACGACTTTGTTTAATAAGATCCTAAATACTAAGAAAATGCCAGATGAATGGAGATAAAGAAGTTTAATACCTATTTTTAAGAATAAATGAGACATTCAAAATTACTCAAATTACAGAGGTATTAAGCTTATAAGCCACACTATGAACTATATGAGAGAGTTGTGGAATACCGTTTACGTTTGTACATATGTATCTCCCTAAACCAGTTTGGCTTTATGCCTGGCCGATTCACTATGGAAGTTATCTTTCTTATTAGAGATGTGATGAAAAAGTATAAAGAGATGAAGAAAGATTTACATATGGTTTTAATTGACTTGGAGAAGACTTATGATAAAGTTTCTAGAGAAGTTTTATGGTGGGTCCTAAAGTGTACGGGGATTTCTATAAGATATATCCAAGTCTTGAAGGATATGTATAATGGAGATATTACTAGTGTTCACACTGTTGAAGGGGATACTAAGGATTTTTTTTTATCTCTATTGGGTTACATCAAGGTTCAGCTTTAAGCTCTTATCTCTTTACCTTGGTCATGAATGAGTTAACAAGGCACATATAAGATGATATCCCTTGGTGTATAATATTTACATATGATATTGTATTAATAGATGAGACTCAAGTAGAAGTAAGTCAAAAGTAGGAGGTATGGAGAGAAGTACATTGGAATTAAAGGGTTTTAAGCTTAGTAGAACTAAGACTGAGTATATGCATTATAGATTTAATAACACAAATGGAGAAGGAGGGAAAGTTGTTTTAGATGGAGTAGCAGTACATTATAATACTCATTTTAAATACCTTGACTCTGTTATTCAAGAGGATGGAGGTTGTGAAGAAGATGTAATCACAGGATTAAAACTGGTTGGATGAAGTGGAGGAGTGCTACAGGAGTGTTACATGACCGAAAGATGCCAGTCAAATTAAAAGAAAATTCTACCGCACTGTAATACGGCCTGCGATAATGTACGGTAGTAAGTGTTGGGTTATGAAAGGACAACACATGAATAAGATGCATGTTATAGAGATGAGAATAAGATGGATGTGTGGACATATTAGAATGGATAGAATCTAAAATGAGTGCATTAGAGAAAAAGTAGGGATAACGCCTATTGAGGATAAGATAAGAGAGCATAGATTGAGATGATTTAGCCATTTAAAACATAGACTTAGTGATGCACCGGTAAGAAAAACTAAACTAATTAAAGTAGAAATTACTAAGAGTGGTAGGTGTAGACCTAAATTAACTTGGACAAAAGTCATACATATTGATATGATTGTTTTAAATTTATTAGAAGAGGTAGCTCTAAATCAACTTGAGTAGAAAAGAAGAATCCATATAGCCAAATCCAATTGACTTGAGACTAAGGTTTTTTTTTTTTGTTGTTATTGTTGTTGTACATTTATATTTGTCCTGGAATTATTTATATTTATATTCGAGACTTATGTCTATATTGGTAATTGGGCTTTTGTTGTCTAATGTCCCAAGGTTGATATGGAATTAACTATTGAGAATAAGGATAGCTTAGGATTAGCTATTTGAGCTTAGAATGTTTGTAAGCTTGTTTCCAAACAAGCTAAATTAGGGTTTCCAGCACAAGGTCTTATATAAACACTCTTATGAACATTCTAACATAGTTTTTGATTAATTGAAATGAAATTTTAGAACCATTGTGTTCTTAAAAGAGGATTCCTTTGTCTTGATTCTTGTTGAATCAACATTTATCACAAAGAGTTAATAACCTGAGTGATTCTGCACCAAAGTTCACTTCCACATAGTTGGATTTGGGTTGAGGTTACTTAGTAACTTGATTTAGCTTTCTAAGGCAATTAATCCAAGCCTAAAGGTGTTGGGTTTCAAGGCTTTGTTCGTGTGAGTTCACATCAGTCAAGATTGTGCAAAGTTCGTATGGAAGGGCCATAAATGTCAAATACATGTCAAGATCATGAGCCAGCCACCCATTCAATTGCAACCAATGGCAACATCTTGGCCTTTCTCAATATGGGCATTGGTGTGATTGGGAAAATCAATCCTAAATCATCAAGCATATATGAGTACATCCTGGTAGCAGTGGATTACTTTACAAGGTGGGTTGAGGCAACATCAAACCAAGTGTTAAACTCTAAGAAAGTTGCACACTTCATCCAAACTAACATCTGTGTTGGTTTGGAATCCCTCATGAGATTGTTTCAGATAATGGGTCACATTTCCAGGAAGAAGTTTCGGTCTTATTGAACAAATACAAAATTTAGCACCATCGCTCTTCACGCTACAGAACTTAAATAAATAGGGTTGTAGATGTTGCTAATCAAATTATTAAGACTATCTTGCATAAAATGGTAGATAAGCACAAGAATTGGCACGAACATTTATCTTTTACCGTGGCAATACAAAACATCAATTTGGATGCAAACCAGGGCTATACCTTATTCATTAGTTTATTGCATGGAAGCATTCTTGCTAATAGAAGTTTAGGTATAGTCTGCATGAGTTATAAAAGAGGGCTAATTGAAAGAAGTTAAGTGGGCTCAAGCTCATCATGATCAGTTAAATTCTATTGAAGAAATAAGGATGGATGCTCTCTATAAGATCCAAGGCTATCAATAAAAGTTAGCCCGCCATTGCGACAAGAGAGTTTGCACTAAAGGGTTGCAAGAAGGAAACTTGGTATTAAAAGAGATGAAGCACCAATATATGATTTACGTGGCAAGTTTCGATCAAATTGGGTTGGTCCTTACATCCTCAAAGACATCCTATCAGGAGAGGTGGCTATCTTAGCATATTTGGACAGCATTGAGTTCACTAGTCCTTGTAATTTAGATAAGCTAAAGTAATACTTTGTGTAAACAAATCTTTGTAATATAAAGAACTACAATGGCCTGATTCTTTTCATTGAGGATACATAGGAAGCCCGCAAGTTGGGTCCAGCCTTATTCATTAATAAAATTCATATTTTGTCTCTACCTTTATGTGCCACACACACACACATACATATATATATATATATATATAAACTCGTTAAGCTAAAACCCAAAAGGTTGGTTTAGGAAAAAGTTAGAGCAAACTTGTCGAGTTAAAAACCTAAAAGGGTGGCTCAACAAAAGTTAGAGTCTAAGAGGTAACTTTATTAATGGAGAACAATAACAAACAACATTTGTTTTATTTCCTCTCAATAGAAAATTACAAGAAATAAAGAATCACTGTAAATTTAAAGTAATCTTATCATTTTCTTTATTTGTCATTAGTCGTTTCCCCTTTGAGTTAGCTTTCTATCCTCTCATCCGAGTCAACCGTAGTTTCTACACCACTGTCAGTTCCATCTTCCAGTTTGACCACTAGAGCATGGCGTATGGCTTTCTTATAGTCCCAAATGTTGGTAATAAATCATTATTTATGTCCTTTAAGTGTGTCGGTCTGCCCAGTTGGAAAAGCTATATGAGAAGTGCGAGACTAGCAACTTAATATTGCTCTAGCCACCCTCTTTGAAATGAAAGTTAAAGGAAAAATTGCTCCATCTAAGGGGATACCTTGAGAACAACCCATTTGCCTTAAGACTCAAGTGCCTTAATAATAAGTTGTCTCAGCACCAACAGGTCTGGTCTCATGGAAAGAACACTAATGTCCAAAGTCAACCTCAGATCCTAGACCTGCTCGAGTCTATCAAGGCCCTCTCTCAGTGACCCTGTCATCTGCGCAATAAAATTAAATCATGTTAAGCTAAAAGCTTAGTAGTACATACTTTGATAACATAAAATATCTAAAATAAGTAATTCTTCTCATGGCACAAAAATACATTAAACTTCAATTAAAAAGCAATGCTCATTTAAATATATATTAACTCATAAATTTTATATACACATCACATTAATACACATTGGGCCCAACAAATTTCTACACAATATTTAGGTTTTAGAAAGAATTATTTTGCTTGTCGTGATCTAAAGGCCTGACACCGGGAATCATGTGTCATGTGATACTAGTGTATCACTCTCACGCGAAAGCCGTCCTCTCGACACCAAAGTGTCTGATGCCAATATGTCTTACCCAAAGGCATAATAATAAATATGATACCAGTATATCTCGCCCAGAGGCATATGAAATGTCATGACGTATCGTTGGCATACCAACTCAACGGTACCAAACTCAATATTTTAGAACAAGTAATTGTGCAGGACAAACACACATCACACATTACAATACATTATTCTCATTCTCATCTCATTATCATTTTTCCACATTTTTTTTACCAATAATCATCATATCATTATATTTTCCACATCTTTCACAATGCACATTATAACAATAAATGTGCCTTACATAAAATATTTTCAATTATCATAACACAATGGTTTCAAGTTCAAACCATAATCCAATCCCATTTTGATACAATCCATGAAATTTATAAACAATTTCATCAAAAGAAAAATAACATACTTTAAAGAATGCTAATGTCTATTATGTCATCCATGGACATTTAAAATAAATGTTATCAAAGTATGTATAAACCTTATTTAGCTTCAAAATCAATCCAAAATCACTTTTCAAACTTCACTTTCAAGAAACCCTAAGCTTCTCCACTTGGATTACTTTGGCATAAACACTTCTAATCCAAACAACAAGTTCAATTCTTCAATTAAAACATATTCATACTTAATTTATTGAAAATAACTATTAACTATACTACATCTTAGCCAAATCCCATAAAAAAAACCCTAACTTTCAAAACTTCCATAAATCCTAACTTTATGAAAAAAAAAAAAACTTACTTCCACCATTAAATCACTAATTCAACACATACATATCATAATCACTTCATGACTATCCTCTTTCTTAATTAAAAATAAATTTCTCTCACTAACCAAATTATATATAATCTTAAAAATTAACAAAAACAAGCTTAAAGAAAAACTTACTTGATTTCTTTTTTAATCTTCAAAATTCACTTAAATCACTTATATTTTTGGTGAAATTTGGCGTGTTTAAGGAAGAAGAATCTCTCCGCTTTCTCTCTCTAAAATTTGGCCAATGAGGTTCAAGGAGGAAGAAGAAGGATTTTTAATTTTTTTCCTTCTTTCTTTACCATCCATAAATATATATATTTAATTAATTAAATTAATTATTATGTAAATATTAATTATTTTATTTTTCTTAAATTACCATCCATAAATATCCATCTTACTTTTTGACTTTTATATTTACTTTTTTAAAAAAATATGTATATTTATGAGTATGTATATGCTGCATATATTATGTATTTACATTATGTGTTCGATGTATATATTATATGTATCTAGCGTGCATATATATTATACAGTGTATATTTTATAAATTTTATGTTTGTATCATGTATCGCTTTTCGAACATAATTAGTTATTCCTTTATATTAATTATCTTTATGTATATTAAAATTATGGATATTACAGTACGCATGTTGGCAGGGGAATCAACTGAAACATGTTGTACCCTAGAGACTTGCCCACTCACCCTCTCTTTTAGGTAGAAGGCCTGGTACTGCCCTAGTGCGAATAGTCAATCGAATGGAGAGGCATCAAGCATATGATAGGAACTCAACCTATTTGCCCCTATTTATTAGCAAATGGAGCCCAGTTTACCTGTATAGGAGTAATTGATTAGTGTATATAAGAATAAAGCTAAACGAAGAAGTAAGGAGAAGTAACATGCTGATGACATCTGCAAGTGGTTAAAGTGGCTCTACAAGGTAGGGAAATTAGGCCAGTCAGAAGCAGAGCTCAACCAGTACTCCACCTCCATTGTAGTCCAATAGGAAAGACGTCACATCTAGGCTATCTTAGTATTGAGCAGTGAAAAGAAGATATTCATATGCTCACATTTGTAATACAAATAGTTAGGATTCCAGGTTTACAACAGAAACAAAAGCAAACTAAGGTATAGAAACAAAAGCAAACTAAGTCAAGAATGTACCTTCCACACCAAGTAGGTTCTGCAAAGAGAGTGCGAGGGACCTTGGAAGAAATTGCCTATGTGCATGCACATGGCAGTCAAGAAAGCGCTGCCTCAGTTGAACTCACCAATAATTGACAGATCCTCCACTCTCTTGAAGATGTTGAAGTTGATGCAGTCTTGCCCAACATGAAGAAAGGAGCACCCTAGATTCAATAACACCAGTAAGTGAGCCATCTACTCATTGGAATATATTATCAGTGCAGTGTTGGCACCGCCCATGGTAGCGAAGATTGTGTCTTTCCAAGTAGTGCTGGGTAAGAGCATAGCAGAATGGTCTGGAACATGCCCAAGTAGGTTATTCAGCTGGTCATCAGTTAGGGTGCGTCAGTCCTCATAGAACACTAACTCTCGAGTATCGAATGGAATGCCGGTGAAGTGCACCAAATCCATTGAAGTCACTATCATCTCCCCACATAGGAAGTGGAATGTGTTAGTGGTGTCCCACCATCTCTCGCCCAAGGTGCAAAGCAGGTCATTATTGTTGTTAGAGCTACAGTCCAGACCTATGAAGTCTACAAAACCTGATGCAGGAGGTCGAATATCTGCTAAGTTTGACCGACCTCCCCTCAACCTCATGCGAAGACCCTATATGATAAAATAGTAATTTTGATATGTATACTATTTATTAAAAAGATTTCTAATTCTATATATGGAGTTTTTGAGTGTAGGGGCAAAATTATAAATTACCTCAAGCTCCTGGTGCACTAAGATGCGTGACTCCACCTCTTCAAGGAGGGTGGTAGGAGCTGTAGGAGGTGCCAAGGATTTATACTGTGTCGAGTATTTAGGAGCAAATGGAGTGTATGGAGGAGAAGCCATAATTGAAGGAAATTTCTAGTGAGAAGCTCTGGGTTAGAGAGAGAGTATGATGTGACATATGAGAGGTATCAACCCCTATTTATAAAGGTAGCCTGCAGCCTTGGAACAACAGTTTTATAACCATTTGAACTCCAATTTCATTTCCATTAAAACCAACATGATCATACCAATGTGTGCTTTCATGATATGCTAACACTCAACAGTATTTTTCCTAAAGTAACAAACAAAATTATAGAAACTACAAAGATAAACAGTAGAACCACATTGTATATCGGTCAAAGTCAGTCATCCTCATTTCCAATAGTTTCCTAGTGTTCATATATCTGCAATTTAGTTTTTGTCTCAAACCTTTTTCTTACCGATTGAGCTGATTCAAAACTATCACCTTATCTGACTTCTTGTCACCCAAAGTGATGAGGGGCAATCGTGAACCCTCTTTTTTTGAACCCCATAAAGAAGTCATTTTGTCATGATTCTAATGCCTCAAGACTCACATTGATCGAATGTCGGATGGCCTAAAACTATCTCTAAAAGTTTCATGCTTGTCAAGCCGGGGTCGGTGACCTAGTATGATCACTGATCTAGCCTTGTGGTCAACGAGTTACGTGATGGTGACTATAGGCCAATATGATCCCTTGACTACAGATCTGTGACAAAATGCTTGATCGATCACTGGTCCAGTGATCGGTGACTAGTCTCAGAATGGTCATTGGTCTCCGTTTTGCAGTTCGATCACCATCTCGACAACCCAAAACTGTTGTTCTTCCCTATTGTGACCTCTCCCTTGATTCCTATGCCTATAAATAGTATCATTTTCCATCATTTTGATAATCAGCTCCTACTGCATCTCATTGAAAGCACTAAAAATTTACCTTTTTACTCGTTATTCTATTTTTAAGATCTCTTTTGAAGTTCTTCTTATTTCAACTTAGATTTTCTACTCAAATTTATTCCACAGTGGAATTACAGTTTGGCAAGAAACCTTTGGAGGCTTCATCACCACGAAGGTCACCCTCAAGGAAGGTAAAGTCTCAAACCTATCTTTTTTAAATTCTTATCATTAATTTATTTCCAATCAATCAAATTATTTTCAAATCCTCAAATTATTTTCAAGCCTAAATCTGAATTGGTTTATCATCAAATCATTTTCTAAACCTAAATTTGACCTAGTTTATAATATTTTCCAATCCTGAAAGTGACTTGGTTTGCATTAAAATATTGTCAAACCTAAAATGTTAATTGGCTTGTAATCAATCTGTCACTTTCAAACCTAAAACATTAATTGGTTTACAATTAATCAATCATTTCCATACCTAAAAAAATAGTTCTTGTCCCAAGATGGAAACCAAAAGGAGGAGGGTAAATTAGTTGTTTTGAAGAAGTGATAGTAAATTAAAAATTAAAAGCTAAATAAAGCACGAGAAGAGTAGAGTAGAGAATAATATAATAGAGTAAAAGAACATATACAGAGAATTTATAGTGGTTTAGATCACCTCAATCCTATATCTACTTCCTTAATAACTTGTTAAGATTCTACTAATCTTGAGTTTTTACAAGCTCAACTCTAACTTGATGTTTTCACAAGCTCACACTGAACTTCTACAAGGTTTGAGTATCTTCCTCACAACCCCAACAAGAGTTTTTCCAGGTTCACTCTAAAAACCTAAGTATTTTAAAGCTCACACTCAAACTTACAATGATGTTTAATGCTCACACCCAACACTCAATGAATACAAGTATAATATCCCAAAGTATACCCTAAAAGTTTTGGAATACTTATTGTTATAATTTTTTTTGAAATTTTGGCTCGACGCTTCTAGTGCATATTATTAATGTCAGCCATTAAAACTTCATCCAGAAAACTAGGTGGGCATACTCCCCAACTGAGACCAGACATAGAACCAATTGCTCGAGCACATCTATGCGCAACTTGGTTCGCTGATCTATAAACAAAAGAGTAACCATACTGAAGCTCATTTAACAGAGCCTTACAATCTTCAACAATACACTGAAAATAAGAACAATTACCACTAAACGGACCATCAAGAGCTTTTGAGAGTACCTGACAATCCATTTCAACATGTACCTGTTGAAGATGCAAATCCTTCATCCAGCTTAGTGCTTCTCTAAAACAAATTGCCTCCCCTATAACAGGATCACCATTACCCACTAAGCTCATCACCTTTCCTGCAATATAATACCCATGGCAATCTCTTACTATCATACCCAAACCAAAAACACCACCTGGTAAAACCGCCACATCTGTATTACATTTGTATTCATTTACCCGTGGTGGTGCCCATGTCTTCCGTGCTGCCTTTCCATGACCCCTACAATTACATTTGTATTACTTATTGTTATATTTGAATTAAATGTTATAAGTGTATATGTTTAAGTGGAAAGAGAAAAGAAGTAAGGAGAAGAGTGTATATGTTGTATATATAGAGATATATACAACATATACAAGTCAAAGAAATGGAAGGTCAAAAGAAGATTTATTTATTTATTTTAAATTAATTGAAATGGAAATTAGTAAGTGGAGGAAGATTTTTATGAATATTATATTAATATTATTGCTTGGTTGAGAATTAAAGAGAGTTTGAGTGGTTATGAGACAAGTGAGTGGTTGACTTTCATTTTTCACCTCCTTCTTCCTTTCTTCAAGAGCCGGCCACCATTATCAACCAAGGAAGAGAGAGTTTTGTGATTTCTTAACTCAAGATTGAAGGATGTTTCAAGTGATTAAGTTGGAATTCTAAAGGTTTTCATCACTTTTGGTAAGTTTTCCACTTGATTCTTTGATTTTCTTCTAAGTTTATGTTTTGAGTTTGGTGTTTGATTGTTGATGGTATGTGTATTTTTGGTTGTGATGTATTTGAGAGTGTTGGGTTTAATTGATTTTGATTTTGGGGTTGGATTGAAGAGAAAAAGTTAGGTTTGGTGGAAGAGCAAGTGTTGTGTTTGAGTTGTGTGTATGTGATGGTTGTGAATTGGTGTTTGATGTATGTTTTGAATTGTTTTGGTGTTTTTGCAAGTTATTATGGTTTATGGGTGTGTTTAGTTAAGTTTGTTTGAGGTGGAAATGGTGGAAGTAAGAGGTGTGTTGGATGTGATGTTTTTGTTACCGGAATCAGGATTTTTGGCTTGACACGCCCATGAGCACGGCCAAGTCTTTGGGCGTGTCAATGGTTCTATTTTCTGGATGGGTGACACGACCAGTGACACGCCCATGTCACTGAGCGTGTCATAGCTACTGTGATGTTGGTGGATTGACACGGCCAGTGACACTCAGTGACATGGGCGTGTCACTGGCCGTGTTAAAGCTTATGTGTTGTGAGTTTAGGACACGGTCAGGAACACGCCCGTGTTGTTGAGCGTGTCATATGTAGAGTTTGCCCTAATTGGTTCTTAGCCTTATTATCTCATGTGTATCTCTAAGTGAGTGTGTATTATCCCTTTTTGGATTAGGTTTTGAAGAGATTGAGTTGCCCTAATCCAAGTGTTGAAGGATTCTTGGAAGAGGAGTTTTGTGTTGTGTGAGTTGCTCTTGATGTAAGTACAAATCCTACATTATTGCATACATTTATATGACTTTAGGACTTAACACATTTGATTGTAAATGTGCTAAGTAATCTATTACATTGTTGATATATTTGATTAATGCTATGAATTTCATAATGTGAAAGATATGATGATCATTCAAATTATATGTACAATGCAATTGGTTGTGTATACCCTAATGATGAGATATGAAGCCATTGTTGTTGGCTATAATGTTGCAAATGAAATAATTAGGGCATATTTTCCTAGATGATTATGAGGAAATGAGAATGTAATTGAAAATGAAATAATGAAAGAATTGTGTGCCTAATGTGTTTTTCAATTTTCAGAGTTTTGTTGTTGGTAGCATGCCTAATAGTAACAATCTCTTGAAGCTGGGTTGGGCTTGATCCTTGAAGCCAAGTTGGGTTGAAGTTTAGCATGCTTAACTCCCCTTGAAGCTTGGTTGAGTCTAGTCCTTGAAGCCTAGTTGAGATGTTACAAACCCTTGAAGCTAGGTTGGGTTTGGTCCTTGAAGCCAAGTTGGGTTGATGCTTAGCATGCTTCGCTCCCCTTGAAGCTTGGTTGGGTCTAATCCTTGAAGCCTAGTTGGGATGATGATAAATGTGATAATTGAACCAAAACATTAACTCTGAAAGTTGAATGGCATATTAGTTTCTTTTGGGCTCATGCTTGTCTTTGTTTAAATGTGAAGTATGAATAGTGAAACAAATGAATAATAAGACTTAATGTAAGGTTTTGTAACATAATATTCTTATGTATTGTTATAATGTTTGAACGTATGACATTGGCATTGTATTGAAGCATACTGTTATTGTGGTTTGTACCACTAAGCCTATGGCTTAGCGCGATTAAGGTTCATCGCGCAGGTGACAGTGTAGAACCGGAGAGTTCAGCTAGACCGAGTCGAGTCTAGACTTTGAAGTGTTGATTATGGGCTTAAAGATCATAGACAAACTGCCAAACATGTATAAACTTTATTTTTGTAAACATGGATTTTGATGTATTTATATATGTAAATACCACTACATTTTCCGCTGCATAATGAATAAATGTTTTATCTAGTATAGTTTATAATATAATATGAAGTGTTTTATATTTTCTTATATTATTGCAGAAGAGAAAAATTGGGTTATCTAATATAAACCATGGCACTCCTGTATTCGGTATACGTATATTACAGGTGTAGTAGTATGTAGTGTGCGTATACGGGGTATAGGGGTGTTACAACAAGTATAAAATTTGATACAAGAAAATGAAAAATGTTTTTCTTAGCAATTACAATCACAATCTTATGCAAAAATAAGGTTTCTTGTGGTATATATAGCCTTCAAGACTTCAATTAGCCGTTTAAGGTAGGAGCCAATATGTTTGATTCTTATTTCCCACTTTAATCATTGTTCAGAGATAATTCATGGTGAGACTGATATTAGTTTGGTTGGCTCGGGCTCGGCATGGTCGGACTAAGGTTTAGTTTGGTCGGCTTGGGTTTGGCATGGGCAGACTGAGCACTAGTTCGATCGTGCTCTCCATTTCTGACCAAAGTTATTCTATGGTTAGTACACGTGGGATTCACTAATTGAGTGGATAAGTAACGACTATATTATTTGAATCCTATTTCACTCGTGAGATCGAAATGGCTTCGGTCCAGTTGGATAACTCATGATATACTGAGATTTTAGGAGTACTAGTGACCATGATATCTACTTGAACTTTATTGGATTTTTGGCTTTGGCTCTATCATATTGGATTGCATTAGGTCTTGTCGTACCAGGCATGGTATGCTAAAATCTTCAGAGTATCAGGGACCGTGAGCTCAACTAGATGTTTTGTGAACTTTTGCTCAGGCTTGGTCTGGTTAGACTTCTTGGTGGTATGGTAATGACAATTTGTCCATTTACAATGTGGGAGAGACATTCGTGGTTCTATTGGATATTTTGGCTTGAACTCGATCTGGTTAGCTCGTGCTTAGTCCTGGAAGCTAAGGCTAGGTCCATTCGCACCATACTTAAGTTCGGTCAATTTGGCTTTTGAACATTCATGCTTTTGTCACCTCATTCGTGGAATGCTCATCAACTCGGTGTTGGTGCGATTGGACTTGCTTTTAGTTCGGCAGCTCAGTAGTAGTGTGATCATAATTTGGCTCGGTATAGCCAATGTTTCTTGAGTCCGGTCAACCTGGATATTGGTTTGGTCGGGCTCTTTGAGATTTCTTCAAAAAAAAAATTAACGTCCTACAAAATATAACTTGATACACATATTAGTCATATTTAATTTGATTGCCTAAGATCAAAATAGAGACTAATTGTTTGGCTAATAATCTCATCCTTTTTTACTTTGGCAATTAAATTGAATTGATTTAAAATGAACTTTAAAAATTTTCATGTCTAAAGAGTGTTCTCTCCTTAACATGTGCGCTCTTCCTTTGACAAAAGAAAGTTTAATTGCTTAATCATATCTATATCCCTTCAATTGCTCCCCTTAATATATGCTATTAATTTAAATATTAATTTAAATAATAATGCAATTTTAATCAATTCAAATGTAATTGTTATTCTCTCCCCCTTTGACAAAGACAAAAAAATGTAAATGCAAATAAAGTTAAACTTTTATTAAAGTAGATATTTATGTATGATTACTTTCATTAAGGGCCAATAAAAATCATTTTTTACTTTAGCAATTAAATTGAATTGATTTAAAATGAACTTTAAAAGTTTTCATGTCTAAAGAGTGTTTTCTCCCTTAACATGTGCTCTTCCTTTGACAAAAGAAAGTTTGATTGCTTAATCATATAGTCATATCCCTTTAATTTCTTCCCCTTAATATATGTTAATAATTTAAATAATAATGCAATTTTAATCAATTCAAATGTATTTGTTCTTCTCTCCCCCTTTAACATAGACAAAAAAAAATGTAAAAGCAAAAGTTAAACTTTTATTAAAGTCAAGCAATGAAAAGTAGATATTTATGTATGATCACTTTTATTAAGGGTCAATAAAAATCATAGAGATCATACAAAATGTAAGAAACAAAAAGAAAGTTAAGGTAGTGGAGAATAAGGAGGATAGTCAAAGTCATCATCATCATTTCCATTTCCATCTCACCGTTCCTTATCTTTATCTCCTTCTTCCTTGTCTAAACCTTCGTTAAAGATTCCAGTTGGATCTCCTTCATCTCCTTCTTCATCCGATGGGAGACATGTAGGAATACCAATGAATTCTTGCATATCCTTAAAATCCATATGAAGATGAGAAACCCTCTTGGTGAGATTATCAATGTGAGAGGTTTGTGAGGAAATTTGTTCATGAATTTGATGTAGGATGTCAAGGATTGAACCTTGGGCACTTGTGGTTTGAGATCTAGGAATTTTCACTTGAAAAGATTCTTGAATTTCATCGATAATTTTTGGCCCTTTTTTTGTTGAGCTCTAATACCTTGAGCCCCAAAATCATAATGATATGTTCCATCTATTTCAGTTATGCATTTAGAGTATTTCAAGCATTTGATGTAATGGGAGTTTTTGTCGGATCAAGAGGATGGAAGAGAGTGGCTAAGTTGGTAGGAACAAAAGCACCCACATATTTGGCTATTTAGGTGATGAAGGATGTGATCATAAGTGTCCCGATTGATTTATTTTGAAGGATGAGAAATTGGTCAATTAGAAATTTATCAGTTTGGATTTTTACCTTTTTCTCCAAGCAATAGAGAAATATAAGATATTTATGAGTCACTTTCTTATTGATTTCCTCTCTTGCATTGATGGTGTAGGTGATGATTCTATGGAGCATTCAAAGAGGTAAGGTTCTAAGGTGTTTGGCATTGAAAAACTTATGAAAATTAATTTCTAGGGAAATTTCTCTCCAAAACTCTAGTAAAATGGCATTGAAAATGGAATGGTCAGATAGATGAAAAATACCTTACGTGTTGAAACTCCAAATTGAAGAAAATTAAGGTTGAAAGAATATATTGAAAAGTCTAAATATGATACTATAGGGTCCTAGAGGTTTCAAGTCTCTTTTCTCAACAACCAAAGTAGTGAGAAATTCTTTGGTTAGATATTCCCAACCTATATCATCTTTTTCTAAGAAAATAAAATTTACCACCTAAAATATGCTAAAGCTTCTTTTATATAGGATTTAATACCTTAGGATTCTAGAGTGAAAGAAGAAGGGACTTTGTTTAGTTTACATTTTTTGTTTTGGATAATGACATACCTTTGTTTTTCTTCTTCACTTAAGTGCCTAGGTTTGTGAGTTTTTATCCTAGACTCTTCCATAGGTGTGGAAGAAGTAGCAATTGATTTGCCTTTCTCATGCCTTGAAGTATTTTTCTTGTGAGAGTCTTTTAGAGCAATTAAAAGAGAGAGTGCTTTGAAATAGAAAATATGATAAATGATTTGATGTAGTTTGAGTGTATAGGAGTGAAAGCAAATGTTAAAAATTATAAGTTTTGAGTACAAGTGGGTTTATATGGATTTATGGGTCAAACTAGCCGTTTATAGATGTTGAAGAATGGTTTATGCACATTTGAAAGATTTCCCAATGGCTAGAATTTTGAAAAAATTATGTCTTTTCGATCGGACCTCGGTCAATACGGTTGGACCACTGGCAGAATTTGGTAGCCGAGCATGTATAACAGAGTTCGAATGAAATGGGCTATTTTCAATGTAATGGTAAAAAATTTTAAAGGAGCTTGGTTGGACTAGGTCTCGATATGCTCGGTTGACCCAGAGTATCTTGTGGTATGGTCGGACTCAAGCTTAGACCGAGTGGAATGAGCGAATTGAGCAGTTTTATTAAAAAAGAAAGGTGTGAATTAGGTTAAAAAATATAGATCTCAATTTGTGGCCTTAATGCATGATCAAAATAGATGTGAATGAGGAATTAGATCATGTAAAACATACATGTTTTCAAGCAATTATAATTTCATCATTGATATGCATGTATAAAAATGTATGTCGATTCAAAGCACTTCCATTCATCATCCCTATAAGCTGTTTCATTAAATTTAATCTTTCTTCATTTAAGGATTTTATAAAGATGTCAGCAAGTTGATTTTGAGTGTCAATGAATTCTAAGATAATATTTTAATTTTGAACATTGTCTCTTAAGAAATGATGTCTAATGTCTATATGTTTTGACCTCGAATGTTGGATTAGATTTTTTTGATAGATTAATAGCACTTGTATTATCACATTTATTAGAAATGTGATAAAATATTTTACCATAATCTAGTAATTATTACTTCCTCCATAAAACTTATGTGCAATAAAAACATGCAGCAACATATTTGGCTTCCATGGTAGATAGAGCAACCGACACTTGTTTCTTGCTAAATCAAGAAACTAGGTAATCACCAAGAAAATGGCATGCACCGGTCATGCTTTCTATCTAATAGGCTACCAACATAATCTGTATATGAAAATCCTAAAATGACAAATGTTATATTTCTAGGATACCAAAGTCCTAAATGCAATGTTCCACTTAAATATTTTAGAATCCTTTTGGAGGCATTCAAATGTGATTCTTTAGGGGATGATTGAAATCTAGCATATAAACAAACACTATATATTATATTAGGTCTAGAAGCGGTAAGATAAAGAAAGGATTCGATAAAACCTTAATATTTCTTTCCATCTACTTTCTTACCAACTTCATATTTGTCCAACGTCAAGGATGTGCTTATTGGAGTCTTGCTTCCTTTGCAACCATCCATGCCAAACTTTTTGAGAAGTTTCTTTGTATATTGTGCGGTGCTACCAAGGTCCATTGCCCCATCAATATCAACCTCTTCTTCCTTGCCATACTCCAGGGCCTGATCAGGATCCACGTCCATTACCCAGCTGAAGTCTTCTTTAGGATATCTCATTTCTAGATTGATCTTCACGAGCTCTTGGAACTTGGCAATGCTATTCAACACTCGATCTTCATTGGCCTCATTCAGCTCTTTCGGGTCCTCTTCGTTCTTAGCCTATAGGTCCTGGGCCCAGGACAAGTCCTTCTGAGCAATGGATAGTTCAGCCCATGCCTTCTGCTCTACCTCAATAGCTTGCAGTGCTTGTACCTTAAACTCTTTAGCCCCTTGTTTAGCTCGGGATAACCAACCCTCCACCTCTTTCAACCTCGACTTCATATGCTTCTCAGCTTTCAAGGCTTTTTTGGCATCACGTTTCTCCTTCCTATACCCGCGCACCGCTCCATTAAAGCAATGCCCCACGTAGAGGGCAAGTAGGCCAAATTGCAAAACAAACACAACAACATTTAGTATTGTATTTAGAAGATTAGCATTGCAAACAACCATGAATGACCTGTTCATACATCAGTGATAGAATTGTTAAACCAATATAGAAAATCATCAGCTTCCATTTGGTTGAGGAAGCCATTCTCCTTGGGTATCCACCTTAAAAAATCTCGACAGAACATCCCAACCTGACTATCAGTGACAAAATAATCAGGCTCGTAACGAGCCTGAAACTCCTCGAAGAGAGCCTGCTGAACTTAGGAAGGGTTTAGCACGTGTTCTCTACCCTCCAAATGTTCCCCCTCAGTTTATTGAAGTGCCATCTGTAACACCCTATACCCTATATATGTACCATACATATATCTCGTACACATGCAATACGCATATAAAATATCGGGATGTCACATTACATTATTGTTTAAACCTTTACTTTAATTTCACATCAATTATATATTGAATAAAAGAACATTTTTAAATTATCAAATCTCATTCTTTAAAAATAACATTTATAAAACCATTAATCTTTTCATTTAATTACATATATATGCATTATACATATGGTCAAACTACAAAATAACAAAATGTACATGCATGCACCACATTCTAGTTCGTCTCTGACACACCCTCAGTCTTCTCATGGCACAACTATCTGACTCTCAGATCAACAATCTACTTACATGTGCGATTCACACAACCGCGCTAAGCTTCAAAGCTTAGTGGTACATATAACAACATATGCATACATTGAAATCACATTACATTCTTATTCATATATAATATACACAAATAAACTATTGGGACTCACAACCCACTCACACATTGTTACAATATTGAAAATCACTTCCCATGCTCATACATCATTATTAAATTCAGCTACCACACTATCAGTTTCTCGACCCAGCTCTGCTCGGGTCCATTTTTAATTTCAATCACATGATCTAGTGCTGCTCAAGTCAACAATTGTCTCAAACACATGACCCAGCTCTGCTCGGGTCAAGACCTAGCTCTGCTCAGGTCTATTAACATATGAACCTCTAAGCCTAGCTCTGCTAAGGACCTCTCCTACATATCCAATCAATCTCAACACAATTAGACAATTAATGATATAGGTTACATGCATATAACATCACTTTATCTTAACATATTTCTCAATTGTTCCACAATTCACAATTCATATAAAAATAAACACAAGCATAGACCCAAAGGATCTAATATGCTATTCAAATCTCAGAGTTACTGTTTTGGTTCAAGTTGACACTATGTGTCTAGCCTCGAAGGCAAATCAAGTAATTGCTCAAAAGCTAGCCTCGAAGGCAGATCATATCACAGTGAGGATAACCTCCTAGATAACATCCCAACTAGGCTTTAAGAGCTAAGCCTAACCCAGCTCCAAGGGACTGCTACATCATAGGCATGCCGCCAAACATAGAACTCTGAAAATTGAATAACATACTAGGCACACAATTATTTTATATTTCCATTATTAATCTCTTTCTCATTTTCTCATGATCAAGCTAGGCATATTGCCTCATTTATCTCATTTATATCAACATCATCATATAATCATTTCATATCATCATTTTAATGTCATATCATTTTATTTCGTCATTTCAATATCATATCATCATAATGTATCACATTTTATGCAATTTAGCCATTGTCAATGGCTTTTCACAATATCTTTAATGCATACACAACAAACCACATTACCCAAACACTTTGGATCATTTTTACATATTGCACATGTTTCACTTTATACTCAATTTAGCCATTATGAATGGCTTCACAATGTATTTAATGCGCACATAACAAATCACATGTCATATCACATTGTTCATCAATATTCAATATATCAAATAACTTAACACATTTCCCATCCAAAATATGTTAAGCCCAATGTAATGCAAACATAACCCAAACTCAAGCCAACTACTTAAATCTTTACTTTCTCTAACTCTTCATAACTTGATCTTCTAAGCAAGTTATGAATAGACAAGTTATTAATAACATCAATCTATATATCTCAATTATACAACTCAAATCCTCTCTTTCCTTCTCAACTCATAACACTTAGTTCAATACTCCATACTTTGGAGTTTCTCATTAACTGATACTATAATAAGTTTTCAAACTAACAATAATATCATATTCATCTCGTCCTTATCATAGTTAGTATTCATTAATAATTCACACCTAACATCCAACCACATTTCCCATTTCATATTTCTATCATACAGGCATAAAGTCACACTTACCATATGACTCATCAACATATCAATATTTAGCATAATCAACATATTTTATCATAATTCTTCAAGTGACGCGCTCAACTTACAGAAACTTTGACATGCCAGGGATATGGGCGTGTCACTACTTGTGTCCTTAATATTGCATTACAGTAGCTATGACACGCCCAGAGATATGGACGTTTCACTGCCCGTGCTCTTAGTCCTGTGTTACAGTAGCTACGACATGCCTAGAGACGTGAGTATGTCACTGCCCATGGCTTTAATCATGCATTACAGTGGCTACGACACGCCCAAAGACATGGGCGTGTCATTGGGCATGTCAAGCTAAATCTCTGGGTACACTCATGACATCACAAGAACACTCTTTCACTCTATTTTCATCAATACAATACTTATATATCACATAAGCAACTCCAAATCATGTTAAATCAAATATGTACAACCTCAAGATCATATGTATAAACCAAAGAGATTATGTACAAACCTTTGATTATTTCAAGTTTAATGTTCTTTACTTACTTCTTATTAATCTAAACACAAAATCCTAATAATAATAATCATATATTTCATTCATACCATCATTCATATATCAATTTACTCAATCCCCAACTCAACTTTACCAAACCCTTACTCTTTTCCTCAATTCCAACTACTCATTATTATCCATAACATCTAATCATATTTTCTTCATCTATGTATCAATTCAACATATATATACATCAATATATCATTATCATAATATTATTTAATTAATCATCATTTTTTCTCACTAGCTATGTCATACATATGTACATAAAATTCATAAAATAAGTTCAAGAAGAAAGTACTTACTTGAATTACTTGCCAAATCTTGACTATTCCATTTAATCCTTCTTGAATCTCTTATAAAATTTGATATGAAACATAGAAAGTTCACTCTCTCTCAAACTCACGTAGAAGAAGAAGAAGAAGAAGATTCCTCTTCTTTTCTCATCATTATCTTATATAAATAAAATATTAAAACAATTCTCACTTTAATTTTCTACCAATCATCTTCTTCCTTCTTTGACTTTGTCCTCTTCACTTTATTATTATTATTATTATTATTATTATTATTATTATTATTATTATTATTATTATTATTATTATTATTATCAACTTTTCCTACAACCAATTATACCTCATGTATATATAGTGTATATGTTGGGTATATGTATATGTATTATATATGTCATGTTTATTTTAAATATAATTTAAATATATAACATACACATATATATTACATCTATCATACATATTCATCTTATATTTTCTATATCCATCACAACTATCTACTCTTCCATATTTACTATTCTAAAATACATAAAAAAAATCTAGGTGTTACACCATCCCTACCTCGGGTTCTACATGTGCACCTCATAAACCGCTTACTTGTTTGGAGACTACCGTGGCTTCGGGCAACACAATTGCATGGACAACAACTGTGACTTTCTTATCTGTCACATCTACCATTTCTTCCATTCTCTTCTTTTTAGAGCTCGTCTCTCCTCTTCCCCTGCTTGATCTCGAGCCCTTACTCCTAGCAGCTTTCGCGGCATGATCTGCCTGGATCTTCTTAAGTTTTTCTTTTCGATCCAACTGCTTTCCCTTCTCCATATCTGCAATAAAACAATAAATTAGACACATTATTACCAGACTAAAAGATAAGTATTCAAAATGTATTTCCAGCTCGGTCCTTAGGGAGCGGGTCAACAAGATCATTTTCAATCTTAAAGTCCTCCTTATAGATCGTAGAACATTCAACTTCTCTCTCTGAATGTCTTACTTTATAATGTCAAACACCACTTTTTTATTGGGTTTAAGATTTGCCCTCTTTAGCTTGGGCCAATGAGGTGCTCGATTCCACCTTCTCTCTCTGTTGCCACTCAAAGCCACTAGTTCTCTTCAGAATGAAAAATGATCTTTCTATCCTTTCATAGAATCGAGCTTCGCAAAAAAAAAAAGGCCAAACCCTAGCCAAGCTTGTACGAATATAAAATCTTCATCAGAGCTCGATCGTGATTTCAGATTACACAAAATCACTAAAATTCTTGGTGAAGGTACCACAAACAATAACTTGCTTAGAATCTCGAGCCCAACTACTATCCTCCATGAGTTGGGACTCAACTGCCTAAGGGATATCCTTATCATATATAAGAATAGTTTGATAAATGGGCGTAGCGGGAATCGAACTCCAGCGATCAAGTCTTCCTCATACACTATTATTTGGTCTGGTCCTGGATTATCATTCACTCGAATGTCATCTCCGGGTAGCCTTATCTGATACTCTACCGGTATTTGGTATCTTTCTCTGATATCCCTTAGATCTTCTTCATCTAATGAGCACCATATATCTTTCACTCGTGCTCGATTGGTGGGAACTCAAGCCCCCGGTTCCTCTTATTCCTCCTCATCTGACAGGCTAAGACGAGCCATGGTCTCTCTCCGAGCACTCTCGACCACCGTTTCTTCAGCTCCCTTACCTAAGCCAAGGCTTTGCAGTGAACTTGAGTTATCCGAATATGATCGGCTAGAATTGCTATACTGCAAATAGGGCTCCCGAAATTTTTCTACTCTCCTAAAAATCATTTTATTACAGATAAATAACAAAGAGTATCAACTTATAAAAAACTAGTAAAAGCTCACCTATAGTGCACAACAATAAATCTAGACCTCGGCAACTGTTTGAATACCGAGCCACTTTATGCTAACTCCTCTAACTTTGATTTTTGTTCGGTGATCTCACAACCGAACTCTTAGCTTCACGGGAAGTGTCTAGTGCCCCAATTCCCCTCCTTTATTTATAGGCATGACAACATTAAATCGCTTGGGTGGGAATCCTATTTCCATTTCCATCCCCCTCTGTCGTGCGACACATGTCTCGTTCGATATTAATGTCAGATAGTTTATGGGGGACTAACGATACTACCCTAATAGAACCGAGCTCTTAGCTCTCATACCAAGCGCCTTGTAGCTCTTCATACTAAGTTCCTCTTATGTTATCTGCTTCGAGCTCTCCAACCATATTATTGACCTCACCTATATACCCTATAATCGCCCCTTGAATAATGATAGAATAACTCAATATCATTTCTCTTCGGCTATGCTGAGCTCATAGTTCGGCAGACAAGATCTTAAAGCTGACACACTTGAAAGATCCGTTGACACACTCAGAAAGCTGTCCCCCTGTCCCTCAACTATAAATAAAGGTGGATCCCCACAAGTAAAGGGTCGTTTCCCATTTTATTAGCTCGTTTACTTACAGACAATCGATCTCTGACTTAGGCATCAAAGCCTTCCCACTGAAGTCCGATCCTCTTCTTTCCTGTCTTATAGGTGGGCGGGCTGAACAGAGTAGAACCCGAGCCGAAGTCCTTGCAGTCCACTACGTCATGAGTATATTTGGATTAGTTGATGAGTAAACCATCTTTGCATTTCTTAACTTGTAAACCAAAAAAAAATTGAGTTCACCCATCATACTCATTTCAAATTCTCTAGTCATTCAAGAAGCAAATTCTTGGCACAAAGATTCATTAGTAGCACCAAATATAATGTTATCAATATAAATTTGTACAATCAAAATATTGTGGAATTTTCTTTTAACAAATAGTGTAGTGTCAACTTTACCTTTTGTAAAACTATTTTTCAACAAATATGTACTAAGTCTATAATACCAAGCTCCTGGAGCTTATTTTAAGCTATATAATCTCTTAGTTAATTTAAAAACATGATTTGAAAATTGATAATCTTCAAAAAGCCGAGAGGTTGTTTAACATAGATTTCTTTATTAATAAAGCCATAAAAAAAATACACTTTTGATATTCATTTGAAAAAGTTTAAAATTCATGTGGCATGTAAAATGCAAGTAAAATTCTACTAGGTCACCCCCCCTCTATTTTCGCACTCTTGCAAGTAGACAGAACTGCATGAGGCTCTGATTTCTATACTAAAAGGATATGCATGCTTGTTTGGAATTTCAATATGAACGATCGAGCCCACAACCTTAGGTCTATCTCATGTATCATGTTATTCATTATAATGTTGTATTTTTATTGTATTTTATGCTTTCTTTTGGAATATGTGCCCATTCTAGTATCTATAAGGACAAGAGTTGAGATTCCCTTTATGTTGGTTTCGAAATGTAATATTAAAGTATTTCCTTTGAACACTATTTTTTACCTTATTTTGTGATGAATGTGAATGCATGTCATAATATAATTGTTCATACATAATATAACTGCTCATGCATATTTTTAAATGTAATCATGAAATCTATTTTGTAAATCTCGGTTTATATTAAGGCTATATTTATTTGCTTAAAGTAGAAAACCTAGTAGTGGACCTATCCTTTGGTTTTGACTAATGTATTTTTTTAAAAAAAAAAAACAAAATCATAAGGGATTTTTCTTTGAATTTTTTCTCTGAAATTAAATTTGAAGTGGCGACTATTTTAAACCTGTTCTTACCAGTGATGGGAGACTAAACGTATTAGTTTTGCGTGAACCAACTCCAAATGAACATTTCGATTCTATAGCGGATTAGACAATGTATTCGAGGGAGGTTTAATAATCATTGACTGTGAATACTGACTGCGTTAATGACTCATGACATCATCCATGATAGTTTCTCGATTTGCTGGTTATGTTTCACTAGTCAATAAAAACTCAGTGGCAAAAGCATTGAAGTGGCATGGATATGGAGTAGTTGGTTTAATTAGTTACAACATATTGTTTGTTATGTAATATGTAATTAAGAGGGTAGCTGAGATATATATGGTCTATTCCTACTAATGAGTGTATGTGATGTGTTGCACGAGTGTGAATGACTGGACGCATTATAGTTTATATAAATAAGTAAGATTAAAGAAATACTAAAGATCAAGGAATTTAATATACAATAGTAATGACAACGACTCATCTATTTCTATAATTTAAAAGAGTTGGGAAAATCACTGTAGATAAACAGTAGATTTCCCCTTCTCTTTCCCATTTTACCCACTCCTACATACAGTGGCGGAACCAGAAATTTTTCGAGGGGGGGTCAAAATTTTCCGGTGCAGTGGGTGGCTGTGGTGCGGCGGTCGGTGGTGCTGCGGCGCGCCGGTGCGGCTGGCTATGGTGCTGCTGCTGGCAGTGGAAGGGGGAGATGCTGAGACAGGGAGAGGGGGCAGAAACTGAAGAAGAAGAAGGAAGGGCTGCATTTTAACGCAGCCCTTTTATTTTTTTGAACCGGTCCAAGCGAAACGGCGTCGTTTCGCTTGGGCCGGTTTAATTTTTTTTTATTAAACCCCTGGCGAAACGGCGCCGTTTCGCCAGGGGTTTATTTATAAAAAATTAGTCCCTGGCGAAACGACGCCGTTTCGCCAGGGACTATTTTATAAAAAAAAAAAATTTAAATTGCAGCGAGGGGTTCGTCTACCCCTCGCTGCATTTTGCTCTGAAACTCAGGGGTGGCTGAGTTTCAGAGCACCGGCCAGCCAGCAATATCCTCCACGTTTGGAGGCCGGTGAGGGGGGGTCGTGTGACCCCCCACGACCCCATGGTCGTTTCGCCGCTGCCTACATATATATATATATATATATATATATTTAAAGCAGGGTGGCTCTTCGTTTATTACTGTAAACGTGGATAACTTGCAAGATGACTATGGGCTGGGCTCTACTCTTTCAAATTATTGTAAAAACATTTGGGCAAATTACGCCATTCACTGGTTTTTTTTCAAAAATTTTCTTTTTTACCATAATTTTTTTTTTGTAATTTATAAGTGTTAACTTTTTTTTTCTTTTACCAGATTGTTATTGTTTCTTTTGAAATTACCACATTTTTATTACTTCTCTTGGAACACATTTCCATGATTTTGTAATACCACTTTGTTCACCTCTGCATCTGTAGTGATCTGTTGAAAATATTTTAAGAGTTCCTCATAATATGTGTTTTAAACATCTTCCCATATTTGTTCAAATAATAAAAAATATTAATTATAAGATTTAGCCATTAGAAATGCCTTCTTTTATTGTTATTAAATAATAATTTGAAATTATTATTAATTAGTTGTTTTGAAAAAAATTAATAATAATATATGTTAAATTCATTTTAATAAATGATTAATCATCATTTTCTATAGATTTATTTTGTGTCAAATATTTTTAAATAATATATAACATACATAAACTTCACAATTAAATGTTGATATAAAATCAATTTGATTAAGATATTTTTTATTATTCTCTAATTTTGTTTATTCAAATTACAATAACATTAACAACTATAATTTCTGTTAACTTAATTTCTATATCTATTGATTTTTAAAATCATAAGTTTACCGTTTAAAATATGATATTCACATTAATCTTACAATTCAAAACAGACTTCAATATCACTTTTTGTGAAATGGAATTTCTTTTTGCTTTTAATATTTTTATGATGATTTAGCATAAATTGAATTGGATGTATAGATTTATATAATGAAAAATATTTTTGATATAGAAAGAAAAGTTATAATTAATTATTGCTGGATGGATAACTAAAATAATTTATTATTTTAAGAGTTTATTAAATGTATAAGGTGTATTTTTTATTTTTTGGTTAATGTAAGTTCAATTTTATAAAATTTACATATATAATTTTTCTTAAAGCTTATAATACTTAACTTTCAAAACGAATTGTTTTAAAGTATTAGGATTATAATATCATTTCTTTTCACAGATTTTCTCTTTTTCAAATATTCATATCTCAATTTTTTGAATTTTAAATTAAATTTATTAAAATAATTAAGTAATTATTATAGACATTTATTTAGATAGTTCATATAAAAAAATATTTAAAATATATTATAATAGTTAAGAATAAAATCAGAGAGCAAATAAAATATACAAAAAATAAAAATAGTATTTGAAAAATCACAAAATAATTATATTATTTATTTATTTATAGTCAATTAATAATATCTTATAATAATTATACTAATATTTTACTTATTTTTATTCATATTAATAATATTTTATTATTAATTTCTAATTTAGTTTTCTCCTCCTTTTAAAAAATATCAATCACCTTTTATATTATTTATAAAAAATAAAATATATATATATCTTCAATTTAAATATATATATATATATATATATAAAGCAATGAGATGACCTCGTTCTAGTTGAATAATGAAAACTAAAACCATAATGAACTAATATATGTAATGATTCAGGGATTAGACTGATGCTATACTTAAAATGTGAGATAATCATAGTGCATGATATTAGTATTTGCAGTTTCAAGTGGTTAAATATATGCAAGTAAGGTGCTACGTGGTGCTCAATCACCTTAGGTCAACTTAGATCTTAAGACCATCCACAGTGGATGCATATTTTCAGTGACCGTCCATGTCTCTCGTTGCAGGAATTTCAATAGGGAGCTGTCAAATTAAAATATACATGTATAAATTTATAAATTTAAATAAATAATTTTAATTTTTTAATAAAAATAATAATTTTTAATAAAATAATAATTTTTATATGTAAATAATAATTTTTAAATGACACATTTTTAATAAAAGTAATTATTTTTAGTAATAATAATAATTTATTGATCAAAATATTAATTTTTAAATAAAAATAATGATTTTTATAAATAAAAATAATAATTTTTTAATAAGAATAATAAAAATTTTAATAAAATAAAAATTTTTATAAGTAAATTATTTAAATAAATTATTCACATAACTAAATAATTTTATTATTTATCATAAAATAAATTAATACTTAAAATTTAATTATTAAAAATAAAATAATAAATAAAATAAATATAAAAATGAGATCCATTAAATTAAGACTTAGTTCTTTCTATTAAAGGATTAAGTTTCACTTTAATTTGAATTTCACTAAATATTTATGTAATATTTTAGTGAGATTTAACGAGGCCTCTCTATTGAAGATGCTTTAAAACTATCGTGACTTGAAAATTGTCTTAAAAACTGGAATATGATACTTTGTGTTTGGTATGCAATGTGAGTATTGTTTTTGATAGAATGAATATGTGACACTAAATTTATATATTAGCTAGTATTATTAATCGAATTGAGGCACTCATTCTAAGTTTTAGACTCCATATTATTTTTTTTATTACATTAATAAATAAATTTATTTCATGTAATCATATCATATTCTTTATTTTATGTTAGTTCTGTCATAATCTTCAAATTTAGTTATAATTCTATCCTAGAATTAAATTGATAATAATAATAATAATAATAATAATAATAATTAATTTGAATGGAGAAAAGGGAAATATACTTTCAAACGATACTATATAATTAATGTAGCTTTAAATTGGATTATTTAATTTTATGAATTTAGTAAATTATTAATAATTAAATCAATGATTTAATTAATTAAATTTATAAACTAAAATAAAATTTAATTAAAAGAAAATATACATAAAATAAAATAAAGAATATAAATTATTTCTGTTCTTTATTTTATCCCAAAAAAATAATCTATCAATTCAATTTAAATAGCATTGTAAAAAACAACGGTTCCATTTATCACGTCGGGGATAGGATGGAAGTGAGAAGTTGGATTAATGGAGATGAGAGTGGGAAAGAGATGCTGTGTAGAGTTCTAACGGAGCGTCCGTACTTTTATTTACCTCCTTTTGATAAAATTCCTTTACGGGTAGGCAATGTGATCGAGCTAATTGGTTCTTCTCCTTGTGCTAAAACCCAAATCCTCATGCAGGCTGCGATTGATTGCATTCTTCCAAAAGAATATGGAGGATTTGGCCATCTAGTTTTGTTTATCGACTTGGATTGTCGTTTTGACATCTTACGCCTATCCCAAATGCTCAAAAATCGAATTATCCAAGCAAATGTTTCTTATGACCACCAATTATTTGTAACATGTATGAGACGATTTCTTTACATCCGTTGCTATGATACTCTTCAATTTCTTGCCACTCTCAAGGTTAGTTCTTTAATTTTTTGCCTTTTCAAGCTTGACTTCATTGCTGGGGGAATTGAAGCAATTCATTGATCTTAGGACTGGAAAACACTTGGGAATTTAGGGTTTGCAAAGGATGCAGAAATGTTTTCTGATCAATTATGCATTTTGAATAATCTGAGTTCTTGTTTATCCAAATATTTGAGAGTTTCATATTAAACAGCTGCAAATTTTAATGGGTTTAGAATCTGGGACTTTTGAAATGGCTACTATATACTTTATAACAGTATGTGTCACAAGTAGGACACAACTGAGTTTATTTGATTGCATATTGGATCTTTTGAGCAGTCCGGTGCTTGTCACCTTTACATGCTTAATTACAGCCTAAACTGAAGTCAGTTGGCTCAAATAGATATTTATCTGGTTGGATCTTAAGCTCAACAAGTTTAGTAAAGCTTCGAGTCAATTGAACACAAATTTTTTTAGTGACTTTTGTCTTGAAATTCTAAATTTTCAATTTCTACTTGTTAGCATCTTAAAGATATTTTTAACTGTTTAGATTTATGGACTCTTGGGCAATATGAGTATGTTAAACATAAAATATTATAAATATGAATAAATAGCAACAAGAAGCCTACAGGTTCAAGCTAATGAGCTGAATCTCATTCTGTTTATTGAGCACAATAGCAAAATGAACCTGGAAGTAGGAGCTAGGTTGATGCTTCGCGTATGTTAAACATAAAATATTATAAATATGAATAAATAGCAACAAGGAGCCTACAGGTTCAAGCTAATGAGCTGAATCTCGTTCTGTTTATTGAGCACAATAGCAAAATCAACCTGGAAGTAGGAGCTAGGTTGATGCTTCGCAATGGAGGTAACAAGAACCTAATGTGATTGCGACCTAGCCAAATCTCACAAATGCTTATCCTTTTTACATGCCTTCTCAAAGTACTGTAGTGTGTATTGTTTGCATTTCATAATTGTTTTCTTTATAAAACTATTAGATCTGAGAAGAGTTGTGTTCTTAATTCCTTACCATATTTGTTAATAGACATTGCATTACCAAATTCAAAAGGAAAAGGAAGCTCAAGGAGTTAGTGTAAAGTTCATGATGGTTGATAGGTGGGTCCTTTGAATAATAATGAATATCATATGTTTAATTATTCTTCCTGGTTTTTGTCTACTTTTTTGCCTTTTCTCTTATTTCGTTTGACAGAACATGCACCAGTTTTTATTCTCTGTGTTTTCTGCCATGTATGTTTGTATGTTAACATTATCATTGTTTGATACAAATGTACAATTATTTTGCTTTGGATGTGCATGTGTGCTTCATGTTTCTTTGATTCCATGGTTTACTTAAAAAAATTAATTTGTTGAGTTATGATAATTCATTTATGGTAAAATAAAAATTCTCATCATAGATATACTTGTTTGGTCCTTGTGATTTTTTTAAATGGTTTAGTTGTTGATATATGCATGCAAATATCAAGTTAAAACAATTACAGAAAAAGGGATTTCTGAGGATAGGACTTCTGCTATTTTGATAATTCAGTGGATGTTGAAAAGTTCACAAATGTGCATGTGCTTGAAATGTCCAAAATTTCCTAGTGGGTGCACTTTTCTTCGAAAAGTTTATGTCATAGATCACTTTGGTATTTTGTAAATCAAGAAATGATCTGATGTAATTTGCTGTTTTCTTGTGCTATTTTTCCCCTTCAGTATTGGAGCTTTTCATTGGGTAGATCGAGCTTCAACATCACTGCATATTGGCAGTGATAACAGGTGATTATATCATTTGTCTGTAAATAAAATGCTTAACATTAACTAAGATTCGTTTAGGACTACAAATTAATAAATCCTGCATAAAGTCTAAAAAATTAATTCTAAATTCTACAGTGTTTTTAAACTTGAATTTTCTCCAGTTTCATCTTGTCAACATCATTAGTGTCGCTACTTGGTCAAATCGATTGCTTATGATTAGTTCAACCTCATTGTAACTACCATCTGTACTTGTTCTTTTCAAATTCATAATTGTCCAAGGCTTTCTTGTCTTGTATACTCAAAACGAATCTTTCTAACTATCATCCTCACGATCACCAACATGCATGCCCATAATTTTTATTTTCAAGTTCATGTTTATGTGTTTTTTTTTCTTTTTTCTTTTTCTCTTTTCAGCCTACAACTCATGTTATATTCTACTCATGTGCCTAGGCTTGCAACCTTGGCACGGGTTTTTATTTTCCCTATTCTGTCTAATTTTGCAGCGAACTGAACATTTTCAACATTAAGCCATTTCTAACATGAATGGTAAATCTCCATCCAATGTCATCTTTAGGTTTCCAATCTTTGCTCTGTTGGCTTGGCTAGTTTTTTTTATTTTTATTTATATGATTTGATGTATGCATGCTCAATGGATTTTGGATATTAGGATGACAAAGATTAAGTGCTTATTTTAAATGTTTTGAGTAACAAGTATATGCAGTAGAATTATAAAAGCAGTAGGATTATAACAAAACCTTAAATTGACTCAAATAGGCACTATCTATATTTTGAAGGTTACTGTGAACTTCTTTCCAAGTATAAATTGTTTTTCTCAATACAATTACCTATTTTAAAATACTGAATAATAAAAAATATATTATTTGTGCAAATTTTTTTTTAATCTCATTTCGTCTTTCTCTTTGCAATATTGCAAGGGTATTTAAGCAAAGTTGTACATATAAAAGGAATATATATAAGATTACAACTCACTACAAAGAAATCGGCCAATGAGATTTGACTAATCTCTAAGATAGCCGGCCTTCCAATTTTTATGAGTTGACTTTCTTTTACCAAGACTTAATTAAACTCTTTCATTCTGATTTTTTGAATGAGTTGACTATATCCTATGATTTGGCTAACATGACTTAACTTTCCTATTATCTCATTCTCATGACCTGACTTTCCTTTTTCAGATTTAATTCAACTTTATCAACTTCTCTCTTTTCTTTTTATTACATTCCCCCTTCTCTTTTTCTCTCCTTCAAGCTTTCTTTTTGTTTCTCCTTTTCTGTATGCTCTTGGATTATCTCTCTTTTCTAAATGTTTTTGGTTGTTTTTTTTTCTTTTTCTTTTTTTTTTTGAAACTAATATTTGTTTGAAACATTAAAAGGAATTGAGTGTAAACGTTCAAGTGTAAATGTCTATCTGATATAAGAAGGCTTAATTACAAAAAAAAATTCTTAAACTTTTGCACTTTTTTACAGCTGCAGCAATTTTTAATTTTGGCAAATCAATTCACAATCTAAAAAACTTTTGCAATGTTATCTTTGGGCTAATTTCAAGCCAGGTCTCAGGCAAATATCGATTACGTGGCATAATTTCTTTAAGATGTTGGCCATGCCAAATATTAGAAAAAAAAACTAAAAAAAGAAAAGAAAAGAAAGAGCTCCCTTCTTTTTAATTATTTCTAGTATAAGGTTTTGATCTCTAAAGGAGAAAGAGCTCTCTTCTTTGTGCATTTCTTGAGGTAGCTATTCTCAAATGATTTGGCTTTAGCTTCAAAATCCTGAAGTATAGTTCTCTGCACTCTACCACACTACCTTTTGCACTGGGTGGGGCTTCCATGGGTAAAACTCTATTTGCTGTTAATGGGCAGTGAATGTTGGTGGGGATTTGTCACTGGAGGAACCAGCACAGGCAGTGAGGGAGCGGCCGAGGTTAGCAATTTTGGCTTTCTTAGAAACTGCAAGAACAGGGGAACGAGTTTACAGATGCCACATATCGCTGCTTCTTTCTCAATTTTGAAAATGTAGGCAATTGGATGATGTTATTCTGGTGCTAATGGTAGGTTTTTAGTGTAGTCATTGAAACACCTCTTGTTGTTGTGATGTCGGCTTAGAGACCTAACTCACAAGAAGCTACTATGAGAAAATAGAGATGAGAAATTGCTATGGGTGGTCTTGGATTTGTGGGTTTCTTTCTCATACAAAGTCCAATTTAGACTAAGAAGAGATAGAAACAGTGGAAGAAGAAGATCAGATTTTTTGCTTCATTTTCCCTTTCTTATATATATATATATATTAATCTAATGGGTTTTGGTAACTTTTTTGCTTTGTTATTGGGTTATTTAGGTTACTTCACTAATGCTGTACACCGCGGTGATGTTTATTTGGTGCATTTCCCATGTGGAGGATCATGACTTGCATAGCTTGAATTACTTTTTCCTTTTCTTTTTTAATATGTGATGTGGCAAACGTTTTAAAGAAACCATGCTATGTCATCGATATTTCATTGAATTTGGGTATGAAATTAGGATGGTGATAAAATTACAAAAATTGTTTAGATTGTGAATCGATTTGCCAAATTTAAAAATTACGACAAAATTGCATTAAGTACGAAAGTTTAAGCATTTTTCATTCTGTAATTAAGCTATGCACGAAAACATAATTTGAAAACAAATAATAGACAACATGAAGAAAGACCCAAAGAATACCTTATTTTGCACAAATCTTGTGAAGCAAGCCTTGAAATTGAGCAAATCCATGGGAAATTAAGTGAATGAGAGTAATTATTTTTGTGTAAAATAATTTATTGACAATTTTTTTCCTTTTTTTTTTTTTGTGTAAACTAAGTTTGTCTTCTAGAAGATTCAATCAAAGAAGGAAAAGGGGAGGGGGGGGGGGGGGGGGGGGGGGGGGGGGCGATTGTTCAATTTCAAGAACACTCACACACCAACCAGCAAACAAAATATAGGTAAAGACAAAAATGATTTTAGGAGAGGATTCAACTCGTCATTAACATCAAGGATTTACATATGTAGTCACTTTTTACATAAAAGAAATGTTAGGTAAACAAAATCAACCTAACATAGTACAATGACATATCTTAAGTTAAGAAGTTAACAAAACAACAAAAAACTGACTTCATCTTCTACCAAATATCATGGCTGTTACTTTCAAGCTTTTGGCATTTGAACTAAAATCACATGCATTTTTTGTTCAAGGAAAAACTCAATGGCTAACTCTCCTCCTCGAGTTTTCCTTTGAACAAACCAAGCTTGCTCTTGAATCTTTAAATTTCCCCTTAGGTAGAGCCTTTGTCAGAATGTCAACCAATTCTTCATTTGCTCCACAATGAAGCAGATGAATCTCTTCATTCTTCTCGGCTTCTCTAATAAAATGAAACTTCACTTTTATGTGTTTAGTTCTACTATGCTGCACTAGATTGTTGGCAATGGCTATGGCAGATTTATTATCAACATATACGGGAGTTGGGCCTTCATGTGGTATTCTAAGATCTGTGAACACCTTTCTCAACCAGATAGCATGATTTGCAGCAATTGAAGCTGATATATATTCCGCCTCAGCAACGGATTGAGCGACCACTTCCTGCTTTTTTGAACACTAGCTAAACACACTAGAACCAAATGAAAACACAAAGCCTGAGGTGCTTTTTGAATCATCAATACTCCTAGCCCAATCATTGTCTGAATGCCCTATCAATTCACCATCGTCAACCTTGGAGAACCAGTTTCCAAGTTTAGTAGTGCCTTTAATGTATCTAAGGACACATTTAGCAGCATTGAAGTGTGATTGAGTTGGTGATTGCATGAACCTGGACAGTAGGCTAGCAGCAAACGTGAAATTAGGCCTTGTTACTGGCAAATACAACGAGTTGCTAATCAGGCTCCTAAATTTAGTGGCATCAACCTTATTTGACTCATCATTCTTTGACAATTTCAAGTTCACATCCAATGGAACAATTATTGACTTGTAGCTTTCCATTTTGAACTTTTTCAAGATTTCCTTGGCATACTTCCTTTGAGAGAGAAGAATCCCATCATTTTGCTGAGATATTTCCATCCCCAAGAAATATTTCATTTCTCCCAAATCAGACATGCAAACACTTATTGCATTATTGCTTTAAAATTTTAAATAGCTTGAGAATTATTACTTGTTACCAGCATGTCATCAACATAAATAAACACTATAAGCTGCCCCTCTTGTTCATTTGTTTTTACATAAGGTGTAGTGTTACGGTCCCGAGTTATAGATCTAGTTATGGGTCTTTCGGTTAGAGGTTTAGGTCTAGAAAGGGAGGATGAAGAAGGGTTAACCTTCTTTCTAACTATTTTTTACAGACTTGGAGAGAATCTGCAATCTCTTTAGATTCCTTAGAGAGAACCTAGATCTCTTGAGTTAAAGTACTCAAAGACTAATTGGGATTTTCCAGCTTGCTGTTCTCATTGATGTTATTGTTTAAATACAGCAATGAGTTATAACTACCTCCTACATCAAAGGAGCAATACTTCTACATGGAGGAACACCCCCCTCAACTAAGAACATGGAAAGAAAATGGAGGAACTCCCTCCTACAAAACAGGAATCATGAAAAGCAAATAACTGAAACAAATAAATGAAACATTTAACTAATTCAGAAATTCAATATGTGGCTGTTTAGACTTAGGCCCATGACTGAAACGGGTGTAAACCTGCAGTGGTTTGGTAACATTACTCCCCTCCTCCAAAATGCGCTTGTCCTCAAGCGCAAAAGAGTTAATTAAAATTCCTGGATCAAATGGAACATCCGATGCTTCCTCTTCATCCTTCTTAAGCTGGTTCTCCCCTTTCCCTTTAATGAAAAGTATAAGGCTAGGCAATGTCTTGTTTCCAACTTTGATCACAAAGATTGTTGCATCTTCTACATCTAGCTCCATGAACTTTGTCTCAACATAACTTGCATTCACTGCATCAAGCAAATCTGAACTTGTTTCTTTGGATGTGGTGGTATGATCTCTCTCATTTGTTGTTGTTGGTGGATGTTTAAAACCAGCCAGGGCAGTAGTAAGGGCCTCCAATTTTGAAATTAATTTATCATACCAAGCTCTCTTTGCAGCTTGTTCCTCAATGACCAAGTTAATAATCCTATCAAGTGCTTGTTGGATGGAATCTCTCATAACTATTGGCTCTGATACTAATTTGTTACGGTCCCGAGTTATGGATCTAGTTATGGGTCTTTCGGTTAGAGGTTTAGGTCTAGAAAGGGAGGATGAAGAAGGGTTAACCTTCTTTCTAACTATTTTTTACAGACTTGGAGAGAATCTGCAATCTCTTTAGATTCCTTAGAGAGAACCTAGATCTCTTGAGTTAAAGTACTCAAAGACTAATTGGGATTTTCCAGCTTGCTGTTCTCATTGATGTTATTGTTTAAATACAGCAATGAGGTATAACTACCTCCTACATCAAAGGAGCAATACTTCTACATGGAGGAACACCCCCCTCAACTAAGAACATGGAAAGAAAATGGAGGAACTCCCTCCTACAAAACAGGAATCATGAAAAGCAAATAACTGAAACAAATAACTGAAACATTTAACTAATTCAGAAATTCAATATGTGGCTGTTTAGACTTAGGCCCATGACTGAAACGGGTGTAAACCTGCAGTGGTTTGGTAACATGTAGCTTCTGTATCACTTCTTCTGAAACCAGAACTTAGCAAATGAGTATCTGTCCTTGAATACTAAGCTATAAGGGCTTGTTTTAGCCCATAAACAACCTTACTGAGTTTGTAAACCATCCTAACAGAACCTGACACTTCAAACCCCTGAGGCTGCTCAACGTAGATCTCCTCTTGCAATAAGCCATTCAAGAATGCTGATTTTACATTCAAATGATACAACTTCTCATTTTTAAGCAGCAAGAGCCACTAGTAGCCTATTTGTATCATATCTGGCTACTGGTGCGAAAGTATCCCTAAAATCCACACCAGGCAACTAAGCAAACCTTTTAACAACTAACCTGACTTTGAATTTAAAGAGTCATTAGGATTAAGCTTAGTTCTGTAAACCCATTTTACCCCAACAACATGCTTATGGGTTGGCCTTAGAGTTAGTTGCCAAGTGTTATTCTTATTGATCATTTTTATTTCTCCCTTCATAGCTTGCTGCCATTCAAGATATCTTGAAGCCCCTTCAAAGCTTGTTGGTTCGGCAATGACTAAATTACACTTCTCATAAACTTCAACAAGAGATTTTGTCTTAAGAGCAAGTGCATCTGCAATAGAATCCTTACTTTCTTCTGGTTCATATTTAGTATCAAGGTGGACTTGCCTTTTGGCTAAGGGTGTGTTAGAATGTTCTTCATGCTCAATCATCTTTTCTATTTTATTTTTTTTCCCAATTCCAGAAGCCATCATCATCAATTTTCACATCTCTACTCACACACCTTCTTAGTT
Source organism: Garcia nutans (assembly GCA_947685225.1). Taxonomy (NCBI): domain Eukaryota; kingdom Viridiplantae; phylum Streptophyta; class Magnoliopsida; order Malpighiales; family Euphorbiaceae; genus Garcia; species Garcia nutans. The sequence goes on from CANTUV010000045.1 coordinate 27,678,532, forward strand.
TTTAAATTGTATACCCTATAGCCCTTTGCTTGTGCTGCATAACCCAGAAACACACCAACTTCATCGTCTAGTTTGCTTCTTTTAACAAAGGGAGCATGAATGTAACAAATTGATCCAAACACCTTTAGGTGTTTTGCTGATGGCTTTGAACCAGACCAGGCTTGAATTGGTGACAAGCCATCGATAGATTTTGTTGGAAGTCTATTAAGCGGATACACATCTATGTAAGCTGCTTCTGCCCAAAAGCTTTTTGGAAGCTTTTTTTTTTCCAAGCCAACATGCACCTCACCATCTCCATCACGGTTCTATTTTTTCTCTTTGAAACTCCATTTTTGTTCATGGGAATAGCTAACAGTACATTGATGCTAAATGCCATAATCCACAAAAAATTGTTGAATTCAGAGGAGTTATATTCTGCCCCATTATCAGTTCTCAAGCACTTGATCCTTGAATCACTTTCCTTCTCCACTTGTGTTTTGAACTTCTTGAACACAAAAAGGACTTGAGTTTTTCTTGACAAAAAATAAATCCAATTCATTCTCGAAAAATGAAACAGGGCATTAAATATAATATTTATAATCTGATTTCCTTTTTTAATTAATCTTATGTCTTCTAGAATTCTTATCCTATTCCTTTTAGGATAATTGTTTTCCTATTTCTTTTAAGATAATTATTAGAATTCTTATCATAATCCTCCTAAGATAATTATTTTCCTAAATCTAGTCCTTTTAGTATTTTTATTTGTTTAATTCTAGTCCCTTCAGGATTTTAATTTTATTTTCTTTTGGGATCCTTATTTGTTTATGCCTATAAATATAGCTCTTCTTCATTAGTATTATATTCATTCATAATTTATTCTTAATTCAATCAATACAATTTCTTGAAGATTTTCTTCTCTTAAACACTTGAGTGTATTAGGGTTTTTAGCTTACGCTGCGTTAAAAAATCATTAATAAACATGATAAAATACCTATTTTTGCTCAATGAAGATTCTGACATAGGTCCACAAATGTCTGAGTGGATTTGCTCAAGTTTTGTGACTTCCTTTCTTTCATTTTTCTTTGGAAAACTAGCACAATGTAGCTTTCCCAAATGACACACTGCACAAACACCATCACTGCCAGATATAGCTGGCATGTCACTCGCCAAACTTTTTTTGCATGACCTGAAGTTCATCTATGTGATAGTGCTCAAACCTTTGGTGCTAAAGCCAAGGTTCATGCTTGTTCAAGGCTAAAATAGATTGGCCAACACAATCCATGTGTAGCATTTTTGGAAGTATCAAAGATAAAGTTGTAGTTATTTTTGAAAAGGACAGAATAGCCTTTGTTTTGAATTTGAGCTACACTTAACAAATTCTGGCTCAATTCAGGAATGAATAGTACATCAGAAATTACCTTCATACCTTTCTTGGTTTGCACAATAACTGAGCCTTTTCCCTTAGTTTGGACCACCATTCCATTCCCCAATTTCATCTTGATTTTGCAACTCTCATCAAGATTGTTAAACAAGCTTGGATCCTTTGCTGCGTGATTGGTGCATCCACTATCAATATACCAAACTTGATCTTCAATAGCTTGACAAGCCTGAGACATCATGAAGAGATGGTTCTCCTTTGTGCCCGAGTCTTCAACAAAATGTGCTTGCTGGATATTTTGTTTTTGTTGTTATGGCTTCTGCTGATTTGAATTATTTTTTTTTCCTTCAAACAAAATTTTCTATATGTTCGTACCTTTTGCATACTTTATATTGAACATTTTTCCAACATTTATTCTCTGGATGATTGGTTTGACTGCAAAAACTACATGGAGGGAATTTGCTTTTCTTCTCTGAATTTCTGCTACTCTCAATCTGTTTGCCTTTAGTTTCCGATGATGAGTTGAAATTTTTGGTTGATGAAGCTGGTTGCTTATCCTTCTGCCTTAGCTGAAAGGCAATTTTAGTGATACCTTTATTTCTCATGGAAATTCTTTGTTCATGGCTTGAAGCTTGTTGATCAGTTCAGCTACTGAAAGCTTCTCCAAATCACAAGTCTCTTCAATAACAGAGATCTTTGATTCATATTTTTCAGAAAGACTTAACATGATTTTCTCCACCACCCTCTGATATTTAAACTCTCCTGCTAACAGCTTGATTTGATTTACCAGGTTTAGGATCCTAGTTGAATATTACTTGATGGTTTCATCATCATGCATTTTCGACAACTCAAACTCTCTTTTGAGTGTTAACAACTTTACACACCCCTGCATACTCTTCCTTCAAATAATCCTATGCTTGCTTTGCCGTTTTAAAACTCACAAGCCTAGGAAAAATCTCCTTTGGCACAGCAGAATGGAGAAAGGAGAAAGCTTTAAAGTTCTTCATGGAAGCCTCTGATTCTTGCTTGATCTATTGAAGAGTTGGAATGTCAGGCAGTGGTGTCTTCACATATTCTTCCTCTATAGCACCCCACAGATTATAGGCAAGAAGAAATGTCACTGCCCAATAATCATGATTCTCCCCATTGAAGACAGGAGGTGCAGGCAGGTTTAGACTTGTGGTCATTTTAGCCAAACTTATGTGTAATGTGCAAAGCAAACTCTCACAAGGAGACTCAGACACTAACCTTTCTCACCCACAAACCCTTCAGAAGAAGGGCTTTGATACCACTGTTGCAATTTGAAAAACACTCACATGCCAACCAGCAAACATAGTAAAACAGAGAGGAAAAGAAAAAAAGATTTTAGGAGAGGATTCAACTTGTCATTAACATCAAATATTTCTATATATAGTCACTTTTTACATAAAAGAAATGTTAGGTAAACAAAATCAACCTAACGTAGTACAATGACATATCTTAAGTCAACAAAACAACAAAAAACTGGACTTCATCTTCTACCTAACATCATGGCTGTTACTTTCAAACTTCTGCCATTTGAACTAAAATCATGTGCATTTTTTGTTCAGGGAAAAACTCAATGGCTAATAGGGATGTCTTAGAAGTTGAGTTGGCGAGAGTTGATATTGGGTGTAGAAAAAAAGCAAGTTTTAGGTTTTACAACTCGAAAATGAAGGCATGCGACCGACATTAAAGAACGGGAAAATACATGGTTTCCATAACCCGTAGTCAACCTCACGAACCACGAAACAATAAAGCTATATTATGATAGTTGTTATTGTCACAAATCTAGGGTTATGAGCTTACTTGTTGAACAGTACCTTTACCAGAAATTACAATCACACCAAAATCACAACATCAGGTTCTTACTTGATGGTTCAATACATCAACTAGCCACAAATTGAATCTTATAGTGCTACAGTTAATGGAATAATAATGCAAAGTTCTAGAACAAAGAAAAATACGAAAATGATTATATACTGAATATAATAAAATATCTTTTGCAAGGCAGAAATGACTTACTAAAATTAACTTTGTCAAGCTCAACTTGCATCATAGAAAAAAAAAGATAAAGGGTGGTGGGTGAGCATATCAACTTAGTAATGCTAATTAACATTCAAACTTAGTTTCCTAATCATTTTATTCACATGAATGCTCATTCCTTTTACTCACATGAATGCTCATGCCTCTAAGCTAGAAGAGAATTATGTTACTTGTCTCTCCTTTTCATCTCCTTCTGCTTAGGTTGTGAAGGATTGATAGATTGGCATTTTATCACTACCGCCAAGACCTAGTGCCAATAGTTTCCTGTGGACTTTTTCAATTTGTTTTACTTTTTCTTCTTTTTTATAGTATCGGAACTGATATTTATTTCATGCATGATTTATGGGTTAGTATCTATATGTATCCTGTGGTTCATGCTTTTTGTTTACTGTGTGGAATGATTTTGTGATACAATCATGATATGTTTGACATGTAGGAAAGGTCTCTCTCTCCAAAATGTGTTTGTAACTATAGTGCGGGAAATTAAAAAGCTTCTGCTGTTGCATCCTATGCTTGTTATTGCTTCAAAAGCTACCATACTGGGCAATAGATATTCAGCAAATGAGGTCAAAAGGTGAGTTGCTGAGACTAGAATGTTGGATTTTACGGTTTACTGCATAGCTGTTTCTATCTTGAGAGAGGGAGAGATATCTCTTGTTTTGTTACAGTAGAAATGCAGATGCTACAGTTGTGAACACGAGTACTTCTGTTTCTGTTGCTGACAAGCTCCACTTCTCATACCAAAATTTTTTTCCTGCTTTTCCCTTCGTTTGTCTGACAATCTTGTCAGTTCATGGCCAATTGTCCCATGCTTTATATGTACAATAATTGTTTGTCAAAGTCTATCATAAAATCTTTTTTTTTATCAGAGCAGTCAGATTTTGGTGCTAGGTGGTGTAATCCTATGGTTTTCTCCAGTTACCATTCTTGATTCTTTCTCTACAGAACATACTATGCAGTCTTTAACTACCATATTTTTAATATTTATTCAATAATCCTAAGAAAAACTGGGGAATAAAAGATCTTATTTCGTTCTATGATTTGCATTATAAGGTAGTGTTTACTAGTCTGTTCAGTATCCTTATGTCATTTTTTTTTTATGAAATCCTTATATCATTTGTTGATGCACAATATTTTTGGAAGGAATTTGAAGAGTTCATACTCACCGGATTCAGCATTTTCAAGTTTAGCAAATAATATAAAACGGCTTCCACATCGTGAGTATATGCCATCTATCTGGCAGGTAATTTTCCTTAATTATTTGCTTGTTTAGAAAAAGATTTTTTGCCTTTTTGTTTTCCTTGAGAATTACATTGCATTTAATATGGTGCATAATTATCATTAATGGTAGCAGCTCATTGTTTAAAATTAACCTCTGATTTCTTTGAGGTCAATAGTGGATGGATAACTGTGTGAAAGAAACTAAAGGGTAACGTATCAGTAGGTTCATTGCTTTCCTTAAAACTGTAAATTTTTTTGAAGATGGCACCTTTCCTAGAGCTAATACAAATGTTCCAATATTTTCAGTATAGTTTTACCCCATTGGAGAGCTTGTATATATTTCAATTTCTTTAATTGCATACACGCCTCCTTTTGTATGTTTTGATAAACATACTGGTACTACTGGATTTAAAACTCTACATGCAAGTCATATTTGGAGTTGATAAAATATTGAAGAGCAGACATTTATACTGTGGTAATTTTCTATAATGTGGCAATCTTATTCTTGATTATATCAAATAAAAGTCAATTATTAATGGATTTGGTATTTACATTAATAGATGATTAAATTGAATTTTCGGTTTATCAAAATCTAATAATCTAAAATGCTGCTAAACATTTTAGCAGTTTTTGAGTTGCAAAACTAATCCAATCATCTAAAAAAGTACAAGTTAAAATTCTTTTAAGTTACATGTGTGAGTAGATTTCTTTTTTTGGCCTGATATTTATATGAATGGAAATTTCTAAATATGGCTTTTGTACTATTGATTTTTGACTTCAACATGTGATGCAATTAATTTTTTTTTGTGTCATGTGAAGCAACTTGATGCTTGCTATATTGGCATGGAAAACTTTTAGATAGAAAATTTTAATACGATTTTAATTTAACTTTAAATAAAAGCATGTTCTTTAGTTTAATATATTTGTTAATGAAAATTAGATTCATACTGAGGATGAGAGCTTTTTTATTGATAGATTTGAAATTATTCATTTTTATAGGTGTTTAATGAATTTAACACAGAATTATAATATCTAGCGAATCAATGAAACTGAAAAATTTTGAATATTGTTTATGAAAGAAAACATATATATAAATCTTACTCAGATCTCTGAATTTCACAGCCCTCTAGCGAAAGACGATATTGAGTAATAAAATTTATGGGGTTGTGAGGCATCTGTGAAGTACAAAGAGGAATTACAAACATCTGTTAGTTTCTTCTATTAAGATATTTTTTTGTGAGGTGGTTCTTTGGGCTTTCCTTTGTTGTTCTTATTTATTCATATGTTTTCTTTCTCAAGTGGTGCATTAATTATTTCAATAAAATTCTTTACTACACCTTTAGAATTCTAAGAATTAATGTCATGATGAATAATATGATGTATGCATCTGATTAAGTATCATAACTTTTAGTGAAAATAGAACTGGGGCAACTTAAGTTGGCTTCGTTTTTATCTGGATTAGCATAGACGAATTATGCATTGAAAAAAGAAATCTAGATGTGATATATATGTTAATTTCACAAGCATTTCTTAATTTGTATTACTCAAGTTTTCAACACTGTTTGCCGTTTTAATTATGATATATTTTATGCAGTCCTTTGTCACTCTCAGAATACTTGTACAAGCCACAGGTTTAAATGTTTATTTATGCTAAAAATATCAATAATTCGTTTTATCATATTTACTGTAAAATTAGGCTTGTTATCCTTTAATTCTGAAGTAAAATTACTGTGTTTCAGATGATCATATTTCTATTATCAACAATAATAACAAGCCTGTCTACTTGTCAGAGTGGATAACGCCACCATTGAGTTTTGCAGATAACTTTACTGTGAAAGATGTAAGAAAATGCATGCTGCTCATATTTTGAAAGGAGTAGATTTTCAAGAGAGCTAAGTTTTTAATTTCTTGCCTGTCATTCACAATGCCTGCAGGCTGGTGTCTTCCGTGTTTCATGATGCGTGTGTTTGTGCACGACTAAAGCCATGTATTCTTCATGATATCAGGTGAGAGATATTTTTAACAAATTTAAACTACCTTGTTTCTGAGAATATTTGAAGCCATAACCTATAATTAAGTTAAACATGTTAGCCTTTATTTGGTTAGCTGGAATAATAAAGTTGGAACGGGAATAAAATATTTATTTCAAAAATTTTTTAGGGTTTTTATTATTGAGGGGACATGGGAATCAGCAGGAATAAAAATTTAGACTGCTGAAGTGAAAATACAGCTCAGGCAATCTTATTAAGGAGTTTGTGGTGGTTCTCAAATATCTTCCCATTCAACTTGCTCTCAAATATCTTTCAATTCATTTACGTTTGGGCTATAGGATAAAACATAGATAACAAATCACCATCAAGCACTCACTACAAGAAACACTTCTGTAATCTAAAAAGATCTGTTAGTAAAATAACTTATCAGCTACTTACCGATCGAAAAAGTCAGTTTGCGATAATCATATTGGCAAAAAATCTTTCGAGAAAAAAATACAATCTGTCGATAATTACCAATGATTTACCCGTTACAAGTTTGGTTATGAAATCGTTTTAATATGACGAGAGAAAAGATATCTATCGGTAATTATCGACATTTTGTCCATCGGTAAATTATTTTAATAATTTTTATTTCGTTAAAAATAGTTGTTGATCAGTGGACAATAAATTATTTTAATAGTATTTTCAAAAGTATAAAGTTTTTCAATAATTCGTTGGCAAAGGATTCAAATGTGGTAGTTAGTTAGTTGGTAAATTAATAAAGATATTTTGAAAAATTTTATTGTTTATAGGTAATCTGTTGGTAAATTATTAAATTTATTTTTTAAAAAATTTATATTTTATCAGTTATTAGTTGACAATTTAAAATTTTTTTTTTAAAAAAAAATTTAATTATAGTTTAAATTTAAAATGATACAATAATTAAATTACAAGATATATAAATAACATGATATTCATATTATTAATATAATCAAAATATATCTAATTTTTAAAATAATTACATTAGTGGATATTAAAATAATTATATTAATGGATAAATTATCTAGTTTTCTTCATCTTTTGAATTTGATTCTGATGTCGAATGTGATTTAGAATAAGTTCATTTGAATCTGAATCTCCAGTATCAATGTTAACTAATTGTCCCAATGGATCATTCAAAAGACTTAAATCATCTCCTATTATTTTGTTCATTTCATGCACAAAATCACATTCATCTTCTTGAAAGACTATATTGGTTCAGGGTTTTTGTTGATGATTCAAGAAGATCAACAATTGATCAAATTTTGATTCTATAAACCACCAACCAATCCATCTATATCTTGTCCCACACTAATGTACGGTATATAGTAAACTTGTGGAGCTTGTATGGCTAGAACAAATGGTTTATACTTACTATATGTGCATCTTTTGTTAATGTCTATCAAATTATATATTTTATGAGCATTCGTTCCAACAATCAAGTTATATCAATTATATTTGAATAATACAACTCTCTTATTTTGGTAAAGTTGGATATTCCACTTCAATAATATCAATTAAGCAATCATAAAAGTCAGGAGTTCACATTATAGTTGGAACTCTTAATGCAAACTCGCCTTTTCATCGTGGACCTATCTGTGCAATATGGCTCTATGTGAAATTTGTACCCATAAATTATATTAACTTAAAATCACAAAAAAAATAAATCTAGAATTATCAATATGGCTTGAAAACCTGAGCAACATAACCCAACATGAGAGATTCAGGCCGGGTTGGACAGGCCTGAGAATAACCTAGGGTTGAGCAACATGTTTTGAAGCCAGATGTGTGTTAATCTCAGGTCAGGCTTCGGGTTGATACAAAAACAACCCAACCCGACTTGAGAATTTTTAAATTATTTCTAGAACCCTATCTTAATAAACCAATACCCACTACCCTCTACCCATCATCATCGATTCATCACCTTTCTCGCACACGACCTCACAGCATGACTTACCCCCTCGGCTCCACATAGCAGTGCAAGCCCTCACCTCCACACCTCCAGCCACAAACCATGCCCAAGCCCCCTTCGGAAGTCACTTTGCTACTTGCCGTGTTGAGCTATACCTTCTGTAAGTTGAGCAAAAGTTACCCAGAATGAGACAAGGGCGTGGTAAGCGACTTCACCACTCCATAGCTTCTCAATCTCGGCGAGGTGTGCAGCGCTCAGTTCAGCTTCAATGGTGAACTTCAAACAACATTTTCGTTGAACTTTTTTTTTTTGTCATTTAGTTCTAAGGAAACATTTTGCTTTTTTATTTTCTATGATTATTATATATAATTAGGGCTCGGTGGTATGTAATTTTCTGTGATTGTTGTATAATAGATGCTCTTTGATTCATTGCAACAACTTGATTGGAGATTTAATTTGAGAGATACTGTGATTTTTTTTTTGTCAAGCTGATACGATGATTTTCTTTGGGAGATACTGTGATTTTTACTTCAATAGCTGATATTTGATTGGTATTAGATAGATGTACTATAATTTTCTTTGTCAAGTAAGTACTGTAGATTTTCATAATTAGTCTCATTTCATTTGAGAGAATACATTATAAAACCCGATGGCCCGGCCTATTGGCCTTAAATGAAACATACAACAACAACAACAACAACTAAATAATAATCGAAACATAAATTTCCTACAAATAAATTCCAATAATTTCTAGCATATATAATTCTTCCAATTTACTAATCCAAATATTGCAATCAAATAACCAATCAAAACCTTCAAATCTCTAACTTCTAAATATATAAGTTTCACAGTCTAATTCTTTCTAAATTAAAAGAATTAATTCCTTAAATATACCAACTTGATCATATTTTCTGAGATTTATATTTTTTCGTGTTTTTAAATCAAAATTTGCATATAATATAATGTTTTAAAGGTTGTGATATGTAATTTCTAAAGGTATAAAGTAATCTCGTTATCAAGCATCATAAAATAAAATAAAATTACATGAAATAAACTATTTAACCATGAAAAATAAAAAATCTAAATATGTTTCTATGATGTTTAACATGTTAATTACTGTTTGTAAAATAAAATTAACACTAGAACCATACTCTACTACCAATTGAAGGAAAATAAGGAGAATTTCCATAATTAAAATAAATTATTTTCAATTTAAATAATGTGTCCATTAATTGTATTACTGAAAAAAGTAATTCGCAAGAAGGAAATACTCTCTTCAAAGATGTAGAGAGTTGATTCCATTTTAGGGAGTTTTTTCAGAGTGAGTTCTTTATATTTCTATATTTTTTTGTATTTTTTTTTTCATCGAAATAGAGAAAGTATTCTCTTGCGTAACCGTCTAGAGTAGTTATTTGCATACACTTATATCCAATTTGGATGTGTGCGAATTATTTCCTAAACCGAGTTGACTTATCATAGCAACCCGATCCAATATATCTTGGATTTGATATTAAAAGTTTGTTGTGTGAATATGTTATATAGACTAACAGGATTGATGATATATCATGTGTTTGGGTGGGTTGGTTTATGTTTTCTTATTTGGTTAGTATGTTTGAGCTAGCTATTGATTTTTGGGTTAGAGATCTCGTTTTCTATTAAATTTTACAAGTGATATAAATAAATAGCTTTAAGCAAACTCATCCGCTATTATCGCGCTACGAAAGACGAAGGTATAACATTCAGCTGCTTCACACCTTTTGACATGTCCATATATTTCACAGCCTCCATAAAAACGAAAAAATGTTATATCTGAAAATTCACAATTTTCTTAGCAACCATTTGATTATCATTCTTTCTTGTTAAAATTTTGACCGTCTCAGTAAATTCATATTCTTGGTATATAAAAGTAAAATGTTGGAAGCTATATCAAGAAAATATTTATAAGTATTTCATTTATGATCCAATAAATATTGATTATACATCATTCATCAGAGAGAAAAAGGTAAAGTCCCTCTAATACATCTATGGCACACCCATCAAAATCTACTTATATTTACTTTCAAAAATTCGCAAAAATTGTCTGAGTGATTCATTTTGTATGCAAATTTAAATTAAAATATCTCATTCTCTCTTATTAATCCATTAAATTAAAAAAAATTAAAAAGAAATGGAAAGGAGATCCGTTTTCTAGACTAGGTCCTCTTCTTCTCCAAAAGGTTGAACTAATATCGCCTTGTTTCTCATCACAAGTATAAAAAACGGCAGCCATCATAGCCTGTCAATAAAATATTAAATATCAATGCTTTTTTTTTGGAAATGCTCAATTAATAAATAATTCAATCCAATTTTGTTTTGTAGTAACTCACTTGGATCCACAGTAACAAGCATGGCAGTTCCTCCAAAGGAGCAAGTGCCACCAGCCACTTTTGTCCTCTGCCAATAACTATTGAAAGCATAGGATGCATGTGCAAACAATGTATTAGGCTCAAAGCATGACCCACTGGGCTGAATAGAATCACAATCTGCTCCAGATCCACAAGCGTAGTTCATAGCTTCTTGAATGATTGGGTCAGGCACTGAAGGCTTTGCTACACACCAGAGTGCTTGGGGTACGGTTGTCCTCGGTGGCGGTGGCCCTGTTGGAGGCGGATACACCACCGGTGGGAGAAAAATTGATGGGCTCGGAACATACCCAGTAGGAGTTGGAACAAAAGTTGGTGGGCTTGGGATGTAACTTGGTGGGGTAGGCTCATAATAAGGTGGTGGGCTCAAAATGGCCCCTGCAGGTGGGCTTGGAATGTAGATTGTTGGACTAGGTACAGTTTGTGGTGGACCAGGAATGGAAGTGGGTGGGCTAGGAACTATTTGAGGTGGAAATAATGGACTTGGAGGTGGACTTAGAATGGGTAAAATAGGTGGTACATAGTAGGGGGGTGGTGATATAGTGGAAGGGGGTTGAGGGGTATCAGGTGGATAAATACAATAGGGAGGGGCATTTTCGGGTAATGGGATTGGAGATAAAGAATCATAAGGCGGCAATGAAAATGGTGAACTAAAGTAAGGGTTAGAATTATCATTAGATGAATCCATAGTTTCTTTCTGGAGAAGTAATGAAGCCAAATCAAAGTGTTTTGTCACTTTCATTTTCTTTATGTGTTGAATGATATCTGATATCTTCTCTACGGATTTTCTTGCTTCTGTTCAAACCGTTAAATTTACACTTTAGTTTCAACATAAATATGTAAGCTTTTTATATTTTTCAAACACTATTTTTGCACTGATGTTAATTATTAATAAATATTAATTAATCAGTTATATTCTATTCTATTACTATATTAGTAAATAATTACTTTCATATTACTTTTGATACGTTTTTACATTATCGTATAAACATTTGATCACATTCTTAACTGAATCACGTGGCTATGCAATGCCCTATTTTAATTATTTGGCACACACAAATATAGTAATAATAACAATAATATTAATTAATAATATAGACACTGTCACGTTGTGCAATGGAATCTTTCCTCTTTTTTTTTCACTGAATATTCAATATAGCTTACTTAGACTTGAAGGAATAGTTCACGTGACAAGTGTAGCTGTCCATATCAACGTAAAGAGTAAATTGATTTAAGAATATAGAAATCACACTATAATATTACCTAGAGGTCATGCGTCTCTCTCAGCTACAACTAGTTAATAAGTTCAAATTTGAATTATCTATATTTTTAATATTAAAAAATTCCTGTGATACGAAAACTTAATTTAATTTTATCAATTATATAGCATAGTAACTGTTATCTCTTAAATAAAAAAATAAAATTTTTTAATATGTGGGAACTCTAAAAAAATCTTCCAACATTGACAAATTTATCTCACAAAACACAAATTAAAACCATATAATCAGAAAAGCAGACCTGAAATAGTTAAAAAAAGAAGAAGAAAGGATCGAGAACTAGAGAATGAGAAATATATGATGAGTAAAAAAATGAAGTTAATAAGTTAAGTAAGACATGCAATAATAATGGGAAAACTAAAGCTTAAGTATTACCACATCGATGAGCAGCAATAGATAGAAAGAGTAGCAGAAAGCAAAGATTGTTGGAGTGTAAGCGCCTTCTTCCCATGAGTGATTGAAAGCTTCCTGCTATAGTTATGAAATAGATAACTAGAAGAATATAAATAGATGACAAAAGAAAGTCTCAGACAAGCCCTTAGAATAGCTGAAAGCAAAGACATTAGAAGGGACAAGTGGTTAAGTTTGGGCATAAAGATTGATTCTTCCCGAGCTTCACTTTGCTACACACTGACTTTGCTTAGAGATGTGTATATGAAGAAATGCTTTAAAAGGGTTTATTTTTCATTTTTATATTTTATATTTTTATAATTTATTATATTAATAATAATCTCTTTGCATGGGTCTTTGCAGCTATGGCATATATGCTTGCCTTGATCTTGTCAAAAATCAAAGTGTTGGTTTTTGTTTGCCCTTTTGTTTTCCTTGCTTTCCACTCAAAGCCCTCTTTCTCTCTCTCTCTCTCTCACAGACACCAACGCCCTTTTCTCTTGGGTGTTATAAATGGATAAATTTATATATAAATGGAAATAACAAAAGTTATTTGTTATTCTTAAAGGAAAGAAAACGAAACAATATATATGTTACTCCAGTTGTTGACATTTATTATTATTAGCTTGCATTAAAAAAAGTATCCACCTGTTAATAATTAGTTTTAACAACAAATATCAAATGATGCTAAACTCTATGCTGTTAATTTCAATACAAATATCAAATGATGCTAACTGATATTATTTATTTGAACTGTCGTGACTATTCAAACACGACTATTCTACCAAATGTTTATTTTCACCGCGCACTTTCATCTCCAACATTTTATTAGACTATACTTTTAACATTTTCAAATCTAATTACACCTTTATCTCTAAAGAGAAAGGCTAATTATAGTCACTTTAGAGAATGACTGTTCAACAATCTCTCTTATATTAGTTAAAAAATATTTATTATAGTATTTCTTCTAATTAATGAATCTATAATAAATATTTTATAAACAACATGGGAAAAATTATTGAATAGTCATTCTCTAAAGTGATTGTAATTAACATTCCTCATCCCTAAATTATTAGTCTTAATCATTTAAAATGTTTAAAATTTTTACTGGTTTTTTCAATATTGATCAAAACTTGTAATTCTTCAATTTTATTTCAATTTATAATTTTTGTTGTAATTATTGTCCAAGTGAAAGAATTAATCAAAATTAGAATTAAAAGTAATATTACATTTGTTGGAAAAATATATCTAAATAAATAAAGGTTCGGATCTTACCTCTGATGATGCCTGCGGAAGATTAACCTTGTACTTATATTACCAGTCCTGAAGAACAATTATCAATAAAGGAAAGTTCTCGCTTTTTACAATCTAAAAATAGAGCCTCACACTTTTAGAGTAAGAAATTATATGAGAGAAAACTATAGCATCATCCTTTTAAAGCTTGCATTATATTTATAGTAGCAGTATTTTTCTCCTAGAAAGATTTGTGTTTGATTTTAGAGATAAAATCAAACTCTCTTAGATTATTTCAATCATCCTATGATATTATGTAACACGCTTATACCCTATATACATACAATACATATTTTCAGCATATGTACAATATGCATATACGGTAAAAAAATGTCATAGACCGGTTTAATAAAAATTTTTACATTTCTATTTTAAGACTTCAAATACTAATATATAAAATAAATAGTATTTAAATATTCTTTGCTTGTTATAGGAATCCAAGCTAAATATTTTATATGAAAATCTCTAGAAAAAATTTGCCAGAGTTTTGCTTGTAATTTGGACGTTCTCAAAATTCAGTAAAACACAACCTGCATAAAACAAACACTTCCAATAAAAATCAATTAACCATTTCACCAATACTTCTCAATTTCTCCATATTTTCTCAAAATACTTATATATAGGTATATATATCAACATCACAAATAAGATCCCATCTTAAACAAATTATTCAAATCATTCTTTACAATTTACAATATATACTTCAAAAATATATCATATCATACATAATATCAAAATATACTATAATATCAAATATGTACATGTCGGCAACTGGCTCTGATTTTGATGTACCAAAAAACAACTCTTCAAGCTCAATAAATACAAACCTAGATCCGACCAGGTCTAGTAGAACTCTCCGGCTCTACCAAATCATCCATCACCTGCGCGACGAATTACAATCGCGCTAAGCCGAAGCCTAGTGGTACAAACTTTGATAATAACAATAAAACTCAATGCAATGCCAATGCCAATGCACAATGCATATAGATGTCACATCATTCTACTTTCTTATATTTTTTAAATATTTTATAATCACAACCCATAGCATTATATTGCTTAATTGTATCACAATTCATAATTTACATTAAAGCAAAGACAAGCATGAGCCCAAAAAGGATCTAATATGCTATTCAAATTTCAGAGTTACTACTTTGGTCTATAATGACACCATGTGTCTAGCCCCATAGGCAATATATCCATGGATAATGTAATAGCCCCAGTCTCTTGGACCTTAACCCGGCTAGACCCTCAGGCCCCAGTATCTTAGTCCTCAACCCGGCTAGACTGCTACAGTTTTTTGAGGCTTAAGACCTAGTCTTTTCACCCCAAAAATATCATATTTATCAGCTGGCCTAGCTTACGACCCAGTCTTTTCACCATTCCAGCGTTTAGCCCATAGGCAATCATAGGCATGCCGCCAAACCCAGAACTCTGAAAATTGAATAACATACTAGGCACACAATTTATTCATATTTCTCATTATCAAATTCTTTCATAATTTCTTTATCAAAATTTTTCTCATTTTCTCATAATCAAACTAGGCACATTGCCTTATTATATCATCTTTTTCTCACTTTTTTTTTCATTTATTCATTTTTCTCATTATTAATCTCTTTCTCATTGTCACATATTCAATCTAGGCACATTGCCTATTTTCACATTTTTTTTCTCATTTTTCACATCTTTCACATCTTTCTCATTTTTCTCATTTTTCTCATTTTTATCAATATCAATTCATTTCATTATTCCACATATCTCATTTTTGCATTCACAACACAATACCCAATTACTTTGGGTATTTTCACATAATATACATATTCCACATTCTACACAATTTAGCCATTATCAATGGCTTTTCACAATGCATTTAACACATATATAACATTACAAATGTCATAGGATATTATTCATACTCAATTAATGAACCAAGTAACTTAACACATTTTCCAACCAAAATATGTTAATCCCAAATGTCATGCAAATATAAACAATATATTCAAAGTTTATACATACCTCCACTAGCAACTCAAAACAAGCTTAACACAACCTCCAATCCTATCCTTCCAACTTGCTCTTCACCACTTGGATGAAGCAAATCAACCTCCCTCAATACCTCTACTAAATGTGATCATACATAATCATTTAATATCGCATTTTAAGGTATTCTCAACATCAAACCATAATTAAACATCACTCTAAACCAAATCCCAAAATTAAGCTTCACCTTATTTTAACTTTGAAAAACCATATCAAGCTAATTAAATAAGTGTTTTAAGTTTATTAATATCATTGGAAACATGTTTTAGCATGTTTAAACCAATTACATTAATTAACCACATGCTTATGCTCAAAACCCTAAAATGGCATAACCTTCACCATTGAAGGATCTCCATTCCAACTCTATCCAATTATCATTTCAATCTTATTTTCACCACTTATATCCTTAAATAACATGATTTAAGCATTAAAATCAAACAATTAATCATTCTTTGAAAATTCACTTTTTCAAAACCCTAAATCAATACTACCCTCTTCAAACTCTAACCAAACACAACCAAATCCAATATTTGACTTTAAAATACTTGTTTATGCATCAAAACAACTCATTTGGAGTCAATTTGCACAATTAAAAATCATGATTTCAAAAACTCAAATGTTCCATAAACCTAAATTCTCTCTCTTCATCAATCTTACCCAAACTCAACCATTTCTTTAATCCAACCTTAAAATCATTATTTACTCATCAAAAGAACATCTTCCATACCCATTCTAACAATTATAACATGCTCTTTCAAAAACTCAATTCATACATATTCATAAGCTTTAAAGAACTTCATAATTTTGAAAATAAAGCTTACTTACTTGTTGGAAAATCACCAAAACTACTCTTATTCCCTTGAAAGCTTGAAGAATTTGATGTTGGAAGAAGCTAAAAATCTCCCTCTTTGGCCATGAAAGTCGTCCTTGAAGGAAAGAAGAAGAAGAAGATGAAAAAAAAATGATTTTCTCTTTCCTCCCACTCACATTTTCAACCTTATATATATTATTATTTTAATATATTTTTAATTAATTAATTAATTAATTATTTATTTAATTAAAACCCCAAAATATTATCTTCCATCCAAAATTATTTATTTTTGAATTATTTTATTAATTTTAAATTTCTAAAATTTAATTACCAAAATACCCTTTTACTTTGACTTTTCTTTAAAAAATTGTTGACTTTTATATGTTGTATATATTTTACATATATATCACATATAAATTCCACCTTTTCATTTAAAACCCCTTCATTTTTTATTTAAAACCATTAATTTAATTTATCCATTTAAATTATAATTTATTTTATCAAATTTTCAAAAATTAGAACTTTTCAAAAATTTGGGATATTATACATATGCACAAGTAATGTGTATCTTATATGCACATCAAATGTACCTTATATGTGTATTAAATATTAAGTATGTAATGGATTAATCCAACATATACAATTAATATACCATATGTATATGTTATATATGCTCTAGATATATATATTGAGTATATACAACATTTTATATCTCTAAAATCACGGATGTGACATATTATATTCTCTCATATATCTTAATATTATATGATAATATTAATTAAATAAATATTATAATTAAATAATATACCCATCATGGACGGATCCTGACAAAAAATCATCATCTCCACTTGCACATAACATGACACATACTTAAAAAAGAGGTCATGGTTTAAGGCAGCTTGTAATATCCCAAAATATACCCTGGATGTTTTGGGTTTTATTATTATTATAATTGGATTTATTGTATATGTTTTATTGGAAGAAAAAGGGGTTTTTAAAGAAAGTGTATATGTGATGTATATTAGGATATAAATAACATATACCTAAGTAATGGAAAGTCAAAGTTTTGAGTTAGTGGAAGAAGATATTTGTTGTGTTTTTGAATTTGTTATTAATTAATTAATAAGGATTTGAATGTGTGGAAGAGGTTGAAAGAGATTAGTTTAATATTTTAAATTGCTTGGTTGAGAGGGTTTTAAGGAAAAGAGGGGTTTGACTTTGGATTTCTCTTTCTTCCTTCTTCTTTCTTTCTCATTGCCGTGGATCACTTTCTCCTTCTCCTTCCTTTGCTTTGTTTGGCCGGTTAACACAAGAAACAAGAGAGCAAAGAAGAGATTTGAACCTCTAACTCAAGATCTAAGGAAGCTTTCAAGAGTTCAAGTGGAAAGTTAAGAGATTTCTTCATCTTTGGTAAGTTCTTCACTTGACTCTTTGATTTCTTTGAGTTTTTGAGTTGAGTTGTGATTGGTATGTGATTATGTTGTTTAAGATGGGTTTAAGAGTGTTTGGGTAACTGATTTCTTGTTTTTGGGGATGGATTGGAGGAAAGAGTAAGTTGTTGGAAGTGATTGTTTTGAGGTTGTGTTTTAGGTTTGTGTTGATGATTTTTTTGATTTGAGATTTGAGGAATGCTTTAGTTGTTTTGGTGTTTTTGTGAGTTTGTTATGGTTTTTGGGTATGTTGAGATGACTTTGGTTGAAGTGGTTTTTGGTGAAAGAAAGAGTTTTGTTGGTTGTGTTGTTGTTTTGGCCGGAATCTGGGTTTTTGGCCTGACACGCCCTAGGGCACGTCCAGGATTTTGGGCATGTCGATAGCTCTGTATTTTGGGTTGAGTGGCACGACCAGTGACACGCCCATGTCACTGAGCGTGTTGTAGCTTCTGTGTGGCAGTAGGATTGACACGACCAGTAACACGCCCGTGTTATTGAGCGTGTCATAGCCACTGTGTTTTTGGGGAATTGACACGGCCATGAGCACGTTCTTGATGTTGGACGTGTTAATATTGTTGTGAGGCAGAAGGTATTACACGCCCAGTAACACGCCCGTGTCATTGAGCGTGTAAAAGCTTATGTGTTGTGGAGTTAGGGCACGGTCAGGGACACGCCCGTGTGGGTGAGTGTGTCATGGTTAGAGTTTGCCCTAGTTGGTTCTTAGCCTTATGTTCTTATAAGGGTTTCATCTTCCTTTGGATTAGGTTGTGAAGAAGGTGAATTACTCTAATTCAAGAAGTTAAAGATTGTTGGAAAGAGAGGTGTTAATATTGTGTGGGTTGCATTTAAGGTAAGTATAAACTACATTATTGCATACATCCATATGATGTTGAAATTTAACATACATTTCATGATATTGATGATGCTTATGAATAATGTTATGTTGTGTATAATGTGGAATATGATGTGAACATTTATAATGATGTGAAAGATATGATAATGTGATGATTTGTATTTATGTGATGAGAAGCCATGATTGTTGGCTATGATGATGAAATAAATTACAATTGAGGCAAGGTTGCCTATTGCGAAAATGAGAATGAAATGAGAATGAAATGATTTTGTGTAAAGTGTGTTATTCAACCTTCAGAGTTCTGATTTTGGCAGGCATGCCTATTGTAGTAACAGTCTAGCCGGGTTGAGGATCTCCTCAAGTTGTTGAGTTGATGGTCCAAGAGACTGGGTCTGTTACTTTATAAATGTGAAATGATAAATGTAAATTGAAGTAACAGTCTAGCCGGGTTGAGGATCTCCTCGATTTAGTCGGGTTGATGGTCCAAGAGACTGGGTCTGTTACAGGTAACATTCTAGCCGGGTTGAGGATCTCCTCAAGTTGTTGAGTTGATGGTCCAAGAGACTGGGTCTGTTACCCTATCCATGGATAGAGAGATATGTATATTGCCTACGGGCTTGATTATTGTGATATTGGACCGAAACAGCAACTCTGAACTTTGAATAACAAATTAGTGTCTTGTGGGCCCATAGGTGTCTTTGTTGAATGAGTATAATGGATGATGATATGATTATTGAAATTATGAAATGTAACCTTCATATATATATATGATTATTATTGATTGAATGTATGATATTGATATTGACATTTCATATTATCATGATGGTTTGTACTACTGAGTCTTGGCTCAGCGCGATTGTGGTTCATCGCGCAGGTGGTAGAGTTGATAGGGTTGAGACTGAGGATTCCTCTAGACCTAGTTGAGCTTTACTTGAAGAGTTGGATTAGAGCTTAAAGATCAGAGAGTCAAGCTGCCAATCATGTATCTATTCTATGTTGTATATATTTTTGACGTTTATGTATTTGAACTTGTAAAAATTTGTAATAACTTCCGCTGTTAATTTATAAATGTTTTTATACATAGTGTCTTTTGAATTTCCTTTAAACATTCGAGTTATGAGTTGTGTATTTTAAACAGTGGCATGTTCTATATTCAGTCTACGTATTATACGATCGTATAAGCATGCTTGGTACGTATACGGGATATAGGGGTGTTACAATTATTTTGGTATCAGAGCTTAGGTTTGAGATTCTCAACCTAGGTCAAGTATAAGAAAAAGAGTATTTTGATTTTAAAAGTGAGTTTTTGAATAGAATACATGTTTGGTGTCGGCAGTCTTTGATCTTTAATGAGGAGTATTCTACTGTGTTTGCAGATATAGGTTATAATGGATCCTCATTCGCGTCAATCCGTTGAGGGTAGTGCTGAGAGCATAGCTCCAGAGGTTGGATTAGATGGAGCTAGAGTGGATGGATCTGGAGAGGCCCCTGTTTCTGTGTCAGGGAGACCAGCTGGTGAGGAGATTCCACCAGTTTGGTTTAGGCATATGTTTGAATTTATGAGGCAGGCACCAGTGCAACCACCTCCACCTCCACCACAGCCTATGGTACTAGTGAGACAGTATGATAAACTACGGAAATATGGAGCAGAGGATTTCTTGGGTACCATTGATCCAGCTGTAGCTGAGCAGTGGCTAGATAAAGTTCAGAGAGTATTTGTTCAGTTACAAGCCACTCCGGAAGAAAGATTTGATTATGCAAGATCTTTGTTGCAGAAGGACGCATACGACTGGTGGAAGACAGTGCCCCATGCTATGGATGATCCACCGACATTGTCCTATGCTGATTTTCTGAGAGAATTTGAATTGAAGTATACTCCGAGGGAGTATAAAGATTTGAAGAAAATGGAATTCCTAAGTTTGAAGCAAGATCACCGGACTGTAACAGAATATGAATTAGAATTTATCCGGTTGAGTCGCTATGCCGGAGGGATTATCTCTGATGAGATTGACCGGTGCAGAAGGTTTGAGGAGGGACTGAGACCCTCACTGATGTGTCATGTGGCTGGTTCTAGATACCAGGATTTCTCTCAGCTGGTTGCAGCGGCTAGAGGTGTGGAGAGAGCACAAATTTTAGCAGCAGCCGCTACTGAAGAGGAGACCCAGGTTAGAAGACCTCAGTTTGAGGCAGGATCCTCATCTGTGAAGAGAGGTAGAGGCAGTTTTACTCCTAGGTTTAGTAGGAGTCAGAGACCGGCTAGTAGGTCAGTTCAGTTACAGAGATCACGATCGAGACCTACAGCTTCAGCAGCGAGTGTTCCTACTCCTGCAGTTCTGAGATCCACTCTACCTGTCTGTGCCCATTGTGGAGGGTCACATAGAGGTGCTTGTTGGCAGAATAGAGGACCAGCTGTGTGCTTCAGATGTGGTTCTCCCGATCATTTTATTAGGGAGTGTCCAGAGATGCAGGAGCAGAGATCGGTTGATTATGCAGTTTCTCGACCTAGTGTCAGAGGTGGTCGAGGGGGCAGAGGTTTCTCCAGAGGGGGTAGACCTGGTTATTATCAGAGAGGAGGATCTTCATCCAGGGATACTATGCCAGATGAGGCTGGGCCTTCTCAACGGGTTTATGTGATGCAAAGACAACCAGATGCTTCTGCAGTCATTGCTGGTACTTTCTCTTTATTTGGCATTTCAGTTCTTGCTTTAATTGATCCAGGCTCAACTCATTCATATATTAGTGCATCTGTGTTGCCTGTGACTGATTTGCATGCTGAGTCCCTAGGATTTGATGTGATAGTGACAAATCCGTTAGGGCATAGTGTGATTGTTAGCAAGGTGAGGAGTTTCTTGGAGACTTGATTGAAATGCCTTTTAAAGAGTATGATTTGATTTTGGGTATGGATTGGTTGTCTAGGCATGGAGCTGTAGTTGATTGTCAGAAGAAATGTGTCACTTTGAGAACTAGTGATGATAGGAGTGTGATGGTGTTCAGTGAGCAGAGACAGCTTGCATCCTTGTTCGTATCAGCTGTATCAGCTAGACGGATGATTAGAAAAGGGTGTGATGCTTACCTTGCTCATGTTGTGGATTCTAGAGTAAGGAGTTCTCAAATTGATGATATAGCCACAGTTTCAGATTTTTCAGATGTGTTTCCAGAGGAGTTGCCAGGGTTGCCTCCTGAGAGAGAGGTTGAGTTTGGTATCGATTTGTTGCCTGGTACCACTCCCATCTCTATTACTCCTTATAGAATGGCGCCAGCTGAATTGAGAGAGTTAAAGGTGCAGTTGCAGGAATTGTTGGATAAAGGATTTATTCGCCCCGGTGTTTCTCCTTGGGGAGCTCCTGTATTATTTGTGAAGAAGAAGGATGGTACTATGAGGTTATGCATTGACTATAGGCAATTGAATAAAGTGACTATTAAGAATAAATATCCTTTGCCTAGAATTGACGATCTCTTTGATCAATTGAAGGGAGCATCAGTGTTTTCTAAGATTGATTTGAGATCAGGGTATCATCAGCTGAAAGTGAGAGCTGAAGATGTTTCTAAGACAGCTTTCCGCACCAGGTTTGGGCATTATGAGTTTTTAGTAATGCCTTTTGGGTTGACGAATGCACCTGCAGTTTTCATGGATTTGATGAATAGGGTGTTTAGGCCCTATTTGGATCAATTTGTGGTGGTCTTTATTGATGATATCTTGGTGTATTCTCGTAGTGAGGAGGAGCATGACAAACATTTGCAGATTGTGTTACAAATTTTGAGAGAGAAGTAATTATATGCTAAGTTATCAAAATGTGAGTTTTGGCTTGACCAAGTGACTTTTCTGGGTCATATAATTTCAGCAGATGGTATTAGAGTTGATCCAAGTAAAGTTGAAGCTATTTTGAATTGGAATCCACCAAAGTCTGTAACTGAAGTTAGAAGTTTTTTGGGTTTGGCAGGCTATTATCGACGCTTTGTAAAAGGTTTTTCTTTGATAGCCACTCCACTCACCCGATTGCTTCGGAAAGGATTTAAATTTGTGTGGACGGATCAGTGTCAATCTAGCTTTGAGCAGTTGAAAGAAATGTTGACACAAGCCCCTGTTCTTACTTTACCCGTGAAGGATAAACCGTATGTGATTTTTAGTGATGCTTCACATAGTGGTTTAGGGTGTGTTTTGATGCAAGAGGGTAAAGTTATAGCTTATGCCTCTCGGCAGTTGAAGCCGCATGAGCTTAACTATCCGACTCATGATTTGGAGTTAGCGGCTATAGTGTTTGCTTTGAAGATTTGGCGCCACTATTTGTATGGAGAGAAATGCTTTATTTATACGGATCACAAAAGTTTGAAATAATTGGGTGTTCAGAAGGAGCTGAATCTTAGGCAAAGACGATGGTTAGAACTGATTAAAGATTACGACTGCTTGATTGATTACCATCCTGGTAAGGCAAATGTAGTTGCTGATGCCTTAAGTCGGAAATCTTTAGCAGGTTTGGCTGTTTATTCGCTCTCGTTGTTTGTTGAGTTAAGAGCGTTGCATGCTAGTTTTGAAGTATGTAATGATGGTGCATTATTAACTCAACTGCAGTTGAGACCCATTTTGTTGGATCAGATTAAGGAGGTTCAATTGACGGATGAGAAAATTCAGAAGATTGTATCAGATTGCCGAGATGGAGTGAGCCGAGATTTTCATGAGAAGAGTGATGGTAGTCTTTGGTTCAAGGATAGATTGTGTGTTTCTGATGATGATAATTTGAAAAGGATCATTTTGGAAGAAGCACACCAATCGGTGTTTGCCATACATCCGGGAAGTACAAAGATGTACCATGACTTAAGACAGCATTACTGGTGGCCTGGTATGAAGAGAGACATAGCAGATTTTGTATCCAAATGTCTTACTTGTCAGAGGGTGAAAGCTGAACATCAAGTTCCAACAGGGTTGCTTCAACCCTTAACAGTGCCGGAATGGAAATGGGAAAGGGTGACAATGGATTTTGTATCAGGGTTGCCTTTGACTCAGAGAAAGCATGATGCTATTTGGGTAATTGTGGATCGGTTAACAAAGACAACTCATTTTCTTCCGGTTCGTATGGATTATTCTCTTGAGAAGTTAGCTGAGCTGTATATTCGTGAGATTGTGAAGTTGCATGGAGTCCCAATTTCTTTAGTGTCGGATCGAGATCCCCGGTTCACTTCAAGGTTTTGGAAGAGTTTACATGGGGCTATGGGTTCTCGATTGCACTTTAGTACTGCATTTCATCCACAGACCGATGGTCAGTCAGAGAGAGTGATACAAATTATTGAGGATATGTTGAGAAGCTGTGTCATCGATTTCTCGGGGAGTTGGGACAGATTGTTGCCACTTGTGGAATTTGCTTACAACAACAGTCACCAATCAAGCATTGGTATGGCACCATTTGAGGCTTTGTATGGTAGACGTTGTAGAACGCCCTTATGTTGGAACGAAACTGGTGAAGGTAAATTAATTGGTCCGGATTTGGTTAGAGAGACTGAAGAGAAAGTGAAAACAATTCGGGAGCGGTTAAAAACAGCTTCAGACCGACAGAAATCTTATTCAGATTTGAAAAGGAGAGACATTGAGTATAATGTGGGAGATAAAGTATTCTTGAAAGTGTCTCCTTGGAAAAGGATATTGAGTTTTGGTCGAAAAGGAAAACTAAGTCCTCGTTTTGTTGGACCATATGAGATTTTGGAAAGGTTGGACCAGTTGCGTATCGGCTTGCTTTGCCACCGGAGTTGGATAGGATCCATAATGTTTTCCATGTTTCTATGTTAAGAAGATATAGATCGGATCCATCTCATGTTTTACCAGTTGAATCTATTGAAGTGAGTTCGGATTTGATATTTGAAGAAGAACCAGTTGCTATTTTGGCTTATGAAGTAAAAGAATTGAGAAATAAGAGTGTGCCATTGGTGAAAGTTCTATGGAAGAATCATGGAAAAGAAGAGGCGACTTGGGAGAATGAGCAAGCAATGCGAGATCAGTATCCACAATTGTTTCAGACTTGATATCAGGTAATTTCGAGGACGAAATTTCTTTTAGAGGGGGAGAATTGTAATATCCCAAAATATACCCTGGATGTTTTGGGTTTTATTATTATTATAATTGGATTTATTGTATATGTTTTATTGGAAGAAAAAGGGGTTTTTAAAGAAAGTGTATATGTGATGTATATTAGGATATAAATAACATATACCTAAGTAATGGAAAGTCAAAGTTTTGAGTTAGTGGAAGAAGATATTTGTTGTGTTTTTGAATTTGTTATTAATTAATTAATAAGGATTTGAATGTGTGGAAGAGGTTGAAAGAGATTAGTTTAATATTTTAAATTGCTTGGTTGAGAGGGTTTTAAGGAAAAGAGGGGTTTGACTTTGGATTTCTCTTTCTTCCTTCTTCTTTCTTTCTCATTGCCGTGGATCACTTTCTCCTTCTCCTTCCTTTGCTTTGTTTGGCCGGTTAACACAAGAAACAAGAGAGCAAAGAAGAGATTTGAACCTCTAACTCAAGATCTAAGGAAGCTTTCAAGAGTTCAAGTGGAAAGTTAAGAGATTTCTTCATCTTTGGTAAGTTCTTCACTTGACTCTTTGATTTCTTTGAGTTTTTGAGTTGAGTTGTGATTGGTATGTGATTATGTTGTTTAAGATGGGTTTAAGAGTGTTTCGGTAACTGATTTCTTGTTTTTGGGGATGGATTGGAGGAAAGAGTAAGTTGTTGGAAGTGATTGTTTTGAGGTTGTGTTTTAGGTTTGTGTTGATGATTTTTTTGATTTGAGATTTGAGGAATGCTTTAGTTGTTTTGGTGTTTTTGTGAGTTTGTTATGGTTTTTGGGTATGTTGAGATGACTTTGGTTGAAGTGGTTTTTGGTGAAAGAAAGAGTTTTGTTGGTTGTGTTGTTGTTTTGGCCGGAATCTGGGTTTTTGGCCTGACACTCCCTAGGGCACGTCCAGGATTTTGGGCGTGTCGATAGCTCTGTATTTTGGGTTGAGTGGCACGACCAGTGACACGCCCATGTCACTGAGCGTGTTGTAGCTTCTGTGTGGCAGTAGGATTGACACGACCAGTAACACGCCCGTGTTATTGAGCGTGTCATAGCCACTGTGTTTTTGGGAAATTGACACGGCCATGAGCACGTTCTTGATGTTGGACGTGTCAATATTGTTGTGAGGCAGAAGGTATTACACGCCCAGTAACACGCCCGTGTCATTGAGCATGTAAAAGCTTCTGTGTTGTGGAGTTAGGGCACGGTCAGGGACACGCCCGTGTGGGTGAGCGTGTCATGGTTAGAGTTTGCCCTAGTTGGTTCTTAGCCTTATGTTCTTATAAGGGTTTCATCTTCCTTTGGATTAGGTTGTGAAGAAGGTGAATTACTCTAATTCAAGAAGTGAAAGATTGTTGGAAAGAGAGGTGTTAATATTGTGTGGGTTGCATTTAAGGTAAGTATAAACTACATTATTGCATACATCCATATGATGTTGAAATTTAACATACATTTCATGATATTGATGATGCTTATGAATAATGTTATGTTGTGTATAATGTGGAATATGATGTGAACATTTATAATGATGTGAAAGATATGATAATGTGATGATTTGTATTTATGTGATGAGAAGCCATGATTGTTGGCTATGATGATGAAATAAATTACAATTGAGGCAAGGTTGCCTATTGCGAAAATGAGAATGAAATGAGAATGAAATGATTTTGTGTAAAGTGTGTTATTCAACCTTCAGAGTTCTGATTTTGGCAGGCATGCCTATTGTAGTAACAGTCTAGCCGGGTTGAGGATCTCCTCAAGTTGTTGAGTTGATGGTCCAAGAGACTGGGTCTGTTACTTTATAAATGTGAAATGATAAATGTAAATTGAAGTAACAGTCTGTTACAGGTAACATTCTAGCCGGGTTGAGGATCTCCTCAAGTTGTTGAGTTGATGGTACAAGAGACTGGGTCTGTTACCCTATCCATGGATAGAGAGATATGTATATTGCCTACGGGCTTGATTATTGTGATATTGGACCGAAACAGCAACTCTGAACTTTGAATAACAAATTAGTGTCTTGTGGGCCCATAGGTGTCTTTGTTGAATGAGTATAATGGATGATGATATGATTATTGAAATTATGAAATGTAACCTTCATATATATATATGATTATTATTGATTGAATGTATGATATTGATATTGACATTTCATATTATCATGATGGTTTGTACTACTGAGTCTTGGCTCAGCGCGATTGTGGTTCATCGCGCAGGTGGTAGAGTTGATAGGGTTGAGACTGAGGATTCCTCTAGACCTAGTTGAGCTTTACTTGAAGAGTTGGATTAGAGCTTAAAGATCAGAGAGTCAAGCTGCCAATCATGTATCTATTCTATGTTGTATATATTTTTGACGTTTATGTATTTGAACTTGTAAAAATTTGTAATAACTTCCGCTGTTAATTTATAAATGTTTTTATACATAGTGTCTTTTGAATTTCCTTTAAACATTCGAGTTATGAGTTGTGTATTTTAAACAGTGGCATGTTCTATATTCAGTCTACGTATTATACGATCGTATAAGCATGCTTGGTACGTATACGGGATATAGGGGTGTTACACAGCTAGTACTGGATTAATAGACCGTGTGCCTGGGATACTACGAGAGCTCTAAACTATACATCTGTTGCGGATATATAGTGCCCCGTTTGTTGAAATGACTTCGGAGTAGATATTGTATGCTTTACCCCATATCACTTATCACATTTTCACTATTCTCATATGATCTCAGGATAATTTGCACCCACAATTATGTAAACTTTCAAACATAATTGGTCGACCTGTGAATACAGAAAAGAAAGTGACAATCCAGTAATCTTCCTTTTAGTTCAGTTTCCCTGATCATAATTAAACTCGCTTTTCTAGAAATATTCCATTAGGTCAAATCATTTATAACCCTCTAGTAACACCCTAAGATAGCAAACATCCAACCATATCTCAAGAAACAACCAAAAGTCATAAGGGTAACTTTTAAGAACAAAAATTCTCAAGGGTCTCACATTGACAAAAGTTGAGATCATATACTTGTGTCCACCCTATGGTCTAAACTTCATATATGTGGTACAAAACACATGCCACAGTGTTCTTCCCATTACAATAGGGCACATGTCTATCATAAAAACACATTTTTGAATTAAAAACACAATGCAGATGATAGTTTAGGCACACTCAATGCCTAATTGGAGTTCACATATCTACTCAGTTTGATTCAGAACTAACATCTGGCGACTTAGACAAAATTAGGCATAATCACGTGTAACCATCCCGAAAGTAAATAACAAATCTCATTATCCAAATGAGACGACCATCTTACTTCAAGAACGAGCTCATTATCTGATGAGATACGGGGTCCAGACATGAGCAATCAATCGGATACTAATGGGAGTGCAAACAACATGAAGGATTTCTCACAATATCTTAGAGTCTTGAAGACATGCTTGGCTCAAGGATATTGTCAAGGGATGTGCATGACCTATCGATGGGCGAAGCTACAAGGACTGGGGTATGTAACATCCTCAAAAATTTACCAAGATTAAATAAATTTAATTAAATTAACAATTTAGAGGGTTAAATGAAGTGTTGGAAGTGAGAAAATGTGAAGGGTATATGTGAAATATATGTTACATATAAATAACATATAAAAGTTGGTAAAAGTCTAATGTAAATGGTAAAATAGTAAAAGTTAAAAAGGTTAAAAAAATTCAAAAATAAAATAATTTTAGATGGAAGATAGAAATTTGATTTTTAAAATAAATAAATAATTAAAATAATTAATTATTATATATGGTCTTAAATGAAGAAGAAAAGAAAAAGTCAAAATTCAAAAATCATCTTCTTCCTCTATTCTCTCTCAAACCTAAGATTCTCCATGGCTAAAGGTGTTGTCCCAAGATAACAATCAAGAGGGAGGGGGGAGGGGTGAATTAGTTGATTTGAAGAAGTAATGGTAAATTGAAAATTTAAAATTAAATAAAGCAAGAAAGAAGTAGAGAGTAGAAGATTGAACATAAGGAGTTTATAGTGGTTCAGATTACCTCAATCCTATATCCACTTCCTTAACAACTTGTTAAGGTTTCACTAATCTTGAGTTTTTACAAGCTTAACTCTAACTTGGTGTTTTCACAAGCTCACATCAAACTTTACAATAGTTTGAGATAAATCCTCACAATCCTTACAAGAGTTTTCCCAGGCTCACTCTCACAACCTAAGTGTTTCAAAGCTCACACTCAAATTTTTGATGGTGTTTAATGTTCACCCCTTAATGATGTTGAACTTGGCTGTTACAATCAATATCTTTTTCAAAAATGTGATTTCTTATGGTATTTATAGCCTTCAAGTCTTTAACTAGCTATTTGGAGTAGGAGCCAACATGTTTGATTCTTGTCTCCCATTAAAATCACTTTTTAATTTAGTCCGGTCAGATTGGGCTCGGCATGGTTGGACTGAGTTTGGTCAGGTCATACTTTTCATATTTTCTGACAAAAGTTCTTCAATGACTAGTATACTGGCATCCACTAATTGAGTGGATATATAACGGCTAGATTTTTTAAAGTCTGAACTGGTGGTATGCTCGGGACTTGTTTGGCCTAGTCGTTCTTTATCTGGAATGCTGAGATTCAGAGAGTGTTGACGACTATGAGCATTAATGAGACTTTTTAGTTTTTTAGCTCTGGCTTAGTGCTGTTGGACTGTATCAGGTCCGGTCGTGCCTACCATGGTATGATGAAGTTTTTTGAGTACTCAGTAACCGTGATCTCTACTGGGATTTCTGAGATTTTATCATGAGCTCAGTATGGTCAAACTTTAGGTGGTCCGGTTTGGACATATGGTTCGTTCATTAAATGAGAGTGACATTGAACGTAATCTCTTCTTGATACTTTGCCTTGAGTTAAGTCGATCTGCTCGTTCTTTCTTCTATTAGGTTAAGGCTCGGTATGTTCAATTTATTGCTTAGCTAGTGCTTTGTCTGGTCGGCTCATTCTCAGTGCTTTCTCCATATCAGTAGGCTCGGTATTAGAAAGTTCAGTATGTTCAGTTCATTACTCAGCTCGAGCTCTGTCTGGTAGGCTCATCCTCAGTGCTTCTATAGATCAGTAGGCACGGTTTTGCAAAGTTTATGCTCACTGCTTCATTGCTCATCAGTTCGGTGAAGGTTCACTGTCTTTCAACCTATTCGATCAAGTATGACAATTTATGCTCGATATCTTCATTTCTTAGAATGGTATATCGAACTGCTTCTTTGAGTCCGGTCGGCTTAGCTGGTAGTCTGGTCGTGTTCTAAAGAAATCCTACAAAAATAACAGTACAAATATTAGTTCTATTTAATTTGATTGCCTAAGATCAAAATAGAGGCCAATTGGCTAATAACTCCCCCTTTTTGACTTTGGCAATTAAATTGAATTGTTTAAAAATTTCCATGTATGCTTCTACTCTACTCCCCCTCAACATCTCAACATATGCAATCATATTCTAACAATTCAAACTATTTCTGCCCCTCTAACAAAGACAAAGAGATTGAGTAGACAAATTCAAGCAATAAATAGTAAAATATTTTATTAACTTAAAGCAAATGATAAGTATACATGTATGATCATATTCATTTAAGGGCATGCAAAATATATAGAGATCATACAAGAAAGTAGAAACACAAATGTTAAGACAAAGGTGTATAAGGAAGATAATCATCATCACTATTTCCATTTCCCTCTTCCACTTCTTCCTCTCCTAAAGCTTCACCAAAGATGCCTGTTGACATAATTCCTTCTTCTCCTTCTTCATCCGATGGGGGACATTTAGGAATTCCCATGAATTCTTGTATATCCCTAAAGTCCATATGAAGATGAGATACTATTTTGGTAAGATCATCAATATGAGAGGTTTGGGAGGAAATTTGGTCTTAAATTTGATGAAGGATGTCAAAGATGGATCCTTGAGTTCTAGAGATTTGAGGTCTTGGAAATTCTACTTGAAAAGACTCTTGGCTTTCATCAATAATTCTTGGCCTTTTTATTTGTTGAGTTCTAATACCTTGAGCACCAAAAGCATCATGGTATGTTCCATCAATTTCCACTATACATTTTGAGTGTTTCAAGTACTTGATATTGATGGGAGTTTTGGCTGGATCAAGAGGATTTGAAAGAGTAGCTACGTTGGTAGGGGTAAGAGCATTCACATTTTGGCAATTTGAGTAATAAAAGATGTGATCATAAGTGTCTCGGTAGATTTGTTTTGGAGAATGAGAAATTGGTCAATTAGAAACTTACCGGTTTGAATTTTCACCATTTTCTCTAAGCAATAGAGAAACAAAAGATCTTTGTGAGTTACTTTCTCATTACTTTCACCTCTAGCATTGATGGTATAGGTAATAATTCTATGGAGAATCCAAAGAGATAAGGTTCTAAGATGTTTAGCATTTGAAAGCTTATAGAAATTGATTTCTAAGGAAATCTCTCTCCAAAATCAAGTAAGATAGGGTTAAAAGCTGAGGGATTGGAAAGGTAAAAGATGCCTTCCGTGTTGAATCCTCAAATGGATGAAAATTCTTGGAAGGAAAGTTGATAAGACATATTGAAAAGTTGAATTTAATGGAATAGGGTCCTAGAGGTTCCAAGTCTCTCTTCTCAACAACCAAGGTAGTGAGAAATTCTTTGGTTAAAGATTTGCAACCAAGATCATCCTTTTCTAAGAACCCAATTTTTTCCACCCATGATATGACAAGGCTTCATGAATGTAGGATACAATGCCTAGGGATTCTAAAGTGAAAGAAGAAGGAGTTTTGTTTGGTTCACACTTCTTATTTTGGATAATAGCATATCTTTATTTTTCTTCTTCATTCAAGTGTCTAGGTTTGTGAGTTCTTGACTTATGCTCTTCCATTGGAGTGGAAGAAGTGGCAATTCCCTTGCCTTTCTCTAGTCTTGAAGCTTTTAGGAGCCATGAAAATGAATGATGATGAAATTGAATGAGAGATGGATAGTTTAGCTGTTTATAAGTGAATTTAAGTGTAAAAAATCATAAAATTTGGGTTATATAGAGTTTGGAGGTCAAACTAGCCGTTTATAGCTGTTAGAGAGGAGTTATGCATGTTTTGAAAGGTTGCCAACAGCTAGAAATTTGAAAAAATTTGAGACTGTCCGGACGGACCATATGTGGTACAGTTGGACTGAGCTAGTTTTTGGTAGTCCGAGCATGCACAGATGAGTCCAAGTGAACCAAGCTGAATATAGCAAAACAATTGAGACTAATTTTGAGAGAGAGAGCTCGGTTGAGCATAATGTAGTTCGAGTGGACTGAACACAAAAAATGGTCATAAAATTTTGAAGAACTCAGTCAGACCAGGTCTCAGTATGCAAGATCGAGTGGGACGAGCTATAGTATGGTCGACAGAGCTCTAGTTTGATAGTACTAAGACACAGTCCAGTCGGGCCAAAGAAAATTTTCAAGGAAAAGGAGGATTTGTATATCTCAATTTGTGGCCTTTTAATGCATGATCAAAATAGATGTAAATGAGGAATTATGACTTATTAAAATATTCTTTTGTAAACATTCTTAACTCCACATTAATATGCATATAGGACAATTTTAATTAAGAGCGCTAACATCTATCATCTGAATATGTTGTTTTATAAAATTTAATCTTTCTTCATTTAAGGGTTTTGTAAAAATATCAGCAAGTTGATTCTCTTGAGTGTTTATAAATTCCATAATAATATTTTGATTTTGAACATTATCTCTCAAAAAATGATGCCTAATATCTATGTGTTTTGACCTAGAATGTTGAATTAGATTTTTTGATAGATTAATAGCACTTGTATTGTCACACTTAATGGGAATATGATAAAAAAAATTTGCCATAATCTAGAAAATTTTGCTTCATCCATAAAACTTTTGTTCAACAAAAATATGCAGCAATGTATTTAGCTTCCGCGGTAGAAAGAGCAACCGACACTTGTTTCTTGCTAAACCAAGAAACTAGGCAATCACCAAGAAAGTGACATCCACCGGTCGTGATTTTTCTATCAATAGGTTACCGAAAAAATTCATATATGAAAAATCTAAAATATTAAATGATGTGTTTCTAGAATACCAAAGTCCTAAATGTAATATTCCGCTCAAATATTTTAAAATCCTTTTAGTGGCATTCAAATGTGATTCTCTAGGACAAGATTGAAATCTAGCACACAAACATACACTATACATTATATCCGGCTCATGGGAGTCTTGCTAGTCTTGCAACCATCCATTCCAAATTTTTTAAGAAGTTCCTTTATATACTTGGATTGGTTGATGAAGATCCCATCCTTGCATTATTTGTAGTCCAAGGAAGAATTTGAGTTCATTCATCATGCTCATTTTAATTTTTTAGTCATACAAGAAGCAAATTTATTGTACAAAGATTCATTAGTAGTACCAAATATAATGTCATCAACATAAATTTCAATAATCAAAATGTTATGCATTTTCTTTTTAACAAAAAGAGTCATGTCAACTTTGCCTTTTGAAAATCCATTTTCAAGCAAATATGCACTAAGTCTCTCATACCAATCTATATAGAGCTTTGGTAAGTTTAAAAATATGATTTGAAAATTTATAATCTTCAAAACTGGGAGGTTGTTCAACATAAACTTCCTCATTAATAAACCCATTTAGAAATGCACTTTTAACATCTATTTGAAAAAGTTTAAAATTAATGTGACATGCAAATGCAAGTAACATCCTAATAGCTTCTATTCTAGCAAGGGAGAAAATGTTTCATCATAGTCAATGCCTTCCTCTTGGTTATAGCCTTTGGCTATCAATCTAGCTTTGTTCCTAGTAATGAGACCATTTTCATCAAGCTTATTCCTATATACCCATTTACATCTTATAATTGGATGGTCTTTAGGTCTAGGAACAAGTTTCCACACATTATTTCTCTCAAATTAGTTGAGTTCATCTTGCATAGCAATCACCCAATATTCATCACTAAGAGCCTCCTCAATAGTCCTTGGCTTAATTTGAGAAACAAAAGCAACATTAACATCTAAGTATTTAAGTTTGGATCTAGTAGTTACTCTCTTTGATGTATCACTAATGATTTGTTCTTTATGATGATCCTTCTTGTATTGCCAATCTTTGGATAACTCTTGAGATTCTTCTTCTTGTCCATCATGATTATTCTTTGAATCATCAATTATTTCTTATTGTTCAAATGATCCTACAAAATCATTAAGAATAAGACCATTCCTTTCATCAAGTTTAGAGAATTCATCAAAAGCAACATGCATTGATTCTTCAACTACTAATGTTCTCTTATTAAATACTCTATATGCTTTGCTAGATGATGAGTATCTTAAAAATATGCCTTCATCCGATTTGGATGATAATTTTTCAAGATTGTCCTTGATATTCAATATAAAGCATTGGCATCCAAACACTCTAGGGTATGAAATTTTGGGTATTCTTCTATTCCATAGCTCATAAGAAGTTTTGTTTTATTAAGGGCCTTTTGTAAACACGATTTGAAATGTAACATGCGGTATTAACGACTTCCACCCAAAAGTAAGATGGTAAATCATACTCATTTAGCATTGTCCTAGCCATTTCAACCAATGTTCTGTTTTTCCTTTCAACCACATCATTTTGTTGTGGTGTTCTAGGAGCTGAAAAGTTGTGTGAAATACCAAACTCATTGCAAATATTTTCAAAATTCTCATTTTTAAATTCTTTGCCATGATCACTTCTAATAAATGTGATTACATAGCCTTTTTTATTTTGAAAATTTTTGCAAATATTTTAAAATGATTGAAAGCTTCATTGTTTTGAGCTAAAAAATTAACCTATGTAAATCTTGAGTAATCATCAATAAGTACAAATACATATAACTTGCCACCTAAGCTAGCAACTCTATTTGGTCCAAACAAATTTAAGTGAATGAGTTCTAAAGGTCTAGAAGTACTTATAATATTTTTAGATTTGAATGGACTTTTATGTTGCTTACCAAATTGATAAGGTTCACAAGTCCTATCTTTATTAAATATTACTTTAGGAAGACCATCAACTAATTCTTTTTTACTAATGCATTGCAAGTGATCCATATTAGCATGTCCTAGTCTTTTATACTATAACCAAGCATCATTATTAATGGAAATCAAACATTCAAATGCATTATTTGAATGTAGATCAATTTTATTGTATTCCCAATTCTAACTCCTTTGAATGCAAGTTCACCATTTGAATTGGTAACTTTACATCCTTTAGAGTTAAAACTTACGTCATATTCTCTATCACATAATTGACTTACACTAAGCAAATTATGTTTCAATCCATCAACAAGCCATACATTTTCAATCAAATTCTTACCAAGCATGCCAATGGAACCAATGCCGATGAATTTACCATTAACATTATTTTCAAAAGTAACATTACCTCCATACTTGTAAGTGAGTGTTGTAAAAAGCTTTGTATTTTCGGTCATATGCCTTGAGCATCCACTATCCACAAGCCAAGTACTCTCATTGATGGTAGATTTTAGGCATACCTATAAATCAATAACGTTCATCTTCTTTTAGGTACCCAAATGAAGTTGAGTGCTTAGGGTTGGTAGTAGAAAGATCTTCTAACTTGAGATGAACCTTCATAATATAGCAAAATGTGTTCTTATGTCCAAATTTCATACAATATGTGCATTGATACAAGGTTCTATATTTATATGCTTTCCTATTGAAATTCAATGAATCATGCACACAATTGCAAGTGTGTGTTGAATGAGATTATTTTTTTGTGCATTTTTGTGTTTATATGTATGCCTTGTGACATGAATGCATGTTTTGCTCTTGGAATTCTAGTTCTAGAGCCTTGTGAATCCAATGTAATCCTTTTAGGGTCTTTAGGTTTGTTTTGTGCATTAGTGTTCTTAACAACTTCAACATTAGAGGTTTGGATTGTAGATGCTTTTACAAATGTTGGTGCATTAGGCGTAGAGATGGATGAGCCATTGAATCCTAAACTATGTTTCAAAGAGGGTGACCTTTGATTATCTATCAATGTATCTAATGCCTCTTTTCCCTTATGAAATTTTGAAATTGATTCTTTTAGCTCTTTTAGTTCATCCTTCAAAATCTCATTTTCCTTGATCACATTTTTAAGTTATGTGAATTTTTATTCATTTTATCAATTGATTTCAACAATTGTTCATTTGAGCTCTTTAATTCTAATTTAGAGTTTTTGAAGAACACAAAATCCTTTTCTAGCTTAGAATATTTATCTTTATAAAATTTCATCTTAGAGAAATACTTTTTTACTCTAAGATTCATATGTTCAATCAAATCATTTTCATCTAAAGCATCAACAACATCATTATCATATGCAACTAAGTTCAAGGACTGAGTATTTACCTCATTAGAGTCATTTTCATTCTTAATAGCCATGAGATATAGATTAGCAATTCCTTCCTCCTCTTCTTCTTCTTCTTCACTTGAGGAAGAATCATCCTATGTAGCTTTGAGTGATTTCTTCTTTTCTTCTCACGTCTTTTTATTCTTCAACTTGAAGCAATCCGATTTGATGTGACCAGATTTACCACATTCATAACATTTAACTTCATTATTTTTATCTTTATCTTTAAAGGAAGATTTAGAAAATGTACCTTCGTTAGCTTGCAATATTCTCTTTCTCTTCGAATCACTCATTCTTTTTGAAAACATTGTCATTTCTTCTTCATTGTCACTGTCTTCATTGCTTGAGATCTCAACTTCTTTGATTGCCTTGAGAGCTATTGCTTTTCTTTTTCTCTTTCTCACCTTGTTCTTCTTCCTTTTCATTATGTAGTTCAAAAGTGAGTAGCTTTCCCACAAGTTCATCAGTTCTCAAGGTGCTAAGATCATGAGCCTCTTTAATAGAAGAAACTTTTGACTCAAAGCTCTTCCTTGCTCTTAGAGCTCTCACGATTTTGCTATTGACATCACCTTGATCATATACCTTGCCATACTGCTTTAATTCGTTGACAATGGCAAGCAAGCAGTTCATCATATCAATTACATTTTCATTGGGCTTCATCTTAAACAACTTATGCTCATGTATATGCATTTGCTTCTTGGTGAACCTCACTTGGGTAGTACCTTCATGATAGTTCTCAAGAGTTTTCCAAATGCAATGTGCACAAGTGAGATGTTGGGCTCTCCCACATTCTTCTCTTGATGTTGAATTCATCAAGATAGAGGTTGCTTTATTGTTCTTGAATCGATCTTTTGCATTGGCACTTGACCATTGTGATTTAGGAAGATGAACTTGGACACCTTCAACTTCATGAGTAGGAGGTTTCCACTCATTCTCAATAAAATCCCATAGCTCAATTCCTTCACTATTTAGGAACATATACATCTTGTGTTTCCAATAGGAATAATCCGTTCCATCAAAATAGGGTCTAAGGAATGAGTTTAGGTTTCCATGTGTAGAGGTGTTTGTTGGTGGAATGGCTTCCATTTTTGGATCAAATTTCACAATTAAGTTTAAAGAAATTTACTAGCTCTGATACCAATTATTGTCCCAAGATAACAACCAAGATTGGGGGGGGGGGGGGGGGGTGAATTGGTTAATTTGAAAAAGTGATGGAAAATTGAAAATTGAAAATTAAATAAATCGAGAAAGAAGTAGAGAGTAGAAGATTGAACACAAGGAGTTTATAGTGGCTTAGATTACCTCAATCCTAGATCCACTTTCTTAACAACTTGTTAAGCACTAATCTTGAGTTTTTGCAAGCTTAACTCTAACTTGGTGTTTTCACAAGCTCACACTAAACTTTACAGTGGCTTGAGATCAATCCTGACAATCTTTATAAGAGTTTTCCCAGGCTCACTCTCACAACCAAAGTGTTTCCAAGGTCACACTCAAACTTTTGATAATGCTCACACCCAACACTCAATCAATACAAATGTAATTTTAATGCAAAGAATTGAAAGATGTTAAACTTGACTATTAAAATGAATATCTTTTTCAAAAATGTGATTTCTTATGGTGTTGGACTGGCGTAGATTCTGTCGGCTCGGGCTCAGCACAGTCAAACTTAATTTAGTCTGGTCAGATCGAGCTCGACATGGTTGGACTGAGTTCGGTCTAGTCGTGCTTTTAATATTTTTTGACAAAAGTTCTTCAACGGCTAGTACATGTGGCATCCATTAATTGAGTGGATATATAACAGTTAGATTTTTTAAAGTATGAACTGGTGGTGTGCTCGAGACTTGTTCGGTATGGTTGTTCTTTGTCAGGAATGCTGAGATTCTGAGAGTGTTGACAGCTGTGAGCATTACTGAGAAGTTTTGGATTTTTAGCTCTAGCTTAGTGCGGTCGGATTGCATCAGGTTTGGTCATGCCTGCCATGGTATGATGAATTTTTTAGAGAACTCAGTGACCGTGATCTCTACTAGGATTTCTGAGGTTTTATCATGAGCTCAGTGTGGTCAAACTTTATGGTGGTCCAGTCGGGACATGTGGTCCATTCATTAAATGAGAGTGACATTGAAAGTGATCTCTTCTGGATACTTTGCCTTGAGTTAAGTCGATCTTCTTGCTCTATCAAGTCAAGGCTCAGTATGTTCAGTTCATTGCTTAACTGGTGCTTTCTTTAGTCTGCTCATTCTCAGTGCTTTCTCCAGATAAGTAGACTTGGATTTGGAAAGTTTGGTATGTTTAGTTCATTACTCAGCTTGAGCTCTGTTTGGTCGACTCATCCTCAATGCTTTCTCCATATCTGTAGGCTTGGACTTGGAAAGTTTGTGCTCATTGCTTCATTGCTCATCAGTTCAGTAAAGGTGCACTATCTTTCAACCAGTTTGGTCAAGTACGACAAGCTATGTTTGTTATCTTCATTTCTTAGCTATGTATAGTAAATTGCTTCTTTGAGTCTGGTCAGCTTAGCTGGTAGTCCGGTAGGGCTCTAAAGAAATCCTGCAAAAATAACTTAGTACAAATATTAGTTCTATTCAATTTGATTTCCTAAGATCAAAATAGAGGCTAATAGGCTAACAAAAGGGATGAGTTTTTCTTCATCCAAACACTAACTTGGTGTGAGTGGGAATTTTTCCCCCCACTCCTATGTGGAATGGCTCTTATGACTTCGGCACTATTAGGCTCAGGGCTTGAGAGAGTTTGGTCAGCTTAGCTGGCAGTCCGGTAGGGCTCTAAAGAAATCCTGCAAAAATAACTTAGTACAAATATTAGTTCTATTCAATTTGATTTCCTAAGATCAAAATAGAGGCCAATAGGCTAACAAAAGGGATGAGTTTTTCTTCATCCAAACACTAACTTGGTGTGAGTGGGGATTTTTCCCCCCACTCCTATGTGGAATGGCTCTTGTGACTTCGGCACTGTTAGGCTCAGGGCTTGAGACAACACGAGCCTAAATATGAAGAAAATGGAGTCACCACCCAGACGGGCTGGGAAAAAAAAAGGGGTGAATAACTCAATTCCTAAGGAATCCCCAACCCCCTATTGGATTTGAAAAGTTTGGTACGTATGGGGAAGGTGAGAATGATCCAGCACCCCATAACTCTTGGTTCATTGGAACCGGCCTTCTTTTTAGGTCTATATATTATTAAATTCTTAAATATTATAAAATCATCCATACTACATGTAAATACTGAAATAACTAGTCACTGTATTAAAGTCAAAACAAGTCCAAATAGAATAATAAATAGGCACCCATCCAAGGATGGAAATATGCCTTTACAATGTCTAATGTCCAAAAAGAAAACAAAATAAATAAACAAAATGGGACACCCACCATAAATGGAAACATGTCCATTACAATAATTCCAAAATCCTTAAAAGATAAATTAAATTACATAATAAAAACTGAAGTACCTACAAAGTAGAAACAAACCTTTTATAATTTTAGAATCCAAATAAACAAATAACCAAATAAATTAAACCATTCAAGTATGATAATTAAAATTCATTAAAGTATGATAATTAAAATTAAGTCATCCATTATAAACAAAATAAAATAAACCATCCATCATAATAGCATGTAACAAATCAAATAATCAAAATTAAGGTTTAAAGCATTAAATATACAAATTAGGGTTTTGAGCATTAAAAATTAGGGTTTTGGTTTGATAGGTTGGGGATTAGGGTTTTAGGGCTTGAGATATTGGTTTTGGTTACTGGATGAGGTTGAGGGAACTAAGATTATAACTACTGGATGAGTTTAGCATTTTGGGATTTGGAAAACTAAGGTTCTAGGCATTTAAAAAATAGGATTAAGGTTTAGGTTAGAGTTTTGGAATTAGGTTTTGGATTAGGGTTTAGGTTAGAGTTTTAGAATTAGGGTTTTAGGTTTACTGGATATTAGGGTTGGTGTTTGATTATCTAGAAAATTGATTTAGGGTTTTGGAAATTGGAAAACAGATTAGGGTTTTAAAAATTGGAAAACATATTACGGTTTGAATATTGGGAAACAGTTTAGGGTTTTAATATTGGAGAAATAGGCCTAGGGTTTTTTGTTTTTAGAAACACAGATTAGGGTTTTACAAAAATATGATGAT
Source organism: Garcia nutans (assembly GCA_947685225.1). NCBI lineage: Eukaryota > Viridiplantae > Streptophyta > Magnoliopsida > Malpighiales > Euphorbiaceae > Garcia > Garcia nutans. Next base: position 27,719,153 of record CANTUV010000045.1, read on the forward strand.
TGTAAAAACTTTTAAGGCCACTTCAACATGGACTCTTGATAAATAATTGCATGGGACATGGCTACTGGACGTATTCATTAAGTATAAATTGATTGCATTATCAAATAAAGCTTCATTAAACATATTCAAGCAAAACCATAGAAAGCATGGACATCATAATATTAATAAATGGAGCTTTTTATTATTTTAAAGAGTTCAAAAAATAAAACCTGCATTGATGGCTCCACCAAATTATACGTTGATCCAAGATACTGCCTGCGCTAGTTGCTAATTTTGACCGAGCAAAAATAAAGACAGTGGTTACTGCCTTTAGAGTGTTGATGGTTGTTACTTTTTTTTTATTCCATGCTAGTTACTACCTCTTAATTGTTCCTTGTTACCGATCCCCCTGTTGCTGCCTTTTAATGATATATTTATAGGCAAAAACCCCGATTAACCCTAAACCAAATAAGCTTAATCCGAGATTTCCAAGAATTCTAGCTTGATTAGGAAATTAAATTGTCGACCAAAATTATTTGAGAATTCGAGTCACATCAATTTGGCACATCTAAATCAACATGGAGCCATCCCATGTAATTATTTATGTTGACTTAGACCCTCTAAGTGGACATGAGCAATGCTCATGTTGACTTGGACCCTCCAAGAGGATAATAGCATTGGCTCATGTCACCTCAGGCCATCCTAACTTAAACCAGTCTAAAAATTTTTAAATCCTTGGGCCGAACATATTTAATTTGGGCCTTCATAAGTTGAACCAATTGAAATTATATCTTTTGAAATCGGACCGACTTATTTAAAAGTTATAAACTAGGTTTAAGCCTTTTAAAGTCAGATTAAATTTATTTGGGCATTCTTTAATTAGGATCATACTAGCTTAGAGCCAAAATTAAGGATTTACAGTTTGCCCAGTGCTTGAACGATCTGAAATTAATTCAGAGAGTGAAAAATAGCATAACTTTTGAACTACTTTTGGCCGAAAATGATTTAAGTTCTGGACCTAATGCTGGATTTCAGTTCAGGATCTAAAAAATATTTGGGTTATGGACCCGAGGTGGTTTGGATTCTAGACTCAAAAAATATTTAGGCTCTGGACCCAAGGTTGTTTGGGTTCTGGACTCGGATTGAGTTTTGAACTAAAAAAATATTTAGGTTTTAGATCCGATGTTGTATTTGGGTTCTGGACCAGGATTGAGTTCTAGACTCAAAAATTATTTGGGTTCTAGACCCATGGTGGTTTAGGTTCTAGACCCGGATTGAGTTATGGACTTAAAAAATATTTAGGTTCTAGACCCGGATTGAGTTCTGGACTCAAAAAATATTTGGGTTCTGGACCCGATGCTGTATTTGGGTTCTAGACTTGAATTAAGTTATGAACTTAAAAAATATTTGGGTTCTGGACCCGAGGTGGTTTGGGTTCTGGACTAGAATTGAGTTCTGAACTAAAAAAATATTTGGGTTCTGGAGCTGATGCTGTATTTAGGTTCTGGACCCAAATTAAGTTCTAGACTTGAAAAATATTTAGGTTCTGGACCTGAGACGGTTTGGGTTCTGAACTCAAAAAATATTTGAGTTTTGGACCTGAGGTGATGCGGAACCCTATGGCAATGAAGGCCTCAAACCCCAACGCACGATTGATAGAAGAAAACCAAGAACGAAGGAAAAACCACCTTTTAAAGCACCCAATTGCTTAGCAAAGCATGAACACTTATAACGGAAGGATTTAGGAAGCACGAATTAGAAGAATGCCACAATCAAAATTGATAAGTAATTCTAATTCTTGATGCAATCAAAAGAAAAAGAGAATCCACTCTTGTTCTATGATGGCCGAAATTTTCAATAAGAAAATTGAGAATATAATTTGTCAAAATAATAGTCTGCTTCAAACTTCTTAGCTCTGCTCCTAGTCAATGGCCCATTTGAAAGCACCAATGGATCCTTGCCTCGTGGCTGGTTCATATCATTCTCCCCCTCTTCAAAAAGATTTGTCCTCAAATCTGCATCATCATAAGGAGATAAATCAGACACATTAAAAGTAGCACTAACACCATACTCACCAGGCAAGTTTATCTTGTATGCATTATCATTGATCTTTGCCAACACTTGAAATGGACCATCACCACGTGCATCAAGCTTATTCTTCCTTTGATTTGGAAACCTCTCCTTTCGGAAGTGTACCCAAACCCAATCCCCAGGAGCAAACACTATCTTCTTGCGTCTTCTATTTGCTCAATCAGCATATGACTTGTTCTTTTTCTCCATATTAACTTGAGCTTTCTTATGCATAGCCTTCACCAATTCTGCTTTCCTGTCTCCATCTAAACTAACAAGCTCATGTGAAGGTAAAGGGATAAGATCAAGTACAGTTAATGGGTTAAAACCATAAACAAGCTCAAATGGCGAATAACCTATAGAAGAATGAATAGAACGATTATAAGCAAACTCAATAAAAGGTAAACAATCTTCCCAAGCAGCCAAATTCTTTCCCACTATAGCTCTCAACAATGTACCAAGTGTACGATAAACTACCTCCATTTTCCCATCTGTTTGTGGATGACAAGTAGTAGAAAAAAAAGCTTAGTTCCTAATCTACCCCACAAAACTCTCCAAAAATGGGACAAAAACTTAGCATCTCTATCAGACACAATAGTCCTAGGCACCCCATGTAGTCGAACCACTTCTCTAAAGAACAAATCAGCTACAACAATTGCATCATCAACTTTATGACAAGGAATAAAATGTGCCTTCTTACTAAACCTGTCAACAACTACAAAAATGCTATCCCTAACTTTTCTAGTTCTAGGCAATCCAAGCACAAAATCCATGCTAATATCAATCCAAGGTGAACTAGGTACAGGTAAAGGCATATATAGACCATGAGGCATAGACTTAGATTTCACCTGTCTACAAGCAATACAAGCAGAACACAATCTCTCAACATCCTTATGCATAGATGGCCAATAAAAATGCTCAAACAAGATATCATAAGTCTTAGCTACCCCAAAATATCCCATCAATCCCCCACAATGAGATTCTAACACAAGCAAATCACGCATGGAACATTTAGGCACACAATTTATTTCCCTTAAAAAAGTATCCATCATGCCTATAAAATGAATTAAAAGCTCCATGTTCACATGCAACATACACATTGCCAAAATCAACATCACCTACATATAAGTCCTTAACGTACTCAAAACCAAGCAATTTAGAACTCAACATAGATAGTAATGTATATCTTTTAGACAATGCATCAGCCCTTATATTATCCTTTCCTTGCTTGTATTTAACAACATAAGGGAATTGTTCTATAAATTCTATCCACTTACCATGCCTCTTGTTCAACTTACCTTGTCCCTTCAAGTGTTTGAGGGACTCATGATCCGTATGTATCACAAACTCCTTTGGAAGGAGGTAGTGCTGCCACATGTCCATTACTCTCACTAAGGCATACAACTCCTTATCATAAGTGGAATAGTTCAATTGTACACCATTGTGTTTCTCACTAAATTAGGCTATGGGCTTTTTCTCTTGCATCAATACAGCTCCAATACCTACACCAGAAGCATCACACTCAATCTCAAATGTACTCTCAAAATTAGGTAATGATAAAATAGGAGCAGATGTCAACTTCCCTTTCAGGCAGTCGAAGGCTTTTTGTTGCTCCTCTCCCCATTGGAACCCAACTTCCTTTTTGATTATGCTAGTTAACGGTGCTGCAATAGTAGAAAAGTCCTTCACGAACCTCCTATAGAAACTAGCCAATCCATGAAAGCTCCTCACGTCCGTCACACTCTTTGGAGTAGGCATAGCTTTCACTTTCTCTTCATCTACTTCAACGCCCTGCGCACTCACAACAAAACCAAGAAACACAAGCCTATCTATGCAAAATGTGCATTTCTTAAGCTTGGCATGTAAGTTTTCATTTCTCAATACTTCCAAAACTAGCCTAGCATGCTCAACATGGTCATCCAAAGTCTTATTTTTAAATCAGAATATCATCAAAATAGACTACAACAAATTTGCCCAAATAAGCTCTCAAAACATGGTTCATTAGTCTCATAAAAGTATTAGGTGCATTAGACAACCCAAAAGGCATTACTAACCACTCATATAGACCATATTTAGTTTTAAATGCTGTTTTCCATTCATCACCAGGTTTCATACGAATTTGATGATATCCACTCATAAGATCAATTTTTGAAAAATACCTGGCACCATGCAACTCATCCAACATGTCATCAAGTCGTGGTATAGGATGCCGATACTTCACTGTGATCTTATTTACAGCCCTACAATCAACACACATTCTCCACGTGCCATCCTTCTTTGGAACCAACAACACAGGAACAACACACGGACTCAAACTCTCTCTAATCAGCCCTTTCTCCAGTAACTCATCTACTTGCTTTTGCATCTCTTTCGTTTCCATGGGATTACTCCGGTAAGCTGGTCTATTTGGGATGGTAGAACCAGGCATGAAGTCTATTTGATGCTCAATTCCTCTTAGCGGTGGCAATCCACTAGGTAATTCATCTGGAAACACATCCTGAAAATCCTGCAACAAAGACACAAAACTAGAAGGCAAACTATCAAGTGCAACATTAGTGTCAGCAAACAAAGTTTCTTTGTATCTAATGAGCAATAATGGCTGCCCAATAGACATTGCAAAATTAACCTCTCTCGCTCTTGCATAAAAAGTTTGTTTTGCTCTCCCTTCTTTCTTATTTTCTCTCACCAATGGGCCATTTATTTGTTTTGTTTCTTTTTTGGCCTCTTTTCCCATTTTCTTTTCACTCTCACTCACCTTATCATGTTCTCTCAAACTCCCCTTAATTTTTGAATTGGTAGCCCCAACTTGCCTCTCTGTCTCAATCATCTTTCTTTGATCTTCATACACTTTTAGGGGTGATAATGGAACAAGAGTGACCTGTTTTCCTTCATAGGTAAATGTGTACCTATTAGAAAACTTATCATGTTGCGCTCTCCGATCATATTGCAACGGTCTGCCCAACAACATATGTCCAGCTTGCATAGGAGCTGCATCACAATCAACTTCATCTTTGTACCAGCCTATTGAAAATGGTACCCTCACTCGCTTAGTTACTTTCACCTCACCACTATCTTTAAATCACTGCAACTTATAAGGATTGGGATGCTTCATACATTCTAATCCCAATTTTTCAACCATAGTAGTACTTGCAGTATTAATACAGCTCCCACTATCAATAATTACAAACCTTATTATTCACTAAGCATCTAGTATGAAAAATATTATCACGCTGTACTAGACTTTCCTCTTTCACCTGCATATTCAATGCACGCCTAGCAACTAACAATTCACCACGCTCAGCTAACAAAGTACAATCAACATGCTCATCACTACCAACATCGTCATATATAGGAGAATCCAAGTTCCCAACATCATCATTATCATTATCACTAGGTTCAGAATCAGACACAACATCACCATCAGCTGTAGCAATCATAACTCTTCTATTTGGACATTGGGATGCAATATGCCCATTCCCTAAACACTTAAAACATTTAATCTCCCTACTAGGAGTGGTAGTGTTAGGAGTACCTGTTTACTTGTTTGGACCACTAGATGGCCCTTTTCCACTGGAGGTTGCAACATTGCTTTTCTGGAATGAATTCTTGAACTCCCCTTTCTCTTCACCCCTATTGGATGAATTTGCCCCACCACTATATTGGGGTCCTCTATAGGCCAAATTACTCCCAAACACATTTTGTGGTCTACCATAGCCAAGTTTGGTGGAACTCTTGCTCTTTAACCTCCTCTCTATCTTCATAGCTTTATCAACCATCTCCTCCATGGTATTGTAATCATACATGTCCATCTCACTTGCAATATTCTGATTAAGTCCTCCAAGAAATCTAGACATCATCCGTTGTTCATCTTCCTCAATATTAGCTCTAGCCATGATCATCTCCATCTCCTTGTGGTATTCTTCTACACTCTTGCCACCTTGCACCAGTCGTGCTAAGCGATTATAAAGATCCCTATAATAATGAGAAGGGATAAATCGCTGCCTCATCAGGTCTCTCAACTCCTCCCATGCGGGTACGGCTCTCAACCCCTTGCCTCTTCTAGTGGATTTTAGTTGATCCCACCAGAATGTTGCATAACCCTTGAACTCCACAGCTGCTATGTGTGACTTTTTTTTCTTCAGAATAATTTGGCACTCAAAAATTTGCTCTACTTTGTGCTCCCATTCAATGTATTCTTCAGCATTGTTGTTCCCTCTAAATTCAGGAACCTTCATTTTGATGGAAGTCAAATCATTATCATTGATAGGTGCTTGATAAATTTCAGCCTCTCTTTCTTCAAATCCATAATCAGCCATACGGACTCTCTCATATGCACCTCTTGGTGCCCTCCTCCTAACTGGCTCTTATCTGTCTTCAGCTCTTGTTGGTTGTAGAATTCTATGTGGTAGCCTTATTGGAACAGGTTGTTGTGCTTGCATTAAGCATTCCAAGGACTGCTGCAAGCTAGCCAACGTATTGTCCTCATTTGCTTTCTTGTAAGTCTCAAGATCATCTGCAATATCCCGGATACTCATCTCTTCTTTCTCAACAGCTATGCCTTTATCTCTACTAGAATTGCTACTCATTACCTCACCTTTTCTAATTCTTCAATTGCACTTTAGAACAAAGGCTCACAAATCAATCACCAAGCACGTTCAAGGGGAACTAGAACCTAAATCCTAGAATGACACCTAGAAAGAAACTTGACAATTTTGGAGGCAACACAGGAAAATTTTGTGTCACACGATTATATCAACCAGAGTATAGAATCAAACAAATAATACTCTAACAATGTCATTAAATCAAACGGTAGCTCAAACAAGAAATAGAAACAAAGAGGTCAAAAATTATGACGAATCTGGTCAAAATGTATCAAAACCAACTCACCTTAGCAAGTTAGTTTGTGGACCTAATAATTCTACCCAAGAAAGCTAGTATCAAGACTCCCCAAGAATTCAATTTCGAAAAGAAAACTTCCAAATCAGCAAGAAAAACGGAATAAAATAGCCCCTTAATTGGCCAAAATTGGTGGCCAAAATTTTGATTACTTTTAACTTGATCCAAAATGATTCTAATACCTTAAATTACTAGAAAAGCAAAGAATTTTTGTTGAAGTGATTTTGTACTATTTTTTTTTTAGGATCTGGTCACTATCCTTTGATCACCAACTAAACACAAAGCCTTCAGTCCAATTTATACCCAATTCAGAATAAGAAAAATGTATTTAGAATCAAAAGGCAAGAACACAATTTTGAAATTGAACAAAGAATTCTATAACCCAATTCGAAAATCCAATTAGAAACCTAATGGAACAATTAAAACAACCCTAGAAAGACAAATAGATAAAGATTTACTTGTAATTGGCTCTCATACCAAATGACGCGGAACCCTATGGCAATGAAGGCCTCAAACCCCAATGCACGATTGATAGAAGAAAACCAAGAACGAAGGAAAAACCACCTTCTAAAGCACCCAATTGCTTAGCAAAGCACGAACACTTATAACGGAAGGATTTAGGAAGCTCAAATTAGAAGAACGCCACAATCGAAATTGATAAGTAATTCTAATTCTTGATGCAATCAGAAGAAAAAGAGAATCCACTCTTGTTCTATGATAGCCAAAATTTTCAATAAGAAAATTGAGAATATAATTTGTCAAAATAATAGTCTGCTTCAAACTTCTTAGCTCTGCTCCTAGTCAATGGCCCATTTGGAAGCACCAATGGATCCTTGCCTCGTGGCTGGTTCGTATCACGAGGTAGTTTGAATTTTGGACCCAGATTGAGTTCTGGACTCAAAAATTATTTGGGTTGACCCGAGGTGGTTTGGATTCTGAACCCGAGATATATGTAAAAATTTATTTTAATGGTAAGTTTTGGATAGCATGACGATTATTGGACTTGTGTTGTGTGTGAATTATTGAAATAGAGAAAGAAAGCCAACTTTGACGTACAAATTCAGAAACTAATAATGTAAATCAACTCTGAATTATGAATTATTGAAATGGATGAAAGATTTGAATTATTTGATCTGAGAATGAAACTAATGTGCATGTGACTTTGTCCTTGCCTCATTTTCTATATAAATGATCGTTTCCTTGCCATTCAGAACATCTTCATCTTTGACATTTTCTTAAAAAAATTCAAGTTCTTAAAAATGTTACCACTTATATAAATGGATGCTATTCAGTACTCTTTGAGGTTCAGGACACGTTCAAACAACGAATTGCTTTTTTACCTCTATAATAATGGGGTTGAGTAAATTTCGCTGTTACCTAGGATGCATCTCCACCGGAGTTGCAATGAAAGAACACCAGTAAGTGTCACTTTATTGCTATTTAACAATAAATGTTGTCGTGCATGAAAATTTATGTAGATATTATTGTACAAAAATGTTTATGAAAATTTATGTAGCAAAATTTATAAAAATTAGGGCACTAAAATATGCATATAAAAATTATTGTAAAATTTTTACAATAATTTATAGAAATTATTGTACACAAATATGCATGTAAATTTATAAAAATCTATATGAATGTAATTTTTATTAAAACACAAAAAGAAATATATGTGTCCTTACCTTGACTTACCTGTATTTGGATAGCATGACGGTTGTGACATTAAAGTAGGAGGAAATATTCATAAGGCCTGCAAATGGTATGATCGGGCCCCACTTGCAGTAAAAAGAATGGTTCAAGAAAGTGGCTTTGAAGACTTTGTTTTGTAATTACCAGCCCGGGAATATCAAATTGACCAGAGTGTGATTCAAGCACCTGCACATTGATGGCTGGACACAACCCATACTTTTCACTTGCCCATTGGAGAGATGACAATTGGTCCAGTCGATTTCGCTGCCATCACAAGTCTTCGATGTCATGGGACCCTGTCCCTTTAACCAATAATATCTTAAAGGTGGAGGAAATTTGACAGTTGGTTGGTGTCAGGCCCCATTATAGAGGACCATGCAAAATTAAATATGAGCCGATTCGAGAGTATTGGATAAAGTATACTCAACCCATGCAGGATGAAAGGGCAAAACAATATACCTAGGGGTTCCTATTATATCTGTTGGGGGTGACCATTTTGGGGAGCACCGAGTCTGCCATTCACTTATCAGTGTTGTGTGCCCTTTTTGACTTAGACTGTGTACCTTGTTATGCATGGGGAGAAGCTGGCCTAGCTTGCCTTTATCACAACTTTGATGCACTTTGTAGGAATAAAAGATCCTTCATTGGTTTTATAGTCGTTGCCGAGGTATCACTTTCTTTAGAACTATTGATCCAAATAATGCATGTGTATAGACTTGATTTTCTTTTCATGTAAATGTTTGGGCATATGAGCACAACTTGGTGAGAGTTTCCAACATTACACAACTGCGAGTTTGGTATCCAAGGCTAGGTGTCTAGCTGTCGGGCCATAGTGAGGTGTTTGAAAGCCACCACTTCACACTCACCGCTTCCATATGAGTCACCTAACTTGGGAACAAGTAAGAAAAATGTTAATATTAATATCAAACTTATGATCAAAATAACTTACCTATTTGCTTTTTTATAGGTGAACGCGGCCTGGTGGTTAGCTAAAGAGAGAAATAACTGGATTTGATCCATGACTGATGCATTGCCCTTGCAAGATTGCTGTCAGATTATTGCTGGTCTAGTTTCTTGTGGCTTGTTCCTTGGTGAAAGAGTACATGACTGGTTCTTTGATCCCAATCAGTGGATAGTACCAAGTGATATTCCATCATTTATGTTGAACACCATATCTATGCCGAAACCTTATTGGAGCCGTGCCCATAATGGCCTCGATATTGGGGACTTTCTGCTCTCACCGGATGTGCCATATGCCCAATGCATCTGGGACCAACTGTTAAATTTTGAAGTTTCATTTGCTGGTGTTTAAGGACTTCCCAGAGTGAAGATGAAGAAATAGAAGTGGAGGAAGGAGAGGAAGAAGAATATGAAGAAGAAGGCAAAGACGAGGAACAAGAGGGTGAGCCTTCTTCCCATTCTCGCGGTGATTTCGGTGTTGGCACTTCTCAGGTAAACACTTACCATTTTTTCATTGCAACTATTTCTTCTTAATTTATTCTGACCATCTTTATGATTATTATAGGTTGCTGGTTCCCCTGGCCATGGAGCTATCCCTTTGTATGATACTTTGATACAGTGGTAATTTTCTTTGTTTGCTCATTCTTTTCAGCCAGATGTACCATCTTATCTGCAGGGCTTCAATTTGAGTTATTTGGTATGTTATCATGTTCCATAATGATATATGCTTGTATGTATGCATGAAAATGTATATACTTACCCTTTCCTTGTCTGGCTCATAGCGGATGCTCTAGGAGTAGAACAAAAAGCTACAGGAAGAGTTAAATGCCAGTTGTCAGCATGCAGCTCATTTTGAAGGGTTATATCATCAGGAAGCATAGAACTTCTGGGACTTTTGGTTTTAAGGCATGAGGGATCTGAATGCTTCTTCATCAAGGGGGCTAGACTGATATTAATGACATACCTCCTCTTTCGCAAGTGATGACTATTACAGAATCGACTCTCAAAGCAATATAGGTTCGGGTGCTTCCTCCTTGAGTGGACTTTGGGCAGATGATATGTCTCCTCCTCCAACAAACGATGACTTTCTTAGAGCCTTATTTGATTATGGGCCTCCTCCCTCTTCACAGTGATAATCTTGTATTAAAAAAACTTGTATTTAATCTACATTAATAATAATAATAATAACAACAACAATAACAACAACTTTAATTTTCCAATAACTTTGACTTTTCAAATATATTTTTTTAACTTTTGCTTTTGTATATTTTTTTAATATATACAAATTTATACAGGATGTCCATGACAAATCCACAACTTGAATTCATCATAGACTCAAATTTACAAGACCGTAGCAGACTTGGCATCCCAACAATAACTCAATGTGAACATCTTTTCCATGTGCATCATGGTTTTAAGCCACTGCCTATTCCTCGTGCACTTCGGTTTACAATCCACTACCTATTTAAACAAGTCTATCAACCTTCTTCTCTCAATTCTCATCTTATGAATTTTATCACAGCGACAGAAACAACTCCAAATCTTCAAGTTCAACATTCCATAAACTCAAATCAACTGACATTGTTATGCTCCCCACGATGACAGAAGCCAATTTGAAAAAGATAAAGAATTTATTCAAGAACATCAAAGCAACACATTGGGAATAAATATCATGGTCTCAACTTGTCCACCTCTAACATCTCTTCATTTTCAACTTCTTTTCAAACTTCTTCTCCAGATCAACAATCATCTTCTCCACATCTGAAATTTTAGTCTTTTCAATAGTTGACTTCTCCGCAACCTTTTGCTATTTCTTCTTATCATGAGGATCTTATAAATAGTAAGCCCAATCATTATCATCAACAACTACCTTGTCATCATCAAAGGCTGCCTTACCAACCTTAGTCTTTCCCTTGTCTTTCGGCTTCTTAGTACTAGCAGATGCTTCGGTAGTGTTTTCCAATAGTGCAGCCAGTTGGTTTTTCATGGTCTCAGCTATGGCCCCCTTTAGTTCTTTCATTTTGGAGTTGATTGCATCATCCACCATCTTTTAAATATGTTCAGGTATCATTGCTTTTGGTGAGAAGCTGACTGAGTCATGGCTGGATTCTATGTCACTGGCATAGGTTGGATTATCATCGGCTCTTAAACTACTATACTCTAGGACTGTGAGCTAGAAAGGATCAATGATATATAATGCAATGTGAATGCATGTATGCATGGATGCACAAGTGACAAACAAACAAACAAACCAAACTAACAGAGTAGGAATGAACCTTCTGATCTTATATGACGAGTCTCTTTTTCTAGGTATATGGTCAACAAAATACCAACATGGGGTATCTTATTTTTAAACAATCCACTCGGATGGTTTAACCAAAAGTTGCCTTTCAAACTTAGAAGTCAGTCCACTATAACTCCCATTAATTATGTTTTAATCCATTGGTCCAACAAAAGATAACTTTTATGATATATTGGATTAAAACTAAATTAAAAGGTTTATCATAAATAGATTTTTCCATTTGAAAAAGCAACTAATGGTTCATGCCATAGACAAGCCCATGATTAATAAGTTTTGGTATAAATTAGACCCACGATTGATTTTAAGTATTTCATAATTGACCTAAATAGTTATAAATATTTTAGTAACAAAATATGAATTTTGGGTTATGAAGTGAAAAGCAGCTTTGAGCCTATTTAAAAAGTATCTTAAAGCCCATAAAAAAGGTTTGTTTAAAAACAGTGTTGTATCAAAGCCCATTGTAAAAAGATTTGTTTGAAAATGAATTTTGGGCTTTGTACTTGGGCCATGAGGTAGAAAAGAATTTTTTACCAATTTTAGAACGTTTTATGTCCAAAGGACAATCTTGAAAGTTTTAAAAATAATTTTGGTCTTTTGTGTTTAAAAGAATAATTTTTTTTGGGTTTACAATATAATTAGATCATATTAGAAAAATAACAAACCAAATAGGCCATGGCACACACCAAGATATATCAAACATAGTTAAATAACAAGTATTTGGATAAAACCTAAGGAAAGTAACTGTACACCCTTAATTTTGGCCCTAGCTAGTCCGGTCTCAATTAAAGAAGGCCAAGCTAATTTCTTAAATGGGCTTATAACTAGTTAGGTCAATTATGGAATACTTAAAATCAATTATGGGCCTAATTTATACCAAGACTTATTAATCATATGCTTGTTTGAAGCATGAATCAATAGTTACTTTTCCAAATAAGAAAATTTTTATGATAAACCTTTTAATTTAGTTTTAATCCAATATAGCATAAAAGCTATCTTTTGTTGATCCAATGGATTAAGATTTAATTAATGGGAGTTATCTTGGATTGACTTCTAAATATAAAAATACAACTATTGGTTAAACCATCTGAGTGAATTGCTTGAAAATAAGATTTCCTATGTTGATATTTTGTTAACCACATACCTAGGAAAAGAGACTCGTCATTCATTTATGGGTGATATAAGGTTGGAAGGGATGTCTTTACTCTCTTTGTTTGTTTGTTATTCATGCATCCATGTGTACATGCATATATGCATTACATCTCATATCATTGATCCTTTTTGGCTCACAGCCCTGGAGTATAGCAGTTCAAGAGCCTACGACAACCCGACCTACGCCACTGATGTAGAACCCAGCAATGACTCAGTTAGCTTCTCACCAAAAGTAATGGAACCAAAACATATTCAGAAGATGGTGGATGATGCCCTTAATGCCAAAATGAAAGAACTAAAGGAGGTTCTGGCTGAGACCATGAAAAGCCAAATGGCTGCAATGTTACTAAACACATATATAATTAATTAATTAATTATTAATAATTATATTTTATCTTCCACCACCCAAAAATAAATTAAATTTTGATTTATTTTTATTTTTATTTTTTATTATATATTAATTAATTAATATTTAATAAATATCTAAATGTCCATCATCTTTCACTATCCAATATTGTTTTTAATTTTGATTTATTTTATTTACTTATTATTATTTTATTTTTTTAATTTTTTACTTTTACCTTTTTGGCTTTTTACCATTTTACCCATCATTAATAACATTTATATGTTAGGTATACTTAACATATATTTTATCTTTCCCACCTTCCAACACTTTAATTAACCTTCTAAATTATTTATTTAATTATATTTTACTAAAATTACGGGCATTACATTTTCAATACATTTTCATCACTTTACTCAATTTCCACATTTCATACCCAATTTTCATTTTCAAGTGATCACACTATGCTATGATCACTTTCACTATACATTTCCAATTATTCCATAACCATTTCTCATATTCATATATCATATTTTCCATCTTATGATTGCATTTCATCAATTTTCCAAATTTTCACATTTACACAAACATATACATATTACACATCACATTATACAATCATAGGTCACATTCACAATGTGACCCATTCTCACATATCATTTCCATGTTCTTATTATTTCATAATCAATTTCCATATTTTCAATCACATTACACATTGCATAGTCTATTTTTACAACTTTAATTATATTTTATCATTTTCCATATTTTTCACTCACATTATCAATTTCTTTTTTATAATTTCTACATTTTAGCTATTTCCACATTATTCTTCACAATACTCATCACATTTTACCTTTCTCATCTTCTCCTTTCATTTTAACATATTTTACATTTAATAAATTAAAGTCCATAACCATTGCAATAGCCATTCTACAATGGCTCAACATACTGTATTTCGTGCTTTTCACACACTTTTACTTAAACCCATGCACTTGTCATATAAAAACCAATAACAAAGTGACATAATACATTCGCATAGTCACAATGTGTTATGTTAACAACAATATTATTAAAACAAATTTATTAAATTGTGTACTAACCTCAATTATACCAAGTGCCAAGCCTTAATCACCCTCAAACTTTAACTTCTCTTGTTGCCCTTCTTTACTTCAACTAAGCAAGTCTACTCTTCTCATTTCTAAACCATATTATAAATATTAAACTAGCATTAATATCTCATTCTAACCCATTTTAAATAAATTAGCAAGATTTACAATAATTCTTTCTCAAAAACCCACCAAACCCTAATTCACCCTTACTACCTTCTTCAAACTTCCATCCAATCTATCCATTTCTATCATTCAACCATAAAATCATCAATAATACATCAATATAACATCAAAGCAATGCATCTCCACAATTATAAATATCTCCTTCAAAAACCCTAAATACACATAATCTACCCATAGCCCTAACTTCACCAAAATCAATTCATATGCAACTTCCAACCATAAAATCATCATATACATACCAAAACAACTTCAAGACAACCCATTTCAATAATTAAAAACACCCTTATCACAACTTCAAATCACACATATACATAAAACTCATAGAAAACTTCTTAAATTGGGAATAACTCTTATCTTTTGATGGAAAATCTTTAAAATTACCATAATTTCTTGAAACTTTGATGAAATCGTGATGTAATAAGAAAGCAAAAGCTCTCCCTTCCCCAACTATGGTGGACATCCTAAGGTGAGGAAGAAGAAGATGGGAATTTTTTTTATTTTTGTTTTCTTTTTCTTAACCATTCAAATATATAATATATAGTAATTTAATTAATTAAAATCCTAATTTTCCTCTTCCACTAAAAAATACTTTTAATTTTGAATTATTTTTATTTACTTATTATTAATTAATTAATTAATTAATTACAAAATATCACACTTTTCCATCATCTTCCACTATCTAAAATTATTTTTAATTTTGATTTATTTTATTCATTATTCATCATCATTTATTATTATTTTATTATTATTTTTTAACTTTTTACTATTTACCATTTGTTTTTACTATTTAACTTTTGTCTTTTAGTGCCAAATGTATATATCATATATATATAAGATATATTCTATGTATATATCAAGTATACGATATATTTTTTATTTTGTATATATTGTGTATATATCTTATATTTCTCTCATCCAACATACTACTACCCTTAAAATTAATTATTTAATAATATTTAAAATCCTCGGGTGTTACATAAATGACTTGGAGGGCCCTAGATTAAGTACAAATATGACTCTCATAATGCATTACCTCAATAGGCGATGGATAGTTTGAGCCATAAGCGACCTAATTGTTCAAAGGAGAGTTCTATTTATGCTTACAAACAATACCATTTTGTTGTGAAGTTCATGAAATAGTCAGCTATTGCTCTATTTATTTTTCATCATATATTTGCTTGAACTAATTAGACAAATATTTACTACTTATATCGGTTCGAAGTGCTTTCACTTCCTTGTCTAATTGATTTTTCAATTAGGTTGAAACAAATCTTGAAACAACTTAAGGCTTTAGATTAATGTGTTATCAAATAGACATGACCATACCAAGAATAGTCATCAATAATGATGATGAAATAATAAGCATTATGCCCTTATATTCATTGTATCATAGATGTCTGAATAAATAAAATTCAATAGAATATGGGGTCTTATGTTCTTTTTCGAAAATTTTTCTTATAGTTTTTCCAGTTAGATATAAATCACAAGTAAATAAATTCAACTTGATCAATATTTAATAGGAGACCGGCCTTTACTAATTGATTCAATCATTGTTGGCCTTTAACAAGACCAAATCTAGCACATCCACATCTTTCTTATAATTTTGTGAAGTTTTAAATGAAGTAAAAACTGATATTGGAAACCACAGTGCTTACAATATCCATAACAAGAAAAAACACTTTCTCAAAAATATATTTAAAGCCACAAAGAAAAAATATTTACCAAAAATACAAATGTGCTTAATTAGCATGGAACTTCAAGAAAATAAGTCAAAGTCAAACCAAACATAGAAGTCAAATTCTATCAAAATTGTGAAACATAAAGGACATAATGGAGCAAGAAGGTTTGACTTTCATGCAAAACTTATTTGCAGGTGGCATTTCTTTCAACATATGTGTTGATCCTTATAAAGGTCCATCATATCCCAGTTGGGTGTATTGATAAAATTGTATGAAGGCTTCAGAATCCTTCATTACATAGTTGGTTGCTCCCAGGGTTTTAATCCATATAGGATATTCTTCAGTTAATGAAACTGAATTAGAAACAAGGATTCACTCACATGTGAGTTGCCCTGTTATACCTTGTTAGGTGTGGTATAGTCCTTAGTGTTGGCCAACTTAGACTTTTATTTTCTTAAACTTAATTATCTTCATCTTTGTCTTTAACTTTCTATACTCACATTTTCCATCCAAAACTCCATTTGAGCTAGACTTGTTCATATATACTGGATCTTATTGTTACATTAAGCTAACTGATTAGTTGCTATCTCCAGATAAGTATATGCAAAGCTCTTTATTAATAAGAGTGTGTTTGGTGCACTCTTATATGCTCCCAACTTTTAAGCACAAAATGAATAATATCTTTTGCTCTTAGGTCAACATATGACCATCATACTTGTTAGTCTTCTCTACTAGATGTCTCTTCATCAAGTGTCCTTAATGCTTCTTGCAAGCATCAAACTCAGTAGTGAGAGGTGGAAATTTTATCAAAAAGAAATTTCATTAAATTTCTTAGAGAAGATATTTACATGCCCTTAACATGTTCATGGTTACAAAATTCCTTCATAATATTATCATTAGTTACACTAAGCAATATGATATGAGCTTAAGGGTTCCATCCTTCCAAACGACATGGGTTTTATGATCTAGCCTATGCTAAATCAAATTAATCTTGAACATGCTTTCCATGATAATATTAACGGTTCAAAAAGTTTTAGCATGTCCAAGACGTAGTTGTACCATGCAATATGGCACTTTGTTAAATTTAATAACAAAAATCAAAGCTGCAGAAGCAATATTAAGTAAACATATAATTTACATGGGATAATACATACACATATTATTAATACACTAGTTTACATGCCCAGATTTTCACAACCAATTATATATTGATAACAACATACATAAAATCTCGAGTCAAAAGTTTATTATGTTTCCAATCATAATCTTGATCATATGTATAATTAATATCAACGTAAAATATATACGCAAAAATATTCAAGTAAAATTATTCAAATCAAGTGTTACAACTATATTTTGAATAATTTAGAATTTTGATAAAGCCGTGTATTATATTAAATATATTAAATAATTAATGATATAATTAATGTCATGCATTATATTAATTATACAAAATAATTAATAATATAATTAATGTCATGCATTATATTAATTATACAAAATAGTTAATAAGATACAAAATGCATATTCCATTATTTTGTGAATGAAGTTATTTTGGGTAGTTATTAATGATTTTAAGGTTGGATTGAAGAAATGGTTAAATTTAGATAAAGAATAGTGAAGAGAGAGAATTTAGGGTTTTGGACTTTTAGGGTTTGAGAAATCATGATTTTTTATTGTATAAATTGGTTCTAAATGAGTTTTTTTGGTGCTTAAATAAATATTTTAAATTCAAATATTGGATTTGGTTGTGTTTGGTTGGAGTTTGAGAATGGAAGTGTGATTTAGGGTTTTGGAAAGTGATTTTTCCAAAGTTGTTAAATTGTATAATTTTATTGGTTTAATCTTGTTGTTTGGTGATATAAGTGATGAATATAAGCTTAAAATGATTAATGGATTGTGTTGAAATGGAAAATCTTCAATGGGAGAAGATTATGCCATTTTAGAGTTTTGTGTATAAGAGTGTGTGTTTGTAATGTAAATGGTTTAAATGTATTAAATATGTTTCTAATAATATAAATAAACTTAATATATTAAAATGAATGGCCTAGTATGAGAATCCAAAGTTAAAGTGAGGTTAGCCTTAAATTTTGGATTTTTGCTTGGATGGGGTTTAATTGTGGTTTAATATTGGAAATGCCATTAAATGTGATACTAAATGATTATTTGCTATCATATTTGGTTTAGGCATTGAGGGAGGTTGATTTGCTTCATCCATGTGGTAAAGGGCAAGTTGGAAGGATAGGATTGGAGGTTGTTTTAAGCTTGTTTTGGTTGCTATTTGAGGTAAGTACAAACTTTGAATACATTGGTTATATTTGCATGAAATTTGGGCTTAACACATTTTGGTTAGAAAATGTGTTAAGCTACTTGATACATTGGTTATGTATGAATAATGTGCTATGACATTTGTAATGTCATTTATGTGTTAAATGCATTGTAAAAAGCCATTGATAATGGCTAAATTGTGTAAAATGTGAAATATGCGTATTATGTGAAAATGACCCAAAGTGTTTGGGTAATTCCATTTGTTGTGTATGCATTAAGTGCATTGTTAAAAAGTCATTGGTATTGGCCCGATTACATTAAATGTGATTAATATGTGAATTATGTTGAAATACCCAAAGTAATTGGGTAATGTGATGTAAATGCAAAAAAATGTGGTATAATGTAATGAGATATGTGGAAACATTATAAAATAAATTGATATCGATATAAATGAGAAATATGAAAAAATTGTGTGCCTAGTATGTTATTCAATTTTTAGAGTTCTGTGTTTGGCGGCATGCCTATGATTTGCCTACAGGCTAGACGCTGGGCGTCACTGTAAAAATATTTTTGAGGTGAAATGACCGGGTAGTAAGCCTAAAAAATAAGTCCTTGAAGCTGGTTGTAAGTTTAGATCTAGTTGGACTATTACATTGATATTTTGCCTTGAGGCTGGACACATGGTGTCATTACAGACCAAAATAGTAACTCTAAAATTTGAATAGCATATTAGTTATATTTGGGTCCATGCTTGCATTTATTTTTATGTGAAATGTGGATTGTGAAATATTTAAAAAGTATGAGAAAATGGAGTGATGTGATATCCATATGCATTGTGTATTGGCACTGCATTTGAGTTTTATTGTTATCAAGGTTGTATTACTAGGCTTGTGGCTTAGCGCCATTATTTACATCATGTAGATGACAGGATAAATTCGACTGAGCCAGAGAGTTCTTCTAGACTAGGTCGGGTCTAGACTTGTGGTTGTGCTTGTAGAGTTGATATCAAGATCAGAATACTATCAACAACATGTATATATTTTATGTTATTGTATATTTTGGGTATTATGCATATTATATCATGTTTTTGGATTTTATGTATTGTAAACTATAAAGAATGTTTGGGTTAAGTTATTTAAAATGGGGATTTAAATGTGTTCTAAATTATATATATATATATATTTTGGAGAAACTTGGTGAAATTGAGGACTATGGGTGAAATGGTGAGTTGAAATTATTTGGGAGTGTTTTCTGATGCAAGTTGTGTTTTGCTGAGTTTTGGGAACGTCCAAATTACAGAAAACTCCGGCGAATTTTTTCCAGAGATTTTCATATAAAATGTTTATTTTGGGTTCCTATAACAAGTAAAAAATATTTATATACTATTTAATTTTATATATTTAGTATTTGAAATTTTAAATTAGAAATGTGAAAATTTTTATTAAACCGGTCTGTGACATTTTTGTACCGTATATGCATATTTTACATATGTTGAAAATATGTATTATATGTATATAGGGTATAAGGGTATTACATTAGATATTCCTAGAGATTGTATAGATCCATTGATTAGTTATTTGGATAAAAATTTAGTAGAAGTATCTTTTACATCTTTAGCTTCAACAGCAGTTTGGAAAGATCAGTTATATGGTCCATAAATGTTCTTAGAAGTTAAGTTTAGTAATTTTGTTTAATGTTAGTCAATCTTATGAGTTAATAGTTATTGTCACAAGCAATTGTCAGTTAGACCAAGATCAAGGGAAAAGAGGAAAAGATACTATTATGGGAGATAGTATCTGATGACAGAAATGTTTGTTTAAATCCTAAGTGGAAAGAGTTGTAACTCTATTGGAACACGACTAGATTATTTGTCTAAACAGTAGAGAGTGTTGCTGTTTGTCACATTGTAAGTCTTGTGTTGCTATGGTAGGCGTTGAAGGCAGTAAACCGTTTAGCTAGTTCAGTCACTCTTAAGATATCTGACAAAGTAGTTGGTCAGTTCAGGTCAGAGTCACAATAATTTACTTTCTTAGGAATTTATAAAAGTTCTTTTGAAATCATTCTCTTTTTCTATCAGTTCTTGATCTAGTTGTCTAATTGTGTCATAATATGCTGATTTCATGTTTGGTACTGTGAGTTTTATTACTTTTATAGTGATTATTAAAGTTGCATAGTAATTTGTCACAAAATTTGAGTTTTAAAATGTTTAATAAAAAAAATATAAGTTTTATGTTTAATAAAAATAAAAATAAAAATAAAAAAATCGTGCTATCTAGATGGATAAAGATTCTTCTTTTTACTAGTGGTTTGAAAAGGCATTCACTTCAAAAGAGACATCAGATCTTAAAACAAAATTCTTCTTATGTCAAAAGAAAGGAGATAAAAGAAATTTTAGAGATTTTGTTGCAGATTCTCTTTTTGAAAAATGGTTTCAAATTGCTGTTACTTCAAAAAAAAAATTAGACCTTTATGAAAAATTCCTTTTATATCAGAAAAAAGGACGTCAAAAAGATTTTCAAGATTTTTTTAGCAAAATTTCCTCCTTATCTAGGAAAAAAATTCCCTGATTTTCAAGATGAAAGATTTCATAAGGCTCTAAACTCTGCCTATGCTAAAGGTATTGGTGCAGACAATCCAACTGGTAGAAAAGCAATTTCCATAACAGTTTCCCAAAAGAAACAAGATATCAAATCTGTTTCTAATGTTCATACATCTAGAAATCCTGTTACTTGTCACAAATGTGGAAGATCAGGTCACTACGCTAAGGGTGTAGTAACAAATAGCATATTCAAACTTTAGATCTAGAAAAGCAGAAAGAACAAATTGAACCTCTAGATCTAAGATCCAATGACAAGATAAAATTCAAATCAACCAACTCATTGGATAAGTCCACACCCTTACAATCAGATGAACAAGATAGAAATGAATCATTAGAGTCTTTTGTTCAAGATAATCCATCCATTAGTCAATAAAAATCCAAAGTAGATTTAGTTATGTCTTCCACTAGTAAATCTATGATGTTAAGTCAGTACGTGAAATCAAGTCAGTATGTAGTGTCAAGTCAGCTTTTAGGGTTAACTCTTTGTTTGCCATTAGAGTCAGTAAGTCCTACTTTAGAGTCTGTGAGTCTTACTTTAGAAAAGTTGATAATTAAGTAATGTCAATAGATAAGATTTAAAGATAAACCATTAAATTTTAGGTTAAGGTCTAAAGTAGTAACCAATAATCCATTAGATTTCAGAATAGTTTTAGGTACAATCCAGCCCAACCAAGTCCCTAGATTATTATAATTGTTGATGTTACAACTAGTAGTTATTTGTTTGTTAAATTATCCATAGAAATTAAAATTCAGAATCAAGAAAAAAGATTAATGGGGATAAACTCTCAATCTCATTAGAAAGAAAAGAAAAGCTTTTTTAAGCTGTTCCACAGAATTTCTTTTAGAGAAAGCCAACTAATGAGCTAGATAGGCCATATGACTCAAAGTCATTATGAACAGAATGAAAAGCAAGATAATAAAACATTTTATCCTTATCAGGATAAAACACCTAATACGGTGTAAAGGTCAGACACACCTAATAAGGTAACAAAAAATTTTGGGATGATAGAAAGTTTTTACTTTAATTTGTTTTAAATAACTTCTCAAATTAAATTTTGAAAATTTTAAATCTTTTTGTTTTTAGTAGTCTTAATCCATTGTTTAAATTATTTTTATTGAAATTATTTTTATATAAATATTGTGTCCAGTTCAATACTAAAATCACATTCAAGGTTTTATTCCGATCATCTTTTCTTTGCCAGAAAATAGAATGTTCTTTTGCAAAATATTTTACTTTAAATTTGTTCTTTGATCATAAAAAATGAAGAACTCAAGAACATCTTCATCATAAATGTCCAAAGAAGCATCATCTAGCAGAATTAATACATCAAAAGTCGAGTATTTTGGTCCAATCATGCCTAGCAGTAAGCCTAAGTCTCATTTTAGGATCAATAGTCAAAAGACTAAGTTCAAACATAGTCTTAGAGAATAAGTTCTCCTGGATAACATCTAGTCTATCATACCATATAAAAGAAAAGGTTTGTCTAGAGTCAATGCATTAAGCATATATTTAGAAGAAAATACACAAAAGTTAACTCATGAGAAGTCAAAGTGTCCAGATTGTTCAGAAGTCATGAACGATGTCATGAAGCATCTTAGATTACTAAAAGAAAAGTATATTCATCAGAATAATCATACAGAAGAGTCTCATCATGTATGTCTCAGCCAAAATTTAGTCATACAGAAGAAAACTTTGATAGTAAGTGTAATATCCCAAAGTATACCCTAAAAGTTTTGGAATTATTGTTGTATTTGGATTTAATGTATATGTTTAATGGAAAGAGAAAAGAAGATAAATTAATTAAAAGGAAATATTATAAGAGATAGATGTATATGAAGGGTGATAGGTATATATGGTATTTGAAAAAAATATATGGGAAATATAAATACAATATATAAGAGATATACATATAGCAACATATACATGATGTATATATTGGTGTAGGAAAAGTAAGTGTATATAATAATAATAATAATAATAATAATAATAATAATAATAATAATAATAATAATAATAATAATAATAATAATAATAATAATAATAATAATGACAAGAGAAAAAGAAGAAAAGAAAGTCAAAGGGAAGGATAAATTGTGGTGGAGGATTTTTGGGATATTTTATTATATTATATATATATATAAGATAAGTTTGAATAAAGAAAGAAGATTTTCTTTCTTTCTTCTTCTTCTTCTTCTTCTTGCTCTTGAACGTGGAAAGAGAGAGAGAGAGAGAGAGAGAGAGATGTGATTTTATTTACATACACATCAAATTCTTAAAGGGCTTTAAGAGAATTGAAAGTGGATATTGAAGATTTGGCAAAATATTCAAGTAAGTATTCATTTCCTTGTATTGATTTCTATTGATTGAGCTTATATTTGATATGGTTAGTGTGTGAAGATGATGATAATGAAAGATTGAAGTATAAAGATATGTTGAATTGGTATTTAGATGATGATAATATGGTTATTTATGAGGATGATGATGGATTGTAGAAATTGTTTAGTAAGAGTTTAATATAAATGAGTTGGGGAATTGAATAATTGATATATGGATGATGTATATAATGATTATTATTATGATATGTTGAAGTTATATAAGTGTTAGATTAATTGGTAATTGATGTATGTTATGAGTTTGATTAATTATTATCTTGGATTTTCTATATATTTGTGTTTATTGAAGTAAAAAACACAAAATACATGAGTTTGGTCGGAAATAGAGGCAAAATGGATGCCACGGTCGTGGAAAATGAGTGCCACGGTCGTGGCAAGTGAGGGACAAAACTGTGGGGGTTTAGAGAAAAATGGGCAGATTCGTTTGCTAACCCACGACCGTGGGGTTGTGAGGCCACGATCGTGGGGACTTAGATAAAGGTTTTGGTTTGTAATTTGTGATCTATGAGTCTAGTATGAGACTAATAAGTGAATAATTGTATTGGAATTCATGTGTATTTGTAAGTAAGTGTGTATTCTTCCTTTTGGATTAGGTTGTGAAGAGGTTGAGTTGCCTTAACCTAGGTGTGAAGAATTCTTCGAAGAGGAAGTGTATAGATTGATGTGAGTTGCTCTTGAGGTAAGTACAAACTTACATGGATGCATTCTTTTACATGATTTTGAGACTTAACACATTTGGTTATAAATGTGTTAAGTAATCTACTATATTGTTATTACTATTTGATTAATGTTATGATTTGTATAATGTGAAAGATATGATGATCATTAAAAAGGTATGTGCAATGCAATTGATTATGATAAAAACTTTAATGATGAATTGCTTTAATGTGAATTGAGAAATGATGAGATGTGATGCCATTGTTGTTGGCTATAATGATTCAAATGAAATAAATGGGGCATGTTTGCCTAGATGATGATGAATTCAAAATATATGTCCAATGCAATTGGTTGTGTATACTCTATTGATGAGATGTGAAGCCATTGTTGTTGGCTAAAATGATGCAAATGAGATGATTGAGGCATGGATGCCTAAATGATGATAAGAAAATGAGAATGAAATTGATAATGAAATAATGAATGAATTGTGTGTCTAATATGTTATTCCATTTTCAGAGTTTTGTTGTTGGTGGCATGCCTAATGGTAACAATCTCTTGAAGCTAGGTTGGGCTTGATCCTTGAAGCCAAGTTGGGTTGAAGTTTAGCATGCTTAACTCCCCTTGAAGCTTGGTTGGGTCTAGTCCTTGAAGCCTAGTTGAGATGTTACAACCCTTGAAGCTAGGTTGGGTTTGGTTCTTGAAGCCAAGTTGGGTTGATACTTAGCATGCTTTGTTCCCCTTGAAGCTTGGTTGAGCCTAATCCTTGAAGCCTAGTTGGGATAATGATAATGATAAATGTGATAATTGAACCAAAACATTAACTCTGAAAGTTGAATGGCATATTAGTGTCTTTTGGGCCCATGCTTGTCTTTGTTTCAATGTGATTTATGAATGGTGAAACAATTGAATAAAGTAATGGAATGTAATGTTATGAAGTATGTTATGATTACAATACATAAGTAAATTATTGAAAAGAAATATGGCCTGAGAAGCTATGTTGAAAGATGAGATTCCGAAAGTATAATATGACATGTAATATGTATATGGATGTGGACATTGTGAGTATTATTTTATGAATGTTCTAATAAGTTATGGAATTGTGGTTTTATGTTAATGATATATGTATATATGTATATAATTATGAGATTAGTAGAAACATATAAAAAGTGTAATTGAAATGGGAAAACATGATAAGAAAATAATGATACATGAAGTTAATATGAGTATGATTTTCTGTAATGTATGTTTATAATATTTTTTTGTACTACTAAGCTTTCGAGCTTAGTGCGGTTGTGTAAATCGCGCAGGTGAGTAGGTGGTTGATCTGAAGTCAAATCGTTATGCCACGTGAAGGGTAAGAGTATTTCGAGACCAACTAGAAGGTGGTGCATACATGTACAATTTAATTATGTTGTATTTTGATAAAAATGTATTCATATGTATAAATGAATTTTGGTAAAAACAAGATCATTATATATATGTAATATCATCAAAAGTATAATGAGTTTGTAAATGTTCTTTAAATAAAATGTATTATGGTTTGGAACTAGAGTGAAGGTTTTTATTCTGAAATGAAAAGTGACATTCTTATACTTTATATACGTACTGCATGTATACAAGGTATATGTATAGTACTTATATAGAGTATGGGGGTGTTACAGTAAGTCTCATTCTCATTCAAAGTTAAAGTCAAAATTAATTAGTACAGAACATAATGTCTTTGCATCACATCTTGTTTATGCATTGTTAGTTTTACCAGAATTACACATAAAGAAAGGCATATATGAAAAAATAAATCCAAAAAGAAGTCTTGATAATTTAGATTTTATTTGTTTAAAAGAATAAAAAGAAAAGAGATATAGAAAGCCTTGCCAAAAGCGATAAAAGGCATAGTAAACGAAAAAAAAAAAAAAAGAGCAGAACTTCAGAATTGCTAAATGTTCTGAGAAAAGTTTGACTAAATGCCCATAATCGAATTAGAGATGAAAACCAGCTGATGTGGACATTGGAACATTAGTTCAATAAGAAATACTATTGCAGGATTCCACATTCAGAAGGAATTCCTATAGAATTCTTAGACTTCCAGCACGCATTGGAGTTCAACGTGCCAAGAGCAAGGGTTCACTCTCTTGACAAGATCATATCAGAGTTCAACCTTGTAGAGCTATTCAATTATTGTCTCTTATATTATGTCAGAGTCTCAGAATATGACGTTCAGATGACAGACATGCTGTCATTCCTTCCTTCAAAGGTTTACAGCAAGCTGAAAGAGTTACTAGTCAGAAATAAGGTGATCAAGATTGTTATCTATTCTTTCATTTAGGATGTGATCAGTGCAATGAAACTGCAGCACACATATCATGGCATTTACTTTATGCCAAGAAGTTTTGATCCAATAACTTGCAGTCCATATCCAAAGCATCCGGAAGAAGGAGCGAGATTTCATGATTTCGTGGTTAATGATATCACAAGATTGAAACCTGGACCATTGTCCGAGAGCATCACAAGGCCAAATTCAAGTGAATTATTTTCCATGAACAGATGAGATCCTACTCACTAAGGATTCACTGGTCATTGTTGCCCACTGTGAACCTCGGTTTTCCGCCCGAAAAGGATCCGGGCGAAAGTTCACTCGTTGTCGGGAGTCGCCACTCAGTTTATTTTGTTCGAAGGGAAAAACTAAGAAAACCCTTGTTTGACTCCAATAATGCATCCAATGTAAAGGCTTCTAGTCTGCGAACCCAAGGAGGATTCGGGGACTATGTCATGCTTTTGATTAACTTGCAAAAATGGAACAAATTTAAAAAAACAAAAAGATTGTTGGTAGTTTGTGGACTTGCTATTTGGGGTGAATCCCAAACATGCCTACATACTCCCGTTTGAATAGGAGATCAAAGCCCATGTAGTTCGGAAAAGCCTATTTAAAGGCGATGAAAATTATGCTTCATGCATGTGTGTGTGTATGCTTCGTGCATTGTCAGGCTTCATGCCAAAGATGTGAGATTTAGGTACTTTGTACCAAAAGAGTGGAATTTAGGCTCCATGCCAAAGGTTGATTTTAATTGAGTCGGGCTTCATGCCAGAGTTGTGAAATTTAGCACTTAGTGCTAAATGGTGCAATTTTAGGTACTTTGTACCAAAAGAGTGCAATTTAGGCCATTGGCCAAGTGTTGTCGGGCTTCATGCCAAAGATGTGAGATTTAGCACTTAGTGCTAAATTCTCCAATTTTAGGTACTTTGTACCAAAAGAGTGCAAATTTTGGGCCTTTGGCCAAGTGTGGTTGGGCTCCATGCCAAAAATGTGAATTTCAGCACTTAGTGCTAAATTGTGAAATTTTAGGTACTTCGTACCAAAATGGTGTAATTTAGGCTCCGTGCCAACAGATTGATTTTAATTGTGAAATGTAGGTACTTTGTACCAAAAAGATGTAATTTAAGTCTTTGTGCCAAAGAGGCTGATTGATTAGTCCATTAGGCCTTAGACCTAAAAGGATTAGGTCTTTGACCGAGAAGAAATTGAGAAGAAGATAGAATGCTTATGATATGCTTAAATTGACAAATGATGGATTATAATATTACCTTGCTTAGGATTTTCCCGCTTCGAAGTTCCAGATCTCGTTTTCCTGAACCGGGGATTATGATTCTTGATTACAGATTGTTTCCTGCAGCACATGGTTAGATTTATGCAAATAAAAGTTCTTAATCGTTTTTAAGCGTGAAAAGAATTCGACAACATGAGGCCCACCCGGAAAAGTCCAACCCCCTTTTCTGAAAATCTGAACTGCTATTTATAGGCAAAATCGGACTGTACGGCGGCCGGGCCGCGGGCCGCGAGTCACCGAGCCGCTGGGTCACGGCGGCCGGGCCGCCGATTTTGGCCAGTTTTCGCTCAAACTGATTTTTCGGGAGCTAGAGACCTCCAAAAATTATTCCGGGACCATATCCGTGATCCTCACGTCGTCCCGAACATTTCAAGTACCATATCGATATACTTCCGGTGAATTTTACCGGGGACGTCTGGTCCGGCCCGGTTTTCAGTAGTCTGAGAAAATTGGCATTCCGAGCCTCAAAATTCGAGTGTTCACAATTGCCCCCCACTGGGGTCCATAAAAATGAATTATGGGGCCCAGTGGCTTCTGAAGAGCGAATTTTGAGCGAGGGGTAAAAGATACGCCTTTTGGCACTTCTGGATCGCTTGCAACATTTCTGATTTTTCTGTACCTGCACTTTTGTTAAGCACAAACAGTACATATGTATGCATGATGTCCTCTTCTATTTTTTCAAAAAGGCATTTTTCTTCTTCTTTTTTTTTTCAACCGTTGTATGAACAACTGGACCAAGAGTCTCCATAAGGTTGAAAGGATCAATATGGGAAGATATGGATGGTGCGCTGTTGCTACTTGGGTTGTGAGCTGATGCTACTCTTAGAGGCGCAGCTGGGGATTGGGATTTCTTGCACGCTTGTATCAGATTTTGGAATCCACAAGCTCATGTCTTCAGGTTCGGTGCCCGGATGGACGAGATGTGTCCTCTTTTTTAGGAATTCTGCTCAATCATTGGATGTGACTCAAATGCCCCCTTTGTAAGGCATGAGGTTCAAATTGGCTATGTGGGGTCTTTTCAGAGGCTTTTCAACTTTACAAGGCCTCAAGCTCAAGCCATCAGTAATTATTTCTAGTAAAGAACTTAGAAATAATCCTCTAGGAAGTCCAACTCCACTGGGGAAGGAACTTGAATTTTTCTGAAGTTGCCCCCAAATTATTTTCGGAGTTACTCTAACTGTTCTTCAAACTTGGGTTAGGAACCATCAGATGATCAGGCCTTTTACAGAGCCTTCCCTTATTCAGACTACTCCTGAGTACAGAACTCGGTTTATAGCTGAAGTTTGGCCACTTGAAAAGCCAAGGAGGCTTGCATTGCTGCAAGAGCTGGAGGGAAATGAGGTGGTTCCTCTTAACGAGGAGAAGGCAGACGCTGCAGACTCTGCAGACTCTAGGGTTGACCTTTTTTTTTTTTTTGACGTTTTGGACTTATGGTCTGACTCTTTTTTGTTGGTTTTTTGGTACTTTATGAAAGGAATGACTCTTTTTGAATAAATGACTCCCTTGGGAATGAATGACTCTTCTTGGGATGAATGACTCTTTTTTGAATGAAGGACCCTTTAATTTGCTTTCCAAGCATTATCTACTTTATTTATTTGCTCTAATTTTTGCCTAAGCCGTCCTTTCGGATTTTCAACTTAGCGAGCTCTTACCCATTCTTGCCTAAGCCGCCCTTTGCGGGTTTTCGACTTAGCGGGCCCCACTATTGCCTAAGCCGCCCTTTGTGGGTTTTCGACTTAGCGGGATTTTTTTTGTTGTCTGTTGTTTTTTTTTTTATGTTGGCAAAAGAAAAATGAATGATTTTTATTAAAATTTAGACCGTGCTCAAGGAGAGCTGCCTACATATCTCGAATTAGTTTGCGAGAATCAGGTCTAATGTAGTTCATTATTGGAATGCATGATCATATATAATATTTCTTCAGTTGATCCAGATTGCATGGGTTTGTGAACTCCAGACCATCCAAATAAGACAAGATGACGGCTCCGCCGGAAAGTATTTTCTTCAAAATGTAGGGTCCCGCCCAATGAGGACAGAACTTCCCACGAGGATCTGTAACAGGTGTTCTGATCTCTTTCAGGACAAAACAACCTTCTCCCAACTTTCGATCTTTTGACCTTTTTGTTGAAATGTCTGGCCATTCGCCTCTGATATCCTTGAATCTGATGTAGAGCTTGAAGTCTTTTTTCATCCAAACCCAACAACTGATGATGATAACTGCTGATCCATTCAGCTTCATTTATCTGACTTTCTTGAATTATTCTCGCCGATTAAACTTCCAGTTCAATGGGGAGTACTGCTTCCATTCCGTACACCAAGGAATATGGGGTTGCCCCGGCTTAATTTATGTTTTGTATGATCACCTTTATAGACTTATTTGCTGCTTCTACAACTCCATTTGTTTGGGATCTATAAGGAGAGGACTTATGATGTTGGATCTTCTTATCCTTCAAGAGCTTAGCAAATTCTGCTTGGAAATGAGTCCCATTATCAGTGATAATCTCAAATGGCATTCCGTATCGACAAAGGATGTTGGTTTGGACAAACTGTGCTGCCTTTTTGGAGTCTAATTCTGCATAGGAAGCTGCTTCAACCCACTTTGTGAAGTAATCCGCTGCTACCAAGATAAACTGATGTCCATTCGAGGCTTTTGGATGTATTTTTCCAATTATATCAATTCCCCAAGTAGTGAAGGGCCATAGAGAAGTGATCGGATTCAGGGCAACGGGAGGTTACTCCTGCAGCTTAGCAAATATTTGGCATTGATGACATCCTTGCACAAATGCCACGCAGTCTGTGTTCATGGTGGACCAATAATATGCCAAATTGGCCTGATGTTACACCAAAGAGTCACTTTGCAGGATTTAAGCTTCAAATTGTACTTGCGAAGTCTAAGGAAGAACTTCTCAAGTGCTTAGACATGCTCTTCTGGAGATTTTGACTTGACAATCATATCATCAACATACACTTTTACTTCTTTGTAAATCATGTCATGAAAGATTGTCGTCGCCATCCCGTCTATTAGCAAATCAATGCGTGGTAGCGGGAAATCGTCCTTGGGACAAGCTTTATTCAGATATCTGTAGTCAACACACATCCTGACCTTTCCGTCTTTCTTCGGGACCGGTACAATTTTTGATAACCAGGAAGGGTAGGCAATTTGGTTCTATGAACTTATTGTCCAGTTGCTTGGCAACCTCTTTTTTAATCTTCAAAGACCATTCTGGCTTCATTCTGCTCAATTTTTGCTTAACCGGCTTTGCATCGGGGTATAGCGAAATCTTGTGAACTGCTATGGCTGGGTCTATTCCCGTGACATCACTTGTCTTCCACATGAAGCAGTTGGCATACTTTCTGATGCACTCAAGAACCTGTTCCTTATCCACACAATCACATGCATTATATGTATGTTCATTTTCTTTGCCAATTATTATCTTTTAATTTATTTCTTTTATTTCATTTATTTCATTTTTGCTAGATAATACTTGGAAAGCAAAAGACACAGGGTAACCAAGAATTTGAAGAGTTTCATTGATAATGGCGGAGTCATTCTCCAAGATTACATTAAATGTGACATTTGGGTTCTCTAAACCTGAAGCTATAGAGGACTCAAAACTAGACTCTGGCTTGGTGTTTGACTCAAGATTTGACTTGGTAAGAGACTCAGGTTCAGGATGTGACACTGGACTAGGTTTGACTAGAGCAGCTTGTCTCTCCTCGGCATACCAGTTCATTAGTGGCCCATCTATGGTCTTGATCAGCTTGGTGAAGCCCCTTTTTGTCTTCAAAATTAGTTACCATAACAACCTCATCAAAGAGACTAGGCTGCATGAAATCTTCCACAGTGATGGCATTGATGGAATGATTGAGCAAGGGGTTAGTGTTAATGTTTGGTTGCCTCCTGAGAGGAATGATGTCACCACTATCCACCAAATCCTGGATGCGGTTTTTCAAAGTCCAGCAAGCATCTGTTCTGTGACCATTTCCTTGGTGGTACTCACAGTACTCATCGGCCCTGTAATTGGAGGGTAATGGGTTTGGAGGAGGCCTTGGGTCCAAAGGCTTCAAATATTTCCCTTCCACGGCCTTTTTAAACACTAGGTGAAGGGGCATCCCAATGTCGGTATATTGCCTTCTTGGCTGATTTCTTTGCCCAAGATTGCCCACATGTAAAGGATTAGCAGGGGCAATATTGGCCACTTCATTAGCAGCTTGGCCTTGTTTTTTATGCTTCGAGATAGCTTCTTCATCTACTATCTTACCCAATTGTATCAGATCTTCTACCTTGGTTGCAGTCGCAATGAGCGATTTGAAAGTAGGTAGGTATTGGGTTTGCAATTGGGCTTGATATGTAGGCTTTAAATTTCTGATTATGATATCAATCTGCTCTTGTTCAGAAGGGCGATTGATCATTTGGGCGGCCTTTGCCCTCCACCTCGTAAGGAACGAGGAGAAGGGTTCATTGTTGTTCTGCTTGGTAGTCTCAAGTTCCCTTCTGGTGACATCCACCTCAATATTGTAGTGGTATTGAGTGTTAAATGCATTGCAGATGTCTTCCCAGGTCTTAATCTTGGCATGGTCCAGGCTTACAAACCACTTGAGGGCAGCACCAGTCAAAGATTGTTGGAATAATTGAGCAAAAAGCTCATCATTTAAACCCCAAGGGCTTAATGCCCCTACATACATCTTGAGGTGAGTTTTAGGGCAAGTAGTCCCATCAAATCTGTCCATCCCAGGCATCTTGAATTTTGGAGGCAATCTAGCTTGGGGAAACAAGGATAAAGAATCCATGTCTACCACCTCTTTATGAGTTTTCATGGCAGTGATTGACCTTTCCAGCAATTCAAGTTTTCTTTTCAGTTCATCAGTTTCAGTGACATTCTTAGAGGGTGGATCCTCCAAATTGATGACAGGGGTATTCTGAGCAGTCATGGGGGTACTAGTTTGTCCCACAATAGGTTCTTTCCCTAAATTTCCAGAAGTAGTGGCTGTCTTTGGTACCCCTCCCAATTCAGCCAAGATGGCTACCCTCTGGGCGGCTAAAGCTTCATCAATTTTTTCTTGCATCCTAGCTTCAATTTCCTTAGCCTGTGCATCTAACAAGGCCTTGATCTGTTCAATTGTAGCCATTTCAGGAATTGGAGTGGTTGGTGAAGTTGGAGTGGTAGAGCTTGTGGGTGATTGCCCAGTTGGAGTTGGTGTAGTTTGTGTAGGTGACGGCACACGGATGGTGGATACCTGAAAAGGTCAAGGGTAAAAGATCAGGGTAGTGTGTAGGGTAGGAAAACTCTTGGTCCACTTGCACATATCAAAAGATTTTCCCCAAAACCGTGTTGTTATGTTGCATGAATGCACCTCATCACATCACAATTCATTTTAATGGTATGTGGCACTATCATTGGGTACATACAACCTAAGGGAAGGTTCTATTGGCACATGAAAAATAGAGAATCGGCTTATAATAGGGACCCTTGAGTCTTGAGTAAGATATACCTAACCACATGTGAAACAAGGAGTTTCGCGTGGGTCCAACAGTACGATTACTCATGGGCCACTCCAAAAGGATTGGAATGGTTTGCGACAACAGGGAGGACGCTTTGGCTGTCCGCCGGCATAATCAAGGAGACCTGCCGGTCAGCGCTACTTGCTATCCAGACTCAGAATTTTGAACAAAAAGAGAAGAAATTCATTTGAAAACAATTTTTTATGCCATGGAGGAAAATGATTCCCCCATATATGCAAGAGAAAAAGATTCTCTGAATGACAAAACAAATGCACATTTAGCCAAACAAGAGATCCATCCAAGGAAAAAGATTCCTTTTGCCAATCTTCATTCCAATATCCTTAAGGAGAGGATATATATTGCTAGGGTACCCTGCAAAATGAATAAAAACACCCTAAAGAAGGGCAAATTAGTCAAATAAGCAATAGTAGCCTATTAGGATCCCATAAATTATTTTTATGGTCTCCCGTGGCAAGTTAATCAAATAATCAATAGTAGTCCACTAGGATCCCATAAATGGTTTTTATGGTCCCCAGTGGAGTCGCCAGATTGTGAACCTCGGTTTTCCGCCCGAAAAGGATCCGGGCGAAAGTTCACTCGTTGTCGGGAGTCGCCACTCAGTTTATTTTGTTCGAAGGGAAAAACTAAGAAAACCCTTGTTTGACTCCAATAATGCATCCAATGTAAAGGCTTCTAGTCTGCGAACCCAAGGAGGATTCGGGGACTATGTCATGCTTTTGATTAACTTGCAAAAATGGAACAAATTTAAAAAAACAAAAAGATTGTTGGTAGTTTGTGGACTTGCTATTTGGGGTGAATCCCAAACATGCCTACATACTCCCGTTTGAATAGGAGATCAAAGCCCATGTAGTTCGGAAAAGCCTATTTAAAGGCGATGAAAATTATGCTTCATGCATGTGTGTGTGTATGCTTCGTGCATTGTCGGGCTTCATGCCAAAGATGTGAGATTTAGGTACTTTGTACCAAAAGAGTGGAATTTAGGCTCCATGCCAAAGGTTGATTTTAATTGAGTCGGGCTTCATGCCAGAGTTGTGAAATTTAGCACTTAGTGCTAAATGGTGCAATTTTAGGTACTTTGTACCAAAAGAGTGCAATTTAGGCCTTTGGCCAAGTGTTGTCGGGCTTCATGCCAAAGATGTGAGATTTAGCACTTAGTGCTAAATTCTCCAATTTTAGGTACTTTGTACCAAAAGAGTGCAAATTTTGGGCCTTTGGCCAAGTGTGGTTGGGCTCCATGCCAAAAATGTGAATTTCAGCACTTAGTGCTAAATTGTGAAATTTTAGGTACTTCGTACCAAAATGGTGTAATTTAGGCTCCGTGCCAACAGATTGATTTTAATTGTGAAATGTAGGTACTTTGTACCAAAAAGATGTAATTTAAGTCTTTGTGCCAAAGAGGCTGATTGATTAGTCCATTAGGCCTTAGACCTAAAAGGATTAGGTCTTTGACCGAGAAGAAATTGAGAAGAAGATAGAATGCTTATGATATGCTTAAATTGACAAATGATGGATTAGAATATTACCTTGCTTAGGATTTTCCCGCTTCGAAGTTCCAGATCTCGTTTTCCTGAACCGGGGATTATGATTCTTGATTACAGATTGTTTCCTGCAGCACATGGTTAGATTTATGCAAATAAAAGTTCTTAATCGTTTTTAAGCGTGAAAAGAATTCGACAGCATGAGGCCCACCCGGAAAAGTCCAACCCCCTTTTCTGAAAATCTGAACTGCTATTTATAGGCAAAATCGGACTGTACGGCGGCCGGGCCGCGGGCCGCGAGTCACGGCGGCCGGGCCGCGAGTCACGGCGGCCGGGCCGCCGGTCACGACGGCCGATTTTGCCTCCAAAAATTATTCCGGGACCATATCCGTGATCCTCACGTCGTCCCGGACATTTCAAGTACCATATCGATATACTTCCGGTGAATTTTACCGGGGACGTCCGGTCTGGCCCGGTTTTCAGTAGTCTGAGAAAATTGGCTTTCCGAGCCTCAAAATTCGAGTGTTCACACCCACAGGTAAGAATCCAATTATAAAGACCAATGAGTCAGCACTCGTATAAGAATACATGGATGAGTGCAATGTTGAGTTAGAAATTTTGAATGATGAATTCTTTGACTTCAGTAGTGATGAAGACGAAGAGACTATGATGAATATGGACAACTTGATGGAAATTTGAGTCAGGGATTGATGAACTGTCCATATAATGTTTTGATCTTATTTCTAGATCAATAAAAGAACAAAACAAAGTTCTTAACTTCCTTATCTCAGGAAGAAGATAAAGTCTATTATCCAAGTGGCTTATCTTTAGCCATTGATTTAATTTTTTAAGGCTTATCCTTGGTCTTAATACGTATTTCATTATTAATACTTATTGTAGTACTTAATGAGTTTTAGTCTTACTCATCATTTCACTTTAAACTAATAAGACAGTTCACTATGATTCAATGCCAAGATGACAAAAGAATCGAATCATCACTAGCAACATAATAAGTTATTGTCCAAGTCCTTATTTCAGGACAAAATATCAAAATATTATTTCTTATGACTATTGCAACATTTACAAGAAAGCTTGGTAGATAAATGTGCTACCTTACTGTGAGTGGGGATTTTTGTCCCCACTCCCAGTGGAATGGTTCTTGCGACTTCGACACTATTTATGCTTAGGGCCTTAGAGAACACGTACCTAAGCCCGAAGAAAAATGGAGTTGTCACCTGGACGGGCCAGAAAAAAAAAAGGGGTGGATGACTCGATTCCTAAAGAATCCCCAACCCCCTAATGGGTTTGGAAAGTTGGGTACGCATGGAGAAGGTGAGAAATGGCCCAACACCGCCACAACGCCCTGTCATTAGAACCGGCCTCCTTTGCAGGTCTTAATATTATAAAATTCTTAAGTATAACTATATTATCCATATTACATGTAATAATTAAAATAAAGCATCATTATATTAAAATCAAAGCAATGTCCAATCAAAAGCAAATAAATGGACACCCACCCGAAGATAAAAACATGTCCTTACATCATCCATGTTTAAACTAAATAGGACACCCACTGAAAGGTGGAAACATATCCTTTACATTGGTCCAAAATATAAAAGCTATTTAAATTACATGATATTTAACTAATGAGGTACCCATAAAGTGGAAACATACCTCTTACAATTTTAATACTAAAACAAACAAAAAATAACAATAAAGAAAACATCCAACCATGATAAATTAAATAAATCAAGCATTGAAATTAAATAAATCAACTATCAAAGCATATAATAAACTACATAATCAAATCTAAAATTAAATAAAACAAGTAAAGATACAAATTAGGGTTTACTGTTTCTATTTAAAGTTCTTTAATTAACATTTAGGGTTTTGGAATTTTAGAATTATTATTGTTTTTATTTAGGCTACTGTAAAGATTTTGGAAAATTGGAATGAATTAGGGTTTTATGAATTTAAGAAAGTAGTAAGACTTTTTTGGTTAATCAAATTAGGGTTTAGGGGTAACATCATGAAATTAGGGTTTTGAAATCTTAAGACATTAGAGTTTATAATTCATGGTTACTGGATTGTGATTTTAGGTTTACTGTATTAAGTTTTAATGTTTAAATTTATTAGATAGGATTTTTAAGTTCACTGAATTAGGGTTTAGGAAAACTTAGGGTTTACTGTTTTGTTCTTTTGAAAAAGTTAGGATTTTTGGTATTTTAGAAAACATATTTGTTTTAGGATTCAAGAAAACAGTTTAGAGTTTTATAAAATAATTATGATTTTTAGAAAACGTAAAGCGAACTAGGGTTTGGAGATTTAAGAAGACATTTGGCGATTTTGGATAAAAAGTTATGGTGTAGATGAAAATAATTGGGAAAAACAATTTAGGGTTTTAAAGCTTTTGGAAACAAAAGAAACCCTTTAGGGTTTTTAAGGATTTTGGAAACATAAGAGTAATTTAGGGTTTGTGAAGTTTTTTGGAAATGGAAGAGTAGTTTAGGGTTTTTAAGATTTTTGGAAGCAGAAGAGTAGTTTAGGGTTTTTAAGATTTTTGGAAACAGAAGAGTAGTTTAGGGTTTTTAAGGTTTGATCACTGATTAAGGTTACTGGATGAACATATTACCAAGTTTAATGATTTAAGTTACTTAGTGATGCAAGAAAGGATCCCTTGAAGCTAGCAAGTGGACCAATCACTAGGAGCAAGGCAAAGAGATATCAAGCTAGTATGGCTTTGCATATTCAAGAAGAGATTTCCAAAGAGCTTCAAGAATTATTATTCAAGAAGATGGAGATAGAGCTTGAAGAAGGCACACCAAAGCTGATTATGATGCTTAGTGTGGAAGCTAAAGGCTAGCTAAAGAAAGGTCCAACGTGCAAGAAAGGTCCATGGGGGTTCATATAAAGCCTTGGGAAGTAATTTAAGGCCCATGGACAGCCCAAATAGTGTGGGGCGTTTCTTATGTTGAAGGGATTAGTTTGGTTGTTTCCATACTTTATATTTTCCTTAGTGGATTAGGATTTTGTTTCCATACTTTATATTTTCCTTAGTGGATTAGGATTTTGTTTCCATACTTAATGTTTTCCTTATGCAATTAGGAATGTTTTCCTTATGCAATTAGGAATGTTTTTCTTATGCAATTAGGAATGTTTTCCTTATGCAATTAGGAATGTTTTAGTCTTAATTTTCCATATTCAATTAGGAATTTTGTAACCCTTATTTAAGGGCACTATTAGGCCGAATTTCAGATACAACAATTAATAAAAATTTTTGAATTCTTCTACAAGTTCTTCTTGTGAATTTTCGTGTGAGAGAGATTAGAGTGGATTCTTTAATTCTTTCTTTGCATCAAGAATTAAGTTTACTTATCAACAAGAGTTGTGGCATTTTCCTTCTTCTTACCAACTAAATCCTTCAATCATGGTGAGTTCGCGTCTCTTTATAGGCGTTGGGTTCCTTAGGAGGTGATTATCAAGTTTCAAGGAGTTCTCTACCATTGTTATACGTTGGGTTTGCTGCCATCATTGCTAAGGGTCCGCGTCACTTAGAAAACAAATAATGGAAACATTGTAAATAATTATCAAATCAAAGATTTATAATCAAACCTCCGTTCGTTGGTTCCTCCACAATTTGATTTCTGGATGAACAAAGACAAAGGCAAGGTTGCTGCCTTTGATGGATTGATTGCTTCTTGTTGCTAGCTTTTTTGCCGTTTCTTGCTTCTCTCAAATCTGAAGTCCCAAGTCTAGCTTAGTAACACAAATTTTTTATCCCCTTAATTCTGACTTTTAATGTGTTATTTATAGGAAAAATCATAAACCTACTTCTAATTGTTTAAGGAAACTAAAATTAATTAGGAAAAGAAACCAAAACCAAATAGAATTTGGTTTCGAAAAAACTTCATTGGAAAATTGCACTGGCAAAAAAATTACTGGCGAAACTGCGAGGATTTGCTAGGGGTGCTGGGCGGCCAGCCAATTCGCCGCAGGAATTTCCTGCGGGAGAATTGGCCTGGCCAATTGAACATTCGGCAATGAAGTTTTTTGTCGCCGATTTTTATTTTTATTTTTGTTTTTATTTATTATTTTTATTTTTATTAACTTCACCATTTTTATTAAAAATTATAAATTATAAATACTAAAATAAATATTATTTAATTAAAATACCACAAAAATTATTTTGGACTATATAAAAAATATCGGACCAGACCAGTCAAAAATTAAGGATCTACAGTTTGCCTCCTGCTTGAACGATCTGAGACTTCTGTAAAAGAGAGCGAAAAGCAATAAGACTTAATTTTTCTGAGATGGTTGAGGTTTTGGGTTCTGGACCCGGTTCTTGTTATGGACTCAAGGATAATTTTAGGTTCTGGACCTAAGGGTAATTTGGGTTCTGGACCCGAGCTAAGTTCTGGACTTAAAAGAGATTTTAGGTTTTGGACCTAAGGATAATTTGGGTTCTGGACCCGAGCCAAGTTCTAGACTTTTAAGAGAAATTTTAGGTTCTGGACCTAAGGGTAATTTGGATTCTAGACCCTTGCTAAGTTCTGGAATTAAAAGATATTTTAGGTTTTGGACCTAAGGATAATTTGGGTTCTGGACCCGAGCTAAGCTCTGGACTTAAAAGAGATTTTAGGTTCTGGACCTAAGGGTAATTTAGATTTTGGACTCGAGCTAAGTTTTGGACTTAAAAGAGATTTTAGGTTCAGGACCTAAGGATAATTTGGGTTCTGGACCCGAGCTAAGTTCTGGACTTAAGAGAGATTTTAGGTTCTGGATCTAAGTGTAGTTTAGGTTTCGGACACGATCTAAGTTCTGGACTTAAGAGAGATTTTAGGTTTTGGACCTAAGGATAATTTGGGTTCTGGACCCGAGCTAAGTTCTAGACTTAAGGAAGATTTTAGGTTCGGGACCTAAGGATAATTTGGGTTCTGGACCCGAGCTAAGTTCTGGACTTAAGGAAGATTTTAGGCTCGGGACCTAGGGATAATTTGGGTTCTGGACCCGAGCTAAGAGAGATTTAATTGTTTGCAAAAAAAATTATAGTTAGTAGTATACTAAAGGAATTTGCAAAAAAATTAGCTAATTTTTACCATGCATATGCATATATCTTCTCCTTGCCCTCCGTGTGTAAAAATATTTTAAAAGTATAAAAATATTTATTTACACGCAAGTATTTGAATGATTAAATTGAATAATTGAGATTCCTATTTATTCACTGTGTAGTCACTGTTTATGCACTATTTAATATTCGTAAATAGTAACCTACTATTTATAAATAGTGTCCTACTATTTATAAATAGTAACTTCTATTCATCAATAGTGAAATTTACTTTTTAAATTTTGTTTTTTCCTTTGCCGTTCCTCTATATAAACGACTGATTTCTTCATTTCATTCACAGCAAACTTTTCATTCCATTCATTCATAGCTATAAGCCTTTCAAGTTTAGCATACAGTTTTGAAAAAATGCATGCTTCAAGATCAAGAACTCATTCTAATGCTGAGTTATTGGAATTTATTCGGCGGCATGAAGATGAAAATATAGGTCTACTAGCCAAGATGCTGCTTCATCGTAGTTCAAATCAAAAGAGCAAGGTAATTATTTATTTTAACAGCAAATTAGTTTTGTTTTTTGTGTGTTTTTTTTTCTTCTTTTTTCTTTTGTTTTTTTCGTAATATATTTATTTTATTTATTTTCTTTTGTTATTTATTTTAATATATTTATTTTTTATTTTTTAGAAAATTTAGGAAAAATATATTAATTTAAGAATTTAATAGATAGAATATAAATTAATTTAGCCTAAGATGGAGCTAGGTAAGTTAACAAAGGCCGACTTTTAAAGATATTTGGGGTGGAGGGTGTGTCTACATCATACCATTGTCGGGCTTTGTAGACGCACCCTCCGCCCGACAATGGTATGATGTAGTGCCTTCTTGAGTAAGGTAGATTATTCAAGATTGCGGCTTCGAGAGCTTCATCTTACAATTACCATCCGAGGAGTGTCCGATAGACCGGAGCGTGATCCAGGCACTTGCAGAATGATGGTTGGACACAACTCATACTTTTCATTTGCCCATTGGAGAGATAACAATTAATCCGGTTGACTTTGCTGCTATAACCGACATTGGGTATAATGGTCTTCCGGTTCCTCTTACCAATGATATTCTGACATTTGAAGAAATTCAACAATTAATTGATATGGAACCATCATTTAAAGGGCCTTTCAAGATAAAAATTGAGCCAATTCGTAGTTATTGGATGAACTACGAAGGACAGGTTCACAGAGACACAACCCAATAGTATGCTCGAGGATTTTTATTGTATTTGCTCAGGTCGACCATTTTAGGCAGCACCGAATCCGCCAACCATTTGTTAGTGTTGAGGGCCCTTACTTATATGAGGATGGTACCACTTTATGGTTGGGGTGAAGCTGGTCTTGCCTGTCTTTACCATGGTCTCGACAAAATTTGCAGAAATAAAAAGTCTTTTATCGGCTTTATGGTGGTTGTCGAGGTACTCTTCTTCCACCAATATCAATTCCATTCTTATTCTTGCATGAATTTGATTTTTATTATTGTTTAGGTATGGGCATATGAGCACAATCTTGTGAAGGTGCCTGGCATTTCCCGAGAGAGAGTCGGGTATCCGAGATTAAAATTTTGGTTGTCAGATCTTGTAGAAGTTCCCGGCTCTCACAATGTGTATAACCAATGCTATTTCTTGAGTTGCCTAACCTGGGACCAGGTAAAATATCATTAGCATACTTTAAAATTTATATGAAAGTTTACTGGACTACAGATGAGCGGACAAACTGGACTTCCTCCATGAATGCTGCACTACCTTTTCATCATACCCGTTGAGTCATTGTCGGCCCTGTGTCTAGTGTCTGGTTTCTCAAAGAGAGAGTATATGAGTGGTTTCTTGGTCCTAAGCAGTGGAGGATCCCGATGTGTTGCTTGAAATATATTTTGAATATCACATCAATGCCGAAGAATGCATGGTGGTTGGCCCGGCATGGTTATGATGTTGAAACATTTCTCTATCCACCGGGTGCATCTTATACCCAGTTTATTCAAATTGGGCTTTTGAACTTTGATGTATCTCCTGTTGGTGTATGGGAGATTTCTGAAGAAAATGAGGATAGAGATGAAGAGGAACATCACGGAGAGGGAGAAGAGTTTGTTCCACATATCGGGGCTAGCACTTCTGAAGTAAACTTTTATCATTTTTCCATTGTAATTGCTTCTTTCTTAACTTGTTTTGACTTTTTTAATAATTGTTGCAGGCTGCTAGCCCATTTGATCATGAGGCTGGACCTTCTTTTACTGTTTCTTCATTTGCTCATTCTAGTCCATCAGATATGCCATTTCATCCACAGGGTATTGATATCAATTACCTGGTAAGTTTTCTTATTTCATGGTAATTTATGCTATATGTATGCATGATTATGTATGTTCTTACTCTTTTCCTTTCTGGCTCACAGTGGATGCTTGAAGAACAAAACAAGAAACTTCAAGTAGAGTTGGCTGCTCGTCGTCAATAGGTTTCTCATTTTGAAAATTTGTATCATCAATCAGAGCAAAATTTTTGAGACTTCCAATTTCAGGGGATGAGAGATCCTGGTACTTCTTCGCCTAGAGGCCTCCAAACTGATGACAATGAGATCCTTTCGTCTACTTCTGATGAGGTCCGTTACAGATCGGAACTCCAAAGTAATAGGGATTCTGGTGCTCCTACTTTGGGTGGACTCGGGATGGGTGATTTGCCTCCTCCTCCAACTGGTGATGATTTTTTCAAAGCTTTATTTGATGATCTACCACCTCCTTCTTAGTGATATATGAATATTGTATCAACATATAATAAGTATAAGAATAATAATGACAATATATAATTCTTACTGCAACTCTTTTTTTTTCTCTTTTTTTCTTTTTATATATATATATTTATATCATCATTACTACGATATAATTATTATACTTTCCTCTTCATATTTTAACATTTACATAGCATCACTACAAAGCCAAATGCAACGTGGCAATTTAAGATTCTTTCGTTGCCAATTCCTTATCCTCATGCATCTCGGCCTCACTTTTCCTTATCAATTTTGGAGAAGCACAATCATCCTATATAAATCACTTTTCTCACCATAATTTCATAAAGAAGCAAGGAAATTTTCTATTTCAAACGTAAAAACTCCTTTTAACAATTCTAATTTTCCTTCATTCATCAACAATGACCGAACTCCTTTTCAATAAATTAAAAGTTATATTTAAAAATATGAATTCCATTCATTGGAAACAAATATCTTGGTCAAAGATTGATACTTTGAAGTGTTTTCAAAATGTTAAATTAGACCATTCCTTTTTACATGCCATAGCTTCTTTTTGGAATGTGGATTCTAGGACATTTAAAATTAATGGCTTTGAAATATGCCCCTTGATTGAAGAATTTAAGGCCATCCTTGGATATCCAAATAATCAACAAATGGTGTTACCTATATTGATTTCCAAGACTCAAAAGAAGATGCAACTGTTATTTCAAATCTCAAAACCCGAAGTTCTACAGTTGATGAGAGGTGAGAAAATTCTGCTTGGTCCCTTAATTGACTTTTGCCTTTCTCATTTGGCTCCTACTAAGGCATGGGGACGTATGCTTTATCTTTGCTTGCTTGGCCAATTCTTGCTTGTTTCTTCTGATGGCGATATTGATCCATGAGTTTTAGATATCATGAACCAAATGGAAGGAGGCTTGTCGC
Organism: Garcia nutans; assembly: GCA_947685225.1. Lineage (NCBI taxonomy): Eukaryota > Viridiplantae > Streptophyta > Magnoliopsida > Malpighiales > Euphorbiaceae > Garcia > Garcia nutans. The sequence continues at coordinate 27,762,795 of CANTUV010000045.1, forward strand.
CGATACCTGTGATCTTAGCCAAGACTTTAGTTGGATTAGAGCAACTTAAATCAGGATCATCAAAGAGACTTACCGGGAGTCCATTTTTGCTTCAGGTAATTACCTAAACTACCCTTTTTGGTTTTTAATTTAGGTTTTCTCTTTCTTCTTCTTCTCTCTCTCTTTTTTTTATTGCTCTAATTTTTGCCTAGTCTGCCCATGCGGGTTTTCGAAACTAGCGAGATATCCTAATTTTTGCCTAAGCTGCCCTTGCGAGTTTTCAACTTAGCGGACTCTCTTTTTTTATATTTAATTTTCCCTCACAGATTTGGCTTCAGGAGCGTCTCTGCTTGCTTGATACTCCATCCATGGATTTTCCCTGATATCTACCACGGCATCATTCCGCTAGGAAACTACTCCATCCTGCTTCTTTATATGCTGACTGGGTTGACTGGATCCACTCACTCGCTGAAGTCAACATCCGTTGGTTGCTACCTTAGTGGAAGATTTCTCGTGTCACCATGTGGACATACTTGATGTATGTTCCTATTGCTGCTCTTCGTTGAGGTACTTGTTATGATCCTCGCCGTCTTAGCCGTCAATATGGAGCTAAGCCTCGTAGTTCTGAATTCACTTTCGATTTAGACATGCCTAGCTTGACTGAAGCCTACTTGGATCGGCTGAAGCAAAGCTGGCCTGCACGTTACACTTATCGTCTGCCATAGATTTTACATTTGTCAATTTAGAAAGTGTATTGTTAGGATGAAAAAAATAATTAAAGTAATAAAAGATGCTTCTTTTCCTTTTATAATTTGTCATCACCTTTTGCTATTGTGTTCATTCATTTCCTTCATATCTGGTTAAATACTTATAACAGTGCACATAGAACAATTTTAATATTAATTCTGTTTTATTAAATTGGGTAACAACCAAACATAAAGCCAGCATACACAAGATCACTCCTGTTGCCAACTAGCCTTTTCGGGTTTTCTAATTGACAATTTTCTCTCATTCAGCCCTAATTATTGCCTAGCCCACCCTTTTGGGTTTTTGAAACTAGTGGACTGCTCTAATTTTTGCCTAGGCCGCCCTTTTTGGGTTTTCAACCTAGCGAGCTCTTTTCCTTTTTCTTCTTTTTTTCTTTCTTCTTTTTTTTATACACAAAACCTCTTCAACCTGTCAATGTTCACTGGCTCACTAAACTCATTCCCGTCCATGTCTGATAACTTCACTGCACCCTTATTCATGACTTGTTTCACAACATATGGCCGTTCCCAGCTAGGCCTAAACTTTCCTCTTGGATCAGATGCATTAGGCTTACATTGTTTCAACACTAAATCCCCGACTTTGAGTTTTCTGATCTTAACTCTTCTATTATAAGCCCGAGCTATCTTCCTTTGATATAGTTGATGATGATACAGTACTTTTAACCTTCTCTCCTCTAGTAAAGCTAACTACGTGTATCTGCTCACTACCCATTCTATTTCAGTCAGTTCAGCTTCCAATACCACTCTTAACGACTTGATCTCAATTTCAATTGGCAACACTGCTTCCATCCCGTAAACCAAAGAGAGTGGTATCATTCCAGTAGGTGTTTGTACACTTGTTCTATATCCTCATAAAGCAAAGGGAAGCATCTCCGACCAATCCCTGTAAGTCTTAGTAATCTTGGACAGAATTTTCTTAATTGTCTTAGTTGTTGCTTCTACCACACCATTAGCCTTTGGTCTATAAGGAGAGAATCGTTGATAATGGATTTGGTACTTCTAGAATAAATCCTTAACTGCTCCTTGAAACTGTACCCCATTGTTTGATATCACACTGTGCGGGACCCCATACCTGCTGATAAGGTTATTTTCAATAAATCTAGCCATTTGGGTTACGCCCAATTTGTTGAAGGATTCAGCTTTGACCCATTTCAAAAAATAATCTACTGCTACTATAATGAAATATTGACCATTTAAGGCTGTCAGATGTATCTCTCCTATAATGTCAATACCCCAAATGGCAAAGGGCCAGGGTGAAGACATAAAATGCAATTCTTTAGGAGGCATGTGATTCAAGTTACCATACATCTGACATTGCTGGCACTTCTTTACAAACTCAATACAATATCTCTCCATGGTCAACTAGTAGTAACCTTGTCAAATTATCTTCTTAACTAGGGCTAAACCACTCATGTGCGGACCGCAACTTCCTGCATGTATTTTTGACATGATATGTTCCACTTCAGGCTTCCTCAAACATCTCAAATGCACCCCATCAGGCCATCTTCGATATAACTCTCCATGGAATGTGATGTATTGCAAAGACCACTGCCTTATGGCTCTTCTTTCTTTCTTCGTTGCCCCCGACGGGTATTCCCTTTCCTCTAAAAATCATCTTATAATATCATACCACGCATCATGGTCTGTATCAGTTTCTATGATTGTCTCATATTCATAGCAAGGAGTTGATGAACTGGTCAAAATCAGAGGCTTGAGGAATAAGTTGACAGGATTTTCCCATACCGAAGCTAATGTAGCTAGGGCTTCAGCCATCTGGTTTTCTTCTCTTGATAGGTGTATAAACCTGCACTCCTTAAAGTTCTTCTTCATCATGGTCAAGTAATGATTGTATGGTTTTAATTTTTCTTCTTTCAACTCCCACTCTTCAGTTACTTGGGATACTACTAGCAATGAATCGCCAAAAACTTCCACCTTATCCGCCTTCATAATCATTAGGGTTTCGAGACCAAAGATACATGCTACATACTCCACCATATTATTGGTTGCCCTAAATTTCAATTTTTTGGCTAAAGGGATAAGTTCCCCTTTGGGCGATTCTAGTATGACTTCCAAACCTGCTCCTTTCCTATTTGCTGCTCCTTCAAAATACGTTTTCCACCCTTGTACTTCAATTGCCTCAAAATGTTCATCCGGAAATTCCAAGACTACCTCTTCGCTATCTGGTAATGGTTGTTGGGCCAGGAATTCTGCCACTACTCTACCTTTTATTATTTTCCTGGTTACATATTGAATCTCAAATTCTTCTAATATTATCAACCATCGACCATACTTCCCAATCAAAGAGGGTGTCTCCCATAAGTATTTCATTGGATCCAACTTGGAAATTACTTGCACACTATACAATTGAAAGTAATGCCACAACTTCTTAGAAGATCAAACCACGGCTATACATGACTTTTCAATGATACTATACTTAATTTCATAAGGTAGGAGCTTTCTACTTAAATAATAAACTGCATGCTCAATCCCTGACTCATCTGCTTGGGCTAGCATGGCCCCTACTGACTCTTCTTCTACTGCTAAGTATAGTAATAGAGGTTTGTCGGGTTTGGGTGGTTTCAAAATAGGTGGATTTAGTAGATACTCCTTTATTCGTTCAAAGGCCTTTTGACACTCTTCATTCCATAGGACCGACTAATTCTTTTTAAGCAATTTGAAGATAGGCTTACAGATTGTTGTGAGCTTTGCTATAAACCTGCTAATGTATTGTAGTTTACCAATGAATCCCCAAACTTCTCTCTCCGTCTTAGGGGCTAGCATATCGCTAATTGCTTTAACTTTGTCAGGATCAATCTCAATGCCATTCGGACCGATCACATGTCCCAACAATTTGCCTGAGGTAACCCCGAACACACACTTCTTAGCTTATATTTCAATGCTCTATCGAAGAATAATTCTAAATTTTGGAAGTTCCCTTGTGTCTGATTTCACCATCATATCATCAACATGTACTTCAACTTCTTTGTGCATCATGTCATGAAATAGTGTGGTGGCCATCTGTTGGTAGGTTGCTCCAGCATTCTTCAAGCCGAATGGCATCACCCTATAACAAAATATACCCCATGTAGTAATGAAAGCAGTTTTGGCTTTATCCTCTTGGGTTATTAACACTTGGTTGTATCCAAAAAATCCATCTATAAATGAGTGTAGCACGCTAGAGGTTGCGCTATCAATGAGAACATCTATATGAGGTAAAGAAAAATCATCTTTAGGGGAAGCCTTGTTTAAATCTCTATAGTCCACACAGACCCTTATTCTTCCATCTTTCTTTGGCATGGGCACTATGTTTGCTAGCCAATCTGGATATTCTATCACTTCAAGGAACTTCACTTGTATTTGTTTAGTGACCTCTTCTTTAACCAATTCAGCCCACTCAGGTCTTAATCCCCTAAGCTTTTGTTTGACAGGTTTCATGTTAGTGTAAGTAGGAATAAGATGATCGGCTATGTCTCGATCTATACCAGGCATATCCTCATAAGACCAAGCAAATACTTCTTCATATTTTTTGAATATTTTTTCAAATCTCTCTCTCTCTCATCAGGAGTAAGGTCGAATGCTATGCTAATGTTTTTAGAATTTTTGATTGTTCCCAAATTTAATGATTGTGTGTTAACAGAATTAATATTAAAGATGCTAATGTAACTGCTATTTGAATGTATGCAACCATCAGGAGAAACATCACACAAGTAAACAAAATCAGACTTTATTGCATTCATTTTGGAAAATAAAACATCATCATCCTCATATAAAGCAGACAAATTAAAATCAAAATCAAAATCATTATTCTCAAAATCATAAGGCAGAATGTCTTCAAACTTTTCTTCAACCAGGGCAGCAATCTCCTCCGGAGTCTTCTCGGCTTTCAAGACAGCTTCCTTCTTCTCTTCCGGATTGGATTCTTTGTTAGCTGGAAGGGTGAGCTCTTTCTTCACTTGCTCCACTAGCTTGGCAACATCTATAAAAATTTCAAAACCCGGGATCAACTTTCCCATGAACATGATTGGCTCGGGCTTTCCTTGGAGTGGTCCCATGTCTGGAGCTTTGCCAAAGATCTCTTCAAGTGGTAGGAAGCTCATCTTCTCATTCTTGTTTGGCTGGACATTGTTGGCTTCATCATATCCCAACCCCTTCTTGGAAGTTTGAGTTCTAAAATCTGGCAGCTTTGTCAAACCGGCCTTACTTTTTCCAATATCAGCTCCAGGAAGGTAGTTCATGTTCTTCATCATATTCAAGACTTTGGAGTCCACTACTTCATCATCAGATATTGTAGCTACTTGGAAACCATCGAGAGGCCCCTCAATCATTAGAGCATTAACAACCTCATTATCTTCGGCCTCGATGACCACTGTCTCATCTCCGCTAGGGAACTTGATCTTTTAATGAAGGGTGGAAGGAACTCCACCAAGAGGATGAAACCATGGTCATCCCAAGAGTAAGGTGAAGGTAATAGGTATGCCCAAAACAACAAATTCAACAATAGATTCAATTGGACCAACCTTGACAGCAGCTTTGAAAGTTCCTTTGGCATGTCTCTTAGTGTTGTCATAAGCCCGAATGGTTACCTTGGTCAGGTTTAGATCCCTTGTTGACATGGCTAGTTTTGGCAATATTTTAAGTGGACAAACATTTATGGTGGACCCATCATTGACCATTACACATGGAGTCCTTTTCCATTTAATTTTTTATTTTGATAAAAAGAGGGCGGATGTGATCTCTCCCCTCTTCTGGCAAATCCGCATCTAAAAAGGATACCGCTCCCATATTAACTTCCTCTTCTCTTGAATATCTTTACATTTCATTACTCCTCCAATTTTTATAAAGTTTATCAATTCCTTCGGTGTTATGGAGGTAGAAATTGGCATGCTAGCCAAGGCCTTGGCCATAGTCTCTCGGTGTTTTTTAGAAGTAGCCAATAAGTCCTAAATGCTAACACATGCTTGGGTTCTTTTCAATTGCTTGAGCACAATATCATCTTCCTCTTCTTATTCCCTACTTCAACTTCCTTTCCCTTATTAATTTCTACCTCCTTTAGGCGGTGGCCTTGCATAAGGCTTACCGGATCTAGTGTTCATTACTTCATCTTCTTCGAGCTCGGACAAAGTCCATTCCTCCTTCTTGGATACAAGATCATCCTCACTATCGCTTGAATCCCAAAACCCATTGGCAACACAAATTGCTACTTCTTTACCCACCATAGCTTATTTAATTTCACCAAATATCTCTTCTTCTTTGGTTGCTTCTCCACCCACATCTTGGAAAGAGGACATAACGAAACTTTCATGCAAACCTCCTCCAATCATGAAGGTTGCCGGTGATGGTACTCTGTTGAACCTTGGTAATGGATTGTCTTTGGTGTTTGGCTTGTTGGGCTCGGGCAGCTTTCCACTATCAATTAAATTTTGGATCTTATGCCTCAACCTCCCACATCTATCCGTGTCATGCCCTTGCATTTGATGAAACTGACAAAATGCTTTAGTGTCAAAATTAGGTGGGAGAGGGTTAGGCAAAGGATGAGGATTTAAGGGTTGTAACAATCCCTTTCTTTGAAGCTTATTGAGAACCCAAGACATCGATTTCCCCAATTCTGAAAACTGCCTTCTTGTTCCTTGGTTAATAGCATTAACACCGACTACCTTTTGCATGCTTTGGCTACCAGACTAATAGTTTCCTTTCTCATTCCTTCTTATTGAAAAACAGTTCTTCTCTCTTTCCCATTCTTTGATTTGCAGACCAGCTTGGAGGAGATCTTTGAAATCACGAATGAGTGTATGAGACATCCTTTCACAAAGACTAGGTAACACTCCTCTTACAATCATCCTTATTTGATCATATTCATCGGGCCTTTTCTTGAGCAAAGCAACCTTATTTCTTCATCTTTTCACATAGTCCACAAAATTTTCATTTGGTCGTTGCCTAATGGACTCAACTTCCATTAAGGTAACTTCCATTTCAACATTGTATCCATATTGTTGGATGAAGGCCTTGTATAGTAGATCCCAACTCTTTTGTGTTCCTTCTTCTAAGGTATTGAATCAATTTTGGATAACAGGATCCAATGAGAGCATAAAGTACCTTAGAGTTTGAGCCTTAGTAGCTCGGGCAGACTGCATAGCAGTGATATACTGCTTCACATGGAGATGAGGATTTTCGGATCCATCAAACTTCGCAAAAGATGGCATCTTGAACTTGTACGAAACTTCTTCATCTAGCTCAAATAATTTGTCAACTTCAGATATTTATTTGATTTTCTGCTTCTTCTCAAATTTCTTTTCTAAATCTGCGATCATCTTTTCAACATCAGAAGTCTCGGTTTTCTCCATAACTGATCTTTCAACAATCTCCGGTTCTTTCTTTTTATCTTGAGGATCTTGGAAGTATTGAGCCCAATCATCATCATCATCAATGATCACCTTATCATCATCAAAAACCACTTCACCATCTTTAGTCTTCCCTTTGTCCTTTGGCTTCTTAGTGCTAGTAGATGCTTCGGCATGATTTCCCAAAATTGTAGCCAATTGGTTCTTCATGGTCTCAGCTAGGGCCTCTTTTATTTCTTCCATCTTGGTATTGAGGGCATCATCCACCATTCTTTGAATTTGTTCGGGCTCTATTGCTTTTGGTGAAAAAGAGATTGAGTTGTTGCTAGATTCTTCATCTCCGGTGTAGGTCGGATTGTCATAAGCTTTTGAACTGTCATAATCTAGGGCTGTGAGCCAGAAAGGATCAATGATATGATATGCAAATGTATGTATGCATGTATGTACAAACAATCAACAAAGATAAGTAGAACGTCCCTTCCAACCTTATAACATCCACACACGAATGGTGAGTCTCTTTTCCTAGGTATATGGTTAACAAAATACCAATATGGGGTATCTTATTTTTGAATAATTCCCTCAGACATTTCAACTAATAGTTATATTTTCAAAAAGGGAAATCAGTTTATGATAATTCCCATTAATTAGGTTTTAATCCATTCAACCAACTAAAGTAGCTTTTATGCTATATTGGATTAAAACTAAATTAAGAGGTTTATTATAGATATATTTCTCACTTGAAAAAGCAACTAATGATTCATGCCAAAAACAAGCCCATGGTTAATTATTCTTAGTATAAACTAGGCTCACAATTGATTTTTAGTATTTCGTAATTGACCTAAATAATTGTAAGCTCTTTTGAAGAAAAGGTTGGATGAAAATAATTTTGTTTCTAAGCGCATTGTAAAAAGATTTTAGAAAAAACATATTTTGGCCTTTGTATTTGGTTCATGAGGAAAAGAATTTTTAATTTATTCCAAAGACCATCTTGAAAAGTTTTGAAAATAGCTTTGGTCTTTTGGAATTTAAAGAAAAAATTTATTTTGAGCTTACAATGTACTTAGGTCATATTAGAAAAAGAACAAACCAAATAAGCCATGATTTAAGCTAAGATAAATTAACCATAGTCAAACAACAAGCATTTGGGATAAAATCCTAAGGAAAGTAACTAGGCCAATTACATGAGCTTTAGTCTTTGGGTTAAAAAGGCTTAGGTTCCCATAACAAGTATATACCAAAAGGTATGAGGCTATGAGTGGTTATGCCATGCTCGATCTCCATACCTTGAGTGAAAGTATGGTATCCCTTACATAACACAACACGGGTAACACGGGCATCCTAACTCACGCACACGATGCAATCTAATATGATGCAATGGATAATATCATTATAAGAAAGAATAGAATAATATAAAAACCAACAGAATCAACTTCACTTATCCCCAATGGAGTCGCCACTGTGAGCGGGGATTTTTGCCCCCACCCCCAGTGGAATGGCTCTTGCGACTTCGGCACTAATTAGGTTCGGGGCCTTAGAGAACATGGACCTAAGCCCGGAGAAAAATGGAGTTATAGACCTTTAATTTTTGACCCAGTCCGGTCCAATATGTTTTATTTAGTCCAAAATAATTTTTGTTGTCGAATTGGTCCAAAATAATTTTTGCTTTAGTATCTAATTTTTATTAATAAAAATAAAAATAAACAAATAAAAGTCAAAAAAAAATAAAAATAAAAATAAAAATCGGAGTCGGAAAAATCGGTGATGAAAAAATCGTCGCGCAGGCCCGTGGGCATTTCGCCCACAGAAGTTGCCTGCGGGCAAAATGGCACACGCCATTTTGCCAACAGGAAAATCCTGCGGGCAAAGTGGTCGACCGCTCCTCGCCTACTGCAAGAAAATCAGATTTTTTTTCGCCAACGCATTTTTTCATGCGGCAATTTTTTCAGCAGCGCAAATTTTTTGAAACCTAATTTAATTAGGTTTCGGTTTTCTTTTCTTATCAATATTACTTGCCGTGATTAATTAGGAATAAATCATATGAAACCTCTATAAATAAGGACCAAAGGCAATCAAATTAGGGGTAGAAAAATTGGACAGTGATAGGAAAACGTTGAAACCAAATCAGTGAAGGAAAATGAGCAATTGAATTTAATTTTTTTCTGGAATAGTAGGGACACGATTTAAGCAATTCAAAGGCAGAAACTGTCTTTGTTCTTGTTCATCCAAGAAGAATTATTTTTGGAGAAACTATCAAAAAGAGGTATGTGTTAATTGTTGTATTTATTTTTTTACAGTAGCTAAACTATGAAATTGTGTCTTTCAAAATAAAAAACCCTAGGATTTTAATTTAGTTTTTTCCAAAGTTAAAAATACTAATATGTTACTTTATTTTCCAAAAAGACTTAAAATTGTTATTTTTACCTCTTCAAAATCTTAATTGAACATGTTTTTCAACAAAACCAAAATGTGATTCTGTTTCCTTCCAAAAGCTTTAAAAATATCTTTTCTATTTATGTAAACTTCAAATCACTTTGTTTAAACTTATAAAACCTCATGAAATCATCAAATTGTTTTTCCAAATCCTAAAATCAACAAATCACCCGAAACCCTAAAATCAGAAGCCTAGAAACCTAATTCAACTCCAAAACCTAAAATAATAAACCCTAACCTCCTTAAAACTTTAAACCTTAATTTTTTCTAAACCCTAATCCTTTAAAATTTTAAAAACCATAAAACCATAAAAACTTTAATTTTACACAGTAGCTTAAAAACACAATGAATAACCGTAACCCACAAATCAAAACTATTTCAAAGTGTTCAAACCCTAGTTTCATGATTTCACCATTCAAATATTAATTTAGTTAATCAAAGAGTCTTACCAACCTTTTAAAACATAAAATCTTAATCTATTTTAATTCCATAAAAAAGTCACAGTAGCTTAATTTTATGAATTCCAAAACCTTAACACATGAGATAAAGAACCCTAAATGGAAACAGTAGCTATAATTTGGATTTTTATTTACCTTATTCAATTCCATATTTGATCATGCTTGGTTTTATTTCTTATGCTTTAATTTATTTAAACTCGATGCTTGATTTATTTTATTTATCATGGATGGATGTTTACTTTTTATTGATATCTGGTACCTTTGATGAATGATTTATTTATTATGAATGGTTATTTATTTTTATCAATTTATTTAGATTTCTAAATGTTGTAAGAGGTATGTTTCCACTTGGTGGGTACCTCATTAGTTAAATATAATGAAATTTAATTTGCTTTTCTATCTTAGAACTTATGTAAAGGGCATGTTTCTACCTTTCGGTGGGTGTCCTATCTAGGCATGTGATGTAAGGACATGTTTTCATCTTCGGATGGGTGTCCATTTATTTGTTTTGTTTTGTTTTATTTAGACATTGCTTTGATTTTAATATAATGATGCTTTCTTTTTATTTTGTGTAGTATGGATAATATTGTTATATTTAAGAATTTTATAATATTAAGACTTGTAAAGGAGGCCGGTTCTAATGAACCGGGCGTTGTGGGGGGTGCTGGGCCATTTCTCACATTCCCCACATGTACCCAACTTTCCAAACCCATTAGGGGGTTGGGGATTCCTTAGGAATTGAGTCATCCACCCCTTTCTTTTTCCCGGCCCGTCCGGGTGGCGACTCCATTTTCTCCGGACTTAGGTCCTTGTTCTCTAATGCCCCGAGCCTAAATAGTGCCGAAGTCGCAAGAACCATTCCACCGGGAGTGGGGGCAAAAATCCCCGCTCATAGTGGCGACTCCACTGCGGATAAGAGAAGTTGATTTCGTTGGTCTTTATATTATTCTATTCTTTCTTATAATGATATTATCCATTGCATCATCTTAGATTGCATCATGTGCGTGAGTTAGGACGCCCGTATTACCCGTGTTATGTTATGTAAGGGATACCATACTTTCACTCAAGGTATGGAGATCGAGCATGGCATAACCACTCATAGCCTCGTACCGTTTGGTATATACTTGCTATGGGAACCTAAGCCTTTTTACCCAAAGACTAAAGCTCATGTAATTGGCCTAGTTACTTTCCTTAGGTTTTACCCCAAATGCATGTTGTTTGACTATGGTTAATTTATTTTGGCTTAAATCATGGCTTATTTGGTTTGTTCTTTTTCTAATATGACCTAAGTATATTGTAAGCTCAAAAGAAATTTTTCTTTAAAGTCCAAAAGACCAAAGCTATTTTTAAAATTTTTTTCAAGTTGGTCTTTGGACATAAGACTTTTCTAAAAATAAATCAAAAATTCTTTGGCCCATGGCCCAAATACTAAGCCCAAAATCCATTTTTCTAAAATCTTTTACAATGGGCTTAGAAACAAAACTATTTTCACCCAACCTTTTCTTACAAAGGGCTTGCAAAAATATTTAGGACAATTATGATATACCAAAAATCAATTGTGGGCCTAGTTTACACTAAGAATAAATTAACCATGGGATTGTTTTTGGCATGAACCATTAGTTACCTTTTTTCAAGTGAGAAATCTATCTATAATAAACCTCTTAATTTCGTTTTATCGAATATAGCATAAAAGCTACTATAGTTGGTTGAATGGATTAAAACCTAATTAATAGGAATCATCATGGATTGATTTCCATTTTCAAAAATATAACTATTGGTTGAAACGTTCGAGGGAATTATTCGAAAGCAAGATACCCCATGTTGGTATTTTTGTTAACCATATACCTAAGAAAAGGGACTCGCCATTCGTGTGTGGATGTTATAAGGTTGGAAGGAACGTCCTATTTATCCTTATTTGTTAATTATTTGTGCATACATGCATACATGCATACATTTTTATCTCATATCATTGATCCTCTCTGGCTCACAGCCCTGGATTACGACAGTTCAAAAGCTTACAACTATCCGACCTATGACGGAGAAGAAGTATCTAGCAACGACTCAATCACTTGCTCACCAAAAATAATGGAGCCCGAAAAAATTCAAAGGATGGTGGATGAAGCCCTCAATTCCAAGATGGAAGAAATAAAAGAGGCCATGGCCGAGACTATAAAAAATCAACTAGCTGCAATTTTAGGAAACAATGCCGAAGCATCTGCTAGCACCAAGAAAGTCAAAGGGAAGGCTAAAGTTGATGAAGTAGCTTTTGATGATGATAAGGTGATCATTAATGATGATGATTGGGCTCAATACTACCAAGATCTTTAAGACAAAAAGGAGCCAAAGGTCGTAGAGAAGGTAACTATTGAAAAGACCAAGACATCTGATGTTGAAAAGATGATTGCTGATTTAGAAAAGAAATTTGAGAAGAAACTAAAGACTGAAGAGATGTCCGAGATTGACAAATTATTTGAGCTAGATGAAGAAGTTCCATAGAAATTCAAGATGCCATCCTTTGCTAGATACAATGGTATTGGAAATCCTCATAAGCAGTATATCACTACTATGCAGTCTGCCCGAGCTACTAAGGCTCAAACTCTAAGGTACTTCATGCTCTTATTGGATCCTGTTATCCAAAATTGGTTCAATACCTTGGAAGAAGGAACACAAAAGAATTGGGATTTGCTATACAAGACCTTCATCCAGCAATATGGGTATAATGTCGAGTTGGAAGTTACCTTAATGGAAGTTGAGTCCATTAGGCAATGGCCAAATGAGAATTTTGTGGACTATGTGAAACGATGGAGAAATAAGGCCGCTTTGCTCAAGAAAAGGCCTGACAAATCTGATCAAATAAGGATGATCGTGAGAGGAGTCCTGCCCAATCTCTGTGAAAGAATGTCTCACACCCTTATAAGGGATTTCAAAGATCTTCTCCAAGCTGGTCTGCAAATTGAAGAGTGGGAAATGGAGAAGAGTTGCTTTTCAATTAAAAGGAATGAGAAAGGGAATTACCAGTCGGGCAATCAAAGCACACAAAATGAAGTTGATGTTAATGCTACTAGTCAAGGAGGAATGAGGCAGTTTTCAAAATTAGGGAAGCCACTGTCTTGGATTCTCAATAAGCTACAAAAGAAGGGATTGTTACAACCCTTGACTCCTCGTCCTTTGCCTAATCCTCTTCCACCTAACTTTGATACTAATGCATTTTTCCAATTCCATCAAAGGCCTGGACACGAAACGGACAATTGTATGAAGTTAAGGCATGAGATCCAGAATTTAATTGATAATGGCAAGTTGCCTGATCCAGATAAGCCCAATACCAAAGGTAATCCATTTTCAAGGTTCAACAGGGTGCCACCACCAGCAACCTTCATGGTAGGGAAAGGATTAGAAGAGGATTTTGTTTTATCATCCTTTCAAGATGGGAATGTTGAAGATGTGAAGGGAAAAGAAGCTTAAACTCAACGAACTTTCCTTAGCTTGAATGTTGCTTTTCAATTTTACTTTCTTTCATATTTTAATTGGAACAATCTTATTTTTCAAATTATGTTTGTTTGAATAAATTACTTTCATCAAAATTTTTGTTGGTCTTTGTTCATTTTGGTGCTCAACCGATGAGGAATCTAGCTTGATAATTCATGAATTAATATATTTATGCATCATGACTCGAATGACTTTGAAAAGACCGTGAAGGCAACTATTGAAAAGACCGAGACATCTGATGTTGAAAAGATGATTGCTGATTTAGAAAAAAATTTGAGATTGCTGATAAAGACTGAAAAGATGTTCGAGATTGACAAATTATTTTAGCTAGATGAAGAAGTTCCATATAAATTCAAGATGCCATCCTTTGCTAGATACAATGGTACTGGAAATCCTCATCTCCATGTGAAGCAGTATATCACTACTATGCAATCTGCCCGAGCTACTAAGGCTCAAACTCTAAGGTACTTCATGCTCTCATTGGATCCTGTTGTCCAAAATTAGTTCAATACCTTGGAAGAAGGAACACAAAAGAATTGGGATTTGCTTTACAAGGCCTTCATCCAGCAATATGGGTATAATGTCGAGTTGAAAGTTACCTTAATGGAAGTTGAGTCCATTAGGCAAAGGCCAAATGAGAATTTTGTGGACTATGTGAAACAATGGAGAAATAAGGCCGCTTTGCTCAAGAAAAGGCCCGACGAATCTGATCAAATAAGGATGATCATGAGAGGAGTCCTGCCCAATCTCTGTGAAAGAATGTCTCACACCCTTATAAGGGATTTCAAAGATCTTCTCCAAGCTGCTTTGCAAATTGAAGAGTGGGAAATGGAGAAGAATCGCTTTTCAATTAAAAGGAATGAGAAAGGAAATTACCAGTTGGGCAATCAAAGCACACAAAAAGAAGTTGATGTTAATGCCACTAGTCAAGGAGGAATGAGGCAGTTTTCAGAATTAGGGAAGCCACTGTCTTGGGTTCTCAATAAGCTACAAAAGAAGGGATTGTTACAATCCTTGACTCCTCGTCCTTTGCCTAATCCTCTTCCACCTAACTTTGATACTAATGCATTTTTCCAATTCCATCAAAGGGCTAGACATGAAACGGACAAATGTACGAAGTTGAGGCATGAGATCCAGAATTTAATTGATAATGGCAAGTTGCCTGATCTAGATAAGCCAAATACCAAAGGTAATCCATTTCCAAGGTTCAACAGGGTGCCACCACCAGCAACCTTCATGGTAGGGAAAGGATTAGAAGAGGATTTTTTTTTATCATCCTTTCAAGATGGGAATGTTGAAGATGTGAAGGGAAAAGAAGCTTAAACTCAACGAACTTTCCGTAGCTTGAATGTTGCATTTCAATTTTACTTTCTTTCATATTTTAATTGGAACAATCTTATTTTTCAAATTATGTTTGTTTGAATAAATTACTTTCATCAAAATTTTTGTTGGTCTTTGTTCATTTTGGTGCTCAACCGATGAGGAATCTAGCTTGATAATTCATGAATTAATATATTTATGCATCATGGCTCGAATGACTTTACTAGATGAGGGAATTGCTCTATATTATCGAGTTGTGTATGCTTACTTAGAGAGGGCTCCTGCATAATTACCTTTGTCTAGGTCCTAGTCAGTCTTAGAACATGCTTAGACAAACTTTTGAGGCAAAATTGAACTCTGCTTATTTAAGGGAGAGATGATCTAGGCATTGTTTGACGAGCCAACAACTAGCATCCACTCAATTAAATATCAATCCCTAGTTGTCCCTTTGAGCCTTCATAAAATTTTAGCTGTCTTTTTCATTGGCATACAAACCTCAATAACCTATCCTGAGTTGTTGTGATACTTTTGACAAATCTTATGATCACTAAGATGAATTGGCAAGAAGATCAAAGAAAACAATTATTAGTCAAGACCATAAGGGCAGTTGATGTTTTCAAGACCTTAAGGATAGTTGAATTTTTCAATATATCAAGACAGAGTAACAAATTATTTATCCCTGTTAAAGAAGATTTATGTTAATCCACTCATCCATTATTGGAAGCCCAAGTTGGTACAAACAAGACAACTCTGTTTGAGCTAGAACCAAAAAAGGAAAGAAAGAAAGAAAAGAAAAGAGAAAAGAAAAAAAGGAAAGAAAATAAAAGAGAAAAGAAAAAAAAGAAAAGAAAAGAAAAGAAAGAAAATAAAACCTAAAAAGGTGGTTCAGAAAGCCAATTGAGTTTTCTTTTACCTAAAGCAGCAAAAGGCTTCCATTTGGATCATAAAGACATTTTTACTTGAATTGGTCCAATCCATCCAAAGATTCAATCAAAATTGGAGAAAAGGAGGGAGACCATCCGGTCCTTGAAAGTTCTGTACTTGATAGTCCTACTAGAAAGAAGGACAAAATGATAAAAGAAAGGGACGAGTAAGGAAAGAGAAAGAAGAGGGAAGAGTAAGAAGAATAAAGAGGAAAGAAAAGGGAAAAGAAGGAAAGAAACGAATTTGGGTCTTAAACTTTTTGCAAGGGCAAAGACTATCCTTATCAAGATTTAGATTAATGTAAAGAAGACAGAAAGAATTTAAAGACTAGCAAGATTGGTCCCAACCGCCTAAAGTTCCAACAAGAAATTTATAGTGTAAGGGTTTGTCCATTGTGTCACATCAGCTCCTATCTCAAAATGGCCTTCATTTAACCCATGTCCCTCGTAGACCCCATTTCAAGCCTATCAAAGACCTGTTGATCTCTCTTGGTAGGTAGAGTTTATTAGTGGAGATAGTTTGGATAAGCATGCATATGAGATAGACAATATTTAAACTCAATGAGACCTTTGGCCGAGTAATGTGTATGTGCCTATCTAAAGTGCAATAATTCTTGCTTAAATAGAAATGATTCCCGAGTTTAGTACGGTAACTAGGGTTGTCATGTTATAGATATGTTAATTTGGAAAATCAAGTCCTGAGGTACATTGACATTGATTTGGCAAAGCCAACATTTGATTTCAAAATCAAAATTCAAAAATTCAAAAAATTTAAAAAATGTTTTGTCATACAAAGCGTTCAAGTTAAGGGAAGTATGTTGAACCTCCAAAGGACACGTTGGGCAAAGGAAATGATTATTGGCAAGGTCATGAAGAAGCTATCAATTGACATGCTGAGACATAGTATGAAAAGGATGTATCCCTGACTCTGCTGCTTAAGGGTCTCCACAACTCATGTTGTCAACATCTCAAAGATAAAAGCCACAAATGCAAAAGCTTTCGATCATTCCAATGCAAGACTTGAACAAGTGTCAAAACGAAACCAATGAGAACACTTCTGCTGATCACCTTGGTCTGTGAGTCGATGGAACAACTGTAAGTATTATTCATGCATATCATGCATACATAAGCATATCACATCGCACTTTCTTATCTTGTGTTGTCTATTCCTTGGTAAAATGAACAGCAAACACCCTGTGAAGTAAAGAATCAAAAGAAGATATCAAATCAGGGGGTCATAGAAAGCCCATTTCTTGAGAAAGCTTCAGTAATCTTGCAAAGAGAAGAAATACGTGCTTGTGCGAAGAACTAGACAACAACAACATCAATCAGAGTCCGCATAGAAAAAATCATGTGTTTGAGCCTACATAGGGGGCAAAGTTTCTCCTTTTCAATTTTTTGAGCTTATATATAAAACATTTTCAAACTCACTTGCAAATATCTTGCCACACAGGGGGAAAAGGAGAGGATATGAAGGCTAATTAAAAATAGCTGAATTTTTGCAAAAAGGAAGAACAAGACAGAATAAAAAAGAAGAAAATTAGAATTCTCAAAAGAATGAAGATACAAAAGACAAAAGATCAGCCCAGCTAAAAGAGCTGAAGCCAGGGAAAAGACCCAATTTAAAGGATGAAGATCCAATTTCAAGGGTGAAGACCCGATCTCAAATAAGGAAGATCCATTTTCAAAGGTGAAGATCCATTTTGAGGGTGAAGAACCATAATGCATAAAACGGCCAGAGCAGTCAGACTTCTCAACTGATAAAAGGTTAGTCAAACTCAATCCTGGGTCCAAGTACCCAAAATCAATTCAAGCTCGGGTCCAAGTACCCAATCCCGAGTCTAAGTACCCAATCTCTGGTCCAAGTACCCAAATCAAATCAATCACGGGTCCAAGTACCCAATTACGGGTCCAAGTACCCAAAATCAATTCAAGCTCTGGTCCAAGCACCCATTCTCGGGTCCAAGCACCCATTCTCGGGTCCAAGTACCCAAATCAAATAAATCTCAGGTCCAAGTACCCAATCCTGGGTCCAAGTACCCAAATTCAATCCAATCTCGGGCCCAAGTACCCAAATCAAATCAGTCTCGGGTCCAAGTACCCAATCTTGGGTCCAAGAACTCAAATCAAATCAATCTCGGGTCCAAGTACCCAATCCTGGGTCCAAGTACCCAAATCAATTCAATCCTGGGTCCAAGTACCCATTCTCAGGTCCAAGTACCCAATCCCGGGTCCAAGTACCCAAAATCAATTCAAGCTCGGGTCCAAGTACCCAATCTCGGGTCCAAGTACCCAAATCAAATTCAAGTCTCGGGTCCAAGTACCCAAAATAAATTTAAATCACCATCTGAAAAATTAAGTCTTATTGCTTTTCACTCTCTTTCACTAAAGTTTCAGATCATTCAAGCAGGGGGCAAACTGTAGACCCTTAATTTTTGACCCAGTCCGGTCCAATATGTTTTATTTAGTCCAAAATGATTTTTGTTGTCTAATTGGTCCAAAATAATTTTTGTTAAATAATTTTTGCTTTAGTATCTAATTTTTATTAATAAAAAATAAAAATAAACAAATAAAAGTCAAAAAAATAAAAATAAAAATAAAAATCGACGTCAAAAAAATCGGTGATGAAAAATCATCGCGCGGGCCCGTGGGCATTTCGCCCGCAGAAGTTACCTGCGGGCGAAATGGCAAAAGCCATTTCACTAGCAGGATTTTCCTGCGAGCAAAATGGTCACCCGCTCCTCGCCCACTGGCAGCCAACTGCGGCAGATTTTTTTTCTCCAGCGCATTTTTTCCTGCGCAATTTTTTCAGCAGCTCAATTTTTCCGAAGCAAAATTTTTGAATCCTAATTCAATTAGGTTTCGATTTCATTTTCTTATCAATATTACATGCCATGATTAATTAGGAATAAATCATATGAAACCTCTATAAATAAGGATCAAAGGCAATCAAATTAGGGGGAGAAAAATTGGACAGTGATAAGAAAACGTTGAAACCAAATCAGTGAAGGAAAAGGAGCAACTGAATTTAATTTTTTTCTAGAATAGCAGGGACATGATTTAAGCAATTCAAAGGTAGCAACTGTCTTTGTTCTTGTTCATCCAAGAAGAATTATTTTTGGAGAAACTATCAAAAAGAGGTATGTGTTAATTGTTGTATTTATTTTTTTACAGTAGCTAAACTATGAAATTGTGTCTTTCAAAATAAAAAACCCTAGGATTTTAATTTAGATTTTTCAAAAGTTAAAAACACTAATACATTACTTTATTTTCCAAAAAGACTTAAAATTATTATTTTTACCTCTTCAAAATCTTAAAACCTTAATTGAACATGTTTTTCAACAAAATCAAAATGTGATTCTGTTTCCTTCCAAAAGCTTTAAAAATATCTTTTCTATTTATGTAAACTTCAAATCACTTTGTTTAAACTTATAAACCTCATGAAATCATCAAATTGTTTTTCCAAATCCTAAAATCAACAAATCACCCGAAACCCTAAAATCAAAAGCCTAAAAACCTAATTCAACTCCAAAACCTAAAATAATGAACCCTAACCTCCTTAAAACTTTAAATCTTAATTTTTTCTAAACCTTAATCCTTTAAAATTTTAAAAACCATAAAAACATAAATACTTTAATTTTACACAGTAGCTTAAAAACACAATGAATAACCGTAACCCACAAATCAAAAGTATTTCAAAGTGTTCAAACCCTAGTTTCATGATTTCACCATTCAAATATTAATTTAGTTAATCAAAGAGTCTTACCAACCTTTTAAAACATAAAACCTTAATCTATTTTAATTCCATAAAAAAGTCATAGTAGCTTAATTTTATGAATTCCAAAACCTTAACACATGAGATAAAGAACCCTAAATGGAAATAGTAGCTATAATTTGGATTTTTATTTACCTTATTCAATTCCATATTTGATCATGCTTGGTTTTATTTCTTATGCTTTAATTTATTTAAATTCAATGCTTAGTTTATTTTATTTATCATGGATGGATGTTTACTTTTTATTGATATTTGGTACCTTTGATGAATGATTTATTTATTATGAATGGTTATTTATTTTTATCAATTTATTTAGATTTCTAAATGTTGTAAGAGGTATGTTTCCACTTGGTGGGTACCTCATTAGTTAAATATCATGAAATTTAATTTGCTTTTCTATCTTAGAACTTATGTAAAAGGCATGTTTCTACCTTTCGGTGGGTGTCCTATATAGGCATGTGATGTAAGGACATATTTTCATCTTCGGATGGGTGTCCATTTATTTGTTTTGTTTTGTTTAGACATTGCTTTGATTTTAATATAATGATGCTTTCTTTTTATTGTGTGTAGTATGGATAATATTGTTATAGTTAAGAATTTTATAATATTAAGACCTGTAAAGGAGGCCGGTTCCAATGAACCGGGCGTTGTGGGGGTGCTGGGTCATTTCTCACCTTCCCCACACGTATCCAACTTTTCGAACCCATTAGGGGATTGGGGATTCCTTAGGAATCGAGTCATCCACCCCTTTCTTTTTCCCGGCCTGTCCGGGTGGCGACTCCATTTTTTCTGGACTTAGATCTGTGTTCTCTAAGGCCCCAAGCCTAAAAAGTGCCGAAGTCGCAAGAACCATTCCACCGGGAGTGGGGGCGAAAATCCCCGCTCACAGGATTCATTACCGGACAGGCTGGGAAAAAGAAAGGGGTGGATGACTCGATTCCTAAGGAATCCCCAATCCCCTAATGGATTCGAAAAGTTAGGTACGTATGGGGAAGGTGAGAAATGGCCCAGCACCCCCCACAACGGCCGGTTCCAAGCAAGTCTTAATATTATAAAATTCTTAAGTGTAACAATATTATCCATATTACATACAACAATTAAAATAAAGCATCATTATATTAAAATCCAAGCAATGTCCAATCAAAGAAAATAAATGGACACCCATCCAAAGATGGAAACATGTCCTTACATCATCCATGTCTAAACTAAATAGGACTCCCACCGAAAGGTGAAAACATGTCCTTTACATTGGTCCAAAATATAAAAGCTATTTAAATTATATGATATTTAACTAATGAGGTACCCACAAAGTGGAAACATACCTCTTACAATTTTAATACTAAAACAAACAAATATTAATAATAAAGAAAACATCCATCCATGATAAATTAAATAAATCAAGCATTTAAATTAAATAAATCAACCATCAAAGCATATAATAAACTACATAATCAAATCTAAAATTAAATAAAGCAAGTAAAGATACAAATTAGGGTTTACTGTTTCTATTTAAAGTTCTTTAATTAACATTTAGGGTTTTGAAATTTTAGAATTATTATTGTTTTTTTAGGCTACTGTAAAGATTTTGGAAAATTGGAATGAACTAGGGTTTTATGAATTTAAGAAAGTAGTAAGACTTTTTGGTTAATCAAATTAGGGTTTAAGGGTAACATCATGAAATTAGGGTTTTGGAATCTTAAGATATTAGAGTTTATAATTCATGGTTACTGGATTGTGATTTTAGGTTTACTGTATTGAGTTTTAAGGTTTAAATTTATTAGATTGGATTTTTAAGTTCACTGAATTAGGGTTTAGGAAAACTTAGGGTTTACTATTTTGGTCTTTCGAAAAAGTTAGGGTTTTGGTATTTTAGAAAACATATTTGGTTTTAGGATTTAAGAAAATAGTTTAGAGTTTTATAAAATAATTATGATTTTTAGAAAATGTAAAGAGAACTAGGGTTTGGAGATTTAAGAAAACATTTAGAGATTTTGGACAAAAATTATGGTGTAGATGAAAATAATTGGGAAAAAATATTTAAGATTTTAAAGCTTTTGGAAACAGAAGAAACCCTTCAGGGTTTTTAAGGTTTTGGAAACAGAAGAGTAATTTAGGGTTTGTGAAGTTTTTTGGAAATAGAAGAGTAGTTTAGGGTTTTTAAGATTTTTGGAAGCAGAAGAGTAGTTTAGGGTTTTTAAGATTTTTGGAAATAGAAGAGTAGTTTAGGGTTTTTAAGGTTTGATCACTGATTAAGGTTACTAGATGAACATATTACCAAGTTTAATGATTTAAGTTACTTAGAAAACAGACAATGGAAACATTATAAATAATCATCAAATCAAAGATTTATAATCAAACCTCCGTTCGTTGGTTCCTCCATAATTTGATTTCTGGATGAACAAAGACAAAGTCAAGGTTGCTTCTTTTGATGGATTGATTGCTTATTGTTGCTAGCTTTTTTGCCGTTTCTTGCTTCTCTCAAATCTGAAGTCCCAATCTAGCTTAGTAACACAATTTTTTGATCCCCTTAATTTTGAGTTTTAATGTGTTATTTATAGGAAAAATAATAAACCTACTTCTAATTGTTTAAGGAAACTAAAATTAATTAGGACAATAAACAAAACCAAATAGAATTTGGTTTTGGAAAAACTGCGTTGGAAAATTGCGCTGGCAAAAAAATTGATGGCGAAACTGCGAGGATTTGCGAGGGGCGCTGGGCAGCCAGCCAATTCGCCGCAGGAATTTCAAGCAGGGAATTGGCTTGGGGCCAATTTGCCGCAGGAAATTCCTGCAGGCGAATTGGCCTGGCCAATTGAACATTTGTCGACTGAATTTTTTTCGTTGCCGATTTTTTCGTCGCCAATTTATATTTATATTTATTATTATTATTATTTATTATTATTATTATTATTTTATTTTATTAACTTCACCATTTTTATTAAAAATTATAAATAATAAATATTAAAATAAATATTATTTAATTAAAATATCACAAAAATTATTTTGGACTATATAAAAAATATTGAACCAGACTGGGTCAAAAATTAAGGGTCTACACTTATGATAAGAGCCAAAGATCTCCTTCAAGATCCTTTCAAGTAACAACAACTTTTATGGCTATTTTTCATCCATTCAATTCTATCAGCACAAGAAGACAAAGGAACTTTCGGTGAAAACTTATCTCTAGTCTCAATGCTAAGTGGGTCCCAGCTCTCACTGTCTTTGATCTTATTTTAGATCACTTTTGCTTTATTAAATTAGTCGTCATCTTTTACTTTGATAAAGTTACTTTTTCTTTATTAAAGTATCCACTTTCAGTTCCACTAGAATTTGTCTTTTATAATAATGTTACTTTAGTTAGTGCTTAATTTAATATTTATGCTTTATGAGCTGTAAGCATTTACTTTTGAGTTGTAAGTGAGCTACAAATCATCATGCAAGCCCTCTCATATGTCCATAAATGAGATGAAGGAATTCAGTTGTAAGCAAACTTGAGAGGTAACAATTCAGAGTTAGATTACAAGCTTCATAGTTAGGATCTTCTTGAGAAAAAGCTTTGGAGAGAATTTCATTTAGGAA
Source organism: Garcia nutans (assembly GCA_947685225.1). Lineage (NCBI taxonomy): Eukaryota > Viridiplantae > Streptophyta > Magnoliopsida > Malpighiales > Euphorbiaceae > Garcia > Garcia nutans. The sequence continues at coordinate 27,785,850 of CANTUV010000045.1, forward strand.
AGAATTAGAACTCAAAGCTTCATTGTAAAATATTAGAGTGTGGTTTTCTTTAAGTGTGTTTCCTTTGTAAAATATCAATTTGATAATTAATAAAGTTTCAGTGTGTTTTATTCATCTTCCTCTTTATAGCTTTCATAGTTTATATCCATCTTCCTTTTGCTCTCCATTTTTGATCCACTACCCAGCTCTTGGGTATCAAATGCTATCATGGGATATCATTAACCATGAAATCATGAAAGCTCGCTCCTTCTTTTAGATGCTTTGGATATGGACTGCAAGTTATTGGATCAAACATCTTAACATAAAGTAAATGCCATGATATGTGTGCTTTAGTTCTATTGCGCTGATCACTTCCTAAATGGAAGAATAGATAACAATCTTGATTACCTTATTTCTGACTAGTAACTCTTTCAGCTTGCTGTAAGCCTTTGAAGGAAGGAATGACAGCATGTCTATCATATAGATGTCATATTCTGAGACTCTAACATAATATAAGAGACCATAATTGAATAGCTCTGCAAGGTTGAACTCTGATATGATCTTATCAAGAGAGTGAACCCTTGCTCTTGGCACGCTGAACTCCAATGCGTGCTGGCAGTCTAAGAATTATATGGGAATTCCTTCTAGATGTGGAATCCTCTAATAGTAGTTCCTATCGAACTTGTGCTCCCATGTCCACATTAGCTGGTTTTCATCTCTAACTCGATTATGGGCTTTTAGCCAAACTTTTCTCAAAATATTTAGCAATTCTGAGGTTTTCTCTTTTTATTTTTTTTCTTTTACCATGCCTTTTATCTCTTTTGGCAAGGCTTTGTATATCTCTTTTCATTTGATTCTTTTAAACAAATAAAATCTAAATTATCAAGACTTCTTTTTTAATTTGTTTTTTTATAAAATAGTTTTTTTTATATGCAACTCTGGTAAAACAAACAATGCATAAATAGGATGTGATGCAAATATATTATGTTATGTACTAATTAATTTTGACTTTGACTTTGAATGAGAATGAGACTTACTATCAAAGTTTTCTTTCGTATGACTGAATTATGGCTAAGACATAAATCCATGAGACTTTTCTGTATGATTATTTTGATGAATATATTTTTCTTCTAGTAATCTAAGATGCTTCATGACATCATTCATGACTTCTGAGCAATCTGTAAACTTTGGCTTCTCATGAGTTAACTTCTGTGCGTTTTCTTATAAATATATGCTTAATGCATTGACTATGGGCAAACCTTTTATTTTATCTGGTATGATAGACCAGATGTTATCCAGGAGAACTTGTTCTTTAGGACTAGGTTTGAACTTAGTCTTCTGACTATTAATCCTAAAATGAGACTTAGGCTTATTTCTAAGCATGATTGGACAAAAATACTCGACTTCTGATGTATTAATTCTGCTGGATGATGCTTCTTTGGACATTTATGATGAAGATGTTTTTGAGTTCTTCATTTTTTGTGATCAAAGAACAAATTCAAAGTAAACTATTTTGCAAAAGAAAATTCTATTTTCTGGCAAAGAAAAGATGATCGGAATAAAAACTTGAATTTGATTTTTGTAATATCCCAAGGTATACCCTAACAGTTTTGGAACTATTGTTGTATTTGGATTTAATGTGTGTGTATTGAAGGGAAAGAGAAAAGAAGTGAAGAGAAGATATGAAGGATAAAAAGTATATATGGTATTTGAAAGATATGGGAAATATAAATGTAATGTATATGACATATACATATATTCACATATACATCACATATTCATGATGTATAAAATGGTGTAGGAAAATGAGTTGTATATATATATTTGTATAATTAGTTAATAATAATAATAATGATAATAAGGACAAAGAGAAAAAGATGAAGAAAGTCAAAAGGGATTGTGTGTGGTGGAGATTTAAGTGTATTAATGTTATTATTATTATTATTATTATTATTATTATTATTATTATATATGGGATAAGAACGAAGAAAAGGAGATTCATTCTTCTTCTTCTTCTTAGTGAACGAGAGAGAGAGAGAGAGAAGCTAGAGAGAGAAGGGTGATTTTGCTTTTATTTACACCAAAGATTAAGGATATCAAGAGATTTGCAAGTGGAGTTTGAAGATTTGGCAAGCTATTCATGTAAGTACCTATCTCTTGAGTTGATTTTATTGATTATACATATATATAAGTCTTTATCTTCTTGTTTTGATTTCTTTTGGATTGAGGTTATGTTTGGTATAATTGGTGTGTAAGATGATGATAATAAAAGATTGAAGTATGTAAATGCGTTAAATTGATATTTAAGTGATGATAAGTTGGGTATTTGTGAGGATGATGATGAATTGTTGAGTTAGGGTTTAGTATAAGTGAATTGGTACTTTGAGTAATTGATTATAGTGATGTATATATATTGATTATTATGATGATATAATGGAGTTATATAAATGTTAAAGTAATAGGAAATTGATAAATATTAACAAAGATGATGATTAAGAGGGTTGTGGTGTGAACTTTGAAGGGCTTGGATGAAATTTTGAAGTATTTGGTCTTTAAAGCATTGAAGGACACGGCTAAGTTATGAGAGACACGGCCAAGTTAGGGTAAACTTGGCCGTGTTGGATGGTTTTTGGAGAGACACGGCCACTGTCTTGGCCGTGTCCCATGCCCGTGTTTGCCACTGCCCACTCTGTGTTGAGAGACACGGCCGTGTCCCATGCCCGTGTTTGCTACTGCCAAAATTGTGTTGAGAGACACGGCCACAAGCTTGGCCGTGTCCCTCAAGTGTGCTGCCCGTGTCCCTCAAATGTGTTAGGTAATGTTTTTATTCTTTGTTTTTCTTACATTGTTATGATTTTCCAAAGGTAATTGTGTACCTAAACCTAAACCTAAACACACTTAAAACAATAATGATCCAACCAAATGTATATGGAAGATTCTAAATCCATGAATAATGTAAATTGTTGTGTATATATATATATCAATGATGATATAGGAAATGTGAAAGATATAATGATCATGGGAAAATTATATGCAATGCCATTGATTATGTATACTTGAGTGATAATGATGCATATGATATTATATGAACAATGTTTTGTGTTATGCATTGTGAACCTTGTAAATTGTAATGTGTTACATGAATAATGTAGTTGTAATGTTATATCAATGATGATATATATATATATAATGTATTTTAGGATATGAAGGATATGATGAGGTAATTGAATAATGAAATATTATAGTATGATTTGAGACATGATATGATGTGAAGCCATTGTTATTGGCTATGATGATTTAAATATGATGTGATGAAGCCATTGTGATTGGCTATGATGATTCAAATGAGATGTGAAGCCATTGTTATTGGCTATGATGATTTAAATGTGATGTGATGAAGCCATTGTGATTGGCTATGATGATTCAAATGAGATGTGAGCCATTGTTATTGGTTATGATAATTCAATTAAGAATAAAATTGATAAATGAATTGTGTGACTAATGTGTTATTCCATTTTCAGAGTTTATTGTTGGTGGCATGCCTAATAAGTGTAACAATCTCTTGAAGTTAGGTTGGATTGAATCCTTAAAGCCTAATTGAGATGTTACCACCCTTGAAGCTAGGTTGGGTTGGTTCTTGAAGCCAAGTTGGGTTGAAGCTTTTGCATGCTTTGCTCCCCTTGAAGCTTGGTTGAACCTAATCCTTGAAGCCTAGTTGGGTCTATGATATTGATAAATGTGATAATAAAACCAAAGCATTTACTCTGAAAATTGAATGGCATATTAGTGTGTTGTTTGGGCCCGAGTCTGTCTTTGTTGTCAATATGATATTCAAATGTTGAAATAAATGAATAATGAGATCTATGGCTGCCTTTATTGAAAGTGTGATTCATGATTGATGAATTGTGAATAAAATGATGTTATGAAGTATGATTTTGTAATATGTGTATTGATATATTGAAAGTGAATATGGTGTGAGGAGCTTTGTTGAGATATGAGTTTATGAAAATGTGGTATGATGTGTAAAATGGATATGAATGTGGAATTTGTGAGAATTGTTTTCATGAAGGTTTGGATAGGCCATTGAATGGTGTTTTGTTAAAATAATGTATATGTATATGTATATGAGATAGAAAGAGTAAGTATTGTGTTGTGAATGTTCTATGTAAGTACGTATCTATTTATAAGATTAGTGGGAATATATGAAGAATGCATTGAGAAAGGAAAACGTGGTAAGAGAACAATAAAACATAGTGCTAAAAATATGAGGTATGATTCTTTTGTAAGGTATATTTTATTATTTATTTGTACTACTAAACTCTCGAGCTTAGCGCGGATGTGTAATCGCGCAGGTACTTATGCGGTTGATCTGGAAGTCCAGCTGTTATGCCACGAGAAGGGTAAGAGTGTCTCGAGACCAACTAGAAGGTGATGCATACATATATGATTTTAATTATGTTGCATTTTTAATAAGAATAATGATTTTTGTAAATGTGTTTTAAAGTAGTGTAAAATTGTATGAACTCGGATAAAGGTTTTTAAATTGAAATTAGACGTGACATTCTTATACTTTATATACGTATTGTATGTATACTAGGTATATGTATGGTACTTATATGGAGTATCAGGGTGTTACAATTATTTTGGTATCAGAGCTTAGGTTTGAGATTCTCGGCCTAAGTGAAATTAAAAAGAAAATTTTTGAATAATTTAAATAAGAATTAAAAAGAAGAGTTTTGACATGCAATTGGTAATACATGCATATGCATTCACATCTAGGTTGGTCTCGAACGTGGCATTATGTGAATTGTGATGTATTTGAATTACATGAGATAAATGATAGTATGTAAATGAGGTTTCATATGAAACTAAATTTTAAAATGTTAATAATTGAGAGGTGATTGTGATATAAAGAAATGATATGGAATTTATAAGTAAAAAGTTTGATTATTGATATGTGTATGACATATAAAGAAATGGCTAGAAGAATAAAGTTGGAAAGGAGTTAAAAACAAAATTTAGATTAAAGTATGTAATCTTTCCTCTATTATTTGAATCTCTTTCTAATAAATTTTATGTTTGGATTTCTAGAAAGAGGAAATATTGTTGGATGGGTAATATGGAAAGATATAGCATTTAAATGCAAAGAGTATAGTGAAATATTGAATGAGTTGATTGGTATAGATTAAGTGTGATAATTTAAGGTGTGGATACATAAAGTTAAGATTTTGTTTAGAAAGAAAAAGAGACGATGTTGATTAAATAGGAAGATATATGGGTGTTGTTTGTATTGTTATTTTAATGCAAACATGGTGATTTTAATGTTAGAAATATGATATGTTTGAATATCGTGAAAGCTCATGTTAATGGTGGAGATATGTGACATTTAGATTTTTGGAATGAGCTTAATAATTGTGAAACATATATGTTTTGAAGTTGCTTTGTGGTAGATACATATAAGATGTTTTAAAGTTGATATTAAGAGAATGAGATGAATAAATTGAAGTTTAAGTAAATTGGTAAGTTGAGAATTTATGGTTGTAATGGAATGTGGATAAAGATCATTTAGATATTGATAGTTTAATGTATTCAATACATGAGATATATGAAATGAATAGTAGTGCACATGAAAATATTATGAATTGGGGGATGAGATTGATAGTAGGAAAATTTGGTTAGAAATAAAAGAAAAGGGATTGAGTAAATGGAAATGAGTTACTTTAAGTAATTTGGTTGGAAAGGATGAAAATGGATATGAAAGATATGTTAAAGGTATTTAAAAACAAATGTGAGAGAGATATCACATTGGAAATGTGATTAAGCTCTTTGTAAAATAATATTATAAGTAGAGTGTATATATTTATTGAAGTTAATGAATAACTTAAGTTATGTTAAAAGAATGAGAATGATAATAGTCAAAAGAAAGTGATAAATATTAAATTTGTATAAACTATATGCAAAAGAGAAAGTTAATAAATTGCATAATTATGTGTATATATATAAAGAAGATATGCGAAATGAACTTTTCGACATGAATGTAATGATTATATGTAAGAAAGGTGGGAAGTGAATCACATTATAAGTGTGACCTATGAATGTGTATATAATATGTTTATTAAGTTATACCATTGCATGTTTAATGGTATTAGAGATGAGAATGGAATTGGGTAATATTGAACAGTGAAATCGTTATGGCAATAAATAAATGAAGCTATCATAAGATGTTTTGGAACTCAAAGTATTTGTGTGTGGAAATGTTTTATGTATAAGTGTAATAAGAAATTGTAAGGAAAGAATAATGTATTTAAAATTTTTTTAGAAGAGATGGATTGGATATGGAGCAATGAATGAAATTTGTGTAGGATTTGTATCTGATGGAAGGTTGGGCGTAGAAAATGTTAAAGATAATATTATTGAACATGAGTTAGGTTAATAATGATCAAATAATCAAAAGCAAACTGTTGGAGATGGAATTAAAAAGGTGTTACTTCTTGGTGTAATAAGAGTTTGGAGAATAAAAATATAATTTTTGTGAGACAATCTAGCATTATAATTGTAAAAGTTGGAAAACCAAATAATAGAAGAACAATATTGATTTACAAACCCTAAGTGTGATTGTTAATATATCATGGTCATATGAGTTGGTTAGTGTGATTAATTGGTTAGTTTTATTATCTTCAGAGTTAGAGCTGAGATGATATAACTGTAGTACAGTTTTGGTGAGATTGATAAATATGTTCCTAGAAACATGGTTAAAAGATATGATTGAAGCATGTCTAGATGATATGATTGAATAATGAGATGTTTAATATAATTAATGATATACGTGTATACTATTTTGATATAATGAGAAACTATGATTATTGGCAATGATATTTAAAATGAATATTAATTGAGACATAGTGCCTAATTGATTAGGAGAAATGAATTGAGAAAAGATAAAGGAACAGACCTATCTGCCTCCTGTTGTACCGTGCGGACCCATTGTGTTGGACAATCGAACTTAGACTACCGACTTGGTTGGGAGAAAGTTCATTTATGAAGCTATAGTTGTTGGCTATATTGATAAACTTTGAATGAGTATGAGAAATGATGATATAATTATTGAGATAATGAAATGTATATTTATAAGCACGATTTTTATTGATTGAGTATATGAAATTGAAAAGACTAGAATTTGAATATAAGTTGACCTAATGAAATTAGGGTATATATATGTATATATTGTGAAATTCAATGATAATTTTCAATAAGTTAATTGTTGGTTTGAATCAAATAAGGTTGAGATGTTAGTATATTGTGTTTAATAGATCGATTGATCTAGATTTTGCTAAAGTTGCAAGTCAATATTGAGATTTAATACGTACAGTGTACTGGGAGTGTAAAAGTTAAATGGTAATGTGTATGATGTAATATTTTGGCTTATGAATGAACATAAATAAATTGAATTATGTCAATTGTACATGGTGAGAAAAAGAGAAATGTTGTTTATCTGTTAAGTAAGTTTAAAAGTTTGGTATTAATATTTATATTAAGTGAGAAGCAAGTTAAAGAAAGTAAGGATATTGTTATCCATTAAGGTTTGGTAAATGTTATTTTGAAGGTGATTGTAAGAATGGAATAATCAATGTTAAGATATTAATTAATGACTTTTGAGGTTAAAGTTAAGAGAATATCTATAAAGAGTTAAAGTGATAATCTAACTCTAATACAAAGATAAAATTCATTGGAGATGTAATGAGTTATCTTGATTGCTTTGTTGAGAAAATAATAAGATATAAAGATATATATATCTATACAATGATGAATTATGAAATTCAGAGAAGATGATTATCTTCATATGGAAGTTAAGATGGTGATTTGTCTAAATGGGTTGTTATTATACTGGATAATTTCGAGGACGAAATTATTTAAGGGGGAGAGAATTGTAATATCCCAAGGTATACCCTAACAGTTTTGGAACTATTGTTGTATTTGGATTTAATGTGTGTGTATTGAAGGGAAAGAGAAAAGAAGTGAAGAGAAGATATGAAGGATAAAAAGTATATATGGTATTTGAAAGATATGGGAAATATAAATGTAATGTATATGACATATACATATATTCACATATACATCACATATTCATGATGTATAAAATGGTGTAGGAAAATGAGTTGTATATATATATTTGTATAATTAGTTAATAATAATAATAATGATAATAAGGACAAAGAGAAAAAGATGAAGAAAGTCAAAAGGGATTGTGTGTGGTGGAGATTTAAGTGTATTAATGTTATTATTATTATTATTATTATTATTATTATTATTATATATGGGATAAGAACGAAGAAAAGGAGATTCATTCTTCTTCTTCTTCTTAGTGAACGAGAGAGAGAGAGAGAGAAGCTAGAGAGAGAAGGGTGATTTTGCTTTTATTTACACCAAAGATTAAGGATATCAAGAGATTTGCAAGTGTAGTTTGAAGATTTGGCAAGCTATTCATGTAAGTACCTATCTCTTGAGTTGATTTTATTGATTATACATATATATAAGTCTTTATCTTCTTGTTTTGATTTCTTTTGGATTGAGGTTATGTTTGGTATAATTGGTGTGTAAGATGATGATAATAAAAGATTGAAGTATGTAAATGTGTTAAATTGATATTTAAGTGATGATAAGTTGGGTATTTGTGAGGATGATGTGAATTGTTGAGTTAAGGTTTAGTATAAGTGAATTGGTACTTTGAGTAATTGATTATAGTGATGTATATATATTGATTATTATAATGATATAATGGAGTTATATAAATGTTAAAGTAATAGGAAATTGATAAATATTAACAAAGATGATGATTAAGAGGGTTGTGGTGTGAACTTTGAAGGGCTTGGATGAAATTTTGAAGTATTTGGTCTTTAAAGCATTGAAGGACACGGCTAAGTTATGAGAGACACGGCCAAGTTAGGGTAAACTTGGCCATGTTGGATGGTTTTTGGAGAGACACGGCCACTGTCTTGGCCGTGTCCCATGCCCGTGTTTGCCACTGCCCACTTTGTGTTGAGAGACACGGCCGTGTCCCATGCCCGTGTTTGCTACTGCCAAAATTGTGTTGAGAGACACGGCCACAAGCTTGGTCGTGTCCCTCAAGTGTGCTGCCCGTGTCCCTCAAATGTGTTAGGTAATGTTTTTATTCTTTGTTTTTCTTACATTGTTATGATTTTCCAAAGGTAATTGTGTACCTAAACCTAAACCTAAACACACTTAAAACAATAATGATCCAACCAAATGTATATGGAAGATTCTAAATCCATGAATAATGTAAATTGTTGTGTATATATATATATATCAATGATGATATAGGAAATGTGAAAGACATAATGATCATGGGAAAATTATATGCAATGCCATTGATTATGTATACTTGAGTGATAATGATGCATATGATATTATATGAACAATGTTTTGTGTTATGCATTGTGAACCTTGTAAATTGTAATGTGTTACATGAATAATGTAGTTGTAATGTTATATCAATGATGATATATATATATAATGTATTTTAGGATATGAAGGATATGATGAGGTAATTGAATAATGAAATATTATAGTATGATTTGAGACATGATATGATGTGAAGCCATTGTTATTGGCTATGATGATTTAAATATGATGTGATGAAGCCATTGTGATTGGCTATGATGATTCAAATGAGATGTGAAGCCATTGTTATTGGCTATGATGATTTAAATGTGATGTGATGAAGCCATTGTGATTGGCTATGATGATTCAAATGAGATGTGAGCCATTGTTATTGGTTATGATAATTCAATTAAGAATAAAATTGATAAATGAATTGTGTGACTAATGTGTTATTCCATTTTCAGAGTTTATTGTTGGTGGCATGCCTAATAAGTGTAACAATCTCTTGAAGTTAGGTTGGATTGAATCCTTGAAGCCTAATTGAGATGTTACCACCCTTGAAGCTAGGTTGGGTTGGTTCTTGAAGCCAAGTTGGGTTGAAGCTTTTGCATGCTTTGCTCCCCTTGAAGCTTGGTTGAACCTAATCCTTGAAGCCTAGTTGGGTCTATGATATTGATAAATGTGATAATAAAACCAAAGCATTTACTCTGAAAATTGAATGGCATATTAGTGTGTTGTTTGGGCCCGAGTCTGTCTTTGTTGTTAATATGATATTCAAATGTTGAAATAAATGAATAATGAGATCTATGGCTGCCTTTATTGAAAGTGTGATTCATGATTGATGAATTGTGAATAAAATGATGTTATGAAGTATGATTTTGTAACATGTGTATTGATATATTGAAAGTGAATATGGTGTGAGGAGCTTTGTTGAGATATGAGTTTATGAAAATGTGGTATGATGTGTAAAATGGATATGAATGTGGAATTTGTGAGAATTGTTTTCATGAAGGTTTGGATAGGTCATTGAATGGTGTTTTGTTAAAATAATGTATATGTATATGTATATGAGATAGAAAGAGTAAGTATTGTGTTGTGAATGTTCTATGTAAGTACGTATCTATTTATAAGATTAGTGGGAATATATGAAGAATGCATTGAGAAAGGAAAACGTGGTAAGAGAACAATAAAACATAGTGCTAAAAATATGAGGTATGATTCTTTTGTAAGGTATATTTTATTATTTATTTGTACTACTAAACTCTCGAACTTAGCGCGGATGTGTAATCGCGCAGGTACTTATGCGGTTGATCTGGAAGTCCAGCTGTTATGCCACGAGAAGGGTAAGAGTGTCTCGAGACCAACTAGAAGGTGATGCATACATATATGATTTTAATTATGTTGCATTTTTAATAAGAATAATGATTTTTGTAAATGTGTTTTAAAGTAGTGTAAAATTGTATGAACTCGGATAAAGGTTTTTAAATTGAAATTAGACGTGACATTCTTATACTTTATATACGTATTGTATGTATACTAGGTATATGTATGGTACTTATATGGAGTATCAGGGTGTTACAATTTTAGTATTGAACTGGACATAATATTTATAGAAAAATAATTTCAATGAAAATAATTTAAACAATGGATTAAGACTACTAAAATTAAAAAGATTTAAAATTTTCAAAAATTATTTTGAAAAGTTATTTAAAACAAATTAAAGTAAAAACTTTTTGTCATCCCAAAATGTTTTGTCACCTTATTAGGTATGTTTGACCTTTACATCGTATCAGGTGTTTTATCCTAATAAGGATAAAATGTTTTATTTGAGCTCGGTATGCTTGGACTTCACAATAGTCTGGTCAGAACATATAGTCCGTTCCATAAAGTGAGAGTGATATTGAGCGTGAGCTCTTTTGAGTACTTTGGCTTGAGTCATGTATGATATGCTCATCCTCGTTGCTTATCTCATTCTCTATTTGGTCAGCTTGTGTTTTATGTGATCAGATTAATTTCAATTCATTCTCTCATTCGGTTAGCTCGGTTTCAGAAAGTTCATGCTCATTACTTCATTGCTCAATAGTTTGATGGAATTTCAATGGGTTCGATCAAGAATAATAGCTTTGCCAGATATCATTCCTTAGCTCAGTTTGGTGCACTCTAAGTCTGGTCAGCCTAGATGGCGGTCCGATCGAGCTCTGGAGAGATCTTCAACAGTTTGAGTCCTGCAAAATATAGCTTGATGCAAATATTAGTCTTATTCAATTTGATTGCTTAAGATCAAAATAGAGATCAATTGTTTGGCAACAATCTCCCTCATTTTTTTTACTTTGGTAATTAAATTGAATTGATATTAAGCATTTTTCCAAGTTCCAAGTGCCAACAATATCTCTCCCTCTTTACAAGCTCCCCCGTAACATATGTTATAGTTTAACTCCCCCTTAACATATATTATCAATTCAAATAATCATTCTTCCCCTATGATAAAGACAAAAAGAATTTAAATTTTAATTAAGAAAGCTAAAACTTTTATTAAAATTAAGGAAAAGATATGAAAACATGTATGTATGATAATTTTCATTTAAGGGCCAATAAATATATAGAGATCATACAAGAAAATAGAAAAATTGTAAAGATAAAGTTAAGGTAGTCATGTATAAGGTAGATAATCAAAATCATCATCACTATTTCCTTGTCCCTCTTCCTCTTCTTTATTCTTATCCCCTTCATCAAATATTCCAGTTGGCTTTCATCATCTCCTTCTTCATCTAATGGAGGACATTTGGGAATGCCCATGAACTCTTGCTTATCCTTAAAGTCCATATGAATGTGAGAGACTCTCTTGGTAAGATCATCAATGTGAGTGGTTTGTGAGACAATTTGATCTTGAATTTGATGGAGGATATCAAGGATTGAACCTTGTATTTTAGAGGTATGAGGTCTTGGAAATTCAACTTGAAAAGATTCTTGACTCTCATAAACAATTCTTGGCCTTTTTCAATGCAGAGTTATAATACCTTGGGCACTAAAAGCATAATGGTATGTTTCATCTCCTTCCACTATGCATTTGGAGTGTTTCAAGTATTTTATGTTGATGGGAGATTTAGCCGGATCAAGGGGATTGGATAGAGTGGCTAAATTTGTAGGGGTAAAAGCATTCACATATTTGCCTATTTGGGTAATGAAGGATGTGATCAAAAGTGTTCTGGTAGATTTGTTTCGGAGGATGAGAAATTGGTCAATTAGAAATTTACCGTTTTGAATTTTCACCTTATTCTCCAAGCAATAGAGAAACAAAAGATCTTTGTGAGTTACTTTCTCATTGCTCTTACCTCTTGCATTGATGGTATAGGTGATGATTCTATGAAGATTCCAAAGAGGTAATATTCTAAGGTGTTTAGCATTAGATAGCTTGTGGAAATTGGTTTCTAAGGAGATTTCTTTCCAAAAGTCAAGTAAGATAGCATTAGAAATGGAAGGATCTGATAGATAAAGAATACCTTCCATGTTGAATCCCGAAATGGATGAAAATTCTTAGAGAGAAAGTTGATTAGTCACATTAAAAAGTTTAACATATTATCTTGTCACATTCTCGTGTTATTATCACATTTCTCACTTTCATCTCTATAAGAGGGGATTTTTTCCTCCACTCCCAATGGAATAATTCTTGCGACTTCGGCACGGTTAGGTTCTAGGCTTTAGAGAGCATGGGCCTAAACACGGAGAATTAGATTCGCCATCTTGACGGGTCAGGAAAATAGAAAGGGGTGGATGACTCAATTCCTGAGGAATCCCCTACTCCTACTGGGTTGGAAAAGTTAGGTACACATAGGGAATATGAGAATGACCCAGCACTCCCATAATGCCGAGTTCATTTTAAGCAGCCTCCTTTTTAGGTCTAAATATTATTAGATTCTTAAGTTATTATGATATTTTTCTTGTTACATGCAATTAAAATAAATAATAAGTAATTAGATTATAAATTAAACAACAAAACAAAATGGGCATCCATACAAGATGAAAACATGCCCTTACAATTATCCAAACATCCACAAAAATAAATAAAATAGGATATCCACCAAAAGATGGAAACATGTCCTTTTTCAATTATCGTAAAGTCCTTAAAATTAAATAACTAAGATAAACAAGGCACCTACAAAGTGAAAACATATCTTTTACATCCTCAAATTCCAAATATATGAACGTAATTCAACCAGTTGATAATAAGTAATAATAATTAAAACACATGACCAATTATCACACAAATAATAATAGATCAAGGTTGAACTAATAAGATTAGGGTTTCAATTGCAAGATTAGGATTTGATTTTATAAATTGGGATTTTGACCTAAAATTAGGGTTTAACATTAGGGAATTAGGATCTGGACCTAAAATTAGGGTTTTATGTACAAAATTAGGTTTTTAACCTGCAAATTGGGATTCTTATCCAAAATTATGATAAAACATGCAAAATTAAGGTTTGATTCTAAATATAGGGTTTAATATGCAAAGCTAGGTCTTAATCCTAAACCATGGTTTGATCCTAAAAATTAAGGTATAATCATGCAATTTAAGATTTTAAAGAACCAAGGTTGAACATGCAATTTAGGGTTTCAATCTTTAGAACTAGGGTTTTACATATAAAGTTAGGGTTTTAGACTTATAACTACGGTTTTGATTTTCAAATTAGAGTTTTATTGTACAGTTAGGGTTTTAGATTTGCAAGGCTAACATTAAAATGTAACATCTAGAAATTTTAGAAATTAAATAAAATAAATTAAATTAAAATTAAATTAAATAAATGATTTAAATAGAAAATGGAAGGATTTTAAGTGAAAAAGTGGAATGTATATGTGAAATATACATATAATATACAAAAGTCAATAAAAGTCAATATTTTTAAAAGAAAAGTCAAAAAGTCAAATGGCATTTTTGTAAATATACTTTAGAAATTAAAAATTATTTAAATAATTTTAAAATAAATTATTTTTAATGGATGATGTAAATTTTGGATTTTTATTAATAAATAAATAATTAATCAAAAATATATTAAAATATTATATATATATATATGTGGATATAAAAGAAAGTGGATGGAGAGAGAAAAACACATTTGATCTTCTTATTCTTCTTCTTCTTTCCTTCTTGGCTGAACTCCATTGATGGTTGAATTCAAGGTTTTGCTTCTTCCAAGCTTCCAAAATTGAAAGGATTTCAAGGATTCAAAGGTGGTTTTGGTGATTTCTTCTTAAAAAAGTAAGTTACCAACTTGTTTCTTTGGATTTACATAAAAATTAAGAGTATTTATGTTTTGGAATTTTGTTATAGTATGTTTTAATTGTCTATTTAGGTATGAATTAAGTTGTTTTGAGTAGTTAACAATGATTTTAAGGTTGGATTGAAGAAATGATTGAATTTAAGTTGAGTTTGGTGAAGAGAGATAATTTAGGATTATGGGAGAATTGGACTTTTGAATTTATGTGATTTAATTGTGCAATTTGGTTCTAAATGTGTTATTTTGATGCATAAAAAAGTATATTAAAGTCCAATGATGTATTTGGCTAAGTTTGATTATAGTTTGGGAATGGAAGTGTTGAATTTGGGGTTTTGAAAAGGGAATTTTCAAAGATTGGTTGATTGATTGGTTTTAATGCTTAAATCATGTTCTTTAAGGATATAAGTGATGGAAATAAGATTGGATTGATAATTTGATTGAATTGGAATGGAGAACCTTCAATGGGGAAGGTTATGCCATTTTAGGGTTTTGAACATAAATATGTGTTTAACTAATGTAATTGATTTAAACATGTTAAAATATGTTTGGAATGATATTAATAAACTTAAAACTCCAATTTGAATGGTTTAATATGGTTTTCCTAAGTTAAAGACATGTTATGCTATATTTTGTGGTTTTGATTAAAGTGGTGTATAATTAAGGTTTGATGCTTGAAATGCCTTATAATGTGATTTTGATGTGGTATGGGATACATTGTTATGGTATATTGAGATATGATGAAATGAAATGAATTGATATTGATATGAATGAGAAAAATGAGAAAATGAGGAAATGTGCCTAATTAATAATGAGAAATGAGGCAATGTGGCTAGTTGATTATGAAAAATGAGAAAGAAATTGATGATGGAAAATATGAAATAATTGTGTGCTTAGTATTTTATTCAATTTCTAGAGTTCTGTGTTTGGCAGCATACCTATGAGGTTATCCTCATTATTTGCCTTTGGGGCTAGCTTTTGAGAAATACTTTGATTTGCCTTCAGGGCTATACGCTTGGCATCACTGTGATATGATTTGCCTTCGGGGCTAGCTTTTGAGCATTATTATGATTTGCCTTAGGGGCTAGACACTTGGTGTCAATTTGGACCAAAACAGTATTTCTGGGATTTAAATGGCATATTAGATTCTTTGGGCCCATGCTTGTGTTTGTTCCTATGTGAATTGTAAAATAATTAAAGGATATGTTTTATGGTTAAATTGAGTACTACATTGTGAAACATCATGTAAAAGCATTTTGCATTGGCTTTGTTTTCCAGTTTTATTGTTATCAAAGTTTGTACTGCTAAGCTTTTAGTGTAGCATGATTGTAATTTATTACACAGGTGACAAGGGTAATCCGATTGAGCCAGAGAGTTCTTCTAGATCGAATCACGTCTAGATTTAAAGTTGTTTGTTGAGTGGATTTTGGGTGTATCAAGATCAAAGACATTTTCCATCATGTTTATATTTTATATTATAGTACATTTTGATTTTATGTGTATTATGTTATGTTTTTGAAGCATATATTGTAAATTGTAAAGAATGTTTTGGGTAAATTATATAATGAGTCTTTTATATGTGTTTGGAAACATATATGAAAATGTGTGTTTTGAGAAAATATGGAGAAATTGATGGGAAAAAGTGTGATTTGTTTTATTGGGAGTGTTTCTTTTGCAGGTTGTGAACCGTTGAAATTTTTGAGATGTCCTATTTACAGACAAAACTCTGGCAAATTTTTCCCAGAGATTTTCATATAAAATGCTTATTTTGAAACTTATAATTAATAAAGAATATTTTATTTACTACTTAAATATACATTTGAAAGTATTTGAGATTTTAAATTGGAAATGTGAAAATTTTTATTAAACCAAGTTGTGACATTCTTCTACTGTATATGCGTATTTTACATATATCGGGTGTATGTATTATACATATATAGGGTATAAGGGTTTTACATTTATTTTGGTATCAGAGCCTAGGTTTGAGGTTCTTGACCTAGGTGGGTTTTTAGAGAGAGAAAATGGGGGTTTTAAATATGATTTTAAATGATGATACATACATTGGCACTAGCAATTTATCTGATCTCTGATATGGCAATGTCTGTTTAATGTAATGGATATGAGTTGAGATGACGTCTGAATTGCATAGATCAGAGTGGCGCAGTGGAAGCGTCATTATGGAGATTATGGATTAAGAATTTTTTAAAATTTTATTTGAAATTAAGATTCATAGCTGATTCAATTGATGAATAAGTGAAATTAAGAAAAAATAATAATAATTTAGGAAATGATTTAAGATATGAAATAAAAAGTTTGAGAAATGGGCATAATAGTTACAGAAAATTCTATAGGTGTGCTGCAAAGTGATATTATCCGAATTTTTGGACAAATCTATAAATGTTGGATGAGTTTGAAAATTTAATGGAAAGTTTTTCTGTATGTTAGAATCCAATGTATAAAATTTTATAATTTTTAAAGATGGATCACTAATTAAGAAAAATAGAAGAACACATATTGTTGGAGCAGTTACAACAACTCAAAATCTATAGAAATTGAGAAACATATTTAGAAACTATGGTAAACCAACCCAGAAAATATGAAAATGTACATACAATATCATATGTATTCCTAGAAAATATGGTTGAAAATTTCATGAATTCTTATTAAGGTTTGGTACCTTAAAAAAATGGATAACTGGGTGCTGCTAGAGGAATTATTAAAGAGATATATTCTATGGATATGGAAGACTTAATTCTTAAATATAGTAAATCAACTTGGAAAAATCTAAAATTTTAAATATAAGTCCATATGTTTGTCAAGTGCACATGGTTAAAAGGTCATAAGCTTTTATAAAGAATTGGTGAGGAATATAAAAATTGAAAGTGAGATTAAGATGAAATTGAGGAAGTTATGTAGCTTTGTGTACGTAAGTAATAAATTAACTTCATGAGACAAATGAATAAGGAAAATTATGAAAATTTATATACATATGGGTAGAGGTATTAAGAAAGAATATGGAGTATTTAATAATTTAGAATAAAGAAATTATAATTAAAAATCAAAGAGAGAAATAGTATATGATAGTGAATTGTTCATTAAGGAAAATGATGCATGATTTACGGTTGAGCATGTAAAATTGAAATATCTAAATGGATGATGTTAATTAGTGTAATGAAATGAATTAAAGTTGTTTAAATGTAAATGTTATGATTTTAAGATTGGGAATGTGACATGGATGAGATTTGGTGAGGTTCATGTTGTTGGTTGCAATATGTGGAATTTGAATTTTTGAAATGGGTTTCCATAATTATGAAAGTGATGTGATTTGGTGTTATATTAATATATAGATAATGTTTATAAAGTTAGATTTTGAAAAAGAGATTAATAGAATAAAGTTTAAGTAAAATAGTAAGTTGGAAATTTAAAGTTGTAAGAGAATTTTGATGAGGATTGCTTAGATATTTATGGTTTAATGTTTAATGAGCATGTGAGTAATTTTGAATGAGTAATATTATTTATGAAAGTATCATGTAATGTGTAATATGGTTGATAGTATATAAACTAGATATGAAATAAAGAGGACTGATAAAGAAAGTGAAAATGAGTTTCATTAGATAATTTTTTTGGTAGTGATGAAAATGAATATGAAGAGCATGGTAAATGTATGAAAAATGTGAGAGATAAGTCACATTGAAAATGTGACTAAGATTTATGTAAAGTGAAAAAAAAAAGAAATGAATGAGGATAATTTATTTAAAATATAAGATGGGAAAATTGGAAAATGACCTAACTAATGTTATAAGAATGAGAAATGATAATATTCAATGAAATGTAATAAATGTTAAGTTTATATAAATTGTGTGTAAATGAAGAATTGAGCATAATTGTGTGATTGCGTGTATACATGTATATGATATATGTGGTGAGTTGTCCAATATGGACACTATTGTGATATGTAAGAAAATGTGGAAAGTAAGTCACATTATGAATGTGACTTATGGATGTGTATGTGGATGATTTAAAAAAAATATGAGAAATGTTTAAAATGTGAAATAATATGAATTTGTGAGGTGAAGATGATCATGATAAGGTTAATCACCTGGAAATTGTGACAATGTGATGTAATGTGAAAGTGATCAAGTATTGAGTTGATCACTTAAAGATGTGAAAAAGTGTTATTGAAGTATTATTGTGTGTTTGTAACCCCATATAATTACTTATTTGATTTAAGAAGGAGAAATTGGTAAAAACTTGTTAGATACATTGAGATATAAATGGTAATTATTGATAAATGGATTTTAAAATTGGAAAGGGCTTTTTTGTTGAATAATTATATATAATTGGTATATGAATAAATAAATATATATATATATATGAGTTGTTGATGAATCATGTGTTTAGGCTAATAAAAACAATTGGATAAGGGTAAATTGCTTTAAAACAGAGTTGATATGCACTAAATCTTCATGTAGTAAGAATTTAAAGAGCAAAAATGTGATTTTGATTTGCTAAGGGTGTGTGACCACTAAGACATGGGTGTAATATCGAGACAAGAATTGTTGGAGAAAAAAATTTTCAGTCAAAGTAGTGTTTATTTATAACCCATAGATGTGGGCTTAAGATGATACAACTGTGAAATACATTTAATGGGATTGATAGTTTTGTTTCATGAGATACAAACAAGATTTGTGGTTGGTATAGTTGGACTCATAACCTTATGTTAGAAATTTATTTATGACCATAAATAATGTGAAAACAAAAGAGAATTGTGAAAAATGATGAGCTATAAATGATGTGTAAGGAAAGTGATATTGTAAATATGGTAACTATAAGAAATGTTAGTAAAAGTTATATTGAATGTGTTTGAAAATGGTATAGAATGAATAAGCTGATAAAAATAACATTTAAAGTGAATGAAACTAGGGGAAATGAATATTATTTGTAATGATAAATTTGAAGAGAATTAAGATTTGAGAATAAGTTTGACCTAATAGAGTTAGGTCATGAATTGAAACAGGATAATAAAATTAAAATAGGCTAAAGGTTTGTCAGAATAGAATGCGGCTGTGATGGTCATATTATGATAGTTAGATCAATTGATCTGGAATGTAATAAGTTTACAAGTAATTATTGAAATTCAATGTATGTAGTTGTATTAAGAGTATCGAAGATATATGACAATGTACATAATGCATCGTTCTGATATTTATATGCATATGAAAGGAGTTAAGTTATATTAGTTGTAAATGATTATTAGAGAACAATGTTAGCTATAGTATAATTGGAATGTGTATATATATATATGTGTGTGTGTGTTGGGTTGATGAAAAACCTGTGGGAATGAATCTTAATAAGAAAATAAGATTTTGTTGTTGAATAATGATGATATTAAATTAATGTGGTAATTGTATAAAAAGTAGGACCAAAGTGGAGATGAGCAAAATTATTATGTTAAGACTTATTAATTGAGATTTAGAGTTGTTATCATTTATGTTTTTTACAAATAACTATTCATAAATATAAGCAAGGTGGTAATTAAATAGAGATACAATTTTGAAAATGACTATGATGATGGAATAGTCAGTGTTAAGATATAAGTTATTAACATTTGAATTTAATGCTATAAGAGTATATTTTTAAGATAATGAAGTGATCAAATATCTCGAGTATAATAGATGTGTGGTGCATATATAGTAAAGAGATGAACTAATTTTGTCTTATAACAATTCGGTTAAAGAGATGATAATCTATTGTGATTGTTTGATTAAATAGAAAATATATTAATGAGTTATGAAATTGTGAAAATGTAATTAAGAATAATCTTAAGGGATAAGATTAGAAATTATGTAATTTGATGAAATAATAATTTGATGGGATGATTAATTTCATAAGAGATTTTAAGATTATGTTTTGATTTGAATGTTTTATTTCAATACTGGGTAATTTCGAGGACGAAATTTTCTTTAGGGGGAGAGAATTGTAATATTCAAAATTTTTAAAAATTAAATAAAATAAATTAAAATTATATTAAATAAATTAAATAAATAATTTAAATAGAAAATGGAAGAATTTTAAGTGAAAAAGTGGAATATATATGTGAAATATACATAAAATATATAAAAGTCAACAAAAATAATATTTTTAAAAGAAAAGTCAAAAAGTCAAATGATATTTTTGTAAATATACTTTGGAAATTAAAAATTATTTAAATAATTTTAAAATAAATTATTTTTAATGGAATATGTAAATTTTGGATTTTTATTAATTAATTAATTAATTAATTAAAAATATATTAAATATTATATATATATATGGATATAAAAGAAAGTGGATGGAGAGAGAAAAACACATTTGATCTTCTTCTTCTTCTTCTTTCCTTCTTGGCCGAACTCCATTGATGGTTGAACTCAAGGTTTTGCTTCTTCCAAGCTTCCAAAATTGAAAGGATTTCAAGGATTCAAGGGTGGTTTTGGTGATTTCTTCTTGAAAAAGTAAGTTTTCAACTTGTTTCTTTGGATTTACATGAAAATTAAGAATATTTGTGTTTTGAAATTTTGTTATAGTATGTTTTAATTGTCTATTTAGGTATGAATGAAGTTGTTTTGAGTAGTTAACAATGATTTTATAGTTGAATTGAAGAAATGGTTGAATTTAAATTGAGTTTGGTGAAGAGAGAGAATTTATGGTTATGGGAGAATTGGAAATTTGAATTTATGTGATTTAATTATGCAATTTGGTTCTAAATGTGTTATTTTGATGCATAAAAAAGTATATTAAAGTCCAATGATGCATTTGGCTATGTTTGATTAGAGTTTGGGAATGGAAGTGTTGAATTTAGGGTTTTGAAAAGGGAATTTTCAAAGATTGGTTGATTGATTGGTTTTAATGCTTAAATCTTGTTCTTTAAGGATATAAGTGACGAAAATAAGATTGGATTGATAGTTTGATTGAATTGGAATGGAGAACCTTCAATGGGGAAGGTTATGCCATTTTAGGGTTTTGAATATAAGCATGTGTTTAACTAGGGTAATTGGTTTAAACATGTTAAAATATGTTTGTAATGATATTGGTAAACTTAAAACACCAATTTGAATGGTTTAATATGATTTTCCTAAGTTAAAGAAAGGTTATGCTATATTTTGGGGTTTTGATTAAAGTGGTGTATAATTAAGGTTTGATGCTTGAAATGCCTTAGAATGTGATATTAAATGATTATATTTGATCACATTTGGTATAGGCATTAAGGAGAGGTGATTTACCCAACCCTAGTATTGAAGGACAACTTGAAAGAGATGGTTGGTGAGAGTTTTGAGCTTGCATTTGAAAGCTTTTAGAGGTAAGTACAAACTTTGAATAAATTAGATATATCTACATTACATTGCGCTTAACACATTTTGATTGAAAAATGTGTTAAGCTACTTGATACATTGAACATTCATGAACAATGCACTATGACATGAGTAATGTTATGTATGCATTAAATGCATTATGAAAAGCCATTGTTAATGACTAAATTGAATAAAATGTGAAATATGTGTATTATGTGAAAATGACGCAAAGTGTTTGAGTAATGTAATTTATTATGTATGCATCAAAGGCATAACCTTGTGAGGATACCTTGTGTTTCTAGCAGGTGGATCAGGTACCCAAGGCTAAGCTTCTAGCTATCAAGCAATATAGCAGTGCCTGGCACGCACCATGTATATTCCCATCAATATCACTTGAGTCACTTGACTTGGGACAAGGTAAAAGAAAGTTAGTATTATTAAAATTTATAAATGAAAAACCTTGCCCCTTTTGGTAAATTTGTAGGTGAATGTTGCTTGGTGGATGGCTAGCGAGTGGGCCAACTGGACTCCATCCATGAATATGACACTACATTTGCAAAATTCTAGCTGAATGATTACCAGGCTAGCTTTCCATGGCTGGTTTCTTGGCAAAAGGGTGTACAACTAGTTCCTCAGCCCTTAGCAATGGAGGGTTCCTACAAATATTTCAGCATACACATTGAACATCATGGCCATGCTTGAGAACTCTGAGAGGTATGCTCAGAATGGGTATGATGTTAAAGCTTTTCTATTGTCACCTGCTGAGTCATACATCCAGTTTATCTAAGCGTGGCTTTTGAATTTTGAAGTCTCTCCTACTGGTGTTTGAGGAATTCCTGAAGAAGAAGAAGAAGAAGAAGAAGAAGAAGAAGAAGAAGAAGAAGAAGAAGAAGAAGAAGAAGAAGAGGAAGAAGAGGAAGAAGAAGACATGAAAGATGATGAAGAAGAAGAAATGGAAGAGGGAGAAGAAGAAGAAGGAGAAGGAGAAGATGAAGATGAAAAAGAGGAAGAGGAGGAGGGTGATGGCAGTGAAGATGAGAGAGAAGGGTCTTCTTCCCATTCTCGTGGTGACACCAGGGCTGACTCTTCCCAGGTTAATAAAAAAAATGTGCATTTACTATTTTGGATTATTTCTTCGTCTTTACTTGACTAACTCTTTATGAGCATTGCAGGTGGTTAGATAGTTAGGCAATGTTGTCCATGATGAGGTTGGTCCTTCTCATGCATCTCCGGCTCAGCCATGGCACCATCGCCTTATGTGAATCCGTCTTTTGATCTTCAAGGCTTTGATTTGAGTTATCTGTTTAGTAACCCTATTTCATGTTGATTTATGCTATATGTATGCATGATAATGCATGTTCTTACCTTTTCCTTTTCTGGCTCACATCGAATGCTTGAGGAACAAAACAAAAGTTGCAGGAAGAGCTAGACGCCAGCCGTGATGAACTAAGCACCAACCATCAAAATGCTGCTCATTTCAAAGATTTATACCACGATCAGTGCAAAACTTTTGAGACTTATGGTTCCAGGGCTTTAGAGATCTTGGTGTCGCTTCTTCATTAAGGGGACCCCAGATTGATACAGCGAGATTCCCCCTCTTTCTTTAGGTGATGACTTTTTTAGGGCACTATTTGATTATTGACTGCCTCCTCCTTCTTAATGATTACCTTCTATTTGGACATGTAATGCATAAAATCACTAATTAAATTAATTAATTTTTTATGCTTTTAACTTTTTTTACATAATCCCCTTTTTGAGTTCTTATATATATATATATATATGTATAGAGTCCATGATGAATTCATAGTAATGAATTCTCCATGGAATAGGATTTCTTTCCTCTTTCATTCTAACCACGAAGAATTTGTGCAGGTCAACACAAGTTCGTCACGGATTCTTTTCCTACCATGCTAAGTGATCTTCCTTCCTTGTCTAGATCGGTCTTCAAATTGTCTCTTATTTAAGCTACCTTCTTGTGTTTCTTTTGCACATACCATCAACTCATCTTCCTCATATCAATATTTCAATTTTGATCATCAAACCAAATAGCTCCGGCTACAATGAACCCAAATATGACTTAAGCCAATTTAAGGAAGATGAAAGATTTATTTAAAACCCTTAAGGCCGTTCATTAGGAACAAGTATCTTGGTTTCAAATTAATGCTTTAAGGTGTTTCCAAAATATCAAGTTGGACCAACCCTTCTTGCATGTTATGGCCTCCTTTTGGAATGTAGAATCTAGGACCTTTAAAATTAACAACTTCGAGCTGTGTCCCATGATCAAAGAATTTGAAGCCATAGTCGGATATCCAGGTGATCATCATATAACATGGCCTATATTATCCTTTAACTTTTATCAAAAAATGCAGATGCTATTTCAGATTTCAAAACATGAAGTTCTTCAATTGAGGTCCTTTGATTGATTTTTGTGCACCCCTTTGACTCCCACAAAAGCATGAGGGCACATGTTTTGCCTATGTCTCCTTAGTTAATTCTTGCTTGTTTCTTCCAATGGTGACATCGACCCATGGGTGCTGGATATTATGGACTAATCGAAGGTGGGTTTTCACCCGGTCCATTGATTTTAGCTAAAACTTTGGTCGGACTGGATTAATTCAAGACCGGTTCATCAAAAAGGTTGACCGAAAGTCTCTTGCTACTTTAGGTAATTACCTAAATCACCCTTTCAGGTTTTTAATTCATGTCATCATTTATTTATTGCTTTAATTTTTGCCTAGCCCACCCTTGTAGGTTTGCAGAACTAGCGAGCTTTATTTTTTATTTTGGTCCTAATTTTTGCCTAGTCCACCCTTATGGGTTTTTAGAACTAACGGACTGCCCTAATTTTTACCTAGGTTTCCCTCGCTGGTATTCAACCTATTAACCACCCCCCCCCCAATTTTGTTATTTTTTATTAAATAATACATTCTTTCCTTTAGTTCTGGCTGTAGGAACGCTTATGCTTGCTTAACATCCCAGTTGTAGATTATGCAAGAAACTTACCACGACACCATTCTGTAAGAAAACTTCTTTGACCTGCTTCTTCATATGCCGAATGGGTGGAGAGGATTAGTTCAAGAGTTGTTATCAATATCTGCTGGTTATTGCTTTGGTGGAAAATCATCCACATTACCACTCAGACATATTTGTTGCATGTTCCACTTGCTGCTCTTTGCCGAGGTACTTGTTATGATCCTCGCCGCCTTGGTAACAAGTAGGAGGAAAACTGTAGACCCTTAATTTTTTACCCAGTCTGGTATAATATTTTTATAGTCCAAAATAATTTTTATGGTATTTTAATTAAATAATATTTATTTTAGTGTGAGCGGGGATTTTTGCCCCCACTCCCGGTGGAATGGTTCTTGCGACTTCGGCACTGTTTAGGCTTGGGGCCTTAGAGAACACGGACCTAAGTCTGAAGAAAATGGAGTCGCCACCCGGATGGGCCGGGAAAAAGAAAGGCGTGGATGACTCGATTCCTAAGGAATCCCCAACCCCCTAATGGGTTCGGAAAGTTAGGTACATGTGGGGAAGGTGAAAAATGCCCCAGCACCCCCACAACGCCCGGTTCATTGGAACCGGCCTCATTTGCAGGTCTTAATATTATAAAATTCTTAAATATAACAATATTATCCATATTACATGCAACAATTAAAATAAAACATCATTATATAAAAATCAAAGCAATGTCCAAACAAAGCAAATAAATGAACACCCATCTGAGGATGGAAACATGTCTTTACATCATCCATGTCTAAACTAATAGGACACCCACCAAAAGGTTAAAACATGTCCTTTACATTGGTCTAAAATATAAAAGCAATTTAAATTACATGATACTTAACTAATGAGGTACCCACAAAGTGGAAACATGCCTCTTACACTTTTAATACTAAAACAAGCAAATAATAACAATAAAGAAAACATCCATCCATGATAAATTAAATAAATCAAGCATTGAAATTAAATAAATCAAACACCAAAGCATGTAATAGACTACATAATCAAATCTAAAAATAAAGCAAGTAAAGATACAAATTGAGGTTTGCTGTTTCTATTTAAAGTTCTTTAATTAATATTTAGAGTTTTGGAATCTTAAGATATTATTATTGTTATTTGTTTAGGCTATTGTAAGTTTTAAGAGAATTGAAATGGATTAGGGTTTCATGAATTAAATTAGGGTTTAGGGGCGACATTATGAAATTAGGGTTTTAGAATATTAAAATATTAGGTTTATAGCTCTTGGGTACTGGATTGTCATTTTGGATTTACTGTATTGAGTTTGAAAATTTAGGTTTATAAGGTTTTAAGGATTAGGGTTTAGGAAAACTAGGGTTTACGTATTAGTTTTGAGGGAATTAGGGTTTAGGAAAACTTAGGGTTTATATTAACTGGTTTGGAGTTTACTGTTTTGGTTTTGGAGTTGAAGAAAATAGTTTAGAGTTTTATAAAGTAATTATGATTTTTAGAAACTGTAAAGTAAGTTAGGGTTTGGAGATTTAAGAAAATATTTGGGAATTTTGGAAAAAAGTTAGATGAAAATAGCTTAGGGTTTTTTTAAAGTCTTTGGAAATAGGGAAAACGATTTAAGGTTTTTGGAAACAAAAGAAATGAATTAAGATTTGTTGGACATAGAAGAAATAAATTTAGGGTTCTTAAGGTTTTGAAGAAACAGAAAAGTATTTTTAGGGTTCTTAAGATTCTTGGAAACAGAAGAATACTTTTTAGGGTTCTTAAGGTTTTTGGAAATATAAGAATACTTTTTAGGGTTTTTGAAACGAAAATCAAGTTACTACATATTTAAAGATCAAAGTTTTGTGTGTATATTATTATGAATCAAAGAAACAAAGCTATGAGTAGTTTATGATTAAGGATGAAACCTGCGCAGTTGGTTCCACCAAAATTAACTTCTGGATGAATGGATACAAAGGCAGTGTTGCTACCTTTGATGAATTGTTGATTGCTTGCTTGTTACTCCTCTCTAATCTCAAGTCCCAAATTCCAGTCCCTAGAAGTCCTCCTCCTTAAAGTCCAGTCTCCATCCCTTTCTCTCTATCTTTTAAAGTGTTATTTATAGGAAAATTTATAAGATTAATTCTAATTGTTTAAGGAAACTAAGATTAATTAGGAAAAGAAACCAAAACCAAATAGAATTTGGTTTCGGAAAAAATTGCGTTGGAAAAATTTCGCTGGCGAAAACTGCGACGGGCTGCGAGGGAATTGCGAGCTGCTAGCGAGAATTTGGGCGGCCAGCCAATGGCTTTGGCCATTTCGCCCGTAGGAAATTCCTCCCGCAGGAAGTTCCTGCGGGCGAAATTAGCCTTGGATTTTTCGATTGTTGAGTTTTATTTTTATTTTTATTTGGTTTACTTATTTATTATTATTATTTTTATTTTATTAAAACTTATTAAAAATAAATACTAAAATAAATATTATTTAATTAAAATACCACAAAAATTATTTTGGACTATATAAAAAATAACGGACCGGACTGAGTCAAAAATTAAGGGTGTACAGTTTGCCCCCTGCTTGAACGATCTGAGACTTTAGTAAAAGAGAGTGAAAAGCAATAAGACTTAATTTTGATGAGATGGTTACTTGATTTGTGTACTTGGACCCAAGACTAGATTGAATTTGGGTACTTGGACCCGGGATTGGGTACCTGAACCCAAGATTGGATACTTGGATTCGAGACTGAATTTGATTTGGGTACTTAGACCCGAGATTGAATTTGATTTGGGTACTTGGACCCGAGATTGAACTTGATTTTGGGTACTTGGACCCGAGATTGAATTGGATTTGGATACTTGGACCTGAGATTGGGTACTTGGACCCGAGACTGATTTGATTTGGGTACTTGGAACCAAGAATGGGTACTTGGACCCGAGACTGAATTGAATATGAGTGCTTAGACCCGAGACTGTGTTTGACTAACCTTTTATCAGTTGAGAAGTCTAACTACTCCGGCTGTTCTATGCATTATGGTTCTTCACTCTCAAAATGGATCTTCATTGTTGGACCTTGGATCTTCATCCTTAGCATCGGATCTTCACCTTTGAAAACGGATCTTCATCCTTGGAGATCGGGTCTTCACCCTTGTGAATGGAACTTCATCCTTGGAGATCATGTCCTCACCCTTGTAAATGGATCTTCATCCTTGGAAATCGTGTCTTCACCCTTGTAAAATGATCTTCATCCTTGTAGATCATGTCTTCACCCTTGAAAATGGATCTTCATCCTTCGAGATCGAGTCTTCACCCTTGAAAATGGATCTTCATCCCTTGAGATCAGGTCTTTACCCTTGAAAATGGATCTTCATCCTTGGAATCAGGTCTTCACCTTTGAAAATGGATCTTCATCCTTGAAATCAGGTCTTCACCTTTGAAAATGGATCTTCATCCTTGGAAATCGGGTCTTCACCCTTGAAAGTGGATTTTCATCCTTGGAATCAGGTCTTCACCTTTGAAAATGGATATTCATCCTTGGAAATCGGGTCTTCACCCTTGAAAGTGGATCTTTATCCATTGGAGGTTGGGTCTTTACCCTTGAAACATGGATCTTTATCCATTGGAGATTGGGTCTTTACCCTTGAAACATGGATCTTTATCCATTGGAGATCAGGTCTTTACCCTTGAAACATGGATCTTTATCCATTGGAGATCAGGTCTTTACCCTTGAAACATGGATCTTTATCCACTGGAGGTTGGGTCTTTACCCTTGAAACATGGTTCTTTATCCATTGGAGGTCGTGTCTTTACCCTTGAAATATGGATCTTTATTCCTTGGAGGTCGGGTCTTTACCCTGGCTTCAGCTCTTTTAGCTGGACTGATCTTTTGTCTTTTGCATCTTCATTCTTTTGAGAATTCTAATTTTCTTCTTTTTTCATTCTTTCTTGTTCTTCCTTTGCACTTTTGCAAAAAATTCAGCCCTTTTCATCTAGCCTTCATATCCTCTCCTTACCCCTTTGCGTGGTACAATATTAGAAGTGAGTCAAAATATTTTGTTCATGCATAAACTTAAAAATTGAAAAGGAGAAACTTTGCCCCCTGTGTAGGCTCAAACCCATGATTTTTCTATGCGGGCTCTGATTGATGTTCTTGTTGTCTAGTTCTTCACAAAAGCATGCATTTCTTCTCTTTGCAAAATTACTGGAACTTTCTCAAGTAATGGGCTTTCCATGCCCCCCCTGATTTGATATCTTCTTTTGATTGTTTAATTCACAGGGTGTTTGCTGTTCACTTTAATAAAGAATAGACAATACAAGATAAGAAAGTGCGATGTGATATGCTCATGTATGTATGATATGCATGAATGATACTTACAGTCATTTCATTAACCCACAGACCAAGGTGTTCAGCAGAAGTGTTCTCATTGACTCCTTTGAGACGCTCATTCAAGTCTTGCATTGGAATGATAGAAAGCTTTGTATTTGTGGCTTTTATCTTCAAGATGTTGAGAACATGAATGGTGGAGACCCCAAGCAGCAGAGATACATTCATTTTAAATTATGATTCAGCATGTCAATTGGTAGCTTCTTCATGACCTTGCCAGTAATAATTTTCTTTGCCCAATGTATCCTTTGGAGGTTCAATGATTCGACATACTTCACTTAACTTGAAGGCTTTGTAAAATTTTTTTTCGAAATCAAATGTTGGCTTTGCCAAATTATTGTCAATGTACCTCAAGGCTTGATTTTCCAAATTAACATATCTATAACATAACAACCCTAGTTACCATACTAAACTCGGGAATCATTTTTATTTAAGCAAGAATTGTTGCACTTCAGATAAGCACATACACATTACTTGGCCAAAGGTCTCATTGAGTTTGAATATGGTCTATCTCATATGCATGCTTATCCAAACTATCTCCACTAATAGACTCTACCTACCAAGAGAGATCAACAGGTCTTTGATAGGCTTGAAATGGGGTCTATAAGGGACACGGGTTAAATGAAAGCCATTTTGAGATTGGAGCTGGTGTGACACAAAGGACAAACCTTCACACTACAAATTTCTTGTTGGAACTTTAGACAATTTTGAGCAATCTTGCTAGACTCCAAATTCCTTCTATCTTCTTGGCATTAATCTGGAACTTGATTGGAACAATCTTTGTTTCTTTGCATAAAGTTTGGTACCCAAATTCGTTTCTTTTCTTCTTCTCCCTTTTCTTTTCTTTTTATTTTTCTTACTCCTCCCTTTCTTTGAGCATTTTATCATTTTATCCTTCTTCCTTGTAGGACTATCAAGTACAGAACTTTCAAAAATTGGATGAATTTTTCTCCTTCAAAACTTTGGTTGGGTTAGACCAATTCAAGTGAAGCTGTCCTTATAGACTAAATGGAAGCCTTTGGGAGTCTTATGTAAAAGAGAACTTGGTTGGTTTTTTGAACTGCTTTAGGTTTTATATTTTATATTTTTTCTCTTTTTTTTTCTTTTTTTTTACTTTTCTTTTTTTCTTTTTGCTTTTTTCTTTTCTTTTTCTTTTTATTTTTGGTTCTAGCTTTAAAAGAGTTGTCTTGTTTGTACCAACTTGGGTTAATAATGGATGAGTGGAGTGACATAAATCTTCTTTAATAGGGATAAATCATTTGTTACTCTGATGTTGTCTTGATATATTGGAGATATTAGGAAAACTTCAACTATCCTTATGGTCTTGAGAACTTCAACTACCCTTATGGTCTTGAGAACTTCAACTTTCTTCATGGTCTTGACTATTCATTTCTTTCTTTGATGTTCTTGCCTCTTCACCTTAGTGATCATAAGACTTATCAAAAGTATCACAACAACTTAGGGTAGGTTGTTGGGGTTATATGCCAAAGAAAAGAAAGCTAAAATTTTATGAAGGCTAAAAGGGACAACTAGGGATTCATATTTAATTGGGTAGATACTAGCTGTTGGCTAACCAAACAATGCCTAGATCATTTCTCTCTTAAATAAGTAGAATTCAATTTCACCTCAAAAATTTGTCAAAGCATGTTCTAAGACTGACTAGGACCTAGACAAAGGTAATTATACAGGAGCCCTCTCTAAGTAAGCATACACAACTCAATGCTATAGAGTAATTCTCTCACCTAGTAAAGTCATTCAAGTCATGATGCATAAATATATTAATTCATGAATTATCAAGCTAGATTCCTCATCGGTTGAGCACCAAAATGAACAAAGACCAACAAAAATTTTGATGAAAATAATCTATTCAAATAAATTTAAATTTGAAAAATACGATTGTTCCAATTAAATATTAAAGAAAGCAAAATTAAAAAGCAACATTCAAGCCAAGGAAAGTTTATTGAGTTAAGCTTCTTTTCCTTTCACATCTTCAATATCTTCATCTTGAAAGGATGATAAAACAAAATCTTCTTCCAATCCTTTTCCTACCATGAAGATTGCCGGTGGAGGTACTCTTCCAAATTTAGGCAAAGGATTGTTCTTGGTATTGGGCTTGTCTAACTCAGGTAGTTTACCACTATCGATTAGATTCTGGATCTCATGCCTCAACTTCATACAATTGTCTGTTTCATGTTCAGGCCTTTGATGGAATTGGCAAAATGCATTAGTATCAAAGTTAGGTGGAAGAGGATTAGGCACAGGATGAGGAGTTAAGGGTTGTAACAATCCCTTCTTTTGTAGCTTATTCAGAACCCAAGAGTGGCTTCCCTAATTCTGAAAACTGCCTCATTCCTCCTTGACTAGTGACATTAACATCAGGTTCCTTTTGTGTACTTTGATTGCTAGGCTGATAATTTCCTTTCTCATTCCTTTTTATTGAAAAGCGATTCTTCTTCCTTTCCCACTCTTCAATTTGTCGACCAACATGGAGAAGATCTTTGAAGTCCCTTATAATGGTGTGAGACAGCCTTTCACGGAGGTTGGGCAGGATGCCTCTGACGATCATCCTTATTTGATCAGACTCATCGGGCCTCTTCCTGAGCAAAGCAACCTTATTTCTCCATCTTTTCACATAGTCCACAAAATTCTCATTTGGTCGTTACCTAATGGACTCAACTTCCATTAAGGTAACTTCCAGGTCGACATTATACCCATATTGCTGAATGAAAGCCTTGCATAACATGTCCCAATCTTTTTGAGTACTTTCCTCTAAGGTGTTGAACCAATTTTGGACAGCAAGATCCAATGAGAGCATAAAGTATCTTAGAGTTTGAGCCTTAGTAGCTCGGGCAGGCTGCATAGCAGTGATATACTGTTTCACATGGAGGTGAGGATTTTTGGTTCTATCGAACTTCGCAAAAGATGGCATCTTAAATTTGTAAGTGACCTCCTCATCTTGTTCAAATAATTTGTTAACTTCGGACATTTCTTCGGTTTTCAGTTTCTTCTCAAATTTCTTTTCTAAATTAGCAATCATCTTTTCAACATTAGAAGCTAATCTTTCAACAATCTTTGGTTCTTTCTTCTTATCTTGAGGATCTTGGAAATATTGAGTCCAATCATCATCATCATCAATGATCACCTTTTCATCATCAAAAACCACTTCACCAACTTTAGTCTTCCTTTGTCCTTTGGCTTCTTAGTGCTAGCAGATGCTTCAGCATGATTTCCTAAAATTGCAGTCAATTGGTTCTTCACGGTCTCAGCTAGGGCCTCTTTTATTTCTTCCATCTTAGCATTAAGATTGTTGAAATCCATCTTCTCTGGCCATCTTTGAAATTTCTCCTCACTCTAGTCAAGTAATCATGGTACAATCTCTTTCTTCAACTCCCATTCTCCATTTGTTTGGGATATTACTAGCAATGACTCACTAAAAACCTATATTCTATCAACGCTCATAGTCATCAAGGTTTCCAAACCAAAAATGCATGTCTCGTATTCTACCATGTTGTTGGTTACCTAAAATTTTAATTTCTTAGATAAGGGGATGAGTTCTCCTTCAAGTGATTCCAATATAACTCCTAATCCAGCTCCCTTTTTATTCACTGCTCCATCAAAGTACATCTTTTGTTCTTACACTTTTATGTCCCTCTGATGTTCATCTGGGAATTCAAAAGTTACTTCTTCACTTTCAAGCAATGGTTGTTGAGCTAGGAATTCTGGTATCACTCTTCCTTTAATTGTATTTGATTTTAAATTCTTCTAGGATTATCAACCACCGGCCATACTTCCCAATTAACAAATGTGTCTCCCTCAAGTATTT
This sequence comes from Garcia nutans, assembly GCA_947685225.1. NCBI lineage: Eukaryota > Viridiplantae > Streptophyta > Magnoliopsida > Malpighiales > Euphorbiaceae > Garcia > Garcia nutans. The sequence continues at coordinate 27,818,984 of CANTUV010000045.1, forward strand.
AACTGGATCCAACCTCGAAATTGCTTACACATTGTAAGATTGAAAGTAATGTTGCAATTTGTGAGTGGGGATTTTTTCCCCAGTCCCGGCGGAATGGTTCTTGTGACTTCGGCACTGTTAGGCTCAGGGCCTTAGAGAACACGGGCCTTAACCCAGAAAAAATGGAGTCGCCGCCCGGATGGGCTTGGAAAAAAGGGTGGATGACTTGATTCCTAAGGAATCCCAAACCCCCTAATGGGTTCAAAAAGTTGGGTACGCATGGGGAAGGTAAAAAATGGCCCAGCACCCCCACAATACCCAGTTTATTGGAACCGGCCTTCTTTTTAAGTCTAAATATTATTAAATTCTTAAGCATTATGATATCATCCATACTACATGCAATAGAAATAAAGAAATATTCATTAAAATCAAAAAAGTCCAAACTAACAAAATTGGCACCCGTACAAAATGGAAATATGTCCTTATAATAATGTCCAATGTCCAAAGCAAAATAAATAGGACACCCACTAAAAGATGGAAACATGTCCTTTACATTAATCCAAAACTTAAAATAATTTAAATTACATGAAACATAACTTATGAGGTACCTACAAAGTGGAAATATACCTCTTACAATTCTTGAAACCAAAATAAACCAATAAAAAATATTCAACAATTCATCATAAATAAACCATTCATCACAAATCAAATAAACCATCCATCAAGACATATCATAAATAAACATGCATTAATAATCAATCCTACATTCAAATATCATTTTAAACAATAGATGTAAAAACTAGGCTAGGGTTTTTAATTTATGAATTAGGATTTTAAGAAAATATGATTAATGTTTTAAGGTTTTATAAAAACACTGTTAGGGTTATTTTTACAAAATTAGGGTTTATAATTTCAGAAAAATACAGTTTGGGTTTTAGGGTTTTTTAAAAAATAATTAGGGTTTAGGGTTTTAGAGAAACACAGTTTGAGTTTTAGGATTTTTAGAAAACATAGTTTGGGTTTTAGGTTTTTTTTTAGAAAAACAATTAGGGTTTAGGGTTTTAGAGAAACACAGTTTGAGTTTTAGAGTTTTTAGAAAGCACAGTTTAGGTTTTAGGAAAAAAACATAGCTACTATGATATTAAATATTTAATGTTAATTTGATTAAATAGACTACTATGATGCTAAAGTAGTTTATTGGACATAGCTTCAAGTAAAACTTATATGAATTAAAACTAATCAGTGCTACCTATTGGATATTTTATAAAAGTGCAAGAACAAAGTAAAATAATGAAACAAGAATGGATGAATTATTGTGAATTTAAAACAGATTGAATAAGGGATTACAAATCTCCATTTGTTGGTTCTACCGATATTTCACGTTGATCCAAGCTTTATATTTGCACCAGTGGTAAAATCTCAGTTGAACAAGGTGAAGGCAATTGTCCACTGCCTTCTGGTTTCTTGATGGTTGGTGTTCTGTGTCTTCTGCTAACTCTTATTCAATATTGCTTAATGTTGGCTACTAGGGTTTGATTATTAATGCTTACTGCCTATTATTGCTTGTTGCTGCCCTCGGCTACTTCTTTAATCCTGTATTTATAAGAAAATATTAGGTTAAATCGTGTAAATGAGTCTTATTTTCCTATTTTAGAATGGTTTCTCTGAGGCATATCAAATTAAAATAATTTTAATCCGAGGTAAATGGTGACCTTATCAGATTAAAATAATTTGAATTTGAGGCAAAACCATGACCATATTGGACCAAAACCATTTTAATTCGACGTGGACCAAAATCCATATTGAATTGGCACCCTTAGTTCGATATAGACAAGGTCCATATTGAATTAGGATTGCCATAATTCGATATGGACATGTTCCATATCGAATTGGGCAATGCCTAGCTCGATATGGAAATCCATACCCTAATTCAATATGGACATGGTCCATATGTCCTAATTCAATATGACATGATCCATATCAAACCAAATTGGCTTTCGAACCATTTATGTGCTTTAAAAATCAAATTAGACTTATTTTATGCCTTATAAAATTGGACCAAACTAACCAAAAGTTTAAAATAGGTTTATGCTTTTTAAGAATGGGCCGATCGTAACTTAGGCCTTCGTTAATTACTATCAAACTAGCTTAGGGCCAAAATCAAGGGTCTACAGTTTGACCCCTGCTTGAATGATCTAGACTTTATTTAGAGAGTGAAAAGTAACATGATTTTGAGCTGATTTTGGACGTGGATGGGTTCTGGACCCGAAGATTGACTGACTTGGGTTATAGACCAGAGACAGGATTGGTTTGGAGTAATGGCCCCAAGATTGGACTGATTTGGGTTCTGGACCAAAAATTGGATTGGGTTCTGTACTTGAGACTAGATTTGATTTGGGTTCTAGACTTGGGATTGAGTTGATTTGTGTTTTGGACCTGAAATTGGATTTGATTCTAGACTAGAGACTGGATTTGATTTGGGTTCTAGACTCGGGATTGAGTTCTGGACTTAAAAATGATTTAGGTTCTAGACCCGAGTTAGTTTGGGTTTTGGACCCAAATTGACACTAAAAAAAAACACGCTATCTACGACGGACAGAATCCGTCGCAGATCCGTCGCAAATCAAGTTTTGCGACCGATCTGCGATGGATACGATCCATTAATAAAAAAGGCGTCACAATTTTTAATTTGTGACCGGCCGTCGCAGATTGCGACGGATTTGCAACCACTCGGCGGTTGCAAATCTCGCGCTTAAATTTTCGCGGGTAAAGGGCAGCCGTCGCAGATTCCGTCGCAGATTTCGTCGCAGATTTCCGTCGCAGATTCCGTCATAGATTTCCGTCGCAAATTCATTGCAGATACCGTCGCAGATTGCCCTCACAGATTCCATCACAGATTGTCGTCGCAGTATCTGTCGCAGATTCCGTCATAGATTTCAAATATCCGTCGCAGATTCGTAGCAAATCCGTAGTAATTTAATATTGATTTTTATTGGAACTATTTGTATTATCAATTAATTTTATGAGGACTTTATAAATACATTTGGAACATTTAAACACAATCTAAAAAAATACTAATTACATTGATAAACATAATTCTTTTATTAATCTTCAATAAAATAAAATATTTTACAATTTAACTATACAAGTGTTAAGAACACTACTATAAATAATCTATCTTGAAAATAACAATATAGATCTTCAATTATCATTTTCCATTGAATCATGACTTGCATCATCATTATTAACCTGCAAATAATATTAAAAAGAGTAAATGAAAAGAATAATATGATACATGTTAACAAAGTAATACTAACCGTGGTGTGTAGGCTTTTTCATTCAACTCGTGTAGCTGCTCAGGAATTTTGTATATACACAAGCTGTTTGTCGTCGGGTGCATGTAAACGTGCTCTCTTTGCATTGACTTTGCTAATTTATTCACATCAACTATTGTTTGAATCGCTAGCGCCGTTGCCTACAACCAAAAGAAATAGAAATTTTATTTTATTTTTATTACTGATTATGCATCAATATACATTTTTGAAAACTGACTCTGTATCTTATATCAAATGCATTTGAGAAATGCCATTTACATGATGAGTCAATTTGTCAATACTGCGAGCATAGATTATTCAATGAGATTATTTAACTCGGTAAACAAATACAAGATTTAAACATGCTTGTATCACATTCACTATGGTTCACACACGAACCAAGTTTTGTTATATGTGTCTGAAATGGACACTTATCCAAGATTTGGTCTAAATTGAAGTGTCCAAGGAAAGTACCCCTATTTAGAGACTAAGAAACACCATTTATGAATGAATATGAATCAACAAAAGAAGCAACGACCAGTTCACAGCTTCTAAATTCAATGTGTGTTGCAGAGTGCACCGAAGCCATAAAAGTCTTTTAGATATTGAATGAAAGAACGATTTAAGAGTTTTAAATGGGTCCAAAAAAAGTAATAAGATTAACACAATATCAAATCCAAATGAAAAATCAGCAAGTTTGCAAAGATGTCAGACATCAATTTACAAATAAATGAACAAAATCAACAAGCTGATAAATATTAGTTTCTTACCTGTACAAAGATAGAAAAAGAAAGAAAAGGTTTCTCCCCAACCTTTTTATGCCGAGCCTGAGGGGGGCAAAGTAGAACAATATGAATTAAATTAAAAGGAATAACAGTAGAATTTGTGAAGAATGACTATATGTAAAGAAAAAAGTTCTTCAATCACAACTCATAAGGAAGTCAAGGAGGATCACAGTAACAAGTTTCTTGTTCTCTGGGTACCTTAATCAAGATTCTAAGTAAAACCAGTCTTTGTGAGCTAAATTACAGAAAAATAAACTGAAATTCCTTTACTGAGTCCATAACATTGAAAGGGTGAAACTTCTACCGGTACTAGCAAGCATTTAAGGTGGTTCCTATTACATAATACAAACAAGAACAAGAAAGGCCTATGTTTACTAGAGAATTTTCTTCTTCTTCTTCTTTATTTTATTTTATTTGGAAGGGGTTGGGATAACAAGCAAGAAGAATAGAACAACACACAAATAGTGTTTACTGAATCATGCTAGCTTGGTAGTTTTGTGCAACAATATTCAATTTAATCCACCAATATTCAGATTCTGAAATGGAAACAAATAATATGAGCATCATCCAAGCATCATGTCCCCATTGGGCTACAGGCGATGTCCCTGAGGCACCCTCACCCCCAAGTCCCTCCATGGAATTTAACCTTCACAATCCTGTAGATTTCGCAAATAAAACACATCAAACAAAGCTGCAAAACTCAAGGAACATCAAAACATACAACAAATACTCATCATTTGTAGCATAAACAGAAGTGATTGGCAACAAGAACTAACTAAAATCCAAACGTGTTCACATGATTTATTAACCACACATTGAAGTATTCATTCAATTGAAGCTTCACATTGAAGTATTCAGTTCCCCAAGTAGCAACCCTTTTTTCCTCCAATGGTGCTGGCGACTCTGTTGCAGGTTTATAAACACACAAGATTAATAAAAAACTTTAACATTGATAATGAACTTCAAAAAGAAGCCACCAAAGTTAATACACAAACCTTCAGTGGTCTCTTTGCGAGCAATATTAGCCTTCATGAGATCTGTTGCTGCCTCAGCAGCCTTGATTCCAGCAGCCCCTGTGCAATAGCTGTTCCAAATTGTCTGCTTGCAGCACTTGTAGCCCCATTGATGATCCTTCCACCATGAACCCCACACACATGTGTGGTTGTTGATGAAAACATAAATAAATAAATAAATTTCTTGTATCAGAAAAGAAAAGAACACCGCCAATCATGGCTGCAACCAAGAACTGCCAGTAAGTGAGGGAAAACCCACCATCTCACTGACACCAGAAAGGTTGCCTAGCCAAGAAATTGACTATTTTCTATCCGAGTCTGATTTTAGATCACTGAGTATATCTTCATAGCCTCATTATTATTATTACTACTACTAATACTACCATTGATATATAAAGACAGAAAGAGTCAGAAGTGTTTGATAATGCTTTTCGTTTTCTTCTCTTTCAAGGGATGCAATATAAGACATGAAATCAATGGCTCCGCTGCCGATCAGAGAGGTAGAGTTAACCACCCTGAAAACCTTCCACCTATAAGAGAGCAAAGCCTCATTCTTGATCAAACAAACAAATGATACCCTGAACTTTTAAATGCTCATAAGCTAATTTTTTAACCTCAAACACCCTCTTAGTTCTCCTTCCCTGTATTAAAAAAAATACTTGATTTTAGGTCACATATTTCTTTTTCTTCATCCTCCGATCAAGATATGAGGTTAACAAAGCTTGAGGCAATGTTCATCATGGTTTGCAAGGTGTTTCTGCAAGCAAATGGAACCTGGACAGTGAAAAGCTAGAACAAATTACAGCAGCAATAAGATTCATGCACTAGTACAAAACTATTATGAAACCAAACTCAAACAAAGATCTAAAAAAATTCAGATTTAGTTTTTTAAAGATCTGAAAAAATTTAGATTTAGTTTTTTTCTGAATCTCAACTATAAAATCATCAACAACAATAACAAAGCCTTAATCCCAAGTTAATTGGGTCGGCTATATGAATTTTTTTTCACTCCGTTCGATTTAGGACTACCTTCTCTAATAAATGTAGAGCGAAAAGATAAATGTAGAGCAGAAAATCTCAACAGTAAGATCAAATAAACAAAATCCAAGGACACGTCAAAACATATTTGGAGTTATGAATTACGAAAATCCATCCACATGAATATAGTAACGGGTTTATTTAGTGCTTAGAGGCTTTCTCCACGTAGAACTTAAACTAACTAATAAATCACATTTTATTTGAACAATTAGGTTAAACCAACCTCAACATCTAAGACAAAGGAATAACTGAATAGAAAAAAAGTATTTAAAAATGATTATTATGAACAAGCTGCGTAATTCCAATTTAAAAAAAAATAAACAAACATCTAGACAACAAGAAAATAGAAAAGAATTCAACAACTTGAAATTCTTTGATAAAACAATTGAAAAAAGGCACTCAAAACTTAACAATAAAGCTTTGGTTGGGTTTGATGTTTCAAGAATTATGGTTTTCTATTTACTCATACCAATTTCAAATCATAATTCAATGTATAATGCTGGATGAGAAGCTGCAATGCTGACAAAACCACTTATCACAAAAACAACACAAAATCAGAGAGAAAGAAATGGATATAAATTAATATAGACATAACAGACCTTAGCACTACAATCGATCAAACATACAAGGTTGAAGCCTGCAACCAAGAAAGAAACACTACTGATGTGGCTGCATCCAAGAACTACTGAACCCCAAAAGTTGCCCCTCCAAAAAATTGAGCATTTTCCCTTCGAATCTAATTTGGGCCTTCAGAGGAGAAATCAGAAGAGAGAGAGGAGGCTCAGATCAGATATGCCATGGACAGAACAAGAAAGAAACACAACAGAACCATGGCTGCAAACTGAGGGAAAAGCCTTCCCCATTTGTTGCCCCGCCATGAAATGTTGCATTTCTTGTAAAGTCTGATCATGGGTCACTGAGAATAGTATTCATCATAGCCTCGCCGTAGATAGATAGAGAAAGAGATTTATTTATTTATTTATTTTTTAGGGCTGCTGGGGTTGCTAATACAAGAAATGAAATCATTGGCTCCAAGTGCAATTTTTCACTACAAAAATATTCAATTTTTCACTACAAAAATATTCAGAATTTGCGACGGAAATCTGCGACGGACATGTTTCCGTCGCAAATTTGCTACGGATCTGCGACGGATTTGCGACGTAAAATTTTTCGCAAAATTCTCGGCGGGAGTAATCCCGCCAACTTTAGCGACGATTATTTGCGACGGATTGATTTTCGTCGCAGATCTGCGACGGATTTGCAACGGATTTGCGACCAATTTCTCAAAATTCCTCTGACTCGTCCTTCCGTCGCAGATCCGTAGCAAATTTGCGACGAAAACATGTCCGTCGCAGATTTCCGTCGCAAAATTCCGAATATTTTTATAGTGAAATTTGCGACGGCAATAGACGGTAGCAGATCTCTGTTGCAAATTGGTTTTTTTAGTGTTTTCTCTCTCGCGCCAAGTTTTCGCGCCAACTTTTGCGACGATTATTTGCGACGGAATGATTTTCGTCGCAGATCTGCGACGGATTTGCAACGGATTTGCCACCAATTTCTCAAAATTCCTCTGACTTGTCCTTCCGTCACAAATCCGTCGCAGATCCGTAGTAAATTTGCGACGGAAACATGTCCGTCGCAGATTTCCGTCGCAAATGCCGAATATTTTTGTAGTGTGAGTTTTGGACTTGAAAAATGAGTTGGGTTTAAGACCTGAGTTGGTTTGGGTTCTGAATCCGGATTGGTTTGGGTTATGGACCCGAATTCAGTTTTGGACTAGAAAATGATTTGGGTTCTGGAGTTGAGACCGGATTTGATTTAGGTTTTGGACCCGGGATTGAGTTGATTTGGATTCTAGACCCGAGTTGGTTTGGGGTTCTGGACCCGGGACTGGATTTGATTTGGGTACTTGGACCCGAGACCCCTGCAAAAAGTTAATTGTAGTTAGTAGAGCATTTTGCAAAAAAAAAAGTGCTATTTTTTGGATATATGGATACCTATGTACTCTTGCCCCCTGCGTGAAAAATTATATTTTGTAAGTACAAAAATATTTTTTAGACATGTAAAAACTATAGACCCATAATAAATATATGTTACTGTGTGCTTATGTGCTGTGTTTGAGTATGTAAAAGAGACATGAATTATTGAAAGGAAACATAGGACATGAATTATTGAAAGGAGACAAGAGACATGAATAATTGATGTATTGTTACTTTCTTTGACTTGTAAGCATGTAATCATTTTTTAACTTTTTATTATTATTATTTTATTATTATTTTTTTGGTTAACTTTGATATTATCCTTCAAACTCTATCTTTCTATAAATTGAATTGAAAAACATTCATTCACTTCAACCAAAACTTCAAAATTTTTGAGTTCTTAAAAAGTCTTTGCAAGTTGCTCATTTTTTCTTAAAAATTTTTCAATCTTTCAAAAGAAAAAAGAAATGGCAGTAAATCATAATGCATCTAGGACTGGACTGCATATGGAACTTGAATTATGTGCTCACCTTAGAGATAGCAGGTTGGACCAAGTTCCTATTCTAGCGGGGATGCACCTTCACCGAAGTTCACAAGAGAAAATACAGGTATATATTTTTTTTATTAATTTTTTATACATTTTTACAGTAATTTTATTATTTGTAGTAAAAAATAAGCAAGTTAATTTTAAAAATAATGAACTAATGCATTAAGAATTAATTTTTAACATATGTGAAAGAAAATAGACAAAGTAACTATTAAGTGAATAAAAGTTAAGTAGAAAATTATTTAGTGAAAATGCATATAAAAAATAATACTAGCAGAAAAATTTATAAATTAATATACAAAAAGATTATAGACATGAATAAAATAAATTAAGCAAAATACTAGTCATGATACAAAAAATATGAAAAATAATAATAAAAAAAAGTAAATGTAGTGAGACAACGGAATTATTGAGGTGCTGAAAATAATTTTTACGTGACATTTTATATTATATTTTATTTATAGAATTTTTAGAATAATTAGTAGGATTGGTATACTTACCTGGTTAGACTTACCTTTATTATAAAAGTTTGATAGCTGTGTGATTCATGGTGGCGGGAACATCCATAAGACTCGCCAGTGGTATGAGCGAGAACCGCCTATAGTCCAGAGGATGATCCGTGAGTGTGGCTTTGAAGAGTTTGTGCTGCAACTGCCAAACAAGGTATACCAAATTGATAGAAGTGTAATTCAGGTGCTTGCTGAGTGGTGGATGGACACCATCCATACCTTTCAATTGCTTTTTGGGGAGATGACCATCGGTCCGGTGGATTTTACTACAATAACAAGCTTAAAATACGATGAGATCCATGTCCCTTTGACCAACAATATATTGACAGAGGACGAGATTCGCAATTTAATTGGTCTAAGGCCTAGGTATAAGAGAGCATGCAAAATAAAATAAGAATATATCTTAGAGTATTAGATGAGGAAGACCCAACCAATGCTTGGTTTACAGGCGAAAAGATACACCCGCAGATTTTTGATATACTTGTTAGCTATGACAATCTTATACAGCCTTGGGGGTAGCAATTCACCTATTGGTTTTGCGTACTCTGGTTAATTTTGATCTTGTCCATTTTTATGCTTAGGGAGAGGTTGACCTTGCCTATCTCTATCACAATTTTGATAAAATTAGTAGGAATAAGATATCATTTATAGGCTTGATGGTCGTTGCTGAGGTATGAGTTATTCCTTTTACTTATTCAAATGGTGGTTTATGATCGAACTTAACCCCTTTTTTTATCATGAAAGGTGTGGGCCTATGAACATAAACTCGTGAAGGTGCCTAGTATTCCTAGGAGATGGGCAGGATACATGAGACTGAGCCTTTGGTTATCAGGTTGTAGGAAAGTACCCCGCAGTCACCATGTGCATTTTCGGTGTTACTAGTTGAGTTGACTGACCTGGGATCAGGTAAAAGTCAAAATTAGTAGTACCATTGAATTTAATGAGAAAAATGACTTACTGATATTGTTGTGCTACACGTGAATGCCGCTTAGTGGAGAGAGGATGAAAGAGCAAATTGGACCACCGGTATGAACAATGCATTACCCTGTAGAATTCCCATCGAATCATCATTGGGCAAGTTTCAAATGGCTTGTTTTTAGGTAAGAAGGTACATAACTGGTTCCTTAGCCCTGATCAGAGGTAGGTGCCACCCAATGTTCCAGCATCTATGTTGACCTACATATCTTTGCATGAGAACACCTGGAGGCATGCCCGGAAACTTATCATATAATAAGTTCATGCAGGACCAGCTTTTGCACTTTGAGGTCTCCCCTGATGGTGTTGAAAGTTCTGAGGAATAAGGGGATGAGGAAGAAGAAGGAGAAGAGGGTGATGATGAAGATATGGGGAAAAGGGTGATGAGGATAAGGGATGAGGATGTGGAGAATGATGACAGCGAAGGAGATAATAAGGATGAAGAAGAAGAAGAGGAGGATGAAGAGGATGATGGTACAAGGGATGTTGTTGCCCATGATGATTCTATGGTTGTCTCTGTCTCAAGTTGAGCAGATATATTTTTTTATTCTTAACATGCATGTGGCTAACTTTTATAAATCTTTGCGGGCGGTTGAACATCCAGGTAGTGCTGGCTATGATGAAGTTGGTCCAACTAGTGTAGCTCCACCTCAACCATTTCCTTATGCTGAGCCGTCTTCCAGGCCTTAAGGCTTGGACATGAGCTACTTGATTTGTAATCCCTATTTCATATTTATATATGCTAAATGCATGAATGAAAATGTATGGACCTAACTTTTCCTTTTCTGGTTCACAGCGAATGCTTGAAGAGCATAATAAAAAACGACAGGAACAATTGGCCTCCAGCCGTTGGCATGCCGATCATCTTGAACGAAATTTTAGGACTTCAGATTCTAGGGCTATAGGGATCCTGGTGCATCTTCATCAAGGAGGCCCTAGACAGATGACCAAGATGTGCCACCTCCCGTCTTAGGCACTGACTATGATAGAGCTGATTTTCAGGACAACCAAAACCTGTATGCTTCTTCTTTGGGAGGAAACTAGGCAAACGGTGTGCCTTCGCCTCTGATAGGCAATGAATTCCTCAAGGATTTATTTCATTACAAGCCACCACCTCCATCATAGTGATTAGTTTGCATCAAAACTGTGTATTAAACTTAGTGTACATAAATAATGGCTTGTAATAATTTTAATGTACATAATAAGTAAAATATGATATTTTGACTTTTCAACTTCTTTTTTTTTTTTTGGCATTTGGACATTTTTTTTTGAATGACATTTTGACTTTTCCTTGTTATATATTTGTATAGACTCATACCATGTTGAATTCATTCAAAAGGAATTCGACATGGATTAATTAAATTAATAAAACCAATACCCACGTGGATTAGGTTTAAAAATTTCCCACTTCGTAGCAAATCCAGTATGCCCAAACCTCTTTCGACATGGATTAAAGTATAAACCTAATTTGACCTGGATTTTTCTTGCGTTAAACAACTTGGACTTCAGCCAGTGGATATGTAAATCAATAAACCACTTTCTTTTCTTTGACATTCAAAGTAGTAAAGCTCCAATAAATCCAAGGTAATTGCATCCCACACAACCTCATATCCTTAATTCAGCTTCTGTCATCATCGATTCAAATTAATTGCAATTGTTACTCCCAACAATGATCAAGGTCAACTTGAAAAAGATGAAGAATTTATTTAAAAATATTAAGGCAATACATTGGGAATCATGGTCTCAACTCAATGTCTTAAAGTACTTTCAAAATGTCAAATTGGACTAACCATTTCTACATGCCATGGCTTCCTTTTAGGACATAAAAACTAGGACTTTTAAGATAAAGAACTTTGAAATATGTCCTATGATAGAAGAATTTGAGGCCATCCTCGGATACTCAAACAATCAACCAATGGCATTACCCATACTGACTTCCAAAACTCAATAAAAGATGTAGATGTTTTTAAAACCCAAAGTCCTGGAATTGACTAGAGGTAAGAAAATCTTGCTCGGTCCCTTGATTAATTTTTGCATTTCCCATTTGGCTCCGACACAAGCGTGGGGACATATGTTCTATTTATGCTTGCTTGGTCAATTCCTGCTTGTTTCTCCTGACGGCGACATCAACCCGTGAGTACTAGACATTGTGGACCAAATGGAAGGAGGATTTTTACCAATACCCATGATCTTAGCTGAGACCCTAGTTGGATTAGATCAATTGAAGACAGAATCTTTGAGGAGATTGGCTGAAAGTCCTTTGCTGCTTCAGGTAAATACCTAAACCTCCCTTTGCTCTAACTTTTGTCTAGTCTTCCCTTACGAGTTTTCAAAACTAGCGAGCTATCCCAACTTTTTCCTAGGCCGCCCTTACAGGTTTTCAAACTACCGGACCTACCTTTTTTTATTAGTTCTAATTTTTGCCTAGATCGCCCTTGTAGGCTTTCGGAGCTAGTGATCTACCCTAATTTTTTCTTAGGTCACCCTTACGGGTTTTCAACCTAATGGGATCTTTTTTATTTATTTTTATTTTAATTGATTATTGTTATCCCTTTTTTATAGATCTGGCTGCGGGAGCGTCTCTGCTTGCTTGACACTCAATCTATGGACTTCACCAAATATCTACCACAGGATCACTATACTAGGAAATTGCTCCATCCTGCTTCTTCATATGCTGACTAGATCCACTGGGTTCGCTCACGAGTTGTGATTAACATCTATTGGTTGGTACTTTGGTGAAAGATTACTCATGTCACCATTCAGACTTATCTGATGTATGTTCCTCTTGCTGCTCTTTATCGAGGCACTTTCTATAATCCTCATTGACTTGACCTCCAGTATGGAGCCGAGCATCGAGGTTTTGAGTTCACTCCTGATTTAGATATGCTCATCTGACTGAAGCCTTCTTGGAAGAACTGAAGCAAAGATGGTCTGCACGCTGCACTTATCATCTACCATAGATTTTATACTTGTCAATTTTTTAGAAAAAATAATGTTAGGATGAACAATAATGATAATAAAAGATATTTTTCTTTTTATTTATAATTTCCATCATCTTTTGTTATTATGTGATTTATTTTAGCCTAATGGTCAGATTTTTCAAAATAATGCACATATAACAATTTTAACATAAAATATGTTTTATTAAATTAGGGAGCAACTAAAAAATATTAAGCCAGCATACACAAGATCACTTCTATTGCCAAATAGCCCTTTCGGCTTTTCTAATTCACAATTTTCTCTCATTTAGCCTTAATTGTTGCCTAGCCCGCCCTTTCAGGTTTTCGAAATTAGTAGACTACTCTAACTTTTGCCTAGGCCGCCTTTGGGTTTTTAACCTAGCGAGCTTCTTTTTTATTTTTTAAACATAAAACCTCTTCAATCTATCAAGATTCACTGGCTCACTAAACTCATTCCCGTCCATGTCTGACAACTTGACTACGCCCTTGCTTATGACTTGCTTCACTACATATGACACTTCCCAACTAGGTCTAAATTTTCCTCTTGGATTAGGGACATTAGGTTTGCACTGCTTCAACATTAAGTTGTCAACTTTAAGCTTCCTGATCTCATCCCTCCTACTGTAGGCCTGAGCTATCTTTTTTGATACAGTTGATGATGATACAAAGCCTTTAACCTTCTTTCTTCAAATAAGGCCAGTTGTGCATATCTACTCGCAACCCATTCCATCTCAGGTAATTCAGCTTCCAAGACCACCCTCAGTGATTTGATCTCAATTTCAATTGGCAACACTGCTTCCATCCCATAAAACAAGGAAATCAGCGTCATTCTAGTTGGAGTTTGCACACTCGTCCTGTACCCCTATAAAGAAAAAGGAAGCATTTCCAACCAATCCCTATATGTTTTGGTCATCTTACAAAGAATCTGCTTGATTGTCTTATTCATTGCTTCTACTGCACCATTGGCCTTTAGTCTATAAGGGGAGGATCAGTGATGATAGATCTAGTACATCAAGAATAAGTCCCCAATGGCCCTTTGAAATTGTACCCTATTGTCTGATATTACACTGTGCGGGACCCCATACCTACATAAGAGATTTTTTTCAATAAATTTAGCCATTTGCCTTACCCCTAGCTTGTTGAAAGATTCAACTTCAACCCATTTTGAAAAATAATCCACTGTTACTATAATGAATCAACGACCATTTGAAGTTGTTGGATGTATCTCCCCAATAATGTCAATTCCCCAAGTTGTAAATGGCCAGGGTGAAGACATAGAATGCAATTCTTTGGAAGGCAAGTGATTTAAGTTTTCGTACATCTGACACTGTTGGCACTTCTTCACAATGTCAATACAATCTCTTTCCATTGTCAACCAATAGTAGCCTTGTTGGATTATCTTCTTAACCAGGGCCAACCCATTCATATGGGGTTGACAACTTTCGGCATGTATTTTCAACATGATCTGCTTAACTTCAGACTTTCTCAAGCATCTTAAATGCACTCCATCAGACCATCTTTGATACAACTCTCCATGATAGGTAATGTATTACAAAGACCATTTCTTATAGCTCTTCTTTCTTCCTTCATTTCATCTTTTCAGTATTCCCTACTTTTCAAGAACCATCTTATGGTATCATACCACGTATCATGATCTGTATCAATTTCCATGACTATCTCATATTCATAACAAGAAGTCGATGAACTAGTAAAAACCAGAGGCTTAAGAAATAGCTTAACATGATCTTCTTATACCGAAGAAACGGTGGCTAGGGCATCGACCATCTAGTTTTCCTCTATTGGTAAGTGTATAAATCTGCACTCCTTAAAATTCTTCTTCATTATGGTCAAATAATCATGGTATGGTTTTAACTTTTCTTCTTTTAAATCCCATTCTCCATTTTCTTGGGATAATACTAGCAAAGAATCACCAAAGACTTGCACTTTATCTACTTCATAATCGATAAGGTTTCCAGGCAAAAAATACAAGCTTCATACTCCACCATGTTGTTGGTTGCCCAAAATTTTAACTTCTTAGCTGAATGGATGAGCTCTTCTTCAGGTGATTTAAATATCACTCAAAAACTTGCTCCCTTTCTATTCAATGCTCTATTAAAATGCATCTTCCAACCTTGTACTTCTATGGCCTTTAAATGTTCATCAAGAAATTCCAAAATCACATCTTCATTGTCAGGCAATGGTTTTGAGCCAATAATTCTACTTCTTCTCTTCCTTCAATTTTTCCTGGTTATATACTCAATTTTGAATTCTTCTAAAACTATAAACCATCTGCCATTTTTCCCGATCAACGAGGGTGTTTCCCTTAGATACTTCACTGGATCCATCCTAGAAATTGCTTGTACATTATAAGACTAAAAGCAATGCCACAACTTCTTAGATGACCAGATCACATCTATACATATATTTTCAATGATACTATATTTAATCTCAGAAGGTAGGAGCTTTCTACTTCAATAGTAAATTGCATATTCAACTCCTGATTCATTCGTTTGTGCTAGCATTGCTCCTATCGATTCTTCTTCTACTGCTAAGTATAGTAACAAAGGTCTACAGGGTCTAGGGGATTTTAAAATAGGTGGATTCAGTAAATACTCTTTTATGCTCTCAAAGGCCATTTGACACTCTTCATTCCACTTGACTGGCTGGTTCTTCCTAAGCAGTTTGAAGATTGGCTCATAAATCATGGTTAGCTTTGCTATGAACCTGCTAATGTATTATAACCTGCCAATAAAACCCTCAAACTTCTTTCTCCATCTTAGGGCTGGCATATCCCTGATTTATCTTAACCTTTTCAGGGTCAATCTCAATGCCATTTGGACCAATCATGTGTCCCAACATCTTCCCTAAAGTAACCCAAACATGCACTTCTTTGAGTTTAGCCTTAGCTTATACTTTACTGTTCTTTTAAAGAAGATCTCTAAATTTTGAAAATACTACTCTCTTGTATCCGATTTTACCATCATATCATCAACACAGACCTCAACTTCCTCATGCATCATGTCATGAAACAAGGTGGTGGCCATTCTTTAGTAGGTTGCACTAGCATTCTTTAATCCAAACGGCATCACACCATAACAAAATATATGCCATATAGTAATAAAGGCAGTTTTAGCTCTATCCTCTTAAACTATTAACACCTGATTGTATTCGAAAAATCTATCTATGAAAGAGTGTAGCACACTAGAGGCTACACTATCAATAAGAACATCTATGTGGGGTAAAGGAAAATCATTCTTTGGAGAAGCCTTGCTCAAGTCTCTATAGTCCATATAAACCCTAATTCTTTTGTCTTTCTTTGGCACAAGACCTATGTTTGCTAACCAATTAGGGTAATCTATCACTTCAATAAATTTCACTTATATCTGCTTAGTGACTTCTTTAATCAATTCTGCCCATTCCGGCCTTAACTGTCTAAGCTTTTATTTGACAGGTTTTATGTGAATGTAATTAGGAATCATGTGCTCGGCTATATCTTGATCAATCCCAAGCATATTTTCATAAGACCAAGCAAAAACTTCATATTTTTTTAAATATTTTTTCTAATCTATCTCTCTCTCTTCAGGAGTAAGGTCGGATACTATGCTGCTATTTTTAGGATTATCGGTTGTTCTCAAATTTAGTGATTATGTGTTAACATAGTAATATTAAAAATGCTCATGTAATCACTACTTGAATATATGCAACCATCAAGAAAAACATCACACAAGTAAGTAAAATCAGACTTTATTGGATTCATCTTGGAAAAGAAAACAACATCATCCTGACACAAAGTAGACAAATTAACTTCAAAATGAAAGTCATTATTCTCATTATCATAAACTAAAAGATCTTCAAATTGTTCTTCAATCAGGGCAGCAATCTCCTCTAGAGTCTTCTGAATCTTCAGGATAGCTTCCTTCTTCTCTTCTGGGCTAGGCACCTTATTAGCTAGCTGGTCAATCTTTTTCTCCATCTGTTTCACCAATTCAGCAAGATCAACAAAGATCTCAAAGCTCAAAATCATCTTCCCCATGAACATTATTGGCTTCGGCTTTCCTTGGAATGGTCCCGTATCTGGGGCTTTGACAAAAGCCTCTTCAAGTGGAGGAAAACTCATCTTCTCATTCTTCTTTGGCAGAGCACCTTTATTAGCTTCATTATATCCCAACCCTTTCCTGAAAGTTTGATTCTTGAAATCTAGAAGCTCTGTCACACCTGCCTTACCCTTTCCAAGGCCAGCACATGGTAGATAGTTCATTTTCTTCATTTGAGAGGCCTATCATTATCAAAAACAACAGCTACATGGAATCTATTGAGAGGCCTCTCAATCATCAGAGCATTCACCACTTCATTATCCTCAGCCTCGATAACCATTGTCGCATCTCCATTTGGGAACTTGATCTTTTGATGGAGTGTAGAAGGAACTCCACCAAGAGGATGAAACTAAGGCCACCCCAACAACAGTGAAAAAGTGATAGGGATATCCAAGACTATGAACTCTACAATGGATTCAATGGGACCAGCCTTCACAATGGCTTTGAAAGTTCCTTCGGCATTCCTCTTAGTATTATCATAAGAACTAATCATCACCTCGGTTGGGCTTAGATCTCTTATTGACATAGCAAGCTTGGGTAGGATCTTGAGTAGGCAGACATTTATGATGGATCCTTCGTCAACCATCACACATGGAGTCCTTTTCCCTTTGACCTCTACCTTGATGAAAAGTGGGTGGATATGATCTCTTCCTTCTTCTGGCAAATCAGCATTTAAGAACGACACCATTCCTACATCAATGTGTCTAATGCCTCTTTCCCTTATGAAATTTTGAAATTGATCCTTTTAGTTCATTATTTAAAATTTCTTTTTCCTTGATCATATTTTCTAAGCTATGTGAATTTTTATTCATTTCGTTAATTGATTTCAACAATTATTCATTTGAGGTCTTTAATTCTAATGTATAATTTTTCAAGCACACAAAATCCTTTTGTAGCTTAGAGCATTTATCCTTAAAAAATTTCATCTTAGAAAAATACTTTTATACTCTAAGGTTCATATGTTCAATTAAATCACTATCATCTAAAGCATTATTGTCTTCATATGTAATTAAGTTCAAGGATTGAGTACTAACCTCATTGGAGTCTTTTTCATCCTCAATAGCCATGAGACATAGGTTGGCAATTCCTTCTTCTTCTTCTTCTTCTTCTTCTTCTTCTTCTTCTTCTTCTTCACTTGAGGAAGAATCATCCCATGTGGCTTTAAGAGATTTCTTCTTTTCTTTATCCCACTTCTTCTTGTTTTTTAGCTTGAAGCAATCTGATTTGATGTGATCGGATTTGCCACATTCATAACATTTTACTTCGTTCTTTTTATCTTTGTCTTTGAAGGATGATTTAGAAAATGTACCTTTGTTAGCTTGTAATCTTCTCTTTCTCTTCCAATCATTCATTCTTTTTAAAAGCAATGCCATTTCTTCTTCATAATCACTATCTTCATTACTTGAGCTCTCTACTTCCTTGATTGCCTTGAGAGCTATTGCTTTTCTTTTCTCTTTCTCACCTGAGCTTCTCAAGGTGCTAAGGTCATGATCCTCTTCAATAAAAGAAACTTTTGACTCAAAGCTCTTTCTTTCTCTAAGGTCCATCAAAATTTTGCTATTAAAATCACCTTGATCATATACCTTGCCATATTTTTGCAATTCATTGACAATGGCAAGCAATCAGTTTGTCATGTCGGTGATGTTTTTGTTGGGCTTCATCTTGAATAGCTCATACTTATGTACATGCATTTGCTTCTTGGTGAATCTCACTTAAGTAATACCCTCATGATAGTTCTCAAGATTCTTCCAAATGAAATGTGCACAAGTGAGATGTTGGCTCATCCAACACCACATCCAATGCATCAATATTTGTAAAAGCATCTAGAACTCAAACCTCTAGTGTTGAAGTTGTAAAGAACACTAATGCACAAACTAAACCTAAAAATCCTAAAGGATTACATTGGGCTCACAAGGCTCTAGAACCAAAGTTCCAAGAGCAAACCATGCATTTAAATATACAATGCATGTACATAAACACAAAAATGCACTAAAATAAGCTCATTCAACACATACTTGTAATTGTGTGCATGGTCCACTGAATGTTAATAGGAAAATGCAAAAGTATAGAACATTGTATCAATGCACATATTGTATGACATTTGGACATAAAAGCACATTTTTCCATATTAGGAAGGCTCATCTCATGTTAGAGGATCCTTCTACTACTAACCCCAAGGACCTAACTTCATTTGGGTACCTAAAAGAAGATGAACATTGTTGTCTTATAGGTATGCCTAAAATCTACTATCAATGAAAGCATTTGGCTTATGGATAGAATGCTCAAGGCATATGACAGGGAATGCATAGCTTTTTACACCTCTCACTTACAAGCATGGAGGTAATGTTACTTTTGAAAATAATGCTAAAGGTAAAATCATTGGTATTGGTTCCATTGGCATGTTTGGTAAGAATTTGATTGAAAATGTGTGGCTAATTGATGGATTGAGGCACAATTTGCTTAGTGTAAGTCAATTATGTGATAAAGGATATAATGTGAGCTTTGATTCTAAAGGATGCAAAGTTACCAATTCAAATGGTGAACTTGCATTCAAAGGAGCTAGAGTTAGTAACACATATAAAATTGACATACATTCCAACAATGCATTTGAAAGTTTGATTTCTATTAATAATGATGTTTGGTTATGGAATAGAAGACTAGGACATGCTAACATAGAACACTTGAAATGCATTAGTAAAGAGGAATTAGTTGATGGTCTCCCTAAAGTTAAAATTGATAAAGATAGAACATGTAAACCTTGTCAATTTGGCAAACAACATAAAAATTCATTCAAATCTAAAAATATTGTAATTACTTCTAGACCATTAGAACTCATTCACTTGGATTTATTTGGACCAAATAGAGTTGCTGGCTTAGGTGGCAAGTTATATGCATTTGTACTTGTTGATGATTACTCAAGATTTACATGGGCAAGTTTCTTAGCTTAAAAGAATAAAACTTTCAATCATTTTAAAATATTTACAAAAAGAGTTCAAAATGAAAAGGCTATGTAATCACATCTATTAGAAGTGATCATGGAAAAGAATTTGAAAATGAAAATTTTTGCAAAGAATTTGGTATGTCACATAATTTTTTGGCCCCTAGAACACCACAACAAAATGGTGTGGTTGAAAGAAAAAAATAGAACATTGGTTGAAATGGATAGAATAATGCTCAATTAGTATGATTTACCATCTTAGTTTTGGCCAAAAGTCATTAACACCACTTGTTATATTTCAAATTGTGTTTACAAAAGGCCTTTGATAAACAAAACTTCTTATGAGTTATGAAATGGAAGAATACCCAAAATTTCATATCTTAGAGTATTTGAATGCAAATGCTTTATATTGAACACCAAGGATAATCTTGAAAAATTCTCATCCAAATCAGAAGAAGGCATATTTTTAAGATATTCATCATCTATCAAAGCATATAGTGTATTTAATATGAGAACTCTAGTAGTTGAAGAATCAATGCATGTTGTTTTTGATGAATCCTCTAAACTTGATCAAAGAAAAGGTAATGCTCTTGATGATTTTATAGGTACCTTTAAGCAATAAGAGATAATTGATGTTCCAAAGAACAATCATGATGAATAATAAGAAGTGACTCAAGAGCTATCCAAAGATTGGCAATACAAGAAGAATCATCCAAAGGAACTCATCATTGGTGATACATCAAAGGGAGTAACTAATAGATCCAAATTTAAATACTTAGATGTTAATATTGCTTTTGTTTCTCAAATTGAGCTAATGACCATTAAGGAGGCTCTTAGTGATGAATGTTGGGTGATTGCTATGCAAGATGAACTTAATTAATTTGAGAGAAATAATGTATGGAAACTTGTTCCTAGACCTAAAGACAATCCAATTATAAGATGTAAATGGAAATATAAGAATAAGCTTGATGAAAATGGTCTCATTATTAGAAACAAAGCTAGATTGGTAGCTAAAGGCTATAATCAAGAGGAAGATATTGACTATGATGAGACGTTTGCCCTCATAGCAAGATTAGAAGCTATTAGAATATTGCTTGCATTTGCATGTCTCATGAATTTTAAACCTTTTCAAATGGATGTTAAGAGTGCATTTCTAAATGTTTTTATCAATGAGGAAGTTTATGTTGAACAACCTCCCGGCTTTGAAAACTATAAATTTCCAAATCATGTTTTCAAACTTACCAAAGCACTATATGGATTGAAACAAGCACCAAGAGCTTGTATGATAGACTTAGTGCATATTTTCTTAAAAATGGATTTTCAAAAGGCAAAGTTGACACAACTCTTTTAAGTGCATAATATTTTGATTGTGGAAATTTATGTTGATGACATTGTATTTGGTGCTACTAATGAATCTTTATGCAAGAAATTTGCTTCTTATATGACTCAGAAATTTGAAATGAGCATGATGGTTGAACTCAAATTCTTCCTTGGACTACAAATCAAGCAATGCAAGGATGGGATTTTCATCAACCAATCCAAGTACACAAAGGAACTTCTCAATAAATTTGGAATGGATGGTTACAAGACTAGCAAGACTCTCATGAGCACATCCTTAAATCTTGATAAAGATGAAAGTGGTAAGGTAGTAGATGAGAAGAAATATTGAGGTATTATTAGATCACTTCTTTGCTTAACCGCTTTTAAACCCAATATAATGTATAGTGTATCTTTGTATTCTAGATTTCAATCATGCCCTAGGAAATCACATTTGAATGCCACTAAAAGAATTTTGAAATACTTGAATGGTACATTGCATTTAGGACTTTGGTACCCTAGAAATACATAGTAGTCTTTTGGATAGGAAAGGCATGACCGGGGCATGTCATTTTCTTAGTGATTGCCTAGTTTCTTAGTTTATTAAGAAACAAGTGTCGGTTGCTTTATCTACCACGGAAGTCGAATATGTTGTTGCATGTTTTTATTGTACGCAAGTTCTACAGATGAAGTAACAATTGATTGATTATGGAAAAATATTTGATCATATTCCTACTAAGTTTGATAACGCTAGTGCAATTAACTTATCTAAGAATCTAATTCAACATTCTAGGTCTAAACCATAGATATTAGACATCATTTCTTAAGAGATAATGTACAAAACTAAAATGTTGTCTTAGAATTCATTGATACATAAAATCAACTTGCAATCTTTACAAAATCATTAAATGAAGATAGACTAAACTTCATCAAGCACAACTTAGGAATGATTGATTGAAGCTCCTTGAATGAATAAACCAAATGCATTTAACTCATTTGTATTATGTTTGAAATGTTTTATTCTCAATTTAAAGCATCAATTTTGTTCATAAGTTGCCCATATAAAAATCTATCTTTTTTTTTTCTTTCTATGATTTCTTTATTTGGTGCGGGCATCCTGCCATGTCTCATGGTCATGAGTCCATTGGACAGCTTCATCCCAGACACCACTCAATGGATGGTCGGGCAGATAGGATGGACGGTTGCAAGAATTTGAAAAGTCAGGACTGTTATAGGCTTTCTCTCAGGTAGCAAGCTCCGCCATTGTGTATAATGGTTATGTCATGGTCTTTAGCGGGCGTCCTTATACTAAAAGGCTGTCGTGCCCTATACACTCTGCACAACACTTTGTAACCATTAGCAGTCTGTCAATTTTGATTTCCTTCATCTCTAATAGATATAAATGGCTAGTTTTTCATAATTTTTCTATTTAAACTCATTAAACTTCAGTTACATGCTTCTTTGATAACTTCTATCATATAAACATACCCATCAACACACCAAAATTCTTGATAGATACACTCAATCATCATGCAACCACTAGGTCAGGAACCTTCTTTATTTCCTCACACATCACTCATTTAGCTAGACACTTGCATTTGCTAAATGACCACAATCTAGCTACTTTAATAAATCCATTTGACCTCTCCTCTACTGCCATCATTATGGAGTATTTAGAGCATGCAGGTTGTGTTAGAAAAATAGATGGCTCTTATGTTTATTTATTTGGTAAGAAGGGTGTGATGGATATGCATAAGAAGAGACCTAGATACACCATAGAAGGAGAAGGGGAATCTATGGAAGTTGTTGTGGAAATACGTCACAAACCATCTACCTCTAAGCCTAGCAAAAATAAGTTCTCCAACCAAACTCATCCTTAGAGCTATCAAATCTCTCTCCAAAAAATTAGTTCACTTCAAAAAGGATGTGTCCAAAAGGTTTCAACACTTGAACAAGAGAATTGATCTTCTATCTCATATGCACCATGATCTATCTATATCACATACAAGGTAAGATGGAGTTGCCTCAATGTGATATAAAGGAATGGGATGTAAGTGACCCTGAAATAAGCCCCTATGAAGAAGAATCCTTAGGAGATGATATTAGCACTAGTTCTTGCAGTAGTGTGCATGCTCCTCTTAAAAAGGGGAAGACATCTATGGAAGAAGAAGAGCATGAGGATGAGGAATTAGACTAGACTTCTCTTTGTTGTTTTGTGTTTTTATGTTTCCTATTTTTTTTATGTTTTCTTTTTTTCTATTTTTCCTTCTTTTATTTGTTCTTGTCATTCATGTTTTATCAATGAACATTTAGTTTAATACCTTAATATCCTTTTATTGATGTTCTGATTTTCTTTTTTCTTTCTTTTTGCCTTTGTCAATGGGGGACAAGATAAATTGATGACATAGTTTTAGATAAATACATTATCCAAACTTTGGCTAAAGTAAAAAGGAAACTAAAATGAATCAATAATCATTTTGGAAGCATACATTTAGGAGGAGATTAAAAGAAACTTGTTGGTAACCTAAAACTTAAAACTTAAAAAACAAAGATTGTCATTATTTTGCTTATCTTTTATCATCATTTCATTTGATTGCCAACGTTAAAAAGGGGGAGATTGTTAGCCAAATAATCTCAATTTTGATCTTTAGCACTCAAATTGAATGATGCATTTAAAATGTCTTTAAGTTACTTGATGCAGGAATAAGTTGCTCATCATATAGCCAGAACAGGCAAAAAGTACGGTCACCCCAAACTAAAGAGCGACCGCCTTTGAAGAACAATATGAGTCATAGTAGGATTTATAGTTAGAGTCTCAACCTTAGGAGCGACCATGACAGGACCGATAGCAACCATCCATAAATTGGGACGATCGCATCTCAAGTGACAAAAACTCCAAGATTCATAGTAGGGAGCATAGTGACAGGCGTAGTCTGAGGAGTAGTCTCTCTGTACCTTGTCACTTTTGTCCCTTACCAAAGGTCACTATCCATATATTTTAAGAGAAAATCACAAGGATTGGCAGTAGTGCTTGAGGTCTGAGGTGCGCCCAGAAGTTCAACGTGAGATATCCAATCCGACCGTTGTTCTAGTACTAGTGTGACAGCACCTTTCATATTTTGTCTGAGAATTTCTTTGTCAAATGAGGAAGTGCCACATGGAATAACCATTGTAAAGCCACTTTCAAATTCAAAAAGGGTGACCATCCCCTTACCATAGGTGATCATCCCGACAACCGCAGGATGTGCAAGATTCCACCAGCAGAGCACTCACATTTGACCGTTGGAAGAATTTTCAAATGGAGTGATTGTCCATGTGCAATGGACAGCCGCCCAACACAATAGGGCAACCACACCCTATGCCAGGATGATCGTTCCCTGAGAAAAACTTATTGCTATTACAAGGAATAGCCTAATAAAGTATATCACATGACTTATAACAGCTAGCTAGACCAAATTGGATAAAAACACCCCAAGAAACATCTTGTTTACAGTTATTTTCTGATTGTAATAGCCCAAGCAACAAACTTTCATTTACATTTACTACAATTAACAATTGAATTGTTAAAGTGTTGGGTGTGGGTATAAAATACCATCAAAAGTTTGAGTGTAAGCTTGAAAACACTTAGGTTGTGAGAGTGAGCCTGGGAAAACTATTGCAAGGGTGGTGAGGATTGATCTCAAATCATTGTAAAGTTTGGTGTAAGCTTATGAAAACACCAAGTTAGAGTTAAGCTTGTAAAAACTCAAGATTAGTGGAGCCTTAACAAGTTTTTAAGGAAGTGGATGTAGGATTGAGGTAATCCGAACCACTATAAATTCTCTTATGGTTCATTTATCTCTACTCCTTCTTTTGCTTTAATTTGATTTTGATTTTTAATTTACCATCAATTCTTCAAATCAACCAATTCACCCCCCGTCTTGGTTGCCATCTTGGGACAATAGGCTATAACCAAGAGGAAGGCATTGACTATGATGAGACATTTTCTCCCACTGCTAGATTAGAAGCGATTAGAATTTTACTTGCATACATGTCATATGAATTTCAAACTTTTCAAAAATGGATTTCAAAAGTGCATTTTTAAATGTATTCATTAATGAAGAAATCTATGTTGAACAACCTCCAACTTTTGAAGATTATAGACTACCAAATCATTTTTTTTAAATTAACCAAGGCACTATATGGATTGAAACAAGCTCCAAGAGCTTGGTATGATAGACTTAGTGCATATTTGTTGGAAAATGGTTATTCAAAAGGCAAAGTTGATACTACACTTTTTGTTAAAGAGAAATTGCATAACATCTTAATCGTACAAATTTATATTTATGACATTATATTTGGTGTACTAATGAATCTTTGTGCCAAGAATTTGCTTCTTGTATACTAGGAAATTTGAAATGAGAATGATGGATTAACTTAAGTTCTTTCTTGGTCTACAAATAAGCAATGCAATGATCATATCTTTATCAACCAATAAAATGCGCAAAGGAACTTCTCAAAAAGTTTGGCTTGGATGGTTGCAAGGCTTGTAAAACTCCAATGAGTACATCTTTGAAGTACGACAAAGATGAAGTTGGTAAGAAAATAGATGAAAAGAAATATCAAGGCATTATCAGATCCCAACTTTATCTAATGCCTCAAGACCCGATATAATGTATAGTATTTATTTGTATGCTAAATTTCAATCATGCCTTAAAGAATCACATTTAAATGCCACTAAAATAATTTTGAAATACTTAAGTGGAACATTACATTTAGGACATTGGTATCCTAAACATACATCGTTTGACATTTTAGGCTTTTCAGATGTAAATTATGTTGATAGCTTATTAGATAGGAAGAACACAACCAGCACATGCCCTTTTCTTAGTGATTGCCTAGTTTCTTAGTTTAGCAAGAAACAAGTATCAATTGCTCTATCTATCATGGAAGCCGAATATGTTACGGCTTGCTTTTGTTGCACACAAGTTCTATGGATGAAGCAACAATTGCCAGATTATGGTAAAGTGTTTGATCACATTCCTATTAAGTGTGATAGCATAAGTGCATTAATCTATCCAAAAATCCAATCCAGCATTCTAGATCAAAACACAGAGACATTAGACATCACTTCTTAAGAGACAATATTCAAAATCAAAATATTGTTCTAGAATTTATAGATATTTAAAATCAACTTGCCGATATCTTTACTAAACCATTAAATGAAGAAAGGCTAAATTTCATCAAACAATGTATAAGAATGATAGATGGAAATTCCCTTGAGTAATTACCTTATGATTCATTGATAAATTCCCTTCTACAACTATTTTAATCATTACAAAAGAGAACTATCACCAAAAATCTTATAATTCATCCTTGCAGTTGATAAAAAATGTGGAATGGTCACGCAACACAATAACATGTTTAGTTCAATAATAGTGCTATTGTACATTCGTACCACAGACTGAGCGGTCCCCTAATTTAATTTTTTTCAAAAATTCTCGATCGTTCTTTCTTTGTGTGGCTTGTGTGAGCGCCTTTTGAACATAGCGATCGCAATACACATATAGCAGTCACACAAGAGCCTGTGCAATTGCACTCGAGGGCCAAAAGCCAAATTTTTTTATCGTTGAAAATTGTAAAGTTTTGTCCATTTTATCTCCAATGGTAATAGGACAGCTAGTTTTCAAAATTTGTCTATAAGTACCTCTATTTTACAGTTGAAAACACTTTTACAAACACTCAAAAACCTTTCTATAGAAACTCGATACAATAATAGATCCTCCAAAGCCATTCATTTCAAATCCCTCATTTATTGGCTTCTTCACATAATTATAACATACACTATCTACCAAAGGAGTGATGGAAATGAAAAGTCACGCAACGTGACTTGTTTTTCTTGTATGCCTTGACACATAATGAACCCATTCAAACCGCTTATTTTTTAATTGACACATTCCTTCACAATGGAAAATATAACACATTCTTTCTATCCTCTCAAACCACTCAAATAAGTAGACATTTAGGCTTGCTTAGCCCTGAAAACCTAGCTACCTTAAGTGATCCTCTAGACCCTGCCACAAATTCCATCAACCTTGACTATCTTGAATATGCTAGTTGTATCTAAAATGTTGATGATCACTATGAATACATCTTGGATAGCAAAGTTGTGATTCAAAGGGAAAAAAAGAGACCTAGATATCACATCACTTAAGAAGAAGGTGGAGAACCTATAGAAGTAGAAGTTGAGCATCATTCCAAGCTAACCAAAACTACCAAAGAAAAAGGTGAATCTTCAAAAACCATAAAGCTCATTCTCAAAGCAATTCACTCTCTCCATAAACAATTCAATCATTTGAAAAAGGATGTCACCAAAAGGATTACCAAACTCAACCAAAAGGTTGAGTTCTTATCACATGTCCACCATGACATCTATGAAATGCAAGGAAATTTGATCTTCCTCAATGTGATCTTAAGTATTAGGATGTAAGTGAGCATGTGGAGAGTCCCTCTGAAGACTCATATGAATCATCCAATGACACCTCTCCCATGCCTACTCCACCTATTGATGAAGGTGATACCGAGGAACTACAAGAGGTCACTCTCCATCTAGGAAGGGAAAAGGAGTAGCCAAAGATTAGTTTTCTTTTTTCTTTTTTCTTTTTTCTTTGCTTTATGTTCTTTTGTTGTGTTTAATGTAATGAAATGTTTCGTTATGTTTAATGTTATGTAATGAAATGTTATTTCTCTACATTCATCCTTATTTTTTGCCTTTTCAAGGGGGCAGAGACATTATTGAATTAAAACTAAAACTGAGGGGGATAAAGAACCAATAATTAAGGGAGAGAAACTAAAAACATTAATGAAACTTATATATCAAGGAAGAGATTTGAATTTGAATTTAAATTTGAAACACTTGAATTTGATTTCTTAAACATTTAAAATTGTTTAATTCAATTTGATTACCAAAGTCAAAAGGGGAGATTATTGGCCAATTAAACTCTATTTTTGTTATTGACAATCAAATTGATGAATAGTAATGAGTTCAATAAGTTTTACTTATAGGTAAATTATCCAACACTTGTACAACTGTACAATAGCAAGAGAAGAGAAACCACTCAAAGCACATAAGAGATCATGGTCTCTAGTCTGGTGACAAGTTGATCAATATACATTGTACAACCACCCAATATCTCAATGCTACTACCAAACATGAAGGATAAAAACATGAATCTCACAGAAGAGATAGCAGTCTGGATGTGTGGTGTTATGTTGTCCTCCCAAAGATTTGTGTGACTGCTCCACATGTTGAGGACTGTATAGTTTTTAAGATAAAATAACAAATCAACACAGTACTCATAGCGGTGAGGTTACGTGGTAAAAAAATTAGATTTGTGCGATTGCACAATATTAAAGAATTTGAATTATAGCGGCAAACAATATGGATCAATAATGAATAGACATATGGAAAAAGGATTGTTGTTCAAATGGCCACTTGAGCTTTGTGTGACCACCCAAGCTCATTGTACAACCGCAATACATGATAGGCTAGCAAGGTATGGGACCAATGCTCTAGTCGAGCAACTTGTGTCAATCGTTAGAGATAGTATTTGGAGATAATTCAAATTGTGCGACCGCTTAAGTTGAGGAGCAACCGCATAACATATATGGCAAACACACAAAGTCTATGGCAACCAATATACATGACTTAGCAATGACTTAAGTGGAAAACAAGATTCAAAAATGTTGGCACCCACTTCAAATGGCTATATGAAGACTTGAAGGCTATAATTACCCCAAGAAACATCATTTTTCAAGAGATTGTAATTCATATAGCCAAGATAAACATCTTTCATTACTTTACATCAAATTTTCTTATTATATTATTTAAGTGTTGGGTGTAAGAATTAAAATACCACTGTAAGTTTGAGTGTAAGCTTTGAAACAATTAGGTTTTAGAGTAATCCTGGAAAAACTCTTGTTGGATTGTGAGGATAACACTCAAACCTTATAAAAGTTGAGTGCGAGCTTGTCAAGACACCAAGTTAGAGTTGAGCTTGTAGAAACTCAAGATTAGTGAAACCTTAACAAGTTGTTAAGGAAGTGGATGTAGTATTGAGGTCATCCAAACCACTGTAAACTCTTTGTGCTTGTTCTTCCCTATTCTACTCCTTTCTTCATTTTGATGTTTTAAATTTTAATTTTCCATTACTTTCTCAAAACAACTAATTCACCCCCCCCCCTCGCCCCTCTCGGTTGCCATCTTGGGACAACAACCATTAATGTAAT
The DNA here is from genome assembly GCA_947685225.1 of Garcia nutans. NCBI lineage: Eukaryota > Viridiplantae > Streptophyta > Magnoliopsida > Malpighiales > Euphorbiaceae > Garcia > Garcia nutans. The sequence goes on from CANTUV010000045.1 coordinate 27,848,700, forward strand.
ATCTGTGGTTTTAGATAAATTAAATAAGTGTGTGGATGATAGTTAAAGAATTGAGAGAGATATGTGTGTTGTATATACCTAATGTACACCTAGTGCATACATAATATATACCTCACAAATACTTATTATACATGTTGGTCACATATTATACACATAATATATACATGATATATCCTTAATGTATACTTGATATATGCCTAAGATGCACATTACATATAGATAAGTAAATATATATATAACATATATGTAATATATATATGACATATACATATATAAGAAATATACTTAACATATATGTAAGATAGAAATGTGGTGTTGGGAAGATAATAATTAAAATAAATAAATAAATAAATAGAAGAAAGTCAAAAGATGAAGGAAATATGTGTGGATAGGAAAAGTAGTTAAATAATTAAGTAAATAAATAATTAATTAAGTTAATATTTACATATGGAAAATAAGCAAGAACATAAAAAGGAGTATTCTTCTTCCTTGGGCTCCTTCATGGTTGAATTCTAGTGTAGAGAGAAGGGTGATTTTTACTTCAAAATACTTCAAATTAATTAAGAATCTCAAGGTTCAAGTTGAATTTTAAAGAGAAATCATGTAAAATAAGTAAGTAATTCTTCTTAAGTTTATTATTTTGAGCTTTTAAGATTATGTGTAAGATGGCTAGAGAGAGAAAGTGATATTTAATTGTTAAAATAGATAGAAATGAAGTTAAAATGACTATTATATGGTGATTTAGTGATTAAATAGTTAAATTGGGCATAATTGACGAATTTAGGGTTATGGATGAATATGTGTAAATTAGGGTTCTAATATAGATGTATATAATAGTTGAAATAGAATAATTTAATGTTGTTTTAATGTGTATGTTATGATTTTATGGTTAGAATTTTGTTATGGATGAGTTTGGATGAATTCAGGGTTATGGGAAGAATATGTATCATTAGGGTTTCCAATATGGGTGGTTTTTAATTATTGAAATGAGATGAAATAGGGTTGCTTTAATGTAAAGGTTGTGATTTCTATGGTTGGAAATGTTGTATGAGTAGATTTTGGTGAAGTTAGTGTTTATGGTTATAATATGTGAAATTAGGATTTTTGAAAGAGGTTCCTATAATTATGAAAATGAACTGGGTTATTGTTATTTTAGTATGTAAGTAATGATTTTATGGTTAAATTTTAGATAAGGGTTGTAACACCCCTATACCCCATATACGCACACTACATACACCTGTAATATACGTATACCGAATATAGGTGTGCTACAGTTTATAATAAGCAAACCAATCTTTCAATTTAACAACATTATAAAAAAACTTAAAACATTCAAATCATATTATAACGTTCAATAGACAAAACATTTATTTGATACACAGCGGAAAATATAGGGGTATTTACAAATACATATACATCAAAATCCATGTTTTACAAAACATAAAAGTTATACATGTTTGGCAGTTTGTCTTTAATCTTTAAGCCCTCTATCAACGCTTCAGAATCTAAACTCAACTCGGTCTAGCTGAACTCTCTGGTTCTACTCTGTCACCTGCGCGATGAACCACAATCGCGCTAAGCCAATGGCTTAGTGGTACAAACCATGATAACAATATGCTTTAATGCCATGTTAATGTCATACATTCAAGGAATAGAGATCATATTCAAAAATGCTATATTTCATAACAATACATTTCATTATCTTATTCAATTGTTTCACCATTCATGAATCACATTGAAACAAAGACAAGCATGGGCCCAAAAGACACTAATATGTTATTCAAAGTTCAGAGTTACTGCTTTGGTCCATAATCACAATCATCAAGCCCGTAGGCGATACATATATATCTCTATCCATGGATAGTGTAACAGACCCAGTCTCTTGGACCTCAACCCGGTTAGACCCTAGGGCCCCAGTATCTTGGTCCTCAACCCGGCTAGACTATTACTGTTTTTGAGGCTTACGACCCAGTCTTTTCACCCCAAAAACATCATATTTCACATTTTTCAGCTGGACTCAGCTTACAACCCGGTCTTTTCACCTATCCAGCGATTCATAGGCATGCCGCTGAACTCAGAACTCTGAAAATTGAATAACATATTAAGCACACAATTATTTCATTTATCTCTTTATCATTCTCTTTCTCAATTCATTTCTCATTTCATATTCCATAATCAAATAGGCAACCATGCCCCAATTATTTCATTTGCACTATCATAGCCAACAACAATGGCTTCACATCTCATCATATTTCAATTTACATTAAAGCAATTCATCATTAAAGTATACATGACCAAATGCATTGAACATACATTTTGAATGATCATCATATCTTCCACATTATACAAATCATAACATTAATCCAATGTATCAACAATGTAATAGATTACTTAACACATTTACAACCAAATGTGTTAAGTCCCAATGTCATGTAAATGTATGCAATAATGTAGGGTTTGTACTTACCTCAAGAACAACTCACATCAATCTATACACTTCCTCTTCCAAGAATTCTTCACTATTAGGGTTAGGGCAACTCAACCTCTTCACAACCTAATTCAAAAGGAATAATACACACTTATTTAAAGATACACATAAATTCCAATACAATTATTCACCTATTAGTCTCATACTAGACCCATAGATCACAAATTATAAGCCAACACAACTATCTAGGACCCACGGTCGTGGCCTCACAAACCCCCACGGTCGTGGGTTAGCAAACGAATCTGTCCAATGTGCTTAACACCCCACGGGCGTGGCATCCAAGGGCCACGGGCGTGGCATCCAAAATGCTTTTATTTCGGACCAAACTCATGTATTCTATGCTTCCAACTTCAATAAACATAAACAAATAGAAAATCTAAGATAATAATTGCACAAACTCACAATATACATCAATTACCAACTCACAACTCTAACTCTTCCAACACCAAACCTAACTCCATCTATTCAATTCAACCCCAAAATCAAAATCAATTAAACCCAGCACTCTCAAACACACCACAATCAAACATACCCATGCTCTTAATAATCCAACACCAAACTCAAACATAACTTAAAATAAAACAAGAGAATCAAGAGGAAACTTACCAAAGTTAATGAAACTTCTTAAATTCTCAACTTAATCACTTGAAATCTCCTTCAATCACAAGCTTGGAAAACAAAAACTCTCTCTTGCTCTCTTGCTTTAGTGATACACGACCAAGAAGGAAAAGAAGAAGAGAAGAAGAAAAATGAGAAGCAAAGTCAAACACTCTTCTCTACTTAAACCTCCACCAAGCAATTTTAATATTAAAATAATTTAAAATATCCTCTTCCACTCACTTAATTCAATTTCCCTTTAATTAATTAAAAAAATCAATTATTTCTTCTTTTGACCATTTAATAATTTGACTTGTATATGTTGTATATATCTCTATATATACAACATATACACATCTCTCTTCTCATCTTTAATCTTCCCACTTAAACATATGCATTAAATCCAAATACAACAATAATACCAAAACTTTTAGGGTATACTTTGGGATATTACAAGGGTTAAGTTGGATGATGTTTAAACAAAGTAGAAAAAAGTGAAAATAAGGTTTTGTTGAGATTTTGATAGAAATTGCATGCATAATGGTAATTTGACATACATTGGTTATAAAAGTGACTTTAAATGAATAATAATGTTTGTTGTTGGATCTATATGTGTGTAGATCAAATTGGTGAAGTTTAGGATCTTTACTTGGAAAGAGTTTTGGAGGGAATTTGGGAAGCTAACAAGGTTAGTACAAGTTTATAATAATTATTGTTTAAATAATGTTGAAGATGGCATAACACATTGTAAATTTGAGAATGTGTTATGCCACTTTTACTTTTGGATGAGATATGAGTATGAGTAGTGTACAATTAAGAGAGTGGTTATTGCATGTGATATGTAAAGTGAGCCATTGTAGAAAGGCTATTGATATGTTTATGTGTAAAATGTATGATATATTTAAAAAAGAGTAAAAAGATAAGAAAGGTACAATGTGATAAGTAATAAGAAAGAAAATATGGAAAATAGTTATGAATATAGAAAATATGAAAAGATGTGGAAAAAGAGTAAATATGGTGAAACTTGATACAATGTGAGGTGAAAGTGATCATAGTATGGATGATCACATTAAGAAGGGGAAATGAGATAAAATACAAAAGTGATCAACAAAAGTGCTGATTGCCTAGAAAATGTGAAAGTGTGATAAGATACTATGTGTTCGCGACTTATTTAATTACTTGTCCAGGCAGTTGAGATTAATAATGCATATGTTGTTAGACCTGAGCAGAGCTAGATCTTGACCTGAGTAGAGCTAGATCATGAGATTAAATTCATAAATGAACCCGAGCATAGCTAGGTCATGAAATTGATGTGATATCTGGACATGATAATTATAAGGGGAGTATTAGGCCTAATATGAGTGTCTGGATATGTTGCGATTATATGTATGGTTATGCAGTAATAAATATGTTATAAATTACATTATGAGAAAAAGTATTTAAATATATATATATATATGTGTGTGTGTGTGTGTTGTTTTAAGCTTGTACCACTAAGTTGTATGGCTTAGCGCAGTTGTGTGGATCACATAGGTAAGAGAGTTACATATAAGACGGATACAGATTGTGGTTGATACTTGGAGAGAGTAGTCCAAGACCAATTGCGCTAATTACATACATGCATAGTTGGTTTTAAATATTTTACTTTATGTATATTAACTCATGACATTTGGATTTTGTTCTTTTTAAAAGATTGAGATGGTTGTGTAAAAATATGTGTATAAAATTTAATTATGATATATATGGTTATAAGGGGTAAGTTGAAAGATTGTTGGTGAAGGGAGGATTTTTGAAACTATTATATTAGGAATGTATTTTTCTACCACAGGCTGAGTACTTATTATTTTTAGAAATATAAAAATTATAGACATAACTCTGATGAAAGTACTTATTTTTATTATAAAAATGGCATGACACATTGTAAATTTGAGAATGTGTTATGCCTCTTTTATTTTTAGATGAGATATGAGTATGAGTAATGTACAATTAAGAGAGTGGTTATGGAATGTGAAATGTAAAGTGAGCTATTGTAGAATGGCTATTGATATGGTCATGTATAAAATGAATAAGATGTAAGATATGTTTAAAGATGAGTAAAATGATAAGAAATGTACAATGTGATAAGTAATGAGAAATAAAAAATGGGAAATAGTTATGAATATGAAAAATATGAAAATATGTGGAAAAATAATAAATATGGTGAAACTCAATACAATGTAAGGTGGAAGTGATCATAATATGGATGATCACATTAAGAAGGGGAAATGAGATGAAATAAGAAAGTGATCAAGTAAAAAAATATTGATCGCCTACAAAATGTGAAAGTGAAATAAGATACTTTGTTTTTGACCTATACAATTACTTGTCCAAACAGTTGAGATTGATAATGCATATGTTGTTAGACCTTAGCAAAGCTAGGCCATGAGATTGAATTCAGAAATGGACCCGAGCAGAGCTGGGCTGTAAAATTGATGTGATATCTAAACATGATAATTATAAGGGGATTATTAGGCCTAATATGTGCTTCTGAATATGTTATGGTTGTATGTATGGTTATGCAATAATAAATATGTTATAAATATTGTAAATTAAATTATGAGATAAGCATTTAGATATATCTATATGTGTGTGTTGTTTTAAACATGTACCACTAAGTTATATGGCATAGCACGGTTGTGTGAATCGTGTAAGTAAGAGAGTTACAGATCAAAGGGATCCAGATTGTCGTTGATACTTGGAGACCTAGAGTGCTGTAAGACCAATTGTACGAATTGCATACATGTGTAGTTGGCTTTCAATATTTTTGTTTATATATATTAACTCATGACATTTGGATTTTGTTATTTTTAAAAGATTGAGATGGTTGTGTAAAAATGTGTATAAAATTTAATTATGATATATATGGTTATAAGTGGTGAGTTGAAAGATTATTGGTGAAGGGAGGATTTATGAAACTATTATATTAGGAATGTATTTTTCTACTGCAGGTTGAGTGCTTGATTTTTTTTCTGGAATATTGAAATTACAAACAAAACTCTAGCAAAATTTTTTCAGAGATTTTCTATTAAATATACTATTTTCAATTGATAAAATGTATGGATCTATCAGTTAAATCTTTCTGTAAATATTATAAATATTTTTAGATTAATTAAAATGATTTCTATAATGATTTATCATGATATCATGACATTCTTGTATTCTAGGTACGTACTCTACATAAATAGGTATATGTAATGTATGTACTTAGGGAATAAGGGTGTTACAATCAAACATGAAACCTAGCTCTATAGGCTCAACTTATCAAACATGAACCAAGCCATATTAGCTTGACTGCTCAGCATAAAATTGAGCTTGATGCTGCATTAGCTTAAGCAATCACATTGAATTTAAGCCCTATAGGCTTGACCCCTCAAACCAAAGCCACAATTTGCTTGACCTTCAATCTTCGTAGCTAAGCTATACCTACTTAACCATCTAACCTAAACCACATTAGGTTTAACCCATAAAATCAAGCCATATTAGCGTGACCATCATATCTAAACTAAGCCCACATTGGCTTAACCCATCCCAAATGAAATCAATGCTACGTTGGCTTAATCATCATTAGCTTAATCACCAAAACCAAGCAACACCAGCTGAACCAATAAGTTACCTTAACCCATAAAAACAAGCTCAGCCACATTGGCTCAACCTTTAGAAATCACCACATTGGCTTAATCACCACGTTGACTTATCTCATTATTATAAACCTAACCATCATACATGATCTTAAGCCATAGTGGCTTGACTTTTAGACATAAACCATAGACACAATGGCTTAACCCTTTAGACACAAACCCTTAGGCCTAAACCAAGGTCACAAAGGCTAAACCAAATAAATAGGAACCACTCAAGCAAAGCTAGATGCAAAGCTTAGCCATGTGGCTCAAACCTTAAGGGCCACACCATATCTAGCCACATGGCTCAACTCCTAGGGACCATACCCTATTTCACTAAGCCACATGGCTTAAACCATTAGGGACCATACCTATTTCACCGAGCCTCATTGACCACCATTAGGGACCATACCCTACCCCACCGAGCCACATGGCCTGAACCATTAAGGACCTTACCTAGTTTTCTCTTAACCATATGGCTTAAACCGATAGATATCATAACTAGCTTCCCCAAGCCACAATGGCTCAAACCATGATGGACAACATTGGACCTTACTAAGGCACAAAGCTTCAACCATTTTCCACGTGGTTAACCTTTTAAAAACAAACCCATTGAACCTAGTTGCAATGGCTCACAATCACACCTAATCACGTGGCTCACCTTTTGGGAATACACCCATCCAATTTAACCACAATGACAAACCATTTAACTAAGATACATGTATCACCTTCTGGGAACACACCCAAGCCGTCTATCTATAGTAGTCCCACAATCTAACATTTGGAACACCTCTTGAGAGTATACCCATTTAATTTATACATAATGGCTCATCATTCCTCTTACCCATCTAATTTAGCCATTATGGCTCACCATTCCACTTAGCTACATGGCACACTTTTGGGACCATACCTATTCAAACTAGCCTCATGGTTCACCTTTTAGGAACACACACATCCAATATTCAACCTAGCTACATAGCATACTTTTGGGACCATAACTATTCAAACTAGCCACATGGCTCACCTTTTGGGAACACACCTATCTACCTTAATTGCACCCATATGGCTCACCTTTTGGGAACACACCTGTCCACCATACCCATCCACATGGTTCACCTTTTGGGAGCACACCCATCCAACATATCAAGCCATGTGGCTCACTTTTTGAGAACATACCCATCCGATTCAGTCACTATGGCCCACCATCCAATTACATGGCACACCTATTAAAACTATAACTATCGAACCCAACCACAATGGCTCCCCATAAAAGGCCACCTAACCACATGAACCATACCTGTAGACCCTTGATTTTGGCCCTAAGCTAGTTTGGTCCTAATAAAAGAAGGCCTAGGTCATGATCAGTCCATTCTTAATAAGCTTAAACCTATTTTAATCTTTTGGCTAGAGCGGTTTAATTTTATAAAGGCCTAAAATAACTCTAATTTAATTTTTAAAGCCTAAAAATGATCCCGAAAGCAATTTTGGTTCGATATGGAACATACAATATCGAATTGGGCCTGCCCGATTTGATATGGATGGTCCATATCGAATTAGGCATGCCCTAATTCGATATGGACATGGTTCCATATAAAATTAGGGCAATCCTAATTCGATATGGACCTTGTCCATGTCAAATTAGGCACTGCCAATTCGATATGGATCTTGGTACATGTCAAATTAAAAGGCTTTCAGTTTGACATGGTCACAATTTATCTCAAATTCAAATTGTTTTAATTTGATATGCCTTAGAGAAACCGTGATTAAATAAAAAACTAATACTTGTTAAGCAGAATTGAACCTAATATTTTCCTTATAAATACAGAGGGAAAGCAAGCAGCATGAGGGACAACAATTAAAAAAAAACAATAGCAGCCATAGTTAGCAAAAGACAAAGAGTTAAGCAATAATAACGCACACACTAGATTATCAAACCATAAACACTACACCGCACAAAGGCAGTAGCATACTATCTTTGCCTTGCTTAGCTAGAATTCCAGTTTATTACAGGTAAAAGCTTGGATCAATGTATAATTTTGGTGGAGCCAACAAATGAAGGTATGTTATACAATTTTAATTCATTTAAATTCAACACAGGATGCTTTGGTGATAACTTGAAACACTGTTTATATTCCTTCTTTGTCCAATTAATTCTAGTGGTTTATATTCATTGATTTCAATCCATATTTATTTATTAAAATATGTCCAGTAGCTTCCATTGATTGGTTTAAAATTAATAGTAGGTTTTGTGTTCAACTTTGTTTCATCCAGTAACCATTCACCAAAGCTTATCCTGTGCGATTATTCATTAAAGTTAGTATTATAAGTGGCCTTAAGTTTTTACAGTAACCAAGTTTAAACTACCCTAATTCCAAACCAAAGCAATAGTTTTACTCCCAGAACACTAATTTATTTTCTAAAAACCCAGCTTACATTCTAAACCTTAGTTTTTATATAAAAAAAACCCCTAACCTTGTTTTCCAAAACATAAAACCCTAATTTTTATAAGTATAAAACCCTAGTTTAGAATAAAAAAAAAACCTAATTTCCTGATAAAACCATATCATAAAAACTGTCTATCTTTTGGGGCGCTGCTCCCTTGAACCCCACCAGCTAACCGGCTAGCGGGACCATCGTAGGCACAACCCTCATCGTAGCGCACTATATTTCATTAATGGGATAATATTAAGATGTGTTTGTTTATTTTACTTTTAGTTATTCAATTATTTTCATATGTGTTGCATTATTTTTTCCTTGCTTTATTCTTTTTCTTAGATTTATATGTATTTTTAAAGGGAATTGTAAAAGGTATGTTCCATCTGGCATGGGTGCCTTGTTTATTTACCTTATGTAATTTAGTTCATTTCAAAGACTTTGGATTAATGTAAAAGGTATGTTTCCACCTATGGTGGGTGTCCCATTTTATTTACTTTGTTTTCTTTTTGTAGACATTTGGACATTTGTAAGGGCATATTTCCATCTTGTATGGGTGCCCATTTATTATTTTGTTTTGAACTTATTTTGATTTTAATACAATGATGTTTTATTTTAATATTCGCATGTAGTATGGATAATATTATAATAACTAAGAATTTAATAATATTTAGACCTGAAAATGAGGCCAGTTCCAATGAATAGGCCGTTGTAGGGGTGCTGGGTCATTCTCATCTTCCCTACATATACCCAACTTTTTGAACACATTAGGGGGGTTGGGGATTCCTTAGGAATCGAGTCATCCACCCCCTTTCTGTAACACCCCTATCTCCGGTACATGCACACTACAAACACCATAATGTAATATACATGCACTGAACATAGGGACGCTACGGATTTTCTTCAACACTTAAAACGTTAAAAATAAGATGATTTCATAATATTTTTCAGTATACAATATAGATAATAAGTAATTAACTTGTAAAATAAAACAAAGCAGATGTAGATACGTTTATTTAGTACACAGCGGAATTTATAAAATAGTTACATATATGAAAGCATTTAAATCCATATTTACAAATATACATATATTCACATTATAAACAATATTTACAAAATATAAAGAAGTTATACATGATTGGCAGCTTTCTCTGATCTTTGAGTCTCAAATAAACTCTTCACTGTCTACTTTCACTCGGTCTCGAAGAGCTCTCGGGTTCAACTCTGTTACCTGCGCGATTAACACTATCGCGCTAAGCCAACGGCTTAGTAAGACAAATCATGCTAATATTATGTTCTAATGCAATGCAATGTCACACATATTATCAACAAAGGCAACAACATAGGTAAAAAGCTAACATCACACCTTTGCACATCACAAATCATAATCATATAAGCATACCACATTTCAACATCTTTCCATCTCCTTCATTAATCAATCAAGTTATCATTCATGACTCACATTAAACAAAGACAAGCATGGGCCCAAAACACACTAATATGCCATTCAATTTTCAGAGTTAATGCTTTGGTTTTATCACATTTATCATTATCACATATACCCAACTAGGCTTCAAGGATTAGGTTCAACCAAGCTTCAAGGGGAACAAAGCATGCTAAGTCTCAACCCAACTTGGCTTCAAGAACCAAACCCAACCTAGCTTCAAGGGTTGTAACATCTCAATTAGGCTTCAAGGACTAGACCCAACCAAGCTTCAAGGGGAGTAAAACATGTTAAACTTCAACCCAACTTGGCTTCAAGGATCAAGCCCAACCTAACTTCAAGAGATTGTTACTATAATTAGGCATGCCACCAACAACAAACTCTGAAAATGGAATAACACATTAGCCACACAACTCATTTATTAATTTGTTATCAATTTCATTCTCAAATGAATCAACATAGCCAATCACAATGGCTCTACATTTTATTTGAATTATCATAGCCAATCACAATGGCTTTATATTTCATTTCATCTCAATTCATATCCTAGCATTTCAATCTTTCTTATACACAATCATTTGCATCATCGTGTCATTCACATTATTCATATATATATCATCATTGATATAAACATAACAACACACACATTGTTCATATAAATTAGCAATGTAGTAATGCCACATTTGTACTTACACACAATCATATAGGTTTTGTACTTACCTCAAAAGCAAATCACACCACTCTTAACACTTCCTTGTTCAAGATCCTTTTACCTCTTAGATAAATGATTAATCACTATCTTCAAGACCTAAATCAAAAGTAATAGCATATACTTGCTTAGGGATACACAAAAGATAATCCAATTAGGAATTAATTAGGGCAAACCCTAACACTGACACTCTCACCCACACGGGCGTGTTCATGACCGTGCTCTAACTCCACAACACAGAAGTATTTACACGCTCAACAACATGGGCGTGTTCCTGGGCGTGTAAATTCTCAAATCTTACAGTAGCTATGACACGCTCAATAACACGGGCGTGTTACTGGTCGTGTCAAACCTAATGCCTCCAACACAGTTGACACGCCTAAAAACCCTGGACGTGCTCATGGGCGTGTCCGGCTACAAATCAAGACTCCGATCAAAAACAACCAAACGCTCAACAACACACTTCTATACATTAACATCCTCTTCAAATAATCTTAACAAAACATACTCAAAACTCATCTCAAACTTGCAACACACCCAAAACAAGCCAAAACACACATCAAACACAAAACACAAAATCATCTCAAAACCCTCACCACATATACAACATCATTTCTTTCAACCACTTACTCTTTTCTTCAATCCATACCCAAAATCCATCATCAAATCACTCAAACACTTCTCACATCTCAAAATCAACCAACACACTCTTAAAAGTTCTATCAAACTCAAATATCATTTCAAATAAGCACAAAAATCACAAGAGAACTTACCAAAGTTACAAAACTTCTTGAATCACCAACTTGATCACTTAGATTTCCTTCAATTTGAGTTAAACACCTCAAGATCTTCACTTTGTCTCTTGTTTTCCTTTGTTTATGAAGGAGCCGGCCACACAAAGAAGAAAGAAGAAAATGAACCACAAAAACAAAGTCAACTCTTCTTTTAATCTCCACCAAGTGTTTCAATTCAAGCAATTTCCAAAACACCCTTTAACCACATGTTTTGATTTCTTTACAATCACTTGTCCTTTTAAGTCATTTCACAAATCTCAACTAAAAAATATCTTCTTCACTTGACCACATATTTGACCCACTTATATGTTATATATATATCATATAAACAACATATACACTTCTCTCTAAACCCTCTTTTCTTTCCCAAAACACATATACACAAACATTCTCTTTCCAATTTCTTTTCTTATCACATAACATATACATTCCATTCAATATACAACAACAACAACAACAACCATATGCAAAACTTCTAGGACATAAATGGGGATATTACAATTCTCCCCCTATAAAAAGAAAATTTCGTCCTCGAAATTACCTAATATCAAGCCCGAAACAACTGAGGATATTGATCTCGCATTGTTTGCTCACTTTCCCAAGTTGCCTCTTCTTTTGCATGATTCCTCCATAGAACTTTCACCAATGGCACACTCTTGTTTCTCAACTTTTTCACATCACGTGCCAAGATAGCAACTGGTTCCTCTTCAAATGTCAAATCTTGATTCACCTCGATAGATTCAATCGGCAACACATGAGTTGGATCCGATCTGTATCTCCTCAACATAGAAACATGAAATACATTATGGATACGATCCAACTCAGGTGGCAAAGCAAGCCGATAAGCAACTGGCCCAATTCTCTCTAAAACTTCATACGGTCCAATGAAACGAGAACTCAATTTCCCTTTCCGACCGAACCTTAAAATCTTATTCCAAGGAGATACTTTCAAAAATACCTTATCTCCAACATCAAACTCTATGTCTCTCCTTTTCAGATCTGCATAAGACTTCTGTCGGTCTGAAGCTGCTTTCAACCTGCCTCGAATCAATTTCACTTTCTCTTCAGTTTCTTGAATTAAATCAGGCCCAATTAATTTACTGTCTCCAAGTTCACTCCAACAAAGAGGTGTCCGACACCGTCTACCATACAATGCTTCGAATGGTGCCATACCAATGCTGGATTGATGACTGTTGTTATAAGCAAACTCCACAAGCGGTAGAAATCTGTCCCAACTTCCAGAGAAATCAATAACACAGCTTCTTAACATATCCTCAATAATCTGTATCACCCTCTCTGACTGTCCATTTGTCTGCGAATGGAAAGCCGTGCTGAAGTGCAGTTGAGAACCCAAAGCACTATGCAAACTCTTCCAAAATCTTGAAGTAAATCGGGGATCTCGATCAGACACTATAGAAGTTGGAACACCATGCAACTTCACAATCTCATGAATATACAGCTCAACTAACCTCTCCAAAGAGTAATCCATCCGAACCGGAAGGAAATGAGCTGTCTTAGTCAACCTATCAACAATCACCCAAATAGCATCATGTTTCTTTGGTGTCAATGGCAAACCAGACACAAAATCCATTGTCACTCTTTCCCACTTCCATTCAGGCACTGACAAAGGCTGAAGTAACCTGGTTGGAACTTGATGCTCTGCTTTTACCTTCTGACATGTGAGACATCTGGATACAAACTCCGCTATCTCTCTCTTCATACCAGACCACCAGTAATGTTGCTTCAAATCATGATACATCTTTGTATTACCCGGATGCATAGCAAATACTGACTGATGTGCTTCTTCCAAAATGACCCTTTTCAAATTAGCATCATCGGGTACACATAATCTGTTCTTAAACCAGAGACTTCCATCATCTCTCACAATGAAATCTTGACTCTTCCCACTCTGGCAACCTGAAACAATCTTTCGAATCTTCTCATCATCCAACTGAGCCTCTTTAATCTGATCCAACAAAACTGGTTTTAATTGCAACTGTGCCAACAATGCACCATCATCACAAGATACAAAACTGGCATGCATTGCTCTCAACTCAACAAGCAACGAGAGCGAATAAACAGTCAAACCTGCTAAAGACTTTCGACTCAAGGCATCAGCAATAACATTTGCTTTACCTGGATGATAATCAATCAAACAGTCGTAGTCTTTGATCAATTCCAACCATCTCCTCTGTCGAAGGTTAAGCTCTTTTTGGACACCCAAATATTTCAAGCTTTTGTGATCAGTGTAGATGAAACATTTCTCCCCAAACAAATAATGTCGCCAAATCTTCAATGCAAACACAATGGCTGCCAATTCTAGATCATGGGTCGGATAATAGAGCTCATGCGGCTTCAACTGCCGAGAAGCATAAGCTATAACTTTACCTTCTTGCATTAGCACACACCCCAAACCACTATGTGAAGCATCACTATAAATCACATATGGTTTTCCTTCCACAGGTAAAATAAGAACAGGTGCTTGAGTCAACATTTCTTTCAACTGTTCAAAACTAGCCTGACACTGATCCGTCCACACAAATCTCACTCCCTTTCGAAGCAATCTGGTGAGTGGAGTAGCTATCAAGGAAAACCCTTTCACAAACCGTCGGTAATAGCCAGCCAATCCCAGAAAACTTCTAACTTCAGTCACTGACTTGGGTGGACTCCAATTCAAAATAGCTTCAACTTTACTCGGATCAACTCTAATACCCTCTGCTGAAACTATATGACCGAGAAAAGTTACTTGGTCCAGCCAGAACTCACACTTCGACAATTTAGCAAACAATTGCTTCTCTCTCAAAATCTGCAACACAATCCGTAGATGCTTGTCATGTTCCTCCTCATTACGCGAATACACTAGGATATCATCAATAAATACTACCACAAACTGATCCAAATAGGGCCTAAAAACCCTATTCATCAAGTCCATAAAAACTGCAGGTGCATTCGTCAAACCAAAAGGCATAACTAGAAACTCATAATGCCCATACCTGGTCCGGAAAGCTGTCTTAGAAACATCTTCAGCTCTAACTCTCAGCTGATGGTACCCTGATCTCAAATCAATTTTAGAAAACACAGCTGCACCCTTCAACTGATCAAAGAGATCATCAATTCTAGGCAAAGGATATTTATTTTTAATAGTCACCTTGTTCAATTGCCTATAATCGATACACAACCTCATAGTACCGTCTTTCTTCTTCACAAATAGGACAGGAGCTCCCCAAGGAGAAACACTGGGGCGAATAAATCCTTTATCCAACAACTCCTGTAATTGCACTTTCAACTCCTTCAATTCAGCAGGTGCCATTCTATAAGGAGTAATAGAGATAGGAGCGGTACCAGGCAATAATTCAATACCAAACTCCACCTCTCTCTCAGGAGGCAATCCTGGCAACTCCTCTGGAAACACATCTGGAAAATCTGCAACTGTGGCAATGCCATCAATTGGAGAACCCTCCACTCTAGTATCTACCACATGAGCAAGGTAGGCATCACACCCCTTTCTAATCAATCTCCTAGCTGCAACTGCTGAAACAAACAAAGATGCTAGCTGTTCTTGCTCATTAGATACTATCACATCTCTACCATCAGCAGTTCTCAAAGTAACAACTTTCTTTTTACAATCTACCACAGCTCCATGTCTAGCTAACCAATCCATGCCTAGGATCACATCATATTCCTTAAATGGCATCTCAATCAAATCTCCAATGAACTCCTCACCCTGCACCACTACTACACTATCTCGGTGCACCTTGCTAACAATCACACTATGCCCTAAAGGATTTGTCACCAACACATCAAATCCTAGGGATTCAGCATGCATATCAGACAGGCAAAACAGATGCACTAATATATGAATGTGTGGAACCCGGATCAATCAAAGCAAGTACTGAAGTATCAAATAAAGAAAAAGTACCAGCTATGACTGCCGAAGTATCTGGCTGCCTCTGCATAACATATACCCTCTAGGAAGATCCAACCTCCTCTGGTCTACTCTCCCTGAATGTAGAACCTCCTCTAGCACTAAACCCAGATCTTTCTCCTCTGCTGACACCTCTGCCTCCTCGACCTCCCCTCACACTAGGTCGAGAAGCTACAGTATCAACTGACATCTGCTCTTGTCTCTCAGGACAATCTCTCACAAAGTGATCAGGTGATCCACATCTGAAGCAAACCCCTGCTACACCAGTCTTCCAGCAAGGACCACCATGTGGCCTACTACAATGAATGCAGATGGGAAGAGTGGATCTCTGAATCATTGGGGTCGGAGCACTTGCCACTGAAGCTGCAGGTCTAAATCTCGGCCTCTGTAACTGCACTGACCTACCAGCTGACCTCTGACTCCTACTAACTCTAGGAACAAAGCTTCCTTTACCTCTCTTAGCAGAAGAAGACCCTGCCTCCAACTGGGGCCTTCTAACCCTGACCTCTTCCTCTGAAGCAGCTGCAATAACTTGAGCTCGCTCCACACTCCGAGCTGCTGCCACAAGCTGCGAAAAATCATGATATCTAGATCCAGCCACTAGACACAGGATAGAGGGCCTCAATCCCTCCTCAAATCTCCTGCATCTATCTATCTCATCAGTTATAATGCCCCCAGCATAATGGCTCAATCTAATAAACTCAACCTCATATTCAGTTACGGTCCGGCTATCTTGCTTTAAACTCAAAAACTCCATCTTCTTCATGTCCTTATACTCCCTCGAAGTATACTTCAACTCAAACTCTCTCAAAAAGTCAGCATAGGACAACGTTGGTGGATCATCCATAGAATGGAGCACTGTCCTCCACCAATCGTATGCATCCTTCTGTAGCAATGATCTGGCATAATCAAATTTTTCCTCTGGGGTGGCTTGCAACTGAATAAAGATTCTCTGTACTTTATCAAGCCACTGCTCTGCTACAGCTGGATCAACAGTACCTAAGAAATCCTCTGCTCCATACTTTCTTAGTTTATCATAGTGCCTCACTGATACCACAGGCTGAGGGGGTGGTGGTGGTGGTTGCACTGGTGCTTGCCTCAAAGCCTCTATCACATGCCTAAGCCAAACTGGTGGAATCTCCTCACCAGCTGGTCTCCCCGACACCGAAGCAGGTGCCTGCACTATCAACTCTAGCTCTATCCTCCGGAGCTACACTCTCCTCACTACCCTCAACTGACTGACGCAAATGAGGATCCATCACAACCTATTTCTGCAAACACAGCAGAATACATCTTATTAAAGATCAGAGACTGCCAATCCCAAACATGTATGTTATTCAAAAATTCACTTTTTAAGTAAAAATATTCTTTTTCTTACATTTTACCTAGGTTGAGAATCTCAAACCTAGGCTCTGATACCAAAACAACTGTAACACCCCTATCTCCGGTACATGCACACTACAAACACCACAATGTAATATACATGCACTGAACATAGGGACGCTACGGATTTTCTTCAACACTTAAAACGTTAAAAATAAGATGATTTCATAATCTTTTTCAGTATACAATATAGATAATAAGTAATTAACTTGTAAAATAAAACAAAGCAGATGTAGATATGTTTATTTAGTACGCAGCGGAATTTATAAAATAGTTACATATATGAAAGCATTTAAATCCATATTTACAAATATACATATATTCACATTATAAACAATATTTATAAAATATAAAGAAGTTATACATGATTGGCAGCTTTCTCTGATCTTTGAGTCTCAAATAAACTCTTCATTGTCTACTTTCACTCGGTCTCGAAGAGCTCTCGGGTTCAACTCTGTTACCTACGCGATTAACACTATTGCGCTAAGCCAACGGCTTAGTAAGACAAATCATGCTAATATTATGTTCTAATGCAATGCAATGTCACACATATTATCAACAAAGGCAACAACATAGGTAAAAAGCTAACATCACACCTTTGCACATCACAAATCATAATCATATAAGCATACCACATTTCAACATCTTTCCATCTCCTTCATTAATCAATCAAGTTATCATTCATGACTCACATTAAACAAAGACAAGCATGGGCCCAAAACACACTAATATGCCATTCAATTTTCAGAGTTAATGCTTTGGTTTTATCACATTTATCATTATCACATATACCCAACTAGGCTTCAAGGATTAGGTTCAACCAAGCTTCAAGGGGAGCAAAGCATGCTAAGTCTCAACCCAACTTGGCTTCAAGAACCAAACCCAACCTAGCTTCAAGGGTTGTAACATCTCAATTTGGCTTCAAGGACTAGACCCAACCAAGCTTCAAGGGGAGTAAAACATGTTAAACTTCAACCCAACTTGGCTTCAAGGATCAAGCCCAACCTAACTTCAAGAGATTGTTACTATCATTAGGCATGCCACCAACAAAAAACTCTGAAAATGGAATAACACATTAGCCACACAACTCATTTATTAATTTGATATCAATTTCATTCTCAAATGAATCAACATAGCCAATCACAATGGCTCTACATTTTATTTGAATTATCATAGCCAATCACAATGGCTTTATATTTCATTTCATCTCAATTCACATCCTAGCATTTCAATCTTTCTTATACACAATCATTTGCATCATCATGTCATTCACATTATTCATATATATATCATCATTGATATAAACATAACAACACACACATTGTTCATATAAATTAACAATGTAGTAATGCCACATTTGTACTTACACACAATCATATAGGTTTTGTACTTACCTCAAAAGCAAATCACACCACTCTTAACACTTCCTTGTTCAAGATCCTTCTACCTCTTAGATAAATGATTAATCACTATCTTCAAGACCTAAATCAAAAGTAATAGCATATACTTGCTTAGGGATACACAAAAGATAATCCAATTAGGAATTAATTAGGGCAAACCCTAACACTGACACGCTCACCCACACGGGCGTGTTCATGACCGTGCTCTAACTCCACAACACAGAAGTATTTACACGCTCAACAACATGGGCGTGTTCCTGGGCGTGTAAATTCTCAAATCTTACAGTAGCTATGACACGCTCAATAACACGGGCGTGTTACTGGTCGTGTCAAACCTAATGCCTCCAACACAGTTGACACGCCTAAAAACCCTGGACGTGCTCATGGGCGTGTCCGGCTACAAATCAAGACTCCGATCAAAAACAACCAAACGCTCAACAACACACTTCTATACATTAACATCCTCTTCAAATAATCTTAACAAAACATACTCAAAACTCATCTCAAACTTGCAACACACCCAAAACAAGCCAAAACACACATCAAACACAAAACACAAAATCATCTCAAAACCCTCACCACATATACAACATCATTTCTTTCAACCACTTACTCTTTTCTTCAATCCATACCCAAAATCCATCATCAAATCACTCAAACACTTCTCACATCTCAAAATCAACCAACACACTCTTAAAAGTTCTATCAAACTCAAATATCATTTCAAATAAGCACAAAAATCACAAGAGAACTTACCAAAGTTACAAAACTTCTTGAATCACCAACTTGATCACTTAGATTTCCTTCAATTTGAGTTAAACACCTCAAGATCTTCACTTTGTCTCTTGTTTTCCTTTGTTTATGAAGGAGCCGGCCACACAAAGAAGAAAGAAGAAAATGAACCACAAAAACAAAGTCAACTCTTCTTTTAATCTCCACCAAGTGTTTCAATTCAAGCAATTTCCAAAACACCCTTTAACCACATGTTTTGATTTCTTTACAATCACTTGTCCTTTTAAGTCATTTCACAAATCTCAACTAAAAATATCTTCTTCACTTGACCACATATTTGACCCACTTATATGTTATATATATATCATATAAACAACATATACATTTCTCTCTATGTAATATCCCAAAATGTACCCTAGAAGTATTGGAGTAATTATTGTTATTATTGGATTAAGTGTATTTATTTTATTGGAAAGAGAGTTGAGGTTAGAGTAATGTGTATATGTTGTATATATTGTGATATACTTAACATATACAAATATTTGTTTGAAGGGTATAAAGGTAATTATTTTGAAATTGAGTTAGTGGATTAAGATGGGTGGATGGTGATGTTTGAGATTATTTTATTTTTTTTATTTGTGTGGAGGAGAATGTTTTGAGGAGAGAGAGGGTTAATGTTTGACTTTTCTTTCTTTTCCTTTTCTTCCTTCTTCCTCTCTTCTCGTGTCTCTCATTTTCCTTTTCTTCTTCTTTCTTTGCTTTGGACGGCAGCAGTAAGAGAACAAGAGAGAGGGAGAGATTTGACCTTCCAAGCTCAAGATTGAAGAAGTTTTCAAGAGATCAAGGAGGAATCTAAGAGTTTTCTTCATTCTTGGTAAGTTTCCTCTTGATTCCCTTGTTTTCTTTGAGTTTGTGTTGTGGGTTTGGTGATTTATGGTTGTTGGTATGGATATGTTTGAGTGTGTTGTGTTTAAGAGTGTTGGGTTTACTTGATTTTGATTCTTGGGTTGGATTGAAGAAAAGAGTAAGATTGAAAGAAAGAATAAGTTTGTTGGTTAAGATTGAGTTGTGGTTGTGTTTAGAGTTTTTGATGATGTTGTGATTTGGTGTTGGATGTGTATTTTGAGTTGTGTTGGTGTTTTTGCAAGGTTGTTATGGTTTTGGGTGTGTCTAGTTGAGTTTTGTTGAAGTGGAAGATGGTGGAAAATTGTTGTTTGTTGGTTGGATTGTTGTTTTGGCCGGAATCTGGGTTTTTGGCCTGACACGCTCAGGAGCACGTCCAGGTCTTTAGGTGTGTCAATTGTGTTGGATGGCAGTAGGTGTGACACGGCCATTAACACGCCCGTGTTAGTGAGCGTGTCATAGCTACTGTGATTTTGGGGAATTGACACGGCCAGGAACACGTTCATGATGTTGGACGTGTCGATACTTCTGAGAGACAGTAGGTATTACACGCCCAGTGAAACGCCCGTGGTCCTGAACGTGTAAATGCTTCTGTGTTGCGGAGTTAGGGCACGGTCAGGGACACGCCCGTGTGGGTGAGCGTGTCCGGTTTAGAGTTTGCCCTAATTGATTCTTAGTCTTATGATCTTATGTGAGTTTCCTCATTGTTCTGAATTAGGTTGTGAAGAAGGTGAATTGCCTTAATTATTTGGTGAAGGACTTGTTAAGAGGAAGTGTTTAGAATTGTGTGGATTTCTTTTGAGGTAAGTACAAACCTTGCATTATAACATACATTCATGTGATTTTGGAACTTATACATTTGAGTGTGAATGTACTAAGTAATTTCATTGTATTGTTGATATGTTTGAATAATGTTATGTTTTATACAATATGAACCTCATGAAATGTAATATGGTATATGTATGTGTTATGAAAATGAAAGATGTGATGATAAGATGATGTGTAAAGCCATTGTGATTGGCTATATTGATTTAAATGAGGCATGTTTGCCTAGTTGATTGTGGAATGAGAAATGAATTGAGAAAAAGATTTATAAAGAGATATATGAAATGGTTGTGTGCCTAATATGTTTATTCAAATTTCAGAGTACTGGTTTTGGTGGCATGCCTATATAAAGGTAACAGTCTAGCCGGGTTGAGGATCTTTTCAATTGAATTGAATTGATGATCCAAGAGACTGGGTCTGTTACACTAAATGAAATGTGAAAATGAAATTTATGAAAAGTAACAGTCTAGCCGGGTTGAGGATCTCCTCGATTAGTCGGGTTGATGGTCCAAGAGACTGGGTCTGTTACTAGTAACAGTCTAGCCGGGTTGAGGATCTCCTCATGTTAATGGGTTGATGGTCCAAGAGACTGGGTCTGTTACACTATCCATGGATAGAGATATGATATATATTGCCTACGGGCTTGATCATTGTGATTATAAACCAAAGCAGTAACTCTGAACTTTGAATATCATATTAAATGCTTGTTGGGCCCATGTGTGTCTATGTTAAATGTGTGAGTAATGGATGATGATACAATTATTGAAATAATGAAATGTAACATCCATAAAATAAAGTGTATTGAGTATGATCTATACTGTTTGAATGTATGACATAGCATAATATCATTATAGTTTGTTCTACTGAGCTGTTGGCTCAGCACGATTGTGGTTCATCGCGCAGGTGACAGGATTGAACCCGAGAGTTCCTCTAGACCTAGTGAGTCTAGGCGTTGAAGAGTTGATTTTTGGACTTAAAGATCAGAGAAGAGCTGCCACTCATGTATATATTTTATATTTGTAACTTTTGATTTTGATGCAAATGTATTGGGAAACATTTGTTATATTTTCCGCTGCGTTTTAAATAAACTTTCTATCTATTTCGTTTTATAAACTCATTTAAAAGTTTTGAATTTGTTCATAGTATATAAGAGTCATGTCATGTGTGTTTTGTAACCGTGACATTTCTATATTCAGTATACGTATATTACGATCGTATTAACATGCTGTGTACGTATACGGGGTATAGGGGTGTTACAATTGTTTTGGTATCAGAGCCTAGGCTTGAGATTCTCAACCTAGTTAAACTGTAAGAAAAATGATATTTTTATTTTAAAAGTTGGTTTTGAATAAAATATATATTTAGTATTGGCAGTCTCTGATCTTTAATAAGGTGTATTCTGCTATGTTTGCAGATATAGGTTGTAATGGATCCTCATTCACGTCAGTTTGTTGAGGGAAGTGCGGAGAGTGTAGCTCCGGAAGAGAGTAGAGATGAGGTTAGAATTTATAGAGCCGGTGAGGCACCTGCTTCTGGGTCAGGGAGACCAGTTGGTGATGAGGTTCCACCAGCTTGGTTTTGGCATATGATGGAAGTGATGAGACAAACACCAGTGCAACCACCGCCACCACCACCTCAGCCTCAAGTACCAGTGAGACAGTATGATAAGTTGAGGAAGTTTGGGGCAGAAGATTTTCTGGGTACTATAGATCCAGCAGTGGCTAGATAAAGTACAGAGGATCTTTATTCAGTTGCAAGCCACTCCAGAGGAAAATTTTGATTATGCTAGGTCATTATTGCAGAAGGATGCATATGACTGGTGGAAAACAGTGCCTCACGCTATGGATGATCCACCTACCTTGTCTTATGCTGACTTTCTCAGAGAGTTTGAGCTGAAGTATACTCCTAGGGAGTATAAAGATGTTAAAAAGATGGAGTTTCTGAGTTTGAAACAAGACCACAGGATAGTAACAGAGTATGAGGTCGAGTTCATCAGATTGAGTCATTATGCTGGAGGTATTATATCTGATGAGATTGACAGATGCAGAAGGTTTGAGGAGGGATTGAGGCCCTCTATTTTGTGTCTTGTGGCTGGTTCCAGATACCAGGATTTCTCCCAGCTTGTTGCTGCAGCTAGGAGTGTAGAGAGAGCCCAGGGCATTGCAGCATCTGCTTCCGAGGAGGAGACTAGAGTGAGAAGGCCCCAGTTTGAGACAGGGTCTTCATCTGTGAAGAGAGGTAGAGGCAGCTTTGTTCCTAGGACCAGCAGGAGTCATAGGCCAGTTGGTAGGTCAGTGCAGTTTCAAAGACAGAGATCGAGACCTACGGTTTCAGTGACGAGTGCTCCGACTCCAACGGTTCAGAGGTTCACTCCACCTATATGTGCTCAGTGTGGGGGGTCACATAGAGGCGTTTGTTGGATAAGTAGGGGACCAGCTGTGTGCTTCAGATGCGGATCCCCTGATCATTTCATTAGAGAATGTCCTGAGGTACAGGAGCAGAGGTCGGTGGATACTGCAGCTTCACGACCTAGTTTTAGCAGAGGAGGTAGAGGAGGCAGAAGTTTTAATAGAGGGGGTCGATCTGGGTTCAGTCAGAGAGGAGGCTCTTCATCTATGGAAAGTAGACCAGATGAGGCTGGACCTTCCCAAAGAGTTTATGTGATGCAGAGGCAGCCAGATGCTTCAGCTGTTATTGCTGGTACATTTTCTTTATTTGGCATTTCAGTACTTGCTTTAATTGATCCAGGATCTACTCATTCATACATAAGTGCATCCATTTTGCCTGTGACTGATTTGCATTCTGAGTCCTTAGGATTTGATGTCTTGGTGACAAATCCTTTAGGGCATAGTGTGGTTGTTAGTAAGGTGCACAGAGATAGTGCAGTTGTTGTGCAAGGAGAGGAATTTCCTGGTGATTTGATTGAGATGCCATTTAAAGAGTATGATTTGATTTTGGGCATGGACTGGTTGTCTAGACATGAAGCTGTGGTAGATTGTAAGAAGAAGTGTGATACTTTGAGAACTAGTGATGATAGAATTGTGATGGTATCTAGCGAGCAGAGACAATTTGCATCCTTGTTGATTTCAGTTGTTTCAGCTAGGAAGCTGATTAGAAAAGGGTGTGATGCCTATCTCGCTCATGTTTTGGATACCAGGGTAGAGGGTTCTCAGTTTGATAGCATTCCCACAGTAGCTGAGTTTCCAGATGTATTTCCAGAGGAGTTGCCAGGATTGCCTCCTGAGAGAGAGGTAGAGTTTGGTATTGATTTGTTGCCAGGTACCACTCCTATCTCTATTACTCCTTATAGAATGGCACATGTTGAATTGAGAGAGTTGAAGGTGCAGTTGCAGGAGTTGCTGGATAAAGGATTCATTCGCCCTAGTGTTTCGCCATGGGGAGCTCCTGTTTTGTTTGTAAAGAAGAAAGATGGTACTATGAGATTGTGTATCGATTATAGGCAATTGAATAAAGTGACTATCAAGAATAAATATCCTTTGCCTAGAATTGATGATCTCTTTGATCAATTGAAGGGAGCAGCAGTATTTTCCAAGATTGATTTGAGATCAGGGTACCATCAGTTGCGGGTCAGAGCTGAGGATGTGCCCAAGACAGCTTTTCGAACCAGGTATGGGCATTATGAGTTTCTAGTGATGCCTTTTGGGTTGACGAATGCACCTGCAGCTTTCATGGATTTGATGAATAGGGTGTTTAGGCCCTATCTGGATCAGTTTGTGGTAGTCTTCATTGATGATATTTTGGTGTATTCTCGTAATGAAGAAGAGCATGACAAGCATCTGCGGATTGTATTGCAAATCTTGAGAGAGAAGCAATTGTATGCTAAGCTGTCAAAATGTGAGTTCTGGCTAGATCAAGTAACTTTCCTCGGTCATATAGTTTCAGCAGATGGCATTAGAGTTGATCCGAGTAAAGTTGAAGCTATTATGAATTGGAGTCCACCAAAGTCTGTGACTGAAGTTAGAAGTTTTCTGGGTTTGGCAGGCTATTATCGACGCTTTGTGAAAGGATTTTCTTTGATAGCTACTCCACTTACCAGATTACTTCGAAAAGGAGTTAGATTTGTGTGGACTGATCCGTGTCAAGCTAGTTTTGAGCAGTTGAAAGAGATGTTAACTCAAGCACCTGTTCTCACTTTACCTGTGGAAGATAAACCATATGTGATCTACAGTGATGCTTCACATAGTGGTTTGGGTTGTGTTTTGATGCAAGAGGGTAAAGTGATAGCTTATGCTTCTCGACAGTTGAAGCCACATGAGCTAAACTATCCAACCCATGACTTGGAGTTAGCAGCCATTGTGTTTGCATTGAAGATTTGGCGACATTACTTGTATGGAGAGAAATGTTTTATTTACACTGATCACAAAAGTTTGAAATATTTGGGGGTTCAGAAAGAGCTTAATCTTCGACAGAGACGGTGGTTGGAATTGATTAAAGTCTACGATTGTTTGATTGATTATCATCCAGGTAAAGCAAATGTTGTTGCTGATGCCTTGAGTCGGAAGTCTTTAGCAGGTTTGACTGCTTATTCGCTCTCGTTGCTTGTTGAGTTGAGAGCGTTGCATGCTAGCTTTATATCTTGTGATGATGGTGCATTGTTGGCACAATTGTAGCTGAGACCAGTGTTGTTAGATCATATTAAAGAGGCTCAATTGATTGATGAGAAAATTCAGAAGATTGTTTCAGATTGCCAAAAAGGGGAGAGCCGAGATTTTCTTGTGAAAGGTGATGGGAGCTTATGGTTTAAGAGTAGACTGTGTGTGCCAGATGATATTAGTTTGAGAAGGATTATTTTAGAAGAAGCACATCAATCAGTTTTTGCTATGCATCCGGGCAGTACGAAGATGTATCATGATTTGAGACAGCATTACTGGTTGTCTGGTATGAAGAGAGACATTGCAGAGTTTGTATCCAAATGTCTCACATGTCAGAGGGTTAAAGCAGAGCATCAGGTCCCAACAGGGTTGCTTCAACCTTTATCAGTGCCTGAGTGGAAATGGGAAAGAGTGACTATGGACTTTGTGTCTGGTTTACCATTGACACAGAGAAAACATGATGCCATTTGGGTGATTATTGATAGGTTGACTAAGACAGCTCATTTTCTTCCGGTTCGGATGGATTATTCTCTTGAGAGATTGGCTGAGTTGTATATTAGTGAGATTGTGAAATTGCATGGAGTCCCAATTTCTTTAGTGTCTGATCGAGATCCGAGGTTCACATCGAGGTTTTGGAAGAGTTTGCATGGTGCTTTGGGTTCTCGATTACACTTTAGCACTGCTTTCCATCCGCAGACAGATGGGCAGTCAGAGAGAGTGATACAGATTATTGAGGATATGTTGAGAAGCTGTGTCATTGATTTCTCAGGAAGTTGGGACAGATTGTTGCCACTTGTGGAATTTGCTTACAATAACAGTCATCAATCTAGCATTGGTATGGCACCATTTGAGGCATTGTATGGAAGAAGGTGTAGAACACCTTTATGTTGGAATGAGACTGGTGAAGGTAAGTTAATTGGTCCTGATTTGGTTAAAGAGACAGAAGATAAAGTGAAAATAATTCGAGATAGGTTGAAAACAACTTCAGATCGGCAGAAATCTTATTCGGATTTGAAGAGGAGAGACATTGAGTATAATGTGGGAGATAAAGTATTTTTGAAAGTGTCTCCTTGGAAAAAGATTTTGAGATTTGGTCGAAGAGGGAAACTGAGTCCTCGTTTCATTGGACCATATGAAGTATTGGAAAGATTGGGACCGGTTGCTTATCGGCTTGCTTTGCCACCAGAGTTAGACAGAATCCATAATGTCTTCCATGTTTCTATGTTGAGGAGGTACAGGTCAGACCCATCTCATGTGTTATCAGTGGAATCTATTGAGGTGAGTCCAGATCTGACTTTTGAAGAAGAACCGGTTGCTATTTTAGCATATGGGATGAAAGAGTTGAGACATAAGAAAGTGCCAATTGTGAAGGTTCTTTGGAAGAGTCATGGTAGAGAAGAATCAACTTGGGAGAATGAGCAAACGATGCTAGAACAATATCCTCAGTTGTTTCAGACTTGATTTCAGGTAATTTCGAGGACGAAATTTCTTTTAGAGGGGGAGAATTGTAATATCCCAAAATGTACCCTAGAAGTATTGGAGTAATTATTGTTATTATTGGATTAAGTGTATTTATTTTATTGGAAAGAGAGTTGAGGTTAGAGTAATGTGTATATGTTGTATATATTGTGATATACTTAACATATACAAATATTTGTTTGAAGGGTATAAAGGTAATTATTTTGAAATTGAGTTAGTGGATTAAGATGGGTGGATGGTGATGTTTGAGATTATTTTATTTTTTTATTTGTGTGGAGGAGAATGTTTTGAGGAGAGAGAGGGTTAATGTTTGACTTTTCTTTCTTTTCCTTTTCTTCCTTCTTCCTCTCTTCTCGTGTCTCTCATTTTCCTTTTCTTCTTCTTTCTTTGCTTTGGACGGCAGCAGCAAGAGAACAAGAGAGAGGGAGAGATTTGACCTTCCAAGCTCAAGATTGAAGAAGTTTTCAAGAGATCAAGGAGGAATCTAAGAGTTTTCTTCATTCTTGGTAAGTTTCCTCTTGATTCCCTTGTTTTCTTTGAGTTTGTGTTGTGGGTTTGGTGATTTATGGTTGTTGGTATGGATATGTTTGAGTGTGTTGTGTTTAAGAGTGTTGGGTTTACTTGATTTTGATTCTTGGGTTGGATTGAAGAAAAGAGTAAGATTGAAAGAAAGAATAAGTTTGTTGGTTAAGATTGAGTTGTGGTTGTGTTTAGAGTTTTTGATGATGTTGTGATTTGGTGTTGGATGTGTATTTTGAGTTGTGTTGGTGTTTTTGCAAGGTTGTTATGGTTTTGGGTGTGTCTAGTTGAGTTTTGTTGAAGTGGAAGATGGGGGAAAATTGTTGTTTGTTGGTTGGATTGTTGTTTTGGCCGGAATCTGGGTTTTTGGCCTGACACGCTCAGGAGCACGTCCAGGTCTTTAGGCGTGTCAATTGTGTTGGATGGCAGTAGGTTTGACACGGCCATTAACACGCCCGTGTTAGTGAGTGTGTCATAGCTACTGTGATTTTGGGGAATTGACACGGCCAGGAACACGTTCATGATGTTGGACGTGTCGATACTTCTGAGAGACAGTAGGTATTACACGCCCAGTGACACGCCCGTGGTCCTGAACGTGTAAATGCTTCTGTGTTATGGAGTTAGGGCACGGTCAGGGACACGCCCGTGTGGGTGAGCGTGTCCAGTTTAGAGTTTGCCCTAATTGATTCTTAGTCTTATGATCTTATGTGAGTTTCCTCATTGTTCTGAATTAGGTTGTGAAGAAGGTGAATTGCCTTAATTATTTGGTGAAGGACTTGTTAAGAGGAAGTGTTTAGAATTGTGTGGATTTCTTTTGAGGTAAGTACAAACCTTGCATTATAACATACATTCATGTGATTTTGGAACTTATACATTTAAGTGTGAATGTACTAAGTAATTTCATTGTATTGTTGATATGTTTGAATAATGTTATGTTTTATACAATATGAACCTCATGAAATGTAATATGGTATATGTATGTGTTATGAAAATGAAAGATGTGATGATAAGATGATGTGTAAAGCCATTGTGATTGGCTATATTGATTTAAATGAGGCATGTTTGCCTAGTTGATTGTGGAATGAGAAATGAATTGAGAAAAAGATTTATAAAGAGATATATGAAATGGTTGTGTGCCTAATATGTTTATTCAAATTTCAGAGTACTGGTTTTGGTGGCATGCCTATATAAAGGTAACAGTCTAGCCGGGTTGAGGATCTCTTCAATTGAATTGAATTGATGATCCAAGAGACTGGGTCTGTTACACTAAATGAAATTTATGAAAAGTAACAGTCTAGCCGGGTTGAGGATCTCCTCGATTAGTCGGGTTGATGGTCCAAGAGACTGGGTCTGTTACTAGTAACAGTCTAGCCGGGTTGAGGATCTCCTCATGTTAATGGGTTGATGGTCCAAGAGACTGGGTCTGTTACACTATCCATGGATAGAGATATGATATATATTGCCTACGGGCTTGATCATTGTGATTATAAACCAAAGCAGTAACTCTGAACTTTGAATATCATATTAAATGCTTGTTGGGCCCATGTGTGTTTATGTTAAATGTGTGAGTAATGGATGATGATACAATTATTGAAATAATGAAATGTAACATCCATAAAATAAAGTGTATTGAGTATGATCTATACTGTTTGAATGTATGACATAGCATAATATCATTATAGTTTGTTCTACTGAGCTGTTGGCTCAGCGCGATTGTGGTTCATCGCGCAGGTGACAGGATTGAACCCGAGAGTTCCTCTAGACCTAGTGAGTCTAGGCGTTGAAGAGTTGATTTTTGGACTTAAAGATCAGAGAAGAGCTGCCACTCATGTATATATTTTATATTTGTAACTTTTGATTTTGATGCAAATGTATTGGGAAACATTTGTTATATTTTCCGCTGCGTTTTAAATAAACTTTCTATCTATTTCATTTTATAAACTCATTTAAAAGTTTTGAATTTGTTCATAGTATATAAGAGTCATGTCATGTGTGTTTTGTAACCGTGACATTTCTATATTCAGTATACGTATATTACGATCGTATTAGCATGCTGTGTACGTATACGGGGTATAGGGGTGTTACACTCTAAACCCTCTTTTCTTTCCCAAAACACATATACACAAACATTCTCTTTCCAATTTCTTTTCTTATCACAAAACATATACATTCCATTCAATATACAACAACAACAACAACAACAACCATATGCAAAACTTCTAGGACATAAATGGGGATATTACACTTTCTTTTTCCAGGTCCATCCGGGTGGCGACTCTATTTTCTCCGAATTTAGGCCCATGTTCTCTAAGGCCCTGAGCCTAACAGTGCCGAAGTCACAAGAACCATTCCACATGGGAGTAGAGGCAAAAATCCCTTCTCATACCCATGTGATCCATCCCAAGCCTTGGACCAATATTTCTAATCACCTACCATAAGAACCATACCCATGCGAACCATTTCAAGCCATGGACCATAGCACATTTGCATAACCACATGGCCATATGACCAAGCCCCAAAATTCATGCCTCTAGCTATTTGGCCCTTAAAAGCCAGACTTCATAACCATAACATGTGAACCATGCCCATACACCAGGCCACATGACCACATGAACCATACCCATGTGAACCATCCTAAGCCTTGGACTAATATCCCGAATCACCTACCACATGAACCATACCTATGTGAGCCAGTTCAAACCATGGACTATAGCGCATCTACATAACCACTTCACCATATTGACTAAGCCCCATACATACAAATATTCAGTCATGGACAAAAATCATGCCTTTTAGCCTTAAAAGATGAACTTCATAATCACAACATACGAATTGCATCCCATGTGCCCAGCCATCTTAACATATGAACCATAACCATTGACTAGCAATTTGACTACGCCTGAATTAAAAGCATCATTTACCATGACCTATACCAGTATCCAACACATTGGGCCCATTTGTGCAAGTTTTTGAGCTTCTATACCCTTTCAACCCTATTGAGTTATCCATCTCTCCTCAAAACCTTTTACTGACCAAGCCTTTTCATGTGAAGGTACCATGGCTCAATGAGGAGACAACATTGAGATGCCCCCTTACTTGGAAGCTTTCCTAGAGAAAGACAACTTTCAAATGGATCTTAGTGCCCAACATGATTGCTTTACCAACCCTCTAAAGAAGTGAGAAGAGAATTTTTAAAAAAACGTTGCAGCCCATCAAGCTCTCTCCACCAATCTCCTTAAAGAACAATGAGAGAATTTTTAAGTAGTGCTCATTGCACAATAGGCTTGTATTGCTGAGCTCCTCAAAATGTTAGCAGAGCATGTTAAAGCTACCACTACCTTGATCATCCAACAGGCCAATTTCATGAACATTCTACTCAATTATCTACAGTTTCAATGCCATTCCTGAAATAATTTAGATCAAACCAACACAACAACTAATGAGGAAGTCACCTAAAAGACTTCCCCAGCAAGCATCAACCTTTCCTCTTCCTTGGATCATTTTCAAGGTAGAGAAAACAACTCCAACCATTAGGAACTCATGAAGCATGACACAACAGCAATGGATTCCCCTTAAATGGGCAAGCATTTCAAGAAGAGCAACACAAAAAGGGAATTTATAAACTTGGGAATGCCTCTAAGCCCGGTCTATGTGAAAGCTTTGGATGCCCATCTAGTGACACCTTTAAAACCAAGCAAGCCTCCTTTCTCCTTACCTAAAAGCTACAAGGTCAATGAATATTATGCGTAGCACCAAGGGGGAAAACACATAACTAATGAATGCAAAAGCTTGAGGCACATAATTTAGGACCTCATTGATAATGGATGATCATTCTACCTAAAGCAACCAGCATTGGTAACCATTCCCAACCACCATTAAGGCTAGACTAAATATTCTTTAATTGAGTAGCCTTCCCCATATCCACCAAAATGTCAATTACATTTCCTAAACAAACCTAGAAAATAACTCCTTTCATACCTACCAACCAGAGACCTTTTAGAAACTATGAGAAGGTTGAGTCTTAGTCCAATGTACAAAACCATGTCAGATACTGAGTCAAATACAAATACAAGCCTATGTCAGATATCAAGAAAATTTAAAAATTAAGTCTAAAGTCTCAAGAAACCGAGTAAGACCTCAGGTCAATCAAAATTGAAGCTGGAGTCTCGGTAGAGTATTAAAAGTTTAAGTCTACCAACATCAAGTCAAAGTCAAAACCATAATATAGTTAGAATCTCAAGAGTTTAGGGTTTATCAACATAGAGTTAAAACTCAAGTCAATCAAAATCAAAATTTAAGTGTAGTTCAAATTTCAAAGAGTCTGCGTTTACCAACATAGATTAAAACTCAAGTCAAGCCAAGTCAAAGTTAGAATTTAGTCTAAGTTTGAGTCAAAACCTATGTCAAATATTAAGATAACAAAGTCAATCCCTTTTTGTAATGGTCCATTTATTAATGAAATGCAAAAGTTTCTTCTTATAAAAAAATAACAAAAACAAAAAAAAGAGCAAAACTATAAACAGATGATCTTGGCCTTACATCATTATCTGAGGACCAATCCTCTAGAAGAATTTATAAGATCAAGATCATGAAGCCTCTTAAATAGAAGTTTCAAGTCAACATCCTTTGGAGCCCCACATGGGATCCTAAAAAGAGAAAGAGAGAGGGAGAGAGAGAGGGGGGGGGGGAGAGAGAGAGAGAGAGAAGAATGACAAAATTAATCGAAGAGAAGAATCATTTTTTTTATTTAAACTAGTTTAGAAACTTAGCCCGGGACCCATCGTGATTAGTTTTGGACTAGCGTCCTTTTTGGATAAAAATCAACTTAATCTAATGGAGTCAATTAAATGGGTTTTTCCTTAATTTTCCCAAATAAAATAAACTAATGTGGGGACTCTCCAATTTTGGCTTTCCAAAATAAAAGCCACCATCCCTTTTCAAAATAAAAGGAGGGTTTCTTTTAAAAATAAAAGAGACAAGTCTTTTCAAAATAAAAGATAATTTTAAATATGTGCTTGCTGAATCGATTGGAGACCATATGCGGCAGTGTCATGTGAGACTTAGCCCAAATGAGCATTTCAGCTCCAGTCCCAAAATAACACAAGAATAACATCTTATTCCATGGACAGTAACCATCTCACCAATCTAGGCCGAAGTATGAGACAGTGAAACATTAAGGGCTATTAGCTTAACACTTCAACTAGAGGGGTCATCCAAGATCCTTTAAAGCAAGTACATTGCTTATAGAGCTCCCATCTTTGTAGATTTAGATAGGGTCAAGATAAGAACTACACATACCTAATTCTCTTACAAATGCAATTAATACATAGGCAGCCCCCATTAGGCTCATTCCCACTTATTCCAATTAAGTCCAGGTTGGTCCAAATAATACAAAATCCTTTCATGCCAAGGTCATGTAAAAAAAAGAAGGGAAAAGCTCGCTAAGCTGAAAACTCGAAAGGGAGGCTTAAGTAAAAAATTAAAGCCAACTCATCAAGTTAAAAACCCATAAGGGCATCTCAGGAAAAATTAGAACAAAAAAAAGAAGTTTTACTCAAATAAAGGCTTGTCAAAGTTAAGCTTCTAATGAAAGAGTCAAAATTTTAGAGTCATATCTGTTAGGAAATCATAGAGATCACTGCAAACAAAAACACGCAGCGGAAAAATATTTGATCTCTGATTTCCCACCAGGATCCATGCTGTTCGTTTAATTCGACAAAAGTGTTCAAAGAACTAACCTGTTGATGATTCGAAATCACAGTTTGGAAGAGATGCCTCGATCGCGAAACACCCTCTATCGCGTATCCACACGAATGCTACCGTTTGGAGTGCTAGCTCTCTGCAACGGCGAAGGCTGGAAAAACGTTTTCTCTAAAAACGTATTAAAGTTACCTTTTTCGTTCCTCTTTGTTTTTATTGTTACCTCTGAGAAGACTTAACGTCTGGAGTGAATATAATCACTCCAGAATCCAATTCAAAATTGGATACGGAAAGTCAAATTCAGAATCCAAATCTAATTAGGATTCTGAATATATTATCTAATAATATATATATATATAAACGAAAATAATAATAATAATAAATATTAATATCTGATATAATATTATTAATATTATATCCAGCCCAAAACGCATTCTTGTGTGTGACCCGATAGGCCCATATTAATTGGCAGTCAATTTAATCTCTATTAAATCAACAAGTCATAATTGGCCTCTAGCAAGGCGTTACAACTACCCAATTAATATAAGGAATGTCCAATTTGCCTAATAATAGTATATGCATTAATCCCTTTGTCACACGATATCTAGCTTGAACATAAGTCATGGTCAACGTCATACTTATATTGTCCAAACTTATGATTACTCGATCTCCAAGTAGACTGATAAAAACAAATGAAATTGATCACACTATCAATTCATTTGAGCACGGCCATGCATTTCACAGTCTCACTTATCGAGGGGCCCAAAAGATATCTCTCTCAAAGAGAGGAACAAATTCTATCTTGATTGTTCATTATCCTCTACATAATTTCTATCATATATGAACATAACCTTTATTACTATCCAGTTACGGATAATGTTTGATCATGTCAAAATATAATAGTCCTTATATTGGAAACTATGACAATCTCAAGTCAATGAATTAATACATAACTATCATGAGATTTACTTATGACACTAACCCATGTAGTAATCTCATGATGGGTCTATCCAATACATTGTTCTCTAACAAGTATCTATGAAATTGATTTGTATCACTATACACATAACCATCTAATGATTATCAAATCAATGTTCATACTGGTTAAGAATTATTTTTTTTTATCTCTATAACAATAATAAACCAGGGACAAATATCAAAATTGTGTAACATGCAAACAAACAATAATGATAATAAAACTTCATTTATTAATAATGAATGTATAACATAAAGATCCAAATAAATGGCCTAGGGCACATACACTAACAATATCTCTTAGGGGGCACAGCCCCAAAGTTATCATTTAAACTTACCGTGTAAGTGTAGCCTCCTCCCTAATATCTCCCTCTAATCCAGTCATTAAGGTTCAATAGTTATGCCTTCTCATAGGGCCATGAACCAAACACATACAACCACCCAAGTTATTACACCTGTAAATCTTATCAATGAATGAAACCACCAATCATTTCCACTTAAGTTATAGTCTCAAAAAGCTCATCTCATGAGTGACTAAGATCATATCATCACCCTCCAATAGGAGAAGAATTCAATAAAAGATGCCTAGGCACATCAATATCAATTTTTTATGCAAAGGGCTAGATATAATGGTTTACTTAACAAAGAGCTCATTGCTTTGGTAACCCCTCATTAAAGGCAAAAATCAATAAGGAAAATTGGGGCTTCCCTTGGACATACCATAAAACCAACCCATCTTCATGAAAACAAAACCAATCTACTAAACCATTAGCCTTAAGTAATGCTTATACAAAACTAAGTAGCTTACCCATCTTGTTACCTTAACTCTTCGGAGGCAAAGCCCATGACTAAGACAAATGCACAATACCTTACTTGAGCTACCCTTGGAGAGCCCAAGGTCATAAAAATTTTAATTTCCTTAAAAGCCCATCCTTGCACCAACCAAATAGGCCTTCAATGTAATATCCCAAACTATACCCTAAAATTTTTGAAATGATTATTGTTGAAATCGGATTAAATGATATAAAGTATATATTTATAATTAAGTGGTAAGAGAGGAAAAGAGAAGTGTGTATATGTTGTATATATGGAGATATATACAACATATACAAGTCAACTTATTAATGGTCAAAGGGGATATTGTGATTATTTTAAAATGAAATTAAATTAAGTGGAAGAGGATATTTATAATATTTTATTATATTTATTTGCTTGGTGGATATTAAAAGAGAAATTGTGTGGTTTAAGAAGTTTGACTTTGCTCTTTCATTCATCATCTTCTTCTTCTTCTTTCTTATTTTGGGTTAGCCGTCCACCACTATTGACAAGAGGGAAAGAGAGATTTTGCTCTTCCAAACTCAAGATTTGAAGGTGTTTCAAGTGATCAAGTTGGAATTCTAAAGATTTTCATCACTTTTGGTAAGTTTCCATCTTGATTCTTTGGTTCTCTTTTAAGTTTGTGTATTGAGTTTGGTGAATGGTTGTTGATGATATGTGTATGGTTAATTTTGATGTGTTTGAGATTGTGTTGTCTATTTGGCTTTGATTTTGGGGTGGTATGAAGGAAAGGTTAAGCTTGGTGTTGGAAAGCAAGTGTTGTGTATTGTATATGTGTTGAGTTGTGATGATGGTTGTGATTTGTGTTTGATGTATGTATTGAGATGTTTTGGTGTTTTGCAAGTCTAGTATGGTTTATTGATGGTTTTGGGTAAGATTAGTTGGAGTGGAAAAGGGTTGAGTATGATGTTTGTTGGATGTGGTGTTGTTGGTGTCGGAATCAGGATTTTTGGCCTGACACGCCCATGAACACGACCAAGTCTTTGGGAGCGTCGATGGTTCTGTTTTCTGGATGGGTGACATGACTAGTGACATGCCCATGTCACTGAGTGTGTCACAGCTTCTGTGTTGGAGTAGTATTGACACGAGCAGTGACACGCCCATGTCACTGAGCGTGTCATAGCTACTGTGATGTTGGTGGATTGACATGGCCAGTGACATGCCCATGTCATTGAGTGTGTCATAGCTTCTGTGTTGAGGGAGGATTGACATGGCCAATGACACGCCCATGTCACTGAGCGTGTCAAAACTTCTGTGTTGTATATTTAGGGCACAATCAGGGACACGCCTGTGTTGTTGAGCGTGTCAAGTGTAGAGTTTTCCCTAGTTAGTTCTTATTCTTATTTCTTATGTGTAATCACCTTTGGATTAGGTTTTGAAGTGATTGAGTTGCCCTAATCCAAGTGTTGAAGGACTCTTGGAAGAAGAGTTTGGAATTGGTGTGAGTTGCTCTTAGAGGTAAGTACAAACCTTACTTGGTATGCATTTATATGACTTTGAAACTTAACATGTAACACCCCTTCCCGACCTACGTGTGTAAGCTGAGTAGAGGCGCCACCCTATCCTAATGTTGCTACCACTTTTACTTAGTCAAATTTTTGTTCCGATTTTTATAGAAATTTTGCCATAGTTTTGCCTAAAAATTCAATCCCAAGTGTCGACAAAACTGGTTTTTTTCTAATTTTTGAAAAACATTTTTTACACAAACCAATGCAAACAAAATCATTCTCAGTACACTTCCAATAAATCCCCCTTATAACCTCAACTACAACCTGCAAAAAGGATTTACACTTCTAGTACAAAATAAAGTAAAGGTTTATTATGAAATACAGCAGATAAAATCTTTGTTCACTATGCAACGGAAAGTAACAATATTTACAAATTCATATACATCAAAACTCAAGTTTTACAACACATAAAATTTATACATGTTTGGCAGTCAGTCTTCGATCTTAAAGCCCACTATTCAATCTTCAAAATCTAGGCTCGACTCGGCCTAGAGGAACTCTCTGGTTCTTCCTTGTCACCTGCGCGAAGAATCACATTCGCGCTAAGCCAACGGCTTAGTAAGATAAAACATGCTAATGGTATGCTTTAATGTAATGCAATGCCACATTCAACATTAATCAATCATACTCAATAACCAACATCTCATTTCATTAACTCATAACATTATTTAGGACATTCATATAACCCTGACACCTATGGGCCCAACAAGTATTTAATATGATATTCAGAGTTCAGAGTTACTGCTTTGGTTCATAGTCACAATAATCACGCCCGTAGGCAATGTATATACATGTATCTCTATCCATGGATAGTGTAACAGACCCAGTCTCTTGGATCATCAACTCAACACATATGAGGAGATCCTCAACCCGGCAAGACTGTTACAAATCATATATCTCATAGTGTAACAGACCCAGTCTCTTGGATCATCAACTCAACACATATGAGGAGATCCTCAACCCGGCAAGACTGTTACCTTTTATCATTTCTTAGGCATGCCACCCAAATCCAGAACTCTGAAACTGAATAACATATTAAACAAACAATTCATTTCCATTCTCAATTCTCATCACATTTAGGCAAACATGCCTTCTTTCTTTCAATTACATCATCTTAGCCATTAACAATGGCTTCACATTTCATTTCACAATATAACATCTCATTATTCAAGTATATATATATATATATCTCATCCATGATCACATTATATCTCACATAGCATCATTCATAAATATTAACATTTCATTCCACATTACTCATGAAACACATTACCATTCACAATGCACAACATAACATTGTTCAATCTCAACAATGCAATTAGGGCAAAGAACAATTGATTATAACATTCATTGATTCAAGTGTGTTTAAAGTGTTTAGGGTTAGGTTTAAGGACCAACCTACCTTTGGAGAACCAAAGCAATGCAAGAAGAACAAAGAATTAAAACCCTAACCATAAATAGTACATTCTGGTTTTAAACTCCATTTTATCCTTATTTTGAAAAATTGTATAAAATAATCTACTTGACTAAAAATTCTAAATTTTTACAGAATTTAGTTTTATATCTTAAAATCATCCCTTTAAAATTTCAGATCAAACTGAACACAAAATCTTGGTCAAATAGTTCACCTAACCAGACTGCCCCAATTGCCCTGCATCCTGGCAGCAGTTCTGAACTTTGTGAATTCCATAAATCAAATTCAATCAATGTGATTCCAAATTATTTTTCTCAAATACTAGACTCACTAAGCAACAACATATCCAAAATTCAATTGAATATGATTTTTCTACATTTTATTAAAAATCACGAAATATAGCTGTCCCAGTTAAGGTACCTGCTGGAACAGGTCTAATGAAAATAATTTTTCTAAACTCATAACCATTCCAAAATCGAATCAACATATTTTTCAGTCATTCTAGACTCATAGAGGCACAACATATCAAAAATTTACTTCAAGAACATTTTTCTATAATTAATTAAAAATCATACAAATCACAGCCTTTACTAATTGTAAAACAGAAACAATTTCACTAAACACAACTCTTACTCAACACAATCACTTCCAACACCTTCACCAACTCAACTTCTCATCATCAAACCAACAAACCCTAATTCCTTTCTCACACCACTTCAAAAGAATTGAAGAAATTAAAGAAAAGATCTTACCTCAAATGAAGAAATCCACAAATCTTTAACCAAAACCCTTGTTTCTTTCTTCAAAATGCTTCAAACCTCAAGATCACCTCTCTTTCTCTCTTTGTCTATGGAGAATCCGGCCACTTCAAGAAAGAAAGAAGAAAATGCACAAGTCAAACACCTTTTCTTCTTTTAATCTCCACCATGCATCTTACAAGGAAAATTACCAAAACACCCTTAACCATATAACTAACTCTTTGTCTCATATAAGCCCTTTATAGTAATTTCATTAACAACCAAAAATATCTTCTTCCACTTAACCATCACCTTGACTCTTCATTTGACCAATGTATATGTTAATTATATCATCATATAAACAACATATACATTTGTCTCTAAACCCTAAATTTCTTCTCCAAAACACATATACATATACATTCTCTTCCCATTTCTTTTCTCTTACAATTTAACACATATATGCACAAACATTCACTTTCCAATATATATATCAACAACCACAATAACAACAACATACTCAAAACTTCTAGGGCATAAATGAGGATATTACAATTCTCCCCCTCTAAAAAGAAAATTTCGTCCTCGAAATTACCTGATATCAAAGCTGAAACAATTGCGGATACTGCTCTCGCATGGTATGCTCACTTTCCCAAGTCGCTTCTTCTTTTGCATGATTCTTCCAAAGAATCTTCACCAATGGCACTCTCTTGTTCCTTAACTCTTTCACTTCTCGTGCCAAGATAGCAACTGGTTCCTCTTCAAATGTCAAATCTGGGCTCACTTCAATAGACTCAAATGGCAACACATGAGATGGATCCGACCTATATCTCCTCAACATAGAAACATGGAATACATTATGAATACGATCCAACTCAGGTGGCAAAGCAAGTCGATACGCCACTGGCCCAACTCTTTCTAACACTTCATACGGCCCAATGAAACGAGGACTCAATTTTCCTTTCCGACCGAACCTCAAAATTTTCTTCCAAGGAGACACTTTCAGAAATACCTTATCTCCAACATCAAACTCTATATCTCTCCTTTTTAGATCTGCATAAGACTTCTGTCGGTCTGAAGCTGCTTTTAACCTGCCTCGAATCAACTTTACTTTATCTTCAGTTTCTTGAATCAAATCAGGACCAACCAACTTATTATCTCCAAGCTCATTCCAACAAAGAGGTGTCCTACACCGTCTGCCATACAATGCTTCAAACGGTGCCATACCAATGCTGGATTGGTGACTGTTGTTGTAAGCAAACTCCACAAGAGGTAAAAACCTATCCCAACTTCCAGAGAAATCGATGACACAGCTTCTCAACATGTCCTCAATAATCTGTATCACCCTCTCTGACTGTCCATCCGTCTGTGGATGAAAAGCAGTGCTGAAGTGCAGTCGAGAACCTAAAGCACTATGCAAACTCTTCCAAAATCTGGAAGTAAACCTGGGATCTCGATCAGACACTAAAGAAGTTGGAACACCATGCAGTTTCACAATCTCATGGATATACAGCTCAGCCAATCTCTCCAAAGAGTAATCCATTCGAACCGGAAGGAAATGAGCTGTTTTAGTCAATCTATCCACAATCACCCATATAGCATCATGCTTCTTTTGTGTCAATGGCAAACCAGACACAAAATCCATTGTCACTCTTTCCCACTTCCATTTTGGCACTGACAATGGTTGAAGCAACCCGGTTGGAACTTGATGCTCTGCTTTAACCTTCTGACAAGTGAGACATTTCGATACAAACTCAGCAATGTCTCTCTTCAAACCAATCCACCAATAATGCTGTCTCAAATCATGATACATCTTCGTATTACCCGGATGCATAGCAAACATTGACTGATGAGCTTCTTCTAAAATGACTCTTTTCAAATTAGCATCATCGGGTACACACAATCGGTTCTTAAACCAGAGACTCCCATCATCTTTCACAACAAAATCTCTAGTCTTCCCATTCTTGCAATCTGAAAAAATCTTCTGAATCTTCTTATCGGCCAACTGAGCTTCTTTGATCTGATCTAACAAAATCGGCTTTAATTGCAACTGTGCCAATAATGCACCATCAACACAAGGTACAAAACTGGCATGCAATGCTCTCAACTCAACAAGCAACGAGAGCGAGTAAACAGTTAAACCAGCTAAAGACTTCCGACTCAAGGCATCAGCAACAACATTTGCCTTACCTGGATGATAGTCAATCAAGCAGTCGTAGTCTTTAATCAATTCTAACCATCTCCTCTGACGAAGATTGAGTTCTTTCTGGACACCCAAATACTTCAAACTCTTGTGATCAGTGTAGATGAAACATTTCTCCCCAAACAGATAGTGGCGCCAAATCTTTAATGCAAACACAATGGCAGCCAATTCTAAATCATGGGTCGGATAGTTAAGCTCATGCGGTTTCAACTGTCGAGATGCATAAGCTATAACTTTCCCTTCCTGCATCAATACACACCCCAAACCTCTATGTGAAGCATCACTGTAGATCACATATGGTTTGCCTTCAACAGGTAAAGTAAGAACAGGCGCTTGAGTCAACAACTCTCTCAACTGCTCAAAACTAGCCTGACACTGATCTGTCCACACAAATCTCACTCCCTTTCGAAGTAATCTGGTGAGTGGAGTAGCTATCAAAGAAAACCCTTTCACAAACCGTCGGTAATAGCCTGCCAAACCCAGAAAACTTCTAATCTCTGTCACAGACTTGGGTGGACTCCAATTTAAAATGGCTTCAACTTTGCTCGGATCAACTCTGATGCCTTCTGCAGAAACAATATGTCCGAGAAAAGCAACTTGATCCAACCAGAACTCACACTTCGACAATTTGGCAAATAACTGATTCTCTCTCAAAATCTGCAACACAATCCGCAGATGCATATCATGCTCCTCTTCATTCCGCGAATACACCAGTATATCATCAATGAAGACCACTACAAACTGATCCAAATAGGGCCTAAACACCCTATTCATCAAATCCATAAAAGCTGCAGGTGCATTCGTTAGACCAAAAGGCATAACTAAAAACTCATAATGCCCATACCTGGTCCGAAAAGCAGTCTTAGGAACATCTTCACTTCTTACCCTCAGCTGATGGTACCCAGATCTCAAATCAATTTTGGAGAACACTGACGCTCCCTTCAACTGATCAAAGAGATCATCGATTCTAGGC
Organism: Garcia nutans; assembly: GCA_947685225.1. Classification (NCBI taxonomy): domain Eukaryota; kingdom Viridiplantae; phylum Streptophyta; class Magnoliopsida; order Malpighiales; family Euphorbiaceae; genus Garcia; species Garcia nutans. Next base: position 27,890,947 of record CANTUV010000045.1, read on the forward strand.
AAAGGATATTTATTTTTAATAGTCACCTTGTTCAATTGCCTATAATCGATACACAACCTCATAGTACCATCTTTCTTCTTCACAAATAGCACAGGAGCTCCCCAAGGAGAAACACTGGGGCGAATGAATCCTTTGTCCAACAACTCCTGTAATTGCACTTTCAACTCCCTCAATTCTGCTGGTGCCATTCTATAAGGAGTAATAGAGATAGGAGTGGTACCAGGCAACAATTCAATACCGAACTCCACCTCTCTCTCAGGAGGCAACCCTGGCAACTCCTCTGGAAACACATCCGGGAACTCAGCAACTGTGGCAATGCTATCAATAGGGGAACCCTTCACTCTAGTATCCACCACATGAGCAAGATAGGCTTCACACCCCTTTCTAATCAACCTCCTGGCTGCAACAGCTGAAACAAATAAGGAGGCTAGCTGTTCCTGCTCATTAGATACTATCACCTCTCTACCATCACCCGTTCTCAAAGAAACAATTTTCTTTTTACAATCCACCACAGCTTCATGTCGAGATAGCCAATCCATACCTAAGATCACGTCATATTCCTTAAATGGCATCTCAATCAAATCCCCAAGGAACTCCTCACCCTGCACCACTACTGCACTATCTCTATGCACCTTACTCACAACCACACTATGCCCTAACGGATTTGTTACCAACACATCAAATCCTAGGGACTCAGCATGCAAATCAGATACAGGCAAAACAGATGCACTAATATATGAATGTGTGGAACCCGGATCAATCAAAGCAAGTACTGGAGTATTAAATAAAGAAAAAGTACCAGCTATGACTGCCGATGTATCTGGCTGTCTCTGCATAACATACATCCTCTGGGAAGATCCAACCTCCTCTGGTCTACCCTCCCTGGATGTAGCACCTCTTCTAGAACTGAATCCTGGTCTACCTCCCCAGCTGGCACCTCTTCCTCCTCTGCCTCCCCTCACACTAGCTCGAGAAGCAGCAGAATCAACTGGCATCTGATCCTGCCTCTCAGGACAGTCTCTCACAAAGTGGTCAGGTGATCCACACCTGAAGCATACCCCTGATCTACTATGCCTCCAACAAACGCCCCCATGTCTTCCACCACACTGGTTACACACAGGTAAGGTGGATCTCTGAACTCCAGGAGTAGGAGCACTCGCTACTGAAGCTGCAGGTCTAAATCTCTGCCTCTGGAACTGCACTGACCTACCCACTGGTCTCTGGCTCCTACTACTCCGAGGAACAAAACTTCCTCTACCCCTCTTCGCAGAAGAAGACCCTGCCTCGAACTGGGGCCTTCTAACCCTAACCTCTTCCTCTGAAGCAGCTGCAATAACTTGAGCTCGCTCTACACTTCGAGCTGCTGCCACAAGCTGTGAGAAATCCTGATATCTGGATCCAGCCACTAAGCACATGATCGAGGGCCTCAATCCCTCCTCAAATCGCCGACATCTATCAATCTCATCAGTAATGATACCCCCAGCATACTGACTCAGTCGAATAAACTCAACTTCATACTCAGTTACGGTCCGATGATCTTGCTTCAAATCTAGAAACTCTCTTTTCTTCCCATCTTTATACTCCCTAGGAGTATACTTCAACTCAAATTCTCTCAGAAAATCCGCATAAGACAAGGTTGGTGGATCATCCATAGAATGGGGCACTGTCTTCCACCAGTCGTAGGCATCCTTCTGTAGCAAAGATCTTGCATAGTCAAACTTCTCCTCTGAAGTGGCTTGCAACTGCACAAATACCCTCTGAACTCTATCAAGCCACTGTTCTGCTACAGCCGGATCAACTGTACCAAAGAAATCCTCTGCTCCATATTTCCTTAGCTTATCATAGTGCCTTACTGGTACTGAAGGCTGAGGGGGTGGTGGCGGTGGCTGTGGTTGCACAGGTGCTTGTCTCATAGCTTCCAACATAGGCCTAAACCAGGCTGGCGGAACCTCCTCCCCAGCTGGTCTACCCGACACCGAAGCAGGTGCCTCCTCAACACTATCAACCCTAGCTCCCTCAGCAGGAGCAAAACTCTCGGCACTACCCTCAACAGATTGTCGCGAATGAGATGCCATCTCTACCTATATCTGCAAACACAGCAGAATATTCCTCATTAAAGATCAAAGACTGCCATACCAAAACATGTATTTTACTCAAAAACCCACTTTAAAAATCAAAATATTCTTTTTCTTACAATTGATCTAGGTTGAGAATCTCAAACCTAGGCTCTGATACCAAAAATTGTAACACCCCTTCCCGACCTACGTGTGTAAGCTGAGTAGAGGCGCCACCCTATCCTAATGTTGCTACCACTTTTACTTAGTCAAATTTTTGTTCCGATTTTTATAGAAATTTTGCCATAGTTTTGCCTAAAAATTCAATCCCAAGTGTCGACAAAACTGGTTTTTTTCTAATTTTTGAAAAACATTTTTTACACAAACCAATGCAAACAAAATCATTCTCAGTACACTTCCAATAAATCCCCCTTATAACCTCAACTACAACCTGCAAAAAGGATTTACACTTCTAGTACAAAATAAAGTAAAGGTTTATTATGAAATACAGCAGATAAAATCTTTGTTCACTATGCAACGGAAAGTAACAATATTTACAAATTCATATACATCAAAACTCAAGTTTTACAACACATAAAATTTATACATGTTTGGCAGTCAGTCTTCGATCTTAAAGCCCACTATTCAATCTTCAAAATCTAGGCTCGACTCGGCCTAGAGGAACTCTCTGGTTCTTCCTTGTCACCTGCGCGAAGAATCACATTCGCGCTAAGCCAACGGCTTAGTAAGATAAAACATGCTAATGGTATGCTTTAATGTAATGCAATGCCACATTCAACATTAATCAATCATACTCAATAACCAACATCTCATTTCATTAACTCATAACATTATTTAGGACATTCATATAACCCTGACACCTATGGGCCCAACAAGTATTTAATATGATATTCAGAGTTCAGAGTTACTGCTTTGGTTCATAGTCACAATAATCACGCCCGTAGGCAATGTATATACATGTATCTCTATCCATGGATAGTGTAACAGACCCAGTCTCTTGGATCATCAACTCAACACATATGAGGAGATCCTCAACCCGGCAAGACTGTTACAAATCATATATCTCATAGTGTAACAGACCCAGTCTCTTGGATCATCAACTCAACACATATGAGGAGATCCTCAACCCGGCAAGACTGTTACCTTTTATCATTTCTTAGGCATGCCACCCAAATCCAGAACTCTGAAACTGAATAACATATTAAACAAACAATTCATTTCCATTCTCAATTCTCATCACATTTAGGCAAACATGCCTTCTTTCTTTCAATTACATCATCTTAGCCATTAACAATGGCTTCACATTTCATTTCACAATATAACATCTCATTATTCAAGTATATATATATATATATCTCATCCATGATCACATTATATCTCACATAGCATCATTCATAAATATTAACATTTCATTCCACATTACTCATGAAACACATTACCATTCACAATGCACAACATAACATTGTTCAATCTCAACAATGCAATTAGGGCAAAGAACAATTGATTATAACATTCATTGATTCAAGTGTGTTTAAAGTGTTTAGGGTTAGGTTTAAGGACCAACCTACCTTTGGAGAACCAAAGCAATGCAAGAAGAACAAAGAATTAAAACCCTAACCATAAATAGTACATTCTGGTTTTAAACTCCATTTTATCCTTATTTTGAAAAATTGTATAAAATAATCTACTTGACTAAAAATTCTAAAATTTTTACAGAATTTAGTTTTATATCTTAAAATCATCCCTTTAAAATTTCAGATCAAACTGAACACAAAATCTTGGTCAAATAGTTCACCTAACCAGACTGCCCCAATTGCCCTGCATCCTGGCAGCAGTTCTGAACTTTGTGAATTCCATAAATCAAATTCAATCAATGTGATTCCAAATTATTTTTCTCAAATACTAGACTCACTAAGCAACAACATATCCAAAATTCAATTGAATATGATTTTTCTACATTTTATTAAAAATCACGAAATATAGCTGTCCCAGTTAAGGTACCTGCTGGAACAGGTCTAATGAAAATAATTTTTCTAAACTCATAACCATTCCAAAATCGAATCAACATATTTTTCAGTCATTCTAGACTCATAGAGGCACAACATATCAAAAATTTACTTCAAGAACATTTTTCTATAATTAATTAAAAATCATACAAATCACAGCCTTTACTAATTGTAAAACAGAAACAATTTCACTAAACACAACTCTTACTCAACACAATCACTTCCAACACCTTCACCAACTCAACTTCTCATCATCAAACCAACAAACCCTAATTCCTTTCTCACACCACTTCAAAAGAATTGAAGAAATTAAAGAAAAGATCTTACCTCAAATGAAGAAATCCACAAATCTTTAACCAAAACCCTTGTTTCTTTCTTCAAAATGCTTCAAACCTCAAGATCACCTCTCTTTCTCTCTTTGTCTATGGAGAATCCGGCCACTTCAAGAAAGAAAGAAGAAAATGCACAAGTCAAACACCTTTTCTTCTTTTAATCTCCACCATGCATCTTACAAGGAAAATTACCAAAACACCCTTAACCATATAACTAACTCTTTGTCTCATATAAGCCCTTTATAGTAATTTCATTAACAACCAAAAATATCTTCTTCCACTTAACCATCACCTTGACTCTTCATTTGACCAATGTATATGTTAATTATATCATCATATAAACAACATATACATTTGTCTCTAAACCCTAAATTTCTTCTCCAAAACACATATACATATACATTCTCTTCCCATTTCTTTTCTCTTACAATTTAACACATATATGCACAAACATTCACTTTCCAATATATATATCAACAACCACAATAACAACAACATACTCAAAACTTCTAGGGCATAAATGAGGATATTACATAACACATTGTAAATGTGTTAAGCAATCTATTGCATTGTTGATACATTTGATAAATGTTGTGATTTGCATATGTGGAATATATAATGATCATTCAAAATGTATGTATAATGCAATTGGTTATGTAATACCCTAATGATGAGATGTGAAGCCATTGTTATTGGCTATAATGATGCAAATGAAATAATCGGGGCATCGTTTCCTAGATGATTATGTGAAAATGAGAATGGAATTGATAATGAAATAATAAAAAAATTGTGTGCCTAATGTATTATTCAATTTTCAGAGTTTTGTTATTGGTGGCATGCCTAAAAGTAACAATCCCTTGAAGCTGGGTTGGGCTTGGTCCTTGAAGCCAAGTTGGGTTTATGCTTAGCTCCCCTTGAAGCTTGGTTGGCCTAGTCCTTGAAGCCTAGTTGGGATGTTACATATGAGATGTTTCTCATTGTGATAATGAATCGCCTACGGGCTTGATAAATGTGATTATTGAACCAAAACAGTAACTCTGGAAATTGAATGACATATTAGTTTCTTTTAGGCCCATTCTTGTCTTTGTTTAGATGTGAATCATGAATGATGAAACAATTGAATAATATAATGTAATGTAATGTTATGAAATATGATATCCTTGTTTATTGTTTATAATGTTTGAAAGTTTGACATTGGCATTACATTTGAAGCATATTGTTATTGTGGTTTGTACCACTAAGCCTATGGCTTAGCGCGATTGTGATTCATCGCGCAAGTGACAGGGTAGATCCAGTTGAACCGGAGAGTTCAGCTAGATCGAGTCGAGTCTAGGCTTGTGATCCCTTATGAAGTTTTGATTGTGGACTTCAAGATCAGAGAAAAACTGCTAAGCATGTATAAACTCTATATATTTTGTAAATATTGATTTTGATGTATATATATGTATATACCGCTACATTTTCCGCTGCTTGATAAATAAATATTTTATCTATTATGTTCTATAATATAACTTAAATATTTTAAGTTATCTCATTAGAAATGTTTGTTTAAAATAACCTATGACATTCTTGTATCCGGTATATGTATATTACAGATGTGGGTGTATGTGATGTACGTATATTAGGTATAGGGGTGTTATATTCAAATCTAAGAATCTATTGGGGTATGAATAAACCTTCACTCAAAACCCAAAATCCATTTTGGCATAACCTTTAAAATCAAACCAAGACCAAGCCTTGAGACCAAAACCAAACCAAGACCAAAGCCTTGAAACCAAAACCAAAGCCTTTAAAATCAAACCGGTCAATTTAAACCAAAGCAATAAATTTAAGCCAAATCAGATATTTGCCTTAAACATTTCACCCAAGGGTCAAAGCCAAACCCATTCTTCATGTCCTAAATAGTGGCATATGGCCAAACAAGGGTCAAATCTAACTTAAGCCTTCCAAAACCAAGCATCCTCCAAACAAAGTTTGATGGAAGCCTATTTAAGAAAATCGCATTTTTCCTAAATCAACTGACCACAATCTGTCTAAGCCAAACAAGGTACAACTTCTAGACCAAAGTTTCATGAACCAACTCATCTCAAAATCAAACTAAAGGTCAAGACTTCCCAAGAAAAACCAAACTTGTAGCCAAGCCCTTCAAAATAGGTCAAACCAAAGAACATATCAAACATGATGCCGAGCCCTCTAAAACCTCAAAAAGTCAAGTCAAGGCTAAGCCTTTCAGGATAAGCTAGAAAATGAGCCATACAAAAAGAGTTAAGATTGAGGCCAACCCTCCAAGCTAAGCCAATTTGAGGACAAGCCCTCCAAAGCAATTCAGACCAAAGATCAAATCTTCCAAAGTAAGTTAAACTTGAGTTCAAGCCCTCAAGAGAAATTAAGGCCAAGCCACTATACAAAAACACATATGAAGCCAAGCCCCTCCAAAGAAAACTTGAGGCCAGGGCTCGCTAAGACAATTCAATTTACTAGAGGATAAGCCCTCTAAAGTAATTCAAACCTAGATTGAGCCAGCTGTGGTCAAATCGTTCATGGAAAGATTAAACCTAGCCATAGTTACTAAAGCTTCATTAAAGGACCTGGAGTCTTACAAAATTAAACAGCAACCTTGCAGATAAGCCAAATGGCCATCCTTTGAATTCAGGGAGCATCTCTCTAGATTTTGTTTACAATCAACCAAAAGTTTAGGTTTTAAGGTACCTAAAGTCCTCATTTTTATTCATAAACCAAACTTAGGATTGCCCCTTACCATCATCTAGGTTAGAGCCTTTTAATCCAATTATCAAAATAATTCTACATCAAAACCCTAGAGCTCATCCTTCACATGTATTCAATTTCAGCACCTTATAAATCCATTCTAGGTAATGAAATCCTAGAATCTGATGTTCAACCCATTCTAGGTCAGCACTTTAGTATGTAGCTTTCAAAGCCATCTCATGCAAGGGCCTTAAAATTATCTTTCTAGATTAAAGGCCTTAGAATTCAGTTTAAAATACATTATAGAAAAATGCCATAGAACTCAAACCTTTATTCAGTGACCAAGATAGTAACATCATCGTGGAACAATTAACATAAGATGAGAAACAAACTGGCAGTATGAACATCTTAGGGTAGGTTTAGATAGGCTTTTTAGGTCAAAACCTATAATGGGCCTTCATTTACCCCTCTAGGGTAGGTTTACATAGATATTTTAGGTAAAAACCTAGAATGAGACTTCTCTTACCCCTCTTTAGGGTAGGTTTGCATAGATATTTTAGGCCAAAATCTAAAATGGACCTTCCCTTACCCCTTTAGGGTAGATTTATATAAACATGTTAGGTCAAACCTAGAAAGGGCCTTCGCTTACCCCTCTGAGGTAGGTTTATATTGACATTTTAGGTCAAACCTAGAATGGGCATTCCCTTACCCCTCTAGGGTTGATTTACACAAATATTTTAGGTAAAAATCTAAAATGGGTCTTCCCTTACCCCCCTTTAAGGTAGGTTTGCACAAAAATTTTAGGTCAAAACATAAAATGGGTCTTCCCTTATCCCCGTTTGTATCGTCCTTAAATTCACTAAAATTGAATTAAATTAAATTAAATAAATAGTGTAGAATATTAATTAAGATTTTGGAACATAGAAAAAACACATAAAAAAAGGTATATGTAAAGTATATGTAGAATATATATAATATATAAAATCAAAAGTAAATAGTAAAGTCAAAGGATAAAAGGTAAAAGGTAAAAATAATAATAATAAAATAATTTAAAATGAAATTATACTTGAATGGAAGATGAAAATTTGGTTTTTTTAAATAAATAATAAAATAATTAATTAAAATAATAAAATAATATATATATGGTTGGAAATAAGATATGAAAGAAAAAAATCAAATTAAACTTATCTTCTTCCTCTCTTCTTCTCTCTCTAGCTGATTTTCTCCATAGCCAAAAGGGTGATTTTGCTTCATCCAAATATCAATTTTCAGAAGGATTTTCAAGAATTAAAAGAAGCTTTGGTGGATTAACAACTAATTGGTAAGCTTTCTTTCAAAATTTATGAAGTTCTTTGAAATTTATGAATATGTAGGATACGGAATTTTGATGGTGTATGTTATAATTGTTGGAATGGGTAAGGATGATGTTAATTTGATGAGAAGACAATGATTTTATAGTTAAATGGTTAATTTGTTTAAGTTTGGTGGGAGTTTGGATGAAGTAGAGAAGAATTTAGGGTTTTGGTAGAACTTTGTTCAGGATTTGATGCAAATTGGATTAAATTGTTTAAATCTTGTTATAATATGTTTTTAATGATGGAAATAAACTTAAGATGCAATTTTGATTGGATTGGAATGGTGTTTCAAAATTAAAGGGAGTTGGCGCAAAAATATGAAAGTTTGAAGGAATGATGTCTAATTGATGTTTAATGGTCAAAATGCCTAAAAATGTGATTCTAATGCATTATTTACACTCACATTTTTATTAGGTGGTGAGTGAAACCAAGTTACTTGGTTAAACTGGTGAAGGACACATTGGGAAAGTGGTGAGAGTGGTGTGTATTCTAGCTTGGTGGTTATTTAGACAAGGGTTAGTACATACTTTGATAGAAATGTATTGAAATGTGTTTGTTTGGCATATTACATTGTTGTTTGATATTGAAACTGTGCTACTTTTATGTGTGAATTCAATGAAAAGTGCATAGAAGTGTATTTAAAGGCATGAAATGCATAATGTGTGTAGAATTAAGCCATTTTAAGAAGGCTAATGGCAATGTTAAATATGTTTGTGAAAAGGATGCATTTATGCAATTTTAGGGTATAATTTCACCATAATGAAAAACTGTGGAAATAATGTAAAATGATAGAAAAAAGTGCCAAAAAGAATGGAAAGTGGCATCATTGCCAATATATGAAAAAGTATGGAAATGTGTATGATATGTGTGGTATCTTATGTAATATCATGTTTCAAAGTATTGTGTTTGGTGATATGATATGGAATGCCTATGATTGCCTCGGGCTAGACGTTGGGCATCACTGATATATGATTTGCCTTCAGGCTAGATGCTAGGCATCACCATTATATATTTTGCCTTCGGGCTAGACACTGGGAGTCATTATTATTTGCCTCCGGGCTAAATATAGTCCAAAATAATATCTCTAAAACATGAATATTATATAGTGTCATTTAGGCCCAATGCATGTGAATGTGATATGTGATGGTTTAAAATGAGAAATGCTTAATATTTAATATGAGATTGCATGCTACATTGTAAGTTTCAAGATAAAAGCATTATACATTGTCTTCCTTAAATTTTTATGATTATCAAAGTATGTACCGCTAGGCAGAAAGCTTAGCATGATTTGCTTATTGCTTGGGTAAAAGGGTTGAGACTAGGAGCCCTACCAGACCAAATCAGGTCTAGGGCGAGAGGGTGATACTAGGAGCTTGACATTGCCATCAGACCAGAGTTGCCAGTACACCATGTATTTTTTTGTTTTTGTATTTTGCTCTGTATATTATATTTGCATAACATGAAAATGTTGTAATTATAAAGTTTTTTACTAGATGTTACAAATTTGAAATACTTTTGTATATATATATGTGAATATTTTTGGAGAAATTTAGATGATATTGAGCCATTGGGCTTTCTTGGAGAAATGGTTGATTATACGTATATTGGGAATGTAATATCCTTTACAGTTTGAGTTGTGTTTTTGGGAAATGTCTGAAATATAGGCAAAACTCTGGTGAATTTTTTCAAAGATTTTCTTTAAAATATGTGTTTTTGGTAACTAAACTATTATTGTATATTTTTATTTATATATATTAAAGTACACTTTAAGAATTAAAATATTTTTCTTATAATTATGGGAAAGTTTTCAAATGTCAAGGATGGTGATATTCTAGTACTTTGTATGCATATATTACATATATAGGTTGTATGTATTATGTGTGTATAAGTTATAAGGGTGATATACCATTAAGATAGGTTTACATAGACATTCTAAGAAAACCTTAGAGGAGGCCATCCTAGAGCGAATAATCATTTCATTAAATGACATGACATGGTATCTTGCATCAAAGTCATTGTGTTTACACCATCATGGTTGCTTTTCAAACAAAGAAGCCATGATGGCGGGCAACTGTGAACCCCAATTCTACACCCAAATTATAGAGTATGTGATCATAGTTCCAGAAAAGTTGGAATCACACAGATTAGAATTTGGATGGACCCAAATTGGCTCAAACCAGGCCCAAAAATTCTCAATTTTGAACAGAAGAAAAAATCCTCAATTTTGCCCAAAAATGAAAGCCTATGTTATAACAAATCCAATGCAATTTGAATAGCAAAAATCAAAGGTCAAACAGGCTAGAGGCGGCAAAAAAAAAGGTCCGCGGTTCGAGCGGACAGCCACGCCGCACTCGCTACCCATCCTACACATGCGCAGCCCGGGGTCATTTTGGTTCGATTTTTTCCTAATTTTTCACTACAAATTGAGGTTTTCCTCTTCAAAACAATGATCCAAAAATTTTACATACCAAAACTCTATCAAAATTCTTTCTGACACAAAAATATAACAAATTCATCTTGGATCGATTTAATCAAATTAATTAGATTCTCTTATAATTTTTGGAATCAATGTCACTTTGGTATCTTTCTTTTTGAGGCTCCTCAAGCGGAGCTATTTCAGCTATACATTCTAAGGAAACAGCTACTCAATGTACAAATTTTCTCATCTTACTCTTGTCAATTCAGTAATTAATCAACAATAAAATTGGTTAAATAAAGGTCATTTGCAATCAAAGGCACAAACTACTTACTGCTCTGATTCCCATTAAAAATGAATAAGTAGGCATACTTAGAATATTACTCTGATTGGTGAGCCCACACTTTAACAACCAACCACCCCTTTCATTTTAATTTTTTTTCTATATTATTCTTAGTTATTATTTTCAATATTGTCATTTTTTTCTTCTCTTATTGAAACTTGAATACTTTGAGGCTCCATTTACAAATTTGGTGAGTCTTGCAAATAAACACCCTGTGATTATGCTTGTTTTCTCCTTCTCCTTTGAGTTTATCTATTAATTGAGGATTTGTGCTCAACCTATGACCTATAAGGGCTAGAGTTGAAGCTCCCCTAGAATCATTATTTTGAAGGAGCTGTAATATTTTATTATTCAACACTATATTCGTAGATGTCATTATGATTAAATGTTCATGTATTATGGTATATTGTCAGTCATGATTATTTGTGGCATAAACCATAAAAATTGTATTTTTCCTAAAATCTAACAAAAGAAGGACAAAATTAATCAAAGAGAGGTAAAAAACCATTTTTTATCAAAATTGGTTTGAAAACTTAGCTCAGGACCCATCGTGATTGGTTTAGGAAAAGTGTCCTTTTAGGGAAAAAAATCAATTTAATTTAATGGAGTTAATTAAATGGGTTCCTTAATTTTTTTCCTAAATAAAATAAACTAAAGTGGCGACTTTACAATTTTGGTTTTTCAAAATAAAAGTCATCGTCCCTTTTCAAAATAAAAGGATAGTTCTTTTAAAAATAAAAGAGAAAAATCTTTTCACAATAAAAGATAATTATAAACCCATAGTTATCAAGCCGATTAGAGACTGTACACAACAGTAACTCCCCTTAGCGGGCTGGATCTGTGCTCAGGCGAGGATTTATAGGCGTTAATTACAAAGAGCTCTGATTCTCAATCAAAGGGATATGTAGACACACTTGAGATATGACTCTAATTGGTAAGCTCATTAAAACCCACAAAATTGGTTCTTCTTTTACCTTTTCTTTTCTTTATATTCTTGTTAATTTTTTGGAGAATATATGTCTAGCCTAGAACCCATAAGGGTTAGAGTTAAGATCCCCTAGTTTTTGGATTTTAAATGAAATATAAATTTCTTTACTTCTTTGTTTAATTATTAGATGCCATGATTTTATATTGCTCATGCATTGATAAAAATGTTATTCATATATACTTATATTGTCATTCATTAAAATAAAGTTTTCAAAAGTTAAAGTTTTATTAAAGGGCAGTCACTTTTTACTTAACCTGATAACTAAGTCAATGACCCATTGTGATTAGTTCAAGGCTAGTGCATTTTGGGCTGAAACGCTAAAATATTTTTTGGACTCAAATTAAATGGGTTTTTTCTAAACTTTTCCCAAAACAAAATAAATTATGGTGGCTACTCACAAACAAAATGGTTTCTCAAAATAAAAGCTATCATTTTCAAAATAAAAGTTATTTCTTTTAAAAATAAAAGACATAATTTTTAAACTCGTGTTTGTCAAATAGAGTGGAGACCATACGCAATACTTTTGTGTGAGATCAAACTCAAATGAGTATTTTGGCTCCCTTAGCGAGCTGGATCGATGCTCAAGAAATGCCTCGCAATATGACACATTATATATATATATTATTATTATTATAGTCACAAAGAGTCAAACCACATACCTCTTGATATACATGTTGAGTACTTCACCATTTGATCAATGTAAAACTTGATATGGAGATGCAACATGTATGATCAAGTATAAATAATCAAATTCACTTCACCAAGTACTTTTTTAAACAAAAAGAGTATATGCTTAATATTTATATATTTATGTTTAATAAATAATATATAATTAGTATATTAAAAAAATACAATAAAATAGTTATTATATAAAAAATATATTATTCAACTAAAATAAATAAATATAATCATAGATATACAATATACTTATGCTTATATTTTACTTGAAAATCAATATTTGATAAACAAAAATCTAACATTTAAAGTATTTGAAGTTCCATATAATTTTAATATACTATTTGAATCTTAATAAAATTTTGTATTCATACCTCATATGATTCAACTGAATTCTATCATGAGGATTACTTAACTTGACATACTAGATAATACTAACTAGTTACACATTAGATATTACTAGTTACTATCTATTATTAGCTACTATATACATATAGCATATATAATTGTTAACAAATTGTACTTCTAAATTAAACTTTTTATAAATAAATTAAAAAAAGCAAGTGATGATACGGTGCCATGTCATCCTCTTCATATGACACTTTTAAAAAAAAGACATTGTAGTCACAAAGAATTGAACACTTGTATCTCCTGACTGCTTTATCATTTTATATATGTACAACCTGATATATCATAAAAGCAACATATATAATTAAGTGTAAATAATCAAATTAGTTCTGAATAAACTTTAAATTTAGCATGTTAGTAGCTCACATTAACTAGATAAAGATTTTTATAAATAAACTGCACATTTAAAATTACTTATATTATTTATATTCATTTGATTTGATGAAAGGTGTATCATAATATTTAAATTTATTAAGTATGAAAAAATTTGTTGTGTTATTATATTACGTGAATTTTATGTGGCACTACATGAAACTACAAATGAAGTAATCATAATATATATAATTTTCCCGTAAACAAATTAAAAGTGAAGACACTTTTCCCTCGTGAGTATGGGAAAATGACCTAAAAAAAGAACTTGTATTAAGCTCTTTTAGATTTTCAAATTTAATTGTTTTTGTTGTTGTTGCTGTTGTTTCTGGTGCTTCCTGTTTTGTAAAGAGGCATCAAGTGTAGAAGCATTTAATGTTGGATGATCTCCATCAAAAACAACTTCAATTAAAGAAGTTCTTGGTGAAGTTTTTGTTGGCACTAGTTTTGCTTTTTACTTTATTTCCTTGTTTTGACCACAAATAACTATGTACACTCTACCCTCCTATTCCTATTAATGTCCCTAATACTTTGGCCTTTCCTGCCATTGTTCTCACTTCCAATTTATCTAACCTGAAACCAGAATTAATAACCATTACATGAGTTTAATACGCACATATATATAGAAAGAATGATCCTACCAATGTGTTTTCAGTCGTTAGTACTGTAAATATCATTTTCAAAACTATGAAATTCGAAGTTTAAACTATCAATCAAGCTAGATTAAGAATAATAATAACAATAATAGAAGAAAAGAAACTGTACCCAAAACAAGTCGCTAAGATTAATGTTATAGCAAGAATAAGATTGGTTGTGGCAGCAATAAATGTGGCAGATGTTAAGACTAGGCTTTCCAGATACAAGTTTTGGGCTATTGTTGCCCTATAACCATCAACTCTAGAGATCATGTAGAACATGTTATAAGAAATTATTTCAGAATTGTGAGATTGTGATTTTAACTTAAAGAAAATCTTCATGTATCATGTTTATCTTACCCAACTAGTCCAGCAAAAAAAGATTGGCAGATAACAATCCATGTGAGCTTTGGCCTTTTTCCCCTACACATACAATCCAGAATTCATAAATTACAAGAATCAATTCAAAACAAATAAAGGATAATTGCATGTTTCAGCAAATAATAAACTATACAAAACTATAATGAATATATATATATATATATGTACCTTTCAAAGAAGAGAGCAATAAGGCCCATAAAAGCTGTGGAAAACATCCAACGATAAGCAACAAGAACCCTCAAATTCATTCCATCATATGCAGCCAATTTGTAAAATATATTCATTCCACATTATGTAACTTGAAGAAATATCATTAACAACACTGGCAAAACTTCACAAAACTTTTTCATTTTTTCTTAATAAAATTATAACTTCAATTTCCAATTCAACTTAAAAAAAATAAACTACTTTTTCTCTGTCAGAGTGAAATTTATTTCAGCGGAATAATTTCCACTAAAAATCTCTCGTTAGAGCTAAATTGAAGAATTTAAATATTTTATTGAGGAGATTGAGTGTTGGGATTCTCTTCTTTCAATTTTAATTAGAAAGTGAAATCACTTTCCTAATTTGTCTTGTGCTTCATTCGTAATACTTGCTGTTAATTTCCTAAATATTGTTCTCTTCATAATTCAATCACCCACTAAATTAGAAATTAATTATCTGATTAATTTTTAATTTTAATTTAAATATGAAATAATTATGCTGTAAAATAATACATTTATCACCTCTAAATATGTAGTAGTAATTTAATAATTACATATAATCTAAATAATGAATTCAAATCTAATTATTCTCCGTACTATAAACAATATTACTACACTTATCTTTCTGGCTATAAATTTGCACTTGATGTGTTGTTCGATATTTATGTCTTTTTGTAAATTTTGATTACAGCAAAAAATTAAAATTTCTCCATTTTAAAAATAATTCAAACTTTAATATCAATATTTAATAATGTTTGTCTAAATTAAATATGTATATCAGATTTTACATCAGAGGAGTGTTAATTATAATCTCTTTAAAAATGGTTGTTCAATAATGTCTCTCCTATCATCTAATAAATATTTATTATAGATTTATTTATTAAAATATATACTGTAATAAATATTTTTTAACTAATATGAGGGAGATTGTTGAACAGCCACTTTTTAAAAAAATTATAATTAGCATTCTTTTGTATGTTAAGCAAATTTATAAATCTAAATATTTATTTATATCTTATATATTAGTTTATGTTTAATTTAATAATTATAAATAATTAAATTTAATTATTATTTTCTAGATAATAAAAATCAGATTATGTTCTTTCTCATATTCCAATATATATATATTTCCGTTTTCCTTTTATCCTTTTGGTACGCATGTGCACCTGTGTATGTTCCGTTGATAAGATATTTGTCATTTTTAATTTTTATAAATTTAATTATATTTGAAAACTAAAACTCACTATTTAAAAATTTATCAAATCTTATAATATTAATATTTTTATTAAAAGAAATGGAGACAATATTATCAGTACCATTCAACACTAGAGAAAGAAACCTCTTCCATTAATAACTACAGCAGAAAACAATTCTAGTTGAACTGCCCATTGAGCCATGGCTTGTGAAGCTTTGTTTCCCTCTCTACAAACATGAGTGAACTGGCATCCTTGGAAGGATGTGGTTAAACTCCAAATATCCATGTGGATCAGGTTTAAAAAGGAGTGGGACTGCTAGTGTTTTGCAGTGATGAAACCAAAGGTTGGCAATCCGCCTCTGCTACCAGTCTTCTCAAGCTGCAATCCAATGCGATTGACAGCCCAAATAGTAAAGCAAAAGATTTTGCAGTTTCAGTATCCATGACTTTACTCAACTTTCTACCTACTGACACAATCACATTACCCAAACTATGGCCTGATCACCATGCCTGACTCTGCAATATGTCGATCAGAGATATAAGAGGCATTGATATTAATTTTGAAATCATCTACATTTGTGATGAGCCATGTAATATCCGTGGTTTTACATAAATTAAATAAATATTTGAATGTTAATTAAAGTATTGAGAGAGATATATGCATTGTATATACCTAATGTATATCTAGTGTATATAGTATATACATATCTTATATTTATTATATATGTTGGATACATATTATGTATTTAATATATATATATGATATACATATAAGGTATACTTGATGTAGACATAAGATATACATTATATATACATATAAGTAAAAATATACATTACATATACATAGTATATACATTACATAAATATGTACATAAAGGTATATATAAAATATATATGACATATACATATGCACAAAATATACAATACATATAAGTAAAGTATATATTTGTGTTGGAAGATAGCAATTATGATGATAATAAAATAAAAAATAGTAATGAATAAAATAAAACAAAAATTAAAACTAATTTTGGAAAGTCGAAGGTGATGGAACTATGGATATTTATTAAATATTAACTAACTAATTAGTTAGTTAATAAAATAATAATAATAATAAATAAATAAAGAAAAAGAAAAGTTAAAAGGAGAGAGAAGTATAAGAGATATGCATATTGATTGTCTAAAATATAAATGACATATATAAGACATATAAATATACATGGAATATGCAATACATATATATGAAGTATAAAGTAGTGGTGGAAAAGTTGATGATGATGATGATGATGATGATAATAAAAGAAAGAAAAGTCAAAGAAGGAAGAAAAATGATTTGTGAAATTAATTAATTAACTATTAATATATATATATATATATATTAAGGATAAGGACGGGAAATTAAAAGAAAGACTTGTTCTTCTTCTTCTTCTTCTTTTCTTCTTCAATGTGAGTTTTAAGAGAGAGTGAGAAGAGTATTAGTTTCTCTTATACATCAAATTTTGCAATGGATGTAAAGAAGATTTAAGGTGATTTTAAAGGATTATCAAAGAAACCAAGAAAGTACTTTGTTTTAAGCTTGCTCTTGATTAATTTTAAGATTATGTTTGAGATGAGTAGTGACAGGAAATTGGTATAAATGGCTAAACTTGATTTTAATTGAGTTAATATGATAGATATGAAGTGAGTGGGTGATTAATTTGTTAACATGAACAAAGTTGGCAAATTTAGGGTTATGGGAAAGGTCATGTTTAAATTAGGATTTTTGTGTGGATTGTTATAATTGTTGAAATGGATAAATTTAATGTTATTTTAATATGTATGCATTGATTCTATGGTTAGAAATTGGTTATGAGCTAGTTTGAATAAAGTTGAGATTTAGGGTTTGGTTATGTATAAACTAGAGTTTTAGTATAAATGCATAAAATTGTTGTTATGGAGTAATTTAATGTTGTTTAAGTGCATATGTTGTGATTTTATGGTTAGAAATTGATTAAAGGCAAGTATGGATGAAGTTAGGGTTATGGACCTATTATATAAAAATTAGGATTTTGGGAGAGGTTTTGATAATTATGGAAATTTGTTTTTTTTTTTTTATTTATTTTGCTTTGGTATATAAGTAATGTTTTTAAAGTTAAATGTTGAAAACAAGGTTGGTAGAATAAAGTTTAGAATAAAGTTTAAATAAAGTAGTAAGTGGTGAATTTAGAGTTTTAATAAGGTTTTGATGAGAACGGTATAAATAATAGTAATTTGATATACAATGAGCATATAAGTGATTTTAAATAGATAATGTTACTTATTGTTGGACTATGTATGTGTAGTTTAAAGTGATAAAATAGGTGGAGTTTAGAGTTTGGCTTGGGAAAGAGAAAAGAGGCTAGTATAAATATATATAACTTGTATTTTCATTAAATATAAGTGGCATTATGTATGTATAATGTTAGTCTTAAAATATAGATATGCACATAATCTATGCATGGTGGCATAGCCATGTCATGGGTGTCTCATTGGCAAAAGTTCAATAAAGATTGATATATATATATATATATATATGATATGTGTGGTATGTTGTTCAATATGGACACATTTGTAACCTATGAAAAAGATATTAATAGTGTAATTGAGAAATATTGTAAATATGTAATATGAGAAATATGTGTTGTTTTGAAATTTGTGAATGTTGGAGGTCATACAGGCGTGTCCTCTAAGGTTACACGGCTGTGTGATGTGAATTGTGATGAATGATATTACTATGTTGTGCAAGGTATATATATTGATATAATGTGAATATGTAGTAGAATATGAGAAATGATTACGGGATAGTAAAAAATGTTATGTTAAAGTGATTATCACATGGGATGATCACTTGATAATGGAAAAAATGAATATGTAATGTGATGGTTAATAAGATGTGTGATGGTGATCAAAGTTTGATATGATCATGAGAGATATGAGAAATATGATAAAAGCACAAGAAATGTGATTTAGTAATCACACTGTGATTATAGATAAGGAGATGATAACATGTGTTGCAAAATATTAGAAATATGGAAATTAACGATGTTTAAATGATAATATGAAATGAAATGTGTGTTTGCCTTGTATAGTATCTTATTCTAGAGAACTATTTTTGGTGCTATTAATATGATTTACCTTCCGGATAGACGTTGGGCGTCACTATTATTTGCCTTCGAGGCTAGACACAAAGGTGTCAAAAGGGGATGGTTGCGACACTTAGATCGCCGGTGTCGCGATAGACCATGATAATATCTCCGGAACTGAAATATTGTATAAGGTTATTTGAGCCCAATATGTGTGTTGGTGATATGTTTACGTGAATATATGTGTTGTGTTGTGAATGAAATGGTGTGATTGAGTTCATTATGTAGTATTATGAATATAATGATTAACATGATGCTCAAAGAGAAAGTGATCAAGAATTAGATAATCACGTGAGAAGTGTGCAATAAGATTGATAATGTATGTGCATTGACCTTAGTGATTGGATAGGAAAATTGAGTCAATGAATACGTAAACATGCTTATATGTTGAATGTTATGGTATATTTATGCATAATGTATAAAATAAAAATTAACAAAGATTCTATAAAAATATTGTAAAGCTATAAATTGAGAGAAAGTAAAACATATATGTGTATAATATTTATTGTTTTTTTATATATGTACCACTAAGCTTGAAAGGTTAGCGCGGTAGTGTGTATCGCATAGGTATTAGAAATGTAGATCAACATGGTTAGGACTATGATTAGAGTTTAGAGATTAAGTATGCCATGAGACCAACTGTGAGCGGGGATTTTCGCCCCCACTCTCTGTGGAATGGTTCTTGCGACTTCGGCACTGTTTAGGCTCGAGGCCTTAGAGAACACGGACCTAAGCCCGGAAAAAATGGAGTCACCACCCGGACAGGCTGGGAAAAAGAAAGGGGTGGATGACTCGATTCCTAAGGAATCCCCAACCCCCTAATGGGTTCGGAAAGTTGGGTACATGTGGGGAAGGTGAGAAATGGCCCAGCACTCCCACAACGCCCAGTTCATTGGAACCGACCTCCTTTGCAGGTCTTAATATTATAAATTTCTTAAGTATAACAATATTATCCATATTACACACAACAATTGAAATAAAGCATTATTATATTAAAATCAAAGCAATGTCCAAACAAAGCAAATAAATGGATACCCATCCGAAGATGGAAATATGTCCTTACATCATCCGCATCTAAACTAATAGGATACCCACCAAAAGGTATAAATGTAACACCCCAATACTCCATATAAATACTATACATATACCTAGTATACATACAGTAAGTATATAAAGTATAAGGATGCCACTTTTCTTTTTACCTTTCAATACCTGTAACAAAATTCAAACCATAATAGGTCAATTTAAAGAACACTTACAAATTATTGTCTTTATCAAAACTTCATTTATACATATAATATAACATACTTAAAGTGGATACATGTATGCATTACCCTCTAGTTGGTCTCGACAAAATCTTACTCTTCTCGTGGCATACCAAAAGACTTCATATCTTCCACCAAGCTACCTGCGCGATAATACATCCGCGCTAAGCTCGAAAGCTTAGTAGTACAAATATAAAATACAAACATATATCATGGAAACACTAACATATAAAGATATCTCAATTCCATATACTTTTAGTTCTTATTAAGTTTATCCCTATTCATTTGCACCTTTCATATCTTTCAACTAATCTCATATCTTATACACATATAAACATAACATTTCTACCAAGTCCAACCCATCACTAATATTCACAATCAACATCTCAATACACACATTATATGTCATACTAATCATAAGTCACATTTCCAATTAAGACAATCATTGTCATCAACCACAATTCATCAATTGAATTCACAATCAATGCTAATACACACATTATACATCATACCAATCATAACATTTCTTTATTCACAATTCAACATTGATGATTCATCACTAGTGCTCATAATCAATATTTCAATGCACATATTACATATCATCAATCACATGTCCAATGAAGTATACCAAAGATTTCATTATCCATTTCTTTCAACATTTGTATATCACATTGACAACAAAGACAGACTCGGGCCCAACAGACACCACTATGTTATTCAGAGTTCAGAGTTACTGCTTTGGTCTATAATCATAATCATCAAGCCCATAGGCATCATATATCAATATTTCTATCCATGGATAGTGTAACAGACCCAGTCTCTTGGACCATCAACTCATCATGAGGAGATCCTCAACCCGGCAAGACTGTTACCAATCATATATTTCATATTCACAATTCTCATAGTGTAACAGACCCAGTCTCTTGGACCTCAATTCAACTCAATTTGAAGAGATCCTCAACCCGGCAAGACTGTTACCTTTTTCATTTTATAGGCATGCCTCCAAACCCAGAACTCTGAAGACTAAATAACACATTAAACACATATTTCACTTATTGTTTCATTATCAATTTCAATCTCAATGTTCATTATCATCTAGGCAAACATGCCTTATTTCTTTCAATTAGATCATCATAGCCAATCACAATGGCTTCATCTCACATTTGAATCATCATGGCCAATTACAATGGCTTCACAACATATCATATCTCAATCCATATGATACATATAACATCATTGCTATAACATTACAAAGTACCTTATTCATATAGCACAATACAATTCACAAGATTCATAATACACAAAACATAGTATTGTTCATATAGTATCATGTGCATCATCATTATAATACTCAACATCAATTACATTAACCAAATGAACATATCATTATTCAATCACATGATTCACATTTCAATCTCAATGTTCATTATCATCTAGGCAAACATGCCTTATTTCTTTCAATTAGATCATCATAGCCAATCACAATGGCTTCATCTCACATTTGAATCATCATGGCCAATTACAATGGCTTCACAACATATCATATCTCAATCCATATGATACATATAACATCATTGCTATAACATTACAAAGTACCTTATTCATATAGCACAATACAATTCACAAGATTCATAATACACAAAACATAGTATTGTTCATATAGTATCATGTGCATCATCATTATAATACTCAACATCAATTACATTAACCAAATGAACATATCATTATTCAATCACATGATTCACATTATACATATAGCATCATTGCTATAACATTACAAAGTACATTAAAGTAATTCTTCATAAAAGTGTTTATCATAATAAATTTGCATAGCTCATACCTTGTTGAATGATCCTCTTCTCTTTCACACTATACAAGTCACATTAGATTAACAATGTAATAATTTACCTAACATTATTTAATTATACTCAATCAATTGTATTCTCATACATTAATATTCATCAAATCATTCACATCTTTCATTTTCCCATAACACAATTATATATATACATATCATTAATGATATAAACACATCAAAATACATTAGTGATATGCATTAACAATGCAATCATGCAACATTGGTACTTACCTTAATAACATTTCACACCACTCTAAACTCTTCTCCACTCACTAGTTCTTCACTTCACAAATTAGGGCAATTCAACCTCTTCACAACCTAATCCAAAAGGAATATTAGCAAAATGACCATATGAATAGTACATTCTGGTTTTAGACTCCATTTTATCCTTATTTTGAAAAATTGTATAAAATAATCTACTTGACTAAAAATTCTAAAATTTTTACAGAATTTAGTTTTGTATCTTAAAATCATTCCTTTAAAATTTCAGATCAAACTGAACACAAAATCTTGGTCAAATAGTTCACCTAACCAGACTGCCCCAATTGCCCTGCATCCTGGCAGCAGTTCTGAACTTTGTGAATTCCATAAATCAAATTCAATCAACGTGGTTCAAAATTATTTTTCTCAAATACTAGACTCACTAATCAACAACATATCCAAAATTAAATTGGATATGATTTTTCTACATTTTATTAAAAATCCCGAAATATAGATGTCTCAGTTAAGGTACCTGCTGGAACAGGTCTAATAAAAATAATCTTTCTAAACTCATAACCATTCCAAAATCGAATCAACATATTTTTCAGTCATTCTAGACTCATAGTGGCACAACATATCAAAAATTCACTTCAAGAA
Source organism: Garcia nutans (assembly GCA_947685225.1). NCBI lineage: Eukaryota > Viridiplantae > Streptophyta > Magnoliopsida > Malpighiales > Euphorbiaceae > Garcia > Garcia nutans. The sequence goes on from CANTUV010000045.1 coordinate 27,914,173, forward strand.
CATTTTTCTATAATTAATTAAAAATCATACAAGTCACAACCTTTACTAATTGTAAAACAGAAAAATATTCACTAAACACAACTCTTACTCTTCCATCACCAACACCAATTTAACTTCTTATTTTAAAATCAATTTCAACTCTAATCAACAAATCATCAACACACTTAATCATACTATCAATAACCCTAACTCAACTCACACACATCTTCAAAAATAACAAAGGCAAACAAGAGAAAACTTACTAAAATCATGAAATTCTTGAAATTCCAACTTGTATACTTGAGATCTTCCTTCACTTTTGAGCTTAAAATTCCAAAATCATCACTTGCTCTCTTGCTTTCCTTTGTCTTTGAGTGAGCCGGCCATCAACAAGAAGAAGAAGAAGAAATGATGAAGAAAACACAAAGTCAATAGGCATTAAATACCCTTCCAAAAGAAAATTACTAAACTACCCTCAACCATATAACTAAACCTTTGTCTTTTACAAGCCCATGTTGGTAATTTCACAATCACAAATAAAATATCCTCTTCCCTTGACCAAGCCCTTTGACCAACTTATATTATATATATATGACCATATACACAACATATACACTTCACTCTACACATTGCTTTTCTTCAAACAACATAATTACCACTTATCAATCACACACTCAATTCAATAATAACAACATTATCATAACTTCTAAGCACACTTAGGGATATTACAATAAACATGTCCTTTATATTGGTCCAAGATATAAAAGCAATTTAAATTACATAGAACTTTAATTAATGAGGTACCCACAAAGTGGAAACATACCTCTTACAACATTTGGAAATCAAAATAAATCGATAAAAATAAATAACCACTCATCATAAATAAATCATTCATCAAAGATATTAAACATCAATCAAAATATATAATAAACATTTAAGGGTAACATTATGAAATTAGGTTTTTAGAATATTAAAACATTAGGTTTATAGCTCTTGGTTACTGGATTGTTGTTTTGGACTTACTGTATTGAGTTTGAATGTTTAGGTTTATAAGGTTCTAAGGTTTTAGGGATTAGGGTTTAGGAAAACTAGGGTTTGCGTATTAGTTTTGAGGAAATTAGGGTTTAGGAAAACTTAGGTTTAGATTTACTGGTTTGGGGGTTTACTGTTTTGGTTTTGGAGTTGAAGAAAATAGTTTAGTTTTATAAAGTGATTATGATTTTTTAGAAACTGTAAAGTGAGTTTAGAGCTTGGATATTTAACAAAACATTTGAAAATTTTGGAAAATAGTTAGAGGAAAATAGTTTAGGGTCTTTTAAAAGTTTTGGAAATAAACAAAATGATTTAAGGTTTTTTGGAAACAAAAGAAACGAATTAGGGATTTTAAGGTATTTGGAAATAGAAGAAATCATTTAGGGTTTTTGAATTGAAGATCTAGTTGTTACATATTCAAAGATCAAAGTTTTGTATGTGTATTATTATGAATCAAAGAAACAAAGCTATGAGCAGTTTATGATTAAGGATCAAACCTGTGTAGTTGGTTCCACCAAAATTAACTTCTGGATGAACGGAGACAAAGGCAGTGTGGCTACCTTTGATAAATTGTTGATTGCTTACTTGTTGCTCCTCTCCAATCTAAAGTCCCAAATTCCAGTCCCTCATCAAAAGTCCTCTTGTTAATCCTTTTTTTTCCCTCCCCCTTTTTGGTCCTTTAAAGTGTTATTTATAGGAAAATTTATATGATTAATCCTAATTGTTTAAGAAAACTAAAATTCATTAGGAAAAGAAACCAAAACCAAATAGAATTTGGTTTCGAAAAAAATTGCGTTGAAAAATTTTGCTGGCGAAAAAACTACTGCGGACTGAGAGGAAATTTCCGAGAAACTGTGTGGAAAATTGCGAGCTGGGGGCGGCCAGCCACCTGCGGCGAAATTGGCCTTGGCCAATTACTTTTGGCGACGAATTTTTTCGTCGCTGATTTTTATTTTAGTTTATTTATTTATTATTATTTTTATTTTATTAAACTTATAAAAAATAAATACTAAAATAAATATTATTTAATTAAAATACCACAAAAATTATTTTGGACTATATAAAATATATTGGACCGGACTGGGTCAAAAATTAAGAGTCTACAGTTTGCCCTCTGCTTGAACGATCTGAGACTTTAGTAAAAGAGAGTGAAAAGCAATAAGACTTAATTTTGATGAGATGGTTACTTGAATTTGTTTTGGGTACTTGGACCCGAGACTAGATTGAATTTGGGTACTCGGACCCGGGATTGGGTACTTGGACCTGAGATTGAATTGATTTGGGTACTTGGACCCGAGATTGGGTACTTGGACCCGAGATTGGGTACTTGGACCCGAGACTGAGTTTGACTTGGGTACTTGGACCTGAGAATGAGTTTGACTAACCTTTTATAAGTTGATAAGTATGACTGCTCCGGCTGTTCTATGCATTGTGGTTCTTCACCCTCAAAATGGATCTTCATCGTTGGACCTTGGATCTTCATCCTTAGCATGGGATCTTCACCTTTGAAAATGGATCTTTATCCTTGGAGATCGGGTCTTCACCCTTGTAAATGGATCTTCATCCTTGGAGATCGGATCTTTACCCTTGTAAATGGATCTTCATCCTTGTAGATCAGGTCTTCACCCTTGAAAATGGATCTTCATCCTTTGAGATAGGGTCTTTACCTTTGAAAGTGGATCTTCATCCTTAGAAATCGGGTCTTCACCCTTGAAAGTGGATCTTCATCCTTTAAACTAGATCTTCATCCTTGGAATTAGGTCTTCACCTTTGAAAATGTATCTTCATCCTTGAAAATCGGGTCTTCACCCTTGAAAATGGATCTTTATCCATTGAAAATCGGGTCTTTACCCTTAAAACATGGATCATTATCCACTGGAGGTTAGGTCTTTACCCTTGAAACCTGGATCTTTATCCATTGGAGGTCGGGTCTTTACCCTTGAAACATGGATCTTTATCCATTGGAGGTCGGGTCTTTACCCTGGCTTTAGCTCTTTTAGTTGGATTGATCTTTTGTCTTTTGCATCTTCATTCTTTTGAGAATTCTAATTTTCTTCTTTTTTTCATTCTTTCTTGTTCTTCCTTTGCACTTTTACAAAAAATTCAACCCTTTTCAGCTAGCCTTCATATCCTCTCCTTACCCACCTGCGTGGTAAAATATTAGAAGTGAGTCAAATTGTTTTGTTCATGCATAAACTTAAAAATTGAAAAGGAGAAACTTTGCCCCCTGTGTAGGCTCAAACCCATGATTTTTCTATGCGGGCTCTAATTGATGTTCTTGTTGTCTAGTTCTTCGCAAAAGCATGCATTTCTTCTCTTTGCAAAATTACTGGAACTTTCTCAAGCAATGGGCTTTCCATGCCCCCCTGATTTGATATCTTCTTTTGATTGTTTATTTCACAGGGTGTTTGGTGTTCACTTTAATAAAGAATAGACAATACAAGATAAGAAAGTGCGATGTGATATGTTCATGTATGCATGATATGCATGAATGATACTTACAGTCGTTCCATTGACCCACAGACCAAGGTGTTCAGCAGAAGTGTTCTCATTGACTCCTTGGAGATGCCCATTCATTTCTTACACTGGAATGACAGGCTGCTTCACATTTATGCCTTTTATCTTCAAGGTGTTGAAAATATGAATGGTGGGGAACCCAAGCAGCAGAGTTAAGGATACATCCATTTCAATCTATGTTTCAACATGCTAGTTGGTAGCTTCTTCTTGACCTTGCCAATAATCATTTGCTTTGCCCAATGTGTCTTTCGAGATTCTACAGTTCAACATACTCCCCTTAACTTGAAGGATTTTCGCCCCCACTCCCAGTTGAATGGTTCTTGCGACTTCGGCACTGTTTAGGCTCGGGGCCTTAGAGAACACAGACCTAAGCCTGGAGAAAATGGAGTATCCACCCGGACTCAATTCTTAGGGAATCCCCAACCCCCTAATGGGTTCGGAAAGTTGGGTACGTATGGGAAGGTGAGAAATGGCCCAGCACCCCCACAATCCTCGGTTCATTGGAACCGGCCTCCTTTGCAGGTCTTAATATTATAAAATTCAAGTATAACAATATTATCCATATTACACACAATAATTGAAATAAAGCATCATTATATTAAAATTAAAGCAATGTCCAAACAAAGCAAATAAATGGATACCCATCCGAAGTTGGAAACATGTCCTTACATCATCCACATCTAAACTAATAGGACACCTACCAAAAGGTAGAAACATGTTCTTTACATTGGTCCAAGATATAAAAGCAATTTAAATTACATAGAACTTTAATTAATGAGGTACCCACTAAGTGGAAACATACCTCTTACAACATTTGGAAATCAAAATAAATCGATAAAAATAAATAACCACTTGATAAGTGCACAATTGATGATACATTATTCCTATTTCTTAATATGATTATTATCTAATTGATTTTAATTTGTTTGTTCAAGTGTTTTTTAGGGTTAATTTCAGGAATTCTCTTTATTTTGAGGCTTATGGTCATTTCGGATGAATTACGGATTAAAGTAGAAGAAAAGAGCAAAATTCATCAATAGACACGCCCATGGACATGGGTGTGTCAATGGACGTGCCCTTGATGCTGCATACAGAAGCATTGATACGCCCAGTGATATGGGCAAGTCACCGAGCGTGCCTTTTGCAATGTTTCACAATAGCTGCGACACGCCCAGTGACATGGGCGTGTCACTGGACGTGTCTTATATTCAAATTCCTAGTGACATGGGCGTGTCAGGCGAAATTATCTGCACTATAAAAGCTGCGCTGAAGCACGAATTAAGGAGGCAAATTTCCTTTTTTATAACCTAGAGCCGACTTCTAAAGCAAGGAGGAGAGTTTTGGAGCTGAGATTGAGGGTGAAGACATACTCTAAACAAGATCTAAACCAAGATTCAAGGATTCAAGTGAAGATATACGAATTATTCACAATGGATTGTTTGGATTCTTTTTCTTATTTCCCTTGTTCTGGTTTTCTGATTTCGAATATGAACTAACTTATTCTCTATCTAGATATTGATGAACCCTAGCTTTATTGTATGGATTCAATAATTTTATTTAATTAAATCATTTGATTGAGTTGTTTTATTCTTATGATGCTTAATGATTTATTTCCAATTGATAATAGCATGCTTATTGATTGGTTGCAATTTTCATATTATTGACTTGAGAAAGCTTGATATGGATTGAATACTCATAAGGATTGAGGATTGATTGGAGTACTAGAGATAGACTTACAAGATCCTTTGGTTTATAATTCCTTATTCTTAAAGCAAGATCTATTTAATTATGTTTGAGAAGAGATTCCAGCATTATACTTAGTGATTAGGGATTAATTCATTTGAGAAAGGTTTTAGTCTAATTTAGAGGAATACCAATTCAACTCTATTATTTGGTTTAATTGAATTGATTTTCATAAATATAATTGTGGTTAGGGGATTCAATATCTGGATAGTATTCTCACTATCAATCAATTCATTCAACACTCAATTTCTCTCTATTTTATTAATATCCTAAAGTATACCCTAAAAGTTTTGGAATATTTATTGTTGTATTTGGATTAAATGTTATAAGTGTATATGTTTAAGTGGAAAGAGAAAAGAGGTAAGGAGAAGAGTGTATATGTTGTATATATAGAGATATATACAACATATACAAGTAAAAGAAATGGAAGGTCAAAAGAAGATTTATTTATTTTTAAATTAATTGAAATGGAAATTAAAGGAAGTGGATGAGGATATATATGAATATTTTATTATTTAATTGCTTGGTTGAGAATTAAAGGAAGTTTTAGTGGTTGAGAGAAGAGTTGAGTGTTGACTTTGCTCTTCTTTATTCTTCTTCTTCTTTTCTTTTCTCCTTGGTCGGCTATCTCTGTAGTAAGAGAGGAAAGTGAGATTTTGTCTTTCCAAACTCAAGATTGAAGGATGTTTCAAGTGATCAAGTTGGAATTCTAAGGGTTTTCATCACTTTTGGTAAGTTTTCCACTTGATTCCCTTATTTTCTTTTAAGTTTGTGTTTTGAGTTTGGTGTTTGATTGTTGATAGTATGTGTATATTTGATTATGGTGTATTTGAGGGTGAGTGATCTTCTTGGTGTTGATTTTGGAGTTTGATTGAAGAGATAGATTTAAGTTTGGTGTTGGAAGAGCAAGTGTTGTATTTGAGTTGTGTGTATGTGATGGTTGTGAATTGGTATTTGATGTATGTATTGAGTTGTTTTGGTGTTTTTGCAAGTTATTATAGTTTATGGGTGTGTTTAGTTAAGTTTGTTTGAAGTGGAAAATGGTGGAAGTAAGAGGTTTCTTGGATGTGATGTTTTTGTTGCCGAAATCAGGATTTTTGGCTTGACACGCCCATGAGCACGACCAGGTCTTTAGGCGTGTCAATGGTTCTATTTTCTAGATGGGTGACACAATCAGTGACACGTCCATGTCACTGAGCGTGTCATAGCCACTGTGTTGAAGAAGAATTGACACGGCCATGAATACACCCGTGTTGTTGGACGTGTCAATGTTTCTGTGAGACAGAATGAATGACACATCCAGTGACACGCCCGTGTTGCTGAGCATGTCAAAGCTTCTGTGTTGTGGTTTTAGAGCACGGTCAGGTACACACCCGTGTTGTTGAGCGTGTCATGTATAGAGTTTGCCTTAGTTGGTTCTTAGCCTTATTATCTCATGTGTATCTTAAGTGAGTGTGTATTATTCCTTTTGGATTAAGTTTTTAAAGCGATTAAGTTGCCCTAATCCAAGTGTTGAAGAATTCTTGGAAGAGGAGTTTGGTGTTGTACGAGGTGCTCTTGAGGTAAGTACAAACCCTACATTATTGCATACAATTACATGACTTTGGGACTTAACACATTTGGTTGTAAATGTGTTAAGTAATTTATCACATTGTTAATATATTTGATTAATGTTATGATTTGCATAATGTGAAAGATATAATGATCATTCAAAATGTATGTCCAATGCAATTGGTTATGTATACTTTAATGATGAGATGTGAAGCCATTGTTGTTGGCTATAATGATGCAAATGAAATAATTGGGGCATGGTTACCTAGTTTGATTATGAGAAACGAATTGTGAAAGAGATTGATAATGAGATAAATGAATTAATTGTGTGTCTAATATGTTATTCAATTTTCAGAGTTCTGGGTTTGGCGGCATGCCTATGAATCGCTAGGCAGGTGAAAAGACCAAGTCGTAAGCCGAGCCCAGCTGAAAAATGTGAAATATGATGTTTTTGAGGTGAAAAGACCAGGTCGTAAGCCTCAAAAATAGTAACAGTCTAGCCGGGTTGAGGACCAAGATACTGGGGCCCTAGGGTCTAGCCGGGTTGAGGTCCAAGAGACTGGGTCTGTTACACTATCCATGGATAGATATAAATATATTGCCTACGGGCTTGATGAATGTGATTATGGACCAAAGCAGTAACTCTGAACTTTGAATAGCATATTAAATTCTTTTGGGCCCATGCTTGTCTTTGTTTCAATGTGAATCATAAATGGTGAAACAATTGAATAAGATAATGAAATTTAATGTTATGAAATACAGTATTTCTGAATATTGTCTCTATTGCTTGAAAGTATGACATTGACATTTCCATTAAAGCATATTGTTATTCTAGTTTGTACCACTAAGCCTATGGCTTAGCGCGATTGTGGTTCGTCGCGCAAGTGACAGGGTAGAACCAAAGAGTTCAGCTAGACCGAGTCGAGTCTAGACTTTGAAGTGTTGATTGTGGGCTTAAAGATCAGAGACGAACTGCCAAACATGTATAAACTTTATGTTTTGTAAACATTGATTTTGATGTATTTATATATGTAAATACCGCTACATTTTCCGCTGCATAATGAATAAATGTTTTACCTGTTATGTTCCATAATATATATATATATATATGAAATGTTTTAAGTTTTCTCATATTAATGCAGAAGAGAAAATTTGGGTTGTCTAATATAAACCGTGGCACTCCTGTATCTGATATACGTATATTACAGATGTGGTTGTATGTAGTGTGCGTATATAGGATATAGGGGTGTTACAATTTTCAATTATTAAGTTAATTATATTTAATTACAAACTTTACAAAACTATTAATTTGCTAAACAGCAGTTAAAATTTGCACTAGTACTTGACCTTATCCCCAGTGGAATGATAACTAACTCACTACTTTATTACTTGAGCGACCCGTGTACTTGCGGTATTGCAATAGCATAGGTTCTTGCTGTCAAGTTTTTGGCGCCGCTGCCAGGGACAATTGTTTTCAATATTAGTAATATAATTAAGACTGTTGATTTAGTTTTTATTTTGTTTTGTTTTAACATAAGTTCTTGCTTTTTGACTGTCATTCTAGGTACTTCTTCCTGTTTATGACCCGAGCTATCTCTTCCCAACTTTTTAAATTAGATCAAGAGTTAGAGAGAACATTGAGAAGAAGGCAAAAGGAAGAAGAGGAAACAGTTCTGGCAGAGATAGAATCGAACTTTAAAGATCTCATCCTAGAAGAAGAAATGGCAGAAAATGAGCCAAGGACAATGCAAGAGTTTGCTAGGCCTACTCTTAATGGGGCTGAATCAAGTATACAAAGACTAGTTATTGCTACCAATAAATTTGAGATAAAGACAAATGTCATTCAAATGGTGCAGCAGACTTGTCAGTTTGATGGATTTCTGGATGAAGATCCTAATGCACACATTGAAACTTTTCTGGAAATATGTGACACATTTAAGATACAGAATGTCTCTGAAGATGCAATTAGGCTGAGGTTGTTTTCATTCACGCTCAGAGACCGACCCAAGAAGTGGCTAAAGTCTTTTCCTCCTAACACTTTCACTACATGGGGCCAACTAGCAGAAAGATTTTGAGAGAAGTATTTTCCACCGTCCAAGACTGCTAAGTTGAGGAATGATATTTCTTCTTTTCTCCAGCTAGATGGTGAAACCCTGTATGATGCTTGGGAAAGGTTTAAGGATTTATTGAGAAGATGTCCTCACCATGGGCTTCCGCTGTGGCTTCAGATCCAAACTTTCTACAATGGATTGAGTTATTCAAGTAAGCAGTCCATCAATGCAGCCGGCGGAGGTACCATAAATAATAAAACACCTGAAGAAGCAAGGGATTTGATTGAAGACATGGCCCTTACAAATTATCAGTGGCAAACCCCAAGGGAACAATGAAGATTAAGGGCTGCTGGTTCACATCAATTGGATCCCGTAGTTGCTCTGTCAGCACAGTTGGAAGCAATGAACAAAAAGATTGATTCTTTAGCTTCTTCTTCTTCTTCTTCAGGGAAAGTGATGCAGGTGATGTCCTGTGAATGGTGTGGGGGTGGACATCAAATTCAAGATTGCCAAAGTGGCAACATGTTTGCTAGGCAAGATCAAGTAGATTATGTTGGAAACATGCCAAGGCAACAACAGAATAACCCCTCCAGCAACACGTACAATCCGGGGTGGAGAAATCATCCTAATTTCTCATGGAATAATCAGAACAATCCATGACCTCCCCCTGGATTCCAGCAGCCCCAACTTTAACAAGTTGCCCCTCCAAGAAAGAGTAATTTGGAGGATATGATGGAGAAATTTATAGCAGCTTCTGAAACTAGGTTCCAATCAACTGAAACCACCTTCAGAAATCAGCAAGCCTCTATTCATAATTTGGAGAATCAGGTGGGGCAAATTGCCAAGTTGCTCAGTGAGAGACCACAAGGAAGTTTGCCCAGCAACACTGAGGCAAATCCTAAGGAGCAGCTTAAGACAATTACACTAAAGAGTAGAAAAGAGATCAAGGGTAATGTGGATGAGAAAAAAAGAGAAGTGGCAGAAAAAAGGGCTGAAGTACAAGAAAATGAAAAAGAAGACGATCCTCCTGTCACTTCGAAAAAGCAAGTTGCACAAGAAAGTGAGAAAGATAAGTAGCCACAAGACAGCAGCCCCTTAATGAAGGAATACCGACCTAGAGTTCCATATCTGGCGAGGTTGAACAAAGACAAGATTGATGCTCAGTTTGGTAAGTTTCTTGAACTTTTTAAACAATTGCACATTAACATTCCATTTGCTGAGGCTTTGTCACAGATGCCTAAATATGCTAAATTTTTGAAAGATATCATTTCTAATAAAAGGAAAATTGAGGAAGTCTCTTTAGTGCATTTGTCTGAAAAGAGTTCGGTAATTCTGCAAAGGAGGTTACCTAAGAAGTTAAAAGATCCAAGTAGTTTTACCATTCCATGTTTAATAGGTAACCTTGAGGTTAAAAGTGTATTAGCAGATTTGGGGGCTAGCATAAGTGTTATGCCCTATAAAATGTTTAAAGAGTTAGGCATTGGTAACCCTAAACCAACACTAATAACCATCCAACTTGCTGATAAGTCAGTAGTCCACCCTCGTGGCATTATAGAAGATGTGTTGGTAAAAGTTGGGGATTTCATTTTCCCCAATGATTTTGTTGTCATCGATATTGATGAGGATGCAGATGTTTCACTGATTCTTGATAGGCCATTTTTAAATACAGCCCGTGCCCTTATCGATGTTCATGATGGCACACTAACTTTGAGAGTGGGTGGTGAGAAAGTTATTTTTAGGATACATGATGCTATGAAACATTCACTTTCACTTGATGAGGCGGAATCATGCAATGATGTTATTGAGCATGAGATCGTAAATTGTGTTACTAACATTGTTTCCAAGGATCCCCTCGAGTTGTGTTTATTGCAGGAAAATGTTGAGGATCAAGAAGTAATGGAGCAGCTTGCTTTTCTTGAAGCAAGCAAATCGTTCAAATGCAGGGCATATGAGACTATTGAGATGCCAAAGGAAGATAAGCCAAAACCATCGGTGATTGATCCACCCAACTTGGAACTAAAGCCCCTTCCAGATCACCTTGTGTATAGATTTCTGGCAGAGAAGAAGAAATTACCAATAATTCTGAGTTTCCACCTATCTTTTGAGCAGAAAGAAAAGCTAATCCAGTTGTTGCAGAAACATAAGAAAGTGATAGCTTGGAAGATAGTAGACATTAAGGGTATTAGTCCATCCTATTTCACTCACAAAATACTGATGGAGGATGAATTCAAGCTGGTAGTGCAACCACAACGAAGACTAAACCCGAAGATGAAAGATGTAGTGAAGGCTGAAGTGATAAAACTACTTGATGCAGGGATCATATATCCAATCTCGGATAGTTCTTGGGTGAGCCCAGTCCAGGTAGTACCAAAGAAAGGAGGGATGACAGTGGTCCCTAATGAAAATGATGAGCTGATTCCAACAAGAACAGTTACCGGTTGGAGGGTTTTCATAGACTACAGGAAATTGAATGATGCAACTAGGAAGGAACATTTTCCTTTACCCTTCATTGATCAGATGTTGGAGAGGTTATCCGGGCATGAGTATTACTGTTTTTTGGATGGTCTTTCATGCTATTTCCAAATTCCTATCGCCCCGAAATACCAAGAGAAAACTACATTCACCTACCCATATGGGACATTCGCATATCGAAGAATGCCATTCGGGTTGTGCAATGCACCTGTGACTTTTCAGAGGTGCATGGTGGCAATCTTTGATGAACTTGTTGAGGATATTATGGAGGTGTTTATGGATGATTTCTTGGTCTATGGCAGCTCATTTGACAGGTGTTTGGAAAATCTTGAAAGAGTCTTGATGAGATGTGAGGAAACCAACTTAGTGCTTAGCTGGGAAAAGTGTCATTTCATGGTTCAAGAGGGAATTGTGCTGGGACACAAAATTTTGAGCAAGGGCATTGAGGTGGATCGGGCTAAGGTAGACACCATTGAGAAGTTACCACCACCCACATCTGTGAAGGCCATCATAAGTTTTCTAGGACATGCGGGCTTTTATCGAAGGTTTATACGAGACTTGTCTAAGATAGCCCGTCCATTGACAAGACTCCTTGAGAAGGATGTGGATTTTGTTTTTGATGAGGAATGTTTGAGAGCATTCACAACTCTTAAGGAGAAATTGACCCATGCTCCAATCATGGTAGCTCCCAATTGGAATCTACCATTTGAACTAATGTGTGATGCAAGTGACTTTGCAGTGGGAGCAGTCTTGGGTCAACGCAAGGAGAAATACTTTTAGCCTATCTACTATGCAAGCAAGACTCTAAACACAGCTCAAGCGAATTACACAACTACAGAGAAAGAGCTTCTAGCTGTGGTTTTTGCTTTCGACAAGTTTAGATCATATGTAATCTTGTCAAAAGTGATTGTTTATACGGACCATTCGGCTTTGAGGTACTTATTTGTGAAGATTGATGCTAAGCCTAGGCTAATTCGTTGGGTTTTATTATTGCAAGAATTTGACTTAACAATTCAAGATAAGAAGGGAGCTGAAAATCTTGCAGCAGATCACCTTTCTCGCTTGGAGAATCCAACCTTGGAGAGGTTTAAAGAAGGGGACATTGATGATCTCTTCCCCGATGAGAAGTTGTATGCCATGGTAAGTGAGGTAAGTAATTTAAATTTTGAAACACCTTGGTTTGCAGATTTTGCTAATTATTTAGCTATTAGGGAACTTCCTAAGGACTTAACTTATCAAGCAAAGAAGAAATTCTTTTCTGAATTAAAGTATTATTTTTGGGAGGATCCCTTCTTGTTTAGATTATGTAAGGATCACATGATCCGACGATGTGTGGCATGGCCTGAAACAATGAACATTCTTAGTCAATGCCATGCTGGACCAGCTGGTGGTCATATGGGAGTCAATAGGACTGCTCAAAAGGTACTAGAATCAGGATTTTATTGGCGCACTTTGTTTAGAGATAGCTACGAATTTGTGAACCGCTGTGATCGTTGCCAACGGACTGGAAACATTTCATCTCATGATGAGATGCCCCAAAATGGAATTTTAGTGTGTGAAATCTTTTATGTATGGGGGATTGATTTTATGGGGCCGTTTTCGAATTCCTTTGGTAACAAATATATTCTTGTAGCTAGAGATTATGTCTCTAAATGGCCTGAAGCCCAAGCCTTGGCAACCAATGATGCTAGGGTAGTGATGATGTTTTTGAAGAAGTTGTTCTCTCGATTTGGTACACCGAAAGCAATCATTAGTGATAGGGGTACTCACTTTTGTAATGTTCAGCTTGAGAAAGTTTTCAAAAGATTAGGAGTTACACATAAGTTTGCTACTCCTTACCATCCCCAAACTAGTGGCCAAGTTGAGCACACGAATAGGGCGATTAAAAGAATTTGGGAAAAAACTATAGAGCAATCCCGAAAGGATTGGTCTGAGAAATTGGACAATGCTCTATAGGCTTTTAGGACTGCATTTAAAACTCCTTTGGGCACTATGCCGTTTAGGCTGGTATATGGAAAAGCTTGTCATTTACCTATTAAAATTGAACATAATGCATATTGGGCTATTAAACAGATTAACCTTGATCTAGCTCGTGCAGGTGAAAGGAGAAAGTTGCAGGTAAACGAGTTAGATGAGTGGAGATTGCAAGCTTATGACAATGCCAAAATGTATAAGGAGCGTACCAAGAGATGGCATGATGCTCGCATTAAGGATCGGAAAGAGTTTCAAGTGGGAGATCAGGTATTATTGTACAATTCAAGGCTTTGACTCTTTCCAGGTAAGTTAAAATCTCGATGGTCTTGTCCTTTTACTGTTAAGGAAGTTTTCCCCTACGGAGTGGTTGAGATAACTCACCCGGAAAAAGGAGATTTTAAAGTTAATGGGCACAGGGTCAAATTATACCTTGAAGGGGAAATACAGGACTTGAAGGAGGTTTTACACCTCCAAGACTAGGGAAATTTGCCCTGCCGTCCAACTAATACGACGTTAAAGAAGTGCTGGGTGGGAGACAACTCACCATTTTATTCGTTCTTTTATTTTTATGTCTTTAATTTTTGTGTTTTTGGTTTGTGTCATCATTTTGTTTTAGTTTTATACTTCTATCATTGGTTGGTGGTTTGTTTGCCTTGCATTCATTAGAATTAATGGAGGAAATTTGATTTTGAGGAGTAAATTAAGCATATTCTAGGACACGCCCGTGTCATTGGGCGTGTCATTATTTTTATCAGGCAGCAGCTACAACACGCTCAATGAATGACACGCCCGTGTCATTGAGCATGTCATTTTGAATGTGAAACAGTAGCTATGGCACGCCCAGTAACACGGGCTTGTCACTGGTCGTGCCTATAAAAAAAAAGATGGGCCAGCATGCCCAAAGAGCACGTCCAAGCTAGTGGGTGTGTCGTTCTTGGTTGTCACAGTGCATGGGACACGTTCATTGACATGCCCGTGTCAATGGGCGTGTCGTTTATTGATTCAGTACCTGTGACATGCCCATAGACCGTGTCTATGGGCATGTCGTATACACTGTCTATTATACTATAGGACACATTTCACTGGGTATGCCGACGTCTTTATATATAGAACCGAAGCCATTTTTCACGCAACTTTCAGTTTTCTTTCTCATTCTCTCAACTTTCTTGCACACCCACCAGCGTATTCACACACCCACTCACTTTAGGAGAGATTCTCACTCCCGGCTTGTATTATTTGCGTGAATTTGCTCGATTTCCATTGAATTTGCTCGTTCCACGAGATTTTTGCATTTTTCAAGTACGGAATCTCAATTTTTGTGATTTTTGTTGGATTTCTTTCATTTTTCTTTCATTTTTCGCATGAATTCCTTGTATTTTCTTGTCTTTTCCTTGAAGTTGCAAGATTTATGATGCGTTCACTTTATTTTGCTGTGTTTTTATTTATCGTAATTTTTGCGGATTAATTTTGCATTTGTTTGTTTTTTATTCCGTTTTGATTCGGCATTTGTTTATTTTTTTTTGAATTAGTTTGTGTTTGAGCTATATATTGATTGTTTCGCTTATTGGGTTCTAGTTAATCGTTATTTTTAGAAAATGGTATTGTTATTGTGGGAATTGCCGTTGTAATATCCCAATGTGTGCCCTAGAAGTTTGGATACAATTGTTGTTTGTTTGAATTATGTGTATATGTTATGTTGATAAGAAAAGAAATTGAAAAGAGAATGTTTATGTATTGTTTAAAAAGGAAAGTAATGTGTAGAGAGAAAGTGTATATGTTGGGTATATTGTTATATATATAACATATACATTAGTCAAAAGGGATGGTCAATGGAAGAGGATATTTATGTGTGATATGTGAAATTACTTTAATGGGCATATAAGTGACAAAGGTTAAGTTAAATGGATGAGGGCATTTAGGTAATTGCTTTGTTAGAATTGCTTGGTGGAGATTTAAAGAAGAAGAGAAGTTGACTTATGTTTATTTTTCTTTTCTTCTCCTTTGTGTGCCGGCTATTCAAGAGAGGAGAGAGCAAGAGAGGTGTTCTTGATGCTAGAATCAAATTGAAGGAAAAATCAAAGGTTTTGATTGGAGATTTGTGAAATTTCTTCATTTAAGGTAAGTACTCTCTTGTTTATCTTTGTCATTTTTGAAGTTATGCTTGAGGGGGATTGTGATGTGTTGAGATTATGAATAGGTGTGTTTGAGATGAGTTTATAAGTGTTGAGATTGGTTATAAGTTAAAAAGGTTGAATTGATGTTGGTGTTGGTTTGAAGATAATAAGTTAAAAGTGATGTTTGGTTTTAGGGTTTTGAAATGGTAGATGATTAAATGGATTGTTAATGTGTATATTGTGATAAATATGCAAAATAAGTGTTAAGGACTTTGATTACATCCATTTGAATGAGTTTATGTTGTGCTTAATATGTTTAAATTCAATCAAAGGAGTTTTGGCTATGTTTAGGGTTTTATACATGAGAGACACGGCCAAACCAAGGAAGAGACACGGCCAACCTAAGGTATTTTTGAGAGACACGGCCAAGTCCATGGAAATTTGGCCGTGTTGGGTATTTTTGGAGAGGACACGGCCGTGTCCCTTGCCCATGTTGGCTTCTGTTGCTTTTGTTTGAGAGGCTTTTGGTTGAGAGACACGGCCACAAGCTTGGCCGTGTCCCTTGAGTGTGTTGGTTACTGTGTTTGGTTTTTGCTCTTCTTACATGATTGAGATTGAACCTACATTTGATGATGCATATGATACTAAATGAACAAGGTTATGTATTATATACATTGTGAATCTTGTGAATGGTAATGTGTTATATGAATAATGTACTTTGTAATGTTATATCCATGATGCTATATGTAAAATGTGAAGGATATGATGAGGTAATTGATTATGTATAGCTTGATGGGAGTAGTTCTTGAAGGTGAAAGCTATAATGATCATCCAAAAAGGTATGTGCAATGCAATTTATTATGATAAATGTTTTAATAATGATTGAAATGAAATAGAGGGACATGTTGTTTAGATGACGATGAATTTAAGATACATGTGCAATGAAATTGATTATGTATGCTAGAATGATGAAGTGTATAATATGAATTGAGATAAAATGTGATGTGAAGCCATTGTGATTGGCTATGATAACTCAAATGTGATGTGAAGCCATTGTGATTGGCTATGATGATTCAATTAAAAGACATAAGGCATGTTTGCCTAATTGATGATGAGAATTGAGAATGAAATTGATAAATGAATTGTGTAGCTAATGTGTTATTCCATTTTCAGAGTTTGTTGTTGGTGGCATGCCTAATAATAGTAACAATCTCTTGAAGTTAGGTTGGCTAAGGCCTTGAAGCCTAATTGAGATGTTACAACCCTTGAAGCTAGGTTGGATTGGTTCTTGAAGCCAAGTTGGGTTGATACTTAGCATGCTTTATTCCCCTTGAAGCTTGGTTGAACCTAAATCCTTGAAGCCTAGTTGGGATAATGATAATGATAATGTGATAATAAAACCAAAGCATTAACTCTGAAAGTCGAATGGCATATTAGTGTCTTTTGGGTCCGAGTCTGTCTTTGTTGTTAATATGATATACAAATGTTGAAATAAGTGAGATCTATGGTTGACTTTGTTGGAAATGTGATTCATGCTTGGTGAATTGTGAATAATATAATGTTATGAAGTATGTTGTGTAATGTGTGTATTGATATATTGATTGTGAGTGTTAGTGATGGATTATGATTGATGAATTGTGAATAAAACAATGTTATAAAGTATGATGTGTAATGTGTATATTGATATATTGATTGTGAGTATTAATGATGGATTGTGGTTGGTGATAATGATATGTATATTATAAATGGAATTAGTCGAGATATATGAAAGGTACAATTCAAAAGGAAAAACATGATAAGATATTAATGGTATATGAAAGTGATATTTCATTATATGTTAGAATTTCTATAATGTATGTTTATATTTTATATTTGTACTACTAAGCTTTTGGGCTTAGCGCGGATGTGTAATCGCGCAGGTGACTAGGTGGAAGATATGAAGTCTGTCGTTATGCCACGAGAAGAGTAAGAGTTTGTCGAGACCAACTAGAGGGTGATGCATACATGTATAACTTTTAATTATGATGTATTTCTGACAAGAGTGTATTATATGTAAAAATGAAGTTATGATAAAGATAAGATTAATATATATATGTATGATCATTGAAAGTATAATGATTTTGTAAATGTTCTTTAAATAAATGTATTGTGGTTTGAACTCTGTTAAAGGTTTTAAAAATGTAACGAAAAGTGACATCCTTATACTTTATATACTTACTGTATATATACCAGGTGTATGTATAGTACTTATATGAAGTATCGGGGTGTTACAGCCATCATTCGAATTGGTTTGTCGCTTTTGTTGATTAAGTGTGTGTTGCTATAGGTCGATTACATTTGGTTTATATTGGCTGTTAGCATTGCCTTAATTGGGATATACATTATGCTTCATCGTTAAAATGCCGGCATTTAGGTAACTTTGTGTCAGTTTTTTATGGGTGTTTTGTATCGTGCTATACTTTTGTTGTTATTGAGGAATTTTTTTTGTTTTTTTTGCAGACAAACCGACAATGGGACCTCGCAAACAATCATCTTCCGAGCTTCCCGCCAAGCGTGCATGAGGGGAAGGCAGTTCCAGCCAACCCGCTACACATCCAACTTATAAATTCCTGGCCACCCACAAATGCCTTAGATTTTCGAATGCCGAGGAAAGGAGGCGATTCAAACTTTTCGGTAACAAAGAATGGTCCCCACCTCGTGTTTAGATTGGGATGCTATGGAATTAGCTAATATTGCAGCAGATATTCGGGAATTGATTAATCAACCAGGGTGGGACCAACTATTCTCCATCAATGAGCCTTCTTATCGAGAGCTGACACTGGAATTTTACTGCACCTTTCAGTTCTAGAAGACCAAGATTTCAATTACTAAGTCAACAATTAAATTCATACTGGGAGGATAGAGATTTAACATGAACATTAATGACCTTGGGGTGCATCCCGGGTTATATACTGAACAGGAGGTACAGACCTTTGATTATCTGAACTCCGAGGTGGATTTTGTCGAGTATGAGGTTGCTCCTCCTCGGGTTTGGCGGACCTTTGCACCCACTGCCGATAAATATCAACCCAAGGTTTCTAAGGCATCCAACTTTGAGTCTTTCCCCTACCGAGTGGTGCACAACCTATTAGTTCACACTCTTATAGCTCGGCTGAGCAGCACAAGTGTGGTAAGCTTGCGAGATCTATTTTTCTTGCATTGCATGGTACAGAAGACCCGGTGCAATGTCGCACACACCATCACACATTTTTTCTATGAGCAGTCTGAAAAGGGAGCGTCAGGTACTTTGCATGGTGGCATGTATGTCACAAGACTCGCTCATCGCCTGGGTGTGTTAGATGGCTGCCTCCCTATGACGGTGGATGGTATGCCCAATTTGTTGGTTATGGACACATTAAAGAGACTGAACCGGGAGAAGGTAGGGGCTGCAAGCAACTCTTATGGATTCAAATATACCAGAAGCAGCTCCTTCGGATATACCACCACCTCCACCGTCAGATTTTTCGGGTTCATCCACTGCCGCTGGGCCTTCGACCGCTGCTACTGGGCCTTCTTTCACTGTTGCACCTTCTTCTTCTGCTGGACCTTCTTTTTTCCAAACTCCTGCATTCCGAGATTGGCGTCAGTCAATTAATGTTGAGTGGGATGATGACAGAAAATCCACAGATTTAGAGCGTCAGATTTGTAGGATTGAAGGGAAGATAGGGAATATCGAGCTGAATCAAAATAAGATCTTAACCCAGCAGGACCAACTACAACAGTTCATACTTGACCAGACTACTTCTTTTCAAGCCCAACTGGATCACGAGATCTTGAGACGGCAATGGCTAGAGTAATCCATGTTAAATTTCTGGCAGTATCAAGGGTTTCACCCTTCGCAACCACCACCTCCACCATACCAGCCACCTGCCCCTGCTCCTGCGCCTGCACCTCATGTTGATGTCTCCGATGATGAGACAAGCGGTGACGATTCCAGCGATGCGCCGATTTTTGACTAGCCCACATTTTTATTTTATTTTATTTTATTTTCATTTCTTTGCTTATTTAATATCCTTTTTATGTTTCTTTATTTTTTATTCCATTTGGACAATTGTTATTTTCTTTACGAACTGTTTCCCTTGTTTGTTTATTTCATTTATTTATGTCTTAACCTTGTTTTTGCATTTCAGATTTTTGTTTTGAAGCAAATTCGCCTTCACCATACTCTTGGCACCGTACTCATATTTATCCATTCATGGACATGGAAGGGTAGTTTTTTCTCTCTCTTCATTATTTCTTGTTTTGCACACACATTGAGGACAATGTGTGTCTTAAGTGTGGGGGAGAGGTATACTTTCTTGATTGAGTTTTTATTATTTCATTCTTTCTATTTGATTCATTTGTCTCAATTAATTTCTGTAAATTGTTTTTGGATTTAAGTAAGCTAGATCGTTGTAATAAGTGTGAATTGAGATGGTAACCCTTTATATGTTTAATTAATTTGTGATTTCCTAAATTACAATTTCTTATTGAGGTTAACTTAGTGATCTTGATCAATTGCTGAGGATTGATTGTAATAGCTATAATTGGGTTGTGGATTGATGGAAATTGGACACATCTGAAGTTTAAAACCTTAGTTACATTTTTTAGCATGTTATAATTCCTTAGATTCTTGAGTCGGACTTAGTATAACCCTTAAGTTTCTGACCCTTGAGTTGTTTAAAAAAAATATATATATATATATAATAAATAAAAATAAATAAATAATTCTAATTAAAGGAGCTTTGAAAATTTATCCCTGTTCCACTGATTTTTACTCTTGAATTAAAACAAATGAGTTGGAATCATGAATAGTACTAGTAGCCATTTGAACGGTGATTCTGGTTGAGTAACTGGGGGTCGACATCACAAATGTTTACCTTCACGTCAAAAGGTTAGTATCAGTTCAAACAAGTCGGGCTCCTTAAAATGTATATATATGTGTATATACATTTAAATAAAAAAAAAGGGTTAGAGAACTTAAGAGAAAATTTACATTTTTTATACTTTGTTCATGGCTTTTGGATTTTCTGGGATCTTATGCTCAATTTTTTAACTCTGAATTTTTAGGTTTTAGGTCTGTGAAATTTTTGTTTTGAAACTTCTTGATTCAGCTGTTATGATTGTGAATTAGTTTTTGGTTGAGAAAGTGGGGTTTTTTTATTCGAGTATTGTCGAAACTTTTCTTTTCTTTTTGAATATAGAAGGGGTCCGTCATTTCTACTTATTATAATGATTTAGTTTGCTTGAGGACAAACAAAAACTCAAGTGTTGGGGAATTTGATAAGTGCACAATTGATGATATTTTATTCCTATTTCTTAATATGATTATTATACAATTGAGTTTAATTTGTTTGTTCAAGTGTTTTTTAGGGTTTATTTCAGGAATTCTCTGTATTTTGAGGCTTATGGTTAGTTTGGAGGAATTACGGATGAAAGTATAAGAAAAGAGAAAATTCATCAATAGACACGCCCATGGACATGGGCGTGTCAATGGACGTGCCCTTGATACTACATACAGAAGCATTTACACTCCCAGTGACATGGGCGTGTCACCGAGCGTGCCTTTTGCAATGTTTCACAGTAGCTGCGACATGCCCAGTGACATGGGCGTGTCACTGGACGTGTCTTATATTCAAAATCCCAGTGGCAATGACACGCCCAATGACATTGGCGTGTCAGGCGAAATTATCTGCACTATAAAAGTTGTGCTGAAGCACGAATTAAAGAGGCGAATTTCATTTTTTATAACCTAGAGCCGACTTCTAAAGCAAGGAGGAGAGTTTTGGAGCTGAGATTGAGGGTGAAGACATACTCTAAACAAGATATAAACCAAGATTCAAGGATTCAAGTGAAGATATACGAATTATTCGCAATGGATTGTTTGGATTCTTTTTCTTATTTCCCTTGTTCTGGTTTTCTGATTTCAAATATGAACTAACTTATTCTCTATCTAGATATTGATGAACCCTAGCTTTATTGTATGGATTGAATAATTTTATTTAATTTAATCATTTGATTGAGTTATTTTATTCTTATGATGCTTAATGATTTATTTCCAATTAATAAAAGCATGCTTATTGATTGGATGCAATTTTCATATTATTGACTTGAGAAAGCTTGATATGGATTGAATACTCATAAGGATTGAGGATTGATTGGAGTACTAGAGATAGACTTACAAGATCCTTTGGTTTATAATTCCTTATTCTTAATGCAAGATCTATTTAATTATGTTTGAGAAGAGATTCCAGCATTATACTTAGTGATTAGGGATAAATTCGTTTGAGAAAGGTTTTAGTCTAATTTAGAGGAATACCAATTCAACTCTATTATTTGGTTTAATTGAATTGATTTTCATAAATATAATTGTGGCTAGGGGGATTCAATATCTGGATAGTATTCTCACTATCAATCAATTCATTCAACACTCAATTTCTCTCTATTTTCAATTATTAAGTTAATTATATTTAATTACGAAACTTCACAAAACTATTGATTTGCTAAACAGCAGTTAAAATTTGCACTAGTACTTGACCTTGTCCCCAGTGGAATGATAACTCACTCACTACTTTATTACTTGAGCGACCCGTGCATTTGCGGTATTGCAATAGCATAGGTTCCTGCTGTCACCACTCATCATAAATAAATCATTCATCAAAGATATTAAACAATCAAAATATATAATAAACATTCATCCATGATAAATTAAATAAATCAAGCATTGAAAATAAATCAAAGCATATAATGAACTACACAATCAAATCTAAAAATAAGTAAAGATACAAATTAGGGTTTACTGTTTCTATTTAAAGTTCATTAATTAATATTTAGGGTTTTGAGATTTTAGTATTATTATAATTATTTGTTTAGGCTACTGTAAGCTTTAAGAGAATTAAAATGGATTAGGGTTTCATGAATCAAATTAGGGTTTAAGGGTAACATTATGAAATTAGGGTTTTAGAATATTAAAACATTAGGTTTATAGCTCTTGTTTACTGTATTGTTGTTTTGGACTTACTGTATTGAGTTTGAATGTTTAGGTTTATAAGGTTTTAAGGTTTTAGGGATTAGGGTTTAGGAAAACTAGGGTTTACGTATTAGTTTTGAGGGAATTAGGGTTTAGGAAAACTTAGGGTTTAGATTTACTGGTCTGGGGGTTTACTGTTTTGGTTTTGGAGTTAAAGAAAATAGTTTAGTTTTATAAAGTGATTATGATTTTTTAGAAACTGTAAAGTGAGTTTAGAGCTTGGATATTTAACAAAACATTTGGAAATTTTGGAAAAGAGTTAGAGGAAAATAGTTTAGGGTCTTTTTAAAGTTTTGGAAATAAACACAATGATTTAAGGTTTTTTGGAAACAAAAGAAACGAATTAGGGATTTTAAGGTATTTGGAAACAAAAGAAATCATTTAGGGTTTTTGAATCGAAGATCAAGTTGTTACATATTCAAAGATCAAAGTTTTGTATGTATATTATTATGAATCAAAGAAACAAAGCTATGAGCAGTTTATGATTAAGGATCAAACCTGCATAGTTGGTTCCACCAAAATTAACTTCTAGATGAACGGAGACAAAGGCAGTGTGGCTACCTTTGATAAATTGTTGATTGCTTGCTTGTTGCTCCTCTCCAATCTGAAGTCCCAAATTTCAGTCCCTCGTCCAAAGTCCTCTTGTTAATCCTTTTTTTCCCTCCCCCTTTCTGGTCCTTTAAAGTGTTATTTATAGGAAAATTTATATGATTAATCTTAATTGTTTAAGAAAACTAAAATTCATTAGGAAAAGGAACCGAAACCAAATAGAATCTGGTTTCGAAAAAAATTGCGTTGAAAAATTTTGCTATCAAAAAACTGCTGCGGGCCGCGAGGAAATTTGCGAGAAACTGTGTGGAAAATTCCGAGCTGGGGGCAGCCAGCCAATTTCGCCCCAGGAAATTCCTGCGGCGAAATGGATTTGGCCATTTCCTGCGGGCGAAAATGGCCTTGGCCAATTACTTTCGGCGACGAATTTTTTCGTCGCCGATTTTTATTTTTATTTTTATTTTGGTTTATTTATTTATTATTTTTATTTATTATTTTTTATTTTATTAAAACTTATAAAAATAAATACTAAAATAAATATTATTTAATTAAAATACCACAAAAATTATTTTAGACTATATAAAATATAGTGGACCGGACTGGGTCAAAAATTAAGGTCTACACCAACTCAAAGGATGTTGCATACATGTATAAATTTTTGACATTGTATACTTTGGTTTTGTATATTTTAAACATATCATATATATATTAAATAAATTTTGGGAAAAGTTTATGTGTTGAATGTTATGTATGTGTATTTAAATATTATAATATCTAATGGAGAAATGATGAAATTTATAATAAAAAAAAATTATGTCGGGAGTGTGTTGCCGATGCAGATTGCATTTTTATTGAATTTGGAGAAATATTAAGTTTACGAACAAAAACTATGGCGGATTTTTCTAAGAGACTTTTCTTCAAAATTTGTATTTTTAGTGACTAAATTGCACAATTTTTGTATTTATTTATCTATTAAAGTACAATTTTGAGAATTTAAATATTTTCTTATAATTGTGGAAATTTTGATAAGGCTAAAACTGTGACACTCTGGTATTCTATATGTGTATTTTACAATTACAAGTTGTATGTATTGTATATATATAGGGTATAACGGTGTTACAAGCCATATACTATCATAATTTTGTGGTTCTGCAGCTTTCATATTGGCCATTTGGTACTCTATAAGAACCCTATGAGCTCTGTCTATAATGTGCTGCTTTGAAGATAGACTTCTTAAGTGTAGAATCTAATTGCATTCCACCCACACCACCCACATACTCCACAGCACCATGCCAAACAGCAATAAACTTTTGCATCTATTTGTCCTTTGATTTTCTGAAACCAAGTGAAATAGGACATCTCATGGAAGGCTTAAATTTGCATTCCAAGGGGTGATAACAACCAAATAACTCTACCCATTTCACAATCTTGGAAGAGGTGCACTATGGACTCAAAGCTCAGCCCATGTTGAACACAAAATGGGTCAATCTAACTCTACGATTTAAAGTTGCTTTGCTAGGTAGGATTTCATGAAGCCACCTCCACAATAACGTCTGAACTTTTGGTGCAACATTGAGATTCCAAATACATCTCTAGATTCAAAAGAATCAGAGGATGACAATGCCATCTAACCATTATTCAAAAGTTGGATAGAAATGTGGTAACCACTCCTGATCAAGTATTCTCCATCCTTTGTAAATCCCCAAAACTGAGTATCATCTAGGAATCTATGGCTAATTTGTAAATCCCCAAAACTGAATATCATCTAGGATTCTATGGCTAAGTAGTATTGATAGTACGCAGTCGACTTCATGGGGATGACATCCTACCTCCAACATCCCAACTGGAAATCATTGAGCTTACTAACTCTTGCTTCTAACTCCAAGTACAACAGGGCTAAAGGATGAGGCCAGAACTTGTTTGGAAGCTAGTTATCATGACATATTTTAACAGCTAGCCCATTCCCAACACACCAACCACCACTTTTTCTAAAATATATCAAGCACTTAAGATGTTTTGCCACACATGGCTGGGTCTATACCATAAAGAAGCTTCCAATAAAACTTTTCCTTCGATAGTATTTGGCTTTCAATACTTGGACACAAAGTGAATCTTTATCCTTCAACCTTTTTTAGCTAAAAGTGCGTTATTAAAGCTAACTAGATTCTTGATGCCTAAACTGCCATTGCACTTTTTCATGCACAACAACTCCCACTGTAACCAATGAATTTTCTTCTCATTAGAAGCACTACCCCACCTAAACCTACTTATTATGGATTAAATTTCACTGAGTATAGTGGTAAGGAGTGAAAAACAACTCATTAGATAAGTAGGAATAGATTGAGCTATAGATTTGATAAGTACTTCATTGCTTGTAGTAGATATGAGCTTCTCTTTCCACCCTCTTAACTTCTTAACAATTTTATATCTTAGTGGGGCAAAAATAACTTTCTTTAATCTTCCTATAATTGTAAGGAGACTTAAGTATTTTGAAGGGTTGTCACCCTTATAAACTCCAAGCTCATATATAATTTGTTCTTTTGTAGCTTCAGGAAACTCTTGTTAAAGAAAAGTGTTGACTTCTCAAAATTAATCTTTTGGTCTGACTCCATCTCATGTTGCTGCAAAATTAAGAACAAGAGCAGTCACATCAAACCCAACAATATGCCAAAACTTTTTGGAAAAATAAGGATGACATGCCTTTTGATCTAGAAGATTTGTTTAGGTGCATCTGATGAAGAGCAGCCATCAGAGGAGAAAGGGTTCTCTAAAAATTGCACAAGGTCCAGTGAAAGGGAAGACTCAATAGCCCTCAACCGAGTGAGAAAACTCTTTTGGCTCATTACTTGAAAAAAAAAATTGAGTATGAGGCCTTGCCCAAGCTTGATACGGCCTGCTACAGAAATTGGGAGCCAAAATGCTCATTGGGGCTTAGTCTCACGTGATACCACTTCGTACAGTCTCCAACCAATTCGGTATGCACGAGTTTAGGATTATCTTTTATTTTGAAAAGATTTGTTTCTTTTTATTTTTAAAAGAAACTCTCCTTTTGTTTTAAAAAGGAATGATGACTTTTGTTTTGAAAAGCAAAGATTGGAGAGTCGCCATCTTAGTTTATTTTATTTGAAAAAATTAAGAGAAAACCCATTGTATCAACTCCATTAAATTAAGTTGATTTTTACCCAAAAGGATAATAGTCCAAAACTAATCATGATGGGTCACGGGCTAAGTTTTCTAAACCAATTTTAAAAAAAATGATTTTTTCTCTCTTTGATTGATCTTAGCCTTCCAAATTAAGAAAAAAAATGTAATTTTTATGGATTATGTAATAAGTAATTATGAATGATATCAATATGATGCATGAACAATTAATAATATGACATCCATAAATGCAGTACAAGAAGATAAATATTACAACTCCATCTAAATAATAATTCCAGAGGAGCTTCAACTCTAGCCCTTATGGGTTTAAGGTTGAGCAAAAGTCCTCAACTAATTGATTAACTCAAAGGAAAGGAAAAGAAGAAAAAAGAGATATAATCATAAAGACATCCATTGCAAAACTCACCAATTTGCAATGGAGCCCAAATTATTAAAAGAGAGAGAGAGAGAGAGAGAGAGAGAGAGAGAGAGAGAGAGAGAGAGAGAGAAAGAATAATAACAATAATAACGAAAATAACAAATAATAATGGAAAGAAAATCAAAATAGGAGGGCCAGTTGGTTGTTTAGGTGAGGGCTCGCTACTTGGAGTAATATTCTGAGTATGTCTAATTATCCCTTTTGAATAGAAATCAGAGTCATAAATAGTTCGTGCCCCAAAAGGGCTTTTAGTTAACCAATTTTAGTTCATTAATTACCGAATTAAAACTGAGATAGGGAAAAGAATGCAATACCTTAGGTAGTTGCTTTTTCTTGATGAAAGATTGGAGGGCTTTACTGCTTCAAAGCTCCACTTGTGTGGGAAAATTCAATGAAATTAATTAATTACGTTGCAGGAAATTAATTCTAATAAAAAGAAATTTGAGAATGTTAATTAATTCATGTCATGAGTGCAATTTGACAGTGTTGCCAAGTCTAAAATTCTCATCCCTGCTTATAAGAATAGAGGACCTCTATTTATAATAGTTGAAAATATTGTTCGACTGACGCGTGATGCAGACAGCAATGTTTAACATGACCATCTGCCAAGTTGCATCTGTGAGAAGAAGCGGGCTTGGCGAGGCGTCTGCATCTGGTACGACCCCTTTTTAATGCAGAAAATGCAAATGCACTTTTTTCTAATTTTATGATTCTAATTTTCCTAATTTCTTAAATTAGGTGTAAAATTAGGGATTCACATAGAGTAATAACTAAAGACCATATCTTTTATCTCCTCATTACCCTCCCTCCAATTCCCATTTTCATGCCTCAAATCCTTGATATAATTTCTCTTTTCTGTCTCTGTCCCCTTAATGTGAAAAGGAATTTTTATCACCATCCTGCAACTATATAGTACGTGACCGTTGATGCCACTTTGTTTCTTCCTTTTCCAACAAAGAGGTAATAGAGTTTCTTAAGCTTTCTATTTGACTATCCTTCTCCTTGAAGTTCCTTTCTTGTAATGTAAAGAGCTGGTAATTTGTATTTCTATTTTACTTAATGATATTGCCAAACCTACTTTCTTTCCCACTCAATCATTCTTTTTGCGCAACACTCAATCTTAGCTGTATTATAGCTTCTCCGTTCCATATTACAATCCCTCCAACAGTCTTGACAACCTCTTTGCAACTCTTCTCTTTCAGCCACATCTCTTCAAATCTGAAGACTTTTTTTCTTTATATAACTCCTATCCTAAGGCACATCCAGCATTAGGAGAAATGGTGCATGATTAGAAGACATTTTGTTCAGATGATTTACCCCAGCATTTGGAAATAAGCATCTCCATCTTTCATCCCTCAAAAAATTATCCAAATGTTCTTGAATATTAGCCTCACCTTGCCTATTATTAATTCAAGTAAACGGGTATCTTATATAGCTCAAGTGATACGACTTGCATTGATCAATGGTCTCCCTAAAGCAATTCATTGATCTACTCCCTCCAGTTCTACCACCCTTTTTGTCTTCTACAAACATAATCTCATTAAATTCGTCAAAGCACAACCATGATAGAGATGACCCCCTAGATAAATTCTCAAATAAATCCCACATTTTCTATTTTAACTCTCCTTCTAGCCATCCATATAGTCTCATTCTCTCTCCACCTACTATTATCTCGGCCAACCATTTCAAAATCAATAATTTTTTTCCCCAAAACCCATTATCTGCACCTGAAAATTCTTCCTCCAAAATAATTCCAAGCCACCTTTTTGTCCATTAGCATCAACTCCCAAGCAATGAAAATCTGCCAGTGAATGTTTAATACCTCTAACGAGGAATTTTAAGTGTGCAAACCGTCCAAGGATACCCTAGCCCCTGGAGGTTCTAGTTTAAAACTTTTATACTAATTAATTATACGTGTTAATATGGTCAATCAATGTTTAATATTTTCTAAGAAAAATTTTCATTAATCAGTAATAATAAAGGAATGAATTATTATTATTATTTTATTTTTATTTTTAGGTATTTTTTAAAAAATGATAAAAATATCACTTTTTGACGAATTATAGTTAAATAATAATAACACCACTAGACAAGTGAGTTGATTACTATGTTTGACAATATATAATCTTTTTATCTTAAAAAAAATTAAAAAAATATAATATGTAAATTTAATTTCTTATAACATATTCCTATTTGATATGATCAAGGATTTTTTTTAAATTAAAATTTATATGAAATGACTAGAATGCCCTTAAAAAGGAAAAGGAAAAAAGTAATTTCCTTTTCTTCATTTTCCAACAAACTAAACAAACAAATCAGATGAAATTTAATTTTCTCATGAGCTAATCAAGTAATAATAATAAGATAAAAGTTGCAAAATTAATAAAAAAAAAATCTTAGCTACATAATTTCAAATTTTTTTACTTCTAAAATTCTATGGATATGTATACTTTTTTGCAAGAAAACTGATAAAAAATAATAGTCACTTTTTATTTTTTTGATATTCATTTAATGAATTTAATATGAACACTAACAAACATAAATTTGATACCAAAAGTAAATTCTGTAATTCTAATTCAACTATCAATTAAAACAACTAACATAAAAAAGAAAAGTTCACTTTAATGAAATAAATAAACACGCTATTGAAGGGAAAATAAAAGAAAGGAAGGAAAAAATAAGATTTGCTTAAGAAAAGAATAAATATGAACATTATTAAATAAAAAAACTAGAAGAATGAAAAATATATAAATAATTCTTGGCTGGATAAAATAGCGAATAGGAAAAACTTTTAGAGAAAATGAGTAGCATAACTGTTATGATCTCTCAAAGATTCTTTGTAGAAATTGTTTTACATGATATAGAAATAAAACAATAATTTATTAAAAAAATAAACAACATAGATTTTGTTAGAGTTTGTTTAAATAGAAAATAAAATTTTTTTTTTTACAATTATTAGTTATATCCTAAATGAAAGGATATATCTTAATGAAGGAATATGTCTTTTCATTTAATAACTACTTATAACTACTATTACATAACTTCACAGTTAGTTATTTGTTTATAAAATTTAAAAATTCCTACAGCCCCTTCATTCAATATAATATCCCCATTTTGGTGTATGATAGAACAATTGATGTGGAGGATTAAATAGGTAAGATGGCAATAGAGAAATACAAGATAAGCTTATTGTGGATATGATATATATATATATATATATATATATATTACACAATTGAGATATACATGAGATATATAAGACATATATATATACATAAAATATACCACGCATACAAATAAATTATAAAGTGGTGGTGGAAAAGGTGATGATGATGATGATAATAATAATAATAATAATAATAATAATAATAATAATAATAATAATAATAATAATAAAGAAAAGTCAAATAATGAAGAAAGATGATTGGTGGATTGATATTTTAATTAATTATTAATTATAAGGGATAAAGATGAGAAGTAAATGAGGAATATATATATATGTTTCTTCTTCTTCTTCTTCTTCAATGTATGCCATAGAAGAGAGGGTGAGAAGAGTGTTAGGTTCTCTTATACATCAAATTTTACAAGAGAATCAAAAGGATTTAAGAAGGTTTTGAAGGTTTATTGAGGAAATCAAGTAAGTATTCTTTATTAAGCTTGTTTTTAATTGATTTTAAGAGTATGTTTGAATTGGCTAGTGAGAGGAAATGGTGGTTAATTGAGAGAGAAGATAGTTATGATATGATTTGGATATATATGTGTTGGTTTGATAAATAATTAATGGAAAGGAACCTAAATGATGAACTAGGGTTTTGATGTTGAATATGTATGATTAAGGTTTGTCATGGAGATTGATATAATTGTATAAATGAGTTGTTTTATTGTTAAATTGATGTATATATGATGAATTGATGATTATATGTTGGAAATAGTGATGGATAGTTAAAATTGGGAAAAAAGGGTATTAAAGAAAGGAATAATGGTTTTATAGAGTATGGATTGGAAATGGACTAATTAATGAATAATTATATAGAGTATGTGGATGATTATATAATGAATGATGTGATGATTGTTGTTGGATTATGTGTTTAGGCCAAGATAGATCAAGTGGAGAAGAGTAGAATTTTATTAAAGATTAAGCTTAGAAGTTAGCCAAGGTTAGTACATTCTTTAATAACATTTAATTTAATTGTTTATGCTTGGTATTATACATATTGGAATACTTTAAAGAATGAAGAATGTGACTCATGAATATGTAATGTGATTGAGAAATGGTAAATGGGATACAATGTGAGGTGATCATGAAATCATGGTAAAATGTGAAACCATGAAAATATGGGAAAGATAATGTGAGTTGATAATTAAGAGGAAAAAGGTATAATGTTGATGTGTATGTTTGCTCTACACAATTACTTGTTCCAAAAAATTGATGTTGGTGTGGTATATGTCGATAGACCTGAGCAGAGCTAGGTATTGAGAATGAGTTTGACCTGAGCATAGCTAGGTCATGAGTTTAATTAAGATTGAATATAAGCCTGAGCAGAGCTAGGCCTTGATCCAAGCAGAGTTGGTTCATGAAACTTATGCAGTGATAGCCCAAATCAATTGTTCTAGAACACGATAATTGTATAGAGAATTTTTGGGGCTCATGAAAATTTTGTGATGATGTGTGTGATGCAATGTCACAATATGTGTGTTTGTTGTGAGGTTTGATATTTATATATACATATTAAATTAATGAGTATTATGTGGTAATGTTATTGAATAACAAAATGAGTTTGAGAATGAGTAAATGAATATTAAATTAATATATAATATAATGGTATTAAATAATTTACAAATCAATGTATGTACAATCATGAGTAAAGTTATCTAGAATTTACCACTAAGCTATATGCTTAGTACGGTAGTATGTATCGCGTAGGTGTTAGAAGTACAGACCAGGGTGATCCGGACTATGATTGAAAATTGGAGATTTTGTGTGCCATGAGACCAACTTAGAAGGTAACATACATGAACAATATTTTTTGTGGATATATACTTTGGATTTGTATAATCTAAATATACCATATGTATATTAAGTAAGTTTTGAAATGTTGTGCATATGTAACATATTTGAGATAATGATGTTATTATATATGAAGTTTTTGGATGTAAATTTGATGAAGTAATGATTTGGAGAATTTTGTGGAAATATTATTTTGGGAGTGAAATTTCCTTATACAAGTTGTGTTGTTCAATTTTAGGAATATTGAAATTACAGACAATACTCTGGCAAAATTTTTCCAGAGAATTTCTTTTATAAATTTATAAATCATTTTTAATATTAAAGTCAGAGTTTTTATATATAATTATTGTAGTACCTTGGTATTCAAAATATATATTTTACATATACGAGATATATGTATTATATGTATTTAGGGTATAAGGGTTTTGCATTCAACTTTTTTAATCTTCTAAAGTTGTCTTTCTTAAAAAAATTATTACTAAAAGATCAATACAATTTCCTTGTTGAATTTCTCCACTATTTGCTTAGTATAGAAATTCTTAATGCTTGTCTTATTCACTAAAACTATTCGTACAATCCCATAGCAATCTCAAGAAGGAGAGGGAATAAATATCACTTTTAGGAAAGTGTTATTCGATCGGATTCAAACCTATACTTCTATTTTTCTTTTCAATATTTTTCTAAGAATCTAAAAAGCGATACATGACCATGGAGGTTCACACAATCAAAATGATGAACAAAGATTTTGTTCGTCTTGACTATTTTAATGGCAATAATTTTACAAGATGGAATGACAAATTGGTTTTCATGCTTACCGCCTTAAATATCTAGTATATACTTGATCACAATCTTCTTCCAATTCGTTCACCAAAAGGTGATGATTCCGAGGAACTAATGGCACAAAGGAAGAAGGGAGAGAAAGATAAATTATATGTAGAGGCCACATTCTCAATGCTCTATCCGATTGTCTTTATGATCTCTACACCATTGAACCTTCAGCTATCAAAATTTGGTAAATGCTAAAATTTAAATACAAAGTTGAAGAGCAAGGTACAAAAAAATTCCTAGTTTCTAAGTATTTTAAGTACAAGTTTAATGATAGCATGCCTATTTTTGCACAAGTGCATGCATTATAGGTTATAATAAACCAACTCAGGGCTAAATATTTTGAACTTCCTAAATCTTTTTAAGTTGGTGCAATTATATCGAAATTGCCATCATATTTGAAATGATATAGGAAGAAACTTCTTCATGATTCCAAAGAATATACTTTGGAAGAATAACAAAAAGGCCTTCTTATCAAAGAGGAATTAAGGGTGAGGGATCAAAATGAAAATTCTTATGATGGTAACAATAAGGCCAATATGGTGAACAAGCCCTCAAATAATTCCAATAAAGGAAAAAGAAGCAAAGGAAATTATCTTGGTCCTAAAAAGGATAAAAAGAAATTCAAGAACTCAAAGAAAGGAGATTACTTTGTGTGTGGAAAAACTAGGCATTATGCAAGAGAATGCATATTTAAGAAAACCCAAAACCAATAGTTAATTCATTAATATGATGAGATCATTGCTACCATAAGTGAAATTAATGTTATTCAAGGAAAATTTCTTATTGGTGGAATGACACATGTGCTACCATCATGTTTGCTATGATAAATCCCTCTTCAAGACTTACAAAGAAGTGGATGATGGACAATAATTCCAAATGGGAAATGAAGGAAGGTCCAAAGTACTTGGCAAGGGAAATGTTGAACTTGTTTTTTCTTTGAGCAAGAAGGTGACTCTCACTAATGCTTTACATATGAATAGAAATCTTGTTAGTGGGGACTTACTAGGCAAACTGGGTATTAAATTTGTATTTAAATCAAAAAAATTAATTTTATCTTAAAATGATTCTTTGTTGGAAAAGGCTATTCTACTAATGGAATAGTTAAGTTTCCTATTGTAATTGATAATTCTATTAATAAAAGTGATGCTTCTCTTTATATGCTTGATTCTATTTCTTTATTGCATTTTAGATTGGCACATGTTGGTCTAAGCACTATGAACAAATATTTAAAAGTAGTTTGATTTCATGTGATATAAATGATTTAAAAAAAGTGAATTATGTGTTAAATCTAAAATGAATAAGAAACCATTTAAAAATGTTAAAAAAAATTCTAAATTATTAGATTTAATACATTTAGACATATATGAATTAAATGGCATATTAGCTACAGAAGGTAATAGGTATTTTATAATATTTATAGATGATTGTTCAAGGTATACTTATGTAGATTTATTGAAATATAAAGATGAAGTTTTTAATGCATTTAAGAATTATAATGTTGAAGTAGAGATTCAATTAGGAATGAAAATTAAAATTTTAAAAGGTGATAGAGCAAGAGAATACTTTCCTAAAGAAAATAATGTTGTTTGTGAAGAAAGTTGAATTATTCATGAATGTTTAACTCCTTGAAATCCTCAATAGAACGGATTAGCAGAAATAAAAAATAGGACTTATTTGGAAATGGTTAATGCTTTGTTGTCACATGTTGAATTGTCATTTAACTTACAGGGTGAAGCACTTCTTGCTACTTGTCATATATTAAATAGGACTCCTATGAAGAAAAATCAAATCTCTCCATATGAATTATGGAAAGAAAAGAAACCCAATATACAATATTTTAAAGGGTAGGGGTTTTATGCATATTACAGGAATAATGATTTGAATATGACCAAGTTGGCTCCTATAGGAATCAAGTGTGCATTTGTAGGTTATATTGCAAATAGAAAAACTTATCAACTTTTAAATTTAGAATCCAATGTCATTATTAAATCTAGAGATGTGGAGATTTTTTAGCATCTTCTGACTTCAGGTAAAAGAGCTCAATCCTTAACTAGTAATGTAACACTAGAAGAGACATCTTAATAGGTTATTAAGCAACCTAATTCACAAGAGGTTGATGAGCAACCTAGTGAACTAAGAAGGAGCACTAAAGTGCTTTAGTCAAAAGAGATTGACTCTCAATATTTTTCTTTTTATCTTGTTAAAGATAATAGAGATACAATTGTGAGTACAATCCCAATTATTCTTTAGGTGGAAGATATTCCTAAAACTTATAATGAAGCAATGGCTTCTAGAGATACACCTTTTTTGAAAGAGCTTGTCAAGATGAAATAGATTTAATAATGTCCAACTTCCAAATCTATAGGTTGTAAGCGGATGTTTCAAGAAAAAGTACCATACTAATAGAGCTTACATACTTATAAAGCTAGGTTGGTAGCTAAAGGCTTTCAACAAAAGCAAGGTATTTATTGTTTTGATACATATGCACCAATAGCAAGAATTACTTCTATCCAACTTATGTTTGCTTTTGCATCAATCTATGATCCACATTTGCATCAAATGGATGTTAAAATGGCCTTCTTAAATGGAGATCTTGATGAGGAGGTTTATATGAAATAACTGTTACGCTCGAATTAAGTACTACTACGAAGCGACACTCGCAAGTATACGAGGTAATTGTAGCAACGATGATTGCCCCAAGGTCGTCTCACAAGGAAGGTGTTGTTCATAATAATTTGATTAAAGCAATTAATTTAAAGGATGGGAATGTGGTGTTTGCAATATTGGTGAAATTATAACAAAAGTAAAATAGCAAGTGAATGATTAACAGTGTGCTTAGAATTGGTTTAGTTCTTGGAAAGATACCTAGGGTTGTATATCAATTCAATCAAAGCTTAATTCTCAAATATTCCATTAACATAACCTTGTAATTTAATTTATTCCATGAGTTTAATTAGTCAATTACCAATTCATTAGTTTTCACATTCATGAATTAACAACAACCAATTATTTTACATTTGCAAATTATTGAAACCCTAGAACTTATATTTCTAATTCATTCATAGGGTGGATGATTATATAGTTCCGATATCAAATTTCACCTCTCGGTCCGTCATCCAATATTAAAAGATTAAAAGGTAGCTAATCTATTAACCTAACATTTAATCCAATACAATCAACCATCAACAAGGTATATTAATGGAAATATCAAATCAAGGCATTCAATCAAATCTACTACAAACCCTAGGCATGGGTAATTTAGCTCAACATTATTAAATTAAAACAAATATTCATCTCAATAC
This sequence comes from Garcia nutans, assembly GCA_947685225.1. Classification (NCBI taxonomy): domain Eukaryota; kingdom Viridiplantae; phylum Streptophyta; class Magnoliopsida; order Malpighiales; family Euphorbiaceae; genus Garcia; species Garcia nutans. The sequence continues at coordinate 27,949,921 of CANTUV010000045.1, forward strand.
AAATCAAATCACAATTGTCCATTGAAATATTAATGATCATAATAAAACAACAATAATATAGAAATGAATTAAAAGAGAGAACATAAAAATCCCTTTGAAGATACTAAGAGTAGGACTACTAGTCTCCCTCCTAGCTCCACTTTGATGTTGATGAAGAACTCAAGCCCTCTTCAATTGATGATTCTACCTTTTAAAGATGGAATGGAGCTTTCTTAAGTCACCAAAACTTCAATGAAGCTTTCTTCAAACACCAATCATCAAGAGCTTGTTAACCCAATTTATCCTAAAGAACCAAGTTGAAGTGTTGTCTATGGAAGATGGAGAAGATGGAAATGGAGGATGAGGAAGAGAATGGTGTCTTCTTCTCTAAGAAGGAGAAGAATGGAATTGAATTGGAGAGTGTCACCCTCTCCAAAATCGTGTCTCTCTTTCTCCCTTCCTCTCCTTTTAATTCTTTCAAAACACCAAGAGTGATTGCCAACTCACCACACTCCCTCTTGTCTCCCTCTTTTTCCTTTGTTTAACATTTTTTCCATAATTTCATCCATCTTTCACTCATTTTTATTATTTCTTTTCAAAAGATAATGCACATTGTCCCCCACTTGTCCACACCTTGTGCAAAATAATTCAAACATATCAAGGGTGATCAAGGGTGACATGGCCAAGCTCCTGGTCGTGTCTCTCAATTTTCTTGGGACACGGCCAAGCTTGCTGGCCTTGTCCATTGCTGCCCTTCCTTCTTTCTTTCTTTTTAAGAAGTGACATGGCCAAGCTCTTGGTTGTGTCATGTGACACGGCCAGTGGCTTGGCCATGTCTCCTGCCAGTGTCTCCTTATGCCTTCTTTCTTTTCTTTCTTCTCAAGAGGTGACACAGCTAAGCTCCTGGCCGTGTCATATGAAACGGCCAGTGGCTTGGCCATGTCTCTTGCCAGTGTCTCCTTCTGCCTTCTTTCTTTTCTTTCTTTGGATTTTTGCACTTTAGGTGAGACACGGCTAGTGGCTTGGCCGTGTCTCCTGCCCGTGTCAGTCTCTGCCTCTATTTCTTTGGGGGACACGGCCAAGCCAACTTGACTTGGCCATGTCTCTTGTTTGCTCCTTGCCTTAGTGAGTGACACGGTCGAGCTTGCTTTGACTTGGCCGTGTCTTGCTTGATTCATACTCTTCCATCATTGTTTTGATCCATCCAAAGGAGTTTTTGCACTTTAACCTAAAACCAACATTTCAAATAAACTTTAAACACAAATCAAATGAAAAATTAACTAAAAACAAATAATATTTCTTTAAAAATACAATCATAAATGATCTAAACAAATACCCCACACTTAATTCCTTGCTTGTCCCCAAGCAAGGTTAAAATCAAAACAAACTAAATAAGAAAATTTTAGTTAAGTTCAAGAGTTATAAGGATGTATCAAGACTTCCCTTTTCCTAAATCTGCAACCAATATCAAATTGAACAAAATTGATACCCATGCAATTTAGTGGCTTTCCATGCATAACCAATGTTGTCACTCCCTCACCAACTCTTAAAAGTGTTTGATCATGGTGGTGTTTACACTCATAACAATCAATGAAAGATTATTGCCATAGGCTTGCTTATCAGTCAAATCTCCACCACCTAATTATAATCAAGCATCAATCATAAGGTCTTTCTTTGGGTTGTAATGGGGTTAAGGTAAAGGCATGACATTTAGGAAATGTGAGCTTCTTCATTAAGTTCAAAAGCACTTCGGGAATGAAGTAACCGATCATATATATACCCCAACAATTCCAAAACACCTTCCACTCACCTACCACATGACATTTAAGAACTCACTTATTAAATTTTGCAATGATTATTCCCAAACTTATTCCAACCCTACGAAAAAGAACAACTTCTTTTATTATTTTGTTTTATTTTTATTTATTTATTATTTATTTATTTTTGTTTTTTAAGTAGGGTTTGCAACTAAAGAAGATAATAATTTATAATTTTGAACCCACTAAATTTAACCCCACACTTTATTTAACACAACACTCAATCATAAAAGCTCTTAAAATGCTATTGGCCTAATGCAAGGGTAATAGTTAAAATGACATGGTTCAAGCTAATGGTGTTGTGAAAAAGAAAGAAAAGGAAAAATGAAATAAGCTCAAAGTTGGCGAACTAAGGTTGGATATAAGGTTGGTCTATTTAAGCCAAAATGGGTTCACCTAATTACCTTAATCATATTGATGCCTAATTGAAATTTTTATGTAGTCTCAAAATGCATGTCAAAGAAAGTTCTAGCAATTCATTGATCAAAGATGTTTACACAAAAAAGAATAATAAGTTGATGGCTCAATTCCTCACTAGTCTAAAGGCAATGCAAGGAAAAAACATCAAAATTGACAATAAGCACCAATTCTAATCAATTCTCAAATTCATGCTTCAAATATTCAAAAGTCATCTATCAACAATTTTATAACAATTAAACTCTTCAAAATTCATTTATTCAAAGAAAAACATTAACTAAACTTAAACAAAGATAAATTAAAAGTAAAAACATAAACTGCACCTCACACTTAAAGATTCACATTGTCCCCAATGTGAGGATGCATAAATTAAAAGAGAGAGTTCAGATGAAACCTAATTTCCATCATTCCCATATGCGATATGAAGTGCTCCTTCCATCCTTAATGCAATTAATGCCCATGTTTAAGAAGATGAATAGCATGCAAATCCGAAAGATACCCAGTGTATAGCAAAACCTAGGTAGCATCCTTTAAAGAGCAATTGTCCAAAGGAAACATGTGAAGGTTATCTTGTGGTGATCCTCCAATGCTATAGGAATTTGGAAAAAACCATTTTCAGTTTACAACATGATTATATCCATTTTTTGCTCCTCCTCACCACTGAGAGTGGAAGAGATAATCATTTGTTGCATACTATTCTCCCCATCAAAACATATGTCAAAATTTTTGGGGTCTTTTTAGGTTCAACCAAGTTTGGTTGAATCTCTTTCTCATCCTCTTTAGCAATCGGAAGGCCCCTCTCAACAACCTCATAATTTAAGATTAAATTGCACTCCTCAATTTCTGAATTGGAAATATTAGGCTCTACTTCCAAAGTCATGGCCATCTCATGCTCATCTTCATTATCTTTACTAACTTCCTTGGAGGGCATGTCGTAGAGTCCAGGAAGTTGCATACCTTACTTCTCATTCTTCAATCTACTTGGGAATGGAATTGGTGGCATACAAGGATTTGGAGGTTCATGCAATTTTGTTGAGGTTGATGCTTTCAAATTCTCCTCCTCCTTTGATTGACTTGGCTCCTCTATGTTGGGTTGCATCTCCTCGCCATTTTCTTCTTGATTAGTACCTACATCAAAGGAATCACAAAATTTGTTATATATCACTTGTTCACTCCTCAAATTTTTTATTGCATTGACTTGCTCTAATTGGCTTGGAAATTCCTCTTTTTGGTGTGCGAGGAGTTGATGTGCCAGTTGCCCAACTTGAGTTTCCACCCTCTTCAATGATACCTCCAAAGAATCAAACCTATTATTGCTCCCTTCCTGATTTTGTATGCTAATTTGAAGGAAAGCATTCAAATTATCTTCCAATGTGGGTTTCTCGATTTGATCATGATTTTGTGTGCTGATTTGAATAAAGGCATTCAAACTATCTTCCAATGTGGGTTTCTTAAGGTGATCTTGATTTGAGTATTGTCCTTGAGAGTAAGAACTTCTTTGGTAAGGTTGAAAAAATTGTTGAGGTGGAATTTGTTGTTGGTTTTCCCAAGAAAAGTTGGGTAGTTTCTCCAACTTGAATTATAAGGATTGGAATATGGGTCATTTCTACCCCTTGGCTGAAAACTTTCAAAGGCATATTCTTCTTCTTGCCTCTCTTGATATTGTCCAAAACCAAATGAACACATGTTTGCACTATGTCCTACAATGCCACATGCTAGACATACTTCACGAGTAGGCATAGGTGCTTTTCCTCTTACATTTAGCATCGTAAGTTGATTCATTAATTCTACTAATTGCCATGCCATTTCAGAATTAGAATTATTATCATAAAATTCCTCGTGCCTAAAAAACTGCATCTTTATAAAATAAAAAAAAACTCAAAGCAATTTAAAGAGAACAAACAAATAATTAAATTAAAAAAATCAAACTATTACTACTTAAACAGCCATCCCCGGCAACGGCGCCAAAAAATTATTGCGCTCGAATTAAGTACTACTGCAAAGTGACACTCGCAAGTATACAAGGTAATTGTAGCTATGGTGATCGCCCCAAGGTCGTCTTATAAGGAAGGTGTTGTTCATAATAATTTGATTAAAGCAATTAATTTAAAGGATGGGAATGTGGTGTTTGCAATATTGGTGAAATTATAATAAAAGTAAAATAGCAAGTGAATGATTAACGGTGTGCTTAGAATTGGTTTAGTTCTTAGAAAGATACCTAGGGTTGTAGATCAATTCAATCAAAGCTTAATTCTCAAATATTCCATAACCTTGTAATTTAATTTGTTCCTTGAGTTTAATTAGTCAATTACCAATTCATTAGTTTTCACATTCATGAATTAACAACAACCAATTATTTTACATTTACAAATTATTGAAACCCTAGAACTTATATTTCTAATTCATTCATAGGGTGGTTGATTATATAGTTTCAATATCAAATTTCACCTCTCGGTCCGTCATCCAATATTAAAAGATTAATAGGTAGCTAATCTATCAACCTAAGATTGAATCCAATACAATGGAAATATCAAATCAGAGCATTCAATCAAATATACTACAAACCCTAGGCATGGGTAATTTAGCTCAACATTATCAAATTAAAACAAATATTCATCTCAATACAAATCAGATCACAATTATCCATTGAAATATTAATGATCATAATAAAACAACAACAATGTAGAAATGAATTAAAAGAGAGAACATAAAAACCCCTTTGAAGATACTAAGAGTAGGACTACTAGTCGCCCTCGGAGCTCCACTTTGATGTTGATGAAGAACTCAAGCCCTCTTTAATTGATGACTCTACCTTTGAAAGATGGAATGAAGCTTTCTCAAGTCACCAAACCTTCAATGAAGGTTTCTTCAAGCACCAATCTTCAAGAGCTTGTTAACCCAATTTATCCCAAAAGAACCAAGTTGAAGTGTTGTCTATGGAAGATGGAGAAGATGGAAATAGAGGATGATGAAGAGAATGGTGTCTTCTTCTCCAAGAAGGAGAAGAATGGAATTGAATTAGAGAGTGTCACCCTCTCCAAAACCGTGTCTCTCTTTCTCCCTTCCTCTCCTTTTTAATTCTTTCAAAACACTAAGAGTGCTTGCCAACTCACCACACTCCCTCTTGTCTCCCTTTTTTTTTCTTTCTTTAATATTTTTTCCATAATTTCATCCACCTTTCACTCTTTTTTATTATTTCTTTTCAAAAGATAATGCACATTGTCCCCCACTTGTCCACACCTCATGCAAAATAATTCAAACATATCAAGGGTGATCAAGGGTGACACGGCCAAGCTCCTAGCCGTGTCTCTCACTTTTCTTGGGACATGTCCATTACTGCCCTTCCTTCTTTCTTTCTTTTCAAGAAGTGACACGGCCAAGCTCCTGGCCGTGTCATGTGACACGGCCAGTGGCTTAGCCATGTCTCCTGCCAGTGTCTCCTTCTGCCTTCTTTCTTTTCTTTCTTCTCAAGAGGTGACACGGCCAAGCTCCTAGCTGTGTCATGTGACACGGCCAGTGGCTTGACCATGTCTCTTGCCAGTGTCTCCTTCTTCCTTCTTTCTTTTCTTTCTTTGGATTTTTTCACTTTAGGTGAGACACGGCCAGTGGCTTGGCCATGTCTCTTGCCAGTGTCTCCTTCTTCCTTCTTTCTTTTCTTTCTTTGGATTTTTTCACTTTAGGTGAGACACGGCCAGTGGCTTGGCCGTGTCTCCTGCCCGTGTCAGTCTCTGCCTCTATTTCTTTGGGGGACACAGCCAAGCCAACTTGACTTGGCCATGTCTCTTGTTTGCTCCTTGCCTTAGTGAGTGACACGGCTAAGCTTGCTTTGACTTGGCCATGTCTTGCTTGATTCATGCTCTTCCATCATTGTTTTGATCCATCTAAGGGAGTTTTTGCACTTTAACCTAAAACCAACACTTCAAATAAACTTTAAACACAAATCAAATGAAAAATTAACTAAAAACAAATATTATTAATACAATCATAAATGATATAAACAATAACCCAAAGATTTTCTTCTACTAGTAAATGAACATAAAGTTTGTAAGCTTGTTAAATCTTTATATGGACTAAAACAAGCATCTAAGCAATGGCATGAAAAATTTGATAAAATAAATTTGTCATTTTATTTCACACACAATGTAGCTGATAAATGTGTTTATACTAAAGTAAGTATTAATTATATTGTGTTAGTTTGTTTATACGTTGATGACATGTTGATTGTAAGCAATGATATGAATGGTATAATAGAAATGAAGAGGTTTCTATCTTCCACATTCAAATTGAAGGATCATAAATAAGTTGATACAATACTAGGTGTTAAGATTAAAAGAAATAGTAAGGGATATACATTAAGTCAACTCATTCCATTGAGAAAGTGTTGGATAAATTCAGTCACTTAAAAATAAAAGAAGCAAGTAACCTATTTGATCCAAGCATCAAGTTGATTAAGAATGATGGAAGAGTACTAGCTCAACTTGAATATGCAAGCGTTACTGCGAATCTTATGTATGCTAAACAATGCACAATACTAGACATAAAATTTGTAGTTAGTAAATTGAGTAGATTTACTAGCAATCAGATTACTGATCATTGGAAGGTTATTGGTTGACTTCTTAGTTTTCTTAAGAAGACTAATACGGAACCTCCAAGAATAAGCCTAAGAACTCCTTGATGTCGAACCCCCAAAACATTAACTTGAAAACCCCTAGTCGAATTCGGCACAACCTCCAAAGAATAAAGTTTAGATTTCAGATTTCTTTGAATTGATCAGAGATCCAAGATGTCGAAACAAACTAGTTCCTAAATCCCAGATTCGAAACACTCCACAAGAAAGTTGATCAAACTACTTGAATATTTCTTAAGCATGTATTCAAGCAAGAACACAAAGATAAAAGCAAATCGACTTTAGGTTATTAATTCGTCCCCCAAAAAACAAAAACTCCACCCTAATTCGTCCAAGGCATATTTATAGCCTTTTCATAACATAAAATCCTAACCCAATAAGGAAATACTTAATTAAATAAGGTCCCATTCTTAAACATATAGGACCACCCATTAAAAACATAACATGGTCCCACCATAACTAAATAACACATGTTTAAAATAACTAAATAATAAAACAGGGTTAAACAACTAAAACAAGCCTCATTCATGAATTTCAACTTGTAGCAAGTTGTAATTGACTTCCTTTGGTCTTGTCTCCAAGCTTGTAATTCCTTGCAAACCATAGTTAGCCAAATTCACCAAATCTTGCAAATGGCAAATTAGTGCTTGCTGAATCATTTTGGCTCGCGATCTAGTTATAGGACCTTGTGGCAGAATAATTGGATTGATGATCTCCTCAACTTGTTCCTCACGTCCTAACTCTTGCTCATCCTTGCGGTGTGCTGGTTGTTCCACAACATTTCCCCTCTCCTCAAAAGGATTCGTCCTCGAATCAAAAGCATCACCTACATCAAAAGGACTTAAATCAGCAACATTAAACGAAGCACTTACATTATACTCACCTGGCAAATCCACTTTATATGCATTGTCATTAATCCTTTCAAGTATCTGAAAAGGACCATCTCCTTGTGGGTTTAACTTGGACTTTCTTTGGTGTGGAAACCGTTCTTTGCGATAATGAACCCAAACCCAATCACCAGGCTAAAAAATCATTGGCTTCCTTCCTTTATTCACTCGAGAAGCTACTTTAGCATTTTACCTTTCAATCCTTTCCTTAACCTGTTTATGTAACTTCTTCACAAAATCTACCTTTGAGCTTCGCGACAACGCATCAGCCACTATATTCTCTTTACCTCGCTTGTATTTAATCACATATGGAAATGTTTCTATGAATTCCACCCATTTGGCATGTCTACGATTCAGCTTATCTTGACCTTCCAAATGCATTAAACTTTCATGATCAGTATGTATCACAAACTCTTTTGACCACAAATAATGCTGCCTTGTATGCAAAGCTCGAAACAATGCATATAACTCCTTATCATATGTCGGATACTTCAAAGCCGCTCCACTTAGTTTTTCGCTAAAGTACATCAATGGCCTTTGATCCTGTATCAAAACAGCTCCAATTCCTATGCCACTTGCATCACATTCAATCTCAAAAGTCTTATCAAAATTAGGCTAAGCAAGCAAGGGTGCATTACACAATTTATCCTTAAGTTCATTAAATGCATGTTCTTATGCATCTCCCCAAACAAAACCAATATTTTTCTTAACTAACTCATTCAAAGGTGCAGCTATAGTACTGAAATTTCTAATGAATCTCCTATAGAAACCAGCAAGTCCATGAAAACTCCTCACTTCACTAGCATTCTTAGGTTTCGGCCAGTCCCTAATAGCCTTTACCTTTTCCTCATCAACCTCAATACCTTGACTAGACACCACAAAACCAAGAAAATGAACCTTATCCATGCAAAAACTACACTTCTTAAGGTTAGCATACGACTTCTCACGCCTTAGAATGTCTAACACAAGACACACATGTATGACATGATCATCCAAACACTTAGAGTAAACAAGAATATCATCAAAGTAAACAACAACAAATTTACCCAAGTGCTCACGCAACACATGATTCATCAAACGCATGAATGTGCTAGGTGCATTAGTAAGACCAAACGGCATAACCAACCACTCATACAGCCCATATTTGGTCTTAAATGTTGTTTTCCACTCATCACCCACACTCATTCGAATTTCATAATAACCAGATTTCAAATCAATTTTTGTGAACAAACAAGAACCATGTAACTCATCAAGCATATCATCTAGTCTAGGAATAGGATGACGATACTTTACAGTGATTTTATTGATGGCTCTATAATCCACGCACATCCTCCACGTCCCATCCTTCTTTGGCACAAGAATAACATGAACCGAATAAGGACTCAAACTTTCCCTCACGTATCCCTTAGCTAGCAATTCCTCCACTTGCTTTTGTATCTCCTTTGTCTCGAAAGGATTAGCTCGATACGCTGGCCTATTGGGAATGGAAGCTCCCGGAATGAAATCAATTTGATGCTCTATGCCTCTGATTGGCGGCAATTCATCAGGCATTTCTTCGGGAAACAAATCCGCATATTCCTGCAAAAGATCAACAAACACACTAGGCAAAGATTGGTTAAAAACAGTAGTATCTAAATGAGCCTCTTTGCATAAAAGCACAAGCATAGGCTAATTGGTGTAAAAAGCATGTTTAACCTCACTTGTACTAGCTAACAATCTCACATTCTTCTCTCCTTCTTTATTTTTCTCAAACTGAATTTGTTTTGATTTTTCTTTTCTCTCTTTCTTTTCATTTGCAATATGATTTTTTTCACTCATTTTTTTGTCACTCTCTCTTTCTTTCTTTTCAAATTCAAGTCTCATTCTTTCCATTTTACATTGATCTTCATACACTTCTTTTGAAGAGAGTGGGGTCAGAATTGTCTTTCGTCCATCCTTAGTGAATGAATACCGATTGAGGTATCCATCATGCATAGCTCGCCTATCATACTACCATGGACGTCCAAGTAAAATCTCTCCAGCATGCATTGGCACCACATCACACAACACCTCATCATAATATTTACCAATGGAAAAAGAAATGTTAGATTGTCGATTTACCTTAACCTCTCCACATTCATTCAACCACTGAAGTTTGTAAGGTCGGGGGTGAGGTTTTATAGGCAGCCCCAATCGATCAACCAAGAGTGTACTTACCACATTGGTACAGCTTCCACCATCCACAATCACAATACAAGCCTTGCCTTGAACGTGACACCTTGTATGGAACAAGTTGTCTCGTTGTTCTTCATGGTTTTCCTCCTTCAATTGTGTGTTAAGAGCACGCCTAGCAACCAGCAAGTCTCCCTTTATTGGTTCTTCAATGCTCTCATCACTACAACATTCCAAGTCTTGCTTTTCTCCATCTTCACTCTCATCGTCACCTTCTTCTTCATTAGTCACTATCTCACCATTTCTTACAGTCATAACTCTCTTGTTTGGACATTCTTTGCTGATATGTCCCACACCTTGGCACTTCCAACACTTAATATCTCAATTTCACAGCTTAGGCTCTTCAACTTTAGATTTGTCTTTAGAACTTATTTCGGCCTTTGCTTTCCCACTATCTTGACCAGCCTTGTTTCTTTCCTTGTAATCACGCCTTCCTTCCCTATTCCAAGGAGAAATAGAATTAGAAACAGGTTTCGAATGATACCTTGATGGTCTTCTTCCTTGGAGTTGTTTTTCCACCTTGACGGCAATATGCACCATCTCTTCTAACTCCACATAAGGCTGCAAATCAACCTGATCAACAATGTCCGAATTCAAACCAGCCAAGAAACGTGCCATAGTAGTCTCCATGTCTTCATCTATATTAGCTCTAGTCATTAATATTTCCATTTCTTTGTAGTAGTCATCAACACTTTTACTACCTTATTTAAGAACCTGAAGTCTTTGTATAATTTCCCTATGGAAATGTCTAGGCACAAACATCTTCCTCATGACCGATTTAAGATCAGCCCAAGTCTCAATTGGATACTCCAAATTCCTTCTTCTACTAGTCACTAACTGATCCCACCAAGCTATAGCATAATCTGTAAATTGAGTAACAATAAGCTTGACCTTCTTTTCCTCAGTACATCGATGGCAATCAAATATGAGATCAACGTGCTTTTTCCATTGCAAATAAGCTTCTGGATCTGATTTACCACGAAAGTTAGGAATTTTCAGCTTGATGCTTCTCAAGTTCCTATCAACAACTTCATCATCACCATGATTTCTACCATAGAAAGCATTATTATTCATCCTTCCTCTACCTCGACCAGTACCACGGCCTCCTCTACCTCCACCTCTATGTAGAGCTCGTCGAACCAGACTTGCATTATCATCCTCAAGCTCATTTTCATCTTCCAAATGTTCAAGCTGTTGCATTTGATTTCTGCCTCCTCTTTACCTCTCATTGCGCTCTGGTGTGGCTCTTTCAACATTTTGCAACCTCAAATCCATGCGCTCCAATGTTTCTGTTATGTTCTCCATAGCACGGTATAAACGTGTAAATTCAGCTTGCTGTGCCTCACGCAATCGAGCTGGATCAATTTGAACACCCCTGTCACTATCATCTCGGCCAGACATTTTTCCTGCAATAAAAGGTTAGAACAAAACAAATAAAAGGCCTCACAACACTCCCTCATGTGTTTACACTCAATAGATGGGGTTGGTCACTCGTGTTCCACTCAATATAATGTATTCACTCTCACTGCAATAAAAGGTTTTTTTTTTTTTGCTCCCTCTCACTATCTCTCTTGATGGGGGCGACCTTAGTTCACACCACACGAAACTTTTACCCAATTAAATAACAAGAACAAGATCGAATTTAGAGTACTATCTTTGAAACTCGAAATTGAATCAGAATGAATAATCAAGAACAAGATTCAAATTTTAGCACACTTTGTTGAATTTTGAATTCAAATCAGAATGATGAACAAGACCAAGATTCGAATTTAAAACACCTTTTCTTGAATTTCGAATTTTAGGTTTTATAAATTTTTTTTTTGAATTTTTGAATTTAAAAGAAAACGAAAACGATTCAAGGAACATACAACTTAGACGATCAAGAAACAAAGAAAATGATTCAAGAATCAAGAACAAAGAAACAGAACGAAAATAACAAGTGAAGAAAATGAAAACGAAATAACCCACAAAGAAAAACAAATCAAAGATTCAAGATTAAGAATCAAGAATTCGTCTAACAAGAGTTAAGAAGAAAATGAATCAAACAAAGAATTCAGAATCAGGAATTCGAATAACAAGAGAACAAGAAAGAAATGAAATAAACAAAGAATTTGAAATTGATAGGGATAAAACCTGATCTAGAGCGTTGGCTCTGATACCAAATGATATGAAACCTCCAAGAATAAGCCTGAGAACTCCTTGATGTCGAACCCCCAAAATATTAACTTGAAAATCCCTAGTCGAATTCGGCACAACCTCCAAAGAATAAAGGTTATATTTCAGATTTCTTTGAATTGATCAGAGATCCAAGATGTCGAAACAAACTAGTTCCTAAATCCCATATTCGAAACACTCCACAAGAAAGTTGATCAAACTACTTGAATATTTCTTAAGCATGTATTCAAGCAAGAACACAAAGATAAAAGCAAATCGGCTTTAGGTTATTAATTCGTTCCCCAAAAAACAAAAACTCCACCCTAATTCGTCCAAGGCATATTTATAGCCTTTTCATAACATAAAATCCTAACCCAATAAGGAAATAATTATTTAAATAAGGCCCCAGTCTTAAACATATAGGACCACCCATTAAAAACATAACATGGTCCCACCATAACTAAATAACACATGTTTAAAATAACTAAATAATAAAACAGGGCTAAACAACTAAAACAAGCCTCATTCGTGAATTTCAACTTGTAGCAAGTTGTAATTGACTTCCTTTGGTCTTGTCTCCAAGCTTGTAATTCCTTGCAAACCATAGTTAGCCAAATTCACCAAATCTTGCAAATGGCAAATTAGTGCTTGCTGAATCTTTTTGGCTCGCAATCTAGTTATAGGACCTTGTGGCAGAATAATTGGATTGATGATCTCCTCAACTTATTCCTCACGTCCTAACTCTTGCTCATCCTTGCAGTGTGCTGGTTGTTCCACAACAAAGACTAAGAATCTAGGTCTTCAATACTCAAATTTTCTTACTATTTTAAAAGGATATATTGATGTAAGTTGGATATTGAGTTTAAGAGACAACAAATCCACTACAGGATGGGTGTTTACCTTAGGAGGAGGTGTTATTTCTTGGAAATCCAAGAAATAACTTGCATAACACACTCAACTATGGAGTCAAAATTTATTGCATTAGCAAAAATAGGTAAGTAAGGTGAATGATTAAGGGATTTTCTTTTAGAAATTCCATTAATTTCAAAAGGTGTGAATTCAATTTTAATTCATTGTGATAGTCAAGCTACTTTAGCTCGAGCATGTAGTAATATCTATAATGGAAAGCCAAGACACATAAGTCTTCGACATAATTATGTGAGAAAGTTAATAAAGATGGAATTATCTCTCTCACATTTGTGAAGTCAAATAGAAATTTGGCTAATCCATTTAATAAATCTCTTTCAAATATGATGGAAATAACCTCAAGCTTAATTGGGTTGAAACTCCTTAATTAGATCCACTAATTTTATCAACCCTGCCCAACACTATGAAATGAGTAGTTTTGGGTTCAAAAGATAACAACAAGTCATTGATAAGTGGATGTTTTAGTACTTAAAAATCATGATGAGGTCATTGAGCAAGTACTGGTTGTCACAATTAAGTGGGTTGAGCTTTCAATACTCTTAATGAGGTTCACTTTTCAAAAGAAGCATCTTAAATGTGACAAGGACACTGAAAGAACTTCACTTGTATGAACATAGAAGTGGTACCGCTTCAATTGGGGGTTTGAAGTTGTTCTCATAAATGTTCATCAATTTGAATAGTACATGGCCATAAAAGTGTTAAGCGAATGTTTGTATGGAAAGCAAGGATATAGTGTTTTTGGGTATATTTGTCACCGATGCTATCACAAAAATAACTTGTTCAAAGGTTTCACTCTACATGGGATTTTGATTTCATCTTACGATATTTATACTAAGGTAATTTTCAAATTGAAAGATACATTACTTTAAGCATAAACACTATTCGATCTTTTATTTTAATTGGAGTATTGTTAGAATTTGTTTAAATGTAGAATAAAAAAAGTTATTTTAGAACTGAGTAGTTATATCCAAAATTAAGGGATATGTCTTTTTATTTAATAACTACTCTTACATCACTACCAAGTTAGTTTTTTGTTTATAAAATCTGAAAAATCTAGTAGCCCCTTCATTCAATTTTTTTTCATTTTCTAAACTTGTCTTTTTAAAAAAAAAAATTAATGATAAAAGATCAATCCATTTTTCTTGATTTCCTAGTTAAATTTCTCTATTATATATTTACTTAGTGTAGAAATTTTAAGACTTGTATTATCCACTAAAACTATTTGCAATTAATCCCATAGCAATCTCAAGAAGGAGAGGAAGTAAATATGGCTTTGAGGAAAGTGTTATTTAACATGATTTAATCTCATACTTCCATTTTGCTTCTTAATATTTTTTTTTCTAACAAAAATTGTAATAATAATTTTCTTTTTCACATGTCAAAATATTTGAAGAAATTTAAGGTTGTGTTCGGAATGATTTTTGGTTTTAGATTTCAACTTTTTTTAGAGAAAAAAAAACCAATATGCATTCAATAATGTTGTTAAGTTTAAATTTTTATTGAAAAATGATTTCATGCTAAGTACAAATTTGATGAAATATGGTTCTGAGGATTTGGATTTGAGAAAATATTTGCATCATGAGAGATAAAAAAAATGATTTCACGTTACAAAACATAGCTTTTGAAGGTTTTGAATTTGAGAAGGCATTTATAACAATATGACATTTTTTTTCTTCACTGCCACTTCACTGCATTCTTCTTCGTTGATCAAAGGTCAACTTTTTCTCTTTTCATCATAATTCTTTTTTCTTTTTATTATATTTTTTTCATCATAGTTTATGTAATTTTGCCTATGCTTCTCTGAACCCATATAAATCCTAAAGTTTCACATCTCTTGCTCTCTCTTTATGTAATATCCGAGGATTTTAGAATTTGTTGAAAAAAAATTTAATTTGAATGTTAATTAGAGTATTGAGAGAGGTATATGTGTAGTATATATCTAATGTATACCTAGTGTATACATAATATATATCCCACATATACTAATTAAATATGTTGAATTTATAATATATACATGATATACTTCTAATGTATAAATAATGTATACATGGAATACACATTACATATATATTACATATATGTAGGTAAAAGTATATATAACATATAAGTAAAATATATAAGACCTATAAATATACATGGAATAAATAATACATATAAATGAAGTATAAAATGGTGTTATAAAAGTTGATGATAAAGTTTATAATAATAATAATAATAATAATAATAATAATAATAATAATAATAATAATAATAATAATAATAATAATAATAATAATAATAATAATAGAAGAAGAAGAAGAAGAAGAAGAAGAAGAAGAAAAAGTCAAACAAGGAAGAAAGATTATTGGTGAAAATTAATTAATTATTAATTAATTGGGATAAAGATGAGAAGTAATGAAGAAAGATATTATTTTGTTCTTCTTCTTCTTATTCTTCTTCATTTTTTAAATGTAAAACTTGAGAGAGAGGAAGAGAGAGTATAAGTTGCTTTTATATATCAAATACTATAAGAGATTGAAGAGGATTTAAGTGGATGTTTGAGGCTTGGTAAGTAATCAAGTAAGTACTCATCTTTAAGCTTATTTTTATGTGATTATAAGATTATGTTTGGAATGTTTAGAAAGAGAAAGTATATTTTAATTGCAAAACTTGATAAAAATGATATTAAAATGATGATTAAGTGGTGAGTATGTGATGAATTGATAGTTGGTTGGTTAAAATAGACAAAGTTGGTAAATTTAGGGTTATGGGTGAATATGTGTGAATTAGGGTTTTGGTGTGGATGGTTATAATTGTGAAAATGGAGTAATTTAATGTTGTTTTCATGTGTGTGCAATGATTTTATGGTTAAAATTTTGATATGAGAGAATTTGGTTAAGTTTAGGGTTATAGACCTCTTATGTGTATTTTGGGTTTTTGAAGGGGATGCTGATAATTATGGTAATGCATTGTTTAGATGTTACATTGATGTATAATTGATGATTATATAGTTGAATGATGGAAATGAGTTTGATATGTTGAAATTTGAATAAGGTAGTAAGGGTGAAAATAGTGTTTTAGTGAAATGTTATGTAGAAATGATGTAAATGGTGTATGAATGATTAAAGTGTATTAAAATGAATTGCTAATGTTATGTTGGAACTTGTAATGTGGTTTAGGATTGATTAAAGTGGATTTGCAAAATCAAAGTGAAGAAGGGCAATTGGTGAAGTTGAAGTTGGAAGGTGATTTGAGCTTAGATATTATCATATTTAAGGTTAGTATATATTTTGATAGCCTTTGTATTGATTGCATTTGAATTTGCTTAGCACATTGTGAATTGTGAAAATGTGCTAAGTTACTTTGATAGTGAAAGTCATGGTAAAGCTACATTATTGTTTGTAAAATTATATGAAATGCGTGAATTGTGAGATATTAAGCTATTGTAGAATGGCTAATATTTTTGTTTAGTATAATTGGTAAAAGTGCATTTTTGTGAACTTGGAATAGAAATTATGTCACATTGGGAAAATGGCAAGAAAATATACTTGAATAATTGAAATATGTGGAAAATATACAAATAATTTGTAGAATATGGAAATGTATGAAAATTGGTAAAAATATAGAAATATGATAAGAAGTAAAACAGTGAGATAAAGAATACGTGTATTGTGAGCGGGGATTTTCGCCCCCACTCCCGGTGGAATGGTTCTTGCAACTTCGGCACTGTTTAGGTCGGGGCCTTAGAGAACACGGACCTAAGTCCGGAGAAAATGGAGTCGCCACCCGGACGGGCCGGGAAAAAGAAAGAGGTGAATGACTCGATTCCTAAGGAATCCCCAACCCCTTAATGGGTTCGGAAAGTTGGGTACGTATGGGGAAGGTGAGAAATGGCCCAGCACTCCCACAACGCCCGGTTCATTGGAACCGGCCTCCTTTACAGGTCTTAATATTATAAAATTCTTAAGTATAATAACATTATCCATACTACACATAATAAAAAGAAAGCATCATTATATTAAAATCAAAGTAATGTCCAAACAAAACAAAACAAATAAATGGACACCCATCCAAGGATGGAAACATGTCCTTACATCACATGCCTAGATAGGACATCCACCAAAAGGTAGAAACATGCCCTTTACAAAGGTTCTAAAATAGAAAAGAAAATTAAATTACATGATGTTTAACTAATGAGGTACCCACCAAGTGGAAACATACGTCTTACAAAATTTGGAAGTCTAAATAAATTGATAAAAGTGAATATCCATTCATAATAAATAAATCATTCATCAAAGCTATTAACCAAAACAAATATCCATCCATGATAAATTAAATAAATCAAGTATTAAAATTAAATAAATTAAAGCATAAGAAATAAATCAAGGTATCAATAAATATGGAATTGAATAAAACAAATAAAAGTTCAAGTATAGCTACTATTTCTATTTATGGTTCTTTATCTCATGTGTTAAGGTTTTGGAAATTCTAAAGTTAAGCTACTGTGACTTTTTAGGGAATTAAAATAGATTAGGGTTTTATTTTTTAAAAGGTTGGTAAGACTCTTTGATTAACCAAATTAAGGTTTGAATGATGAAATCATGAAACTAGGGTTTTGAATACCTTAAAGTACTTAAATTTGTGATTTTTATTATTGAATTTCAAGCTACTGTGCAATTTTTTGGGTTTTCATGTTTTTATGTTTTTTAATGTTTTAAAAGGATTAGGGTTCATAAAAATTATGGTTTAAGGTTTTAAAAGGATTAGGGTTTATTATTTTAGGTTTAAAAGTTGAATTTTGGATTTTAGGCTTTGAAATTTGGGTTCTCGGGTAATGAATAATTTAAAGGGTTTTAGAAATCAATTTGATATTTTATGAAGTTTTATGAATTTAAACAAATAAATTGAAGTTTTTACAAGTAGAAAAGTTGTTTTTCAAGGCTTTTTGAATGAAATAGAACCTACTTTAAAATTTTAATAGAAACAGAATTTGATTTTAGTTTTGTTGAAAAATATATTCAATTAGAGTTTTAAGATTTCTAAGAAGAAAAAATAACAATTTTAAATCTTTTTAGAAAAGAAAGTCACGTATTAGTGTTTAAATCTTGGAAAAACTAAATTAAAGTTCTAAGATTTTAACTTTTGAAAAAACACTAATTCCATAATTTAACTACTGTGAAAACATAAATCAAAAGAATTAAACATACCTTCTTTTGTTGATTCTCCAAAAAAAATAACTCTTTTTGGATGAATTAGCTCCAAAAACAAGCCTTTGTTTCCTTTGAATTCTCCTCTCCCTTTAAATCGTGATTTTGCTGCTTTAAATATCACTTCAATTGAATTCTTACTTTTCCTTCCTTGATTTGGTTTCAAATCCTAAAGTCACTGTATAAATTTTTCCTCCATTGTTTTGGTTTAATTAGTCCTTATTTATAGTGATTTTTAGGTTGTTTATTCCTAATTCCCCATGGCAATCAATATTAAAAAAAAAAGAAATTAAAACCTAATTGGATTAGGTTTCTAAAAATTGCGTTGAAAAATTTTTCGCTGGTGAAAATTGTGGCAGCGGGCCCGTGGGCGTGCCAGCGTGCCAGCCCGCGGGAAATTCCTGCGGGGCAAAACTCCCTCGGGCTCGTGCGACAGTTTTTCGCTGTCGATTTTTTTTCGCTGTCGATTTTTTTTCGACTCCGATTTTTATTTTTTATTTTATTTTATTTTATTTTTTATTTGTTTATTTTTATTTTTCTTAATAAAAATTAGATACTAAGGTAAAATTATTTAATTAAAATTATTTTGGACCAATTAAACAACAAAAATCATTTTAAACCAAATAAAACATAATGGACCGGAATGAGTCAAAAATTAAGGGTCTACAGTTTGCCCCCTACTTGAATGATTTGAAACCTTAGTGAAAGAGAGTGAAAAGCAATAAGACTTAATTTTTGATATGGCGGTTTGTTTTGGGTTCTGGACCCGAGGTTAGGTACTTGGACCTGAGCTTGAATTGATTTTGGGTACTTGGACCCGGGATTAGGTACTTGGACCCAAGATCGGGTACTTGGACCCGAGATTGATTGAATTTGGGTACTTGGACCCAAGATTGGGTACTTGGACCCGAGTTTGATTTGAACTTTTGAGGTTTTGGGTTCTGGACCCTATTCGAGTTCTGGACTCAAGGGTAATTCTAGGTTCTCGACCTAAAGAAATTTGGGTTCTGGACCCGGATTCTAGTTCTAGACTCGAGGATAATTCTAGGTTCTGGACCTAAGTAAAATTTGGGTTCTGGAGCCGGATTCGAGTTCTGGACTCGAGGATAATTCTAGGTTCTGGACCTAAGTAAAATTTGGTTTCTGGACCCGGATTCGAGTTCTGGACTCGAGGATAACTCTAGTTTCTGGACCTAAGTAAAATTTGGGTTCTGGACCCAAGCTAAGTTCTGGACTTAGAAAATTCTAGGTTCTGGACCTAAAGAAATTTGGGTTCTGGACCCGAGCTAAGTTCTAGACTTAGAAAATTCTAGGTTCTGGACCTAAAGAAATTTGGGTTCTGGACCCAAGCTATGTTCTGGACTTAGAAAATTCTAGGTTCTGGACCTAAATAAAATTTGGGTTCCGGACCCAAGCTAAGTTCTGGACCTAAATAAAATTTGGGTTCTGGACCCGAGTTAAGTTCTGGACTTAGAAAATTCTAGGTTCTGGACCTAAATAAAATTTGGGTTCTGGATCCGAGCTAAGTTCTGGACTTAAAAAATTCTAGGTTCTGGACCTAAGGAAATTTGGGTTCTGGACCCGAGCTAAGTTATGGACTTAAAAAAAAAATTCTAGGTTCTAGACCTAAATAAATTTGGGTTCTGGACCCGAGCTAAAAAGTTTAACTAATTTTTAGACATATATCTTCCTATTGCCCCCTGGGTGTAAAAATATTTGTATACTCGCAGTTATCTGAATGATTAAAGTGAATAATTGAATTTTCAGGTTATTTACTGTGTAGTTACTGTTCATGCACTATTCACTATTCATAAATAGTAAATTTACTATTTACGAATAGTATTAAATAGTATTTACTATTGGAAAAAGTGATTTTATTATTCACCAATAGTAATACTATTCATGAATAGTAATATTTACTATTCATAAATAGTAATACTATTCATCAATAGTAACATTTACTATTTATCAATAGTAACATTCACTATTCATGCATAGTTTTGAGTTTGTTTTCATCTGCTTGCCGTTCCTCTATAAAAGGCCATCCATTTCATTTCAAAACTTCAATTTCAATTTTGTAATCCTTTCAAATTTCTTTTCAATTTCAACACATATTTTAAAAATAATGCATGCTTCGAGGTCGCGGACTCATTCTAATGTCGAATTATTGGAGTTTATTCGGCATTACAAAGACGGAAATCTAGATATACTGGCCGGGATGCCGCTTCATCGCAGTTCCAATCAAAAGAAGGAGGTAATGATTTTTTTTATTTATTATTTTATTTATTATTTATTATTTTTATGAAAAATAAATTAATTTAAATATATTAAATAACGCGTACTTACCTGGTATTAACTTACCTGGGTCTGTGTTAGCATGATCGTTGTGTCGTTCAGGCCGGAGGGTGTATTTACAAAGCTCGACAATGGTATGATGTAGTACCTTCTCGAGTAAGGCGAATTATCCGAGATTGCGGCTTTAAGCAGTTTGTCTTACAATTACCGTCCGAAGAATATCAAATAGACCGAAGTGTGGTCCAGGCACTGGCAGAGCGATGGCTGGATACAACTCATACTTTTCACTTGCCCATTGGGGAGATGACAATTAGTCCAGTCGATTTCACTGCCATAACCGGCCTTCGATATGATGGTGCTCCGGTTCCTCTAACCAATGAAATTTTAACATTTGAAGAAATTTAGGAATTAATTGGTATGGAACCATCATATAAAGGTCCTCATAAGATAAAAATTGAGCCGATTCGTAGTTATTGGATGAACTACGAAGGTCGGATTGGTAGAAACAGGGCCGAACAGTATGCCCGAGGATTTTTGTTATATCTGCTCGGATCGACCATCTTTGGTAGCACTGAATCATCCATTCACTTATCAGTGTTGAATGCCCTTTCTTATCTCAGAATGGTACCATCTTCTGGCTGGGGTGAAGCTGGTCTCGCATGTCTTTATCATGGCCTTAATAAGCTTTGTCGAAACAAGAATTCTTTTGTCGGCTTGATGGCGGTTGTCGAAGTATTTATTTTTCTTCCACCAATGTATTTTCCCTTTTTCTCTTGTGATCTTTGTTATTATTGCAGATATGGGCATATGAACATAACCTCGTGAGAGTACCCGGCATTTCCCGAGAGAGAATTGGGTATCCGAGATTAAATTTCTAGTTGTCCGATCGCGTGAATGTTCCCGGCTCTCATCATGTGCATACTCATCGCTTTGTGTTGAGCCGCTTAACCTGGGATCAGGTAAAACAACATTAGTATACTTTAAACATTTTGCAAGAGCTTTACTTACCTTATGTTATCCTGCAGGTGAATTTGGCCTGGTGGAATCCAGAAGAGCGAGCAAACTGGTCTCCTTTGATGAGGGCTGCACTATTTTTCCAACATTCTCGGTGAATTATTGCTGGCCCCGTGTCTAGTGGCTGGTTCCTCGGGGAAAGAGTTTATGAATGGTTCCTCGGCCCAGAGTAGCGAAGGTTTCCGATGCAAATCCTGGAATACACTTTAAATATTATGTCGATGCCGGAGGAAGCTTGGTGGTCGGCCCGGTATGGTCATAATGCTGAGTCATTTCTCCATTTACCGGGTCCATTTTATGCCCGTTTTATTCAAATAAGACTCTTGCACTTTGATGTGTCTCCTGTCAGTGTGTAGGGGATTTCTGATGGAAACGAGGTTAGAGATGAGGAGGAACATGTAGGAGAGTCTATTCCATATCTCAGGACCAATACTTCTCAGGTAAAACTCTTACCACTTTCCATTGCAACTGCTCTTTCTTTCTTTGATTCTTTAATGATCATTGCAAGTTGTTGGCTCTTTTGATCATGAAGCTGGACCATCTTATCCGCAAGGCATTGACATGAATTACCCAGTATGTTTCTTATTTCGCAATAGTTTATGCTATATGTATGCATGATTATGTATGCTGTTACCTTTTTACTTCTTGGCTCACAGCGGATGCTCGAAGAACAAAACAAGAAGCTTCAAGAAGAATTGGCTGCAAGTCGTCAGCAGGCTTCTCAATTTGAAAGTTTATATCATCAATCCGAATAAAATTTTTGAGACTTTTGATTTCGAGGAATAAGGGATCCTGGTGCTTCTTCATCGAGAGGCCCCCAGGCTGATGACCATGAGATCCTTTCATCTGCTTTTGATGAGGACCAGGACAAATCAAAACTCCAAGGCAATAGGGATTTTAGTGCTTCTGCTTTGGATGTTCCCGGGACGAGTAATTTGCCCCCTCCTCCAACAGGCGACGACTTTTTCAAGTCTTTATTTGATGACCTACCACCACCCTCTTTGTGATATGTAAATATTAAAACAATTGTAAAACATTGTACAATAATGAAAAATATACAATTTTCCTCTTTACTGTAATTTTTTTTTTCATTACTGCCATTTTTTTTAAAATTCTTTCTTTGCAGATTTGGCTTCAGGAGCGTTTTTGTTTGCTTGATACTCCCTCCATGCATTTTGCCAAATACCTGCCACGTCATCATTCTGCTAGGAAGCTACTCCACCCAACTTCTTCACATGCTGACTGGGTTAATTGTATCCATTCACGCTCCAAAGTCAATATCCGTTGGTTGGTACCTTGGTGGAGAATTTCTCATATTACCATGCGGACATACTTGATGTACGTTCCCCTTGCTGCTCTTCGTCAAGGTACATGCTATGATCCTCGCCGCCTTGGGCGTCAATATGGAGCTGAGCGTCATGATTCTGAGTTTATTCCTGACCTAGACATGCCTTGCTTGACTGAAGCCTACTTGGACCGACTGAGGTAAAGCAGGCCTGCATGCTACACTTATAGACTGCCATAGATTTTACATTTGTCAATTTAGAAAGTATTTTGTTAGGATGAAAAATAACTAAAGTAATAAAAGATGCTTCTTTTCCATTGATAACTTGTCATCACCTTTTGCAATTATGATGATTTATTTCATCCGTATCTAGTCAAATACTTATAACAGTGCACATAAAACAAATTTAATCATTAATTCTGTTTTATTAAATTGGGGAACAACCAAACATAAAGCCAGCATACACAAGATCACTCATGTTGCCAATTAGCCCTTTTGGGTTTTCTAATTCACGATTTTCTCTCATTAGCCCTAATTTTTGCCTAGCCCGCCCTTTTGGGTTTTTGGAACTAGCGGACTGCTCTAACTTTTGCCTAGGCTGCCCTTTTTGGGTTTTCAACCTAGCGAGCTCTCTTTTTTTTTATATATATACATAAAACCTCTTCAACCTGTCAATGTTTTCTGGCTCACTAAATTCGTTCCCATCCATGTCTGATAACTTTACTGCACCTTTGCTCATGACTTGTTTAATGACATATGGTCCTTCCCAGCTAGGTCTAAACTTCCCTCTTGGGTCAGATACATTAGGCTTACATTGCTTCAATATTAAATCCCCAACCTTGAATCTTCGAATTTTGACCCTTCTATTGTAGGCCCGAGCTATCTTCTTTTGATACAGTTGGTGATGATACAGTGCCTTTAGCCTTCTCTCTTCTAATAAAGCTAACTGAGTGTTGCTACCCATTCTGTTTCAGGCAGCTCCGCTTCCAAGACTACTCTCAATGATTTGATCTCAATCTCAATTGGCAATACTGCTTCCATCCCATAAACCAAAAAGAATGATGTCATTCCAGTAGGTGTTCGCACACTCGTCCTATATCCCCATAAAGCAAAGGGAAGCATCTCTGACCAATCCCTGTAAGTCTTGGTCATTTTAGACAAAATTTGCTTAATTGTCTTATTTGTTGCTTCCACTACCCCATTAGCTTTTGGTCTATAAGGAGAGGATCTATGATGATGGATGTGGTACTTGGAGAATAAATCCTTAACTGCCCCTTGAAACTGTACCCCGTTGTCTGATATCACACTGTGCGGGACCCCCATATCTGCAGATGAGATTCTTTTCAATAAACTTAGCCATTTGACTTGCACCTAGCTTGTTGAAGGATTCGGATTTGACCCATTTTGAAAAATAATCAACTGCTACCACAATAAAACGGTGCCCGTTCGAAGCTGTCGGATGTATCTCTCCTATAATGTCAATACCCCAGGTGGCAAAGGGCCAGGGTGAAGACATTGAATGCAGTTCTTCAGGAGGCATATGATTCAAGTTACCGTACATCTGACATTGTTGGCACTTCTTGACAAACTCAATACAGTCTCTCTCCATGGTCAACCAATAGTAACCTTGTCGAATAATCTTCTTAACTAGGGCCAAACCACTCATGTGCGGACCGCAACTTCCTGCATGTATTTCTGACATGATGCGCTCCACTTCATGCTTTCTTAAACATCTCAAATGCACCCCCATCGGGCCATCTTCGATATAACTCCCCATGGAATGTGGTTTATTGCAATGACCACCTCCTTATGGCTCTTCTCTCTTTCTTTGTTGCCCCCGGCGGGTATTCTCTTTCTTCCAAAAATCTCCTTATGGTATCATACCATGCATCATGGTCTGTATCAATTTCCATGATTGTTTCATATTCATAACAAGGAGTTGATGAACTGGTCAAGATCAGAGGCTTAAGGAATAGGTTAACAGGATCTTCCCAAACCGAAGCCAATGTGGCTAGGGCATCAGCCATCTGATTTTCTTCTCTTGACAGGTGTATAAACCTACACTCCTTAAAATTCTTCTTTATCATGGTCAGGTGATGATGGTATGGTTTCAATTTTTCTTCTTTCAACTCCCACTCTCCATTTACTTGGGATACTACTAGCAACGAATCACCATAAACTTCCACCTTATCTACCTTCATAATCATTAGGGTTTCCAAACCGAAAATACAAGCTTCGTACTCCACCATATTATTGGTTGCCCTAAATTTCAACTTTTTGGCTAAAGGGATAAGTTCCCCTTCGGGCGATTCTAGTATAACTCCCAAACCTGCTCCTTTCCTGTTTGCTGCTCCATCAAAATACATTTTCCACCCTTATACTTCAATTTCTTCTAAATGTTCATCTGGAAATTCCAAGATTACCTCTTCACTTTCTGGTAATGGTTGTTGAGCCAAAAATTCTGCCACCGCTCTACCTTTGATTGTTTTTCTGGTCACATACTCGATCTTAAATTCTTCCAGTATTATCAACCATCGACCGTATTTCCCAATTGAGGAGGGTGTCTCCCTTAAGTATTTCATTGGATCCAACCTGGAAATTGCTTGCACACTATATGATTGAAAGTAATGCCGCAACTTCTTAGAAGACCAAACCACGGCTATACATGTTTTTTCAATAATACTATACTTAATTTCATAAGGTAGGAGCTTTCTACTTAAGTAGTAAATGACATGCTCAATTCCCGACTCATCTGCTTAGGCTAGCATGGCTCCTATCGATTCTTCTTCTACTGCTAAGTATAGTAATAGTGGTTTGCCGGGTTTTGGGTGGTTTCAAAACAGGTGGATTCAACAAATACTCTTTTATTCGATCAAAGCCCTTTTGACATTCTTCATTCCATACGACCGGCTGATTCTTCCTAAGCAACTTGAAAATAGGCTCACAGATTGTTGTGAGCTTTGCTATAAATCTACTAATGTACTATAGTTTACCAATGAATCCCTGAACTTTTCTCTTCGTCTTAGGGGCCGGCATATCTCTGATTGCTTTGACTTTTTCAGGATCTATCTCGATGCCATTCGATGCCAATTACATGTCCCAATAATTTACCTGATGTAACACCGAATACACACTTCTTCGGGTTTAATCTTAGCTTATACTTCACAGCTCTATCAAAGAATAATTCTAAATTCTGGAAGTGTTGCTCCCTTGTATCCGACTTTACCATCATATCATCAACATATACTTCAACTTCTCTGTGCATCATGTCATGAAATAATGTGGTGGCCATCCTTTGGTAAGTTGCTCCAGCATTCTTTAAGCCGAAAGGCATCACCCTATAACAAAATATACCCCATGTAGTAGTGAAGGCAGTTTTGGCTTTATCCTCTTGGGCCATTAACACTTGATTGTATCCGAAAAATCCATCCACAAATGAGTGTAGCACACTAGAGGCTGCACTATCAATGAGTACATCTATACGAGGTAAAGGAAAATCATCCTTAGGGGAAGCCTTGTTTAAATCTCTATAGTCCACGCAAACCCTTATCCTCCCATCTTTCTTTGGCACAGGTACTATGTTGGCTAGCCACTTTGGGTATTCTATCACTTCAAGGAACTTCACTTGTATTTGCTTAGTGACCTCTTCTTTAACCAATTCAGCCCACTCAGGTCTTAGTCGCCTAAGCTTTTGTTTGACAGGTTTAATGTGAGTGTAAGTAGGAATATGATGCTCGGCTATGTCTCGATCTATCCCAGGCATATCCTCATAGGACCAAGCAGACACTTCTTCATATTTTTTAAATATTTTTTCAAATCTCTCTCTCTCATCAGGAGTAAGGTCAGATGCTATGCTAATGTTTTTAGGATCTTCGGTTGTTCCCAAATTTAATGATTGTGTGTTAACAGAATTAATATTAAAGATGCTCATGTAACTATTATTTAAATGTATGCAACCATTAGGAGAAACATCACACAAGTAAGCAAAATCAGACTTTATTACATTCATTTTGGAAAAGAAAACATCATCATCCTCATACAAAGCAGACAAATTAAAATCAAAATCAAAATCATTGTTCTCAGAATCATAAAACCGAATGTCTTCAAACTTTTCTTCAACTAGGGCAGCAATCTCTTCTGGAGTCTTCTCAGCTTTCAGGGCAGCTTTATTCTTCTCTTTTGGAGTAGATTCTCTGTTGGTTGACAGGGAGAGCTCTTTCTTCACTTGCTCCACTAACTTAGCAACATCTGCAAAAATTTCAAAACCAGGGATTAACTTACCCATGAACATGATCGGCTCGGGCTTTCCTTGGAGTGGTCCCATAGTTGGAGCTTTGACAAAGATCTCTTCAAGTGGTGGGAAGCTCATCTTCTCATTCTTCTTTGGTTGAACATTATTGGCTTCATCATATCCCAACCCCTTCTTGGAAGTTTGAGTTCTAAAATCTGGCAACTTTGTTAAACCGGCTTTACCCTTTCCAAGACCAGCTCCGGGAAGGTAATTTATGTTCTTCATCATATTCAAGACTTTGGAGTCCACTACTTCATCATCAGAAATTACAGCTACTTGAAAACCATTGAGAGGCCTCTCAACCATTAGAGCGTTAACAATCTCATTATCTTCAGCTTCAATGACCACTGTTTCATTTCCATTGGGAAATTTGATCTTTTGATGAAGGGTGGAAGGAACTCCACCAAGAGGGTGAAACCATGGTCGTCCCAAGAGTAAAGCAAAGGTAACCGGTATGTCTAAAACAACAAACTCCACAATAGATTCAATTGGACCAACCTTGACGGCTGCTTTGAAAGTCCCTTCGGCATGCCTCTTAGTGTTGTCATAAGCACGAATTGTCACATCGGTTGGGTTTAAATCTCTTGTTGACATGGCTAGCTTTGGTATTATCTTAAGTGGACAAACATTTATAGCGGACCCATCATCGACCATTACACAAGGAGTCCTCTTCCCCTTGACTTCTATTTTGATAAAGAGAGGGTGGATGTGGTCTCTCCCTTCCTCTGGTAAGTCCGCATCAGAAAAAGAAAATGCTCCCATACTAACTTTGCTCTTCTCTTGAACCTCTTCACATTTCATTACTTTTCCAATTTTTATGAAGTTAATCAACTCCTCCGGTCTTGTGGAGGTAGAAATCGGCATGCTAGCCAAGGCTTTGGCCATAGTCTCTCGGTGCTTTTTAGAAGTAGCTAGCAGGTCCCAAATGCTAACACTTGCTTGGGTTCTTTTTAATTGCTTGAGTACAGCATCATCTTCTTCCACTTCAACTTCCTTCCCCTTATTAGTTTCTACCTCCTTAGGTGGTGGCCTTGTATAAGGCTTACCGGATCTAATATTCATCACCTCATCTTCTTCGGGCTCAGACCAAGTCCACTCTTCCTTCTTGGGTAGGATATCATCATCACTATCACTTGAATCCCAAAACCTGTTGACCACACAAATTGTTACTTCCCTACCAATCATAGCTTGTTTAGCTTCATTAAATTCCTCTTCTTCTTTGATTGCTTCTCCTCCCATATCTTGAAAAGAAGACATGACAAAATCCTCATGCAAACCTCCTCCGATCATGAAGGTTGCTGGTGGTGGTACTCTATTGAACTTTGGAAATGGGTTGTCTTTGGTATTTGGCTTGTTGGGCTCGGGTAGCTTCCCATTATCAATTAAGTTTTGGATCTCATGTCTCAATCTCACACATCTATCCGTGTCATGTCCTTGCATTTGATGAAATTGACAAAATGCTTTGGTGTCAAAATTAGGTGGGAGAGGATTAGGCAAAGGACGAGGATTTAAGGGTTGTAGCAGTCCCTTCCTTTGAAGTTTGTTGAGAACCCGGGACATCGGTTTTCTCAATTCCAAAAATTGTCTCCTTGTTCCTTGGTTAGTAGTATTAACACCGTTTTGCATGCTTTGGCTACCAGGTTGATAGCTCCCTTTCTCATTCCTTTTCATTGCAAACCGGCTCTTCTCCCTGTCCCATTCTTCAATTTGCAAACCAGCTTGAAGAAGGTCTTTGAAATCACGGATGAGTGTATGAGACATTGTAACACCCCTTCCCGGCCTACATGTATAAGCCGAGTAGAGGCGCCACACTATCCTAATGTTGCTACCAATTTTACTTAGTCAAATTTTAGTTCTGATTTTACAGAAATTTTGCCAGAGGTTCGCCTAGAAATTTGGGTCCCAAGTGTCGACAAAACTGATTTTTCTAATTTTTGAAAACATTTTTACACAAACCAATGCGAATACATTCAGTTTCAATACACTCCCAATGAATCCACCTTATAACCTCAACTACAAACCTGCAAGAAGAATTCACACTTTTAATACAAATTAAAGTAGAGGTTTCTTATTATTACATAATACTAACGTATAGTATAACATAGAAATTCTCAATCTTATATTTTCATATACATGCCACAACTAGCCAACTCATAATATAGGAAATGAAAGGCTACTCTGAGGTGCTGCGCTGTGTTGTGCTGCTCGATGATAATCACCGAAATCTACTGCTCCGAACCTACGAGTCAAGAAAACTCAAATCGCTGAGCAATGACGCTCAGTGGGTACTTTACCGATGAAAATATAAGTAAAACATGAAAGCATTTGAGCTAAAAGGAAATAATTAAATCAAAAATCAACCAGCATTAAACCAATGGAAGTTATTGTCCATTCAGTGTAGATATACTTTAAACAATTGTAAAAACCATAATTCAAACTCATATTGCAGTACGTAGTTTTAGAAAAACAGGACTTTGGCTCAGGCTCACTGGTATATAGGGAACCGTAGCGATAAGGTAGTGACCCTCACCACTGTAACATAGGTGGCCCTCACCACCGATATCAGATCACAGGAATGGCCGTCACCATCCTGGTTGTAACCAATTCCGCTCTACGGCCTATACCCATAGGTAACCGCCGGAGCATTCCAATCACAATTTCACAACATCTCCGCTCCACAACCTATACCCGAAGGTAACCGCCGGGGCGTATCAAACACAATAAGTGGCAGTACTGCATAAGTTAGTATAGTGCACCATACCCTTATCTACCACTCCCACTATCCAGTAGAGCATAAAGATTAAAATAATTCACTTTAAGTCTCAAACTTCATTTTAGAATAATTCGAGAAATCATTTTATTTCCCATCGCACTTTGCCATTATATGCGGCGCACCACATTCTTTAGTCAAACCATTACCCTTTTTCACATATTTAATATCCACAATAAACATATAAAACATTTCAAAGCATTCCTCAAAAGATCACAAATTGACCAAATGAATAGTGTCGTGGCACGAAAAATCGGCAACGCAAAATGGCATGACCAAATGAATAGTAAAATCTGGGTTTTCGTCAAAATTTCAGTCCACTTCAGTCATGTATTTGACCAAGTAAATGATCTTATTTTTGGCTGAAATTTTACAGAAAACTTATTTCATATGTTGACTAATTGCATGTAAAATTTCGTTGAAAAATTCATTCATTAGCTACCTCAAACAATTGCCACAAAAAGATCCAGAAAGCTGTCTTTTTAGGACCATTTCGGCCCAAACATATGAAATACATAGGATAGTTTATTTTTCTTTTGCAAATCAATATGAAGGCTTCTTTAATGATAAAGTGAAGATTCAAACACTTACCTTTGATAACTTTTGCATGTTTAACTCAAATCAAACTAATTAAAGTCCAAAACAACTTACCAAATCAACTTGCCAAATTTTCTCAAAACATGTGGTTTCAATTAAATTTAAACAACCCAAAATTAATTATTCAAAGGTAAAGTACCAAACCTTATTTCTTTAATTCCTCTTAGCTTTTCCTTCTTCTCCTTCCTTAATTCTTTATTTCTCCTTCAATAAATTCAAGATACAACATAAACCTTAGAAATTTAAAATAATAAGTTATCCTCCATTTCTTTTCAACCAAAACCCTAATCCAACCTTCTTAAACTTTATACATCTTGATTCTTCCATTTAATCAATTAATCTCATTACTTACTTAAAATTTTTCCAATTCCACATAAAGACTCTAATCTCCAATCTTCCAATAAATATATAAATACCTAAAATTGATACTAAAATTAAAGTTTACATACTTGAAAACCTTAAAACTTACCTCGAAAATCAAACTTGGAAAAACTTGGAAGTCCTTTGGTATTTTCCTATGGTGGCCGAAATTTGTAAGTGGAAAAGGGAGAATTTGTTCTTCATTTCATGATATATATATATATATAAGGGAAATAATGAT
The DNA here is from genome assembly GCA_947685225.1 of Garcia nutans. Taxonomy (NCBI): domain Eukaryota; kingdom Viridiplantae; phylum Streptophyta; class Magnoliopsida; order Malpighiales; family Euphorbiaceae; genus Garcia; species Garcia nutans. The sequence goes on from CANTUV010000045.1 coordinate 27,980,979, forward strand.
CACCTTATGTGTTGGATAAATCCTTTCTCTTTCTTCATTTAATACTCATGCTAAATGGTTACTTTTAATTGGCCAACAAGAGATTTTTTTTTATATTTTTCTTTCCCATTACTTCTTTCCACTTGTCCCTCTTCCCATTGGATACCCTAAAGTTGTCCCGTGTTACCCATACACTCCCGACACGAAACCGGGCCCACTTTACGTTCCGGCGATTAATCGATCATATCTTTTAAACCGTACAGTTCCATGAGTCAAACTACATATAGTTTTGATCCTCTCGACCTCTACTTTCTATTTATAAGGTCTATTTTAGGTTTCCAAGTCATTTTGAAAAATTACCAATAAGCCCTCAACTTTTTACAAAATTCCCTTTAGGTCCTTTCTTTGCTCGGGTTTTCTCCGGCTCCGTTTCTACTGACGATCGTTTCATATTTAACACCTCATCATCCTCTACGTACTCATGTTTTTATTTTCTACTTTAAATTCATGTATAACTTTAATTGGATAATGACCAAAATGCCCCTAGTCAACATGTCTTCGTTTTTCTTTAACGGGACATTTCTTGGAAAAACCGTTACACGTCGTTGCGATCCAATTTTTCTCTACACTCCATTTTTGGAATCTGTTATATGCACTATTAAGAACATCCAATGCAACTTTTTTTTGAAATTACATTTATATCCCCAAAACTTTTGAAAATTACAACTAGGTCCCTTTGGTCATACAACCTTATCTAGGGCTGTTATCAAGAATTATCTTCTCCTTTCCCCTTGTCTCGCTATGCACGTGACTACTCTGCATAAATGCGGTAGGTGGATGTGACAGACATCCTCTCACAAAGATTAGGTAACACTCCTCTCACAATCATCCTTATTTGATCGGATTCATCGGGCCTCTTCTTAAATAAAGCACCCTTGTTTCTCCATCTCTTGACATAGTCTACAAAATTCTCATTCAGCCTTTGCCTAATGGATTCCACTTCCATCAAGGTAACTTCCAATTCAACATTATATTCGTATTGTTGGATAAAGGCTTTGTAAAGTAGATCCCAGCTCTTTTGTGTTTCATCATCTAAGGTATTGAACCAATTTTGGACAACAGAGTCCAATGAGAGCATAAAGTACCTTAGGGTTTGAGCCTTAGTAGCTCGGGCAGATTGCATGGCAGTGATATATTGCTTCACGTGGAGATGGGAATTTCCGGTGCCATTGTACTTAGCAAAGGAAGGCATCTTGAACTTATAAAGGACCTCATCATCTTGTTCAAATAACTTGTCAACTTCGGACATCTCTTCGATTTTCAGCTTCTTCTCAAATTTCTTTTCTAAATCAGCAATCATCTTTTCAACATCAGATGTCTCGGTCTTTTCAATAGTTGCTTTCTAGACAACCTTCGGTTCTTTCTTCTTTTCTTGAACCTCTTGGTAGAATTGAGCCCAATCATCATCATCATCAATGACTACCTTTTCATCATCAAAAGCTACTTCATTAATTTTAGTCTTTCCTTTGTCCTTTGGTTTCTTAGTGCTAGCAGATGCCTCGGCATGATTCTCTAAGATTGCAGTCAATTATTTCTTCATGGTCTCAGCTAGGGCCTCTTTGATATCTTCCATCTTGGCATTGAGGGCTTCATCCACCATTCTTTGAATTTGTTCGGGCTCCATTGTCTTTGGTGAGTAAGTGATTGAGTCATTGCTAGATAATTCATCTCCGGCGTAGGTCAGATTGTTTTAAGCTTTTGAACTTTCGTAATCCAGGGCTGTGAGCCAGAGAGGACAGATGATATGAGATGCAAATGTATGCATGTACGCACGAACAATCAATAAACAAGTGTAATTGGGATGATCCTTCCAACCTTATAACATCCACACACGAATGGCGAGTCTCTTTTCCTAGGTATATGGTTAACAAAATACCAACGTGGGGTACCTTGCTTTCGAACAATCCCCTCGGACGTTTCAACCAATAGTTATATTTTCGAAAATGGAGATCAATCCATGATAATTCCCATTAATTAGGTTTTAATCCATTCAACCAACCAAAGTAACTTTTATGCTATATTGGATTAAAACAAAATTAAGAGGTTTATCATAAATAGATTTCTCATTTGAAAAAAGGTAACTAATGATTCATGCCAAAAACAAGCCCATGGTTAATTTATTCTTAGTGTAAACTAGGCCCACAATTGATTTTCGGTATTTCATAATTGACCTAAATATTTTGCAAGCTCTAAGGAAATGTTGGGTGAAAATAGTTTTGTTTCTAAGCCCATTGTAAAAGATTTTAGAAAAATGGGTTTTGGGCTTAGTATTTGGGCCTTGGGGCAAAGAATTTTTGATTTATTTTTGGAAAAGTCTTATGTCCAAAGACCATTTTAAAAAGTTTTGAAAATAGTCTTGGTCTTTTTGATTTTAAAGAAAAATTTATTTTGAGCTTACAATAAACTTAGGTCATATTAGGAAAAGAACAAACCAAATAAGCCATGATTTAAGCCAAGATAAACTTACCATAGTCAAACAACATGCATTTGGGGTAAAACCTAAGGAAAGTAACTAGGCCAATTACATGAGCTTTAGTCTTTGGGTAGAAAGGCTTAGGTTCCCATAGCAAGTATATACCAAATGGTACGAGGCTATGAGTGGTTATGCCATGCTCGATCTCCATACCTTGAGTGAAAGTATGGTATCCCTTACATAACATAACACGGGTAACACGGGCGTCCTAACTCACACACACAATGCAATCTAATATGATGCAATGGATAATATCATTATAAGAAAGAAAAGAATAATATAAAGACCAACGGAATCAACTTCTCTTATCCCTAGTGGAGTCGCCATTGTGAGCGGGGATTTCGCCCCCACTCCCGGTGGAATGGTTCTTGCGACTTCGGCACTATTTAGGCTCGGGGCCTTAGAGAACACGAACCTAAGTCCGGAGAAAATGGAGTGGCCACCCGGACGGACCGGGAAAAAGAAAGGGGTGGATAACTCGATTCCTAAGGAATCCCTAACCTCTTAATGGGTTCGAAAAGTTGGGTACGTGTGGAGAAGGTGAGAAATGGCCCAGCACCCCCACGACGCCCGGTTCATTGGAACCGGCCTCCTTTACAGGTCTTAATATTATAAAATTCTTAAGTATAATAACATTATCCATACTACACACAATAAAAAGAAAGCATCATTATATTAAAATCAAAGCAATGTCCAAACAAAACAAAATAAATAAATGGACACCCATCCAAGGATGGAAACATGTCCTTACATCACATGCCTAGATAGGACACCCACCAAAAGGTAGAAACATGCCCTTTACAAAGGTTCTAAAATAGAAAAGAAAATTAAATTACATGATGTTTAACTAATGAGGTACCCACCAAGTGGAAACATACCTCTTACAAAATTTGGAAGTCTAAATAAATTGATAAAAGTGAATATCCATTCATAATAAATAAATCATTCATCAAAGCTATTAACCAAAACAAACATCCATCCATGATAAATTAAATAAATCAAGTATTAAAATTAAATAAATTAAAGCATAAGAAATAAATCAAGGTATAAATAAATATGGAATTGAATAAAACAAATAAAAGTTCAAGTATAGCTACTATTTCTATTTAGGGTTCTTTATCTCATGTGTTAAGGTTTTGGAAATTCTAAAGTTAAGCTACTGTGACTTTTTAGGGAATTAAAATAGATTAGGGTTTTATGTTTTAAAAGGTTGGTAAGACTCTTTGATTAACCAAATTAAGGTTTGAATGATGAAATCATGAAACTAGGGTTGTCCATTTATTTATGAGTTGAGATGTGAAAATATGTTGAAAGATGAATGTGTGTTATATATACCTTATATATTATCTATTTGCCAGAAGATTATGCTTGGATATTGGTAATGTCATACATTATGGATGAGACATTGAGTGTCACAGATGATAGTTAATCTACTAGTGAGATGAGATAGACCAAGGTGACGAGCCTCAAACTAGATAATTGTATAAGAAGGTTGGGTCCAATGTATATGGTTGTTTATGTTTTAAAGAAAAGTAAAATTAATTGGTGTATTCTTTAAATATGGTGCATGTTTTAATTATGATGTTATTATGTCAATGTTGTATTATATATATATACCACTAAGCTTTCGGGCTTAGCGCGGTTGTGTGAATCGTGTAGGTAGGAGTGTTGTTGTTCAAAGGAACTTGAACTGTGGATGATTTTCTTTTAGTGACCTAGGGTGCCGTAAGACTAACTGTGTCATTTGCATTCATGTATATACATATTACTTTTAAATATTCTAGTTTATATACATTAATACATAGCACTTGTGTTAGTATATAAAAAAATTATGAAGGATGTGTATTTGCATACTTATAAAAGAATTTAATTATGACAAATAATGTTTTGAGTTATGAATGCAAATGCGTATTTGTTAACTAGTGATTTAGAGAATTGGTTAAAACTGTATTTCGGGATTGTTTAATTTTATGTAGGTTGTGAACAATTGGTATTTTGAGAATACCTAAAGTAGACAAAACTCTGGTGAATTTTTCTCATAGATTTTATATATAAAATATATAGGTTTTTGGCATTTAAAATTGTTAATGAATATTTTTATTATATGTTAAAGCAAATTTTAAATTTTGAAATATTTTTCTTGGATTTATGGAAATTTTGAACAAGATAGAAATGGTGATATTCTTGTACTATATATGCATATTTTACATAAATTGAGTGTATGTATTATATATATATAGTGTATAAGGGTGTTACACTTTATCTCATGCTCTCCATCAACTTCACATCTCTCTTTTACACAAGACCACATGTTTCTCTCTTCTGTGTAACTTTCTCAACCTCTTGGTCTCCCTATGTTTCTAGGCTCTCTACCTCTCGGTCACTCTCTCGAGGGTTTCTCCCACTGTTTGATGTGAAGATGGCGAAGGTTGGCAAGCATAACTAATGAAGGCCATTTTTTTATTTTTTGCTTTGTTTTAATTATAGTCTTTAGTTTGTTTTGATTTAGAGATGGTTTTGTGATATTTTGGTTGTAGTTTTTGATAGTTTTTGAATTTTTTTTCTTTGTTTTTGGTATGTTCGAAATCTCTAATCTTAGATTTGTGATTTTATTTTTTATTTATTTTAATTTTAGTTTTTGGTATTTTTATTGTAATTTTGGTTTTAGTTTATTTGGGATCTTAGATTTGTAATTTAATTGTTGTTTAAGGTCGCAAATTTGTGCTTCAGTTTTCTATGTGATTTAATCTTCAATTTTGGAAAAGCTGCCTCTCATCCAAGGCCATTTACTTCTCGTCATCATGTATAAATTGTTGGGTTTTATTCAAAATATAAACACAGTGGAAACATGAAATTTAATAAATTTCATCCAATATGAATCACGTTCAAATGATTAAGGCGATAATCAATAGACAAGAATAATATGTTTATATTAATTCTTCAATAGTATATCAAAAACTACTCTTCGTGGTTGGGTTGCCACAAACCACAAACCATCCAATTGTCCAGTCTATAATAATATCCACACGAATTGATAATTGAAAAACTCTAAAACTAATTTTAGAGAATTGAGAAATAAAAGAAATCTTTGAGTGCTAGCTCTTAAAACCTCTCTATAAACTTTTTTATGGCTACCACAATTATGCTCTCTTTAAAAGACTATTTATAGGAAAACCTAGGTTAATAATTAATTTTTATTTATTTATTTAACCCTTAAAATTAATAAAATATAATTAAACCCAATAAGCTTTAGACAATTTTCAATTAAGTTCTTACATAATATTTTAGGTTAAAATTTTAGTCCCTATAAATTACAATTTTACCCTTATGTCATAAAACTTATTTACAATCAAGTCATACTTGATTAAACTTCTTATTTTATTTTCTTACATCAATTCTTATGTGTGTGACCCATTAGGTTTCAAATATGTTGACAACAAATATGATTAAATTATTAATCCATATTTGAAATTCAAGAACATTGTCTAGCAATATGTCAAGACTACCCACATAATTTCTTAGTGTAACTAATATCTCTTCATCAATAATGTTCCAATTTAATAATTTAAGCATGGAATGTGTCTACTATATTAAATTATATTAGTTTTCCTGCCATTAGCTATTGATTACTTGAATGAAATTTCAAATCCAATTTGCTAATTTCATTCCACCTTGAACAAGAATTTTATGATCAATACTAACAAAAACAATTGGAACATTTCCCCTAATTTTCCAAGGGTGATGAATCCCATCACAACCACACAAGCATCTTCATATAGTTTCTACTATATCCAAGTCATCCCCATTTTATTACCCATGAACTGAGTAATGTAAGAGATGAATCAAAATATATTAGCCCTTATATAAGATAGCTTAGTGACTTCAAGTCAAAGGATCACTTACACAACAATCATTTGAGTATTTCATAGACACAGGTAACTCTCCATATGGAATTCTCAGGCAGGTAAGTTCAGTCCACTTGTTTATATTACAAACACCTATATATTAGTTCTAGATATATAATATATCTTAGCTTAGAGAACAACTGCTTCCTTTCACAAAGGAAAGAACATAATATGTACCAGTCTCAATAGCTCTAATCATCGTCCATAATGAGGAGAACATCAACCATAAATATTTAGAGACATTACTTTGATGCAAATAAGAATCTCACAATTATAACCAATCTAGCTTTATTTCTAGTAATAAGAACATTTTCATCAAACTTATTCTTATATACCCATTTACATCCTATAATTGGATAATCTTTAGGTCTAGGAACAAGTTTCCACACATTTTTCCTTTCAAATTGACTGAGTTTATCTTGCATTGCAATCACCCAACATTCATCACTAAGAGCCTCCTTAATAGTTCTTGGCTCAATTTGAGAAACAAAACCAAAATTTACATCTAAATGGTTAATTTTAGATCTAGTGGTTACTCCCTTTGATGTTTCACTAATGATGAGTTCTTTTAGATGATCCTTCTTGTATTGCCATTCCTTGGGTAGCTCTTGAGTTATTGTTCTTTGGAACATCAATTGTTTCTTGTTGTTCAAAAGTACCTACAAAATCATCAAGTGCACTATCTTTCCTTTAATCAAGTTTAGAGGATTCATTAAAGACATTATGCATTGATTCTTCAACTACTAGAATTTTCTTATTAAATACCCTATATGCTTTGCTAGATGATGAATATACTAAAAATATGTCTTCATTTGATTTGGATGAAAATTTTCCAAGATTATCCTTGGTGTTCAATATGAAGCATTTGCATCCAAATACTCTAATATATGAAATTTTGGGTGTTCTTCCATTCCATAGCTCATAAGAAGTTTTGTTTATTAATGGCCTTTTGTAGACTCAGTTTGAAATATAACAAGTGATATTAACATCTTCCACCTAAAAGTAAGATGGTAAATCATGTTTATTGAGCATTATTCTAGCCATTTCAACCAAAGTTCTATTTTTCTTTTCAACCACACCATTTTGTTGTAGTGTTCTAAGAGCCAAAAAGTTATGTGATATACCAAATTCATTACAAAAGTTTTCAAAATTTTCATTTTCAATCTCTATGGCATGATCACTTCTAATGGATGTGATCATATAGCCTTTTCATTTTGAACTTTTTTTTGTAAATATTTTAAAATGATTAAAAGCTTCATTCTTTTGAGCTAAGAAATTAATCCATGTAAATCTAGAGTAATCATCAACAAGAACAAATGCATATAACTTGCCACCTAGGCTAGCAACTCTATTTGGTCCAAAAAAAAATCCAAGTGAATGAGTTCCAAGGGTCTAGAAGAGCTTACAATATTTTTCGACTTAAATGAACTTTTATGTTGCTTACCAAGTTGACAAGGTTCACATGTTCTATCTTTGTCAAATTTAATTTTAGGGAGACCATAATTAGTTCTTCATTACTAATGCATTTTAAATAATCCATACTAGCATGTCCTAGCCTTCTATGCCATAACCAAGCGTCATTATTAATGGAAATCAAACATTCAAATGCATCATTGGAATGTATGTCAATTTTATATGTATTGCTAATTCTATCTCCTTTGAATACAATCTCACCATTGAATTAGTAACCTTGCATCCTTTGGAATCAAAATTTACATCATATCCTTTATCACACAATTGACTAACACTAGGCAAGTTATACTTCAATCCATTAACAAGCCATTCATTTTCAATCAAATTCTTACCAAGTATGCCAATGGAACCAATACCAATGATTTTACCTTTAGCATTGTTTCCATAGGTAACACTACCTCCAAGCTTGTAAGTAAGACTTGTAAAAAGCTTTGCATTCCCCGTCATATGCATTGAGCATCCACTATCAACAAGCCATGTGCTTTCATTGGTAGCAGATTTTAGACATACCTCATTGGAGTCATCCTCAATAGCCATGAGACATAGACTGGCAATTCCTTCTTCCTCTTCTTCTTCTTCTTCTTCACTTGAGGAAGAGTCATGCCATGTAGCTTTGAGAGATTTCTTCTTTTCTTTGACCCATTTCTTCTTGTTTTTCAACTTAATGCAATTCGATTTGACATGACCAGATTTGCCATATTCATAATATTTCACTTCATTCTTTTTATCTTTATCTTTAAAAGAGGATTTAGTTAATGTACCTTTGTTAGCTTGCAATCTTCTCTTTCTTTTCCATTCATTCATCCTTTTTAAAAATAATGCCATTTCTTCTTCATCATCACTTTCTTCATTGCTTGAGCTCTCAATTTCTTTAATTGCTTTGAGAGCTATTGGTTTCTTCTTCTCTATTTCACCTTGTTTTTCTTCTCTTTCGGTATTCAGCTTAAAGGTGAGTAGTTTTTCGACAAGTTCATCAATTCTTAAAGAGCTAAGATCATGTGCTTCTTCAATTGAAGAAACTTTGGATCCAAAGTTCCTCTTTGCTTTTAGAGCTCTCAAGATTTTCTTGTTGACTTCATCTTGATCATATACCTTGCCATATTTCTTTAATTCATTGATGATGGCGAGCAAGCTATTGGTCATATCGATAACATTTTTCATTGGACTTCATCTTGAATAGCTCATACTCATGTGTATGCATTTGCTTCTTTGTGAGCCTTACTTGGGTAGTACCCTCATATTAGTTCTCAAGAGTTTTTTAAATGCAATGAGCACAAGTGAGATGTTGTACTCTCCCACCTTCTTCTCTTGAAATAGAATTCATCAAGAGGAGGCTACCCTATGGTTTTTGAATCGATCCTTTGTATTCTCACTTAACCATTATGGTTTGGGAAGATGAATTTAGACTCCATCAATTTCATGAGTAGGAGGTTTCCACTCATTTTCAACATAATCCCAAAGCTCAATTCCTTCACTATCTAGGAATAAGAACATTTTGTGTTTCCAATAGGAATAATCTGTTCCATCAAAGTAGGGTCTAAAAATAGAGTTGAGATTTCCATGAGAGTTTGAGGTGGTTGAAGAAGAAATTGCAATTGTTGATCAAATTTCACAGTTAAGTTTAAGAAATTTTTTTAGGCTCTGATACCAATTGTTGTCCTAAGATGGCAACCAATAGGGGTGGGTGAATTGGTTGTTTAAGAAGTGATGGAAAAATAAAAATTTAAACAAATAAGAAATGTAGAAGATGTAGAAGGAGATTAAGTAGAGAATAAAAGAATGAACATAAGAGATTTATAGTGGTTCGGATTTACCTTGATCATATATCCACTTCCTTAACAACTTGTTAAGGTTCCACTAGCTTTGAAGTTTTACAAGCTTAACTCTAACTTGGTGTTTTCTCTATCTCACACCAAACTATACAATGGTTTGAGTATAATCCTCACAACCCTTACAAGAGTTTTCTCAGGCTCACTCTCACAACCTAAGTATTTTCAAGCTCACACTCAAACTTAAGATGGTGTTAATGCTCACACCCAACTCTCAATCAATCCAAATGGTAATTTTGATGCAAAGAAAGTAAAGATATCAATGTAGGGTATTACAAATTCAATCACTTGTAAAAATGAAGTAACTTATGGTATTTATAGCCTACAAGTCATAAAATAGTCGTTTGAGGTATGGTCCAACATGTTTAATTCTAGTCTTCCACTAATTTCTTAGTCAGAGCAACTTCATGGTCAGACTTGTTGTGGTTCAGTCAGAATTGATGCTTTCCAGTCGGTAAACTAGGTGGTCTGATCAAAATATTTGAAATTCTGCTTAATGCTCTTCCAACGGTTTGTCCATGTGGCTTCCACTAATTGAGTAAAGGTGCAACGGCTTCTGACTTGTGAAATATTTTAATCTCTTGGTCGGACTTGCATCAGGTTCAGTTGGGATATTGATGATCCGGTCAAAATTTGAGCACACATTTAGTCAAGAACTCCACTAGATGATTTTGAAAGAATTTGCCTTGAAGGTCTGGTCAAAACAACATTCAGTCTGGTTGGCCTTTGTGTGGTACTCTGAGAAACTAGGAGTACTTCTAACCTTAAAACCTTCTATGTGATTTGTTCAAATTCACATGAAATGGTACGGTCGGAAGGCTCTCTGGTCTAGTTGGACTTTATGTGGTATGATGAGTTTTTGAGAGTATTGTCCACTATGAAACCTTCTGTGTGAATTTTCACAATTTTCCATTGAAGGTCCGGTTAGGATCCCTTATGGTCCGATCGAACTTTTGATGGTTTCTTCAAAAATATAAGTTCTTGCAAAGTGTAACTTGATACAAATATTAGTTTAATTCAATTTGATTGCCTAATATCAAAATTAGAGTAATTGGGCTAACAAGTGCTAAAGATCAAAATTGTGATTATTTGGCTAACAATCTCCCCCTTTTTGACTTTGGCAATCAAATGAAATTATGATAAAAGATCAGCAAAATAATGACAATCTTTGATTTTAAGTTTTAGGCAACAACTAGTTTCTTTTAAACTCCCCCTAAATGTATGCTTGTATAAAATGATTATTATTTCATTTTAATTGCCTTTTCCTTTAGCTAAAGTTTCATTTTAATGTTTCAATCATCTTAGCTTTCAATAATGTTTCAACCATCTTATCTTCTCCCCCTTTGACAAAGGCAAAAAGAGAAATGAAATATTAATATAAAAAGGAGATTAAGACTTTAAAGATAAATGCTCATTCATGAAACATGAAGTACAAGAGAGAAAAACATAAAGATCTACTTAAAACAAAAACAAGCAAGGAAAACATAAAGCAAAAACATCGAACAACATGGAGAAATCTAATCAGAATCTTCATCTTCAGGTTCTTCTTCTTCCATAAGGGTCTTGCCCTTGTCAAGAGGAGCATGCACACTACTATTGGAACTAGTGCTAACATCATCCCCTAAGGATCCTTCTTCAAAAAAAATTTCTTCATGATCACTTACATCCCATTCCTTGAGATCACATTGAGGCAATTCCATCTTGCCTTGTATGTCATATAGATCATGATGCATATAGGATAGAAGATAATTTATCTTGTTTAAGTGCTTAAATCTCTTGGACACATCCCCTTTGAAGTGAACTAGTTGCCTGGAAAGAGAATTGATGGCTTTGAGGATAAGTTTGGTTGGAGAGCCAATCTTGCTAGACTTGGAGGTAGAGGGTTTGTGAGGCATTTCTACAACAATTTCCATAGATTCACCTTCTATGGTGTATCTAGGTCTCTTTTTGTGCCTATCCACTACACCCTTTTTGCCAAAGAGATAAACATATGAGCCATCAATTTTCCTAACACAACCAGAATGCTCTAGATACTCCATGTTGATAGCACTAGAAGAGAGATCAAATGGATTTCTCAAGGTAGCTAGGTTGAGGTCATTCAACAAATACAAGTTCCTAGCTATTTGAGTGATATGAGAGGAAAGAAAGAAGGTTCCTAATTTAGTGGTTGCATGGTGATAGAATGTATCTATCAATAATTTAGGTGGATCCACCAGTTGGAAAGTCCCAAATTTTGGCAAAATCCTCTAAGGTTAAGGCATGGTATTGGTCAAAAAGCATAAACCTAATCCCATACCAACCTAAGGCAGAGTTTCACTCTTTTTATTTCAAGGGACATAAAAAATTCTTTGCTTAAACTAGGGTAACCTACCTCATCTGGGGGCACAAACTTTCTCCACCCAAAAACATATAGAAATCCATCAATTTCATCCTTGATGTTTAAGGCTATGAGCATGCCTCCAAAGGGGCTTTTGGTTTCCTCTATCTTCCTCCTCTTAAGCATGGCATATCTAATATCCTCTTCTGAAGTTTGGTGATGAGGTTTATGGATTTTCTCACCTCTTCTAGGTGGTGGAGGTGAGGAAGGAGCTTCTTGTTGTTCCCTAATTACAATTCCTGATGGTTTCTTTCCTTTTTGTTTTTCCTTAGATGGAATCTTCTTCTCAGGAGCCATTAGATATATGAGAGAGGAAAGAGATAGAAAAATAGAGTGTGCTTTGAGATGTGAGGGATTTAAGATGATCTTAGTGTTTGAAAGTATGTTTATATGATGAGAGTGATCAAAGAAGTATGTAACTGAGGTTTAAGGGGTTTAAATAGAGAAATTATGAAAAACTAGCCATTTATAGCTGTTAGAGATAAAAAAAAAATCAAAACTGACAGACAGCTAATGGTTAGAAAGTGTTGTGTAGAGTGTATAGGGTGTGAACATCTTTTTACATAAGGACGCCCTTTATAGACCATGGAGTGATAATTATACAAGATGAGGCGCTCGCTACCTATGAAAAAAAACTATAACTATTGAGACTATTCAAATTCTTGCTACCATCCGTCATATCTGTTCGTCCACTTGTAAAAGATTTATCTGGAATAAAACTAACCAAGCAACTCATGACTGCGAGATAAGGCAGGATGAACGCACTAAACAAGGAAAAAAATAGAAAGAAAGAAAAGAAATAGAATTTTATATGGACAACTTATGATCAAAATTGATGTTTTAAGTTGAGGATAAAACCTATCAAACACAATACAATGAATTGAATACATATAGTTTATTCATTCAAGGAGCTTCCACCAATCATTCCTATGTTATGCTTGATGAAGTTTAATTTATCTTTATTTAATGGTTTTGTAAAGATATTAGCAAGTCGGTTTTGTGTATCAATGAATTCTAAGACAACATTTTGGTTTTGAATATAATTTCTTAAGAAATGATGTGTAATGTCAATATGTTTAGACCTAGAATGTTGAATTGGATTTTTAGATAAGTTAATTACACTGGTGTTATCACATTTTATATGAATATGATCAAACACTTTTCCATAATCAATCAATTGTTGCTTTGTCCATAAAACTTGCGTACAAGAAAAATATGCAGTAACATATTTGGCTTCTTGAGAGCCGGGATTTTCGCCCCCACTCTTGGTGGAATGGTTCTTGCTACTTTAGCACTGTTTAGGCTCGGGGCCTTAGAGAACACAGACCTAAGCCCAGAGAAAATGAAGTTGCCACCCGAACGGGCTGGGAAAAAGAAAGGGGTGGATGACTCGATTCCTAAGGAATCTCCAACCCCTTAATGGGTTCGAAAAGTTGGGTACGTGTGGGAAAGGTGAGAAATGGCTCAGGACCCCCACAACACCCAGTTCATTGGAACCGGTCTCCTTTGCAGGTCTTAATATTATAAAATTCTTAAATATAACAATATTATCCATACTACATGCAATAATTAAAATAAAGCATCATCATATTAAAATCAAAATAATGTCCAAACAAAGCAAATAAATGGACACCCATCCGAGAATGAAAATATGTCCTTACATTGTTAAATGTCTAAAACTAAATAGGACACCCACCAAAAGGTGGAAACATGTTGTAACACCCCCATACTCTATATAAGTACCACACATATACCTTGTATATATGCAGTAGGTATCTAAAGTATAAGAATGTCACTTTTCATTTTAGATTAAAAACCTTTCCTTTAGTTCCAAACAATAATACAGGTTATTTAAAGAAACATTTAGAAACTCATTTATACTTATGAATATATTATCAAAATACAACATATTTAAATTGTACATGTATGCATCACCTTCTAGTTGGTCTCGAAATACTCTTACCTTTCTCGTGGCGTAACGACTTGACTCCAGATCAACCACCTATTCACCTGCGTGATTTACATAACCGCGCTAAGCTAGAAAGCTTAGTAGTACAAATAAGTATAATAAACATATATCACAGCAATCATACTTATATATATTAAATTCATGTATCATTATTTTCTTATCATGTTTTCCTCATTTAAATTACACTTTTTATATGTTTCTACCAATCTCATAATTATATACATACACATACACCTCATTTCAACAATTCACAATTCAATGACTTATCAAAACCTTCATAAAACAATATTCACCATTTCCACATCCATATACATTTTACACATCATATCATATTTTCATAAGCTCATCTTCTCAAGCCATATTCACTTTCAATAATTTACTTATATATTGTATACATCTCATTCCATGATTTTCATCATATATATCTCATAACATTACATCTCATTCCATAGTTATCATCATATATCTCATGACATTATGTTTCATTCCATAATTCACATTAAAGCAAAGACATGCATGGGCCTAAAAAAAAAAACACTAATATGCCATTCAACTTTCAGAGTTAATGTTTTGGTTTAATTATCTCATTTATCATTATCATTATCCCAACTAGGCTTCAAGGATTAGGTTCAACCAAGCTTCAAGGGGAATAAAGCATGCTAAGTATCAACCCAACTTGGCTTCAAGAACCAAACCCAACCTAGCTTCAAGGATTGTAACATCTCAATTAGGCTTCAAGGACTAGACCCAACCAAGCTTCAAGGGGAGTAAAACATGTTAAACTTCAACCCAACTTGGCTTCAAGGATCAAGCCCAACCTAACTTCAAGAGATTGTTACTATAGGCATGCCACCAACAACAAACTCTGAAAATGGAATAACACATTAGCCACACAATTCATTTATTATTTCATTATCAATTTCATTCTCAATTCTCATCATCATCTAGGCAAACATGCCCCACTTATTTCAATTGAATCATCATAGCCAATCACAATGGCTTCACATCTCATTTGAATCATCATAGCCAATCACAATGGCTTCACATCTCATTTGAATCATTATAGCCAATCACAATGGCTTCACATCTTATCATATCTCAATTCACATTATAACACTTCATCATTCAAGTATACATAATCAATTTCATTGAACATATATCTTAAATTCATCATCATATAGGCAACATGTCCATTTATTTCATTTCAATCATTATTACCAACCATAATGACATCACATTTCATCATTTCTCAAGACACATTAACACAATTCATCATTAAAATATTTATCATAACAAATTGCATTGCACATACCTTTTTGAATGATCATCATAGCTTTCACACTATACAAATCATAACATTAGTCACATTGTATTAACAATATAGTAAATTACTTAACACATTTATACTAAATGTGTTAAGTCTCAAAATCATGTAAAAGAATGCATCCATGTAAGTTTGTACTTACCTCAAGAGCAACTCACATCAATCTATACACTTCCTTTTCCAAGAATTCTTCACATCTAGGTTAAGGTAACTCAACCTCTTCACAACCTAATCCAAAAGGAAGAATACACACTTATTTATAAATACACATGAATTCCAATACACTTATTCACCTATTAGTCTCATACTAGACCCATAGATCACAAATTACAAACCAAAACCATTATCTAAGTCCCCACGGTCGTGGCCTACAATCTCCCACGGGCGTGGCATAGCAAACCATTCTGCCCAATTGCTCTAAAACCCCAACGGTCGTGGCCTTCCAACCCCCACGGTCGTGGCATATAAAATGAATCTGTCTCCCTTGCTCAACACCCCCACGGCCATGGCTTCCAATGGCCACGGTCGTGGCAGCCAAAGGCCACGGGCGTGGCATCCAAAATGCCTCTGTTTTGGACTAAAAACATGTATTCTATGTTTTCAACTTCATCAAACACAAATATCTTGAAGATCTAGGAAAATAAATGATCAAACTCACCACATACATCAATTACCAACTAATTTAACCCCTTATATAATTTCAACAATCTATCATCATCCTCACAAATAACTATGTTATCATTATCAAAATTCCAATTCAACATATCTATAACCTTTAATCTTTCACTATCATCATCTTCACACACTAACCAAATCAAATATAAACAAAATCAATAGAAATCAACTCAAAGAAATGAACACTTACTTGAATATTTTGTCAAATCTTCAATCTCCACCTTCAATTCTCTTAAAGCCCTTAAGATTTTGATGTATATGTAGATAAAATCACATCTCTCTCTCTCTCTCTCTCTCTCTCTCTCTCTCTCTCTCTCTCCACGTCAAGAACAAGAAGAAGAAGAAGAAAGAAAGAAAGAAAATCTTCTTTCTTTATTCCCCTATCACTTATATATATATATAATAATAATATTAATAAAATATCATATAAATCGTCCACCACACTTTTCTTCCCTTTGACTTTCTTCCCTTCTTTTTCTTTTGTCATTACTATCATTATTATTATTATTATTATTATTATTATTATTATTATTATTATTATTATTATTATTATTATTATTATTATTATTTATAGAAACTTACTTTTCCTACACCTCTTTATACATGATGTATATGTAATGTATATGTGGGTATATGTATATCTCTTATATATTGCTTTAATATTTCCCATGTTTTACCATTACAACATATATATATATATATATACTTATCATTCTTCATACACCTCTATCTCTTATAATATTTTCTTTTAATTAATTTATCTTCTTTTGACTTTCATTAGTTTAACTTTTATATATATATATATATATCCATAGATACAACATATACACTCTCTTCACTTCTTTTCTCTTTCCATTAAACATACACATTAAATCCATATTCAACCATAATTATTCCAAAGTTTTAGGGTGTATCTAGGGACATTACACATGTCCTTTACATTAATCCCAAAATTTGAAATAACTTGAATTATATAAGGTTCAACTAATGAGATACCCATAAAAGGAAACATACCTCTTACATGGTTAATTCCAAATAAATTAATAACGATAACAAAGGAAACATTTATCCATAAATTAAATAAGTCCATCACAGATCAAATAAGTCATCCATGAAAACATATAACAAATCCAATAAATAACTAAAATCAAAGTTTATATCATTACACAAATGAAATTAGGGTTTAAAGAATTAGGGTTTGAAAATTAGGGTTTATAATTTTAAAATATTGGAATTAGGGTTTAAGATTTTTTTAGGTTTACTGGATGGGGATTTCTGGATTCATTGGATTTGGGTTTAAGGGTTTGTAGGTTTACTGGATGAGGGTTTGAAAAATTAAGGTTTTGATTTATTATTTTAGAAGAAATATTGATTCTGGAAATATATTAAGATTTTGAAAAACAATCAGGGTTTTGAGACTTTAATGGAATTATTTAAGGTTTAAAGTTTTGGAAAAAATAGTTTAGGGTTTTAAAGTTTTGGAAATAGAAGAACAGTTTAGGGTTTTGATAATTTAATCAATGACTTAGGCTACTGGATGAATGGAAAATCTGATTTATAAAACATACGATTAGGGTTTAATAATTAATAATTTAGGTTACTAAAAGACTCAATATCAAAACAAATAATATAAATAGTTAAAATATGGCAATATTATCGTATGCTTAAACAATTCATGAATCAAAACATAAGAATGCTATAAATATAAACAAATCAAAGATTTATAATCAAACCTCCATCCCGTTGGTTCCACCACAATTGACTCTGGCTGAACGAGAACAAAGACAGCGTTGCTGCCTTTGATGGATTGATGATTGATGAGTGCTACTTGTTGCTAATTTATTTTTGTTGTTTTCTGCTTTGGTGTTTAATCTCTCTTTATGTTAATTGCCGACCTCTTTAAAGTCTAAGACGTTATTATTTATAGGACAAAACCTCACTAAAAAACCCTAACCTAATATTAATCCGTCCTTAACACAAATTCTAGTTTAATTAGGAAACTAATTGGTCAAAAAAAACCCAACAAAAAATAATTGAAGACCATGTCGATTTGGTGTGCCAAATCGACATGGACAAGGGCCTTGTCGACCTGGGCAACCAGGTAGACATGGCCTTTGGCACATGTCAACCTGAGAATCCAGGTCGACATAAGCCAATGCTCATGTTGATATGGAGCCAGATCGACATGAGCTAGGCTCATGCCGATCTGGGGCCTCCAGGTCGACATGAACCAAGGCTCATGTCACCTGGGCCCTTTGAAATAATTTTGCATTTTTTAATTTTTTTTAGACCGAACCGTCTAAAAAACTTGGTTTAGGGTTTTGTAGTTGACTTTGTGCCTTTTAAAATCAGACCGACTTATTATAAGTTGTAAATCAGATCGAATTAATTTTGGCATTCTTTAATTAAGAACGTACTAACTTAGGGCCAAAATTAAGGGTCTACACTTCTGCAGTAGACAAAGCAACCAATACTTGTTTCTTACTAAACCAAGAAACCAAGTAATCACCAAGAAAATGGCATGCCCGGTCATGCTTTTTTCTATCCAGAAGACTACTAGTATAATCTGCATCCAAGAATCCTAAGATATCAAATGATGTGTTTCTAGGATACCAAACTGCTAAATGCAATGATCCTTTCAAGTATTTCAAAATTCTCTTAGTTGCATTCTAATGTGATTCTATAGGGCATGATTGAAATCTAGCACACAAACATACACTATACATTATATTGGGTCTAGAGGTGGTTAAGTAAAGTAGTGATATGATAATACATCGATATTTCTTGTAATATCCCAAAGTATACCCTAAAAGTTTTGGAATACTTTTTGTTATATTTGAATTAAATGTTATAAATGTATATGTTTAAATGGAAAGAGAAATGAGGTAAGGGAAGAGTGTATATGTTGTATATATAGTGATATATACAACATATACAAGTCAAAGAAATGGAAGTCAAAAGAAGATAAATTAATTATTTTAAATTAATTAAATTAATTAATAGGAAATTGGATTAATGAGTGGAAGAGGATATTTTAGAATATTTTAATATTATTTTGCTTGGTGGATTTTAAAAGGAGGTTTAAGTGATTAGTAAGTGTTTGACCTTGCTATTCTTCTTCTTCTTCTTTTCTTTTCCTTCATGGTTGGCGCCCTCCAAAGCAAGAGAGAAGGAGAGTTTTTGATTTTCCAAAATCAAGATTGAAGGATGTTTCAAGTGATCAAGTTGGAAATCTAAGAAGTTTCATCAACTTTGGTAAGTTTTCCACTTGATTCCCTTGTTTTCTTTTAAGTTGTATTTGAGTTTGATGGTTGATTATTGATAGTATGAGTATGTTTGATTGTGGTGTGTTTGAGAGTGTTGGGTTTAATTGATTGTGATTTTGGGGTTGAATTGAAGAGAAGGAGTTAGGTTTGGTGTTGGAAGAGTAAGAGTTGTGTTTATGTTATGGTTGTGAATTGGTGATTGATGTAAATATTGAGTTTGATCAATTATTATCTTAGATCTTCAATATGTTTGTGTTTAATGAAGTTAAAAGCACAGAATACATGAATGCCACGGTCGTGGCAAGTGCGTGCCACGGTCGTGGCAAGTGAGGGACACGACCGTAGGGGGTTTTAAAACAAAGTGGACAGACTCGTTTGCTATCCCACGGTCATGGGGTTGTGAGGCCACGACCGTGGGGACCTAAATAGTGGTTCTGGCTTGTAATTTGTGATCTACGGGCCTAGTATGAGACTAATAGGCGAACTATTGTATTGAAAATTCATGTGTATCTATAAGTAAGTGTGTATTATTCCTTTTGGATTAGGTTGTGAAGAGGTTGAGTTGCCCTAATCCAAGTAGGGAAGAATTCTTGAAAGAGGAAGTGTATAGATTGGTGTGAGGTTCTCTTGAAGTAAGTACAAACTTACATGGTTGCATACAATTACATGACTTTGAGACTTAACACATTTGGTTATAAATGTGTTAAGTAATTTATTAAATTGTTGATACATTTGATTAATGTTATGAATTGTATAATGTGAAAGATATGATGATCATTCAAATTGTATATCCAATGTAATTGGTTGTGTATACCTTAATGATGAGATGTGAAGTCATTGTTGTTGGCTATAATGATGCAAATGAAATAATTGGGGCATGGTTGCCTAGTTGATTATGAGAAATGAATTGTGAAAGAGATTGATAATGAGATAAATGAATTAATTGTGTGCCTAGTATGTTATTCAATTTTCAGAGTTCTGGATTTGGCGGCATGCATATGAATTGCTGGACAGGTGAAAAGACCGGGTCGTAAGCCGAGTCCAGCTGATAAATGTGGAAAATGATATTTTTGAGGTGAAAAGACCGGGTCGTAAGCCTCAAAAATAGTAACAGTCTAGCCGGGTTGAGGACCAAAATACTGGGGCCCTAGGGTCTAGCCGGGTTGAGGTCCAAGAGACTGGATCTGTTACATTATCCATGGATAGATATATATATTGCCTACGGGCTTGATAAATGTGATTATCGACCAAAGCAGTAACTCTGAATTTTGAATAACATATTAGATCCTTTTTGGGCCCATGCTTGTCTTTGTTTCAATGTGAATCATAAATGGTAAAACAATTGAATAAGATAATGAAATGTAATGTTATGAAATATAGCATTTTTGAATATGATATCTATTGCTTGAAAGTATGACAATGAGATTGCATTAAAGCATATTGTTATTGTGGTTTGTACCACTAAGCCTATGGTTTAGCGCGATTGTGGTTCATCGCGTAGATGACAGGGTAGAATCGGAGAATCGAGTCTAGACTTTGAAGTGTGCATTGTGGGCTTAAAGATCAGAGATGAACTGCCAAACATGTATAAACTTTGTTTTGTAAATATTGATTTTGATGTATATATATATAAATACCGCTACATTTTCCGCTGCTTAATAAATAAATATTTTATCTATTATGTTTTATATTATAACTTAAATGTTTTAACTTTTCTCATATTATTGCTAAAAATAAAGATTTGTTTGTTTAGTAAACCGTGACACTCCTGTATCTGGTATACGTATATTACAGATATGGTTGTTATGTAGTGTGCGTATATGGGGTATAGGGGTGTTATAATTGTTTTGGTATCAGAGCCTAGGTTTGAGATTCTCAACCTAGGTAAATTGTAAGAAAAAGAACATTTTGATTCTAAAAGTTGGTTTTTAAATAAGATACATGTCTTGGCATTGGTAGTCTCTGATCTTTGATGAGGTATATTCTATTGTGTTTGCAGATATAGGTAGTGATGGCGTCTCAGTCACGTCAGTCCATAGAAGGTAGTGCTGAGAGTGTAGCTCCTGAAGAGGGTAGAGATGGAGCTAGGGTTGAGAGAGTTGGAGAGGCACCTGCTCCTGTGCCAGAGAGACCAGCTGCTGATGAGGTTCCACCAGTTTGGCTAAGACACGTGGTAGAATTGTTGAGGCAAGCTCCAGTGCAGCCGCCACTGCCACCACAGCCACAAGTGCTGGTGAGACATTATGATAAATTGAGAAAGTATGGGGCTGAGGATTTCTTTGGTACTACAAGTCCTGCAGTAATTGAGCAGTGGTTGGATAGAGTGCAGAGGGTATTTATCCAGTTGCAAGCCACTCCTGAAGAGAAATTTGATTATGCTAGATCCTTGTTGCAGAAAGATGCTTATGATTGGTGGAAGACAGTTCCACATGCCATGGATGATCCACCGACTTTGTTTTATAGTGATTTTCTATGGGAATTTGAGCAGAAATATACTCCGAGGGAGTATAAGGATGCCAAAAAGATGGAATTTCTGAATCTGAGATAGGAAAATCGGACTGTGACAGAATATGAGATTGAGTATATCCGGTTGAGTCACTATGCCGATGGGATTATTTTTGATGAGATTGATCGGTGCAGGAGATTTGAGGAAGGATTGAGGCCCTCTATTATGTGTATTGTTGCTGGTTCTCGGTACCAAGACTTTTCTCAGTTAGTTGTCACAGCTAGAAGTGTTGAGAGAGCACAGGTTATTGCAGCAGCTGCTACCGAGGAGGAGACCAGAGTTATGAGATCCCAGTTTGAGGCAGGGTCTTCGTCTATAAAGAGAGGCCGAGGAAGTTTTGTTCCGAGAGTCAGTAGGAGCCAGAGGCAGTCAGGTAGGTCAGTTCAGTATCAGAGGCAGAGACAGAGACCTACAGTTTCTGTAGCTAGTGCTCCGACTCTAGTGGTTCAGAGGTCTACTCCACCTACATGTGTCCATTGTGGTAGGATACATGGGGGTGTTTGTTGGAAGATTAGTGGATCAGCTGTGTGTTTCAGATGTTGATCGCCTGACCATTTCATTAGAGATTGTCCTGAGATGCAGGAGCATAGGCAAGCAGATTATGCAGTTTCTCGACCTAGTGTGAGAGGAGGTCGAAGTGGCAGAGGTGTTAGTAGAGGTGGTCGACCTAGGATCAGTCAGAGAGGAGGCTCTACATCCAGAGGCAGTAGGCCAGATGAGGTTGGGTCTTCTCAGCAAGTGTATGTGATACAGAGGCAACCGGATGCTTCAGCAGTCATTGCGGGTATATTTTCTTTATTTGGCATTTTAGTTCTTGCTTTGATTGATCCAGGATCTACTCATTCATATATAAGTGCATCTATCTTGCCTGTGTCTGAATTGCATTCAGATTCCTTAGGATTTGATGTCTTGGTGACAAATCCTTTAGGACATAGTGTTGTGGTGAGTAAGGTGCATCGTGATAGTTCAGTTGTGGTGCAAGGTGAGGAGTTTTTGGGTGATTTGATTGAAATGCCTTTTAAGGAGTATGATTTGATTTTAGGTATGGATTGGTTGTCTAAGCATGGAGCTGTGGTAGACTGTCAAAAGAAGTGTGTTACCTTGAGAACCGGTGATGGTAGAAGTGTGATGGTATCTAGTGAGCAAAGACAACTTGCATCCTTGGTTGTGTCAGCTGTTGCAGCTAGTAAGTTGATTAGAAAAGGGTGTGATGCTTATCTTGCTCATGTTGTGGATACCAAAGTAGTGGGTTCTCAACTTGATAGTATACCCACAGTTGCGGAATTTCCAGATGTTTTTCCGGAGGAGTTGCCAGGGTTACCCCTTGAGAGAGAGGTTGAGTTTGGTATCGATTTGTTGCCTGGTTCCACTCCCATCTCTATTACTCCTTATCGAATGGCACCTGCTGAGTTGAGAGAGTTAAAGGTGCATTTGCAGGAGTTGTTGGATAAAGGGTTTGTTCGCCCTAGTGTTTCTCCGTGGGGAGCTCCTATTTTGTTTGTGAAGAAGAAGGATGGTAGTTTGAGGTTGTGCATCGATTATAGGCAATTGAATAAGGTGACTATCAAGAATAAGTATCCTTTGCCTAGGATAGATGATCTCTTCGATCAGTTAAAGGGAGCAGCAGTTTTCTCCAAGATTGATTTGAGATCAGGGTACTATCAGTTGAGAATCAGAGAGGAAGATGTTCCTAAGACAGCTTTCCGCACAAGGTATGGGCATTATGAGTTTTTGGTAATGCCTTTTGGATTGACGAATGCACCTGCAGCTTTCATGGATTTGATGAATAGGGTGTTTAGGCCCTACCTAGATCAGTTTGTGGTGGTTTTCATTGATGATATTTTGGTGTATTCGCAAAATAAGGAGGATCATGACAAGCATCTGCGGGTTGTATTGCAGACTTTGAGAGAGAAGCAATTGTATGCTAAGCTGTCGAAGTATGAGTTTTGGCTTGATCAAGTAACTTTCCTGGGTCATATAGTTTCAGCAGATGGTATAAGAGTTGATCCGAATAAAGTTGAGGCCATTTTGAATTGGAGTCCACCGAAGTCTGTGACCGAAGTTAGAAGTTTTCTGGGTTTGGCAGGCTATTATCGACGCTTTGTGAAAGGTTTTTCTTTGATAGCTACTCCACTCACCAGATTACTTCGAAAGGGAGTTAGATTTGTATGGACAGATCAGTGTCAAGCTAGTTTTGAGCAGTTGAAGGAAATGTTGACTCAAGCTCCTGTTCTTACTTTGCCTGTGGAAGATAAACCATATGTGATTTACAGTGATGCTTCACATAATAGTTTAGGTTGTGTTTTGATGCAAGAGGGTAAAGTTATAGCTTATGCTTCACGGCAATTGAAGCCGCATGAGCTTAATTATCCGACGCATGATTTGGAGTTAGCAGCCATAGTTTTTGCTTTGAAGATTTGGCAACATTACTTGTATGGGGAGAAGTGTTTCATTTACACGGATCATAAGAGTTTGAAATATTTGGGGGTTCAGAGAGAGCTTAATCTTTGGCAAAGACGATGGTTGGAGCTGATCAAAGATTATGACTGTTTGATTGATTATCATCCTGGTAAGGCAAATGTTGTTGCGGATGCCTTGAGTAGGAAGTCTTTGGCAGGTTTGACTGTTTATTCGCTCTCGTTGCTTGTTGAGTTGAGTGCATTGCATGCTAGTTTTGAATCAGGTGATGATGGTGCGTTGTTAGCTCAGTTGCATTTGAGACCAGTGTTGTTGGATCAGATTAAGGAGGCTCAATTGGTTGATGAGAATATTCAGAAGATTGTTTCAGAATGCCAAAAAGGAGAGAATCAAGATTTCCATATAAGAGATATTGGTAGCCTTTGGTTCAAGGATAGATTGTGTGTTCCTGATGATTCTAGTTTGAAAAAGATTATTTTAGAGGAAGCACACCAGTCGGTTTTTGCTATGCACCATGGGAGTACAAAGATGTATCAGGATTTGAAGCAACATTACTGGTGGTCAGGTATGAAGAGAGATATAGTGGAGTTTGTGTCTAAATGTCTCACTTGTCAGAGGGTGAAAGCTGAGCATCAAGTTCCTTCAGGGTTGCTTCAACCTTTATCAGTGCCTGAATGGAAATGGGAACGTGTGACAATGGATTTTGTGACTGGTTTGCCATTGACTCAGAAGAAGCATGATGCTATCTGGGTGATTGTTGATCGGTTGACAAAGACAGCTCATTTTATTCCAGTTAGAATGGATTATTCTCTTGAGAAGTTGGCTGAGCTGTATATCAATGAGATAGTGAAGTTGCATGGAGTCCCAATTTCTTTAGTGTCTGATCGAGATCCCCAGTTTACTTTGAGATTTTGGATAAGTTTACATGGTGCTTTGGGTTCTCAATTGCACTTTAGCACTGCTTTTCATCCGCAGACAGATGGGCAGTCAGAGAGAGTGATATAAATTTTAGAGGACATGTTAAGAAGTTGTGTCATTGAATTCTCTGGAAGTTGGGACAGATTTTTGCCATTAATGGAATTTGCTTATAACAACAGTCATCAATCCAGTATTGGAATGGCACCATATGAGGCATTGTATGGTAGAAGATGCAGAACGCCTCTATGTTGGAATGAAGTTGGAGAAGGCAAATTGGTTGGTCCTGATTTGATTAAAGAAACAGAACAGAAAGTGAAGATAATTCAGGATTGGTTGAAAGCAGCTTCAGATCGACAGAAATCTTATTCAGATTTGAAGAGAAGAGACATAGAGTTTGATGTTGGAGATAAAGTATTTCTGAAAGTGTCTCCTTGGAAAAAGATTTTGAGATTTGGCAGAAAATGGAAGCTAAGTCCTCGTTTTATTGGACCTTATGAAGTATTAGAAAGAGTTGGACCAGTTGCTTATCGACTCGCTTTGCCGCTTGAGTTGGATAGAATTCATAATGTCTTCCATGTTTCTATGCTGCGAAGGTACAGATCAGACCCATCTCATGTTTTGCCGGTTGAATCTATTGAGGTGAGTTCGGATTTGACTTTTGAAGAAGAACCAGTTGCTATTTTGGCAGATAGAGTGAATGAGTTGAGAAATAAAAAAGTACCACTTGTCAAGGTTCTTTGGAAGAATCATACAAAGGAAGAGTCAACTTGGGAGAGTGAGCAAGCGATGCAAAATCAGTATCCTCAACTGTTTCAGACTTGAGATAGGTAATTTCGAGGACGAAATTTCTTTTTAAAGGGGGAGAATTGTAATATCCCAAAGTATACCCTAAAAGTTTTGTAATACTTATTGTTATATTTGAATTAAATGTTATAAATGTATATGTTTAAATGGAAAGAGAAATGAGGTAAGGGAAGAGTGTATATGTTGTATATATAGTGATAAATACAACATATACAAGTCAAAGAAATGGAAGTCAAAAGAAGATAAATTAATTATTTTAAATTAATTAAATTAATTAATAGGAAATTGGATTAATGAGTGGAAGAGGATATTTTAGAATATTTTAATATTATTTTGCTTGGTGGATTTTAAAAGGAGGTTTAAGTGGTTAGTAAGTGTTTGACCTTGCTATTCTTCTTCTTCTTCTTTTCTTTTCCTTCATGGCCGGCGCCCTCCAAAGCAAGAGAGAAAGAGAGTTTTTGATTTTCCAAAATCAAGATTGAAGGATGTTTCAAGTGATCAAGTTGGAAATCTAAGAAGTTTCATCAACTTTGGTAAGTTTTCCACTTGATTCCCTTGTTTTCTTTTAAGTTGTATTTGAGTTTGATGGTTGATTATTGATAGTATGAGTATGTTTGATTGTGGTGTGTTTGAGAGTGTTGGGTTTAATTGATTGTGATTTTGGGGTTGAATTGAAGAGAAGGAGTTAGGTTTGGTGTTGGAAGAGTAAGAGTTGTGTTTATGTTATGGTTGTGAATTGGTGATTGATGTAAATATTGAGTTTGATCAATTATTATCTTAGATCTTCAATATGTTTGTGTTTAATGAAGTTAAAAGCACAGAATACATGAGTTTGATCTAAAGCAGAGGCAAAATGAATGCCACGGTCGTGGCAAGTGAGGGACACGACCATGGGGGGTTTTAAAACGAAGTGGACAGACTCGTTTGCTATCCCACGGTAGTGGGGTTGTGAGGCCACGACCGTGGGGACCTAAATAGTGGTCCTGGCTTGTAATTTGTGATCTACGGGCCTAGTATGAGACTAATAGGTGAATTATTGTATTGAAAATTCATGTGTATCTATAAGTAAGTGTGTATTATTCCTTTTGGATTAGGTTGTGAAGAGGTTGAGTTGCCTTAATCCAAGTAGGGAAGAATTCTTGAAAGAGGAAGTGTATAGATTGGTGTGAGGTTCTCTTGAAGTAAGTACAAACTTACATGGTTGCATACATTTACATGACTTTGAGACTTAACACATTTGGTTATAAATGTGTTAAGTAATTTATTACATTGTTGATACATTTGATTAATGTTATAAATTGTATAATGTGAAAGATATGATGATCATTCAAATTGTATATCCAATGTAATTGGTTGTGTATACCTTAATGATGAGATGTGAAGTCATTGTTGTTGGCTATAATGATGCAAATGAAATAATTAGGGCATGGTTGCCTAGTTGATTATGAGAAATGAATTGTGAAAGAGATTGATAATGAGATAAATGAATTAATTGTGTGCCTAGTATGTTATTCAATTTTCAGAGTTCTGGATTTGGCGGCATGCCTATGAATTGCTGGACAGGTGAAAAGACCGGGTTGTAAGCCTCAAAAATAGTAACAGTCTAGCCGGGTTGAGGACCAAGATACTGGGGCCCTAGGGTCTAGCCGGGTTGAGGTCCAAGAGACTGGGTCTGTTACATTATCCATTGATAGATATATATATTTCCTACGGGCTTGATAAATGTGATTATGGACCAAAGCAGTAACTCTGAATTTTGAATAACATATTAGATCCTTTTTGGGCCCATGCTTGTCTTTGTTTCAATGTGAATCATAAATGGTAAAACAATTGAATAAGATAATGAAATGTAATGTTATGAAATATAGCATTTTTGAATATGATCTCTATTGCTTGAAAGTATGACATTGACATTGCATTAAAGTATATTGTTATTGTGGTTTGTACCACTAAGCCTATGGCTTAGCGCGATTGTGGTTCATCGCGCAGGTGACAGGGTAGAACTGGAGATTCGAGTCTAGACTTTGAAGTGTTGATTGTGGGCTTAAAGATCAGAGACGAACTGCCAAACATGTATAAACTTTGTTTTATAAATATTGATTTTGATGTATATATATATAAATACTGCTACATTTTCCGCTGCTTAATAAATAAATGTTTTATCTATTATGTTTTATATTATAACTTAAATGTTTTAACTTTTCTCATATTATTGCTAAAAATAAAGATTTGTTTGTTTAGTAAACCGTGACACTCCTGTATCTGGTATACGTATATTACAGATATGGTTGTTATGTAGTGTGCGTATATGGGGTATAGGGGTGTTATATTTTTTCTCATCTAATACCTTACTGCTTTCATCTTTGTTAAACTTTAAGGATGTGCTCATGGGAGTCTTGCTAGACTTGCAACTATCCATTCAAAATTTCTTGAGGAGTTCTTTTGTGTATTTAGATTGGTTGATGAAGATCTCATCCTCGCATTGTCTGATTTGTAGTCTAAGGAAGAATTTGAGTTCATCCCTCATACTCATTTCAAATTCCCTTGTCATACAAGAAGCAAATTCCTTGCACAAAGATTCATTAGTAGCACCAAATATAATGTCATCAATATAAATTTACACAATCAAAATGTTATCCAATTTCTTTTTAACAAAAAGAGTTCTATCAACTTTGCCTTTTGAAAACCATTTTTAAGTAAATATGCACTAAGTCTATCATAACAAGCTCTTGGAGCTTGTTTCAATCCATATAGTGCATTGGTAAGTTTGAAAACATGATTTGAAAAATTATAATCTTTAAAATCAGGAGGTTGTTCAACATAAATTTTCTCATTAATAAGTCCATTTAGAAAAGCACTTTTGATATCCATTTGAAAAAGTTTAAAGTTCATATGACATGCAAATGCAAGTAAAATTCTAATTGCTTCTAATCTTGCTACAGGAGCAAATGTCTCATCATAGCCAATGACATCCTCTTGGTGATACCCTTTGGCTATCAATCTAGCTTTTTTTCTAGTAATGAGATCATTTTCATCAAGCTTATTCCTATATACCCATTTACATCTTATAATTGGATGGTATTTAGGCCTAGGAACAAGTTCCTACACAATATTTCTCTCAAATTGGTTGAATTCATATTGCATAGCAATTACCCAACTTTCATCACTAAGAGCCTCCTCAATGGTCCTTGGCTCAATTTGAGAAACAAAAACAATATTAACATCTAAGTATTTAAGTTTGGATCTAGTAATTACTCCCTTTGATATATCTCCAATGATGAATTGTTTTGGATGATCCTTCTTGTATTGCCAATCTTTAGGTAGCTCTTGAGACTCTTCTTCTTGTTCATTGTTCTTTGGAACTTCAATTATTTCTTGTTGTTCAAATGTACCTACAAGGTCATCAAGAGCACTACCTTTCCTTTTATCAAGTTTAGAGGATTTATCAAAAACAACATATATTGATTCTTCAACTACTAGTGTTTTCTTGATAAACACTCTATATACTTTGCTAGATAATGAATATCCTAGAAATACACCTTCATCTGATTTGGATGAGAATTATCCAAGATTGTCCTCTGTATTCAATATAAAGCATTTGCATCCAAATACTCTAAGGTATAAAATTTTGGTTATTCCTCCATTCCATAGCTCATAAGAAGTTTTATTTATCAAAGGCCTTTTGTAAACACAATTTGAAATATAACATGAGGCGTTAACGGCTTCCGCCCAAAAGTAAGATTGTAAATAATACTCATTAAGCATTGTCCTAGTCATTTCGACCAAAGTTCTATTTTCCTTTCAACCACACCATTTTGTTGTAGTGTTCTAAGAGCTAAAAAGTTGTGTGAAATACCAAACTCATTGTAAAAGTTTTCAAAATTTTCATTTCAAATTCTTTGTCATTATCACTTCTAATAGATGTGATTACATAGCCTTTTTCATTTTAAACTCTTTTTGCAAATATTTTAAAATGATTGAAGGCTTCATTCTTTTGAGCTAAGAAATTGACCTATGTAAACCTTGAGTAATCATCAACAAGTATAAATGCATATAACTTGCCACCTAGGCTAGCAACTCTATTTGGTCCAAACAAATCCAAGTGAATAAGTTCTAAGGGTCTAGAAGCACTTACAATATTTTTAGATTTGAATGAACTTTTGTGTTTCTTACCAAATTGACAAGGTTTACAAGTCCTATCTTTATCAAATTTCACTCTAGGGAGACCATCAACTAGTTCTTCCTTACTAATGCATTGTAGATGATCCATACTAGCATGTGCTAGTCTTCTATGCCATAACCAACCATCATTATTAATAGAAATCAAACATTCAAATGCATTATTAGAATTTATGTCAATTTTATATGTATTTCCGATTCTAGCTCCTTTGAATGCAAGTTTACCATTTGAATTGATAACTTTACATCCTTTAGAGTCAAAACTTACATCATATCCCTTGTCATATAATTGACTAACACTAAGAAAATTATGCTTCAATCAATCAACAAGCCACACATTTTCAATCAAATTCTTACCAAGCATGCCAATGGAGCCAATGCCAATGATTTTACCTTTAGCATTATTTCCAAAAGTAGCATTACCTCCATGCTTGTAAGTGAGTGTTGTAAAAAACTTTGCATTCCCTGTCATATGCCTTGAGCATCCATTATCCATAAGCCAAATACTTTCATTGATATTAGATTTTAGGCATATCTACAAAACAATAGTATTCATCTTCTTTTGGGTACCCAAATGAAGTTGGATCCTTAAAGGTTAGGGGTAGAAGGATCCTCTAACTTGAGATGAGCTTTTTGAATATAGCAAAATGTGCTCTTATGTCAAATTTCATATAATATGTGTATTCATACAAGGTTCTATACTTATGCACTTTCCAATTAAAATTCAATGAGACATGTACACAATTGCAAGTATGTATGGAGTGGGTTTGTTTTTGTGCATTTTTATGCTTTTGTACATGCTTAGTATATATGAATGCATATTTTGCTCTTGGAACTTTAGTTCTAGAGCCTTGTGAATCCAATGCAATCCTTTTAGGATTTTTCGATTTGGTGTGTGTTCTTAACAACTTCAATACTAGAGGTTTGAGTTGTAGATGATTTTATAAATATTGGTGCATTAGATATAGTGATAGATGAGCCATTGAATCCTAAACCATGTTTTAAAGAGGGTGACCTTTGATTATCCATCAATGTGTCTAATACCTCTTTTCCTTTATGAAATTTTGAAATTGATTCTTTTAGCTCTTTTAGTTCATAATTTAAAATTTCATTTTCCTTGATCACATTTTCTAAGCTATGTGAATTTTTATTCACTTCATCAATTGATTTCAATAATTGTTCATTTGAGGTCTTTAATTCTAATGTGGAGTTCTTCAAGCACACAAAATCCTTTTCTAGCTTAGAACATTTATTCTTATAAAATTTCATCTTAGAAAAATACTTTTCTACTCTAAGGTTCATGTGTCCAATTGAATCACTATCATCTAATGCATCATCATCATCATTATCATATGCAATTAAGTTTAAGGATTGAGTACCTACCTTATTGGAGTCATTTTCATCCTCAATAGCCATGATACATAAATTAGCAATTCCTCCTCCTCTTCTTCTTCTTCTTCTTCTTCACTTGAGGAAGAATCATCTCATGTAGCTTTGAGTGATTTCTTCTTTTCCTTATCCCACTTCTTTTTGTTTTTTAACTTAAAGTAATCCAATTTGATGTGATTGGATTTTCCACATTCATAACATTTCATCTCATTCTTTTTATCTTTATCTTTATCTTTGAAGGAGGATTTAGAAGATAAACGTTTGTTAGCTTGTAATCTTCTCTTTCTCTTCCAATCACTCATTATTTTTGAAAACATAGCCATTTCTTCTTCATCATCACTATCTTCATTACCTGAGCTCTCAACCTCTTTGATTGCCCTGAGAGCTATTGCTTTCCTCTTATCCTTTTCACCTTGTTCTTTTTCTCTTTTAGTGTGAAATTCGAAGGTGAGTAGTTTTTCGATGAGTTCATTGGTTCTTAAAGAGCTAAGGTCATGAGCTTCTTCAATTGAAGAAACCTTAGACTCAAAGTTCTTCTTTGCTCTAAGTGCTCTCAAGATTTTTCTATTGACATCATCTTGATCATATATCTTGCCATATTTCTTCAATTCATTGACAATGGATTTCTTCAATTCATTGACAATGGCAAGCAAGCAATTTATCATATCGGTGACGTTTTCATTGGGCTTCATCTTGAATAGGTCATACACATGTACATACATTTGCTTCTTAGTGAGTCTCACTTGGGTATTACCTTCATGATAGTTCTCAAGGGTTTTCCAAATGCAATGTGCACAAGTGACGTGTTGGACTCTCCCACCTTCTTCTCTTGATATTGAATTCGTCAAGATGAAGGCTGCCCTATTATTCTTGAACCGATTTCTCACATTGGCACTTGACCATTGTGATTTAGAAAGAGGAAATTGGACACCATTAACCTCAACAAAATCCCAAAGCTTAATTCCTTCACTGTCTAGGAACAAAAATATTTTGTGTTTCCAATAGGAATAATCCATTCTATCGAAATAGGGTCTAAGGAGTGAGTTTGGGTTTCCATGTGTAGAAGTGTTTATTGGTGGAATGGTTGCCATTTTGGATAAAATTTCATAATTAAGTTTAAGAAATTTACAAGCTTTGATATTAATTGTTGTCCCAAGATAGCAACCAAGAGAGGGGTGAATTGGTTGATTTGAAGAATTGATGGTAAATTGAAAAATCAAAATCAAATCAAAGCAAGAGTAGGAGTAGAGAAGAATGAACACAAGAGAATTTATAGTGGTTTGAATTTCCTCAATCCTACATTCACTTCCTTAACAAATGTTTAAGATTCCACTAATCTTGAGTTTTTATAAGCTTAACTCTAACTTGGTGTTTTTACAAGCTCACACCAAACTTTATAATGGTTTGAGATCAATCCTCATAATCCTTGCAAGAGTTTTCCCAGGCTCACTCTCACAACCTAAGTGTTTTCAAGCTCACACTCAAACTTACAATGGTATTTAATGCTCACACCCAACACTCAATCAATACAATTATAAATTTTGATATAAGTAAAATGAAAGTGATTTGCCTTAGCTATTTCAATCCTCTTAACCTTATAAACAAAAGATTTCTTAAGGTATTTATAGCCAATTTGGTCTAACTAGCCGTTATGAATCATGTAATATATTTTATTAGGATAGTTTTAGCGATAATGAAAGGTTTTCATAGGGAGCGGTCATCCTAAAACCGAAAATGGTCGCCCAAAAACTATGGGCAGTCATCCATTGCATAAGGAGGGTCACTCCATTCAAAATTTCTTTCAATGATCAAATTGTGAGTGCTCTGCTAGTGGAATTTTCCCATGTCATGGTTGTCAGGACAGTTGCCCAAAGTCGGGGGATGATCGCTCTTTTTGAATTTAAATTTACTCTTACAATGGTCATTCCACATGTTACTTCTTTATTTGACAAAGCTATTTTTTGCCAAAATATGAAAGGTGCGGTCGTGCTAGTACTGAAATAGCGGTCGGATTGGATGTCACATGTCGAACTTCTGGGTGCACCCTCTAGCCTCTGGTGACCATATTTTTTGCTCTGTTCTAGTAATATATAGAGCAACTTATTCCTACATCAAGTAACTTAAAGACATGTTAAATGCATCATTCAATTTGAGTGCTAAAGATCAAATTTGAGATTATTTGGCTAACAAACATGAAAATAATTTGTTGCATATTTAAAATAATTTTTTTGCAGATTTTTTGTTATCAAATTTGGAAGCACATTAAGGTATTTATAACCAAATTGGCTATACATGTATGCACCACCTTCTAGTTGGTCTCAAATTACTCATGCCCTTCTATGTAGTAATTTAGATTTATATTTTTCTATGTTTCAATTATTGTATTATTTTATGTATTTTTTATAAAATTATAATTAATGTGTTTAGAGCTTAGGGGATGAATATTGAAATTAATCTATTAATTTTTTAATTAATTCATAAACTTGTAATATTAAAATTAATTATTTTAAATTTTTCATAAACTTATAATTAATTTATTTGGGCTTTATGGATAACATTGCAAATAAGTTATTCATTTTTAATTTTTTTGATAAACTTTTTAATTTTTAAATTTTTTTATAAACTTGGGGTTAATTATCTATAGGGTCAATTTTTATATAAGGCATAATTAATTTTTTAGGGTTTAGAGATAATATAAAAATTAATTTTTTTATTTTTTCACAAAGTTATAATTAATTTTTTGGGACAAGAATTTTTTGTTTTAATTTCTCAAATTAAAATAAAAACTTATAAATAATTTTTTGTCTTTAGGAAGAATAATAAATTTTTTTTGTCAATTAACTTTTCATTAAAATATACATATTTTTTTGATGGATTAGGAATAACCATAACAAATTATTTTTTCAATTTTTTCACAAACCATTAATTAATTTTTTTAGGGTTATAAGATGAATATTAAGAATTTTAAAATTAATTTTTTAGGGTTTAGGGATTTTTTAAAAAAAAACACATAATTATATTAGTTTAGGGCTTAGGATAACAATAAAAAAATATTTTAAAATTTAATTGACTTTTTTTTTTCATAAAATATTGTATTATTTTTTATATTTTTTTCATAAATTTAGTCAATTAGTGCACTTAGAGACTAGGGATGAATATATAATTAATTTTTTGAGGGTTTAGGATAATATTAAAATTAGTTGTAGTTATACATGTGTTAATTTTTCTTAACCATGTTCATAGTTATATGAAGTATGATTTTTGAATATATACATTTGAATAACAATAATATTGATTAGGAGTATAAAAATTAATTATAGTTGTATTTCTATGTGTACTTAATTATCTTTATTGAAATTTTTGTCTATAAATTGATTATCTTAATTATTATCGTCATCCTTGAATCCCAAATTAATTGGACAAAAGATGTTTTGCTATTTATTATTGATTATTTGACAATGATTTAGTTGCTGATGGAAATGATGCATCAAAAATCTTAGCTGTTTTTAATTTATTTAAATTAATTAATCATGTATTTTGCATGGGTTTAACAAAAAAATTATTAACTGCTAAACCAATAATGAAGACCAATAATTTTAATTCTACGTAAATTTTCAAATTATAAATTTAAATTTTTTATTATATGAAATTGTAGTTATTTTGGTTTAGGTATATTGTTCCATAGATGAGACTTTTAATCGAATATTTCAATTAAATCGTATGATATAACAATTTTATTGGATTAAATTTAATATAATATGACTATATTAGACATAATTAAATATATATAGTTTTGAATATGGATATTAAAAATAAAATTTATAATTTTTTATTAAATATGAAGGTACCTGACAAAATAATTATTCACTAGGCTAGCGAGTAGTTGGAACTACAATTGGGGTTGATTACGAATATGGATACAACAATTGGATACATATACCTAATAA
This sequence comes from Garcia nutans, assembly GCA_947685225.1. Lineage (NCBI taxonomy): Eukaryota > Viridiplantae > Streptophyta > Magnoliopsida > Malpighiales > Euphorbiaceae > Garcia > Garcia nutans. Next base: position 28,016,470 of record CANTUV010000045.1, read on the forward strand.
CATTTATTTGGATTTTAATTCACTGATGTTTAATATGAGGCTTTCCATGGAGTTGAATGAAAATCAAATAATTAGTAAAATACAAACCGAAATCCATTTTCAGTGTATGGAGGATTAAGATTTGGGTGTATAGAAATTACAAATGAGGATGATTGGAGTATGGTGCTTAACCAAGCTAGTTAGGTTTAATGCTTGCGAAGCATTGAATTATATGTTGAGTATATTGAGGAGTTTACCACCAATGATACCCTTGATAATGTTAGTCCTTCAAATCAATTGGGTGCTGAAGTAGGTAATGATGATTTGTGTGGAGATGATGATGCAATATTGAGTGGATGACATGACTATGATGGGGGTGGAAGATGATGATGTCCTAGGAGATAATATAGAATTGGTGGATGATGATGAGGAAAATTGTAACACCCATATGCTCTATATAAGTGCTATACATACACCTTGCATACATATAATACGTATATAAAATATAAGGATGTCATTTTTCATTACTGTTTAAAACCCTTACCTTAGTTCCAAACAAATGTACATTTTATTTAAAGAACATTTACAAAATCATTACACTTATGATGTTATTACATATATACATAAATTACATTGTATTTTCCAAAAAAAATCACTTATGTACTTATACATTTTTATCAAAATACCGCATAATAAAATTATACATGTATGCACCACCTTCTAGTTGGTCTCAAATTACTCATGCCCTTCTCGTGGCATAACGGTTTGACTCCCAGATCAACCATCTACTCACCTGCACGATTTACACAACCGCGCTAAGCTCGAAAGCTTAGTAGTACAAATAAATATTATATATATACATTACAGAAAATCATACTCATATACTAACATCATTTATCATTATATTCTTATCATGTTTCCCATTTTCAAAACACTATGCATATCTTTTCACTAATTCCATAATTTATATATATATATCTTTAACATAAGCCACAATTCAATTGACTCAATATAGATCAATGTGATGCTAATGTGTGAATATAACAACTCATTACATTATATCTCAATATATTAATCATTTGCATCACATTTCATAATTCGCATTAAAGCAAAGACAAGTATGGGCCCAAAAGAAACTAATATGCCATTCAAATTCCAGAGTTACTATTTTGGTCCAATAATCACATTTATCAAGCCCGTAGGCGAATCATTATCGCAATGAGAAACATCTCATATGTAACATCCCAACTAGGCTTCAAGGACTAGGCCCAACCAAGCTTTAAGGGGAGCTCAGCATCAACCCAACTTGGCTTCAAGGACTAAGCCCAACCCAGCTTCAAGGGATTGTTACTTTTAGGCATGCCACCAACAACAAAACTCTGAAAATTGAATAACATACTAGGCACACAATTCTTTCATTATTTCATTATCAATTCTATTCTCATTTTCTCATGCTCATCTAGGCAACAATGCCTCAAATATCCCATTTATATCAATATAGCCATCAACAATGGCTTCACATATCATCATTAGGGTTTACATAACAAATTACAATATTCATATATTTTGTATCCTCAACCCATGTTTCACATAGTTTACATAATGCAAATCATAGTACCATTCTCATATATCACAATATAATAGGTAACCTAACACATTTCTAACCAAATGTGTTAAGTCCCAAAGTCATGTAAATATATGCAATCATGTATGGTTTGTACTTACTTTATGGAACACTCCAAATAAGCTTTAAAATTTCCTCTAACCTTCTCTTCCAAGTTGCCCTTCAACACTAAGGTAGGGCAAACTACTCTTTCTCAATGACTATACTAAATGTGATCATAAACAACCATTTAGTATCACATTCTAAGGCATTATTAACATTCAAATTATTTAAATATGAATTACAAATGAAAAACAACAAAAGGAGTTATTCTCGAGTGACACGCCCAACAACACGGGCTTGCTTAAGACTGTGTCATTAACTCATTCATATAGAAGCATTGACACATCCAATGACATGGGCGTGTCACTTCCCGTGTCATTCATTCTGCCTCACAGAAACATTGACGCGCCCAACAACACGGGCGTGTTCATGGCCGTGTCAATTATCTTATCTCTCAGTAGCTATGACACGTCCAATGACATGGCCGTGTTAATGGTTGTGTCATAAATGTTAAACTCAGCTCCGTTGACACGCCCAATGACATGGCCGTGTCAAGCAAAAGTTCTGCATTTTAAACTCTTATACATATAAACACAATCACTCCAAAATCCATACTACAACACCCTTAATCAACATCTTAGTTTATATTCATAATTCACCTATCAATCCAACACTTATATAACTTCAACATATCATAATAATAATCATTGTATATATATCATCCATGTATCAATTTACTCAATTCTCTAACTCATTTATACTAAACCCTTACTCCTCAATTTCAATAACTCATCATCATCCTCACAAATAACCATATTTTCATCATCTAAATACCAATTCAACATATATATATATACTTCAATATTTCATCATCATCATATTATTCAATTAATCATCACTTTCACTCACTAACTATATCACATATAAATTCAATCTATAGAAATCAACACAAGGAAAAGAGCACTTACTTGAATTCTTTGCCAAATCTTCAATATCCACCTTCAATTCCCTTAAGGCCCTTATGAATTTGATGTATTTATAAACAAAACCACACTCTTCTCTCTCTTTCTCTGTAATATCCCAAGGTACACCCTAAAAGTTTTGGAATAATTATTGTGGTATTTGGATTTAAGGAGTATGTTTAATGGAAGGAAAAAAGAAATGAAGGTATATATAACATATATAAGTTAAACTAATGAAAGTCAAAAGAAGATAAATGAATTAATTTAATACCCGATTTTGGTGTACATTGGAATGGTAGTTGTGAGAAGATATGTTGGTAAAATATGTAAGGAAAATATTATAAGAAATAGGTGTATATGAGGGATGATATATGTTTATGTGGTATTTGAAAAATATGGAAAATATAAAGGAAATATAAAAGAGATATACATATACCAACATATATATTACATATACATAATGTATAAAGTGGTGTAGGAAAAGTAAGTTTATATAATTAATTAATAATAATAATAATAATAATAATAATAATAATAATAATAATAATAATAATAATAATAATAATAATAAAAGAAAAAGAAGATATTTATTTTGGTTATGTATGAAATTACTAAAAAGGGCAAGTAAGTGAAAGGGAGTTTAATTGTATAAAAGAGGGTATTTAGGTAATTTTCTTTTTAAATTGCTTGGTGGAGGTTTAAAGAGAGGGGAAATTTGACTTTGTTTCTTTTGTCTCTTTCATTTTTCTTCTTTTCTTTTGGGGTAGCCGGGTATCACTTAGTCAAGAGAACAAGAAGTTGTTTTGAGTTCCAAGTTTCAAATTGAAGGAAGATTTCAAGGAAACAAGTTAGAAATTCAAGAAGTTTATCATTTTTGGTAAGTTTTCTCTTGATTTCTCTTGTTCTATTTGGAATTTTGTTTGAGTTTGATGGAGTGTGTTTGTGTATGGTGTGTGTAAAAGTGTTTAAATGGAATTAAAGATAAGAAGTTAGGTTGGTGTTGGTGATGGAAGAGTAAGAGTTGTGTTTAGTGAAATTTTTTCTGTTTTACAATTAGTAAAGGTTGTGACTTGTATGATTTTTAATTAATTATAGAAAAATATTCTTGAAGTGAATTTTTGATATGTTGTGCCTCTATGAGTCTAGAATGACCGAAAAATATGTTGATTCGATTTTGGAATGGTTATGATTTTGGAAAGATTATTTTTATTAGACCTGTTCCAGCAGGTACCTTAACTGAGACAGCTATCTTTCGGGATTTTTAATAAAATGTAGAAAAATCATATCCAATTGAATTTTGGATATGTTGTTTCTTAGTGAGTCTAGTATTTGAGAAAAATAATTTGGAACCACGTTGATTGAATTTGATTTATGGAATTCACAAAGTTCAGAACTGCTGCCAGGATGCAGGGCAATTGGGGCAGTCTGGTTAGGTGAACTATTTGACCAAGATTTTGTGTTCAGTTTGATATGAAATTTGAAAGGAATGATTTTAAGATGTAAAACTAAATTCTGTAAAAATTTTAGAATTTTTAGTCAAGTATATTATTTTATACAATTTTTCAAAATAAGGATAAAATGGAGTCTAAAACCAGAATGTACTATTTATATGGTCATTTTGCTAATATTCCTTTTGAATTAGGTTGTGAAGAGGTTGAATTGCCCTAACCTAAGTGTTGAGGATTCTTTGAAGAGTAAGTGTATAGATTGGTGTGAGTTGGTTTTAAGGTAAGTACAAACTACATTATTGCATACATTCATATGATATTGAAATTTGACACACATTTGATTGTAAATGTGATAAGGAATCTAATGCATTGTTGATGTATATTAATAATATCATATTTGGCTATAATGTGAATGTTGTGATGAGCATGTAAAATATGTGTTAATTCCATTGATTATATCCATTTGAATAATGAATTGATTAATGTGATTTGAAATATAACGAAATGTGAAATGTGCAAGATGTGATGATGAAATGTAATGTGAAAGATATGATGTTATGAAGAGTTGCTTCATTGTGATTTGAGATCATATGAGATATGAGGCCATGATTGTTGGCTATGATGATGCACATGAGATGATTGAGACATGGTTGCTTAATTTGCTTATGAAATATAAAATGAATTGAGAAAGAGATTATGAAGAGATGAATGAAATAATTGAGTGCTTGATATGTTATTCAATTTTCAGAGTTCTGGGTTTGGCGGCATGCCTATGAAATATGAATGTGAAATATATGAAAAATAGTAACAGTCTTGCCGGGTTGAGGATCTCCTCGAGATTAGTCGGGTTGAGGTCCAAGAGACTGGGTCTGTTACACTTGTTTTGGTAACAGTCTTGCCGGGTTGAGGATCTCCTTGAGTCTAGCCAAGTAGAGGTCCAAGAGACTGGGTTTGTTACCCTATCCATGGATATATATATATATATTTGTGTGTATATCGCCTACGGGCTTGATGATTATGATTATGGACCAAAGCAGTAACTCTGAACTTTGAATAACATATTAGTGTCTTTTGGGCCCATGCTTGTCTTTGTTTAAATGTGATTCATGAAATGAGAAATGAATGAATAATGCGACCAATGATTATTTTTGTTTAAATGTGAATTATGGAATAAGATGTAATGATATGAGATATATGATGATAATTATGAAATGAGATGATTAGAATGTATAAGTAAATTATTGAAGGTGAATGTAGATTGAAAAACTATGTTGAATGATGAAATCTGAAGGTACTACATGAAAATACAATATGATGTATAATATGGATTTGTGGGTTGTATTAATGAAATACGTTCATATGTATATAATTATGAGATTAGTAGAAATATAAATAAGGTGTAATTGAAATGTGAAAATATGATAAAAAAAAATAATAATATATGAAGTTAATATAAGTATGATTGTCTGTTATGTATTTTTAAAATATTTATTTGTACTACTAAGCTTTCGGGCTTAGCGCGGTTGTATATATCGCGCAGGTGAGTAGGTGGTTGATCTGGAAGTCAAACTGTTATGCCACGAGTAGGGTAAGAGTATTTCGAGACCAACTAGAAGGTGATGCATACATGTATAATTTCATTATGTTGTATTTCTGACAAGAATGTATTCATATGTATAAATGAAATTTTGGTAAAGACAAGATTATCATATATATATATATATATATAAGATTATTGAAAGTATGTGATAATAATAAACCTCTACTTATTTTGTACTAGAAGTGTAAATCCTTTTTGCAGGTTGTAGTTGAGGTTATAAGGGGGATTTATTTTTAGTGTACTGAAAATGATTTTGTTGCATTGGTTTGTGTAAAATGTTTTTTTTTAATCAGAAAAAAACCAGTTTTGTCGACACTTGGGACTCAATTTTTAGGCGAAACTATGGCAAAATTTCTGTAAAACCGGAACTAAAATTCGAATTAAGTAAAATTGGTAGCAACATTAGGATAGTGTGGCGCCTCTATTCGGCTTACACATGTAGGCTGGGAAGGGGTGTTACAATTTTTGGTATCAGAGCCAGGTTTGAGATTCTTGGCCTAAATAAAATTAAAAAGAGAAAGTTTTGAAAAGCTTAAAGAGAATTAAAAAGAAAAGTTTTGAAATGAAATTTGTAATACATGCATATGCATTAACACCTAGGTTGGTCTCGGATGTGGCATTATGTGAATTGTAACGTATTTGAATTAGATGAGATGGATGGTTCTCGCACATATATTGCATTTGACATGTTGTCAACAACTATAACACAAAATTCAAGAATACTGCCATGAAACAATTAATAGAAAAGGCAAGTATGATATATATTTAGATATGTCCTCTTTATTCATTAATGATTAAAATTAAGCCAAATAAACAAATCCTGCTGGGTGGGCCGCGAGGGCTGTCCAGTACTGTAGCGATCGCTTGCCTCCTGCGGACCATGCGGACCCAGTGGGCTGGGCAACCGAACTTGGGATACCGACCTGGTTGGGGAGGGTCGTTACACTCTCTCTCTCTCCCACATTCGAGAAGAAGAAGAAGAAGAAAGAAAGAAAGAAAGAAAGAGAAAGCTCTCTTGTTAAACTCTCATCCTTATCTTATATATATATATATAATAATATAATTATTTACACCTAAAAATTCTCCACCACAAATAGTTGTCCTTCTTTTGACTTTCTTTTCTTCCTTTTCTCTTATCATTATTATCATTATTATTATTATTATTAATTAATTATTTACAATTTATTTTTCCTACACCAATATATATATACATCTTGTATATATGGTGTATATGTTGATATATGTATATATCTTATATATTGTATTTATATTTCCATATCTTTCAAATACAATATATACATATCATCTTTCATACACATCTATCTCTTATTATATTTTCTTTACCTATTTCACTAACATACTCTCTCACAACTACTATTCCAAAGTACATAAAAAATCGGGGTATTACAAAAATGAGTCCATATCTAAATATTACAATGATATTGATGACGATGATGATTATGAATTTGGTTTTAATTCGGATGATGATGATGAAAATGTAGATGAATTGTTGCCCATTGCCTTGATGCCACCCACATCAACAAATCAACATTTTGTTCCTAGCTTGTTTCCTCAAACATATGAATATATGAATATTGATATTGATTCATTACGGGTGAATTTTGATGGATATAATGATCATAGTATGTTATGGGATATTTCAAAAGAGTTTTGTAAAGGCGTGATTTTTAATTCAAAGAATGAAGTAAAGATATCTGTTAAAGAGTAATCCATCAGAGATAATTGCCAATTCCAAACTGAGGAGTCAAGAAGTAATTCTCTTGCATTAATATGCAAGAATAATGCGAGTGGGTGCAAATGGAGATTACGTGCGACTAGAGAAAAGGATAAACAATATTGGGAGATAACAATATACCATGGCCCTCATACTTGTAGTTTTCTGTTGGGGTCACACAATCATTGAAATTTGGACTCCGATTTCATCTCTACTTGCATAGAAGAATTGGTTAAATCGAATTCTAGTGTAAAGGTTTCAATTGTCATTGCATTCATAAAGGAAAGATTTCATACGACTGTGTCTTAAAGAAAAGCATGGATTGCAAAACAAATGGCACTTGCAAGGTTGTATGGGGGTTAGGATGAATCTTATAAGTTGTTGAGACAATGGATGTTAGTTGCACACCATTCTAACCCAGGTTTTAGGTATGAAATTGAAGATGTTGAAGTTGTAAAGAATAACAGATTTGTTTTGGGTGTCAGACAATTTGAATAGGTATTTTGGGTGTTCAAGTTATGTATAGAAGGTTTTGAACATTGTCCACCAGTGTTAGTAGTTGATGGGACCTTCTTATATGGAAAATATAAGTGTCTTCATTTGACTACACAATCCTTTGATGGTGATGGTAGTTATGCAATTGTCGAAAAGGAAAGTAAGAGAAATTGGTTATTTTTCATGCAATGCATATGACAATGCGTCTGTCCAAATAAGCACAACGTTTGTGTTATATCTGACAGGCATATTGGAATTAAGCATGCAATGAGTGATCCAATGTAGAGGAAATCGAAGCACATATATTGCATTTGACATGTTGTCAACAACTATAACACAAAATTCAAGAATACTGCCATGAAACAATTAATAGAAAAGGCAAGTATGATATATATTTAGATATGTCCTCTTTATTCATTAATGATTAAAATTTTGGGTTTTTGAAGCTCGTGTTGATATTTATTCATTGCAGCTCGGGAAAATAAGAATAAATAGGAAGTGTGATTTTTGAATATATACATTTGAATAACAATAATATTGATTATGAGTATAAAACTTAATTGTAGTTATATTTCTATGTGTACTTAATTATCGTGATTGAAATTTTTATCTGTAAATTGATTATCTTGATTATTATTGTCATCATTGAATCTCAAATTAATTGGGCAAGAGATATTTTGTTATTGATTATTTGACAATGATTTAGTTGTTGATGTAAATGATGCATCAAAAATCATAGTTGTTTTTAATTTATTTAAATTAATTAATCTTGTATTTTGCATGGGTTTAACAAAAAATATAAATTGCTAAACTAATAATAAAGACCAATAATTTTAATTCTACATAAATTTTTAAATTTAAAATTTAAAATTTTTATTATATGAAATTGTAGTTATTTGTGTTTAGGTATATTGTTCCATATATGAGACTTTTAATCAAATATTTCAATTATATCATATGATATAACAATTTTATTGGATTATATTTAATCTAATATGAATATTTACCTTTAAAAAAAAGGACAAATGAGATTTCCTTTTTGTAAAATTTTGTTCAAATTAAATAGTTACATTATAAATATGTATAATGGTTATAATGAAATATGAGACTCTAAATTTCAATTTCACTATTTTGACTGTTTTCATAAACTTTTTATGGTTAATAAATTTTTTGATGTTTTAAGGATAATAATAAGATAATTTATTTTTTTATCTCTTCATAAACTATTAAATATTTTAATATTAATTGTTTTAATTTTTAATTTTTTCATAAACTTTGAAATTTTTTTACGACTTAGGGATAATATTAAACTAATATTATATGATTTATGATGTCTGAAACTTATATACTTATTTTTTTAGGGTTTCGAGAAAATATTAAAATTATTTGAATCCTAGATATACAAATTAATAAGCTTAATTTTTAATTTTAATATGTATATTATATATTGAAATGGTTATGTTATATATTTTTGAAACCCTAATTGAAAAGTAATAACTAAATAATAATGTATACTAACACATAAATTATTATTATTTCTACAGAGTTTGATATGAGAATCAGAACTAATAAAGTCATTCGAATGAGAGAACACCGTAAAAAGGTGGATCAAATTATCAGTAAATTATATGCACTAAAAATGAGTTCTAAAGACAAAAAAATGAAGATTTGGTTCATCTTGTGAATCACATAATATATTTTAATGGAAAGCTACAAGATATTATTTGGGAAAGTGGTTTACTTGAAGAGTTAAAAAGTATAAAGCGCTAAGGCATGTGAAGCCCACCCCAATCGAGCAAGGTGTCCTTGATTTCTTATGGGAGAAAATGGTGGCGCCAATGGGTCTTATAAAATGCTTGCGAGAGGGTTCATTAAGGAGTATGCCACATGGATTGCTAAAAAAACTTCGAGTCTTGCATTAGGGATGCCCATAGGAATTAAGGGAAAACAAAAGCTGAATGGAATTTGTATGTTGCCTAAAGTTAGTTATAAGTTACCAAAAGAGCTTTACGATATATTAGATAAGTCTATCCCTTTTCATTTTATGATAATTAGGTAACTCTATTGTTGTTTACCTTATGGTTATTCTAATCATAATATATGTACTTATTAACTCATTTTATATGTAATGTGTTTCTGTGGTTAATTAAATTTATTTAAATATTAATATTAAGTAATATTTGATGAACTATGATTCAATAATTGACATTATTGATGAGGAGAAAGTATAATTAGATCATATAAATTGAATTAAACAAATTTATTGTATAGATAATACTGCAATGCTAAAACTAATATAGTATATTACGTTGATTAGAGAATCATAAAACAAGTTGAGTACATATTGATATTCATGTATCTTCATCAGACATTTCATATTCAGATGCATAGCGATTATCATTAAGGACATTAGTCATTTATGCCTCGATGAGTTGTCTCCCTATTACGGCTACTTGATCTTTAGCTAGTTTTAGCATAAAATATCTTGACCTGTGAATCAACATTCGATTATTTTCCACTTTAATTATGCTCAGTGCAGCTTCAAATGTATAGATATTTGTGCGTGTCATTAATAATGATCTCCACCTAAGGATTTGTAGCACCCAATTGTTGTAAATCTACTACTAATGCACCAGACTCCTGCACTCGAAAATGCCATTCTCGATGTAGTCCTACATAATACTCCTTTCTATCATTATGTTTTTCTAATATATAGTCATCATGAAAATGTGATAGTATCCAAATTTGTAATACCCTTATACCCTATATACGTATAATACATACATCCAGTATATATATAATATGCATATATAGTATAAAAATATCACAACTCGGTTTAATAAAAATTTTCACATTTCAAATTTAAAATTTCAAAATACTTTTAAATGTATATTTAATTAATAAATAAAATAATTATTATTAACTATAGATTCCAAAATAGAGTTTTATATAAAAAAAAATCTCTGAGAAACATTTGCCAGAGTTTTGTCTGTAATTTGGACATCCCCAAATTTCAACAATTACCTAACCTATATAAAATACACTCCCAATAAAACAAATCATATATTTCCACCCCAACTACTCAACTTTTCCACATTTTCTCAAGACATTTATGTATATACACACACACACACACACACACACACACATATATATATATCAAAACACATATAAATAACCCACATTATACAATTTGTCCAAAGAGTCTTTATAATTTATAATATATATATATATACTTTAAAAATATAAACATAATATACACAATATCAAAATTTATTATAATATCAAATATGTATATGCTAGCAAATGGCTCTGAGCTTGATGTATCTAAAAATACCTCAAGCTCAATAAACACAAGTCTAGACCCGACTACGTCTATTAAAACTTTCGGCTCACCGGGTCACCTTTGTCACCTGCGCGATGAATTACAATCATGTTAAACTAAAAGCTTAGTGATACAAACTTTGATAACAATAAAACTGTAAAATAATGTCAATGCAAAATGCTTTCACATGATGTTTCACATTGTGATACTCAATTTCACTATAAAACATATCCTTTAATCATTTTACAATTCACATAGGAACAAACACAAGCATGGGCCTAAAGGATCTAATATGCCATTCAAATTTCAGAGTTACTATTTTGGTCCAAATTGACACTAAGTGTCTAGTCTCGAAGGCAAATCATAATAATGCTCAAAAGCTAGCCCCGAAGGCAAATTATATCATAGTGACACCAAGTGTTTAGCCCTAAAGACAAATCAAAGTATTGCTCAAAAGCTAGCCCCTTAGGAAAATAATGAGGATAACCTCATAGGCATGCCACAAAACACAGAACTCTGGAAATTGAATAACATACTAGGCACACAATTATTTTATATTTTCCATCATCAATTTATTTCTCACTTTCCATAATTAACTAGGCACAATGCCTATTTCTCATTATCAATTAGGCGCATTGCCTCATTTTCTCATTTCTCTCATTCATATCAATGTCAATTCATTTCATTTTATCATATCTCAATATACCATCACAATGTATCACATACCACATCAAAATCACATTACCCAAACACTTTGGGCTATTTTCACATAATTCACATTTTATGCAATTTTAGCCATTAACAATGGCTTTTCACAATGCTTTTAATGCATTCATAATAAATCACATTTCTCAAACACTTTGGATCATTTTCACATAATGCACATATTTCACATTTTATTTAATTTAGCCATTAATAATGGCTTTTCATAATGCATACATAACATTACACATGTCATAGTACATTGTTCATGAATGTTCAATGTATCAATTAGCTTAACACATTTTTCAATCAAAATGTGTTAAGCCCAATGTAATGCAAACATATCTAATTTATACAAAGTTTGTACTTACCCCTAAAAGCTTTCAAATGCAAGCTCAAAATCAAACTCTAACCTCCTTTTTCAAGTTGCCCTTCGACACTAGTGTTAGACAAATAACCTCTCCTTAATGCATATACCAAATGTGATCATAAACAATTATTTAGTATCACATTCTAAAGCATTTCAAGCATCAAACCTTAATTATATACCCCTTAATCAAAACCCTCAAAATATAGCATAACCTCACTTTAACTTTTTAAAAAAACCTTGTTAAGCCATATAAATTGGTGTTTTAAGCTTATTAATATCATTACAAACATATTTTAACATGTTTAAACTAATTACATTAATTAAACACATGCCTTAGTTTAAAACCCTAAAATGGCATAACCTTCACCATTGAAGGTTTTTCATTCCAACTCATTTCAATCATCAATCCAAGCTTATTTCCATCCTTAATATCATTAAATAACATGCTTTAACCATTAAAATCAAACAATTCACCATACTTTAAAAATCCATTTTCCAAAACCCTAAATCAATACTTCCATTCTCAAACTCCATCCAAACTTAATCAAATCCATCATTTGACTTTAAAATACTTATTTTTAAATCAAAATAACACATTTAGAACCAAATTGCACAATTAAATCACATGAATTTAAAAGTCCAATTCTCCTATAACCCTAAATTATCTCTCTTCACCAAACCTCACTCAAACTTAACCATATCTTCAATCCAACCTTAAAATCATTGTTAACTACTCAAAATAACTTTATTCATACCCAAATAGACAATTAAATCATACTATTTCAAAAAGTCAAAATCAATATAATCTCAAATTCATGGAATTTCAAGGAAAAAGTTGAAAATTTTACTAATTATGGTGGAAAACCCTAAAAATCCACTTGAAACCTGTTAAATCTTTCAATTTTGGAAGCTTGGAAGAAGCAAAACCCTCTCTTGGATGGCTATAGAAAATCAGCCCAAGGAAGAAGAAGAAGAAGACAGCATTTAAATTCTCTCTCCATCCACTTTCTTTTATATCCATATATATATGTATAATATTTTAATATATTTTTAATTATTTATTTATTTATTTATTTATTTAATAAAAATAATAATTTCCCTCTTCCATACAAAAATAAATTATTTAAAACTATTTTTATAAATTTTAATTTTCAAAGTTTAATTACAAAAATGTCATTGGACCTTTAACTTTTGACTTTTAAAAGTTGCCTTTTGTTGACTTTTATATACTTTATATATATTTCATGTATACTTTAAAATTTTTGGATGTTACAAATTTTGGTGTCTAACTCCTTCCATCTGTTCTTGAATGCATAAGGATTAAACATTAGATTGTTACTTTAAATAGAATTAACTTTTCATTAGTATAAATAATTCAATAATATGATTGTGTTGTCTATCTATCATGGTTGATTTCATTTTATGATGATGCCATTTCATTTCAATTATGTGACCAACTATTTAATAGTTTTTAAAATGTATTTTTAAGTATTGTAATAACTAGTTTTATAATAATAATTCTATTCTTGTAATACTACGCAGGCATGACTAGTTCTTATACACAATGGGATTTCATTCACCCTGGCCTGCATGATCCATCCATATTGCATTTGCAACATATTCACAGATCTGAGGCAATATGGCATGGGAAGGTATTGGATAAAAACTCATTCTTTTAATTTATGTTCAATCAAAATATAATCACACATAGTTAATTTCATTAATTTGTAAAAATTTATTTCACAGATAAGTGATGAGACATTTAACTGTAGGTGTGGCTCTTCATCTTTGCACATAAATGAAGTAGACAAACGTATGATTCTTTTACTACGACAAAGTGGGTTATATGGCATGATTCATTTGGGATTCTTTCAAATTGATTAGCATTTAATTACAGCCTTAGTAGAGAGGTAGAGACCGGAGACACACACTTTTCATCTACCAATGGGGGAGTGCATAATAATATTACAGGATGTCACAATCCAAACAGGATTACCGATCGAAGGTTGTGCACTAATTGGCCCCACTCAAGGCAACTAGGATGAGATTTGCAAGTGACTTCTTAGGATCATTCCTCTGGATAATGTAAGGAGGCAGTCATACCTAAAATTAACTTGGCTAAGAGATAATTTTATAAATATACCCGATGGTGTTGATGATTATATAGTTGCATGCCACACTTGTGCCCTTATCTTACGCATTATAGATGGAGACATATTTAGTGATAAGAATACTAGTCGAGTTAATCTATCATTTTTACATTATCTAAAGGATTTTCAAACCACTGGATATTATAGTTGGGGGCTACATGTTTATCATTTTTGTATAGAGAATTATGTAATGTGACTAATCCAACTGCAATGAAGATTTTTGGCCCTTTATTTCTACTATAACTTTGGGCCTGGGATCGATTTCCAATGATAGCACAAAAAAAAATTAATCTGCAGTTAATCAATAATGCACCTCTTGGCCAAAGGTAAGGTTTATTATAATAAAACTGAATTGCAATTAATTATCTTACATATATAATATTACATTTAATTTTTGTAGGTGGATTACAACTAAAACAGTGGTAAATATTCTGACACATAACCTAATTCATATATAGTACTCCTTTGATCTCATGGACGATGATGATGTACATGTAATCACATTTTTTAATGCAATGCAATATTATTATATATTATTTACAACTCTAATTATTTAATTTTATTCTTTTAGGTTATTTGGGAACCATACAACTCCGATATCCTCCAATTGCTTCCTCATTATTGTCTATAAGGGCAACAAATTTGGAGAGCACTTGTTCCACTAATTTGCACGCATATTATAGAGTGGCACCAACCCAATAGAGTGTTATGTCAATTCAGGCTGCAGCAGCCTATCCCTCGCCCACTGTGACAAATAGATGATCTTCATACCACATCATGGATGAGGACTAGTCTACATATCATGAATGATGGATTGCGATATGGGATAACAAAAATGCTCGTATTGTATTTGGCACTCCATCGGATGGTCCACTTCACTATCATTCTGAGTATTTAGAATGGTATAGGCGTATTACACGGCATTGGATTTCTTGTACTAGCGGTTCCATTGGATTAGTGGTAATTATTCTTAACTAACTAGTTATTTTGTTTTGCAATGTTGGTATGATGTGTTATTAAATATTTAACTAAATTTAAATTTTGTAACAAATTGTAGACTGATGGAATTGAGCGAATAACATTGATTGTTGATGTTCCTGAAGAAATAAGTTGCATTACACATTCAATGATGGGAGCATTAAATGAGGATCATCGTTTCCTCAATGATTAAATGCCTCATCCAGCACTGTAACCAAATCAGGCCCCCAAAGAAGGTGAGAATGCTCAACCTACAAATACAACCATCGTCATCGATGAAGGACTATGATCGATCGACGAATGAGAGTGGATATACCACCATGTTCCATAGACAACTCTCTTATTTTACCACCACCTATCCTCTTACATCACCAATTTCTTGGCTGCCATAATGCCAATGATGTGGGTCCATCAACTCACGCACCATTTGTGTCACTGAATGGAGATGTCGAAATTTCATCAACTGTGGGATTTACATAGTGGGGTTCACTTCCAGGATGCTCCTCCTCATACAATATACCTACTTCATCCTTTTTTTTAGGCTCTTTGCAAGAACCAACATTAGCATTTTATTCGTGGTGAGGAGCACCAGATCCTATCTTATCTCAGTCGCAACCCTATTTTTTCCATCATAGCACTCTCAAGATTAGTTTATACACAACATCAGAGTTGATGGTGCCAGCATTTCATTTGCATCATTCACCGATGCCATCCAGTTCTACATTGCAGCATCGCACCATATTTACTAACCCACCTAAACATAGTGGATATGGTGGAGGTACTCCTCTTGTTTCTCTGTCTATTCCACAAGAAGATCCTGATTCTGAAGATGTTGAAGAACCTGAGCCTTCATAGCTTTGCTACAAGGTATTGCATTTAGAAATGCATGGCCAAAGCACAATAGACACCAGCCTCGAGGATGTGGAACTTGAATATTTAAAATGATTAATAACAAACATTATAATTTATATTTTATCTGTGATTTTTTAAGTAAATTATTTTTATGGAAAAATCAAATTTTACAATTAATCCGACGTTATTATATATTTCTTAAACTAGTAATTCACATTAAAATTAACATATATTCAATTAATAATGCTTTGTCACAATGCAAATCATAAGTCACTGAATTTAAACTATAGGAGCTTCAAATGAGTAATACTATTCAATTTTTTCAACCAATTCTTTTAGTAGGATACATGGTTGGAAACATAAGCAACATAGATATAATAATTGTTTTTATACAAATAATTATAGGATAGTCAGACCTTATAAACTTTAATTACTCTTATTCATCATGACTTAAGTCAATATCTGAGAGACATTTATGTGAATTACAAATATTATTGAAAAGTAAAAAATTGATATTCATCACCTACATCATGGAACTCTTTTGGGCACATTTTAAAGAATTCATGGTTTAATCTGATCATAATATGATTATTCTCCTCTTGAATACGATATAAAGTTGTCCCTAACTCATTAGAACATGGCATATTAATTGCATACATTAGGAACTCGAATACCAACTTCACATGCGTCTTCCAAAAATACTTGTGATTGTTGCAGTCGAAAAGACCATTCATTCCTAAGTTGATTGTAAACAACTTCAACATTGTGCATGTTGGGATATAAAGGATACACAAATTCATCATCCAGTGCCTAATAACGTCCAGAAACCTGAAAAATATCCCCGGGAGTGTATCTTCCTAACATTTAATCTAATAAAATCTTAAAAAACTGTTACTTATAATACAATTAATGTTTTAACAGCATTCAATTACAAATGTAAACAGTTACATTTTAAATCATTTTTAGTTAACAACATTTTGGCAAACAAAATGGAAAATATTTAATTAAATCATTATCCTCTGTGTCACTATAATCAGATAAGTCTTCACCATATATTTCACTAATCATTATGGATGACTACATAGCTTGGGTCAAAGTATTTGAGCCTTTCATTGTATGAAATTTATCAAGTCGATGATGCATAACATCGATCTCTACTTGTAAGCATTGTTTCAATATTTGCACTTCTTCAACTAAACTCCTTGGTAAATTAGCTGAATGAGCCCTTGGAATTGGCAAATCATGATATCTATAATATGCTTCCATTTCACATCTTACTTCCCACAATCTACCCCATGCCAGCTTTGTGTTAATAACTCCATTGCCAATTGCCTCATTAATGTTTCTTGAATGCTTACTAATGAAAATATGTTTTTCATACCCTTGGTCAAGGCAAGATAATAGAGGCACCATTTTAAATGAACCATACCAAATATTACCATTAGGATCTTTATAACTGTCAACCATGTTGCATATATGGTTTAATCTTGAATTGTGGCGGCCTTATCTCTTTTTTTCACCTGATGTTATTATTTACAAATTTTCCACACAATACATCTTTCATAAATAATGACTATATAGAAATTAAACAATAATAAATATCACAATATTCAATATAACTTATGTTCCACATTGGATACTGTTATGTCCTATTAGACCATATTTCTTACAAAATACAGTTTTTTTGTCCAATTTGCCAGTCCATCTCATTTTTTTTTAGTTGCTCTTGGTCAACCCTTCTTACGCATCCATTCGGGATTAAGGACTAAAGGATCTTCGGCAGCAATTGGCCAATAGTCACGATCCGGAAGCTGATGAAAGTGGGTTTTACAACACTTATATGTCTCGGGAAGTGGGTGAAATATAACTTGTATGATCTAATGCATTATATAGACAACCAACAATGGCATGCGAGCAAGGAATCTTAGTATTTTGAAACTTGCCGCATGAGTAAGATTTTTCATATAGTTTAACAATATGCACCCTGCCCCTTTTTTTTCTTGAGTTATTTCGAGCTGTCTTAATTGAGAATATGCCTTTGTCGTTGTCAAAATTGGTAACCTCATGTCAATTAGCCTTTTTGATTCGCTTTTGCAAAACAGAAATGCATTTCTAGGTGAACTTATATCCATCACTAATTTTTGTTGCATATTGAGTGCGGCGCTGATCAAACATAGATACTAGTTTGAAAAAAATCATTCCAACTAGGGTTGTAATTGGCATCCCTCTAATTTTTAGTTATAATGCATTCATAGATTTCACCATATTAGTTGTCATGTGCCAGTATCAATAGCACCATCGTGACACAATGCCCACTTTTGTTTAGGAATTTTTTTTAACTATTCAAGTGTTTCCAGATGTACTTCACCAATTTTTGTCAGATAATCTTCAAATTTACACACTTGATTTTCCCGAGCTACAATGAATCAATATCAACACAAGCTTCAAAAATCCAAAATTTTAATCATTAATGAATAAAGAGGACATATCTAAATATATATCATACCTGCTTTTTCTATTAATTATTTCATGGCAGTATTCTTGAATTTTGTATTATAATTGCTGACAACATGTCGAATGCAATATTTGTGCTTTGATTTCCTCTACATTGGATCACTCATTGCATGCTTAATTCCAATATGCCTATCAGATATAACACAAATGTTGTGCTTGTTTGGATAGATGTATTGTCGTATGCATTGCATGAAAAATAATTAATTGCTCTTACTTTTCTTTTCTACAATTACATACGCAACAGGAAATATACTACCATCACCATCAAACGATTGTGCAGTCAGAAGAAGATACTTATATTTTCCATGTAAGAAGGTCTCATCAACTACTAAAATTGGTGCACAATGTTGAAAACCTTCTATACATGGTTTGAATGCCTAAAATACCCGTTCAAATTGTCTGACACCCAAAACAGATTTGTTATTCATTACAACTTCAACATCTTCAATTTCATACCTAAAACCTAGGTTAGAATGGTGTGTAACTAACATCCATTGTCTCAGCAACTTATAAGATTCTTCCCAACCCTCATACAACCTTGCAAGTGCCTTTTGTTTTGCAATCCATGCTTTTCTATAAGACACAACTGTCTGAAATCTTTCCTCTATGAATGCAATGAAAATTGAAACCTTTACACCAAAATCCAATTTAACCAATTCTTCTATGCGAGTAGAGATGAAATCGAAGTCCAAATTTCTATGATCATGTGACCCCAACAGAAAAACTACAAGTATGAGGGTCATTGTATACTGTTATCTCTCAATACTGTTTATCTTTTTTTCTAGTTTCACGTAATCTCCATTTGCACCCACTCACATTATTCTTGCATATCAATGCAAGAGAATTACTTCTTGATTCCTCAGTTTGGAATTGGCAATTGTGTCTGATGGAGTACTTTTTAGCAGATATCTTTACTTCATTCTTTGAATTAAAAATCATGCCTTTACAAAACTCTTTTGAAATATCCCATAACATACTATGATCGCTATATCCATCAAAATTCACCTGTAATGAATCAATACCAACATTCATATATTCAGATGTTTGAGGAAACAAGCTAGGAACAAAATGCTGATTTGTTGATGTGGGTGGCATCAAGGCAATGGGTAACAATTCATCTACATTTTCATCATCATCATCATCATCCGAATTAAAACCAAATTCATAATCATAATCATCATCATCATTAATATCATTGTAATCTTTAGATATGGACTCATTTTCCTCATCATCATCCATCAATTCTGCATTATCTACTAGGACATCGTCATCTTCCACCCCATATAGTCATGTCGTCCACTCAATATTGCATCATCACAGCCACACAAATCATCATTATCAACTTCAAAACCCAAATGATTTGAAGGACTAACATTATCAAGAGTACCATTGGTGGTAAAGTCCTCAATATACTCAACATATAATTCAATGTTTTGCAAGCCTTGAAATTGACTAGCTTGGTTAAGCACCATACTCCAATCATCCTCATTTGTAATTTCTATACACTCGAATCTTAATCCTTCATACACTGGAAATGGATTTCGGTATTGTATTTTACTAATTATTTGGTTTTCATTCAACTCCATGGCAAGCCTCATATTAAACATCAGTGAATTAAAATCCAAAAATGTTATTAGGTATCTGCATCCAATTGTTGTATCCAGATTCGTTATCAACCCCAATTGTAGTTTCAACTGCTCGCCCGCCCCAGTGAATAATTATTTTGTCAGGTACCTTCATGTTTATTAAAAAATTATAAATTTTATAGTTAATATCCACATTCAAAACTATATATATTTAATTACTTCTAATATATTCATATTAGATTAAATATAATCCAATAAAATTGTTATATCATATGATTTAATTGAAATATTCAATTAAAAGTCTCATATAAGGAACAATATACCTAAACCAAAACAACTATAACTTAATATAATAAAAAATTTAAATTTATAATTTGAAAATTTACGTAGAATTAAAATTATTGATCTTCATTATTAGTTTAACAGTTAATATTTTTTGTTAAACCCATGCAAAATATATGATTAATTAATTTAAATAAATTAAAAACATCCAAGATTTTTGATGCATCATTTCCATCAGCAACTAAATCATTGTCAAATAATTAATGACAAAACATCTTTTGCCCAATTAATATAGGATTCAAGGATGACGACAATAATCAAGATAATCAATTTACAAACAAAAATTTCAATCAAGATAATTAAGTAAGTGCACATAGAAATACAACTATAATTATTTTTTATACTCCTAATCAATATTATTGCTATTCAAATGTATATATTCAAAAATCATATTTCTTATTTATTCATATAACTAATGAACATGATTAAGAAAAATTAACACATGTATAACTACAACTAATTTTAATATTATCCTAAACCCTCAAAAAATTAATTATATATTCACCCCTAGTCTCTAAGTGCACTAATTGACTAAATTTATGAAAAAATATAAAAAATAATACAATGGTTTATGAAAAAAAATAAGTCAATTAAATTTTAAAATATTTTTTAATGTTATCCTAAACCCTAAACTAATATAATAATGTGTTTTTTTTAAAAATTCCTAAACCCTAAAAAATTAATTTTAAAATTCTTAATATTCATCCCATAACCCTAAAAAAATTAATTAATGGTTTGTGAAAAAATTGAAAAAAAATAATTTGTTAAGATTATTCCTAATCTATCAAAAAATTATTTATATATTAATGAAAAGTTAATTGATAAAAAAAATTATTATTCTTCCTAAACACAACAAATTAATTATAAGTTTATATTTTAATTTGAGAAATTAAAACAAAAAAATTCTTGTCGTAAAAAATTAATTATAACTTTATGAAAAAATAAAAAAATAAATTTTATACTATCTCTAAACCCTAAAAAATTAATTATGCCTTATATAAAAATTGACCCTAGAGATAATTAACTACAAGTTTATGAAACAATTAAAAAAATAAAAAAAAATTAATAAGTTTATCAAAAAATTAACAATTAATAACTTATTTGCAATGTTATCCATAAAGCCAAAATAAATTAATTATAAATTTATGAAAAATTTAAAATAATTAATTTTAATATTACAAGTTTATGAATTAATTAAAAAATAAGTAGATTAATTTCAATATTCATCTCCTAAGCTCTAAAAACATTAATTATAATTTTATAAAAAAATACATAAAATAGTATAATAATTGCAACACAAAAAATATAAATCTAAATTACTACATTTCATATAACGAATAAAAAAATAAATATTTATAAGTTATAAATACATTAATGTGCTTCCAAATTTGATAACAAAAAATCTACAAAAAAATTATTTAAAATATGCAACAAATTATTTAAAAGTTTATAAAAAATTTAAAAGTTAAAAAATTAATTTAAAATTTTTTAATATTCATCTCAAAAATCTCTCAAAAAAAATTCATCTCAAAACCCTCAGAAATGCATTTATATGTTCATAAGAATTTAATATTTTTCCTAAACCCTAAATATTTTTTTTTGGTAATCAATCCACTTAGTCACAAATAAATTATATTGTATACAATATACATATACCATATATACAAATACACATGTAATAAAATTTTTTTACATAAATATATATTTTTAATCAAATATGCAAATTAAATATACAAAATTTATATTTTTACTCAAATAATGAAATTAAAAATATGTAAATCAAATATACAACACCAAATTTAACACAAATATTTTTAAATATTCTATAATTAATTAACACAAATATTTTTAAAAGTTAAAAAATTAATATAAAAATTTTTAACATTCATCTCAAAACTCTCTAAAAAAAACAATTCATCTCAAAACCCTTAAAAAATAATTTAGTAATTTATGAAAAATTAAATAATTCAAATAAATATAATTTTAATGTTATTATCCTTCAACCCTCAAAAAACATTTATATGTTCATAAAAAATTAATATTTTTCTATTTTTCTAAACTAAAGAAATTAATTTAACTACACTAAAAATAATATGAAAATAATATTTTTACTATAAAAAAATTAAAAACATTCACAATATTTAATTTCTACAATTTAAAATTACAGTAATAAATTTTATAAAATTTACACTCATTGTTTTAATTTGATTAATTTTATGATAATTCTTGATTATCTATCTAAAAATATTAATTTAACAAAAATAAAATATTCTATACAAGTAAAATATATACTATAATAAATAAATTGATAAAAATATTTAAGTTCATAATCCTATTTTTCTAAACTAAAAAAAATTACTTTAACTACACTAAAAAGTTTGAAAATAATATTTTTACTATAAAAAATTAAAAATTCACATATCTAATTTCTAAAATTTAAAATTACAGCAACATATTTTTTAAAATTTACCCTCATTTTTTTAATTTATTTAATTTTATAATACTTCTTAATTCTCTATCTAAAAATATTAATTTAAAAAAAATAAAATATTTCATGCAAGTAAAATATATACTACAATAAATAAATTAATAAACATATTTATGATATACTAAATAACTTTTTTTCAATATAATAATTTTTCGCATACAAAATATAATATATGATTATTTATATAAATACAATAATTATTAAAAAATTAAAAATAAGTGATTTTCCTACCTCATATGATAATATGTACGAGAGTTATAAGAGTTTTATTTAGAGTTGGGTATGAAGATTTAAAAAGTTTGATGAAGGGTTGAGAAAGTGAAATGAAAAGAAGATTTAGGAAGTTTTAAGAGGGTTTGGGTGGTGGGTAAAGAAATGAATGTGTTAGATTAAAATGAAGGGGGGGGGGGGGGGGGGGGGGGGGTTTTAAGTGATTAAAGAATTTAAAAAATTTTTAATTTTATTTTTTTATTTTCTTGGATGGAATGACTGAAAAAAATATTTATAATTCCATATGCATGGATTGGTGTCTTTATGAGAGACATCAATCCATGGTGCATATTTTCAACATGAAAATCTATAGCATAATAAAAAAAATGGAAATGAGTTCACCGTAGTTTAAAAAAAATATTAAACCGAAACTTGTAGTTTTGATTTAATGTTATAGTGATTTAAAAAAATTTCAGTCATCAAATTAAAAGTGTAACTTTTAATTTGATGACTAACTCCCATATTTTAATAATTATAGAAGCAAATCTCATATTTTGATAAAATTTAAAATTTATTTTCATATTTTGATAAAAAAATCCTATTTTATCCAAAAGAAAAAATAATAATGATAATGACCGAGATTGTGATTGCCACCTTATATGTTGAATATTTGGCTTAGGCCATGAAATGATATCCCGCGCCTCGAAAATTTGAATCCACCTTCCCAACTACTAGTCCTTAACAATTCAAAATCCAAAAATAAAAATAATACCCCATTCTACTCTTTTATCATCTTTGTCCGACTCTTCACACTTCTTCTCCTAAAATTCAGCTCTCTGCATTAATGGCTTCTCGCTACAACTCCTATGATTCAAGATCTTCAACCTCTTCATATTTCTCTGACCCATCTGCCTCTACCGAACTAAATTACCACCCATCAAGGAAAACAACTTCTCGAGCACTGGTGAAATCAAAACCGTCGGATCTGTCTCAAACCAAGATCAAAAGTAAAAGTAATGATAACAACTTGAGCTCAATGGTCAAGAAATTAATGGAAAAGAAATCGACGGGGAAAGGATCTTCCAATAAAGCTGCGGCGGGGATGCTGATTCCGTCTGATTTGATAGCGGAGGACTTTAAGAAGACGGCAAGGAAAGCGACTACCTTTGTTGGTTTGCCGAAAAAATTGTTTGGGAAGGAGAAAGAGAAGGAGAATAAGACTATGAAGGCTTTATCTGAGGTCAAAGGGAATTGCAATAATAGCAATACAAGGGCATTGGCTATGGTATTGAGGAGTGAGAGGGAGCTTTTGAGTGCAAATAAGGAGCAGGAGATGGAGATTGCTGACCTCAAGTTGATGCTTGAGGAGAAAAACAGAGAAGTGAGTTGGGAGTTTGATATTCTGTTATTGATAATGATAATCGTGTAGCTTTCTTGTTTTATTTGTTGTTGGCTATAAATTTTTTCTTTATGGGATTGTCAAATTTAACATGTGGATATATTAATGAATCCAAATCTGGAATATTATTTCTCATACGTATATGGATTAAGTGAATTATTTGAAAATTTATTGAATTCTTGGCACAGAATGGACATTTCTGATTTCTTGTCAAATTTGGCAATTATTTATGATTTTTTTGTATGGTATGTGCAGATTGAGAAGTTAAAAAATTTGTGCTTGAAGCAAAGGGAAGAGATTAAATCACTAAAAAGTGCAATTCTTTTTCCTGATGTAATGAACTCTCAGCTTCAAGAGCTTTTAGAGAGGCAAGGATCAGAATTGAACCAAGCGAAACAATTCATTCCAACTCTCCAAAGGCAGGTTACTTCTCTAACAGGCCAGTTACAATGCCTTGCAGAGGATCTTGCTGAGGTATCATTGCACACATCCTCCCTTTTTCCTTTCTGGTTGAGGCATCATATGACATTTTTATAATGAGTTTTGTCAATTATCTTATTCATGAATTGAAAAAAGTACTGTTCTTTTTAAGCTAAAATAATCATTTGTTTCATTGAAACTAGTGTCAATTGTTGCTTGATAAAACACACAAAATTTATGCATTTACAGTTCTATTTATTCATGTCTTTGGGATACTATTGCTAATTCAGTTTGCACATTGAGTATTAATCTTCTCTAGAGATTATCCTACAAGGCGCCCAATATATGACTCCCTTTCCATATGCATTTGTGTGAAGCTTTTCCATGAAAAAAGCGTCCACTTGAAACATATGTAGGTTCTTCCTGAGAGGAAAAAAAGGAAAGGTACTCATGATATTATGGAATTGTATCAAAAAAGTGATGGCGGTGTCTCGTTCTTGTCTCTATTCCTCCTTATCCAGAACCATAGGAATGAACTGTTGCAAATTGGAATGTGTAATTGTGGTACATATGTTTGCTGTGAGCAGGTGAAGGCTGAAAAATATACAAGGGCATTTATCCAAAATCATGGCAGCTCCTCACCAAGGACACCAATAAATGATCATGAAGAAGCCGCAAATTCTTTAGTAAGTATGATGCATAATTGGAACTATAGTTGATAGTCCATATTAATACTCAGTTATGTTGTTTCAAGAAATCATATCACAGAAGACAGCTATCAAATATAGATTTTGCAATTTCAGATTATTCTTTTGGTTGGTAAATTATTTTTGTAGGTTGCGTCAACATTTTGTAAATTACGTTCATACATAATTTTCCTTGAGATTAATCTTCTTCGAAAAATTTTTAAAGCATGTAGATTTCAAATTCTGTCATTTTAGTTTTGTTTTGTAATAATATGTACTTTTTAGGAATTCAGCTCCTGTGATGCTGCCAGCATTGGTAGTCCAGATGACATGTTTCTCAAGGATTTGAATCCATGTTTAACACCCTATTATGCGAGGACAAAATCCAAGGTCTGTACACGACTTTCCTCTATTTTTCTGATTGACTAATTCGGTCCTGAAGATAAATGGAAAATAATATGATGGACTCAACAACATCATGTAGGAATTTGAAACGATGGGCCACGATTTTCCGGTTGAAGAATGTCTATCCAAGAAAAATATGCAAACGTTCAATGAAGTTAGTTTCAGCTCCAGTCTGAGGAAGATGTCGAATAGTTCGGATTCCTACTTGTACAACAATATCATGGAGCATAATGGCAAGTGCAGCTCACAGATCAGATGAAATCAATACAGATATGGAAAAGAAAACGCAAGACCAGTTCTAATGTCTTGTTGGTTTTCGTAAAGCATATTTTCTGTCTCCCTTGTTTTTTCTCATCATTTTTATTTTGTTACGGATTTACATTTCTGGTATACAACCAGACTAACGTAGTAGCAAGAGAATTAAGAATATTACCTGAGTTTGTGAGGCTTCCCGTTCTCGTCAATACCATCGGGAAAGACACCAATGTTGTATGGAAATCCCTTGTTTCATCCCGTAAGATCTCATAAGCTATTTAAAATCGGCAGAGTGCCCTTGAAGTGCAAATAATTATTATTGTGTTTTTATTTTATCACCAATAACATCTTCTTTATCTTATGTTAACTTGTTCGACTCAATTATATTATTTATTATATCAATTATATCATCATGGGGATACTCAAACTCAACTCATTAATTTCAACCCACATGCTTATGACAGATCCCATTTATAGTTAACCTTACATGCATTTCATACTAGCAATTTGCCAAAAACTCATGCGACCCTCCTACGACAGTTCTTTAATAAATATTTTGGGCAAATGAAGTATGATGGAGATAAGTCTCTAAACTATTCAAGGTCAAAGCTAGGCACTTTAAATTCAAGTTTCAAGCTCCAGTCTACAATCATAGGCTAGACCAAAACAGTGACGAAGCCCTTGGCCCATGGTGAATTAGCCCATAAAGAGACATCGCATAATGCAAACATCAAAGTTGTGTTTACAAAATTACCCATAAAAAATTTTTTGTTTTAAAAATATTGCAAATATTTATACTTTTTTTTAAAAAATATCTTAACTTTTACTGTAAAAAATATTTTACTTCAATTATCATTTTTTTTAAATTCATTATTAAATAAATATATTCTAATAAAATAATAAAAATTAATATTTTAAATTATATTTTTAACATATAAAAAATTAATTTTTTTTAAAAAAATTATTTTTGATTATAAATAACGCATAACACTACTCAATAAAATGCATAATATATATATAAATATATTTAAAAAAATATTAAATTTATTTTTAAATAAATTTTACATATTATTAAAAAAATGATTGTTTAAAATTCAAAAAATTAAAAAAAAAAAAAAAAAAGCGCACCACTTGAAGATGAAATATTAACTTAATGTGTGTGAAAATAAAAACCGCTAAGCACGAAGCGGTGTTCCGTGTAAATTTCCCAACATCAAAAGCAAGATAGATAATCTTGGATATAAGAAACGTCAAGCCCAACCTCAAATTGAATTAAAAGTTCTAATGATCTATTGTTCATCTAGGGTGGTCCTATGACAAGAAGATTAGAAGATTCAAGGAGATTACAAATAATCTTAGGGATATTTACAAAAATAAGGTAAAAGGCAAAAACAATTTCAAAAATAAGGAACTTTAAAAAATATTTCAATTTTACGTTAAAATAATATTTTAGTTGCAAGAATACGGCCACAAATAGATAATGTTATTCATGGCCTTAAACCTCTTTCTTTCTACTATTATTTTTTTTAAGTTGTATGAAAGGGTTTTATATATATTATATGTAGTATTTGCCCAAGATCTTTGATTATTAGAAACTTAATTGTACAAATAATTATTATTATCAATTATAAGTTGAAATTAATTGATACTGTGATGTGCAAATGTAGCTACCAAAACCTTCTCTTTCTTTTTTATTTTTTTTCTTTTGCAATTTAATACATATATCTACTTATATGTAACATATAAATACATATAACTAAATATTTAATAGTTATATACTATTATCATTTTGTAATTCAATACATATATGTACTTATATGTAATATATAAATAAATATAACTAAATATTTAATAATTATATACTATTATTTTCTTGTAATCCAACACATACATGTACTTTACCTGTAACATATGATTATGTAACTAAATATATAATAATTATGTAATGTCATTTTTTTTTGTAATTCAATATATATATATATCTACATGTATCATATAAGTATATACAACTAAACATATAACATTTTTGTAATGCTATTCTAATAAAAATCATCAATTTAGCAACCATACACTCAAACTAAGACATGTCAATTATAATCAATCAACAAACAATTAAGGTAAATCTAAAGAAAGTTACTATACCAACTACATAAACTTTAGTTTTTAAGGTAAAAGATTTAGGTTTTCATAGTAAGTATATACCAAAAAGTATAAGGCTATTAGTGGTTACGTAGTGCTCGATTTATATACTTTGAATGAAAGTATAGTATCACTTACACACACGTAACATGAATTTCACAGGGCATCCTAACTCACACATATAATGCAAATCTAATTGATGCAATTAATAATATCATAATAAGAAAAAAATAAAATAATATAAAGACCAACGAAATTAACTTCTTTTTTTTATCCTTAGTGGAGTTGCTACTGTGAGCAAAAATTTTTACCCCACTCCAGATGGAATGGTTCTTGCGACTTCCGCACTGTTAGACTCTGGACCTTAGAGAAATATGAGTCTAAATCTAGAGAATAGGAGTCGCCATCCGGACGGGTCAGGAAGAAGATAGAAGGGGTGAATGACTTGATTCTTAAAAAAATTTTCAACTCCTATTGGATTACTACAAGAATGTACCGGATTACTGACGAAAAAATATATCGGTAATCCTTATTTTTTTTGTCGATAATTAGATTTATCGATAGATTATTAACAAAAAATTTATGTAGTCATATTCTTTACTGGTAATGGAAATACCGATGAGAATATACATATGTAGATAAATTACTGAGAGAAAAAATTCTATTTGTAATGCCTACAGAAAATTCTGTCAGTAAATTACTAAAAGAAAATTTTATCGGTAATTATCGATAGAAAATTATATCAGGAAATTACCGAGAGAAAATTTTATCAGTATTACAGACAGAAAATAACTTAGTTGGCAATTCTAACAAAATTAAATCTCGCTTATTTTATCAGTATTACTTATAAAATTTTATGCCGGCAATACATATGCTAACAGACTATATAAATCTATTGGTTAAAATTTTATTATTATAAAATTTTATTATTTTTAAATTTTAAAATATATTTTATTATTATTTTAAATTTTTATAATGTATATATAAAATGTATGAATGAATTGAATATTAAGAAGAAAAAAAAATATGAAAATAAAATTTATATTTAAATAAAAATTAAATCTAATAATGAACAAATATAAAATAGATGTACATAAAAATAATAAAATGTATATAAAAGAGTATAACATTAAAATATAAAGTACATATAAAAAAACTAAAATCAAGTAGAAGCGAGAGGCGGTGGAAGTGGAAGTGGAGGTGGAGGAGAACCACCTAAAGAAAATTGTCATGATAGATCGAAGATCCATCGCATAAAATTGATCATAAATTTATTAAACTATTGTTGGATCAACTTCTGTACCTCGTTTCGCATCTGCTTCTGCATTCGGGTCTGAACCTGCTCCTGCAACTGGACCTGCACCTGCTCCTGAATCTGCTACTGAATAACATATAAAATAATACTAATTTCCTAAAAAATAATAAAATAACAATAAAATTTTAATTCTTAATACTAATTAACTAAAGTTCTATAAAATAACAAGAAAAAAAATTTAAACACTTATTTCATATAAATTAATAAAACAACTATAAATTTTAATTCTTAAAACTAATTAGCTAAAAATCTATAAAATTATGAAATGTACCCTAAATTATATTTTTTTACACTAAATCTAAAATTTTAAAAAATCATAAATTATAATTTTTAACTAAAATATAAAAATCACTAAAAATACGTAAAAAAAATGTAACACCCTAAAAATTTTTTAAATACCAAAAAATTTCTAAAAATGTTATGAAAATTTTAAAGTCCCCTAAGAATTATTCTGGTTAATTAAATAAAATTTTTCTTTAATTTATTTCTATAATTAAAATTTTGAAATCAAATTTACCTAAAATTTTTTAAAAAATAAAAAAATACCCTAAAAAAATCTAACACCATAAAATTTTTTTATTTGCCAAAAAAAAATTTTAAAATATAACAAAAATTTTAAAATTCTCTAAAACATATTTGATTTAATTAAAAAACTTTAAAATTTTATTTTTTAAAATTATTTTATTCTAAAATTTATAAAAATAAAAAAAATTTACCTAAAATATTTTAAAAGTCATAAAAATACCCTAAAAAAATCTAACACTCTAAAATATTTCAATTTACCAAAACATTTCTACAAATATGAAAAAAATTTTAAAATTTCTTAAAACATATTCTATTTAAATAGATAAATTCAAAAAAAAAATATAATTTTTATTCAGAAAATTTTAAAAATAAATCAATTTTACCTAAAATATTTTTAAAAATTGAAAAAATACCCCAAAAAATTTAACACCATAAATAAATTTTTAAATACAAAAATATTTTTAAATATATTATGAAAATTTTAAAAATTCTTAAAATAATATTCTAATTAATTAAAATAAATTTACAAATTGAGTATTTTATTTTTTGTTAAATTTTTAAAAATAAAATTCACCTAAAATTTATTTAAAAATAAAAAACACCTTAAAAATCAAACATCACATAACCAAAATATCAATAATCAACATAAATTACAACACTTACAAACTCAAAATAAAATATCATATTTATAAAAAATAAGAACAAATTAAAAAATAAATAACATAAATTATAAAAATTAAAAAAAATCAAAATAAACTACGTTCTTCTTCTTCTTCTTCTTTAAGCAAAAAACAAAAAAAAATAAAAAAATAAAAAAACACATAGAAAAGGGAATAGAGATAGATAGAGAGAGAGAGAGAGGACAAATGAGAAAAATGGAGAGTGCCGGTAGAAATGGGACAGGAGAGAAAAAATTTATTTTTATAGGTAAAATTTACCGAGAGAACTAAATGTCTGTCGGTAAATCTATCAACAAAAAATATAGTCTCTTAGTAATTTTACCGACAGAAAATATATTTTATCGGTATTACCAACAGAAAATATTTTCTCTCGGTAATTTTACCAACAGAAAAATATTTTTTCTTGATAAATAACTCACATAATGGAGATAAAATTTATGCTCAACTAATTAAGCTACGCCTATTCATTTACCGAGAGAATCACTTTTCTGTTGGTAAAATTACCGATAAAATATATTATATCGGTATTACCAACGAAAAATATATTCTCACGGTAATTTTACCTACAAAAAATATATTCTCTTGATATTACCAACATAAAATACTTTCTCTTGATAATTTTACCAACAAAAAAATATTTGCTCTTCGTCAATGGCTTAAATAATAGAAGTAAAATTTTCGCCTAACTAATTGGATTGAGATTATTCATTTAGCAAGAGAACTACTTTTCTGTCGGTAAAATTACGGATAGAAAATATATTATTGATATTGCCAATAAAAAATATATTTTATCGGTAATTTTACCTACAGAAAATATATTTTTTCGGTATTACCAATAAAAAATATTTTTTCTTAATAATTTTATCGACAAAAAAATACTTTCTCTTAGTAAACGACTCAAATAATAACGGTAAAATTTTTGTCCAATTAATTAGGTTGCGACTATTTATTTACCGATAGAACTACTTTTCTATCGGTAGAATTACCGACCAAAAATATATTCTCTCGGTATTACCAATAGAAACTATTTTCTCTCAGTAATTTTACCGATGAAAAATATTTTTTTCAGTAACTTTACAGACAAAAAATATTTTCTCTTAGTAAACGGCTCAAATAATAAAAGTAAAATTTTTGTCCAACTAATTAGGTTACGACCATTTATTTACCGATAGAACTACTTTTCTATCAGTAAAATTATTGACATAAAATATATTCTCTCAGTATTATAGACAGAAACTATTTTCTCTCTGTAATTTTATAGACAAAAAAAATATATTTTCTTTGTAACTTTATCGACATAAAAAATATTATCTCATTTTTATTGACAAAAATATTTGTCTCTCGATATTACAGACAAAAAATATTTTTTCGGTATTATCGATATAAATATATATCGATAAATTTTATCACTAAAAATTTGATAATAATTCACGCTAAGTATTACCGACTTTTTAACATTTATGTCAGTAAAGTCTATCGGTAATTGTTGGTGCCATTTGTTGATGTTATTATTGTCGACAAAATATCTGTCGGTAAATTTTTCTATCAATAATCTGTCGGTGTATTTTTTTAATTTATTTTTTAGTAGTTTCTATCGGTATTCTATCAATATTACCAACAAAAATTTTTCTATCGGTAATCTGACATATTCTTATAGTAGGTTCGGAAAGTTAGGTATGCATGAAGGAGGTAAGAAATGACACAACACCCACATAATGTCTGGTTCATTGGAACCGACCTTTTTTAAGATCTAAATATTATTAAATTCTTAAATTAATATGATATTATTCATATTATAAATAATTGAAGATAAATAAAGTAAAAATAATCATACCATAAAGTAAATAAACAAATAACAAAATGGGCACCAATACAAGAATGAAAACATATCCTTACAATGTCCAAATCTATAATATAAGTAAAGTAAGATGAGACATTCACAAAAAAGATGAAAATATATCCCTTACATTAATCTCTAAATATTAATTAAATAAAAGAAGCAAATTAAATAAGACGCCCACAAAGTGAAATTATGCCTTTTATAATCTTAAATCCATAAACAATTAAAGATTTAATATTCATAAAAAACAAACAATTCAAACATACAATCATAATCATAGAATTAGGGCTCAATCAATGGGATTAGGGTTGATTATAAGATTGAAATTTTTATTATAAAATTGTCACATCCCAAAGTTTAGGTAGTCGAGTATTAGGCAAGAAGGACATAAATAAGTGGTCAAATAGAGGCTCGAGATAGTCAAAAATAAAATCGGTGTGCAAAGGAGGCCCGTGAAGTCGACGGGACCTAAAGGTAATTTTTCGAAAGGCCGAGGACCTAAGCGAAAATTTCTCAAAAGTTAGGGGCAACTATGTAAACTTAAAAATTAAGTGTCGGAAGTTCTTAATAGTGCCCATATCCGATCCCGGAAGAATATTCTCGAGATTAATCGGGTCATAACCGTGGGTTTCAATTTTTCCCGAAAACGCACGGTTTAAAAGTTACAATCGATTAATCGCTGGAGGGTTTTTTGATATTTTCACATCCTAGACTATAAAAATTACAGCACAAGAAAGTTGAGGGGGGTCAAAATATGAATAAAAGGAAGCCTAATGGCTTGCCAAATAAATAGATAAAAGAAGAAGGCAAGTGGATCAATTAAAAGTGGTCATTTTGCTAATATTCATTTGGTCATTTTTTTTAAAAGTAATCCAATTGATTCCTTATGCATATAAATGAGCATAATATGTTATTAAAATGACAAAATATGATATTCCACGTTGAAATAATATAAGAAACATAAGTCGATAATTGTATAATACATATTCGATTAAGAAATGACATGAAAATTTTGGCTCCACTGGGTATCTGGGATAGTACTGAGTAGGGTAAGGGTATGATATATCATACTATATGCAGTGCTGCTTTAATATAGGACTTCGATCTGAGTTATATAGGGTGACGACCCGAGCTATATAGGACTTCGGTCCGAGTTATATAGGGCAATCGCCCGAGTTATATAGGACTCCGGTCTGAGGGCTTCGGCCACAGATTCCACAGGGCTTGGTCCGCAATTTTTTAGGGCCACAGCCACAGAATATATATACAGTTATTTCAGTTAGTTCCTTACCATACGTTAGTCTACCAAATTACCATACAGTTATGTCTTTGTCAAAAATTCCTCACCTTGCACCACAACTGAGTTATTTCAGTTAGTTCCTTACCATACGTTAGTCTACCAAAATTTTTTTATAAGGAACATTAAGTAAGCTAACATAACCAAAGCTCGTATTCCGATGTAGCATTCCTCCTCGGCTTATTCATAGGTCGGGAGGGGTGTTACAAAAAATTATGATTTTTAATGTAAAATTAAGGTTTTAATTAAGAAATTAGGGTTTGGATATAAAATTAGGATTTTAATTAAGAAATTAGGGTTTTGATTACAAGTTAAGGTCTTAGATTATACTTTAAACTAAATCAAAACGATGAATCAAAACATAACAAATTTACAAGGTTAAACAAATATGATACTCAATTAAATTAAATAATAGATTTGGTTGATGAAGGTCATACCTTCATTGTAGGTTTCACCAAACAATAACACCAAGCCAATCCTTTTGAATAACACAATCTCATTGTGAAGATTAATGAAGGGTTTTGCCTTAAAGTTCTACAATTGGTTTGGGTCAGACGAGTTTTGCTTAGGCTATTGTCTCTCCAGCTTCCTTTATTTTTACTGTCTGCCTTTCTAGTTTTCAAATTGCCTATTCTGAAAGCTAATTACTAAATTGATTACTGCTACCTCCTTTCTTTGCTAATGGTTGTCATCCCTTAATTGCTACCTGTTAATTGCTTTTATAGGAAAAATTAGGATAACAATCTGGCTAGATCTTGGTTAAATAATCCATATTCTATTAGAAAAGCTCTGGCTTATCCGAATCCCTTTGAGTTAAAATAGAATTAGGACATTTAAAAAAATTGAATAAGGCCCTAACTTAGGCTTATGAAGAATTTGATCATGGCCAATTCGTTATGACTTCTTAGGCTATTTCAGAAATTTGTCTTCTTTAAATTAAACAGGACTTGGTTTAGGCTTTTTAATTGGAACTGAATTTTCAAGCCTTTTAATTAGGATTGAATTTGATTTGGTTTTTTCCCTATCTTTTTTTTTTAATTTGGAACTAAATTTATTCAGGGCCAAAGGGTCTACAAATGACTTTGGTTTAAGTAAATTATGTTTAAAGTTAATTGTAATAGAATTCATAAAATTATAAGGTTAAGTGTGTATATCTAAGAGTTTATGAAGAAAAGAGGAAAAGAAAGGACAACTGAAGGAGCATTGAAGTGGGAAAAATCAACTTGAGGAGTAAAAGATTAGTATTATTTTTAATTGAAGTTATTGTAAGTGTATTGAATTATATTTGATTGATTTGTTTATGGAAGTTTGTATTTGATTTCAATGGTATTTTTTACGTGTTGGGCATTATTTTTTGGTTTAGTTGAGTGGAATTAATAATGAACTATTGATTTAATCATAGAAAGAATATGTAATTGATGAAAGGTGGTTTAAAATGTAATTGAATATTTAAAATGAGTGTATAGTTAGATAATAGATAAATGATGATTGCATGTGATGAGTAAAGATTGGGCTACTTTTGAAAGAAATAAGATAACTTAAGAATCAAGGTACAAAAAATTGATAGGTTGACGAATCATTAATGTCTCAAATAGTTTGAAAAGAAAGATAATGAAATAAAAGGAAAAGAAGTGAATGATTAATTGAGTGGTAGAAACTAAAATTTGATAATAATGTTTAGATATATAGACTATATACTTAATGTATACCTAACAATAACACCATTTAGTGACTTAAGATAATTTATAAATTGTATATTGAAGTGTTTGGTAAGTTAAATTATATTGATTGTTAATAGATATAGAGAAAGAAGTGATTGCATGTAGTGATAACCTAATGAGGATCAAGTTTAGGTATGTTGAGTTATTATTGGTATTGGGAAAAAAAGATATTTTAAGGATTGAGTTAAATATATAAAGAAAGCAGATAATATGTTGGAAGAGAATAATAAATTTTATAGTTGAAAATTGTATCAATTATAGAATATATATATATATATACACATAAGATATACATAGTATATACATAATATATATACAATCTTGAAATGAAAAATGATAATTGGTAAAATTCATATATTTGAAAAGAGCAAATGAAGTGAAAATGGAATATCTATTTAGAATTTATTGTTACAATTAGAATGTAAAATTGTGAGTTGAGAAGATAGAATTGACATATGAACAAAGTAGTCAGTAGTCAAATTATTCTAGAGCATATGTAAATGTATGTATGTATATATATATATATATATATATAAGATAAGTGAAATTGAAAGAATTGGCTATAATTTATATAATTTATAAAGATGTGTAGAGTAAATTAAAAAGGAATTAGATAAACAAATAAGTGTAATAAGAGGTGAATGAACAACAAATGAATAGCTTGAGTATGTATATGCATATACTTGTAATATTCCTAAAAACAAATTCATTGAGTTTTAAAGATAATTTGTGATATATAATTAGAATTAATTAAAATAAAGAGTATTATATTGTATTGCTTAATAATTAGAAAAATAAATATTTTT
This sequence comes from Garcia nutans, assembly GCA_947685225.1. Taxonomy (NCBI): domain Eukaryota; kingdom Viridiplantae; phylum Streptophyta; class Magnoliopsida; order Malpighiales; family Euphorbiaceae; genus Garcia; species Garcia nutans. Next base: position 28,053,360 of record CANTUV010000045.1, read on the forward strand.
TATTTAAAGTTAATATTATAATTGTGAAATTATTTGGAATACATAAATAAGTGAATTGTCTAATTATACTTGTGATAAACCCAGTTATCGGATTGAATGACTAGTCAGAGGGCAGATGTTTACAGTGTTAGTGTAATATCCCAAAGTATACCCTAAAAGTTTTGGAATATTTATTATTGTATTTGGATTAAGTGTATATGTTTAAATGGAAAGAGAAATGAGGTAAGGGAAGAGTGTATATGTTGTATATATATAATGATATATACAACATATACAAGTCAAAGAAATGGAAGTCAAAGAAGATTAATTAATTATTTTAAATTAATTAAATGAAAAATTGAATTAGTGAGTGGATGAAGATATTTGATTATTTTAATATTTAATTGCTTGGTTGAGAACAAAAGAGAGATTGAGTGGTTAAGTGAAGAGGGAGAGTTGACTTTGCTCTTTTTTATTATTCTTCTTCTTCTTCTTTCTTTGGTTGGCCGACCTTCACCATAGCAAGAAGGGAAAGATAGATTTTGCTCATCCAAACTCAAGATTGAAGGATGTTTCAAGTGATCAAGTTGGAAATCTAAGAAGTTTCATCACTTTTGGTAAGTTTTCCACTTGATTCCCTTGTTTTCTTTTAAGTTGTGTTGTGGGTTTGGTGTTTGATTGTTGATGGTATGTGTATATTTGATTATGGTGTATTTGAGGATGTGTAATCTTCTTGGTGTTGATTTTTGGGGTTGGATTGAAGAGAAAGTGTTAGATTTGGTGGAAGAGCAAGTGTTGTGTTAGAGTTGTGTTTATGTATTGGTTGTGAATTGGTTATTGATGTATGTATTGAATTGTTTTGGTGTTTTTGCAAGTTATTATGGTTTATGGGTGTGTTTAGTTAAATTTGTTTGAAGTGAAAATGGTGGAAGTAAGAGGTTTGTTGGATGTGTTGTTGTTGTTGCCGGAATCAGGATTTTTGGCCTGACACGCCCATAAGCACGGCCAAGTTTTTAGGCGTATCAATGATTCTGTTTTCTAGTTGGGTGACACGAGCAGTGACACACCCATGTCAGTGAGCGTGTCACATCTTCTGTGTTGTAGTAGCATTTACACGTCCAGTGACACGCCCATGTCACTGAGCGTGTCATAGCTACTGTGTTGAGGGAGGATTGACACGGCCAGTGACACACGCCCATGTCACTGAGCATGTCAAAGCTTATGTGTTGTGGTTTTAGGGCACGGTCAGGGACACGCCCGTGTTGTTGAACGTGTCATGTTTAGAGTTAGCCCTAGTTGGTTCTTATTCATATTATCTCATGTGTATCTCTAAGTAAGCGTGTATTATCACTTTTGGATTAGGTTTTGAAGAGAGTTAAGTTGCTCTAATCCTAGTGTTGAAGGATTTTTGGAAGAGGAGTTTGGTGTTGTGTGAGGTGCACTTGAGGTAAGTACAAACCCTACATTATTGCATACATTTATATGACTTTAGGACTTAACACATTTGGTTGTAAATGTGTTAAGTAATCCATTACATTATTTATATATTTGATTAATATCATGAATTGCATAATGTGAAAGATATGATAATCATTCAAAATGTATATCCAATGCAATTGGTGGTGTATACCTTAATGATGAGATGTGATGCCATTGTTGTTGGCTATAATGATGCAAATGAAATAATTGGGGCATGTTTGCCTAGATGATTATGAGGGAATGAGAATGGAATTGATAACGAAATAATAAAAGAATTGAGTGTCTAATATGTTAGTCAATTTTCAGAGTTTTGTTGTTGGTGGCATGCCTAATAGTAACAATCTCTTGAAGCTGGGTTGGGCTTGATCCTTGAAGCCAAGTTGGGTTGAAGTTTAGCATGCTTAACTCCCCTTGAAGCTTAGTTGGGTTTAGTCCTTGAAGCCTAGTTGAGATGTTACAACCTTTGAAGCTAGGTTGGGTTTGGTTCTTGAAGCTAAGTTGGGTTGATGCTTAGCATGCTTTGCTCCCCTTGAAGCTTGGTTGAGCCTAACCCTTGAAGCCTAGTTGGGATAATGATAAATGTGATAATTAAACCAAAACATTAACTCTGAAAGTTGAATGGCATATTAGTGTCTTTTGGGCCAATGCTTGTCTTTGTTTAAATGTGAATCATAAATGGTGAAATAAATGATTAATAAAATTTAATGTAAGGTTTTGAAATATGATATTCTTATGTATTGTTTATAATATTTGAATGTGTGACATTAGCATTACATTAAAGCATATTGTTATTGTGGTTTGTACCACTAAGCCTATGGCTTAGCGCGATTTTGGTTCATCGCGCAGGTGACAGGGTAGAACCGGAGAGTTCAGCTAGACCGAGTCGAGTCTAGACTCTGAAGTGTTGATTGTGGGCTTAAAGATCATAGACAAATTGCCAAACATGTATAAACTTTATGTTTTGTAAACATGGATTTTGATGTATTTATATATGTAAATACCACTACATTTTTCGCTGCATAATGAATAAATGTTTTATCTAGTATAGTTTATAATATAATTTGAATGTTTTAAGTTTTCTTATAATGTTGTTAAATTGAAAGATTGGTTTGCTTATTATAAACTGTGGCACTCCTGTATTCGGTATACGTATATTACAGGTGTAGTAGTATGTAGTGTGCGTATACGGGGTATAGAGGTGTTACAACTGTTTTGGTATCAGAGCCTAGGTTTGAGATTCTCAACCTAGGTGAATGGTAAGAAAAAGAAAATTTTGATTTTAAAATATGGTTTTTGAATAAGATATATGCTTTGGCACTGGCAGTCTCTGATCTTTGAAGAGGTATTTTCTGCTGTGTCTGCAGATATAGGTAGTGATGGCATCTCAGTCACGTCAGTCCATAGAAGGTAGTACTGAGAGTGTAACTCCTGAAGAGGGTAGAGATGGGGTTGAGAGAGCTGGAGAGGCACATGTTCCTGTGCCAGAGAGACCAGCAGCTGATGAGGTTCTGCCAGTTTGGTTACGGCATGTGGTAGAATTATTGAGGTAAGCTCCGGTGCATCAGCCGCCACCGCCACCACAGCCATAAGTGTCGGTGAGACATTATGATAAATTGAGAAAGTATGAGATTGAGTATATCTGGTTGAGTCACTATGCCGGTGGAATTATTTCTGATGAGATTGACCGGTGTAGGAGATTTGAGGAGGGATTGAGGCCCTCTATTATGTGTATTGTTGCTGGTTCTCGGTACCAAGACTTTTTTCAGTTAGTTTCCGCAACTAGAAGTGTTGAGAGAGCACAGGGTATTGCTGCAACTGCTTCCGATGAGGAGACCAGAGTTAGGAGATCCCAGTTTGAGGCAGGGTCTTCATCTATGAAGAGAGGCTGAGGAAGTTTTATTCCGAGAGTCAGTAGGAGCCTGAGGCAGTCAGGTAGATCAGTTCAGTATCAGAGGTAGAGACCGAGACCTACAGTTTCTGTAGCGAGTGCTCCTACTCCAGTGGTTCAGAGATCCATTCCACCTATATGTGTTCATTGTAGTAGGACACATGGGGGTGCTTGTTGGAAGACGGGTGGATCAGGAGTATGTTTTAGATGTGGGTCACCAACTCACTTTATTAAAGATTGCACTGAGCTACAGGAGGATAGATAGACTGATACTACAGCTTCTCGACCTAGTGTTAGCAGAGGTGGTCGAGGGGGCAGAGGTTTTAGTAGAGGTGGTCGACCTGGAATCAGTCAGAGAAGAGGTTCTACATCCGGAGGCAGTAGGCCAGATGAGGCTGTGTCTTCTCAGCGAATGTATGTGATGCAGAGGCAACCGAAGGCTTCAACAGTTATTGCGGGTGCAATTTCTTTATTTGGCATTTCAGTTATTGCTTTGATTGATCCAGGATCTACACATTCATACATAAGTGCATCTATCTTGCCTGTGTCTGAATTGCATTCAGAGTCCTTAGGATTTGATGTGTTAGTGACAAATCCTTTAGGACATAGTGTTGTGGTGAGTAAGGTGCATCGTGATAGTTCAGTTGTGGTGCAAGGTGAGGAATTTTTGGGTGATTTGATTGAAATGCCTTTTAAGGAATATTATTTGATTTTAGGTATGGATTGGTTGTCTAAGCATGGAGCTGTGGTAGATTGTCAAAAGAAGTGTGCTACCCTGAGAACCAGTGATGGTAGAAGTGTGATGGTATCTAGTGAGCAGAGACAACTTGCATCCTTGTTTGTGTCAGCTGTTGCAGCTAGAAAGTTGATTAGAAAAGGGTGTAATGCTTATTTTGCTCACGTGGTAGATACCAGAATAGTGGGTTCTCAACTTGATAGTATACCCACAGTTGCTGAATTTTCAGATGTTTTTCCGAAGGAGTTGCCAGGGATACCCCCTGAGAGAGAGGTTGAGTTTGGTATCAATTTGTTGCCTGGTACCACTCCCATCTTTATTACTCCTTATCGAATGGCACCTGCTGAGTTGAGAGAGTTGAAGGTGCAGTTGCAGGAGTTGTTGGATAAAGGGTTTGTTTGCCCTAGTGTTTCTCCGTGGGGAGCACCTGTTTTGTTTGTGAAGAAGAAGGATGGTACTTTGAGGTTGTGCATCGATTATAGGCAATTGAATAAGGTAACCATCAAGAATAAGTATCCTTTGCCTCGGATTGATGATCTCTTTGATCAGTTGAAGGGATCAGTAGTGTTTTCCAAGATTGATTTGAGATCAGGGTACCATTAGTTGAGGGTTAGAGCTGAAGATGTTCCTAAGACAGCTTTCCGCATAAGGTATGGGTATTATGAGTTCTTAGTGATGCCTTTTGGATTGACGAATGCACCTGCAGCTTTCATGGATTTGATGAATAGGGTGTTTAGGCCCTATCTAGATCAGTTTGTGGTGGTCTTCATTGATGATATTTTGGTGTATTCGTGTAATGAAGAGGATCATGACAAGCATCTGCGGATTGTATTGCAGACCTTGAGAGAGAAGCAATTGTATGCTAAGTTGTCGAAGTGTGAGTTTTGGCTTGATCAAGTGACTTTTCTCGGTCATATAATTTCAGCAGATGGTATAAGAGTTTATCCGAGTAAAGTTGAGGCTATTTTGAATTGGAGTCCATTGAAGTCTGTGACTGAAGTTAGAAGTTTTCTAGGTTTGGCAGGCTATTATCGACGGTTTGTGAAAGGTTTTTCTTTGATAGCTACTCCACTCACCAGATTACTTCGAAAAGGAGTTAGATTTGTGTGGACAGATTAGTGTCAAGCTAGTTTTAAACAGTTGAAGGAGATGTTGACTCAAGCTCCTGTTCTTACTTTGCCTGTGGAAGATAAACCATATGTGATTTACAGTGATGCTTCACATAATGGTTTAGGTTGTGTTTTGATGCAGGAGGATAGAGTCATAGCTTATGCTTCTCGGCAGTTGAAGATGCATGAGTTGAATTATTTGACGCATGATTTGAAATTAGCAGCTATAATTTTTGCTTTGAAGATTTGGCGACACTACTTGTATGGGGAGAAGTGTTTTATCTACACAGATCATAAGAGTTTGAAATATTTAGGTGTTCAAAGGGAGCTGAATCTTCGGCAAAGACGATGGTTAGAGTTGATTAAAGACTATGACTGTTTGATAGATTATCATCCTGGTAAGGCAAATGTTGTTGCTGATGCCTTGAGTCGGAAGTCTTTAGCAGGTTTGACTGTTTATTCACTCTCGTTGCTTGTTGAGTTGAGAGCGTTGCATGCTAGTTTTGAATCATGTGATGATGGTGCATTGTTGGCTCAGTTGCAGTTGAGACTGGTGTTGTTGGATCAGATTAAAGAGGCTCAATTGGCTGATGGGAAAATTCAGAAAGCTGTGTCGGAATGCCAAAAAGGAGAGAATCGAGATTTCTAAATGAGAGATGATGGTAGCCTTTGGTTCAAGGATATATTGTGTGTTCTTGATGATGTTAGTTTAAGAAAGATTATTTTGGAAGAAGCACATTAATCAGTTTTTGCTATGCACCCTGGGAGTACTAAAATGTATCATTATTTGAAGCAACATTACTGGTGGTCAGGTATGAAGAGGGACATAGCGGAGTTTGTATCTAAATGCCTCACTTGTCAGAGGGTGAAAGCTGAGTATCAAGTTCCAACAGGGTTGCTTCAACCTTTATCAGTGCCTGAATGGAAATGGGAGCATGTGACAATGGATTTTGTGTCTGGTTTGTTGTTGACTCAGAAGAAGCATGATGCCATCTGGGTGGTTGTTGATCGGTTGACAAAGACAGCTCATTTTCTTCCAGTTCAGATAGATTATTCTCTGGAGAAGTTGGCTGAGCTGTATATCAATGAGATAGTGAAGTTGCATAGAGTTCCAATTTCTTTGGTGTCTGATCGAGATCCTCGGTTTACTTCAAGGTTTTGGAAAAGTTTACATGGTGCTTTGGGTTCCCGATTGCACTTTAGCACTGCTTTTCATCCACAGACAGATGGGCAGTCAGAGAGAGTGATACAGATTTTAGAGGACATGTTGAGAAGCTGTGTCATTGAATTCTCTGGAAGTTGGAATAGATTTTTGCCATCAATGGAATTTGCTTATAACAATAGTTATCAGTCTTGTATTAATGGCACCATTTGAGGCTTTGTATGGAAGAAGATGCAGAACGCCTCTGTGTTGGAATGAAGTTGGAGAAGGCACATTAGTTGGTCCTGATTTGATTAAAGAAAAGAAAGAGAAAGTGAAAATAATTCAGGATCGATTGAAAGAACCTTCAGATCGGCAGAAATCTTATTCAGATTTGAAGAGAAGAGACATAGAGTTTGATGTTGGAGATAAAGTATTTCTGAAAGTGTCTCCTTGGAAAAAGATTTTGAGATTTGGCAGAAAAGGGAAGCTAAGTCCTCGTTTTATTGGACCTTATGAAGTATTAAAAAAGAGTTGGACCAGTTGCTTATCGACTCGCTTTGCCGCCTGAGTTGGATAGAATTCATAATGTCTTCCATGTTTCTATGCTGCGGAGGTACATATTAGATCCATCTCATGTTCTGTCCGTTGAATCTATTGAAGTGAGTCCGGATCTGACTTTTGAAGAAGAACCAGTTGCTATTTTGGCACATAAAGTGAAAGAGTTAAGAAATAAGAAAGTGCCACTTGTGAAGGTTCTTTGGAAGAATCATACAAAGGAAGAGTCAACTTGGGAGAGTGAGCAAGCGATGCGAAATCAGTATCCTCAACTGTGTCAGACTTGAGATCAGGTAATTTCGAGGACGAAATTTCTTTTTAGAGGGGGAGAATTGTAATATCCCAATGTATACCTTAAAAGTTTTGGAATATTTATTGTTGTATTTGGATTAAGTGTATATGTTTAAATGGAAAGAGAAATGAGGTAAGGGAAGAGTGTATATGTTGTATATATATAGTGATATATACAACATATACAAGTCAAAGAAATGGAAGTCAAAGAAGATTAATTAATTATTTTAAATTAATTAAATGGAAAATTGAATTAGTGAGTGGATGAAGATATTTGATTATTTTAATATTTAATTGCTTGGTTGAGAACAAAAGAGAGATTGAGTGGTTAAGTGAAGAGGGAGAGTTGACTTTGCTCTTTTTTATTCTTCTTCTTCTTCTTCTTTCTTTGGTTGGCCGACCTTCACCATAGCAAGAAGGGAAAGATAGATTTTGCTCATCCAAACTCAAGATTGAAGGATGTTTCAAGTGATCAAGATGGAAATCTAAGAAGTTTCATCACTTTTGGTAAGTTTTTCACTTGATTCCCTTGTTTTCTTTTAAGTTGTGTTGTGGGTTTGGTGTTTGATTGTTGATGGTATGTGTATATTTGATTATGGTGTATTTGAGGATGTGTAATCTTCTTGGTGTTGATTTTTGGGGTTGGATTGAAGAGAAAGTGTTAGGTTTGGTGGAAGAGCAAGTGTTGTGTTAGAGTTGTGTTTATGTATTGGTTGTGAATTGGTGATTGATGTATGTATTGAATTGTTTTGGTTGTTTTGCAAGTTATTATGGTTTATGGGTGTGTTTAGTTAAATTTGTTTGAAGTGAAAATGGTGGAAGTAAGAGGTTTGTTGGATGTGTTGTTGTTGTTGCAGGAATCAGGATTTTTGGCCTGACACGCCCATAAGCACGGCCAGGTCTTTAGGCGTGTCAATGATTCTATTTTCTGGTTGGGTGACAGGAGCAGTGACATGCCCATGTCAGTGAGCGTGTCACAACTTTTGTGTTGTATTAGCATTTACACGTCCAGTGACACGCCCATGTCACTGAGCGTGTCAAAGCTTCTGTGTTGTGGTTTTAGGGCACGGTCAGGGACACGCCCGTATTGTTGAACGTGTCATGTTTAGAGTTAGCCCTAGTTGGTTCTTATTCATATTATCTGATGTGTATCTCTAAGTAAGTGTGTATTATCACTTTTGGATTAGGTTTTGAAGAGAGTTAAGTTGCTCTAATCCTAGTGTTGAAGGATTTCTGGAAGAGGAGTTTGGTGTTGTGTGAGGTGCACTTGGGTAAGTACAAACCCTACATTATTGCATACATTTATATGACTTTGGGACTTAACACATTTGGTTGTAAATGTGTTAAGTAATCCATTACATTGTTTATATATTTGATTAATATCATGAATTGCATAATGTGAAAGATATGATAATCATTCAAAATGTATATCCAATGCAATTGGTGGTGTATACCTTAATGATGAGATGTGATGCCATTGTTGTTGGCTATAATTATGCAAATGAAATAATTGGGGCATGTTTGCCTAGATGATTATGAGGGAATGAGAATGGAATTGATAACGAAATAATAAAAGAATTGTGTGTCTAATATGTTAGTCCATTTTCAGAGTTTTGTTGTTGGTGGCATGCCTAATAGTAACAATCTCTTGAAGCTGGGTTGGGCTTGATCCTTGAAACCAAGTTGGGTTGAAGTTTAGCATGCTTAACTCCCTTTGAAGCTTGGTTAGGTCTAGTCCTTGAAGCCTAGTTGAGATGTTATAACCCTTGAAGCTAGGTTGGGTTGATACTTAGCATGCTTTACTCCCCTTGAAGCTTGGTTGAGCCTAACCCTTGAAGCCTAGTTGGGATAATGATAAATGTGATAATTAAACCAAAACATTAACTCTGAAAGTTGAATGACATATTAGTGTCTTTTGGGCCCATGCTTGTCTTTGTTTAAATGTGAATCGTAAATGGTGAAATAAATGATTAATAAAATTTAATGTAAGGTTTTGAAATATGATATTCTTATCTATTGTTTATAATATTTGAATGTGTGACATTAGCATTACATTAAAGCATATTGTTATTGTGGTTTGTACCACTAAACCTATGGCTTAGCGCGATTTTGGTTCATCGTGCAGGTGACAGGGTAGAACCGGAGAGTTCAGCTAGACCGAGTCGAGTCTAGACTCTGAAGTGTTGAATGTGGGCTTAAAGATCAGAGATATGTAAATACCACTACATTTTCCGCTGCATAATGAATAAATGTTTTATCTAGTATAGTTTATAATATAATTTGAATGTTTTAAGTTTTCTTATAATGTTGTTAAATTGAAAGATTGGTTTGCTTATTATAAACCGTGACACTCCTGTATTCGGTATATGCATATTATAGGTGTAGTAGTATGTAGTGTGCATATACGGGGTATAGAAGTGTTACAACTGTTTTGATATCAGAGCCTAGGTTTGAGATTCTCAACCTAGGTGAATGGTAAGAAAAAGAAAATTTTGATTTTAAAATATGGTTTTTGAATAAGATATATGATTTGGCACTGGCAGTCTCTGATCTTTGAAGAGGTATTTTCTGCTGTGTCTGCAGATATAGGTAGTGATGGCATCTCAGTCACGTCAGTCCATAGAAGGTAGTACTGAGAGTGTAGCTCCTGAAGAGGGTAGAGATGGAGCTAGGGTTGAGAGAGCTGGAGAGGCACCTGTTCCTGTGCCAGAGAGACCAGCAGCTGATGAGGTTCCGCCAGTTTGGTTACGGCATGCGGTAGAATTATTGAGGCAAGCTCCGGTGCATCAGCCGCCACCGCCACCACAGACACAAGTGTCGGTGAGACATTATGATAAATTGAGAAAGTATGAGATTGAGTATATCCGGTTGAGTCACTATGCCGGTGGGATTATTTCTGATGAGATTGACCGGTGTAGGAGATTTGAGGAGGGATTGAGGCCCTCTATTATGTGTATTGTTGCTGATTCTCGGTACCATGACTTTTCTCAGTTAGTTGCCGCAGCTAGAAGTGTTGAGAGAGCCCAGGGTATTGCAGCAACTGCTACCGAGGAGGAGACCAGAGTTAGGAGATCCTAGCTTGAGGTAGGGTCTTCATCTATGAAGAGAGGCCGAGGAAGTTTTATTCCTAGAGTCAGTAGGAGCCTGAGGTAGTCAGGCAGATCAATTCAGTATCAAAGGCAGAGACCGAGACCTACAGTTTCTGTAGCGAGTGCTCTGACTCCAGTGGTTCAGAGATCCATTCCACCTATATGTGTTCATTGTGGTAGGACACATGGGGGTGCTTGTTGGAAGACGGGTGGATCAGGAGTATGTTTTAGATGTGGGTCATCAGCTCACTTTATTAAAGATTGCCCTGAGCTACAGGAGGATAGACAGACTGATACTGCAGCTTCTCGACCTAGTGTTAGCAGAGGTGGTCGAGGAGGCAGAGGTTTTAGTAGAGGTGGTCGACTTGGAATCAGTTAGAGAGGAGGTTCTACATCCGGAGGTAGTGGGCCAGATGAGGCTGGGTCTTCTCAGCGAGTGTATGTGATGCAGAGGCAACCAAATGCTTCAACAGCTATTGTGGGTACATTTTTTTTATTTGGCATTTCAGTTATTGCTTTGATTGATCTAGGATCTACTCATTCATACATAAGTGCATCTATCTTGCCTGTGTCTGAATTGCATTCATTGTGCTATTATTAGACACTTTGTATCACAATTGATAGTTAACATTCGTGTCATTATTAGGCCACTGGCCATATTTAAATTTTGAAGTGTGCAATTACTTGCCATTCGAGTTTAGGGTTTGATACTAAGTATATGAGGCTAAAAGTGTAAAGATATGTAAAACTTATTGGAATATATATATAATCCTTATACTAAGTTGAACATATATGTTCAAAATATTATATTGAACAAAAGTGTTCATAGTGTTGAACTGAATGAAAGTGTTCAATGTGTTGAATTGATAATTGAAATCTACTGAAAATATGAGAAATGTACTAAGAACATATCAAGAGTTATATCGAAAATTGTAAATGGAAAATATAATTTGTAAGTGAAAAATATAAATTTTACATATGAAAAGTTGATAATTGCAATGTTTGATAAACAAATGTGATATAGTTATATTTTATTTAATTGAATTGAATTTGAAATTTATTAATATTACAGTAAGTTTGATTGAAGGAATTTGATCTATTTATTTTTTTTTTCAATAAATTGAGGCTTGTTATTTTTATTATCATAATTATTTTTTAAATATTAAATGACAAAATATATGTATATAAATACCACTAAATAATAAATTTAGCATGTTAGATTTTTTTGACACGCAGATAAGATGGACTAGAGTAATGTTGACAATCGAAGAGCTTTCAAATATCAACTGCTATATAAAAGGTGTTTTTATTGTGAAGACTTTGTATTAAATATTTTTAATTACAGTTTACATAATGAAAATGTGATTTAAATAACAAATGTATAATTTTGGATAATAATGAGGATTGTATTAATTGTAAATGTGGATGAAATACTTGTATATATTTAGAGTTTGGAGTTATAAGATTTAGTTAATAATTATTAATTTGGATAATGTATTATATATTTATAACTACAAAATGATATGTATATATTATTTATTTTAGTTTGTGGTTGATATTGAATTTATTGAAGTTTTTGGAGTTGAGATTGACTAAACGAAAGATGAAAGTGTTCTTTAGCAGGTTGTGTTAAAGTGTTAAATTTTTGGACAGTGATTATTAAAAAGGAAGCTCTGCTGAAATTTTTAGTCGGACTGCTATTCAAGTTTGCATGGAATGAAATATTAGACTTTTATAATTGTTTAATGTATTGAGTATCATCTTTTGACAGATTATTAAAGAGGATTGTCGGAGGGTGTTACACAATACCTTCCAGTAAGTTTCAAAGCTAAGGGTACAACCAGACTTGGTTTTGTTAGACCGAATCATGGATGCATCAAAATTGCAAAATTTGGCAATAGGTTTCACGACCACTGGTGCAACTGAACTAGTGAACGGGATAGGATGGTTCGACCAGGATAGGTTTTGGTCTGATTGGGAAGTGACTCAGATAAATTTTGCAAATTTTAGGAGTAAGGATCACAGTGGATGATACAGTGGAAAAGTGGATGGGATATAATTATTCCGAGCAAGATATTATTGGTAAGACCAGAAAGGACCAGAGAAATTTTTTGTAAATTTTGCCAGTAGATTTCACGGTGGGTGTTACAGGGGCAGAACAAGTTTGGTCTAACTGGAATATTAGTGGTCCGACCGGGATTTGCCCTAGAAGCTCAAAGGTCAATTGTTCTAACTATGAATTTTTCTGAAAATATTTCCAACCTTTCAGGTTCTTTTTGCAGAAATAATTGTTCTAAGGCTCGAATTGATGTTAACAACAAAATTGATCACAATCTTATAGATAATGTTTGAATTTAAGGAAAGATAACTCAAGATATCAAAGATTTTGTAGCAAGAACAACTTTCACAATTTTTTTTGCCTTTAAAGTAATTTAGGGGAAGAGCAAGAAGACAACACCAAGGAGATTATAGATGGAACTTTTAATTGGGATTTAAACACAACATAATAAAGATACAAAATTGGAAGACACAAGACAATAATTTCTTTTTTAGGGTTTTCTTTTGTTTGATCAGGAACAACCCACAAGGACATAAAGAGGACTAAACAAGAGACAAAGATGATCAAGACAAACAAAGACACACAAGACACACAAGGAAATTTGAAATTTAACGAGACAAAAAGATAAAAGGGATAGTTGAAACCTAATTTAAAGCCTTAATCTAATACCAAACTGGTGTGAATGCACAAGTACACTCGGGACCCATTGTGCGTGGATCAACCCCTTGGAAAGCTAAATCAAGTCTACCAAGAAAACCTCAACACAATTCCAACAAGGTGGAAAAGAACTTTGGTATAAAATTCACTCAAGTTATTAACTCTTTGTGAATGAATTTGATTCAACAAGAATCAAAGCAAGAGGGTACCTCTCAAAGAACAAAAGTTCTGGAAATTTTCATTCAAATTCAACTACTTCATTACATAGTTCTTAAGATTGCTTAAATATGTCTAATTGTTGGATACTCTAATCTAGCTTGTTTGTGAACAATCTTACAATCATCTTAATATACAAATAACTAATCTTGAGTTGCCTTTATTCCCAACAGTTCATCTCGTACTACCCTTGGGCCATTAGATAACGAGAAGCCCCAATTATAAGGTATAGAAATAATGTCCAACTATAAAATTCCAACACACTTGCAATTTAGTAAAAGCTAAATACAATCCCAAAATACAATTTGCTAAAATAAGACAATTCCAAATGGACTACTAACAAACTTAGCCCAAATGGTCTTCTTGTACTTGGAAACCTCTTGGACTTGCAGATAATTGACTTAGTTGATGGAACTGGATTATTGTGGTTGGAATCCTCCTCCATACACTATCCAACTGCAACTTGGTCAAATCCATAGCATGGTCAATCCATTGGTGTTGCATATCCTTGAACAATGACTTGAACTAAGCATATTTTCAAGCTTCCAAAATATTATCAAGTCTTCTTCTTCAAGAACTTTTGCTTCCCAATCGGTACTGGCATGGTAGATCACCTTCAGACTTCGTATCTCATCACATGGCTTTATGATATATACAGATTAAAAAACATAGGGAAAACAAATAGAAATTAAAGAAAAACAACAAAATTAGCAATAAAATAGTAAATAAAAAAGGTTAAGAGTTTAGGTATTCAAAATCCCATTGTTGGTTCCTTCATCTTTAAATGGTTCCAAATATGCAGCATTTGCTTCTCATTGAGGCTTTGAGGTTGTTGTTGATTTGTGTTTCAGGCTAGGTTTTTTAGGGTTTTATTTTTCTTTTTATTTCTCTCTTCTCCTCTGTCTCTAACATATTTAAGTAACGTGCATTCCAACCTCAGAATGTGCATCACAGTAGTTTTTGTCTGAAATACGCTTAAATGCAACAAGCACTAAGAATTTCTTTATTGATTTTATATGTTAGTAAAATAGGTATTATAAATACTTAGTTTTGGCATCATTAAAATAATTATATACATGCAAAGACAACAAACATTCTGCAACATCTCCAAGGGATGCATGGTAAGTAGAGTCATTTTTGTGAGATATGATCTAGTAAAGCAATTGTTTTTAAGTAAGGATGGCAAAGGGAACATCAGTATAAGAGAATGTCGAGCATATGTTTAAGCTGATTGAGGCACTTAAGTGTAATATCCCAAAGTATACCCTAAAAGTTTTGGAATATTTATTGTTGTATTTGGATTAAATGTTATAAGTGTATATGTTTAAGTGGAAAGAGAAAAGAGGTAAGGAGAAGAGTGTATATGTTGTATATATAGAGATATATACAACATATACAAGTCAAAGAAATGGAAGGTCAAAAGAAAATTTAATTATTTTTAAATTAAATTAATTTAATTGGAAATTATTAAGTGGAGGAAGATTTTAATGAATATTTTATTATTTAATTTGCTTGGTTGAGAATTAAAGGAAGATTGAGTGGTTAAGAGAGAGTTGACTTGTGCTCTATTCATCTTCTTCTTCTTTTCTTTTCTCCTTGGCCGGCTAACTCCATAGCAAGAGAGAAAGTGAGATTTTATCTTTCCAAACTCAATATTTGAAGGTGTTTCAAGTGATCAAGTTGGAATTCTAAGGGTTTTCATCACTTTTGGTAAGTTTTCCACTTGATTCCCTTGTTTTCTTTTAAGTTTGTGTTTTGAGTTTGGTGTTTGATTTTTGATAGTATGTGTATATTTGATTATGGTGTATTTGAGGGTGTGTGATCTTTTTGGTGTTGATTTTGGAGTTTGATTGAAGAGATAGAGTTAAGTTTGGTGTTGGAAGAGCAAGTGTGGTGTTTGAGTTGTGTGTATATGATGATTGTGAATTGGTGTTTGATGTATGTATTGAGTTGTTTTGGTGTTTTTGCAAGTTATTATGGTTTATGGGTGTATTTAGTTAAGTTTGTTTAAAGTGGAAAATGGTGGGAGTAAGAGGTTTGTTGGATGTGATGTTTTTGTTGCCGGAATCAGGATTTTTGGCCTGACACACCCATGAACACGGCCAAGTCTTTGGGCATGTCAATGGTTCTGTTTTCTAGATGGATGACACGACCAGTGACACGCCCATGTCACTGCGCGTGTCACAGCTTCTGTGTTGTAATAGTATTGACACGGCCAGTGACATGCCCATGTCACTGAGCGTGTCATAGCTACTGTGATGTTAGAGAATTGACACGGCCATGAACACGCCCGTGTTATTGAACGTGTCAATGTTTCTATGAGATAGAATGAATGACACATCCAGTGACGCACCCGTGTTTCTGTGTGTGTCAAAACTTCTGTGTTATGGATTTAGGGCACGGTTAGGGACACGCCCGCGTTGTTGAGCGTGTCATGTGTAGAGTTTGCCCTAGTTGATTCTTAGCCTTATTATCTCATGTTTATCTTTAAGTGAGTGTGTATTATTCCTTTTGGATTAGGTTTTGAAGAGATTGAGTTGCCCTAATCCAAGCGTTGAAGGATTCTTGGAAGAGGAGTTTGGTGTTGTGTGAGTTGCTCTTGAGGTAAGTACAAACCCTACATTATTACATACATTTACATGAAATTGGGACTTAACACATTTGGTTGTAAATGTGTTAAGTAATCTATCACATTGTTGATATATTTGATTAATATTATGATTTGCATAATGTGAAAGATATAATGATCATTCAAAATGTATGTCCAATGCAATTGGTTATATATACTCTAATGATGAGATGTGAAGCCATTGTTGTTGGCTATAATGATGCAAATGAAATAATTGGGGCATGTTTGCCTAGATGATTATGAGGAAATGAGAATGTAATTGATAATGAAATAATGAAAGAATTGTGTGTCTAATATGTTAGTCAATTTTCAGAGTTTTGTTGTTGGTGGCATGCCTAATAGTAACAATCTCTTGAAGCTGGGTTGGGCTTGATCCTTGACTCCAAGTTGGGTTGAAGTTTAGCATGCTTAACTCCCCTTGAAGCTTAGTTGGGTCTAGTCCTTGAAGCCTAGTTGAGATGTTACAAACCCTTAAAGCTGGGTTGGGTTTGGTCCTTGAAGCCAAGTTGGGTTGATGCTTAGCATGCTTCGCTCCCCTTGAAGCTTGGTTGGGCCTAATCCTTGAAGCCTAGTTGGGATAATGATAAATGTGATAATTAAACCAAAATATTAACTCTGAAAGTTGAATAGCATATTAGTTTCTTTTGGGCCCATGCTTGTCTTTGTTTCAATGTGAATCATAAATGGTGAAATAATTGATAAGATAATGAAATGTAATGTTATGAAATACAACATTTCTGAATATTGTCGCTATGGCTTGAAAATATTGCATTGACATTTGCATTAAAGCATATTATTATTGTGGTTTGTACCACTAAGCCGTTGGCTTAGCACGATTGTGGTTCATCGCGCAGGTGACAGGGTAGACCCGGAGAGTTCAACTAGACCGAGTCGAGTCTAGGCTTGAGAAGTGTTGATTGTGGACTTCAAGATCAGAGACAAACTGCCAAACCTGTATAAACTCTACATATTTTGTAAATATAGATTTTGATGTAAATATATATGTAAATACCGCTACATTTTTCGCTGTGTAATAAATAAATGTTTTATCTATTATGTTCTATAACATAAATATATAATATGATTTGAATGTTTTAAGTTTTCTTATAATGTTGTTAAATTGAAAGATTGTGTTGTTTAATATAAATCATGACACTCTTGTATCTTATATACGTACATTACATATATGATTGTATGTAGTGTGCGTATATGGAGTACGGGGGTGTTACATTAAGACTCTTGATTTTACGATGGATTTTCATCTCCAGACTTATTTGATTCTTCAGTCTTTATATTATGACATAGACAAGATTGAGTCAACTCTATCAGTTCTCCACAGCCTACCAGTTATGGCAGAAAGGTCGTGAAAGGAGGTGAAAAGAGGAAGAGATAGCTTTGATTATCGGATCCTCTGATAAGGCCAAAAAAAAAAAAGGAGAAGCAACAAGATGAAGACCTCTAGACTTTGTCCCAAATTAGGCGTTTAGAAGATCAAATTGAGAAAATATGGCTGGTGTAACACAGAACAGAAGTGCTTTTATCACCGTGACCAAGTTATTTTAGTGTTTACAATAAATTTATAAATAATTTATTTTTTATTTTTTAAAATACTCTCAATATAATAAATATAATTAAAAATATTTATATTTTATAAATATACTAAAGATTAGCTGAAAGAAAACAAATTAAAAGGATAGAAAATATAAAAAGAGTATCAAGAGAAAAATGTATGTAGCAAGAAGAGAAATAGATTTTTTAAAAAAATGCCAAAAAGAAAGAGAGAAAGATAGAGAATATCGAGGCAGAGAAAGCACAAATAACTTAAAAAAAAAAGATATTTTTTTTCATAAACGTGTATTTTCCTAATATTATTTTATTAATTTTAGGGTAAATATCCAAATTAGCTTCTGAACTTAGTAAAAAGTTTAAATTAGTTTTTAAAATTTTTTTTAGACTAAATAAGTATTTTTTCTTTTAAATTTAATTTAAATTACTTTTTTTTAACTAAACCGTTATATAGTTAAAAATAGGAGGCTAATTTGAACTAAAATTAAATATTATAGGCCAAATTAAAATTTTTAAAAATATTAATATAATATATTTTAAAAGTTATTTATTAATTAATATTTTTAAAACATTAATAAATATGTTTTTATAATTTATAATAATTTAACAAATAATTAAAATTATTAAAAAATTATAATAATTTATATTATATATGATTTTTATAATATTTTTAAATAGAACATTAATTAAAATATTATGAAATTAATATTAAAAATATTAATAAATAAATTATATTAAAAATATTATAATTGATATTATTAAAAATAATTTTTAATATTATAATTTCTAATATTAATAAATTTTAATAATTTTAATATATTTCATATTTTTAATAATTATTTAATTTTTAATATTATAAATTATTTATTTATTAACATTTTAATATCAATAATTTATAATATTAATAAATATTTTTTATAATTTTATAATTCATAATATTTTAATAATCTATAATTTGAAAAATAATAAATAATTTAATAATATATATAATTTAAGAATCATAATTTTTAGTTTTTTTAAAGAAAATATTCAAAAATTATATATATTTTTAAAAAAATTTCAATCAACAAAGAAGAGAATGAATAATGAATAGCGAATTATCTATTCTTATAGTGCATTAAATAGCTTTGAATTATAAAAAATAACATAGTTTTGGCTCTTACTACCTCTGCAATAGAATTGAAGGCATAACATTAACATAGATAAATATTGTAAACTATAAAATTATAAAAAATAATTATTATTGTTATAAACTATTAATATTAAAAATAATTAATTAATAAATAATTTATAATATTAAAAATTAATTAATTATTAAAAATGTAAAACATATTAAAAAATAAATTTATTAAAATTTATTAATTTTTAATTTTTAATATAAATTATTTATTAATATTTTTAGTAATAATTTTGTAGTGTTATAATTAATATTCTATTTAAAAATATTATAACATAAATTATTATAAATTATTTAATATTTTTAATTATTTATTAAATTATAAAAATATTTATTAAATTATAAATTATTGATATTAAAAATATTAATTAATAAATAATTTTTTAAATATATTATATTAATATTTTTTAAAAAGTTTAATTTAACTATTAATCTTTAATTTTAGTCCAAATTAGCTCATGACGTTAACTATTTAACGGTTCTGTTAAAAAAATAAGCAATTGGATCAAATTTAAAATAAAAGTATTAATTTGGTCCAAAAATTTTTTTAATGATCAATATGAACTTCTCACTATAATTTATAGGCTAAATTAGATATTTGTCCTTAATTTTATAAAATTTATTTAAAAATTCCAACTATTTTAATAAAAATTAATTTAATTAATATTCAATATCATAAAATTCAAATAAACATATTTTAATGTTTCAAACGCAAAATATAAAAATATGAAAATTTTGAAATAAATTTATAAAATTGTATAAAATTTATTTATTCCAATGATACTCTAAAAGAATAAGAGAAAGAAAACTTTATTTGTTTACATTGTAAATATTTTATTTTTTGTTTTTCAAAATAAAAAAAATATTTTCAATTTTTATTTTATATTTTTTAAAAACTTGTTTTATATTTTTGAAACTATATCATAACTTTTTCATTATACATACACAAACACATAATTTATAATATGTAACATTAAATATTTTAAAAATAATTAATAATTATTATATTTAAATCCAAAAAATATCTATTATGAATGTAAAAAATCAACTAATCAAAATTAAAGATTCTACTTTTTCCCTCAAACTTCCTCCAATTCTAATTAAGATTTGAGTCATACTTTTTTTAAAATTTTTTCTTATTTTTTTACTATTAGATCTTCCATCACTTGTTTTTTTTCTTATTTTTTTTATTTTTATGTGTATTTTCATATTCTTCATAGAAACTATCAATTGCTTTATCATTTTATTCATCTTCTTCACTAATTGAAAGATTTTTGTAGAATGAAAATTAGCTCATGGAACAGTTTTATTAGCATATATGATACATAACTTTTCATACTCATTACAATATTTTTTTTTTGGATGATGCACTACATATAAGTTAGATAATATAGATAATAATTAAAATAAACTAAAATAATTAAAAAATAAAGAAATTAAAAAGAAAAAAGAAAAAGACAAATATCTCACTTTATAATTGTATTTGCAAAAAAATAATAATAATAATAAAAGGGAACAAAAAATATATACAAAAGATAAAAAAAAAAAAGAGTAAGAAAAAAAGTGTTATTGATATTAATATTTTCTCAAAACTCAAATCTATCTTCTGAATTCCGTAAACCATTTTTCATCTAATCAATGAAATCTAAAATTTTATAATATAACCGAACGTGAACCATCCTATGGAACCAAAAGGTTCCTATTCAGTATCAAATTACCTACAGAGCTTTGCTGTTCAAATCCGCAAATTGGCATTTCATCACGAACGTAACCCCAAATAAAATAAAATATTCTTTTTTTATTCAACAAAAGAAAAAGCAAAAGAATTGTGTTATCTAAATAGCTTTGGCGAGTCAGATCAAGGAATTGGCACTCTTATCATAAATGTAATCCCAAATAAATAAAATATCCATCTTTAAGCCCTACTATGCAAGTAAACCTCCGTGGGCTACAAATCTACAAACTATGGTATTGATTCTATTGCAGCTGCGATTTGCCTTCACTTGCTACTGATTTGACAAATCATACACGGCTCCAGGACTTATGGACTCAATGTACCAATTACGTTTGTCACTGAAAGGATCTGCTGTGGATATATGCAAGATTTTGTTGTGGTGTTCATATAGAGTTCGCCTGTGGCCAATACTAACATATGTTATGCCTGCCGCTTCAATCTGCTGGTAGAGATGTACCTACAAAAGCAAAGCAAAACTATAAACAAAATTTTGAAAATTCTTGGCCCTAATACCTAAATAACTACCAACAATATGATAATCATATCCCCTGAACAATGCAAGAGTACAGCTTAAGAGTACATGGATAAATTAATAAAACATCCTGAGTTTTGATATATGCTATTTCAAAATTAGCAATTAAGTCCCTAAACTAACTTTCATAAGAAGAATAATATTTCAATGGACTAGATTGTTTCTCAAATATTGACATATATCATATTTTAGAAGTTGAGATAGAATTAAAGTGGAGTGAAAATTTCATATGTTTTGCAAGTGCTGGCGGAGTAGATTATAAATCACAAATTCTAAAAAATCTAATTTTAGAAGATCATGGAATATAAACAAGCAACATACATATATATTTATATACTCAAAAGTTGTACTAATTTACTCTTCTCATATGTTTCTTCTAGCATTATCCATGAATCATATGCCCAGTTACTTCTAGAGTTACATGAACTATATCCTTGAAATCAGGTTCTTCGCAAAGTTAAGAGATGCAATAAGCCACTAGGCCAAGCCTGTGGGTGCCATATGAAAATATATGAAATAAGCATAGTTATCAAAGCCACAGCGCATTAAGCTGCCAAGGGGTCCTAAAGCCTAGGCGCAAGGAGCAGAGGCGCACTTGACAGAGGGGAGGCATAAAAAGAAGGAAAATGAAGGAACATTCAAAATAAAATATTAATATGCACAACAAATCCAAGTAACTAAATTTATTTAACCAATTAAGGATTAATAATCATAAAAAGTTTAAGATATTAACTCTAATTAACCAAATCAACAGTTCCTACACATAACAAATTCAAGAAATCAATTCTATTGCACTAAATTAACACTAAATATTTATAATACATCCAAGAAATCATCTCCTTTCTAAAAGAAAGTGAAAAAAGTTATGTCTCAAAGCATCATAAATCAGAATCGAAAAAAAAAATACAAATTCAAGATAGAGACTTGAGAAAAATGAAGGGTAAATAGGGGAAGAGGGCTAAATAAAGGAGAAAAGCAAAAGCCATGGCTTGGCTGTAATCGAGCATACTTGAGCTAATCCGGGCTCAAGCTTGCTCGGCAGAAATGCATCAAGCTCAAGCTCATAATGAAATTTTCAGCTCAAGCTTAGCTCTACAAGAGCTCAAGCTCAATATCAGCAGACTAAGATGATGACAACAATGGTGATAGTGGTGGTGACTTTGCTGTGAAGATGATGAGAGGCAACTAAGTTGAAGATCGCAATGGCGATAGTAATCTTTCTACATCAAAGTTGGTGTGATGAAGATAATGGTGAGCAGTGATTGGTGGGTGCCAATGAAGATACTGAGAGGCGTCTGAGATGAAGATGGTGATGATGATGGTGCGATGATGACCTTTCTGCATTAGAGATGGTGCGACTAAGATGATGATGACTGGTAAGCAGGCTGAGTGGTAGTTGGCGATGAAGTTAGTCAGAGGCTCTTGAGATGATGACAGGGCAATGGGGATGGTGACCTTTCTGTATTAGAGTTAGAGTTGGCGATGAAGATAGTGAGAGGCTCTTGAGATGATGACAAGGGCAATGGGGATGGTGTCTTTTCTGTATCAGAGGTAGTGCAATGAAGATGAAGCTAAGAGGTGAGTCAGTTGGGTGGTGGCTTGCGATGAAGATGCTGAGAGGCAACTCAAACTCGATGACTACCTAACTAGTGGGGGTTGATGAAGATAGTCGATTACTATGGAGAGGAGTGAGCGAATAACACAAGGACTTGAGCGGAGAAAAGAATGATGTAATGAAATTATGTTAGGGACTTAAGATAGTAATTAACTTTGTCCAAAACGTTGTTTTAGATAAATCCAAAACGAACTGTTTGGACATATATAAAGGGAAAAAAAAACTAGGTGACAGATTAAGCATAAATATTTAACCACTAATAATTATATTAATAATTATTTAATAACTATATATAATTTAAACATTAATTATACATTATATTTATATTTACTTTATTTTGTGGCTAAATAATAAAGCTATTTTATTTATTTACATAATATTAAATATTAAATAATAAATCAATATAGTAAAATATAATTTTATATTATTAGTACTAGTAGATTATAAATTATTTCTCATTATTTTACTTTTCTCTTTTAAATCATCAATAAAATACTTTATATTATTAATAAACAATCATTAATTTTTGTAATATGTAATATAAAAATAAAAATGAAGATTCTATAATGAAATTCATTCCTCCAAGCAGCAATAATTTTGCTTTTTTGAAGATTTCAATAACTTTTACAATAAAATATTGTATTAATATAAGTTTTACTCACTATTAAATGAATATCAATATTCTCAACTTAAGAATATAATATATGAAATAGTTTCATATAAAATTTATTGAATTGAATTGTGATACAATACCAAAATTACTTTTATTATATTATCTAATTTATTTATTACACATTATGTGTAACAATATATAAATTAAATTAGTTAATAAATTATTATAAAAATTGTATTAGGTATATTTTTAACGAGCTAACTATCAAGCCCAATAAATGAACTAGCTTGCAAGCTATAAACGAGCTAGCTTGCGAGCTTTCTAAATAATCCAGCTTGCAAGTTTAATGAGCCGAATATCTCTTGACTTGACTTGACTCGTCTAGTAAACGAGTAACTTAAGCTCAACTTGCGAGCCTAACAAGCCGATAGTTAAACAAACCAGAATAGTTTGATTCATTTACAGTCTGAATAGCTTGACTCATTTACAGTCCTGTTAAAACCTTACCAAGATGAGTTGTCTTTTTTAATATCACGTTATTACTACCCCAAAAAAAAAAACGCAAAAGGGAAAAAAAGCAACATATGACATAAAAAGTAAATAAAGTAGGCGAAAAGAAAGAAGCACAAAAATAAATATTGAAGGAGAAAGGCCCAAGTTGTCTGCCCGCCAGAGATGGAAAGATCGACACTTGACAACTCCAATGGTGGCTCTTCGATGACCTTTCCAATCCCTATGGTTCCTAGATTCTGCTAGATTAGCAAGTTTTGAGTCTAGCAGTGACAGCTATTTAGGGTAAGTGTCCTCATCAGATGGAAGTGTATTCTAGGCCTTGCACATTGAACAAAGCACATGCCTAGGCAAAAACACAAATGCCTGACTGAGGTTGCCTGCCTCTCTCGTGCAGAGGTGCCAGGGCCATCGCCTGCTGTGCCTTGCACTTAAGCACGGTTTTTAATAAATGTGGGAACAAGTATATCTAACAAGTAGACTCCACATTGGTGCTAGTAACTTAGGAAATTCAATGCTGGAGGTGCCACAAGAAATTTTAATTACAAAGCTACACCCAGTAATTTCTTGAGCTAACAATCTAAAACATCTTAGCATTTTATGTTGGCACATCAGATAGAATAATTTTCATTATAACAGAGAAATATGAATTAAAAATACCTCATTGGCTTCATCCAAAGCACTTGTAGATTCATCCAATAGAACTAGCTCTGGTTTTGAAAGTAATAGACGTGCAAAAGCAAGGCGTTGCTGTTCACCAAGGGAAAGAACACTGGACCACTCATATGTTGAATCCAGACCACCAAAACGTGATAATATATAGTCAAGACGAACGTTCTTTAAAACCCGTATTAAATCATCTGTTGTGGGTTTAGGCTTTCCCTGCATATTTCCTAAGTTTGATTTCCCCATCAAGAACGACACTGAACCTGTGAAAGACAAGGGAAAATTGTTGGTTTTCATTTTCAGTAATAAATTTGCAATATAAAATGCATAAGATCATCGCTTAATGAGGAAAATTGGTAAAAGTACTTCTTACAAAGGGAAAGCTAAGTAGCAAGAACAATCCACATTGACATCATCTAGGAGAACAATGCATGCCATTATTTAATAAAAAGAGAATACTCTTGCACTACAAGACATTTTAGGGCATTGGCGCCAACAAATTTCCGAACATAAACTCCAGCTGCTGCTCTCAAAACCAACTCATACCTTCCTCTCCCAAAAATTAAATGGAATTATAAGAAAATAAGAACTAGAAACCTTCATCACTCTAAGAGGGCATAAGGCTCCATTTGTTCCACAAAATTTTTCACTTTTTTCGAAATTTGGAACACTTGGAAGATTTAGTCAACGGACAACATTTTCTTAGTCAATGAAAACTTAAGCCATTTTCAAAGAAAATAATCTCCTCTTTTCAAAAGGGAAAGTTGTTGAAAAGAGAATTTTTTTTCGAATTTTGAGAAACTATAGTGAAAAACTACATAATAAGTTATTTATTAATCCACCAATTACTGGAGATGACCGTTAGTATGGTGACTATCAATGACAATGATGGGTGGTGACCACCACAATTTGCTATTTTTATATTTTTTTTCCTCATAATTAATAGTAAAATTTAAAAATGTAAAATTCTTGTAAGTTTAAACATGTTTGTTGCCTTTAAATTGAAATTTGTGATATTTTACCAAACAAAGAAACTTAATTTTTTAGAAAATATTTTTCCAGTATTTTCCTTGAAAAAATTTTTTTTAGAGAGTTTTGTCACATATGAAAGGAAGAAAAAAGGGAAATATGCAAATAAGGAGAGGATGGGCATTATACATGGCAATTGGATTGTGTCGTGCCGGCCTAGCCCAGATCCATTGTGCTTGTGATTTTTCTGGGTTGTGTTGCGCCGGTCCAAAAAATTATTCACATCATGCTAGATTGTGACGTATTATGTCAATATATTGGATGGCCTAATTTTTCTTACAAATTTTACAATTATTTTTTTTCAAACAAATTATATATATATATATAAATTGATAAAAAAAATAAATAAATAAAGATACATAATAACACAAACTAAATTATAATAACACAAATTAAACAAATTAAACTATAATAACACAAATTAAACTATAATAACACAAATAATAATTAAATTAAACACAAAAAATTGAAAATTATATTAATTATTATGGAAAAGCAAAAAAAATTATTGTTGAACAATTCTATTTTGGCATATAGAACATATAATATAATTTGTTTAAAATTTCAACTTAATTATAAATATGGATAAAAAAAGAATTAATTTTTTTATCAGCAGAATTAGTTTTTGATACATAGAAAAAAAATTTTATCGATAAAACTTTTTATAATTAAAATTTTATTTAACACTTTCATTTTTTTGTTTTATAAAATTATATTAAGAGTATGTATACTTAAATTGAAAAATTATTCACATATCAAGACATGACCTAGCGGCAAGCATACCCTCTCTTGGGCAAATAGACTTAGAATCATTTCCCCCTTTCTCCAATTTTATTTAAATAAATAATTTAAAATTATTCGGATTGTGCTGGGCTGACCCAATAGGCCAAGTGTCTTGGCCCAGCCCGACCTAGGGCACTTATGTCGAGTTGTAGTCTCGGGCCGTGTCTGGCACTTCACGGCCCGGATTAGAAATGGATAGCAAAATGCAAAGTTGAACACTATCCCTATTGGCTCCAACTATCCAATCCTAGCCTTATCACTTTTGGCTCCGACCATCCTACCTCAATCTTATCAACTTATGGCTTCGACTGTCATGTCCTAGCCTTGTCTCTTTTGGCTCTGACATTCTTGTCCTTGCTTATCCCTTTTGGCCACGACTATTATGCCCTGGCCCTATCCCTTTTGGCTACAATTATCATGCCTTAGCTCTATCCCTCTTGACTATCATGCCCTAGCACTATCCCTTTTGGCTTCAACTATCAAGTTCTAACCCTATCACTTTTGGCTTTGACTATCCAATCTGGCCCTATCCCTGGCCCTATCCCTTTTGGCTCCGATTATCATGTCCTAACCCTATCACTTTTGGCTCTGACTATCCAATCCTTGCCCCCATCAACTTTTGGCTCCGACTATCCAATCCTTGCCCCCATCAACTTTTGGCTCCGACTATCCTGTCTTGGCCCTATCACCTTTTGGCTTCGACAATCTTGTCATAGCCCCATCAACTTTGGGCTTTGACAATCCTGCCTTAGCCTTATCAATTTTTTAGCTCCAACAATCTCATGTCGGCCCTTATCACAAATAGTCATCATCACTCTTCGACAACAATCCTAACGTCATGTCTACCTCAGGTGTCCCCAAGTGTTTATCAAGGAATTGCTTTCTCTTGCCGATCCAAATCTATTCAACAAGAGGCATAAGATCGAGTTAAGTATTTCTATCTTTTTCACATGGTATCCCCAACAAGCTCCCCAATGGCAAACCTTGACAACTTTAATAGAATTTGAAAATATCCCTTCTGAATCCTATCAAAGTGGCGAGAAGCTATTAGGATTGCATTTTTTACTTCAATTTTGCAAATTACCTTATTATTATAACCAAATAAGTGTCGTAAAAAATATGATTTCTCAAGAGAATGCACCAAATAAGACAAGAATTCTCTCTAAAATAGTATTTTGAGCATGGAAGGTCCACAACAAGAAAATTGGGCTCAAAAGGGAAGAATTGGTGGTATAATTGGACTAATTAGGAACCTAGTTAGGCTTAACGGAATAAAAGATAAGGATTGTGCGTAATTTACCTAAGTTGATTGTGATTTTGGACTCCTATAACCTTGTGGACGAGTATTAGGACAAAGGATTGGGTCTTAACCGATTGGGCTTGAGTTACTTAGACCAAAGCATTTATGCCCAAAACCCCGAACCAAACGCGTAACTCATTAGGGCCACCATATGGTTGTCTCTTTGAATTTGCTTTTGGAATTATCCAGAAAGCAGTAGTTTATTCCTCTCTCCATTACCCATCAAATGACAGATGTGCAGTCTATCCCTATCCGACCAGCTGTGAAAATCTATCATTTGGAGAGCATATATCTCCCTCCCTAAGCCTATAAGTTCTCTCTCATTCTCCACAATTCCCATCAACAATCATTCTCAATAATTCCTTACACTTTGAGAGAAAAATAGTCAGTTTAGAAACTAAGGGAGTCACAAATTGAGAGTTAATTCTTCTAATATGTAAGTGAATTCTTGAGATTTATAAATCCTAAATCCATTTGGGATCGAATCCTTTTCAAGTTTGATGTTTTCCTAAAGAAAATCTGCTGCTTTCAAGTCAAGAACAAGCTTGGTAAGGTCTAAAAGTAACCATTTGAATATAAACTCTTATTTTTTTTCATAAAGTTCATATCTCGTTCATATCGTTTTCCTTATTTTGATATTTATTTTGGTGAATAAATCTTCTAATCGTGCTTTAACCTTGGGATAGTGAAGTTACCTATAACTAGCTATCAATTGTTTGACGAACCCATTTGCTTTCATAATGTAGGAAAGCATCCAAAGGAGATTTACTTACACATTATTTTATTACCTTTTATGTGTGCTTGCATTATTATAATCTTATATTATTGTGTGCACATTGCATTAGAAATTGCTAAGGTAATGATGATAATCAAAAACTTACATATAAGATCACTTGATATAAAACTAAGTGCCACCATCAAACTCAGTTTCTAAAGATCAATGTGTTGGTCCCTATAATAGGGTTAAAATGCTTATGAATCCATTTTATTCTCTGTAGTGCCAAGCGGCAACTCTCAATTCACTTTGCGAACATCACCGCTCACACAAGGGACATGTTAATGTGGGGTTATGATGAAAGTTGTCATAGAGGAGGAAGGCAAAACAATTCTGCACATAAAACAATTTGGAAGGCATATACACCATGAGAGTTTGAATTTTAATGTTTGGAGGGATACTTGGGAAGGAGTTTTGAAGATAGACAATTTTCAAACAAGGGGAAAAATACTATTTAACAATCAATGGATGATGTTTTTGTTAAAGTGATGCTAAATGGTGAACGATTGTAGTGGCCAATTAGCTGTGAGATTTGGCCCTTTCAATTGTTAATATTTGGTAAAAGGTTTCTAGTTAGTCGGCATCAACTACAAAGATCATTTTCCTCTATTAAATTCTCTGATTCACTATATTTTCAATTAATTATAAAGATGCTAATTGCTCTTGATAACTTCGCAAGCAAATTGAAAAGGTTTCTCATGTTATCAAGTATCAATGCTTTATTTATTCTTTAAATAACTTTTTGGCTAGGCTTTTACAACTAGTGGAAGGGCCTTTGGGAGAAGGAAACCCCTTGCTTTTACTTCTAATTGGCATAGGACCCTTAACTTTAGCACAATGTAAAAATGTTTTGTTTAGGCTTTTAACATTGCGGCTTGCAGGTTGTTTGATTTCTAACCTTCTTGCTAGATATTTCATTTTTCTCTTTCATACTCAGGTTGTGCTACCTAAATGCTTTTCCTTTTCGTTACTAAGTAAAAACATATAATAGATGCAGGAATAAAAGCAACTATGGCAGTAAGGACATTCTTGTCTTGCTTCATCATCATAATAATATTGATCACACAAGCACACATCCTGAATTTGAGACCTTGAGCACACATCCTGAATTTAAGACCTTGAGCACCCATCCTGAATTTGAGAACTTTGAAGAGTGATATAATCGTGTGGGTTCTCAGAAACATTGCTCATCAAACTTTCATACAAAAATTAATAATTGCAATATGACACAAAAGGCAAGTACTGATGAGAATAATTTACAGACATACCTGCTGCTTTAGTACCATCCAACATGGGAATTACATCATCAGTCCACGTTGGGTAAAGCAATTGTTGACGAAGGGTTCCCAACGCCATATATGGTCTTTGAGGAAGAAAAAATATACCTCTAGAATTTCTATTAGTTGGCCCATCAAGTTTCTTGACTTGATCATGTGAAGTATTTGCTTCATTAGTAGACACTTCAGGAGAAGAGAATGATTGAGCATCATCCCCATCATTTATATAAAAAGTTATTTTTCCTCTTCCAGTATTCCAAAGACCAGCCAGAGCTCTTAACAAAGAAGTTTTACCACTCCCACTAGGTCCAGTTACCTGTTTACATGTATAAATTATCTTCACAATTTGCAAAATAACTACATTTCCATGTTAACTCGACAAAATCAAAATGAAAAAAAGATTCACTAACCAGCAAGTGGTCTTTCTTGTTGATCATCAATGACAATTCCTTAATCAGTGTAGCTTTACTAGTAGGTGTTTGTAGAGACAAATTCTCAATATACAGTAGTTTCTGAATATTGTCAGTTTGCACAGAGCCATTAGACTCCAAAATGAGCAAACTATTGATCTTACAGTATGAAAGAGTAATTCCTTCTGAGTCAGATTGGTGTTTAGAGCAGCTGCTATCCAGAACATCATCAAATTCACCTGCACACAGAAAGTGGCTATGTCAAATTAACCATTCATAAGTAAGAACATCTATCTTGTGGAAGATCTCATCTTCCAGCTTCTAGATTTCATGCATGAAAGGCATATGGACAACACAATAAGTGGTCAAAAATAAATTTCTGTAAGGGGATAAAAAATAGAAAAGAGAAAATACCTGACAACAAGAAAGACAAATGTTACAAGAAGAATAAAAAAACCACAAGAAGAAATTGAGCAAATAGAAAATTATTTGACTGATTAAAAGCAGCATAAGCAAAGGAGAAAACTAAAAACAAAGAACAAAAAGAAACTGCAAAAAGATAATGGTGAGGCAACTGAAAATTTTTTAGTGCATCATTTTGTAACAGAACACATTTTCACCCAAGAACAATTCTACTGAAAACCTGAAATTCCATATAAAACAAGTAACAATAAAGAATGGCTGGAAAAAAAAGTATCTAGAAAAAGAAACAAAGAGAGAAGTTATAACATAATATTTAACATACATGCTGGTTTCAGAAGGAGAGAAAATAACTAGAGGATACAATTCTCAGATACATAATTGCTGTTAAACAGTAATGATTAAATTATAAAGCAAAATTCATGTGGATGTTTACTGCATCTACAATCTCTGTGTCTTCTCTCTATTGCCATGGAAGTTTCTTTAAACAAGTGAACTAATTCCAAATTCTTACTTTTTTCTTCTTACTATTCCAAGGACCGTAACCAGGGCAGAAAAAGAGAGAAAGAGAGGTGCCTTAAGCTCGGTACCTAATCGATCAATGACAGCAGAAAAGGCACTGATGGATTGAAACTGGTAAACAATGAGAGAAAAATCTCCAAGAATGTGATTAAAAGCAGACACTGATTGATTAATAACCCCAAACTCAATTTTTCCAGAGAAATACATAGGAGCAACAACAGCAGCAGGAAGGATTTGAATTAAATATCGGTAGCCACTGGTGAAGAACTCTAGATTTCTGGAAGATATCAATAGTTCCTGGAAATTAAATAAAAAAGTGTCAGCCAGTAAATCATATAAATATTTTGCATGCAGAGAGCCCTTTTGCATAGGATAACTGCAAAATAAATATCACAATGCAATTCCTTGGGCTAAATCTGTCCTGGAAAAGGAATGAGAAATTTTGGCACATCATTTTCAGTTGAAGGAATAAGAAATTTGTAACTCTTATTCTTCTTCTACGCATTTTAGGAATAAGAAATTCAATAAGTGATGATTATATGATATGGGGAATTGTTAACAATTTGATATCCTTGTCCCAGCTAGAATGGATCAAGGCTGAGTTCAGTTGTACAAGGATATAGCATTTTGGCACATCATTTTCAGTTGAAGGAAAATAATGTACATGTTTTAGGACTTAGGATTCTACATCCAACTGTACATCTTCATCGAATTATTGAATGTATTAGGAGAAGAGGAAGAAAAACAAGAACTAGAAGAAAGGGTTGCTCTTTAAAAGCCAAAAATTAGACTTGTAGAAGGAATGTACTACTGGTGGCATATGCTTGATTACATATAGTGGCTCATTTATGCGATAATTGTTAAATTTCATCAAAGCTATGTTCTTGTCATTGATTTAAAAATTAGTGATAGCAACATTATAGCCCATGCTTGTGCACTGTTGCATGTTGGTACCGGTGTTTATAGTTGTATATTAGCAAGGTTTGTTCATGCTCCCCGTAGATTGCATATAGTTTACTCAATTCATGGGTTAACACTAATTATTCATGGGATTGTAGAATCCTCTTGGGTTGCTTAAGGTTTATTCAATTCATTGACAATGGCTAATTATTACAAAGATTATATGTACTAAAAAGAAAGCAAGCCTTATAAACCCTGCTTTGGCCGAGCCAACACTGAACAAAGTTTTATTGTTGAATCTACATTTATGGTCCTGTTACATAGTATAGTTGGGCAAATTATATTTGCTATTCTTTACCCTCATTTTTCCTCACCTGGCATGTGTCATCTAAGTTCTTTATGCCTATGCTCTCTTACCTTTCTTATTTTCCTAACTACTATGACCATTTCTTTATCATGAGTTGAACTAGCAGCTAAACAATTAATTCGCCATTACTCTCATGCAAAATATTTAATGTAAATTTTTAGTACTAAATGAAAAGGAAAGGGAAGAGTGGGTAAGTGGATGGATAATTTTTAGTCTAATGGTGGATTCCCTAACACTTTCCACCCAACCTTGGTTCAACCTAGAGTTAAGTTCAGAGTTAGACTGCATGAGATAGAAATTAACAAGGATATGGAAATAACTATAAAATAGAAGATTAAAAAAAATCTTATTTCTTACTGTTAAATTCTCAAAAGCACTTGTAAAGCGCTGCAGAAGAAGTTGCATTTCATTTTTTTCACCACCATAGAAAGCTATTGATTCAGCATTTTCCCGAACACGAACAAGCCCATAGCGGAAGTCTGCTTCTTTTTTCTCTTGTAAGAAATTTAGAGTCACCAATCCCTGAATTTGAAAGTGAAATAGCTTTAGTTGAGTTGAATGACTTGCCATCTTTCACGGCAAAACGAATCATATAGTAGAAATTACAATTGCTAAAAAAATGACAAAATTACCCTTCCAAGATAAACACTAATTGCAGTTCCACCAATAGAATATAGAAGCAGCACAACAAACAGCGGCGGGTAGATACCATACAAGATGTTACTAAATGATACCAAGTCTACAGCTGCATTGAATAGCGTCAAAGCGAAAGCAAGGGCTGTCCCAGTGAAGGAACTTAGATCATCAACAATCCGTTGGTCTGGATTATCAACAATTGATTGAGATTGAATTTTGTAAAATGCTTGATTATTCAGATAGCGCTCCATGTAATATTTTGTCATCCAAGATCTCCAACGCAAAGCAAGGGTTTCTCTTGCATAATCTCTCAGCACAAAGAACTAGAAAAAACAATAATAAACTTGGGTATCAACATATTAATAAAGACAAAACAAGAAGAAAAGTGTTATTATCAGAAAATCAAAGCATGAAAGATGGCAGCCAAACAAGTGTTGTGGAACAAGAACCCCAAAAAAATTTCCCATTAACTAAAAAATAAATAAAAAAAGAAGACTAGCAGAGTAATACCTAAGCAATATTTTTTGAGTGCTCACCGGAATTCCTCCAGCAAAGCCTCCAAGGTAATAGAGTAGTTGCTTGGTGAACTGTTCTTGGTCCTTGTCTTGCATTTGAACATGAATTATTAGCTTTACAAGGAAAAGAAAGCAACTCTAAAACTTTAAAAAAAAAAAATGCAGGCTTACTAGCAAGAGCATTATAGAAATCACGGCCAAGGAAATTGAAGCCAACGCTGATACCAGTAGTGCCTAAAGTAAGAGCAAATACAGCAGCTAGTTGCCATCTAGCTTGAACCTTATCGTCTGAAAACCAATACGGCGCAGCCACTTTCCAAAATCTTCTGAACAGCGTTTGTAGCTCAGGCACCTTTCTCTTTTGTCTATCACCATCGTCATTACCGTTCTTTTCCGAGCAAATATAAATGTTACTATCTATAATATAAATTAAAAAAAAAAGAAAAGAAAGAAATTGAAAGAGTAAAAACAAAATATCAAAAACTCCAAACCTTGTCCGGCGGTGGAGGAGCGGTTGAGGAAGAGACGGTGGCGGCTGATCGCATGTGGTTTCTTCTTCTCCGAGAAGTACTAGCAGTAGACATGGCTAATGTTAACCGATATCTGTGACTATGACAGAGGCCGACTTGAACATGACAATTTTGATAATGCCGATATTGGGCATTGTTGAGAATGTAAAAAGGAGTAGAGGCAGACAAAAGGCATAGGAGTCCGTGGGCTTGTGTTTCTAATACCATCATCTTCCTTTTGCTTTTTCTAATAATAAAATTTTTATATAGTATTTTCTTTTTATAATTCTAAGGAGGACTCGTATCTTCGTGATCTTTGCTTCTTTTCTATATGTTTCTTCTTTCTGCGGGCAACTTTATGAGTGGCTCTCAGCCTGTAGGAAG
Source organism: Garcia nutans (assembly GCA_947685225.1). Taxonomy (NCBI): domain Eukaryota; kingdom Viridiplantae; phylum Streptophyta; class Magnoliopsida; order Malpighiales; family Euphorbiaceae; genus Garcia; species Garcia nutans. The sequence goes on from CANTUV010000045.1 coordinate 28,087,432, forward strand.
TCCCAGTTTATGCTCTACTATACCAAATATTATATTACAATTATCCGCCAGAAAAGTCTCCTTTTGCGGTCCCAATGTTGCCACGGGGCTCAAGAGCAAAGAACTCTTTCAAAATATTATGTTGTTTAATTTTTAAAATATTTTTATTTTTATTTTTTTATCATGCAGTATGAATTGGCCATTAATTTTTTTTCATTTATATATTTAAAATATATACTTAATTTTTAAAATTTTAAAAAATTAAAAAATTAACTTTTTTTAATAAAAATTTTATTATCGTTAACTATTTATTTAATTTTCTATCAAAATATATAAATATATCCATTTAGTTTTTGTGAAAGTATAAATTGATATTAATTTTTTTAATTTTATATTAAAATAATATTTTTACCATTTTATAAATAAATTAAACATACTTAAAAATATTGTATACTAAATAGTATTTTAATTATTTCAATTGAAATTATTTTTACTTTGAAATATTAAATTTTAATTAGCTTAAAAAATATACATTTTAATTAATTAATTGAAATTATTTTTATTTTAAAAATATTAATTTTTAATTTTAAAATTAAAAATTAAAAGTAATTTTTTTAAAAAAATAAATATTAAAAAAATACTTTTGATTCAGTTATAAAATAGGTAAAAGTATTTTAGAACATAATAGAACAACAAAATCAGTACTAATTTATATTTTTACATAAATTTAAAGGGCATATTTACACATTTTAATTAAAAACTAAATATATATTTAACAACAATTAGTTTTTCTTTAAAATATGAGTAGTTTTTTTTTTAAATATGAATTAATTTATCAGCTTTTTAAAATATTAATGACCAATTCATAAAAAATAAATAAATATATATATGTATGTGTATATGAGTGTGTTTACATGATATACACAGTCATACCCATAATGCTTGCACATGATCATATTTAACTAATATATATTTAATATAAAATCTATATAAATAAAATACTATAGTATTTTACCGTAAATATAATCATGTTAAACATGTATTTTGAATTTATTAGTATTGCCGATTACAGCCCTGACAAATATAAAATTTTTACCATTCTAATAAAATTATTACTAATATTAATTTAGGTTGGCTATAGCCGAAATAATTAACAGCGGGCATAAAAATTAATCCAACCAACTAAGGTTTTTCAATGTGAATTAATATGACCATTTAATTTACATTTAAATTAATATTTAATTAGTTAATTTTTACTACTAACTTGAATTAAAACACAAATTAATCTATTGATTTATTTGCTTATGATTTTCACTCCTATTAAATTGATATAAATTTTAATACTAATAATTGATACTTGTATTATAATATAATCTCTCTTAAAAATGTATCTATAGCAACCCTTTGGTATATTATTATTAATTAAGTTAAAATATGTTACTGACATAATGAATTAAGAAAAATTATATGATAAATATATATATTCTCTAAATTTGGGATGATTAGGAAATATTAAAATGATTGTATACTTGTAAAATTGTATTAAAATTTAATTATTTTAAAGATAACCAATATATATATATATATGATTTTTTTAATTTTCTAGCTAAGTGGAATATAATGAAATTCATAATTTACTGATATGTGTTTAATTATTGCTGAGCTTTAAATATCTATATCATTTGCTAAACAAATAAATAAAAGAAATTTTTATATCTCAATTTAACTAATTTGTTAATAATATAAGATTATAATAAACTGATTCATAATTTAATTATTTAAATAAATTAATAAAATAAAATTCTCATCATCATCATGTAAATTATTTATATGGTTGACATATTAAATGCATATTAATGGTTTAATATATCTATAGTTCTATGTATTTGAGAGTTTTTATTATTTTACTCCTTTTACTTTTTAAATAATCTCATAGTCCATGTATTCAATTTTTTACTTATTCAATTGGCTATTCTTTTGTACATAAAGAGATATAGCTATAGTGTATGAAATGCACGCGGCTTACTTACAATACAGCTCAGCAAATTAAAAGGAAACAACTCAGCAAACTAAAAGTCAAACTTTTTCTTCTCAAAACCGTTCATTTTCTTGAGAAACAAACAACAAATTGGGTCTTTCTTCTTCTTCTTCTTCTTCTTGCACTAGATTATTTGAATTCAGATATAGTCACCAACACAAACTCAAAATTAAATTAACACACCCTTCACCCTAAATGCAAGTAAAAATCATGAATCAAATCAAATTTGAATCTTGAGCTCTTGCGGCTATTCCTCTCTTAGCCCAAAAATTCAAAATTAAGCTTAATTAGTAAAAGGGTATGAAATTCTATTCCAACCCAGATACTAGATCGCCAAGATTCAAATTCTATTCTTTTTTTCTTAGGAAACAGAACATGAACAATTTAAGCCAAAAGAGAAAAGAAAAATTAAAATTGGAAAATTTTGTTACCTAGGAGCGCGAATTATAAAGTTGACAAGCTGATCAACAAATCAAGTTTGATCCTTTCTTCTCAATTCTTAGTTGTTCTAATTCTACTAATTCAGTAAATAAAAAAAGTAATAAAATATAGAGGCCATATATAACATTTTAAAAAATTATAGTAATAAGAGACAGAAAAACAGAAGAGACGAACAAAACCAAGGGAAAAAAAGAACGGAAAAGAGAAGAGAGAACTGAACGGTATGGTTATCGTTATGGTTAAATCTTTCTCCCATCAAACCGTTCATTTTTAATCCATTTTCATTTGATTTTGGGGTGTTTTAGTTATTATTTTCTTCCTTTGAGTTGTGTAATTTTGATGGGAGAAAGATGTTGGAGATGTTGAAAGAAAAGAGATTGGTTTTCGTGGGAGATCATTGAATAGAAACATGTGGGAACCTTTGGTTTGTTTGAGAGAATCATTGAAGAATAAGAGCAGAATCTCTTGTCAATTGTTGGGTTGTAATTTGGATTTGAATCCATTTCTCTTGGCAATTGCTGGGGACGATTTTTCTTTGATTTTTTCTCATTTTCAGTTTTCTATTTAAAATATATTTATTTATAATATTATTTGACATATAATTTATGTTGTAAAATTTGTAATTTTTTTCTTATTTAATTAATTTTTAATTTATGAATTTTTATTTTTTATTTAATTTAATTTAACTCATATTATTAGCTTTAATAAATTTAAAATTAATTAGTTCTTAATCTTATATTCTATTATACTTAAAACTATGAAAAATAAAACAAAAAGGTAAAGGTCATAGAAATCAAGGGTATTGTTGTGATTTTATAATAAATGTATCAGATTTTGATAGATTCACGTGCTATGAAAGAGTGGATTACATGCATATTGTCACCAGCAATGAAGGGGCTATTTGCTATTAAAATCAATTAGTTGAAGGGGCAAAATAATTACTTGAAGTGTATAAAGGCTAAAATGACAAAAAAAAAAAAAAAGCTTAAGTATAAAGGGCTACGAATATATTAAGCCCATATTAATTAAATATGATCAAGTGTGTTATGAACATAGACTTATATATCATATAAGCATATCCATATATAATACATATATGTTTAACACGACTACGTCTATATAAGGCAATGTAATGCTCTATTTATATAGATCATATATTAAACATAAATATGGTTATGTGCATTACATATATGCCCATTTATATCACCTAAACACATTCATATATAACACATATATATTCACACGATCATGTCTACATAAAACATTACAACAAGAAAATTGATAAAGGGTGACTTAAAATCGCTACCTAAACTTAAATTTCCATTACAAATTAATTTTTGTGATGAAATTGTAGTGTCATGAAGATTATTGCTGTAACTTTGTAATATTTTATATATGAGATAAAATTTATTTTCGTCACTATAACTACAAGATTTGATGACAAAAATACATTATTGTCATAAATTATGTTGTTTTAGTGACCCTAATATCTTCATATTGTGTATTATTAATTTGTCATTTAATATTATATGTCATCATTAAAAGTGAGAATAAATATGATAATATCATTTATCAGTACTAAATTTTTATTTGGTAACGACAATATTTGTGTCATGATATATGATAATATATAGCGACAAAACTATGGTTATAATTATAGTGTAATGTTTGTCATTTAATATCATATATTGTCATTAGAAGTGAGATTAAATATGATCGATGTTTATCATTTAATATCATATATTGTCATTCAAGTGCCTCTCCTTAGAGAAAAGTAGACCGATGCTCAAGAAAGGACTTTCTACAAGAACAATAGGGCAGCCTCCATCTTGATGAACTCTTTGTCTAGAGAAGAAGGTGTAAGAGTTCAAAATCTCATATGTGTATATAATATTTAGAAAACTCTTGAGAATTATCATGAGGGTACCACCCAAATGAGGTTCACCAAGACCCAAATGCTTGTACATGAGTATGAACTCTTTAAAATGAAGTTCAATGAAAATGTCACTGAGATGATGAATCGGTTGCTTACTATTGTCAATGACTTGAAGAAATATCGAAAATTTTACGATCAAGGTGATGTCAATAGCAAAATATTGAGGGCACTTAGAGCTAAGAAGAGCTTTGAATCAAAGGTCTCCTTAATTGAAGAAGCTCATGATCTTAGCACATTGAGAATCGATGAGCCAGTTGGAAAACTCCTCACCTTCGAATTGCACACCGAGAAAGATGATGACAAAGGTGAGAAGGATAAGAGGAAAGCAATTGCTATCAAAATCACTAAGGAAAATGAGAGTTCAAGTGAAGAAGATAGTGATGGTGATGAAGAAATGGCCATGCTTTCTAAAAGAGTAAGTGAATGAAAAAGAAAGAGGAGATGTCAAGCTAACAAAAGTAATTCATCAAAATCCTCTTCCAAAGATAATGAGAAAAAGAATGAAGTAAAATGTTATGAATGTGGCAAACCGGATCACATCAAAACGAATTACTTCAAGATGAAGAACAATAAGAAATGGGATAAATAGAAGAAAAAATCTCTTAAGGCTACATGAGATGACGACTCCTTAAGTGAATAAGAGGAGGAGAAGGAACAAGGAATTGCAAATTTATGTCTCATGGCTTTTGGGGATGATGATCACACTAATAAGGTAAGTACTTAACCTCTAAATCTTAATGCACATAGTGATGATGTTGATGATGTTTTGGATGATAATGATTTAGTTGAGCATATGAACTTAGGAGTCCAAAAATACTTTTCTAAAATGAAGTTTTATAATGAAATATGTTCTAAGCGAGAAAAAGATTTTATCTCTTTGAAAAATTCTACATTAGAATTAAAGACATCAAATGAACAATTATCAAAATCTATTGTTGAAATGTCAAAAAATCATCTAGCTTAGAGAAAATTTCTAAAGAAAATGACACTTTGAAAGAAGAAATAAATGAATTAAAGAACTCTATTTATAAGTTTCATAAGGGTAAGGAAGCCTTAAATACATTAATTAGTATTCAAAAGTCACCTTTATCCAAGCATGGCTTAGGGTTGAATGGCTCTACTACCACTTCATCCAATGCACCAATATTTGTTAAAGCCTCTACAACTCAAACCTCTAGTGTTGAAGTTTTAAAGAATAAAAATGCACATACAAAGTCCAAAAATTCTAAAAAGGCAACACTAGGCTCACTAAGCTCTAGAACTAAGTTTACAAGAGCAAATTATGTATGTATGTACACAAGGCATGAAAACAATTACAAGTACACACATAAGAAATCCTATCCCACACACACTTGCGATTGTCAATTTAATTATTCAAGATTTAATAGAAAAAGAATAAAAACATAAAACCTTGTATTAATGCCAATATTGCATGAAATTTGGAAATAAAAGTACATTTTATTACATTAGGAAGGCTCACCTCAAATTAGAGGATCTTTCTAGAACTAAACCCTAAGGACCCAAATTTATTTAGGTACTTAAAAGAAGATAAACCTTATTGTCTTGTAGGTATGCCTAAAATCTACTATCAATGAAAGTGTTTGGCTTGTAAATAGTGGATGCTCAAAACACATAACCAGTAATGTAAAACTCTTCACAACTCTTATCTACAAGCAGGGAGATAATGTGACTTTTGGAAATAATACTAAAGGAAAAATTATAGGCATTGGTTCAATTAGTATGCTAGGAAAGAACATGATTGATGATATATGATTGGTGAATGGATTAAAACATAATTTGCTTAGTGTTAGTGATGCGGAACCCATGGATTAAATATTACATCTAGACCCCACATATACATCTAGCATAGAATCTTAGAACCCAAAAATAAATTCTCCCTACCAAACCCATAACTAACCTGTAATTGAGAACTTGGGTGTTTGGGATAAAGTAAATGAATTGATTTAAAATGCCACAAGTTAGACTTGATAAGTTAGAACCAATTCTTCATGCAATAAGAATAAGAAGAAAACCTCTCAAACTTGAAAACACATAAATTACAATCAATATAATCTGAAAATTCGTATCAACCCCTTTAGTCCTTTCCACCCCTCTCTATATAGCTGGAAATGAAGAATTAATGGTTTAGAAATCTAGGCTCATATGTATCTAGTTACACTAGTATTAATTATCCATTCACATCAATATTATATTCTAAATTAGTGTCCATAATTCTGATAATATTGATGGGCAAATTCTACATGTATTTTGGTGTTGGTTCACATATGTCTAGTCATACTAGCACTAAACCACATCAATATTATATTGTAAATTTGTGCTAATGCCCATCAACATATTTATGGGCAGATTCTTCATGCTTTTTGGTGAGTTTCTGACTTCCCCTTCATGATTCTTCATATTCAGTACAATTTGGTCTCTCTCTTCATTAATCCACCTTTGAATGAAGTGTTGGAACACATGTTGGAGTTTCTTTGATTGTGATCTTGTGATTGGTTCACTTGGCATAATGATATCATTAACATATTTGCTGTCTTATGTAGATTCATCAAGCTTGCTTATAGTTTCCTCATCATTCCCTCCTTGCTCAAAAATATTTATCCTCAAATCTGAACCTACATCAAAAGGAGAAAGATCACTAACATTGGAAGTTGCAGAAACATTATACTCACCTGGTAGATCAATTTTGTAGGCATTGTCATTGATTCGTTCTAAAACTTGAAATGGGCCATCTTCCCTTGCATCCAACTTGGATTTCCTTTGTTTAGGAAACCTTTCCTTCCTCATATGAACCCATACCCAATCACCAGGTTGGAAAATCACATGCTTCCTTCATCTATTTGCATTATGGGCAAATAATTCATATTTCTTCTCAAGATGAGCTCGTACCTTCTCATGTATCTTCTTAACCAGCTCCGCTTTCTTTTCACCATCTAAGTTAGTTATTTCATTTAATGGCAAAGGAAACAAATTAAGTGGTGTAAGCGGATTAAAACCATAAACAATTTCAAAAGGTGAATAACTTGTAGAAGAATTTATGCTTCTATTATATGCAAACTCAACTAATGGAAAACAATCTTCCCACAATAGCACGTAACAAAGATTCTAAAGTCCTATTTACCACTTCTGTTTGTCCATCGGTTTGTGAATGACAAGTTGTAGAGAACAATAATTTAGTACCTAACTTATTCCATAAAGCACGCCAAAAATGACTTAAGAACTTCATATCTCTATCACTAACAATTGTTTTAGGAATGCCATGCAAACGAACTACTTCCCCAAAGAACAAATTAGCAATATTTGTTGCATTATCGATTTTGTGACATGCAATGAAATGAGCCATTTTGTTGAATCTGTCAACAATAATAAATATGTTATCTTTCCCTTTTCCAGTCCTAGACAGCCCCAAAATAAAGTCCATAGATATGTCAATCCAAGGTGAATTAGGAATAGGTAAAGGAGTATATAGCCCAAGAGGTAAAGACCTAGATTTTGCTTGTTTACATGCAATACATTTGGCACAAATTCTTTCAATATCTTTTCTCATGTTTGGCCAATAGAAATGTTTATGCAGAATGTCTAGAGTCTTAAATATCCCAAAATGTCCCATGAGTCCTCCACTATGTGCCTCACGTACAAGTAATTCCCTTAATGAGCAAGCAGGCATGCATATTTTTCCATCCTTAAATAAATACCCATCATGCCTATAAAACTTTTGAAATGCAGAATGCTCACATGCTTCATAAACATTAGCAAAGTCAACATCATTGGCATACATATCCTTAATTTGCTCAAAGCCTAACAACTTAGAACTAAGAGTTGAGATTAAGGAATACCTTCTTGAAAGTGCATCTGCTACTACATTGTCTTTGCCGCGCTTATATTTTATCACATATTGAAATGGCTCAATAAATTCCATCCACTTTCCATGTCTTCAATTCAGCTTGGTTTGATCCTTTAGATGCTTTAATGATTCATGATCGTGATTTTATTGATTGCTTGGCAGTCCATACACATTCTCCATGATCCATCCTTCTTTAGGACTAATAAAACTAGAACAGCACATGGACTAAGACTTTACGCACATGTCCCTGTGATAGCAACTCCTCCACTTGCCTCCTCCGGATTACTTTTATAAGCTAGTCGGTTAGGAATTGTTGAGCCCAAAATGAAGTCAATTTGATGTTCAATCCCTCTTAAAGGTGTAAACCCTTAGGCACATCTTATGAAAAGACATCTTTAAACTCCTTTAGGGTCTGCTGGAACTTGCTTTTCCTTTCCTTTCTAGGCAGCCTCCAACCCTTGAGGATTATCATCTTTCTTTGGCCACTTTGAAGTGAAACTAGATCTGAAATTAGAAAATCCCTTTGTTGCTCCCTTTAGTTTCAATTGTTTATCCACTTTCATGGCCATGTGTACCATATCTTCAAGCTCCACATAATGATGTAATTCAACTATGTTGGCAATCTCCCTATTCAGCCCACTCAAAAACTAAGCCATAGTGATTTCTGAATCCTCCTCTATATTAGTTCTACTAATGATCATCTCCATTTCATTATGGTAATCCTCCACTAATATGGATCCTTGAGTTAACCACTGCAATCTTTGGTGAAGCTCTCTATAGTATTAAGATGGTACAAATCTCATTCTCATCATAGTTTTCATTTTAGCCCAAGTAGTGATGGTTCCATTTCTCCTCTTGGAAATCATTAATTGATCCCACCAAACTAGTGCATAATCTGTCAATTCAACTGCTGCAAGTTTAACTTTCTTCATTTCACTATAATTATGACAATCAAACACCAACTCAACTTTTCTTTCCCATTCAGGGTAAGCTTCAGCATCATTTCTCCCTTTGAATGATGGTATCTTCATTTTTATGGAAGATATGTTGATGTCCCTTTGTTGAGGTCTTCTTTGAAAAATTGATTCCTCACTTTCTTCATCATCTTCCCTTTCTACCTCATCATCATTCATCATGTTTCCTCTCTCTCTATTCTGCCCCCTTCGATTAGTATTATTTTGCTGCCTTTGCATTATGTTGTCTACATCACCTCTCATGTTGTTTATGACCAAATCAAACCTTTCAAATTTCCTTTGCATTGCCTCTAACATGAAGGCTATATCATTCATGGTCATATCACATTTTTCACCTCCAGAATTTGACATGGTATAAGAACCTGCAAGAAAATGTTAGTAAAGAAAAAATTTCCTCATCACACTCCCTTAGTGTTTCACTCAAGATCAGATTGTCACTCCTCTTGTATTTCACTCAAAACTTGGTTCTTTTTTTTTTATAAGCTCAAGTTCTTAGCCTTTTTACCTCTCAATTCTTCTGTTATCAAGTTGAATTTCAGAACTGGTTTCAATTAAATCAAGTAAAATAAGTTTTATTTTAAAGACTCTACAAGGAACCTAATGAACAAAATGAATTCAACAATTCTAGAAGCAATTCAATTTAAATCAACAAGAACTAAAAGTTAACACAAGGAGCAAGAAGTATTTGTGTTAATCAAACCAAAGTAACTACGATTGAGATTTATCTACTTAATGCATACAAGAAAGAAGAGGTATATGGAAAAATAAAACTAAGAATACAAAGAAAAAAAATTCTGGATATTGAAAAATAGAATTCAAATCACTCTAATAAGTAATCTGAATATGCAACTAAATCTATTTTCAATGTAAGCTATGCTCTAAAGATCATATTTTAAATGCTAAATGGATGCATAATGAGGAAATGATGTAATTTGATCAAATATAATAAGATAGAGAGTTGTTAATGGCATAAATATGCAAGAACTCTGATACACTTGCATAGAAAAATAATGGACAAAAGTAGGTACAATTTTTTCTTTTTATATATTGAGGAAGCTGAATCTGATTTTTTTTTTATTTTTTTTATCTTTTCCTTATTTTTTTTAAACTTTTGGTAAACAAGAATAGCAAATGAAATGATAAAAACAGAGATTTGAAGAATAAGAACAAGGTGCAACAAGAATAGAAAAATAAAGAGACTTAGAAACTGATCTGGTTCTTTTTTTTTTCTTCTTTTGATCTTTTCTTCTTTTTTTTTTTGTCTTTTAAACTGTTAGTAAACAAGAATAGAAAATGATAAGATAAGAACACATAATCTAAAGAACAAGAACAAGGTACAACAAAAGCAGAAAAATGAGGTGACTTAGATGATAAACAATAAGAAGACAGTAACTGAGATAATTAAAACATAAAAGATACCTAGAGATTTATCTTCAAACCAAAGCTCTGATATCAAATGATGTGGAACCCATGGATCAAATATTACATTTAGAACCCCACATATACATCTAGCATAGAATCTTAGAACTCAAAAATAAATCCTCCCTACCAAACCCACAACTAACCTGTAATTGAGAACTTGGGTGATTGGGATGAAGTAAATGAATTGATTTAAAATGCCACAAGTCAAACTTGATAAGTTAGAACTAATTCTTCATGCAACAAGAATAAAAAGAAAACCTTTTAAACTTGAAAACACATAAATTACAATCAACATAATCTGGAAATTCATATCAGCCCCTTTAGTCCTTTCCACCCCTCTCTATATAGCTGAAAATGAAGAATTAATGGCTTAGAAATCTAGGCTCACATGTATCTAGTCACACTAGCATTAATTATCCATCCACATCAATATTATATTCTAAATTAGTGTTCATAATTCTGATAATATTGATGGGCAGATTCTACATTCATTTTGGTAGTCGTTCACATGTGTCTAGTCACGCTAGCACTAAACCACATCAATATTATATTATAAATTCGTGCTAATGCCCATCAACATATTTATGGGCAGATTCTTCATGCATTTTAGTGAGTTTCTGACTTCCCCTTCATGATTCTTCATATTCAGTACAAGTTGGTCTCTCTCTTCATTAATCCACCTTTGAATGAAGTGTTGGAACACACGCTGGAGTTTCTTTGATTGTGATCTTGTGATTGGTCCACTTGGCATAATGATATCATCAATATATTTATTGCCTTGTGTAGATTCATCAAGCTTACTTATAGTTTCCTCATCAGTTAGTCAATTGTGTGACAAATGATATGATGTCAATTTTAAATCTAAAGGATGCAAAATTATTTCTTCTAGTGGTGAACTTGCATTCAATGGAACTAGAATTAGCAACACTTATAAAATTGACCTACATTCTAATAATGCTTTTGAATGTTTAGTCACTATTAGTAATGATACTTGGCTTTGGCATAGAAAATTAGAACATGCTAATATGGACCAATTGCATTGTTTAAATAAAGAAGAACTTGTAGATGGTCTCTCCAAAATAAAAATTAACAAAGATAAAATTTGTGAACATTGTCAATTTGAAAAACAACATAAGACTCTTTCAAAACTAAATATTGTGCAAGCACATCTAGACCTCTATAACTAATTTATTTGGATTTATTTGGTCCTAATAGAGTTGCTAGTCTAGGAGGTAAATTGTATGCATTTGTGCTTGTTGATGATTATTCAAGGCTTACATGGGTTAATTTCTTAGCTCAAAAGAATGAAGCTTTTAATCATTTTAAAATTTTTGCAAAAAAACTTCAAAATATAATATCCATGATCTTGGAGAAATTAAATAAATATTTGGAGGTATATGTGTTGTATATACTTAATGTATACCTAATGTATACATAGTATATACATAATATATATATTATATGTTGGATATATGTATATATTATATATAATATACTTAATGTGTACATAGGGTACACATAATATATATATATAAATATTAAATATGTTATATATACATAATATAAATATATTATATAAAATATACATAAATGTATATGTAATATATAAGTAGCATATACATATACATATATATATACATATACATATGTATATGTATATATATATATGTATATGTCATATACATATGCATATACATATAATTGAAATATAAACATATATGTATGTATAATTAGTGATGAAAGATGATAAATGAGTAATTAAATAAATAAAAATAATAAAAGAAAAAAAGAAAGTCAAAAGAAGAGAGAAATCCAAGAGATATGCATATTGATTGTTTGAAATATAAATGACATATATAAAACATATAAATATACATGGAATATACAATACATATATATATAAAGTATAAAATAGTGTAAAAAAAGGCGATGATGATGATGATGGCGACGACGACGACGACGACAACGATGATGATAATAATAATAATAATAATAGAGGGAAAGAAAGTCAAAGAAGGAAATTACATAATTGGTAATTGGTGAAAATTAAATGTAGTAAGATATTTAATTATTTAATTAAATAATTTAAATTAAAGTAATTTTTGGTGATAGTAAAAAATTATGGGATTCTAATAATTAATAAATTAAATTATATTATATTATATATATTATATTATATATATAGTTAAGAGAAAAGAAAGAAAGTAAAATAGACAAAAAAATTGAAAAAAAATTAAAATTAAAATTAAAATGATTTTGATAGGAAGAAACTAAAAGTGTCTTAATAAATTAATAATTGCTTAATTAAATATATATATATATATATTCATGTGGATGAGAAAGAAAGATAGAAAAATAAAAGTTCATTTCTTCTTCTTCTTCTTCTTCTCATCACACGTTGCCCACCACAGCCAAAGAAAGGAAAGCTTTTCTTTTCTTCAATCCATCAAATTTCACAAAGATTCTAAAGGATTTTGGGTAATTTTGAAGAAAGATTAAAATAACAAGTAAGTCTTCTTTCTTCAAAGCTTTAATTTATTAGTTTTAAGTTTATGTTTGGAATTGCTAGAGAGAGAAAGTGATGTTAAATTATTAAAATAGATAGAAATAATGCTAAAAGGATGAGTATATAATGAGTTGATAGTTGATTGTTTGAAAAGAAAAAAGTTGATGGAAATATGGTTTTGGTATGAATATGTGTACATTGGGGGTTTAGTATAGATGTTCATAATTATTGTAATAAAGTGATTTAATGTTGTTGCAATATAAGTTTGATGATTTTATGGTTGAAAATTAAAAATGAGAGAGTTTGGTTACATTTAGGGTTATGGGCCTATTATGTGAAATTAGGATTTCAAATATGGATGTTGATTATTATTTTAATGAGATGAATTAATGTTGTTTTAATGTAAATGTTATGATTTTAAAGTTGAAAAATGTGATATGAATAGGTTTTGGTGAAGTTAATGTTAATAGTTACATTATGTGAAAATTAGATTTTTGAAAGAGAATTTCATAATTATAGAAGGGAATTGTTTAAATGTTATTTTGATGTATAGTTGATGATAATATAGTTGAATGTTGGAAATGAGTTTGATATGTTGAAGTTTGAATAAGGTAGTAATGGTGAAAATAGTGTTTTGGTGAAATGTTATGTAGAATTAATGTAAATGGTGTATGAATGATTAAAATATATTAAAATGAATTGCTAATGCTATGATGGAACTTGAAATGTGGTTTAGGGTTGAGCAAAGGAAAATTACAAAATTTAAAGATTTGAAGGGCATTGGTGAAAATTTGAATTGGAAAGTGAAATTGGCTTGGTATTTGACAAATTAAGGTTAGTACATATATTTATCTACTTGAAATTTGTTATGTATGATTTGGTGTTGTTTATGTGAAGTATTTGAAAATGTAGAAAATTGCATAGTCTATGCAATATGTCATAGTTATGTGATAGTGTTATATTGGGTATTTGCTAAATGTAAAATTAAGGTTTATACATGAAATAAATAAGATTTGTAAATTGAGCTATTGTAGAATAGCCATTTGAATAGTTATATGTATAATATAGTGGATGTGGGACATGCTAAAAATAAAAAAAATTAATTTAAGAAAAATAAACAATGTTATATGAAAAGAGAAAGAAGATGTAAAAATTATGAAAGAAACCTAGATGTAGTATGACTAAGATGTATATATTAAAAAGTGTGATAGAATATGTGTGCAATGAGTCATAATATGAGTATGACTCATAATTATGTAATGTGATAGTGAAATAATGATGAATATGTTAATAATAACCAAAACATGGTAAATATAAAGTGATCATGAAAAATTATGACCACTTGGAAAATATGAGAAATTGTGAAAAAGGAATTAGAAGGATAAGAATTAATGGAAAATGAATAGAGGAGTGAAAAAAAATACCATTTGGTTCACTTTAAAGAATAAAGGATATTCTTTAAAGTGACATTATTATGAACTAATGTTTGTATATTAATAGGATGATGAACTTTACAAATGCTGGAGATATGGGAATATTGCATGATTTTAGAGAAATATTCAAATATTATATGAATATAAAATGATAAAATGAATTGAAATGTAATTATGTATTATGACGTGAGAATGATGAAGATGAATGTTAAATAAATAAATATGTAATGTAATAATTTATGAGGTATGTGATGGTGATCATAGTTGACACAATCACAAGAGTTATGAAAAATGAGATAAGTGTACTAGAAATATGATTTACTAGTCACATTGTGGTTGTGGCTAGAAAGATGATGAAATATGTTGCAAACATTTGAAATGTGGAAATTAATGATTTTTAAATGGTAATGTGAATTGTCATACATTGTGATAATATGATGAGATATGATGAATTATTATGAATTGACATTGATATGAATGAGAAAAATGAGAAAATGAGGCAATGTGCTTAGTTGATTATAGGAAAATGAGAAAAAAAAAAGTTGATCATGGAAAATATGAATTATTTGTGTGCCTAACATGTTATTCAATTTCTAGAGTTCTGTATTTGGCGGTATGCCTATGAGGTTATCCTCATTATTTGCCTTCGAGGCTAGATACTATGCATCACTGATACATGATTTTGCCTTCGGGGCTAGATACTATGCGTCACTAATACATGATTTTGCCTTCGGAGCTAGATGTTAGGCGTCACTGATACATGATTTGCCTTTGAAACTAGACACTTGGTGTCGATTTGGACCAAAAGGTAATTTTGAGATTTGAATAATATATTAGTTTATTTGGGCCCATGCTTGTGTATGTGTATTGTGTTGTGGATAATGGACTATGACGTTTGGATGGTAAGATGAATTATGATATGTGATTAAAATATCAGTGTTGATAGACCTAAGCAGAACTAGGTCTAGAGATGAAGTTGACCTAAGCATAATTAGGTTATGAGATTGTTCGTATGTGTACTGGATTTGATAGTTGAGATTGAAAAATAAAGAAATATAAATATATATACACCATGTATAAAATAAGAAGTAAGAATGTATATGTATAATATTTATTATTTATAGATATATACCACTAAGTTGTAAACCATAGCGCGATTGTGTAAATCACGCAGATAAGAGCGTGATGATCAATGGAACTCAAACTGTGGTAGATGCTTAGTGATCTAGACTGCCGCAAGACCAACGATGCCATTTGCATACATGTATATTTATGGTTTAAGCATTTTGGTTTATGTAAATTAACTTATAACGCTTATGTTGGTTTATAAAGATTTAAGATGACAGTGTGTATATATCTACATCAGTATTTGATTTTAATAGATAAAGTTTAAATTGCTGAGGTTTTTATTCTATATGAATAAAGTAGTGAGTTTAGAGAATGAATGAAATTATTAATATTTTGGAAGTGTTAATTTTTTATGCAGGCTGTGTGCTTGTTGTTTTTTCATTAAATTATGTATTTTTAGTATTTAAATTATTAATGAATATTATTTATTTATTTATTAAAGTATATTTAAGTTGCAAAATATTTTCTTGAATTTATAAAAAAATTCGATAAGACTGAAAACTGTGACATTCTCATATTGTATATGCATATATTACATATATCGGGTATATGTATTATACGTATATATGGTATAAGGGTGTTACACAAAATGATAAAAAGGTTATGTAATCACATTTATTTGAAATGATCATGGCAAAGAATTTGAAAATGAAAACTTTGAAAACTTTTGTAATGAACTTGAGATTTCACACTATTTTTTAGCTCCTAGAATGCCATAACAAAATAGTATGGTTGAAAGAAAAAATAGAACATTGGAAAAAATGGCTATAACAATGCTCAATGAGCATAACTTACCTTTATATTTTTGGACTGTAGGAGTCAATATCGCTTGTTATATTGCAAATCGTGTGTTCAAAAGACCATTAATAAACAAAACTTCCTATAAGCTATGGAATGAATGAAAACCTAAAATTTCATACCTTAGAGTATTTGGATGCAAATACTATGTATTAAACACCTAGGACAATCTTGAAAAATTCTCATCCAAATCAGATGAATGAATATTCTTAGGGTATTCATCTTATAGTAAGGCATATAGGGTATTCAATAAGAGAACTCTAGTAGTTGAAGAATCAATGTTATCTTTAATGGATCTTCTAAGCTTGATCATGGGAGAGGTAGTATTCTTGATAATTTTGTAGGAATATTTGAAGAGCTTGAAATAAAAAATGATCCAAAGGAAGACCATGATGAGTAAGAACAAATTAAGGAACAAAAAAAGACTCAAGAGCTACCTAAAGATTGACAATATTAAAAAAATCATCCAAAAGAACTTATCATTAGTGACACTTTAAAAGGAGTAACTAATAGATCCAAACTTAAATATTTAGACTCTAATGTCGCATTTGTTTCTCAAATTAAACCAACGACTATTGAGGAGGCTCTTAATGATGAATGTTGGGTGATTTCTATGCAAGATGAACTCAACAAATTTGAAAGAAATAAAGTTTGGGAACTTGTTCCTAAACCCAAGGATCATCCAATTATTGGTTGCAAGTGGGTGTATAGGAACAAACTTAATGAAGATGGTCTCATTACTAGAAACAAAGCTAGATTGATGGCTAAAGGCTATAACTAATAGGAAGACATTGATTATGATGAGATATTTGCTTCTGTTGCTAGATTAGAAGCAATTAGAATCCTACTTGTATTTGCATGTCACATGAATTTCAAACTTCTTCAAATGGATGTTAAAAGTGTATTTCTAAAAATAAAAAACTTTATATTGAGCAACCTCTTGGTTTTGAAGATTATCAATTTCCAAATCACGTCTTCAAATTAACTAAGGGAAAGTTAACACAACTCTTTTCGTTAAAAAGAAAATGCATAACATTTTGATTGTACAAATCTATGTTGATGATATTATATTTGGTGCTACTAATGAATCTTTATGCAAAGAGTTTACTTCTTGTATGACTAGAGATTTTGAAATGAGCATGATGGGTGAACTCAAATTTTTCATTGGTTTACAAATTAAGCAATGCAATGATGGTATCTTCATCAACCAATCCAAATATACAAGGAACTTCTCAAAAAATTTGATATGGATGGTTGCAAAGTAAGCAAGACTCTTATGAGTACATCCTTGAAACTTGACAAAGATGAAAGTGGTAAGATAGTAGATGAGAAGAAATATTGAGGTATTATTGGATCACTGCTTTATTTAACCGCTTCTAGACCTGATATAATGTTTAGTGTTTGTTTATGTGCTAGATTTCAATCACGCCCTAGAGAATCATATTTAAATGCTACAGAGAGAATTCTACAATACTTGAGTGGAACATTGCATTTAGGTCTATGATATCCTAGAAATACTTCATTTGACATTTTATGTTTTTTGAATGCAGATTTTGCTGGTAGCCTACTAGATAGGAAAAGCACCACTGGAGCATGCCATTTTCTTGGTGAATGCCTAGTTTCTTGGTTTAGCAAGAAGCAAGTCTCGGTTGCTTTATCTACTCTGAAAGCTGAATATGTTGCTGCATATTTCTGTTGCACACAAGTTCTTTGGATAAAATAATAATTGCTTGATTATGGAAAAATATTTCATCATATTCCTATTAAGTATGATAACACAAGTGTAATTAACTTATCCAAGAATCCCATTCAACATTCTAGGTCAAAATATATAGATATTAAGCATCACTTTTTAAGAGATGTTCAAAATAATAATGTAGTTTTAGAATTTATTGACACCCATAATCAACTTGTTGATATCTTTACGAAACCCCTAAAAGAAGAAAAATTAACTTTCATAAAATAACACATTGGTATGATTGATGGAAAATCTCTTGAATGATCACTCCTTAACTTTTTACACATCCATTTTTGATCATTTGAATTTAAAAATTAACAAAATTCTTATTTTTTTTAATATCGATGTCGCTCAAGACTATTGAGTGGTCGCACAATAGTTTATGTCACTCCAGCCCCACATATCACTTTTGTACGAATGCACAGCATCTACTGCAGTCAACCAATTTCAAATTTTTTCAAAATTCTCGACCATTACACACTTAGCAAGTTAACGCGAGTGCCCACTTCTGGTAGAAGTCCCAAGCCTTATCTTGCACTGGAAGTGTAACTGTCAGATTTTTTAACATTGGAACATGCAATTTTTCTATCAAATTTGCCTCCAATGGTCATAAACAACTAGTTTTTCAAATTTGACTATAAATACGCTCCTTTTATAGTAGAATACACCTTTACAAAAATATATACAGCTCACTAAACACTCTCCAATTGTTGTGATCATCAAGATGAAATTTTGTTAAGATTGCAAGCTTCATCAACAATCTTTTTTTCCACATTTCTACTCTTTCTTCTACATTTCTATTTTTCTTTGTTGTCCTTTATAATGGCACCTAAACCTAACAAGAGAGACTCAAGTATTGAGAAAGGAAAAGTAGTAGTTATTAGTGAGCTACAACCTGAACCCAAACATTTTGCTAGAAGGAGTGTTCAACCCCACAAACCAAATTACAAAAAATGATGATGAAAAGTTGAAGTACCACATGTTTAAAAAGAAAAACATTGAGTCTACCAAAATGCCTGCTGAAGGTATGCTTATAACCCTCAATCTCCAAAGTGAGATTTATAGGTATCTTGAGATGATAGGTTTGAGACACTTTGCCTTTCCAAATGAATTGGGTTATTCTAGTCTCTCTAGAGAATTTCTAATGTTCCTTCGAATAGAAAAGAATACAAATGCTCCCATTGGGTACTATGGAGTCTACGTTAGGCTTTTTGACCAAGACTTTACCCTCTCCTTAGAGGAGTTTGCTAAAATTTGGGGCTTTCAAACTCATGGAGCCTTCTCCTATCCTGATAAGGACTTTCCTTTGAAGGATTTGTCTTCATTTTGGAGTGAACTTTCCATAGAAACATAATATGACAATAGATCCTCCAAGGCTATCCATTTCAAAACCCTAATCCTTCAGCTCCTTCATAGGATCATCATATACACCATCCATCAAAGGAGTGACGGTAATGAGAAAGTCACTCAACGTGACCTATTCTTTTTGTATGCCTTAGAGCACAATGAGCCTGTCCAAACCGCCCAATTTCTTATTGACACTTTCCTTTGTCATGGAAAGTATAGGGCTGGTACCTTCTTTATCTCATCCCAAGTCACTCAAATTGCTAGACACTTACACTTACTTACTCCTGAAAATCTTTCAACCCTAAGTGATCCCCTTGACCCGGTTACCAATTCAATCAACCTAGACTACCTTGAGTATGCAAGATTCATTCAAAAGGTTGATGACCATTATGAATATGCCTTTAGCAGCAAAGGTATCATTCAAAAAATAAAGAAAAGATCTAGGTACCACATTATCAGAGGAGAAGGAGAAGAACCTACCCATGTTGAAGTTGAGCACCTTCCTAAACCAACCAAACCTTCCAAGGAAAAGAGTGAATCCTCTAAAACTATAAAGCTCCTACTCAAAGCCATCACCTCCCTCTAAAAGCAATTCACTCACTTTAAGAAAGATGTAACTAAAAGGATCACTAAACTCAATAAGAAGCTTGATCTCCTATCTCATGTTCACCATGACATTTATGACATGCAAGAAAAATTTGAACTTCCCCAATGTGAGTTAAGTGACTGAGATGTGAGTGAGCATATTGAAAGCCCCTATGAAGAATCCTCCCAATCCTCACATGGCTACTCTCTTACTCGATCTTTTGATGAAGATAAAGGAAGCTCTTCTCCTCCTCCTCTATCAAAAAAAGGAAAAGAGAAAGTCATAGATTAGATCTTTTACTTGTCTTTACATTTACTTTTTATATGTTTTATTTTGTCTTTGCTTTTATTTTTACTTTACTTTTACTCTTGTATTAGAAATTTTTAAATTAAAGGATTGATGTTTTCCTTTATACTTCTTGCAAATCATATTGTTTTTATTTCTTTTTGCCTTTGTCAAAGGGGGGAGAAGTTAAGTGACTAAAATAGTTAAGTGACTAACATCATGCATTCCATTTAAATGATTTAAATGATAAAGGGGGAGTTATACATCTGAAATAATTAAAAGACAAATGATGAATTGAGGGGGAGCAACTAATGGCATTGACAAACAAATCAATTTGCATTGAATTAAATTGAAGTATACATTGAGTTGTTTAAATTCAATTTGATTGCCAAAGTCAAAAAGGGGGAGATTGTTACACAATTGAACTCTATTTTGATCATTGACAATCAAATTAATATATACTAACAAGTGCAAATAAGTCTATTGTTGTAGGCACCAAACCCTAATGATTGTGCGACTGCTCAACAAGTTGAGCAATTGCACAAAAGGTTGAAACAAGTTGGTGTGCGATGAAGTTGGAGTGCAAAGAAATTGTGCGACTACCTCAATGACTCTTGTGATCGCTCAAAGCAATAACCTAAAACACCTAAAAGTGGCAGAAGAGATAGCGGTCACCTTGTACGGTACATCCTTAATGCCCAAAACCTTGTGCGACTGCCCTAGCTTGTGCGATTGTACAAGTCCAACATATTTAAATTTTACAGCCAAACATTTCTAAATAATAATAATTGGACACATGGAAGAAGAAATTCAAAATTAACGTTAATATTGAATTGTGCAACCACAAGACATGGCATGATGGGCAGTTTTGATTCTGTCGGGCATCCTGTGTTTACTGTTGGAAATAGGCATTGAAGAAAATTTAAATTGTGCGACAGCTCAAGGTGTTTAGCGACCGCACAATGTGTCTCAACGACAACTCTATTGGCAAACAAGAATCAAACATATGAGAACCACTTCAAATGGCTAGTTCAAGTCCTAATGGGTATAGATACCTAAGAAACCTCTTGTTTGAGGGTAATTAAGATTGATATAGCAAATGCAAACTATTTTCAATTCCTTGTATTAAAATCTACATTTATATTGATTGAGTGTTGGGTGTGAGCATTATACACCATTGTAAGTTTGAGTGTGAGCTTTTAAACACTTAGGTTTTAAAGTGACCCTGGGAAAACTCTTGTTGGGTTGTGAGGATAATACTCAAACCATTGTAAAAGTTAGGTGTGAGCTTGTGAAAACACAAGTTGGAGTTGAACTTGTAAAAACTCAAAGTTAGTGGAACCTTAACAAGTTTATTAAGGAACTATAAATTCTTTGTGTTCATTCTCTACTCTTCTCTTGCTTTAACTTGTTTTAAAATTTTTAATTTGCTATCACTTACTTCAAACCAATTCACCCCCCTCTTAGTTGCCATTTTGGGACAACAATATATATATTTGTAACGATAACATTTGTGTCATGATATGTGATAATAAATAATGATAAAACAATTTTCATAATTATAATGTAATATGTTGTAACACCCTTATACCTTATATACGTACAATACATACTCCCTACATATGTAAAATACATATATAGAATACTAGAGTGTTACAGTTCTAGTCATTTCAAAATTACCATAATTATAAGAAGATATTTAAAACCTTAAAATGTACTTTAATAAGTAATTAATCATATGTACATAAGTAATTTAATTACCAAATAAACTGATTTAAAAGAAAATTTATGGAAAAAATTTGTCAAAGTTTTATCTGTATTTTGGATATTCCCAAAATTCAAATAACACAACCTGCAAAATAATTTATATTCCCAATATATATATATATACATTCCCACTTCTACCTCCAAATCTTTCTATATATATATATATACATATATATCAACATTACATAATTAAACATGAAAGCTACAACAAATTTATACAAACCATAATTTATATATACATAATGCATTTGATAAAAAACAAAAATATTTACATGTAATGCAGTGGCACTGGTCGGGTGGCAGTCTAGCTAACTTCAAGTACAAACCCAAACAAAATCTAGATCTGGTCTGGTCTAGCAGAACTCCCTGCCTCCAACTTGTCATCTACAAGATGAGCAAATTGCACTAATGTAATATCCCTAATTTTTTTAAAAAATTAAATAAAATAAATTGAAATTAAATTAGATAAATTAAATAAATAATTTAAATGAGAAATGGAAGGTTTAAAAGTGAGAAAATGGAATGTATATGTGAAATATATATAAAATATACATAATATATATAAAAGTCAACTCAAAGTTAACATTTTAAAAAGAAAAGTCAAAAGTCAAGTGGCATAATTGTAAATATACTTTAAAAAATTAAAATTATTTAAATAAATTAAAATAATTTATTTTTGGTTGGAAGAGGAAATTTATAATTTTTTAAAATAAATAAATATTTAATTAAAAATATAATAAAATATAGTATATATATGGTCAAATTTAAAGTGGAAAGAAAGAGAAATTTTAAAAAGTCTTCATCATCTTCTTCTTCCTCAAGGTGGCCGAAAGTCCATGGGTGACCAAGCCAAGGTTTTTCTTCTTCCAAGCTTTCATAATTGAAAGGGTTTCAAGGATTCAAGTGGGATTTTAGTGATTTCCTCTTGAAATAGTAAGTTTCCAACTTATTTCTTTGGATTTCTATAAAGATTTGAATATGTTGAGTTTGGGTTTTTTGTGATAGTATGATTTAATGGCTTGAATGAGTTTGTATGAAGTTATTTTGATTAATTATTAATGATTTTTGAATTGAAGGGGAGCTTGGCATAACGGTAAGCGTTGTCGTCGTGTGACCTGAGGTCATGGGTTCGAGTCGTGGAAATGACCTCTTGTAATTACAAGGGAATGCCATGTACAAAGACCCAATGGGTTTGACCCTTTCCCGGACCCTACGCATAGTGGGAGCATTTATGCACTGGGCTGCCCTTTATAAATGATTTTTGAGTTGAATAGAAGAAATGGTTAAGTTTGAGTGGAGTTGATTGAAGAGAGAGAATTTAGGGTTATGGAAAATTTGGATTTATGAATTCATGTGTTTTAATTATGCAAATTGATTCCAAATGTGTTGTTTTGATGCATAAACAAAGATTTTAAAGTCAAATGATGGATTTGGTTAAGTTGGTTAGAGATTAGATTAGGTAGTGATGGATTTAGTATTTGTTTGACTTTAATGCTTAAATTATGTTATTTAATGAAATAAGTGATGGAAATAAGCTTGGATTAATAATTGGAATGAGTTGGAATGAAGAACCTTCATTGGTGAAAGTTATAGCATTTTAAGGTTTTGTTTAAAGTATGTGTATTTATGTAATTTAATTGATTGAAACATGTTATAATATGTTTTTAATGATGTGAATAAACTTAAAACACTAATTTAAATGAATTAAAATGGATTCCCAATGTTAAAGTAAGGTTAGGCTTAATTTTAAAAATTTATAGGAGTGATGTTTAATTAGGTTTAATGTTGAAAATGCCTTAAAATGTGATATTAAATGATTATATTTGATTACATTGTGTATAGGCAGTAAGAAGAAGTAGATTGCCCAACCTTAGTATTGAAGGGCAAGTTGGAAGTGAAGGTTTGTGGGAGATTTTTAGCTTACACTTGATAGCTTATTGAGGTATGTACAAACTCTTGATAAATGAGGTATAATTGCATTACACTTGGTCTAACTCATTTTGGATGAAAAATGTGTTAAGCTACTTGGTGGCTTGAACATTCATAAACATTGTGCTATGACATGTGAATTGATATATATGCATTATGTACATTATGGAAAGCCATTATTAATGGTTAAATTGAGTAAAATTGATTTTGATGTGAAATGTCATACATTGTGATGATATGATGAGATATGATGAAATAATATGAATTGACATTGATATGAATGAGAAAAATGAGAAAATGAGACAATGTGATGAGAAAAATGAGAAAATGAGACAATGAGAAGAGAAAAAGTTGATTATGGAAAATATGAATTATTTGTGTGCCTAGTATGTTATTCAATTTCCAGAGTTCTGTATTTAGCGGCATGTCTATGAGGTTATCCTCATTATTTACCTTCTGGGCTAGACACTATGCGTCACTTATACATGATTTTGCCTTTAGGGCTAGACGCTAGGCGTCACTGATATATGTTTTTGCCTTCGGGGCTAGATGCTAGGCATCACTGTTATATGATTTATCTTTGGGGCTAGACACTTGGTGTCAATATGGACCAAAACAGTAACTCTAGGATTTGAATAATATATTAGTTTGTTTGGGTTCATGTTTGTGT
Organism: Garcia nutans; assembly: GCA_947685225.1. Taxonomy (NCBI): domain Eukaryota; kingdom Viridiplantae; phylum Streptophyta; class Magnoliopsida; order Malpighiales; family Euphorbiaceae; genus Garcia; species Garcia nutans. The sequence continues at coordinate 28,112,271 of CANTUV010000045.1, forward strand.
ATGTGTTAATGTGAATTATTAAATGATTAAAGATTATGTTTTATAGTGGTATTGAGTGGCACATTGTGTCATAACATACAAAAGCATTATGCATTGGCATTCCATTAAAGCTTTATTGTTATCAAAGTTTATACCACTAAACTTTTAGCTTAGCGTGATTGTAATTCATCACATAGGTGACATGAGTGATCCGGTAGATCCGGAGAGTTCTTCTAGACCGGGTCGGGTCTAGATTTGAGGTATCTTGTTGAGTTGATTTTATTGCTTCTTCGAGATCAGAGCCATATGCCATCATATATATATATATATATTTTATATTATAGTACATTTTGGTATTAAGTGTATTATGTTATGTATTTAAAGTATATATTGTAAATTTTAAAAACTCTTTGGAGAAATGGTGTAAAGTGGGGTTTTATATGTGTTTTGATATATATATATACATATATATATATGTATATATAAATGTTTTGAGGAAATTATGGAGAAATTGATAAGTTGAGGTGGAAATGTGTGGTTTGTTTTATTGGGAGTGCTTTTATGTAGGTTGTGTTTTGTTGAAAATTTGGGATGTCCAAGTTACAGACAAAATTCTGGCAAATTTTTCACAGAGATTTTCATATATAATGCTTATTTTTGAACCTATAATTAATAAAGAATATTTATTTTACTATTTAAGTAAACATTTTAAATATTTGGGATTTTAAATTTGAATTGTGAAAATTTTTATTAAATTGGGTTGTGGCATTCTTACACTTTATTTCGTATTTTACATATATTGGGTGTATGCATTATGCGTATATAGGGTATAAGAGTATTACAGCTAAGCTTCTAGCTTAGCGGCATATACTTTGGTAATAAAAATATTTTATAAAATAATACTCTATAATATTTTATAAAACAATTCTCTATGCTTTCCATTCAAACATGAAGTGCATTATGTACTAAAACAACATTATTCATATAAAACAATCACTTATCACAATCACATGCATTGGGCCTAAAAATCCCTATATAGTATTTAGATTCTAGAGATATTATTATAGTCCATCGTGACATCAAGGATCTAAGTGTCATATCCATCCCCCTATTGACACCTCTGTGTCTAGCTTCGAAGGCAAATAATAATCATGAGTGACACCAGTGTCTAGTTAGAAGGCACATCATATCATAGTGATGCTCATTGTCTAGACCGTAGGCATATCATATCAATAGCACCAATACAATTCTCTGAAACAAGATACTATACAAGGTATACACACATTGCATACACATTTCCATATTCATGAATAATTGCCTTAATTTAATATAATTCATCATTTTTTCAATAATGTATGACACCTTTTCAATGTTCCTACATTAATCAAACACATTGGGCTATTTTGTCATTTTTCTCATTTATCACATATTACTCATTTTAGCCATTTATAATAGCTTAACATAATGCACATATGGCATTTTACACCATTTCACAATCAACACTACAATGCTCTTGAAAATCCAAATGACTAAGTAACTTGGCATATTTACTATCAAAATGTGCTAAGACAAATTAAATGCAAATGTATTATAACTCATCAAAGTATGTACATACATTAATCCAAGTCAAATTCCAAGCAAAAATCACACTCTACCCTTCACTTTCCAAAATGCCCTTCACTACTTGATTTCAACAATTAATATCTACTCAACATCTAACTAAAATATAAGTATAGACCCCCTAATTTTGGCCCTAAATAAGTCTGGTTGCAATTAAAAGGGTTCGGTCAAATCCAAGATGCCTAAACCTAGTCTAGTTCAATTTTAAAAGCTTAAACTGAGTCCGATCCAATTTTAAAGGCTTGAATTTAGTCTGGTCCAATTTTAAAAGCCTGAATTAAATCCTATCCAATTTGAAAAAGCTCAAAATAAGTCCAGTTGGATTTTAAAATACCAAACTGAGCTGGTCCATGGTTAAAAAGCCAACTTCATGACGAATTGGCCTAGCCAATTCGCCATGAGTCCCTTAACATGGCTTAATTCAATGTCCTAACAAGGTTTAAACTTAGATAAGCTGAAGTTTTTAAGGCTAATTAGAAATTCTTAACTGAAAGGGAACTTGGAAAAAACACTAATGCTGCCTATAAATATAGAATTAACAAACAAAATCAGAATTAGTAATTAAAACAACATAATTAACAATCAAAAGACATTAAAACCTTAAACATACAAAGAGTGCAGAAGAAACAAAAAGCAAGAGACACAAGATCGAGGCTTGTTCTATTTAAGAAAATTACACAACAGTAAGGCAAAATCTGGAAGATTGTGCTTAAGCTTGGGCCAACGTAATTACTGGTTGGAGCCAACAAATAAAGGTAAGGTTTCTATAAACTAAATCCTTTTACTTGATCATTCCCTTGTAATCTTTATAAACATGCTATTAACTATTTTAAATTAGTTTATATGATGATGCTTGTGTTCTAAAAATTCTAATCTCACCCTCTGTGACCTTAGTATTTTTTTTTATCTTAGTTTTATAATTGAAAACCCTAATTGCATGTTTTAGCCTTAGCTTTGTAAATCTAAAAACCCTAGTTTGCATGAAAAATCCTAATTCCCCAATAATAAGACCCTAGTCTAGCATATTAGACTTTAGATTTAGGATCAAACCCTAGCTTTGTATGCAAAACCCTAAATTGGCTTTCCAAAACCCTAGCTTTAGGTTTAAAATCTTAACTTTCATATAAAAACCTAGGTTTTTAGGATAAAACCCAAAATTACATAATTAAACTCTAGTTTTAGGTTAAGAACCCTAATTTTACAATAAAACCCTAATTATATTATGAAACCTTAATTTAGCAAGTTCAAACTCTAGGTTTAGGCCTAAACTCTAATTCTGTAATTATAAACCCTAATTTTATTAAAACCCTAATTTTGTAGCAAAAAGAACCCTAGTTTTACAATTGAAACCATAAAACCCTAAATTCATCTGCTTAACCCTAGTTTACCATTGTTCGTGTGATGATTAATTAATTGTTTGATTTCTTCTTTTATTATGGATGATGGAACCCTAATTTTATTAATTTAATTCTAATTTATTGTTATTAAATGGTTAGTTTTGATTATTATTGTTTATGATGGATGATTGAATGGTATTTCCTCATTATTGTTTGGATTTTAAAGAAGATGTAAAAGACATTTTTCTACTATACGGGTATCTTATTTATTAAAATTTGTGCAATTTAATATATGGACATTGGGATTATTGTAAAGGACATGTTTTCACCTTTTTGTTGGTGTCCTATTTTATTTTTTATGGACATTTGATAGTTGTAAGGGCATTTCTATCTTGTATGGGTACCCATTATGTTTGGTTGTTTTGATTTATAATATGATAAATGTCTATTTATTATAATTGCTTGTAGTATGAATAGTACCATAGTAAAATAAGAATTTAATAATATTTAGACCTGAAAAGGAGGTTGGTTCTAATGAACCGGGCGATATGGGAGTGTTGGGCCATTTCTCACATTCCTCATGCATACCCAACTTTTCGTACCCAGTAAGGGTTGGGGATTCCTTAGGAATCCAATCATCCACCCCTTCTATTTTCTTCCTAGCCTATTCGGGTGGTGACTCCTATTCTCTGAATTTAGGTTCTTATTTTTTAAAGTCTAAAGCCTAATATTGCCGAAGTCATAAGAACCATTCCACCAGAAGTAAGGGCAAAAATACGCGCTCATAGTGGCGATTCCATTGAGGATAAGAGAAGTTGATTCCATTGATCTTTGTATTATTTTATTCTTTGTTATTATGATATTATTCATTGCATCATTTAGAGTTGCATTGTGTTTGTGAGTTAGGATGCCCTGTGGAACATGTTTTATGTGTGTGTAAGTGATATCATACTTTCATTCAAGCTATAGAGATCGAGAACTGTATAACTACTCATAGCCTTATACCATTTAGTATATAATTACTATAGGAAACTGTGAACGGGGATTTTCTCACCCATTTCCTGTGGAATGGTTCTTGCAACTTCGGCACTATTAGGCTCTGGGCCTTAGAGAACATGAGCCTAAACTCAAAGAAATGGAGTCGCCACCTGGACGGGCCGGGAAAGAAAAAAAAGGGGTGGATAACTCGATTCATAAGGAATCCCCAACCTTATATTGGGTTCAAAAAGTTGGGTATGCATAGAGAAGGTGAGAATGACCCATCACCCCATAGCACTGGATTCATTAGAATCGACCTTCTTTTTAGGTCTAAATATTATAAAATTCTTAACTTATTATAACATTATTCATATTACATACAATTATAAAGGAAATAAATATTCATCATATTATTGGAATAAATTAAACAAAATAGGCACCCATCCAAGGATGAAACATGCCTTACAATATCCAATATAAAAAATACAAGTAAATAAAATAGGGCACCCACCAATTGATGGAAATGTATCCCTTACATCAATCCCAAATAAGACAGAAGAAACAAATTAAATAAATAACCCACAAAGTAAAAATATGCCTTTTATAAGTCTCTTAAAAATTCAACCAATAAATAAATAAATAAATTTCAACATAGTTCCATCATTCATAATAAAATAAGTAATCCAAATATATAGTTTATCATAAAAATTGTAGTTCATAAGCAAATCTAAATATTAGCCCACTAACAAAATATAGGATGCCATGCATATAGTGGTCCAGCTAGCCGGTTAGAGGGCGGGGGTCAAGGGGGCAGCGCCCTTGAAAGGTAAATGATTTATAAAATAAGTTTTGTTATGAAATAAAGGGTTTTATTGTGGAATTAGAGTTTGATTCTAGAAATTAGGATTTTAAGGTTTTGAATTATAAAATTAAGGTTTCGGTGATGAATTAGGATTTTAATAATAAAACTAGGATTTGCATGTGAAATTATTCAATATATGCAATTTAAGACTAAACCTAATTGATTAGGGTTTTAGATCAAAATAGGTTGGATTATGTAGACCCTTAATTTTGACCCTAAGTTGGTATGGTCCTGATTAAAGAGTGCCAAAATAAATTCGATCCAACTTTAAAAGATTTAAAGCTAGTTTATAACTTTTAAATAATCGGCTCTATTTGAAATGGCATAAATTCAATTAATTAAAATTATAAAACCCTAAATTAAGTTTGTTAGGACCAAATTAAGATTGTCCAGTCCAAAAATTAAAAAAATGCAATATTAATTCGAGTCGGGAGAGCCCAAGTGATATGAGCCTAGCTCATGTCGACCTGGAGGGCCCAGGTCAACATGAGCCTAGCTCATATTGATCAGGTTCCCTATATCGACATGAGCAAAAGGCTCATGTCGATCTGGTTGCCCAGGTCGATATAGCCTTGGTCCATGTCAATTTGGCACAAGAGATCAACATGGTTTTAAGTTATTTTAGGTTTTTTGACCAGTTAGTTTCCTAATTAGCTTAGAATTTGTTTAAGAGACATATTAGCAAGATTAAGTTTAGGGTTTATTGGTTTTTCCTATAAATAATAATGCTAAATACTAAAACAAGGAACGACAATTTTAGCAAGGAAAGCAACGATAATCAACAAGCAACAACAACAATCATCAAAAACCAAAAAGAATAAGCAACATACAAAGCATCAACCATCAACACTAAAGGCACTATCCTACTACCTTAATCTTTGCTCAACCAGAAATAAACATTGTTGCAAGCAGTAAGCTTGGAATCGACAATCAAATTTAGTGGAGCCTTCAAACGCAGGTTTTGTGTCTTAAATTTAATTTGTTGAAACATACTGTAGCTAGGTTATCTTTTCATATTTTGATTTGTTTGCTTTAATTATCATATTGATCATAGAAATTTAATTGCTAAAATCTTAATTGCATATTTTATAAAATTAAAAATCAATCTATTTTGTCCATCCAGTAACTTAAGGTTTGATGTGAATAATTGACATAAACCCTAATTCTTAAACCTAGTGTCCAGAAAATATAACTTCTTAAAACCCTAATCACTCAACCTTAAATTCCAGAACCCTTAATATCCTGAAACCTAATTCCCTAAACCCTAGTTTGATCATCCAAAACCCTAAACATTATTTTCAAAAGATAAAACCCTAGTTTTCAAAACCATAAAATCCTAATTTCTATAAATATAAAACCCCAGCTTACATAGAAACCTAAATTCCCCCATAAAACCATATCCTATAAATCATTTATTTCGGGGGCGCTGCCCTCGATCCCCCGTAAGGGGTGTAGCCCCCTTGACCCCCGCCTGCTAACGGTTAATGAAATCGTCGTAAGTGTGACCCTCATCGTCACGGCCTATATTTCATTAATGGGTCAATAATAAGATCTATTTATAAAATGTAATTTTTATAATTAACTTTAACTTCGTTAGTTTAGCCCTAATTTATAATTGTTTATGCAATGATTGGTTATTTGTTTGGTTACTTGCTTTACCATGGATGATTTATTTTATTTAGTTTATAGTGGATGTTTTAATTTTTTATTATTATGTTTGAATGGTTTAATTTACTTTTTAATTGTTCATTTGGATTTTAAAATTGTAAAAGACATGTTTCCACTTTATGGGTGCCTCAGTTTTTATTATGTAACTTAATTTATTGTTTAAGAATTTTGGCACTATTGTAAAGGATACATTTCCACCTATGGCGGGTGTCCTAATTTGTTTATTTTACTTTCTTTTTAGACTTTGGACATTATAAAGGCACGTTTCCATCTTTAGATGGGAGCCTATTTTGTTTATTTTATTTTAATAAAATGATGGATGCTTATTTCTTTTAAAATGCATGTAACATGGATAATATCATAATGTTTAAGAACTTAATAATATATAGACCTAAAAAGGAGGTCGGTTCCAATAAATTGGACGTTATGGGGGTGCTGGGTCACTTCTCACCTTCCCCATGCATACCTAACTTTCCAAACCCATTAGGAATTGAGTCATCCACCCCTTTCTTTTTCCCAGCTTGTCCGGGTGGCCACTCAATTTTCTGTGGATTTAGGCCCGTGTTCTTTAAGGCCCTAAGCCTAACTGCACCGAAGTCACAAAAACCATTCCACATGGAAGTGGGGCAAAAATCTCCACTCAGATTAAATATATTATTAGGGTTTATACAAAGTCATGACTAAAATTATTTTTTCTATTGGAACTTGTTTAATGTTTTCAAACTGTTTAATGTTTTGCTACTACTATTCAATTTTATTTCTACTGGATAAAAATAAGTTAATAACCTTTAAACCGTTTAATGATACTTTAAAGGACAAACACGACTACTGGATGTTTCAAGTAAATTAAATTTAGAAAACTAATCCTGCGTCGTAGGCTCCACTAAGGTTGATGCATTGAACTAAGCCTGCTTTTGCCACTGCCTGAGTCCACTCTAATTTTGGTTAAGCAAGGCAAGTCGAAGAAAATTGCTACTGCCTTCATTGGTTGCTGTGTATGGATTTTTATATGTTTTTATTTATGTATTAATTGCTTTTTTCTTTTTTCTTCACTGTTTTTGATAATCATTGCTCTTTTATAGACCCAAATTAGGGCAACTGGTGCAAACATTCCTAATTAACTACGGAAACCACCCAACCTTTGGCCATGAGGTGCTCTTATCGAATTGGTACTTTTTTCTTTTTGGAATATCAAATCTATGACTTCTAAGATTGCTAACTTGGAGCTATGTTGGGGATCACGAACCAGATGAAAGATGATCTTTCTCCTTTTTTTTTTGATTTTTGCTGAGTCTTCGGTTAGGTAAGACCAATTCACATCAAACTCTTCTCATAAACTGAGTGAAAGTCTTCTGTTGCTTCAGGTAAAAAGAATTCAAACTGTTGTTTTCTCTCTTTTTTCTTTTTCTTTTTTCTTTTTTTCTTCTTCTTTTCTTCTTTTTTTTCTTTTTCTTTTTTTAGCTTTAAGAGAGTCTTATTATCCACACTGTCCTATGCTTCTAACTATAGAACAGCACTAGTCTGCTTCAATGAGGATGAATCCTTTGTAATCTTGACGTCACTAGACCTAAATTCAGGTAAACTTTAACTTTTCTTCATAGTTTTGATTGAGCATCCCTTTCTTCGATCTTCTTGCCCTCTTAGTAACTCAGTGATCATTACACTTTCCAAGTGTCATAATAGCTCAGGTTAGGTTATCGGGGTTTATAAGCCAATGAAAAGAAAGATAAAATCTCATGAAGGCTCAAAAGGGACAAACTAGGTTTTGATATTAACATGGTAGATACTAGTAGTTGGCTCACGAAATAATACCTAGATCATCTCTCTCTTAAATAAGCAAAGTTCCATTTCACCTCAAAAGTTCATCAAAGCATGTTCTAAGATCGACTAAAATCTAGACAAATGTAATTATGCAGGAGCCCTCTCTAAGTAAGCATACATAATTCAATGCTACAGAACAATTCCCTCACCTAGTAAAGTCATTCGAATCATGACGCATAGATATACTAATTCATGAATATCAAGCTAGATTCATCATTGGTTGAGCACGAAAATAAACAAAGATGAACAAAGTTATAAATTCAACTAAAGTAAAATATTCAAGGAATTTTAATTTGTAAAACACAATTGTTCGAATAAAATACCAAAGAAAGTAAAATAAAATGAGCGACATTCAAGCCAAGGGAGGTTTATTGGGTTGGAGTCTACTTGGACATGTTGGGCTGAGTATTCAGTACTTTAGGTACCAAACCCACTCTTCTTCCTTAGATTCCAATTCATTCACAACACAAATGGTCAGTGCTTTCTCACTAATAGTTGATTCAATCTTGCCAAGCAAAACCTCTACTTTTTTAGTTTCTTTATCCATGTCTTGAAAAGATGACAAGATAAACTTTTCATCCAATTCTCCCCCTATCATGAAGGTCATTGGTGGTGGCACTCTAGCACTCTTACAAATTTAGGCAAAGGATTGCTCTTGGTGTTGGGCTTATCAAGCTTAGGCAGCTTTCCATTGTCAATCAAATCTTGGACCTCATGTCTTAATTGAGTACATTTATCTATCTCATGCCCTTGCATTTGATGGAATTGACAGAAGACATTGGCATCAAAGTTTGATGGCAGAGGATCATATAGTGGTCGAGGAGCCAATGACTGTAATAACCCCTTTTTCTGTAACTTGTTGAAAACCCAAGATAGAGGTTTTCTCAACTTTAAAAATTGTCTTTTATTTGCTTGACCAATTGTTGCATTGACATCCACTGCTTTCTGTATACTCTGACCACCAAATTAGTAACTTCCCTTCTCATTCCTTCTTCTAGAAAAATGATTCTTCTCCCTTTCACAGTCTTCTATTTGCACGCTAGCTTGGAGAAGGTCTTTGAAATCTCTGATAAGGGTATGAGATATTCATTCATGAAGATTAGGTAAGACACCTCTTACTATCATCCTAATCTGGTCAAACTCATCCGGCCTCTTCTTAAGAAGTGCCACCTTATTTCTCCATCTCTTCACATTGTCAACAAAGTTCTCATTCTGCTTTTGCCTTATTGATTCAACCTCCATCAGATTTACTTCCAATTCAACATTGTACCCATACTGCTTGGTGAAGTCTTTATACAACAAATCCCAGTCCTTTTAAGTGTTCTCCTCTAAGATATTTAACCAGTTTTGTACAATAGGGTCTAATGAGAGTATGAAATACCTCAGAGTTTGAGCCTTAGTAGCCCTGATAGATTGCATGGCTGTGATATACTGGTTCTATAAAATTTAGCAAAGGAAGGCATCTTGAACTTGTAAGGGACCTCTTCATCCTGCTCAAGTAACTTGTCTATCTCTGACACCTCCTCAGCTTTAAGCTTCTTCTCAAATTTCTTCTTCAAATCGGCAATTAATTTTTGTATATCAACAATTTTAGTTTTCTCCATGGCCTTCTTTTCTTTCTTCTTTTCTTGAGGATCTTGAAAGTAAGCATCCTAGTCATCATCATCCATTGCTTCCTTGTCTTCATTAGAGGCCACTTCGACTACCTTAGCCTTTCTCTTATCCTTTTGCTTCTTATTACTAGTAGATGCTTCAACATTGTTGTCCTCCAATAGTGAAAGTAGTTGACTCCTCACTATCTCAACTAGAGCCCCCTTCAGTTCTTCCATCTTGGATGCAAAAGCCTCATTCACTATATTCTGAACTTGTTCACGATCCATTGGTCATAGTTCAAAGTTGATTGAGCCTTCACTACACACTGACTCCCGGTCATAAGTCAGATTGTCGAAAGCCTTTAAACTACTGTACTCTAGGTCTATGAACCATAAAGGATCAATGCTTATGCAATGCAATGCATGTACGCATGTATGCATGAGCAGATAAGCAAGTAAATAAAGTCAGGACGTTCCTTCCAACCTTATATCTTCCACACATGTGTGGTGAGTCTCTTTTCCTAAGTATATAACAAAATATCAACGTGGGATATCTTATTTTTGATAAATGCACTCAGATGGATTAACCAATAATTGTCCTTTCAAATAGAGAAACCAATGCATTATAACTCTCACTAATTAAGTCTTAATCCATTGGGTCAACTAAAAAATAGCTTATATGTTATATTATGGATTAAAACTAAATTAAAGGGTTTATCATAAATAGATTTCTTATTTGAAAATAGGCAACTAACAATCCATATCGCAAACAAACTCACAATTAATAAGTCTTGGTATAAATTATGCCTATAATTGATTTTAATATTCCATAATTGAGCTAACTAGTTATAAGCCCAAAAAGGTTTTAATAAATGTTTAAAAGCCTATTGAAAAATGGTTTATTTAAAAATAAATTTTGGGCTTTGAGCTTGGGCCATGAGGAAAAAGGATTTTTGACCAATCTTAAAAAGGCTTTATGTCCAAAGACCATCTTGAAAAAGAGTTTAAAATAATTTATTCTTTTAGGCTTTAAAAGAATTATTTTTGGCTTACACCATAATTATATCATATTAGAAAAAGGACAAACCAAATAGGCCATAACTCAGCTAAGACATGTTAATTATAGTCAAACAACAAGTATTTAGTGTAAACCTAAGGAAAATTACTAGGCCAACTACATGTGCTTTAGTCTTTGGGTTGAAAAATGGCTTAGGTTCCCACAACAAGTATATACCAATAGGTACAAGGCTATGAGTGGTTATGCCATGCTTGGTCTCCATACCTTGAGTGAAAGTATGGTATCCCTTACATAACATAGCATGGGTTACACAAGGCATCCTAACTCACACATACAATGCAAGCTAAGTGATGCAATGGATAATATCATAATAAGAAAGAATATAATAATATAAAGACCAATGGAATCAACTTTTCTTATCCCCAGTGGAGTTGCCATTATGAGTGGGGATTTTTGCCCCCACTCCTAGTGGAATGATTCTTGCGATTTTGACGCTATTAAGCTCTAGGCCTTAGAGAATACGAGTCTAAACCCGGATATATGGAGTTGCCACCCAGACGAGCTGGGAAAGAAAGGAAAGGGGTGGATGAATCGATTCCTAAGGAATCCCCACCCCTTATTGGGGGGGGGGGGTTTGAAAAGTTAGGTACGCATAGGAAAGGTGAGAATGACCCAATATGCCTATATCACTCGGTTCATTGGAACCGGCCTCCTTTTCAGGTCTAAATATTATAAAATTCTTAACTTATTATAACATTATTCATATTACATACAATTATAAAGGAAATAAATATTCATCATATTATTAGAATAAATCAAACAAAATAGGCACCCATCCAAGGATGGAAACATGTCTTACAATGTCCAATGTCTGAAATACAAGTAAATAAAATAGGACACCCACAAATTAGTGGAAATGTATCCCTTACATCAATCCCAAATAAGATAGAAGAATAAATTAAATAAACAAGGCACCCACAAAGTGGAAAAATGTCTTTTACAAGTCTCTTAAAAATATAACTAGTGAATAAATAAATAAATATCAACATAGTTCCATCATTCATCATAAAATAAGTAATCCAAACATATAGTTCATCATAAAAATTACAGTTCCTAAGCAAATCTAAATATTAACCCACTAACAAAATATAGGATGCGTACATATGGCGGTCCCACTAGCAGGTTAGAGGGTAGGGGTCAAGGAGGCAGTACCCCCGAAAGGTAAACGATTTACAAAATAAGTTTTGTTATGGAATTTAGGGTTTTATTGTGGAATAAGAGTTTGATTCTAGAAATTAGAATTTTAAGGTTTTAAATTAAAAAATTAAGGTTTCGGTGATGAATTAGGGTTTTAACAATAAAACTAGGACTTGCATGTGAAATTAGGGTTTTAATATGCAATTTAAGACTAAACCTAATGGATTAGGGTTTTGGATCAAAATATGTTGGATTAAATATATTATTAAGGTATATACAAAGTCATGACTAAAACTATTTTGCTACTGGACTAAATAATTTTCAAACTGTTTAATGTTTAGCTACTAAGATTCCATTTCATTGCTACTGGATAAAAATAAGTTCACAATCTTCAGACCATTTAATGATACTTTAAAGGACAAACACAACTACTGGATGTTTTAAATAAATTATGTTTAGAAAACTAAACTTGCATCATAGGCTCCACCAAGGTTGATTTGTTGAACCAAGCCTACTTATGCCACTGCCTGAGTCCACTCTGATTTTGGTTGAGCAAGGCAAGCCGAAGAAAATTGCTACTACCTTCCATGGTTGTTATGTATGGATTTTTATGTGTTTTGATTTCTGTATTAATTGCTTTTTTCTTTTTTCTTCACTATTTTTGATAATCGTTGCTCTTTTATAGACCTAAAATAGGGAAACTAGTGCAAACATTCCTAATTAACTAAGAAAACCATTGAACCCTCAGAGTCCAAGTTAAACTGAAATTCCTTAAACAGGGGATGGCCTTAAGGCTAATTCGACATGAACTAAGACTCATGATGAATTGGCTTGGTGCTAGTTCGGCATGAGCCTATGCTCATATTGAATTGGTGTCAATTCAACATGAACATATGTTCATGTCAAATTGGCATAAAGCTAATTCGATATGAGCCTTGCTTATGTTGAATTGGCACACCAATTCGACATGAAACTTAGGTCGGCCCAATTATTTTTGCTTTTGGTTCAAACCAGAGCCGATTCAGGCCCTTTTTAATTTGATTTAATTTTAATTAAAGCCTTTAAGTTTGATTAGGGTCTTTAAATTGAAACCAGATTTAATTTACCCCTTTTAATTAGGATCGAATTCATACTAGGCCAAAATTAAGGGTCTACAGAACCTAAGCCTTTTTACCTCAAAGGCTAAAGCCCATGTAATTGGCCTAACAAGTTTTCTTAGGTTTGCCCTAAATGCTTACTGTTTGACTATGATTAATATACCTTTGTTTGAGTTATGGCCCATTTTGTTTGTTCTTTCCTAATATGACTTAACTGTGGTGTAAGCCTAAAACTATTTTAAGCCCAAAAGACCAAAATAATTTTCAAACTTTTCAAGATGGACTTTTGGCATAAAACCTTTTTTATGGGTTAAAAATTATTTTCTACCTCATGACCCAAGCACAAAACTTAAAATTAATTTTTGAAATAAAATTTTTACAATGGGCTTTAAAAGTATTTTCCATTTCATTGGATCAATTACGAAATATTAAAATCAATTGTGGGCCTGATTTATACCAAGACTTGTTAGTCATGGGCTTGTTTGTGCATGAATCATTAGGTTCTTTTCCAAATGGGAAATCTATTTATGATAAACCCTTTAATTTAGTCTTAATCCATAATATAGCAGAAAAGGTTATTTTTTAGTTGACCCAATAGTTTATGGCTTGATTAGCAAGAATTATCATTGATTGATTTCTATTCTTGAAAAGACAACTATTAGTTAATCTGTTTAAGTGGATCTTTCGAAAACAAAATATACCTTGTTGATGTTTTGTTCACCATAACACCTAGGAAAAGAGATTCGCCATTCACGTGTGGAAGATATAAGGTTTGAAGGAACATTCTGACTTTATTTTTTTTGTTTGCTACATATGCATACATGCATACATTCATCACATTGATCATTTCGGCTCACAGACCTAGAGAACATTAGTTCAAAGGCTTACGACAATCCAACCTATGTCAGTGATTTAGATTTTAGTGAGAATTTAATCAACTTCACTCCAAAACCAATGGATCATGATCAAGTTCAAAACCTGGTGAATAAGGCCATTGTATCAAAATTGAAAGAACTGAAGGGGACCCTGGCTAAGGCCGTAAGAATTTAGTTAGCTACACTATTGGAAAATAACACTACTAAAGCATCTGCTAGTAATAAGAAGTAGAAGGACAAAGGAAAGGCTAAGGTAGGAGAGGTAGCCTTTAATGAAGATAAGGTGATGATTGATGATAATAACTGGGATGCATATTTCCAAAATCAATACGAAAAGAAGAAAGAGAAGAAGGCTATAGAGAAGAATGAATCTGGTGATGTTGAAAAGTTGATTACTGATTTTGAAAAGCAATTTGAAAAGAAACTGAAGATTGAAGAAGTGTCGGAGGTGGACAAACTGTTTGAAGATGATGAATGAATCCCTTACAAATTCAAGATGTCTCCCTTTTCTAAGTTTGATGGAACTAGAAATCCCCACTTGCTTGTCAAGCAGTACATCACTATCATGCAGTCTGCTAGAGCTACTAAGGAATAGACCTTGAGGTATTTCATGCCTTTTCTGGATCCTATTGTGTAAAATTGGTTCAATACCTTGGAGGAAAACACCTAAAAAGATTGAGATTTACTATACAAAGTCTGCATTTAGTAATATGGGTACAATGTTAAGTTGGAAGTGACCCTGATGGAGATGGAGACTATTAGACAAAAGCAAAATGAGAATTTTGTTGATTATGTGAAAAGATAGAGAAATAAGGCTGCTCTTCTAAAAAAAGGCCCGATGAGTCTGACCAAATTAAAATGATATTAAGAGGTGTCCTGCCTAACCTGTATGAAAGGCTATCCTATACTCTTATCAAAGATTTCAAAGATCTTCTCCAAGTTGGCTTATAGATAGAAAAGTGGGAAAGGGAGAAGAATCATTTTTCTGGAAGAAGAAATGAGAAGGGAAATTACCAATATGGTGGTCAGAGTACACAAAAAGTAGTGGATGTCAATGGAACTACTGAACAAGGGAATAGAAGACAATTTTCATATTTGGAGAGAACTCTATCCTGGGTTTTCAACAAGCTGCGAAAGAAAGGGATGTTGTAACCACTGGCCCCTTGACTTTTGCCAAATCCACTTCCACTAAACTTTGACACCAAGGCTTTCTGTCAATTCCACTAGATACAAGGGCATGAGACTGATAATTGCATTTGATTAAAGCCTGAGATCTAAAATTTGATTGACAGTGGAAAATTGCCCAAACCCAACAAACCAAGCACAGAGGGTAATCCTCTGCCTAAGTTTAAAAAAGTAACTCCGCCAACAAATTTCATGATAGAATGAAGGCTGAATGAGAAGTTTGTCTTGCCATCTTTTCAAGACATAAGTGAGGTAACTATAAAAGAAGAGCTTTCACTAGGTAAGACTGAATTAGTTATGGGTGAGGAAGCATTGACCTGTGAATGAATTCTAGGACTTGACTGATAGTGATGAGGAGTCAGGATCCAAGGAAAGAGAATGGGATTGATTTGAACTGAAGAAAAAGTGTAGAATACTTGCTCTAGTAAACCTTATGGTAGGGCTTCTCCAAAAGAAGTAGAGGCCAACAAAGGAAAGATGCTGAGATAGAAAGAAAAGAAGATGGAGATGATGCTATCCTTAAGCAATTAAAAAGGACCCAAGCTAGTATTAATATGTGGGATTTACTGGCTACATCCAAAAGGCATTATGAAATTATGGCCAAGGCTATGGAAATCATGTAGATTTTCACTTTGCAACACCAAAGGAGTTGGTTAATTTCATGGGAACGAAGAAAGCCAAAGAAGAGAAGAAAGAAGGTAAAGATAATTAGAAAGAAGTTGGAAAGGTATCTTTCTCTGATGTTGACATACTAGAAGAAGGAAGAGCCACGTTCATCCGCTTTTCATTAAGGTGGAGGTAAAGGGAAAGAGAAGCCCTTGTGTCATGGTTGATGATGGATCCACTTAAATATTTGCCCACTCAAGATTCTGCCAAAACTGGCCATGTCTACTCATGACCTGAGTCTGTCATCAATATGAGCTTATGATAATACTAAGAGGCATGGTGAAAGAACCTTTAAAACCCTGATAAAAGGTAGGTCCTATTGAATCTATGGTGGAGTTTGTGGTTCTAGATATACCAGTAACCTTTGCATTGCTGTTAGGTCACCCATGGTTTCACCCTTTCACCCTCTTGGTGGAGTTCCTTTAATACTCCATCAAAAGATCAAGTTTCAAAGTGATGATGGGGTGATAATAATTGAAGTATAAAAGTATAAAGTGGTTAATGCTCTCATGATAGAAAGGCCTCTCAATGGCTTCCAATTGGCTAGAATTTCTAAAGGTATGATAGGTGGTTCTAAAGCCCTGGCCATAATGAAGCAGTTGAATTACCTACCGGAAATTGGTCTTGGGAAAGGAAAAATGGGTGCAATGGAGCTTCCAAATTTCAAGACCCAAGTGTCCAGAAAGGGGCTAGGTTATGAAGGAACATATGGAGATGCTTTGCTAAAGGGAGACAAGAAGATGGAATTTTCTCCACTTGGGGAGATATTTGTTAAAGCTCCATAATTAGGACCTCTCCAAGGGAAGCCAAAGCAAGTTTTATTCATGGTAAAGATGATTCCAGGGGTTGAGATCTTAGCTAATGTTGCCCAGACCATCCCACCAACTTACCAAAAAGCTCGCCAAAAGGAGAAGAAGGAAGCTAGCCCAAAACTCCAAAAGACTCCAGACGAGATTGCTGATGAGTCTGATTTTGCTTTTCTAAAGTGAATGCAACAAAGTCTGATTTTGCTTACTTATGTGATATTTTTCATAATGGTTGCATTCATTCATATGGTTATTACATGAGCATTTTTAATATTAACTATGTTGGCACTCAATCATTAAATCTAGGAACACATGAAAACCCTAAAAAATCACCATAGCATCTGATCTTACTCCTTAAGAGAGAGAGAGAGAGAGAGAGAGAGAGATATTTAAAATAATATTCAAAAAATATAAAGAAGTTTTTGCTTGGTCCTATGAAGATATACCAAGAATCGATTGGGATATAACTAAACACATGATTCCAACCTACACCAATATGAAGCCTGCAACATCTGCTTCATTGCTAAAAAAAATTAAATTAGTTTAAATTAATTAAAATATTAAAATATTATATATACGGTCTTAAATGAAGAAGAAAAGAAAAAGTCAAAAATCAAAACTCATCTCCTCTCTTCTTCTTCCTCTAGCCAAATTCTCCATATCCAAGAAGCATAGTTTTTTGCTTCTTCCAACATCAAATTCTTCTTATTTTTAAGAGGTTTTGGGGGTGGATTTGTAGTTTCTTCCATCAAAAGTAAGCTTCCTTACCTATTTTTTCAAGTTTATGGAAGTATATGATTATGTGTGATTTTGAATTTTGGAAGATCATAGTATAATGGATATAAATGATGTTATTTTGATGAGTAAACAATGATTTTAAAGTTAGTTTAAGGAAAAATTTGGGTTTGGTTAGGATTTGGAAGAAGAAGTATGGAAAATAAGGTTTTGGTAAAAAGTGGCGGTGCCTTTGGTTTTTATGATTGAAATTATGTTGTTTAATTATGTTAATGGTGAAAATGAACTTAGAATACCATTTGGAGTTAGTTAGAAAAAAGTTACAAAATTGAAGAGAGTTAGGGCACATTTTAGGATTTTGAAAGGAATATTTCTAAATTGAGTTTTATTGCTTAAAGTATGTTAAAATATAATGTTACAGATGTATTTAAGCTTAAAACTCAATTTGGAATTGGTTGAATTGTGGTTCTAATGTGTGAGCGGGGATTTTCACTTCCACTCCTAGTGGAATGGTTCTTGCGACTTCGGCACTGTTTAGGATCGGGGCCTTAGAGAACACGGACCTAAGTCCGGAGAAAATGGAGTCACCACCCGGACTGGCCGGGAAAAAAGAAAGGGGTGGATGACTCGATTCCTAAGGAATCCCCAATCCCTTAATGGGTTCGGAAAGTTGGGTACGTGTGGGGAAGGTGAGAAATGGCCCAGCACCCCCACAACGCCCGGTTCATTGGAACCGGCCTCCTTTACAAGTCTTAATATTATAAAATTCTTAAATATAACAATATTATCCATATTACACACAATAATTAAAAGAAAGCATCATTATATTAAAATCAAAGCAATGTCCAAACAAAGCAAATAAATGGACACCCATCCGAAGATGGAAACATGTCCTTACATCACACACCTAAATAGGACACCCACCAAAAGGTAGAAACATGCCCTTTACATTAGTTGTAAAATAGAAAAGCAAATTAAATTACATGATATTTAACTAATGAGATACCCACCAAGTGGAAACATACCTCTTACAACATTTAGAAGTCTGAATAAATTGATAAAAGTAAATAACCATTTATAATAAATAAATCATTCATCAAAGGTATTTAAATATCAATAAAAAGTAAACATCCATCCATGATAAATAAAATAAACAAAATATTGAACTTAAATAAATTAAAGCATAAAAAATAAATCAAAGCATAATCAAATATAGAATTGAATAAGGCAAATAAAAAAGCTACTGTTTCCATTTAAGGCTCTTTTTTACATGTGTTTAAGGTTTTAGATTTTATGGAATTAGGCTACTGTGACTTTTAAAGAGAATTAAAATATATTAGGGTTTTATGTTTTAAAAGGTTGATAAATTTATTTGATTAACCAAATTAATGTTTGAATGGTGAAATCATGAAACTAGGGGTTGGACACTTTAAAACACTTTTGATTAATGGTTTCAAGCTCACTGTGTGAATTTAAAATATTTGTGTTTTTATGGTTTTTTAAGTTTTAAAGGATTAGAGTTTAGAAGAAATTAGGGTTTAAATTTTTTAAAGGGTTTGGGTTTACAATTTTGAGTTTTGGGAATTGAATTAGGATTTTAGGATTCTTGGATTAAGGTTTTGGGTGATGAGTTTGAATTGGGGTTTAAAAAGACAATTTGATGATTTCATGAGGTTTTATGAATTTAAACAAAGTGATTTAAAGTTTACATAAAATAGAAAAGATATTTTTAAAGCTTTTGGAAGGAAACAGAATCACAATTATGGTTTTGATAATTTAGAAAAACAAATTAGGGTTTTAGGGATTTGAAGAAATAATTTGATGATTTTAAACTTTTGAAAGAATAAAGCAACGAAATAGGGTTTTTAAGCCTTAGAAAAACTAAATTAATGTTCTAGGGTTTTTGGAATTAGGGTTTTGGATAATTTGGTTTGAGGTTTTGAGTTTTAATGAAATAACATACGGTTCTTGAAGTTAAAGTAAACAAGATAGATTTTAACAATTAATTGTTGACTACTGGATAGTTTTAAGCTTTATGAAATATGCCAGTGGGATTATGAACACCAATTGATCAATGTGATAATTAAAGCAAAAGATTAAAGTTATTAAAACAAAAACCAAAGAAAACGATTAAAGTTATTAAAATGAAAAAACAATTTACTGCATGTTCAAAGATCAAGCTACTGTGTGTTCAAAGTTACTGCATGCATGCATGTTCTTATTAATCAAAGAAACAAAACTACTGTAAACATAAATAATTCATGATTAAAGATCAAACCTCCACTCGTTGGTTACTCCACAATTAACTTCTGGATGAACAATTAACAAATACAGCACTGCTGTCTTTGATGGATTGATTACCAATGAATGTTTGATGCTAATCTTTTCTATTTGTTGCCGTCTCTTTGCTATCTTGTTAATGTTCCATGCCGTCCCCTCTTAATGTTACCTTGTTAATCTTTTCCCCCCCTTATGAATTCTAAAACATTAATATTTATATTCGAAACTCACTCAAAATACTTAACCTAATATAAAACAGTCCCTAAAACAAATTTTGGTTGAATTAGGAAACATATTGAACCCATGTTGACCTAATTGCCCTAGGTCGACATGAGACCAACCTCATGTCGAGCTTGGGCTGCCAAGGTCAACATGAGTCATGCTCATGTCGACCTAGCCTCCTAAGGTCGACATGAAGCATGCTCATGTCGACCTAGCTTGCCCAAGTCGACATGGGGCATGCTCATGTTGATCTTGGGCTGCCAAGGTCGACATGAAGCATGCTAATGTCTCCCAGGCCGACCTCAATTAAATTATTCTGACCCTTTTAACTTATGGACCGAAAAATTTTAATTTGGGCCAATCCCACTTGGTTTTAGGGTTTTACAATCAAATATATGCCTCTTTAATCCGAACCGACTCCTTTAAAAATTATAAATTAGGTTTAAATATTTAAAGTCGGATCAAATTTATTTTGGCATCCTTTAATTAGGACCATATCAAATTGGGGTAAAAATTAAGAGTCTACAGTTTGCTCCCTGCTTGAACGATCTGGGACTACAGCAAAAGAGAATGAAAAGCAATAAGACTTAATTTTTGATGAGATGGTTATTTGAATTTGTTTTGGGTACTTGGACCCGAGACTGAACTTGATTTTGGTACTTGTACTCGAGATTGGGTTTGATTTGGTTACTTGGACCCGAGATTGATTTGATTTGGGTACTTGGACCCAAGATTGGACGAGATTGGGTACTTGGACCTGAGATTGGGTACTTAGACCCAAGATTGGATTAAATTTGGGTACTTGGACCCAGGATTGGGTACTTGGACCCGGGATTAGGTACTTGGACCCGATATTGATTTGATTTGGGTACTTGGACCCAAGATTGGGTACTTAGACCCGAGATTGGATTGAATTTGGGTACTTGGACCCAGGATTGGGTACTTGGACCCGAGATTGAATTTGATTTGGGTACTTGGACCCAAGATTCGATTGAATTTGGGTACTTTGACCCAGGATTGGGTACTTGGACCTGAGATTGATTTGATTTGGGTACTTGGACCCGAGATTGGGTACTTGAACCCGAGATTGGATTGAATTCAGGTACTTGGACCCGAGATTGGGTACTTAGACCCGAGATTGAGTTTGACTGACCTTTTATCAATTGAGAAGTCTGACTGCTCCGGCTGTTTTATGCATTGTGATTCTTTACCATCAAAATGGATCTTCATCCTTTGAGATCGGGTCTTCACCCTTGAAAATGGATCTTCATCCTTTGAGATCGGGTTTTCACCCTTGAAAATGGATCTTCATCCTTTGAGATCGGGTCTTCACCCTTGAAAATGGATCTTCATCCTTTGAGATCGGGTCTTCACCCTTGAAAATGGATCTTCATCCTTTGAGATTGGGTTTTCACCCTTGAAAATGGATCTTCATCCTTTGAGATCGGGTCTTCACCCTTGAAAATGGATCTTTACCCTTTGAGATCGGGTCTTCACCCTTGAAAATGGATCTTCATCCTTTGAGATCGGGTCTTCACCCTGGCTTTAGTTCTTTTAGCTGGATTGATCTTTTGTCTTTTGCATCTTTAATCTTTTGGGAATTCTAATTTTCTCTTTTTTTTTTATTCCATTCTTTTTTGTTCTTCCTTTGCAAAAATTCAACTATTTTTAGTTGGCCCTCATATCTTCTCCTGCCCCCTGCGTGGCGAAATATTTGCAAGTGAGTTTGTAAATATTTGGTATATAGACTCAAAAAGTTGAAAAGGAGAAACTTTGCCCCTGTGTAGGCTCAAGCCCATGATTTTTCTATGCGGACTCTGATTGATGTTGTTGTTGTCTAGCTCTTCGCACAAGCACGCATTTCTTCTCTTTGCAAAATTACTGGAGCTTTCTCAAGCAATGGGCTTTTTATGCCCCCCTGATTTGATATCTTCTTTTGATTGCTTGCTGTTCATTTTGACAAGGAATAGACAACACAAGACAAGAAAGTGCGATGTGATACGCTCATGTATGCATGATATGCATGAATGATACTTACAACGGTTTTATTGACTCAAAGACTGAGGTGATCAGCAGAAGTGTTCTCACTGGTTCCTTTTTGACGCTCGTTCAAGTCTTGCATTGGAATGATCGAAAGCTTTGCATTTGTGGCTTTTATCTTCAAGATGATGAAAACATGAGTGGTGGAGACCCTAAGCAGCAGAGTCAGGGATGCATCCATTTCCAACTATGTTTCAGCATGTCGGTTGATAGCTTCTTTATAACCTTGCCAGTAATCATTCCCTTTGCCAAATGTGTCCTTTGGAGGTTCAACATATTTCCCTTAACTTGAAGGCTTTGTATGACAAAACATTTTTTGAAAATTTTTTTTTTGAATTTTTTGAATTTTGATTTTGAAATCAAATGTTGGCTTTGCCAAATCAATGTCAATATACCTTAGGACTTGATTTTCCAAATTAACATATCTATAACATGACAACCCTAGTTACCATACTAAACTCAGGAATCATTTCTATTTAAGCAAGAACTGTTGCACTTCAGATAGGCACATACACATTACTTGGCCAAAGGTCTCATTTGAGTTTAAATATTGTCTATCTCATATGCATGCTTATCCAAACTATCTCCACTAATAGACTCTACCTACCAAGAGAGATCAACAGGTCTTTGATAGGCTTGAAATGGGGTCTATAAGGGACATGGGTTTAAAGTGAAGGCCATTTTTAGATTGGAGCTGGTGTGACACAATGGACAAACCCTCACACTATAAATTTCTTGTTTGAACTTTAGGCAGCTGGGAGCAATCTTGCTGGACTCCAAGTTCTTTCTATCTTCTTGG
This sequence comes from Garcia nutans, assembly GCA_947685225.1. Lineage (NCBI taxonomy): Eukaryota > Viridiplantae > Streptophyta > Magnoliopsida > Malpighiales > Euphorbiaceae > Garcia > Garcia nutans. The sequence goes on from CANTUV010000045.1 coordinate 28,135,048, forward strand.
CATTAATTAGGATCTTGATTAGGACAGTCTTTGCCCTTGCAAAAAGTTTGGTACCCAAATTTGTTTCTTTTCCTCTTTTCCCTTCCCTTTTTTATTTTTCTTATTCTTCCCTTTCTTTGAGCATTCTATCATTTTGTCCCTCTTCCTTGTAGAACTGTCAAGTATAGAATTTTCAAGAACTGAACAGTCTTTCTCCCTTTTTTCTCTGATTTTGATCTTTAGTTGGGTTGGACCAATTCAAGTCAAAATGTCCTTGTAAACCAAATGGAAGCCTTTTGTTGTCTTAGGTCAAAGAGAACTCAGTTGGCTTTTTGAACCACCTTTTTAGGTTTTATTTTTCTCTTTTTTCTTTTCTTTTCCTTTTCTTTTGTCTCTTTTTTTTTTCTTCTCTCTCTTTTTTTTTGTTTGTTTGTTTGTTTTTTTTTGTTCTAGCTCAAACAAAGTTGTCTTGTTTGTACTGACTTGAGCTTCCAATAATGGATGAGTGGAGTAACATAGATCTTCTTTAATAGGGATAAATCATTTGCTACTCTAATGTTGTCTTGATATATTAGAGATATTAAGAAAAAACTTCAACTACCCTTATGTTCTTGAAAGCATCAACTACCCTTATGGTCTTCAGAACTTCATCTACCCTTAGGGTTTTGAGAACTTCAACTATCCTCATGGTCTTGAGAACTTCAACTATCCTCATGATCTGGACTAATCATTGTTTTCTTCGATCTTCTCGCCTCTTCATCTTAGTGATCGTAAAACTTGCCAAAAGTATCACAACAGCTCAGGGCAGGTTGTTGGGGTTATATGCCAATGAAAAGAAAGCTAAAATTTTATGAAGACTCAAAGGGACAACTAGGGATTGATATTTAATTGGGTGGATATTAGTTGTTGGCTAATCAAACAATGCCTAGATCATTTCTCTCTTAAATAAGCAGAGTTCAATTTCACCTCAAAAGTTTGTCAAAGCATGTTCTAAGACTGACTAGGACCTAGACAAAGGTAATTATGCAGGAGCCCTCTCTAAGTAAGCATACACAACTCAATGCTATAGAGCCATTCCCTCACCTAGTAAAGTCATTCAAGTCATGATGCATAAATATATTAATTCATGAATTATCAAGCTAGATTCCTTATTGGTTGAGCATCAAAATTAACGAAGACCAACAAAAATTTTGATGAAAGTAATTTATTCAAGCAAGTTTAAATTTGGAAAACAAGATTGTTCCGATTAAATATTAAAGAAAGCAAAATTGAAAAGCAACATTCAAGCTAAGGAAAGTTTGTTGAGTTTAAGCTTCTTTTCCCTTCACATCTTCCATATTTCCATCTTGAAAGGATGATAAAACAAAATCTTCTTCCAATTCTTTTCCCACCATGAAGGTTGTTGGTGGAGGTACTCTTCCAAACTTAGGCAAAGGGTTGTTCTTGGTATTGGGCTTATCCGGCTCAGGTAGCTTGCCATTATCAATTAAATTCTAGATCTCATGCCTCAACTTCATACAATTGTCCGTTTCGTGTCCAGGCCTTTGATGGAATTGGCAAAATGCATTAGTATCAAAGTTAAGTGGAAGAGGATTAGGCAAAGGACGAGGAGTCAAGGGTTGTAACAATCCCTTCTTTTGTAGCTTGCTAAAAACCAAGATAGAGGCTTCCCCAGGTCTGAAATTTGTCTTTTATTTCCTTGACCCATTACATTAATATCAACTTCTTTTTGAGTGCTTTGATTACTAGGTTGGTAATTCCCTTTCTCATTCCTCTTTATTGAAAAATGATTCTTCTCTCTTTCCCACTCTTCAATTTGTAGACCAGCTTGGAGAAGATCTTTGAAATCCCTTATAAGAGTGTGAGACATCCTTTCACGGAGATTAGGCAACACCCCTCTCACAATCATCCTTATTTGATCGGATTCATCGGGTCTCTTCTTGAGCAAAGCAGCCTTGTTTTTCTATCGCTTCACATAGTCCACAAAATTCTCATTTGGCCTTTGCCTTATGGACTCCACTTCCATTAAGGTAACTTCTAACTCAACATTATATTCATATTGTTGGATGAAGGCCTTGTATAGCAAATCCCAACTCTTTTGTGTTCCTTCATCTAAGGTATTGAACCAATTTTGGACAATAGGGTCCAATGAGAGCATGAAGTACCTTAGAGTTTGAGCCTTAGTAGCTCGAGCAGACTGCATGGCAGTGATATACTGCTTTACATGAAGATGAGGATTTCCAGTGCCATTGTACTTAGCAAAGGAAGGCATCTTGAACTTGTATGGAACCGCTTCATCTTGTTCAAATAGTTTGTCGATCTCAGACATCTCTTCAGTTTTCAGCTTCTTCTCAAATTTCTTTTCTAAATCAGCAATCATCTTTTCAACATCGGATGTCTCGGTCTTTTCAATAGTTGCCCTCTCAACGGCCTTTGGTTCTTTCTTCTTTTCTTGAACCTCTTGGTAGTATTAAGCCCAATCATCATCATCATCAATGATCACCTTTTCATCATCAAAAACCACTTCACTAACTTTGGTCTTCCCTTTGTCCTTTGGTTTCTTAGTGCTAGCAGACGCCTTGGCATGGTGTCCTAAAATTGCAGCTAGTTGATTCTTTATGGTCTCGGCCATGGCCTCTTTTATTTCTTCCATCTTGGCATTGAGGGCATCATCCACCATTCTTTGAATTTGTTCAGGATCCATTATTTTTGGTGAGCAAGTGATTGAGTTGTTGCTAGATACTTCGTCTCCGGCGTAGGTCGAATTGTCGTAAGCTTTTGAACTTTCATAATCTAGGGCTGTGAGCCAGAAAGGATCAATGATATGAGATGCAAATGTATGCATGTATGCACAAAATAATCAACAAATAAGGATAAATAGGATGTTCCTTCCAACCTTATAACATCCACACATGAATGGCGAGTCTCTTTTCCTAGGTATATGGTTAACAAAATACCAACATGGGGTATCTTGCTTTCGAATAATTCCCTCGGACGTTTCAACCAATAGTTATATTTTCAAAAATGGAAATCAATCCAAGATAATTCCCATTAATTAGGTTTTAATCCATTCAACCAACTAAAGTAGCTTTTATGCTATATTGGATTAAAACTAAATTAAGAGATTTATTATAAATAGATTTCTCACTTGAAAAGAGTAACTAATGGTTCATGCCAAAAATAAGCACATGGTTAATTTATTCTTAGTGTAAACTAGGACCACTGTAACACCCCTTCCCTACCTACATATGTAAGCCGAGTAGAGGCGCCACACTATCCTAATGTTGCTACAAATTTTACTTAGTCAAATTTTTAGTTCCGATTTTTACAGAAATTTTGCCATAGTTTTGCCTAAAAATTGAGTCCCAAGTGTCGACAAAACTAGTTTTTTTTTTTTTTCTGATTTTTAAAAACATTTTACACAAATTAATGCAAACAAAATCATTCTCAGTACACTCCTAATAAATCCCCCTTATAACCTCAACTACAACCTGCAAAAAGGATTTACACTTCTAGTACAACATAAAGTAAATGTTTATTATGAAATACAGTAGATAAAATATTTGTTCACTATGCAGCGGAAAATAACAATATTTACAAATTCATATATATCCAAACTCAAGTTTTACAACCCATAAAATTTATACATTTCTTTGGCAGTCAGTCTTTGATCTTTAAGCCCACTATCAACACCTCAAAATCTAGACTCGACTCGGCCTAGAAGAACTCTCTGGTTCTTCCCTGTCACCTGCACGAAGAATCACATTCGCGCTAAGCCAACGGCTTAGTGGTACAAATTACAGTGCTATGATGCTTTAATGCCATGCTAATGTCACACAATCAAGAGAATATTATATTTCAAATTTTACCGGTTTCAATAACGTATGTATAGTAGTCATCTCATTATTCATTTGTTTAACCATTCAATAGTCACATTTAAACAAACACAAGCATGGGCCCAAAAATAATCTAATATGCTATTCAAAGTTCAGAGTTACTGTTTTGGTCTATAATCATAATCATCAATACATTTATCCATGGATAATCAATTAGATTTGAGTTTACGACCCAGTCATTTCACCCAATCTAGTTTCAATAATTTGTTTTTGAGGCTTACGACCCGGTCATTTCACCCCAAAAACATCACATTTCACATTTTTCAACTGGAATCGGCTTACGACCCGGTCATTTCACCTATCCAGTGATTCATAGGCATGCCGCCAAAACCAGAACTCTGAAAATTGAATAAACATATTAGGCACACAATCATTTCATTTATCTCATTATCAATTTCTTTTCATTTCATTTCTCATAATTAATTAGGCAACCATGCCTCCATTATATATTTCATTTGCATTATCATAGCCAACCACAATGGCTTCATGTCACATCATATCTCAATTCACATTAAGGCAATTCATCATTAAAGTATTCATAATCAATTGCATTGAACATACATTTTGAATGATTATCATAGCTTTCACATTTCATATTCAATCATATCATTATATATTTAAAATCTTCAACATACACTCCACCAAGTTCACATTATGCAAAACATAACATTATTCATATGCATCAACAATGCAAACTTAGCACATTTATAACCAAATGTGTTAAGTCTCAAGATCATATAATGTATGCAATAATGTATGGTTTGTACTTACCTTAAAACCAACTCACACCAATCTATACACTTACTCTTCCAAGAATCCTCAACACTTAGGCTAGGGCAATTCAACCTCTTCACAACCTAATCCAAAAGGAGTATTAGCAAAATGACCATATGAATAGTACATTCTGGTTTTAGACTCCACTCTATCCTTATTTTGAAAAATTGTATAAAATAATCTACTTGACTAAAAATTCTAAAATTTTTACAGAACTAAATTTTACATCTTAAAATCATTCCTTTAAAATTTCAGATCAAACTGAACACAAAATCTTGGTCAAATAGTTCACCAAACCAGACTGCCCCAATTGCCCTGCATCCTGGCAGCAGTTCTGAACTTTGTGAATTCCATAAACTAAATTCAATCAACGTGGTTCCAAATTATTTTTCTCAAATACTAGACTCACTAAGAAACAACATATCCAAAATTCAATTGAATATGATTTTTCTAAATTTTATTAAAAATCCCGAAATATAGCTGTCTCAGTTAAGGTACCTGCTGGAACAGGTCTAGTAAAAATAATCTTTCCAAAATCATAACCATTCCAAAATCGAATCAACATATTTTTCAGTCATTATAGACTCATAGAGGCACAACATATCAAAAATTCACTTCAAGAACATTTTTCTATATTTAATTAAAAATCATACAAGTCACAGCCTTTACTAATTGTAAAACAGAAAAATTTTCACTAAACACCACTCTTCCTCTTCCATCACCAACACCAACCTAACTTCTTATCTTTAACTCCATTTCAACACTTACAAACACACCACAAGCAATCCTAACCATATTATCAACAACACATCATCAAACTCCAAAAATAACTTCAAAAACAACAAGAGCAATCAAGAGAGAACTTACCAAAATAATGAAATTTTCTTGAAATTCCAACTTGTTTATTTGAAATCTCCTTCAATTTGATCTTTAAACACCAACTCACTCTTGCTCTCTCTCTTGTCTAGGATGGCCGGCCAACAATGGAGAAGGAAAGAAGAAGAAATGAAGAAAAGTCAAATATCTCATCTCTTTAAACCTCCACCAAGTATTCCAAAATAGGAAATTACTTAAATACCCTCACCTATTTATTTTACTTCTCTTTCACTTATTACCCTATTTAGTAATTTCACAAAGAACAAAATAATTGTCTTCATCCCTTGACCATCACATTTGACTTGTATATATGTTGTATATACTTCCATATACACAACATATACACTTTCTTTTAAATTTCTTTTCTCTCCCAAATTAACATATACATTTTAATTCAAATAAAACAACAATTATACTAAAACTTCTAGGGCACATTTTGGGATATTACAATTCTCCCCATCTAAAAAGAAATTTCGTCCTCGAAATTACCTGATATTTATGTCTGAAACAGTTGAGGATACTCATCTTGCATTGCTTGCTCGTTCTCCCAAGTTGCCTCTTCTCTCCCATGATTCTTCCAAAGAACCTTTACAAGTGGCACTTTCTTATTTCGCAATTCTTTCACTTCATGTGCTAAAATAGCAATTGGTTCTTCTTCAAAAGTTAGATCCGGACTCACCTCAATAGATTCAACTGGTAAAATATGAGATGGGTCAGATCTATACCTTCGCAACATAGAAACATGGAAGACATTATGAATTCTATCCAACTCAGGCGGCAAAGCAAGACGATAAGCAACTGGTCCATTTCTTTCTAATATCTCATGGTTCAATGAATCGAGGACTTATGTAACACCCCTATATCCCGTATACGTACCAAGCATGCTTATACGATCGTAAAATACGTATACTGAATATAGAAAATGCCACAATTTAAAAATACACAAATCATATCTTTAAAAATAAGTGAAACAAATCTCAACATTTAAAAGAAATACAAAAGACACACTATATATAAAAATGTTTAGTAATCCGCAGCGAAAATTATTACAAACTTTTACAAGTTCAAATACATAAAAATCAAAATATACAAAACATAGAATATATACATGATTGGCAGCTTGACTCTCTGATCTTTAAGCTCTAGCCCAACTCTTCAAGCATAAACTCAACTAGGTCTAGAAGAATCCTCCGTCTCAAACCTATCAACCCTATCACCTGCGCGATGAACCACAATCGCGCTGAGCCAACAACTCAGTGGTACAAACCATGATGGAATTATGCAATATATATATATCAATGATATGCATTCAACCAATGAAGATCATACTTATAAATGTTGCATCTCATTAATTCAATAATCATATCATCATCCATTATATTCATTCAAAATAGACACTTATGGGCCCAAACTAGTATTTAATATGATATTCAAAGTTCAGAGTTGCTGCTTTGGTCCATAATCACAATAATCAAGCCCGTAGGCAATATACATATCTCTCTATCCATGGATAGGGTAACAGACCCAGTCTCTTGGACCATCAACTCAACAAGCTTGAGGAGATCCTCAACCCGGCTAGACTGTTACCTGTAACAGACCCAGTCTCTTGGACCATCAACCCGACTAAATCGAGGAGATCCTCAACCCGGCTAGACTGTTACTATTCATATATTTCATATTCACAATTTTCATAGTGTAACAGACCCAGTCTCTTGGACCTCAATTCAACTCAAATTGAAGAGATCCTCAACCCGGCTAGACTGTTACTTTTTCACATTTATTAGGCATGCCGCCAAAACCAGAACTCTGAAATTGAATCAACATATTAAACATACAATTATTTCATTTGCCTCTTTATCAATCTCTTTCTCAAATCATATCTCATACTCAAATAGGCAATCATGCCTTATTAATTTCATTTGCATAACCATAGCCAACAACAATGGTTTTATTACATCTCCATTCACATCAAGACAATTCATCATCATACATATAGCACATTACATTCCACAAGATTCACAATGTACAAAATGTCAAATTATTCATATATATATATCAACAATGCCACATCAAATGGATGTATGAAACAATGCAATGTTTGTACTTACCTTAAATGCAACCCTCACAATATTAAACACTTCTTCCTCCAATAATCTTTCACTTCTTGAATTAGGGTAATTCACCCTCTTCACAACCTATTCCAAAAGGAAGATGAAACCCACATAAGATCATAAGGCTAAGAACCAACTAGGGCAAACTCTAAACTTGACACGCTCAACAACACGGGCGTGTCCCTGACCGTGCCCTAACTCCACAACACAGAAGCTTTTACACGCTCAACAACACGGGCGTGTTCCTGGGCGTGTAATACATTCTGCCTCTCAACAACATTGACACATCCAACATCATGAGCGTGCTCATGGCCGTGTCAATTCCCCAAAAACACAGTGGCTATGACAAGCTCAATAACACGGGCGTGTTACTGGCCGTGTCAATCCTACTGCCATACAGACGCTATGACACGCTCAGTATTCTAGGCGTGTCACATCTCGTGTCACTCATCCAAAATACATAACCATCAACACGCCCAAAATCCTAGACGTGCCCTTGGGCGTGTTAGGCCAAAAACCCAGATTCCGGCCAAAACAACAACACAATCAACAAAGCACTTCCTTTCACCAAAATCCACTTCAATCAAAGTCATCTCAACATACCCAAAAATCACAATAAACTTACAAATACACCAAAACAACTAAAAACATACTTCTAACACAATTCAAAATCATCACCAAAAACCTAAAACACAACCACAAAACAATCACTTCCAACAACTTACTCTTTCCTTCAATCCATCCCCAAAACAAGAAATCAGTTACCCAAACACTCTTAAACCCATCTTAAACAAACATAAACACATACCATCCACAAACTCAACTCAAAAACTTAAAGAAATCAAAGAGTCAAGTGAAGAACTCACCAAGGATGAAGAAACTCTTAACTTTTCAACTTGATTTCTTGAAATCTTCCTTAGATCTTGAGTTTAGAGGTTCAAATCTCTCCCTTGTTCTCTTGTCTCTTTGTTAGCCGGCCAAAACAAAAGCAAAGGAAGGAGAACAAGATGAGCCACGGCAAGGAAGAAAGAAAGAAGAAAGAGAAACACAAAGTCAACCTCCTTTTCCTTAAAACCCTCTCAACCAAGCAATTATAATATTAAACTAATCCCGTTTAATCTCTTCCACTCAATTAATTTCCTTATTATTTAATTATTAAATTCAAAAACACAAAATATCTTCTTCCACTATCATCCTTTTGACTTTCCAATGACTTGTGTATATGTTGTATATATTCTAATATACACAACATATACACTCTCTTTAAAAACCCTTTTCTCTTCCAAATAAACATATACATTGAATCCAATTTAAACAACAATAAAGCCAAAACATCTAGGGTATATTTTGGGATATTACAACTTAGCTTCCCTTTTCGACCAAATCTCAATATCTTTTTCCAAGGAGACACTTTCAAAAATACCTTATCTCCAACATCAAACTCTATGTCTCTCCTCTTCAAATCTGAATAAGACTTCTGTCGGTCTGAAGCTGTTTTTAACCTATCCCGAATCATCTTTACTTTTTCTTCAGTCTCTTTAATAAGATCAAGACCAACCAATATGCCTTCCCCAATTTCATTCCAACATAAAGGCGTTCTACATATTCTTCCATACAATGCCTCAAATGGTGCCATTCCAATACTGGATTGATGACTGTTGTTGTAAGCAAATTCTACAAGTGGCAAAAATCTGTCCCAACTTCCAGAGAAATCAATGACACAGCTTCTCAACATATCCTCAATAATCTGTATCACTCTCTCTGACTGCCCATCTGTCTGCGGATGAAAAGCAGTGCTAAAATGCAATCGAGATCCCAAAGCACCATGTAAACTCTTCCAAAATCTTGAAGTAAATCTAGAATCTCGATCAGACACTAAAGAAATTGGGACTCCATGCAACTTTACTATCTCATTGATGTACAATTCAGCTAACTTCTCAAGTGAAAAGTCCATCCAAACCGGAAGAAAATGAGCAGTCTTTGTCAACCTATCAACAATCACCCAAATGGCATCATGCTTCCTCTGTGTCATAGGCAAGCCAGACACAAAATCCATTGTGATTCTCTCCCATTTCCATTCAGGCACCGTTAAAGGTTGAAGCAACCCTGTTGGAACTTGATGTTCAGCTTTCACCCTCTGACAAGTGAGACATTTGGACACAAATTCTGCTATGTCTCTCTTCATACCAGACCACCAATAATGCTGTCTCAATTCATGGTACATCTTTGTACTTCCCGGATGCATAGCAAAAACCGATTGGTGTGCTTCCTCCAAAATAACCTTTTTCAAACTATCATTATCAGGAACACACAATCTATCCTTAAACCAAAGGCTACCATCACTTCTCACAAAGAAATCTTGGCTCTCCCCGTTTTGGCAATCTGAAATAATCTTCTGAATTTTCTCATCTATCAATTGAGCCTCCTTAATCTGATCTAACAATACTGGTCTCAATTGCAACTGAGCCAACAATGCACCATCATCACATGCTTCAAAACTAGCATGTAACGCTCTCAACTCAACAAGCAACGAGAGCGAATAAACAGCCAAACCTGCCAGAGACTTCCGACTCAAGGCGTCAGCAACTACATTTGCCTTACCAGGATGATAATCAATCAAACAGTCATAGTCTTTGATCAGCTCTAACCATCGCCTTTGCCGAAGATTCAGCTCTCTCTGAACACCCAAATATTTCAAACTTTTTTGGTCCGTATAGATAAAACATTTCTCCCCATACAAGTAGTGTCGCCAAATCTTCAAAGCAAATACTATAGCTGCCAATTCCAGATCATGTGTCGGATAATTAAGCTCATGCGGCTTCAACTGCCGAGAAGCATAAGCTACAACTTTACCCTCTTGCATCAAGACACATCCTAAACCATTATGTGAAGCATCACTGTAAATCATATATGGTTTATCTTCCACGGGTAAAGCAAGAACAGGTGCTTGAGTCAACATTTCTTTCAACTGATCAAAACTAGCTTGACACTGATCTGTCCACACAAATCTAACTCCCTTTCGAAGCAATATGGTGAGTGGAGTAGCTATCAAAGAAAAACCTTTCACAAACCTTCGATAATAGCCTGCCAAACCCAGAAAACTTCTAACTTCAGTCACTGACTTTGGTGTACTCCAATTCAAAATGGCCTCAACTTTACTCGGATCAACTCTTATACCATCTGCTGAAACTATATGACCGAGAAAAGTTACTTGGTCAAGCCAAAACTCACACTTTGACAGCTTAGCATACAACTGTTTCTCTCTCAAGATCTGTAACACAATTCGCAGATGCTTGACATGTTCTTCCTCATTACGTGAATACACCAAAATATCATCGATGAAAACCACCACAAACTGATCCAGATAGGGCCTAAACACCCTATTCATCAAATCCATGAAAGCTGCAGGTGCATTCGTCAATCCAAAAGGCATTACCAAGAACTCATAATGCCCATATCTTGTGCGGAAAGCTGTCTTAGAAACATCTTCAGCTCTAACCCTCAATTGATGGTACCCTGATCTCAAATCAATTTTGGAAAACACCGCTGCTCCCTTCAACTGATCAAAGAGATCATCAATTCGAGGCAAATGATACTTATTCTTGATAGTTACTTTGTTCAATTGCCTATAATCGATGCACAACCTCAAAGTACCATCCTTTTTCTTTACAAACAACACAGGAGCTCCCCACGGAGAAACACTAGGGCGAATAAACCCTTTATCCAACAACTCCTGCAACTGCACCTTCAACTCTCTCAATTCAGCAGGTGCCATTCGATAAGGAGTGATAGAGATGGGAGTGGTACCAGGCAACAAATCGATACCAAACTCAACCTCTCTCTCAGGGGATAACCCTGGCAACTCCTCTGGAAATACATCTGAAAACTCAGCAACTGTGGGTATACTATCAAGTTGAGAACCCATTACTCTGGTATCCATAACATGAGCAAGATAAGCAACACACCCTTTTCTAATCAACTTTTTGGCTGTTACAGCTGATACAAACAAGGATGCAAATTGTCTATGCTCACTAGATACTAATATACTTCTACCATCACCAGTTCTCAAAGTAACACATTTCTTTTGACAATCCACTATAGCTCCATGCTTAGACAACCAATCCATGCCTAAGATCAAATCATATTCTTTAAAAGGCATTTCAATTAAATCACCAAGAAACTCCTCACCTTGAACCACAACAGCACTCTCACGATGCACCATACTCACCACAACACTATGTCCTAAAGGATTGGTCACTAAGACATCAAATCCTAAGGACTCTGAATGCAATTCAGACACAGGCAAGATAGATGCACTTATGTATGAATGAGTAGATCCTCGATCAATCAAAGCAAGAACTGAAATGCCAAATAAAGAGAATGTACCAGCTATAACTGCTGAAGCATCTGGCTGCCTCTGCATCACATATACTCTCTGAGAAGATCCGGCCTCGTCCGGTCTACTGTCTCTGGATGAAGATCCTCCTCTCTGACTAAACCCGGATCTACCACCCCTTCTGAAACCTCTGCCTCCTCGACCACCTCTGTTGACACTAGGTCGAGAAGCCGCAGTATTAGCCTGCCTATATTCCTGCATCTCAGGCAATCTCTAACAAAATGTGCTGGTGACCCACATCTAAAACATCCAGTTGGTCCACCAATCTTCCAACACACACCCCTATGGGTTTTACCACAATGCTCACATACAAGTGGAGTAGACCTCTGAATCACTGGAGTCGGGGCACTAAACTGAACTGACCTACTAGCCTGCCTCTGACTCCTAATGATCCTAGGAACAAAACTGCCTCTACCTCTCTTTACAGATGAAGACCCTGCCTCAAAATGGGGTCTCCTAACCCTGGTCTCCTCCTCGGTAGCAGTTGCTGCAATATCTTGGGCTCTCTCCACACTCCTAGCTGCTGCAACAAGCTGGGAAAAATCCTGGTATCTAGAACCAGCCACAAGACACATAATAGAGGGCCTCAATCCCTCCTCAAATCTTCTGCACCGGTCTATCTCGTCTGAAATAATACCTCCAGCATAGTGACTCAACCGGATGAATTCGACCTCATATTCTGTCACAGTCCGGCTGCTCTGCTTAAAATTTAGAAATTCCATCTTTTTCACATCTTTATACTCCCTCGGAGTATATTTCAGCTCAAACTCCCGTAGAAAATCACTGTAGGACAATGTAGGTGGATCATCCATAGCATGAGGAACTGTCTTCCACCAATCATAGGCATCTTTCTACAGGAGGGATCTGGCATAGTGAAATTTCTCATCCGAAGTGGCTTGCAACTGTATGAATATTCTTTGTACCTTATCCAACCACTGCTCAGCCACTGCAGGATCGGTAGTGCCCAAGAAATCTTCAGCCCCAAATTTTCTTAACTTGTCATAATGTCTTACCGGCATCTGAGGCTGTGGTGGTGGTGGTGGTGGTGGTGGTGGTGGCTGCACTGGAGCTCCCCTCAACAGTTCTACCATATGCCTTAACCAACCCGGTGGAGCCTCCACAACAGCTGATCTCTCTGGCACAGAAACAGGTGCCTCACTAACCCTCTCAAATCTAGCTCCATCTCTACTCTCTTCAGGAGCTACACTTTCCGCACTACCCTCAACAGACTGTCGTGAATGAGATGCCATCTCTACCTATATCTGCAAACACAGCAGAATATCCCTCATTAAAGATCAAAGACTGCCATACCAAAACATGTATTTTACTCAAAAACCCACTTTAAAAATCAAAATATTCTTTTTCTTACAATTGACCTAGGTTGAGAATCTCAAACCTAGGCTCTGATACCAAAAATTGTAACACCCATTCCCGACCTACATATGTAAGCCGAGTAGAGGCGCCACACTATCCTAATGTTGCTACCAATTTTACTTAGTCAAATTTTTAGTTCTGATTTTTACAGAAATTTTGCCATAGTTTTGCCTAAAAATTGAGTCCCAAGTGTTGACAAAACTGGTTTTTTTTTTTCTGATTTTTAAAAACATTTTACACAAATCAATGCAAACAAAATCATTCTCAGTACACTCCCAATAAATCCCCCTTATAACCTCAACTACAACCTGCAAAAAGGATTTACACTTCTAGTACAACATAAAGTAAAGGTTTATTATGAAATACAGTAGTAAAATATTTGTTCACTATGCAGCGGAAAATAACAATATTTACAAATTCATATATATCCAAACTCAAGTTTTACAACCCATAAAATTTATACATTTCTTTGGCAGTCAGTCTTTGATCTTTAAGCCCACTATCAACACCTCAAAATCTAGACTCGACTCGGCCTAGAGGAACTCTCTGGTTCTTCCCTGTCACCTGCGCGAAGAATCACATTCGCGCTAAGCCAACGGCTTAGTGGTACAAATTACAGTGCTATGATGCTTTAATGCCATGCTAATGTCACACAATCAAGAGAATATTATATTTCAAATTTTACCGGTTTCAATAACGTATGTATAGTAGTCATCTCATTATTCATTTGTTTAACAATTCAATAGTCACATTTAAACAAACACAAGCACGGGCCCAAAAAAAATCTAATATGCTATTCAAAGTTCAGAGTTACTGTTTTGGTCTATAATCATAATCATCAATACATTTATCCATGGATAATCAACTAGATTTGAGTTTACGACCCAGTCATTTCACCCAATCTAGTTTCAATAATTTGTTTTTGAGGCTTACGACCCGGTCATTTCACCTATCCAGTGATTCATAGGCATGCCGCCAAAACCAGAACTCTGAAAATTGAATAAACATATTAGGCACACAATCATTTCATTTATCTCATTATCAATTTCTTTTCATTTCATTTCTCATAATTAATTAGGCAACCATGCCTCCATTATATATTTCATTTGCATTATCATAGCCAACCACAATGGCTTCATGTCACATCATATCTCAATTCACATTAAGGCAATTCATCATTAAAGTATTCATAATCAATTGCATTGAACATACATTTTGAATGATTATCATAGCTTTCACATTTCATATTCAATCATATCATTATATATTTAAAATCTTCAACATACACTCCACCAAGTTCACATTATGCAAAACATAACATTATTCATATGCATCAACAATGCAAACTTAGCACATTTATAACCAAATGTGTTAAGTCTCAAGATCATATAATGTATGCAATAATGTATGGTTTGTACTTACCTTAAAACCAACTCACACCAATCTATACACTTACTCTTCCAAGAATCCTCAACACTTAGGCTAGGGCAATTCAACCTCTTCACAACCTAATCCAAAAGGAGTATTAGCAAAATGACCATATGAATAGTACATTCTGGTTTTAGACTCCACTCTATCCTTATTTTGAAAAATTGTATAAAATAATCTACTTGACTAAAAATTCTAAAATTTTTACAGAACTAAATTTTACATCTTAAAATCATTCCTTTAAAATTTCAGATCAAACTGAACACAAAATCTTGGTCAAATAGTTCACCAAACCAGACTGCCCCAATTGCCCTGCATCCTGGCAGCAGTTCTGAACTTTGTGAATTCCATAAACTAAATTCAATCAACGTGGTTCCAAATTATTTTTCTCAAATACTAGACTCACTAAGAAACAACATATCCAAAATTCAATTGAATATGATTTTTCTAAATTTTATTAAAAATCCCGAAATATAGCTGTCTCAGTTAAGGTACCTGCTGGAACAGGTCTAGTAAAAATAATCTTTCCAAAATCATAACCATTCCAAAATCGAATCAACATATTTTTCAGTCATTCTAGACTCATAGAGGCACAACATATCAAAAATTCACTTCAAGAAAATTTTTCTATATTTAATTAAAAATCATACAAGTCACAGCCTTTACTAATTGTAAAACAGAAAAATTTTCACTAAACACCACTCTATCTCTTCCATCACCAACACCAACCTAACTTCTTATCTTTAATTCCATTTCAACACTTACAAACACACCACAAGCAATCCTAACCATATTATCAACAACACTTCATCAAACTCCAAAAATAACTTCAAAAACAACAAGAGCAATCAAGAGAGAACTTAACCAAAATAATGAAATTTTCTTGAAATTCCAACTTGTTTATTTGAAATCTCCTTCAATTTGATCTTTAAACACCAACTCACTCTTGCTCTCTCTCTTGTCTAGGATGGCCGGCCAACAATGGAGAAGGAAAGAAGAAGAAATGAAGAAAAGTCAAATATCTCATCTCTTTAAACCTCCACCAAGTATTCCAAAATAGGAAATTACTTAAATACCCTCACCTATTTTGTAATATCCCCATGTGTGCCCTAGAAGTTTTAATTCAATTGTTGTTTGATTTGAATTAAATGTACATATGTTTTAGCAAAGGAAATGATTGTGTTAATGGAATGTATATGTTGTATATATGTTAATATATATAACATATATGTTGGTCAAGTGTAAAGTCAAGGGAAGAAGATATTTTTTATTTGGGATGAGTGAAATTACTTAAGAGGACAAGAGTTTTAAAGGTAGTGTGAACAAATAGAAAAGGGCATTTAAGTAATTGTGTTGTTGAAATTGCTTGGTGGATATTTAAAGAAGAAAAGAAGGTTGAATTGTCTTCATTTCTTTTCTTTTCTTGGTATAGCCGGCCATTTCAAAGGAAGAGAGCAAAAGTGAGATTTGCTTATTCAAGTTTCAAATTGAAGGAGGAATCAAAGGATTTGGTTGGAGATTTGTGAAATTTCTTCATTTAAGGTAAGTACTTTCTCATTGTCCTTTGTTATTGTTGAAGTTGTGCTTGAGATAAGTTGTGATTTGTTGATATTATGAATTGGTGTGTTTGAGATGTGTTTATAAGTGTTGAAATGGATTGTAAGTTAAAAAGGTTGAATTGGTGTTGGTTTTGTTTGAAGATGGTAAGTTAAGTGGATGTTGATATTGAAAGAAGAAGATTGATGTTGGTTTAGGGTTTGATGTGGTAATTGATTGATTGTATGGTTGTTATAGTGTTATTGTGAATATTGTGATGAATATGTGTTAATAACATGGATTACATCCATTTGAATGAGATTGTATTGTGCATAAGGTGCTTAATTTCAATAAAAAGAGTGTTGGCTATGGTTAGGGTTTTTGTTTATAAGAGACACGGCCAAACCAAGGAAGAGACACGGCCAACCTAAAATATTTTTGAGAGACACGGCCAAGTCCATGGAAATTTGGCCATGTTTGGTGATTTTTGGAGAGGACACGGCCGTGTCCCTTGCCCATGTCTGCTTCTGTTGCTTTTGGTTGAGAGACACGGCCACAAGCTTGGCTGTGTCCCTTGAGGGTGTCCCTTACTGTGATTTGTTTCTTGTTTTTCTCACTTTGTTGAATCCTTCCAAGGTCTTTTTGTATTTACACTTTGAACATACTTAAAACAAAGATGACCTAAACAAATGTGTATTGAGGATTCTAAATTTAAGAATAAGGTAAATTATATATGTGTATATATATCAATGATGATCATTTTAATGGATGTTTAATGTGTTTGATTATGTACATTTCAATAATAATGTATTTTTGAAATGTTGTATCAATGATGCTATATGAATGATATGATTTGAGATATACCATGATATGAGGTCATTGTAATTGGCTATGATAACTCAAATGTGATATGAAGCCATTATGATTGGCTATGATGACTCTATTGGAAGAACATAAGGCATGATTGCCTAATTGATGATGAGATGTGAGAATGAAATAATAAATGAATTGTGTGTCTAATGTGTTATTCATTTTCAGAGTTGTGTTATTGGTGGCATGCCTATTGGCAACATTCTCTTGAAGTTAGGTTGGATTTGATCCTTGAAGCCTAATTGAGATGTTACAACCCTTGAAGCTAGGTTGGGTTGGTTCTTGAAGCCAAGTTGGGTTGATACTTAGCATGCTTTGTTCCCCTTGAAGCTTGGTTGAATCTAAATCCTTGAAGCCTAGTTGGGTATATGATAATGATAAATGTGATAACAAAACCAAAGCATTAACTCTGAAAATGGAATGGCATATTAGAGTGTTTTGGGCCCATGCTTGTCTTTGTATATAATTTGATTCTTGAATGATAAAATCAATGGAACTATGAAGATGTAATATACATATTGTTATGACATTGAACATAGTATGATGTGGTAATGTGATATGTTTCTATGTGTATGGTTTATGAAATATAAAGGTGTGATGTTAACTTTATGATTTAGATGTATAACATTACTTTGCCTTAAAGTATAATGTTGGTATATTTTGTACTACTAAGCCGATGGCTTAACACGATAGTGTTTGATCGCGCAGGTAACAGAGTTGAACCTGAGAGCTCCTCGAGACCGAGTGAGAGTAGATAGTGAAGAGTTATTCTTGGGACTTAAAGATCGGAGAAGAGCTGCCAATCATGTATATATTCTATGTTTTGTAAACTTTGATTTATATCATATTTGTAATAACTTCCGCTGTGAATTAATAAATGTTTATATATATATGG
The DNA here is from genome assembly GCA_947685225.1 of Garcia nutans. Lineage (NCBI taxonomy): Eukaryota > Viridiplantae > Streptophyta > Magnoliopsida > Malpighiales > Euphorbiaceae > Garcia > Garcia nutans. Next base: position 28,153,183 of record CANTUV010000045.1, read on the forward strand.
TGTCTTTTGGATTTCTTTTAAATGTTTGAGATTGGTTTCACTTATTTATAAAGATAATTGTTATGTCTTTTTAAACTGTGGCATTTTCTATATTCAGTATACGTATTTTACGATCGTTTAAGCATGCTTGGTACGTATACGGGATATAGGGGTGTTACATATTTATTTTACTTCTCTTTCACTTATTACCCTATTTAGTAATTTCACAAAGAACAAAATAATTATCTTCATCCCTTGACCATCACATTTGACTTGTATATATGTTGTATATACTTCCATATACACAACATATACACTTTCTTTTAAATTTCTTTTCTCTCCCAAATTAACATATACATTTTAATTCAAATAAAACAACAATTATACTAAAACTTCTAGGGCACATTTTGGGATATTACAACCACAATTGATTTTTAGTATTTCATAATTGACCTAAATATTTTTATAAGCTCTTTGTAAAAAATGGTTGGGTGAAAATAGTTTTGTTTCTAAGCCCATTGTAAAAGATTTTAGAAAAATGGATTTTGGGCTTAGTATTTGGGCCATGGACCAAAGAATTTTTTATTTAATTTTAGAAAAGTCTTATGTCCAAAGACCATCTTGAAAAAATTTGAAAATAATTTTGGTCTTTTGGATTTTAAAGAAAATTTTATTTTGAGATTACAATATACTTTGGTCATATTAGAAAAATAACAAACCAAATAAGCCATGATTTAAGCCAAGATAAATTAACCATAGTTAAACAACATGAATTTAGGGTAAAACCTAAGGAAAGTAACTAGGCCAATTACATGAGCTTTAGTCTTTGGGTTAAAAGGCTTAGGTTCCCATAGCAAGTATATAACAAATGGTACGAGGCTATGAGTGGTTATGCCATGCTCGATCTCCATACATTGAGTGAAAGTATGGTATCCCTTACATAACATAACATGGGTAACACGGGCGTCCTAACTCACGCACACAATGCAATCTAAGGTGATGCAATGGATAATATCATTATAAGAAAGAATAGTATAATATAAAGACCAACGGAATTAACTTCTCTTATCCCCAGTGGAGTGTAATATCCTCATTTATGCCCTAGAAGTTTTGCATATTGTTGTTGTTGTTATTGTTATATATTGGATTGAATATATGTGTTAAATTGTAAGAGAAAAGAAATTGAGAAGAGAAAGTATATGTATATGTATTTTGGGAAGAAATAGGGTTTAGAGACAAATTTATATGTTGTGTATATGTTAATATATATGACATATAAAGTGGTCAAAAGGCTTGGTCAATGCAAGAGAAGATATTTATTTGAGATTGGTAAATTACTTAATTGGGCACATATAAGACAAAAAGATAATTATGTGAATAAGGGCACTTTGGTAATTGCTTGGATAAAATCATATGGTGGATATTTAAAGAAGGTTTGACTTGTGTTTTCTTCATCATTTCTTCTTCTTCTTCTTGTTGATGGCCGGCCCTCCATAGCCAAAGAGAAAGAAAGAGACAAGTGATGGTTTTGATGATTTCAAGCTTAAATTGAAGAAAGATTAAGTGTTCAAGTGTTGATTTAAGAAGTTTTTAACTAAGGTAAGATCTTTTCTCTAATTTCTTCAATTCTTTTGAAGTGGTATGATTAAGTTGCTTATGGTATGATTGTAAGTATTGATTTTGCTTGATAGATGAGAAGTTGGGTTGGTGTGGGTGATGGAAGAGTAAGATTGGTGTTTAGTGAAATTGTTTCTGTTTTAGGATTAGTAAAGGCTGTGACTTGTATGATTTTTAATTAATTTTAGAAAAATGTTCTTGAAGTGAATTTTTGATATGTTGTGCCTCTATGAGTCTAGAATGACTGAAAAATATGTTGATTCGATTTTGGAATGGTTATGAGTTTAGAAAGATTATTTTTATTAGACCTGTTCCAGCAGGTACCTTAACTGAGACAGCTCTATTTCGGAATTTTTAATAAAATGTAGAAAAATAATATTCAATTGAATTTTGGATATGTTGTTGCTTAGTGAGTCTAGTATTTGATAAAAATAATTTGGAACCACGTTGATTGAATTTGATTTATGGAATTCACAAAGTTCAGAACTGCTGCCAGGATGCAGGGCAATTGGGGCAGTCTGGTTAGGTGAACTATTTGACCAAGATTTTGTGTTCAGTTTGATCTGAAATTTTAAAGGGATGATTTTAAGATACAAAACTAAATTCTGTAAAAATTTTAGAATTTTTAGTCAAGTAGATTATTTTATACAATTTTTCAAAATAAGGATAAAATGGAGTCTAAAACCAGAATGTATTATTTATATGAATCATATCAATTGTTCTTTGCCCTAATTGCATTGTTGAGATTGAGCAATGTTATGTTATGCATTGTGAATGGTTATGTGTTTCATGAATGATATACATTGAAATTGAAATGATAATTCAAATAAGACATGATATGAGACAATGCCATTGTGATTGGCTATGATGATGATATTGAAAGAAAGAAGGCATGTTTGCCTAAATGTGATGAGAATTTGAGAATGGAAATGGTAAGTATATAATAAATGAATTGTTTGTTTAATATGTTATTCAGTTTCAGAGTTCTGGATTTGGGTGGCATGCCTAAGAAATGATGAAAGGTAACAGTCTTGCCGGGTTGAGGATCTCCTCAAATGTGTTGAGTTGATGGTCTAAGAGACTGGGTCTGTTACACTATGAGAATTGTGAATATGAAATATATGATTTGTAACAGTCTTGCCGGGTTGAGGATCTCCTCAAATGTGTTGAGTTGATGGTCCAAGAGACTGGGTCTGTTACACTATGAGAATTGTGACTATGAACCAAAGCAGTAACTCTGAACTCTGAATATCGTATTAAATACTTGTTGGGCCCATAGGTGTCAAGGTTATATGAATGTCCTAAATAATGTTATGAGTTAATGAAATAAGATGTTGGTTATTGAGTAATGTTGAATGTGGAAAGATGTTGAAATGTGGTATGCTCATATGACTATGATTTGTGAAATGCATAATTATGTGTTAACTTTATATTTATAATGTTGATCTTATCAATAGCATATGTGGCATTGTATTGCATTAAAGCATACTATTAGCATGTTTTATCTTACTAAGCCGTTGGCTTAGCGCGATAGTGTTTAATCGCGCAGGTAGTAGAGTGGATAGAGTTGAACCCGAGAGTTCATCAAGACCTAGTGAGAGTAGACCTTGAAGAATCCATTTTGGGAGCTTAAAGATCAGAGCAGACTTGCCAATCATGTATAAATTTTATGTGTTGTAAAACTTGAGTTTTGATGTATATGAATTTGTAAATATGTAAATATTTTATAACTTCCGCTGTGTAATATTTAAATATGGGGGTTGTCACAAAACCTTTATTTTATGTTGTACTAGAAGTGTAAATCCTTTTTGCAGGTTGTAGTTGAGGTTACAAGGGGGATTTATTGGGAGTGTACTGAGAATGATTTTGTTTGCATTGGTTTGTGTAAAATGTTTTTAAAAATAAGAAAAAAACCGGTTTTGTCGACACTTGGGACTCAATTTTTAGGCGAAACTATGGCAAAAATTTTGTAAAAATTGGAACTAAAATTTGACTAAGTAAAATTGGTAGCAACATTAGGTTAGTGTGGCGCCTCTACTCAGCTTACATATGTAGGTTGGGAAGGTGTGTTACAATTGTTTTGGTATCAGAGCCTAGGTTTGAGATTCTCAACCTAGGTAAAATGTAAGAAAAAGACTATTTTTACTTAAAAAGTGAGTTTTTGAACAAAAATACATGTTTGGGATTGGCAGTCTCTGATCTTTAATAAGAGGTATTCTGTTGTGTTTGCAGACTTAGGTTATGATGGATTCTCACTCTCGTCAGTCGATTGAGGGTAGTGCCGAGAGTATTGCTCCTGCTGAGGGAGCTAGAGTTGATAGTGTTGAGGAGGCACCTGCTTCGGTGTCGGGTAGACCAGCTGGGGAGGAGGTTCCGCCAGCCTGGTTTAGGCCTATGATGGAAGCTATGAGACAAACACCTGTGCAACCACAGCCACCGCCACCACCCCCTCAGCCTTCAGTACCAGTAAGGCACTATGATAAGCTAAGGAAATATGGAGCAGAGGATTTCTTTGGTACAGTTGATCCGGCTGTAGCAGAACAGTGGCTTGATAGAGTTCAGAGGGTATTTGTGCAGTTGCAAGCCACTTCAGAGGAGAAGTTTGACTATGCAAGATCTTTGCTACAGAAGGATGCCTACGACTGGTGGAAGACAGTGCCCCATTCTATGGATGATCCTCCAACACTGTCTTACACTGATTTTCTGAGGGAATTTGAGTTGAAGTATACTCCTAGGGAGTATAAAGATGGGAAGAAAAGAGAGTTTCTAGATTTGAAGCAAGATCATCGGACCGTAACTGAATATGAAGTTGAGTTTATTCGACTGAGTCAGTATGCTGGGGGTATCATTGCTGATGAGATTGATAGATGTCGGCGATTTGAGGAGGGATTGAGACCCTCGATCATGTGCTTAGTGGCTGGATCCAGATATCAGGATTTCTCACAGCTTGTGGCAGCAGCTCGAAGTGTAGAGCGAGCTCAAGTTATTGCAGCTGCTTCAGAGGAAGAGGTTAGGGTTAGGAGGCCCCAGTTTGAGGCAGGGTCTTCTTCTGCAAAGAGGGGTAGAGGAAGTTTTGTTCCTCGGAGTAGTAGGAGCCAGAGACCAGCGGGTAGGTCGGTGCAGTTCCAGAGGCAGAGATTTAGACCTGCAGCTTCAGTAGCGAGTGCTCCTACTCCTGGAGTTCAGAGATCCACCTTACCTGTGTGTAACCAATGTGGTGGAAGACATGGGGGCGTTTGTTGGAGGTATAGTAGATCAGGGGTATGCTTCAGGTGTGGATCACCTGATCACTTTGTGAGAGACTGTCCTGAGAGACAGGAACAGATGTCAGTTGATACAGCAGTTTCTCGACCTAGTGCGAGGGGAGGCCGAGGAGGCAGAGGTGCCAGCCGAGGAGGTAGACCAGGGTTCAGTTCTAGAGGAGGTGCTACATCCAGGGAGGGTAGACCAGAGGAGGTTGGATCTTCCCAGAGGATATATGTTATGCAGAGGCAGCCAGATGCATCGGCAGTCATAGCTGGTACTTTTTCTTTATTTGATATTTCAGTACTTGCTTTGATTGATCCGGGTTCCACACATTCATATATTAGTGCATCTGTTTTGCCTGTGTTTGATGTGCATGCTGAGTCCCTAGGATTTGATGTGTTGGTGACAAATCCGTTAGGGCATAGTGTGATGGTTAGTAAAGTGCACCGGGATTGTGCAGTGAGGGTGCAGGGTGAGGAGTTCCTTGGAGATTTGATTGAGATGCCATTTAAGGAATATGATGTGATCCTAGGCATGGATTGGCTATCTCGACATGGAGCTGTGGTAGATTGTAAGAAGAAAATTGTTTCTTTGAAAACTGTTGATGGTAGAGAGGTGATAGTATCTAATGAACAGGAACAGCTAGCCTCCTTATTTGTTTCAGCTGTTGCAGCTAGAAGATTGATTAGGAAGGGGTGTGAAGCCTATCTTGCTCATGTGGTGGATACTAGAGTGAAGGGTTCTCCTATTGATAGTATTGCCACAGTTGCAGAGTTCCCTGATGTTTTTCCAGAGGAGTTGCCAGGATTGCCTCCTGAGAGAGAGGTGGAGTTCGGTATCGAATTGTTGCCTGGTACCACTCCTATCTCGATTACTCCTTACAGAATGGCACCAGCAGAATTAAGGGAGTTGAAAGTGCAATTACAGGAGTTATTGGACAAAGGATTTATTCGCCCCAGTGTTTCTCCTTGGGGAGCTCCTGTGCTATTTGTGAAAAAGAAAGATGGTACTATGAGGTTGTGTATCGATTATAGGCAATTGAACAAGGTGACTATTAAAAATAAATATCCTTTGCCTAGAATTGATGACCTTTTTGATCAATTGAAGGGTGCAGCTGTATTTTCTAAAATTGATTTGAGATCTGGGTACCATCAGCTGAGAGTCAAAGCTGAAGATGTTCCTAAGACCGCCTTTCGGACCAGGTATGGGCATTATGAATTTTTAGTTATGCCTTTTGGTCTGACGAATGCACCTGCAGCTTTCATGGATTTGATGAATAGGGTGTTTAGGCCCTATTTGGATCAGTTTGTAGTGGTCTTCATTGATGATATACTGGTGTATTCGTGGAATGAAGAGGAACATGATATGCATCTGCGGATTGTGTTGCAGATTTTGAGAGAAAAGCAGTTATTTGCCAAATTGTCGAAATGTGAGTTCTGGTTGGATCAAGTAGCTTTTCTCGGACATATAGTTTCAGCAGAGGGTATTAGAGTTGATCCGAGCAAAGTTGAAGCTATATTGAATTGGAGTCCACCCAAGTCTGTGACTGAGATTAGAAGTTTTCTGGGTTTGGCAGGCTATTACAGGCGGTTTGTGAAAGGGTTTTCTTTGATAGCTACTCCACTCACCAGATTGCTTCGTAAGGGAGTGAGATTTGTGTGGACGGATCAGTGTCAGGCGAGTTTTGAGCAGTTGAGAGAATTGTTAACTCAAGCGCCTGTTCTTACTTTACCTGTTGAAGGTAAACCTTATGTGATCTACAGTGATGCTTCACATAGAGGTTTGGGGTGTGTATTGATGCAAGAAGGTAAAGTTATAGCTTATGCATCTCGACAGTTGAAACCGCATGAGCTTAACTATCCAACCCATGATTTGGAATTGGCTGCCATTGTGTTTGCATTAAAGATTTGGCGCCACTATCTGTTTGGGGAGAAATGTTTCATCTACACTGATCACAAGAGTTTGAAGTATTTGGGTGTCCAGAAAGAACTCAATCTTCGTCAGAGGAGATAGTTAGAATTGATTAAAGACTACGACTGTTTGATTGACTATCATCCAGGTAAAGCAAATGTTGTTGCTGATGCCTTGAGTCGGAAGTCTTTAGCTGGTTTAACAGTTTACTCGCTCTCGTTGCTTGTTGAGTTGAGAGCATTGCATGCCAGTTTTGTACCTTGTGTTGATGGTGCATTATTGGCACAGTTGCAATTGAAGCCGATTTTGTTGGATCAGATCAAAGAGGCTCAATTGGCTGATAAGAAAATTCAGAAGATTGTTTCAGATTGTCAGAGTGAAAAGGGTAGAGATTTTATTGTGAAGAGCGATGGGAGTCTCTGGTTTAAGAACCGATTGTGTGTACCTGATGATGCTGATTTGAAAAGGGTCATTTTGGAAGAAGCTCATCAGTCTATGTTTGCTATGCATCCGGGTAATACGAAGATGTATCATGATTTGAGACAGCATTATTGGTGGATTGGTTTGAAGAGAGACATTGCAGATTTTGTGTCGAAATGTCTCACTTGTCAGAAGGTTAAAGCAGAGCATCAAGTTCCAACCGGGTTGCTTCAACCGTTGTCAGTGCCAGAATGGAAGTGGGAAAGAGTGACAATGGATTTTGTGTCTGGGTTGCCATTGACACAAAGGAAACATGATGCCATATGGGTGATTGTGGATAGATTGACTAAGACAGCTCATTTCCTTCCGGTGCGGATGGATTACTCTTTGGAGAGATTGGCTGAGCTGTATATCCATGAGATTGTGAAACTGCATGGTGTTCCAACTTCTTTAGTGTCTGATCGAGATCCCAGGTTTACTTCCAGATTTTGGAAGAGTTTGCATAGTGCTTTGGGTTCTCGACTGCACTTCAGCACTGCTTTTCATCCACAGACGGATGGACAGTCAGAGAGGGTGATACAGATTATTGAGGACATGTTGAGAAGCTGTGTCATTGATTTCACTGGAAGTTGGGATAGATTTTTACCTCTGGTGGAGTTTGCATACAACAACAGTCACCAATCCAGCATTGGTATGGCACCGTTTGAAGCATTGTATGGCAGACGGTGTAGGACACCTCTTTGTTGGAAAGAGCTTGGAGATAATAAGTTGGTTGGACCTGATTTGATTCAAGAAACTGAGGAAAAAGTGAAGTTGATCCGAGATAGGTTAAAAGCAGCTTCAGACCGACAGAAGTCTTATGCAGATCTGAAGAGGAGAGACATTCAGTTTGATGTTGGAGATAAGGTGTTTTTGAAAGTATCTCCTTGGAAGAAGATTTTGAGTTTCGGTCGGAAAGGAAAATTGAGTCCTCGCTTCATTGGGCCGTATGAAGTGTTAGAAAGAGTTGGGCCAGTGGCGTATCGACTTGCTTTGCCACCTGAGTTGGATCGTATTCATAATGTATTCCATGTTTCTATGTTGAGGAGATATAGGTCGGATCCATCTCATGTGTTGCCATTTGAATCTATTGAAGTGAGCCCAGACTTGACATTTGAAGAGGAACCAGTTGCTATCTTGGCACGGGAAGTGAAAGAGTTGAGAAACAAGAGAGTGCCATTGGTGAAGATTTTGTGGAAAAATCATGGAAAAGAAGAAGCAACTTGGGAAAGTGAACAATCCATGCGAGAACAGTATCCGCAGTTGTTTCAGAGTTGATATCAGGTAATTTCGAGGACGAAATTTTCTTTTTAGAGGGGGAGAATTGTAATATCCTCATTTATGCCCTAGAAGTTTTGCATATTGTTGTTGTTGTTATTGTTATATATTGGATTGAATATATGTGTTAAATTGTAAGAGAAAAGAAATTGAGAAGAGAAAGTATATGTATATGTATTTTGGGAAGAAATAGGGTTTAGAGACAAATTTATATGTTGTGTATATGTTAATATATATGACATATAAAGTGGTCAAAAGGCTTGGTCAATGCAAGAGAAGATATTTATTTGAGATTGGTAAATTACTTAATTGGGCACATATAAGACAAAAAGATAATTATGTGAATAAGGGCACTTTGGTAATTGCTTGGATAAAATCATATGGTGGATATTTAAAGAAGGTTTGACTTGTGTTTTCTTCATCATTTCTTCTTCTTCTTCTTGTTGATGGCCGGCCCTCCATAGCCAAAGAGAAAGAAAGAGACAAGTGATGGTTTTGATGATTTCAAGCTTAAATTGAAGAAAGATTAAGTGTTCAAGTGTTGATTTAAGAAGTTTTTAACTAAGGTAAGATCTTTTCTCTAATTTCTTCAATTATTTTGAAGTGGTATGATTAAGTTGCTTATGGTATGATTGTAAGTATTGATTTTGCTTGATAGATGAGAAGTTGGGTTGGTGTGGGTGATGGAAGAGTAAGATTGGTGTTTAGTGAAATTGTTTCTGTTTTAGGATTAGTAAAGGCTGTGACTTGTATGATTTTTAATTAATTTTAGAAAAATGTTCTTGAAGTGAATTTTTGATATGTTGTGCCTCTATGAGTCTAGAATGACTGAAAAATATGTTGATTCGATTTTGGAATGGTTATGAGTTTAGAAAGATTATTTTTATTAGACCTGTTCCAGCAGGTACCTTAACTGAGACAGCTCTATTTCGGAATTTCTAATAAAATGTAGAAAAATCATATTCAATTGAATTTTGGATATGTTGTTGCTTAGTGAGTCTAGTATTTGAGAAAAATAATTTGGAACCACGTTGATTGAATTTGATTTATGGAATTCACAAAGTTCAGAACTGCTGCCAGGATGCAGGGAAATTGGGGCAGTCTGGTTAGGTGAACTATTTGACCAAGATTTTGTGTTCAGTCTGATCTGAAATTTTAAAGGGATGATTTTAAGATACAAAACTAAATTCTGTAAAAATTTTAGAATTTTTAGTCAAGTAGATTATTTTATACAATTTTTCAAAATAAGGATAAAATGGAGTCTAAAACCAGAATGTATTATTTATATGAATCATATCAATTGTTCTTTGCCCTAATTGCATTGTTGAGATTGAGCAATGTTATGTTATGCATTGTGAATGGTTATGTGTTTCATGAATGATATACATTGAAATTGAAATGATAATTCAAATAAGACATGATATGAGACAATGCCATTGTGATTGGCTATGATGATGATATTGAAAGAAAGAAGGCATGTTTGCCTAAATGTGATGAGAATTTGAGAATGGAAATGGTAAGTATATAATAAATGAATTGTTTGTTTAATATGTTATTCAGTTTCAGAGTTCTGGATTTGGGTGGCATGCCTAAGAAATGATGAAAGGTAACAGTCTTGCCGGGTTGAGGATCTCCTCAAATGTGTTGAGTTGATGGTCCAAGAGACTGGGTCTGTTACACTATGAGAATTGTGAATATGAAATATATGATTTGTAACAGTCTTGCCGGGTTGAGGATCTCCTCAAATGTGTTGAGTTGATGGTCCAAGAGACTGGGTCTGTTACACTATGAGAATTGTGACTATGAACCAAAGCAGTAACTCTGAACTCTGAATATCGTATTAAATACTTGTTGGGCCCATAGGTGTCAAGGTTATATGAATGTCCTAAATAATGTTATGAGCTAATGAAATAAGATGTTGGTTATTGAGTAATGTTGAATGTGGAAAGATGTTGAAATGTGGTATGCTCATATGACTATGATTTGTGAAATGCATAATTATGTGTTAACTTTATATTTATAATGTTGATCTTATCAATAGCATATGTGGCATTGTATTGCATTAAAGCATACTATTAGCATGTTTTATCTTACTAAGCCGTTGGCTTAGCGCGATAGTGTTTAATCGCGCAGGTAGTAGAGTGGATAGAGTTGAACCCGAGAGTTCATCAAGACCTAGTGAGAGTAGACCTTGAAGAATCCATTTTGGGAGCTTAAAGATCAGAGCAGACTTGCCAATCATGTATAAATTTTATGTGTTGTAAAACTTGAGTTTTGATGTATATGAATTTGTAAATATGTAAATATTTTATAACTTCCGCTGTGTAATATTTAAATATGGGGGTTGTCACAAAACCTTTATTTTATGTTGTACTAGAAGTGTAAATCCTTTTTGCAGGTTGTAGTTGAGGTTACAAGGGGGATTTATTGGGAGTGTACTGAGAATGATTTTGTTTGCATTGGTTTGTGTAAAATGTTTTTAAAAATAAGAAAAAAACCGGTTTTGTCGACACTTGGGACTCAATTTTTAGGCGAAACTATGGCAAAAATTTTGTAAAAATTGGAACTAAAATTTGACTAAGTAAAATTGGTAGCAACATTAGGTTAGTGTGGCGCCTCTACTCAGCTTACATATGTAGGTTGGGAAGGTGTGTTACATGGAGTCGCCACTGTGAGCGGGGATTTTCGCCCCCACTCCCGGTGGAATGGTTCTTGCGACTTCGGCATTGTTTAGGCTCGGGGCCATAGAGAACACGGACCTAAGTCCGGAGAAAATGGAGTCGCCACCCGGACGGGCCGGGAAAAAAGAAAGGGGTGGATGACTCGATTCCTAAGGAATCCCCAACCCCTTAATGGGTTCGGAAAGTTGGGTACGTGTGGGGAAGGTGAGAAATGGCCCTGCACCCCCACAACGCCCAGTTCATTGGAACCGGCCTCCTTTACAGATCTTAATATTATAAAATTCTTAAATATAACAATATTATCCATATTACACACAATAATTAAAAGAAAGCATCATTATATTAAAATCAAAGCAATGTCCAAACAAAGCAAATAAATGGACACCCATCCAAAGATGGAAACATGTCCTTACATCACACACCTAAATAGGACACCCACCAAAAGGTAGAAACATGCCCTTTACATTAGTTCTAAAATAGAAAAGAAAATTAAATTACATGATATTTAACTAATGAGGTACCCACCAAGTGGAAACATACCTCTTACAACATTTGGAAGTCTGAATAAATTGATAAAAGTAAATAACCATTCATAATAAAAAAATCATTCATCAAAGGTATTTAAATATCAATAAAAAGTAAACATCCATCCATGATAAATAAAATAAACCAAATATTGAACTTAAATAAATTAAAGCATAAAAAATAAATCAAAGCATAATCAAATATAGAATTGAATAAGGCAAATAAAAAAGCTACTGTTTTGATTTAAGGCTCTTTTTTACATGTGTTTAAGGTTTTAGATTTTATGGAATTAGGCTACTGTGACTTTTAAAGAGAATTAAAATAGATTAGGCTTTTATGTTTTAAAAGGTTGATAAAGTTATTTGATTAACCAAATTAATGTTTGAATGGAGAAATCATGAAACTAGGGGTTGGACACTTTAAAACACTTTTGATTAATGGTTTCAAGCTCACTATGTGAATTTAAAATATTTGTGTTTTTATGGTTTTTTAAGTTTTAAAGGATTAGAGTTTAGAAGAAATTAGGGTTTAAATTTTTAAAGGGTTTGGGTTTACAATTTTGAGTTTTGGGAATTGAATTAGGATTTTAGGATTCTTGGATTAAGGTTTCGGGTGATGAGTTTGAATTGGGGTTTAAAAAGACAATTTGATGATTTCATGAGGTTTTATGAATTTAAACAAAGTGATTTAAAGTTTACATAAAATAGAAAAGATATTTTTAAAGCTTTTGGAAGGAAATAGAATCACAATTATGGTTTTGATAATTTAGAAAAACAAATTAGGGTTTTAGGGATTTGAAGAAATAATTTGATGATTTTAAACTTTTGAAAGAATAAAGCAATGAAATAGGGTTTTTAAGCCATAGAAAAACTAAATTAAAGTTCTAGGGTTCTTGGTATTAGGGTTTTTGGAATTAGGGTTTTGGATAATTAGGGTTTTGGATAATTTGATTTGAGGTTTTGAGTTTTAATGAAATAACATACGGTTCTTGAAGTTAAAGTAAACAAGATAGATTTTAACAATTAATTGTTGACTACTGGATAGTTTTACGCTTTATGAAATATGCCAGTGGGATTACGAATACCAATTGATCAATGTGATAATTAAAGCAAAAGATTAAAGTTATTAAAACAAAAACCAAAGAAAACGATTAAAGTTATTAAAACGAAAAAACAATTTATTGCATGTTCAAAGATCAAGCTACTGTTTATTCAAAGTTACTGCATGCATGCATGTTCTTATTAATCAAAGAAACAAAACTACTGTAAACATAAATAATTCATGATTAAAGATCAAACCTCCACTCATTGGTTACTCCACAATTAACTTCTGGATGAACAATTAACAAAGACAACACTGCTGTCTTTGATGGATTGATTACCGATGAATGTTTGATGCTAATCTTTTCTGTTTATTGCCGTCTCTTTGCTATCTTGTTAATGTTCCTTGCCGTCCCCTCTTAATGTTACCTTGTTAATCTTTTCCCCCCGTTATAAATTCTAAAACATTAATATTTATATCCGAAACTCACTCAGAATCCTTAACCTAATATAAAACAGTCCCTAAAACAAATTCTGGTATTAGGAAACATATTGAACCCATGTCGACCTAATTGCCCTAGGTCGACATGAGACCAACCTCATGTCAACCTTGGGCTGCCCAAGTTGACATGAGGCATGCTCATGTCGATCTTGGGCTGCCAAGGTCGACATGAGGCATGCTCATGTCGACCTAGCCTCCTAAGGTCGACATGAAGCATGCTTATGTCGACCTAACTTGCCCAAGTCGACATAGGGCATACTCATGTCGATCTTGGGCTGCCAAGGTCGACATGAAGCATGTTAATGTCTCCCAGGCCGGCCTCAATTAAATTATTCTGACCCTTTTAACTTATGGACCAAAGAATTTTAATTTGGGCCAATTCCACTTGGTTTTAGGGTTTTACAATCAAATATATGCCTCTTTAATCCGAACCGACTCCTTTAAAAATTATAAATTAGGTTTAAATATTTAAAGTCGGATCAAATTTATTTTGGCATCCTTTAATTAGGACCATATCAAATTGGGGTAAAAATTAAGGGTCTCATAATATTAAAGTGCATAAGGGCTAAGAAAAGGGAAATTGAAGGGTTATGTTTTAATTGATGTTTTATAGCTCTAACACCTTAAAATGTGATTTTAATGTATGTTATGCATTCAAATTTGGTATAGGTGTTGAGTAGATAGGATTTTCATCAACATAGTAAGGGAACATTGAAGAATTGGTGGGAAGTGAGCATTTTGGCTTGCAAGTATTTGTGTTAAGAGGTTAGTACATACTTTGAGTGAAATGTGTTCTTATGCATTTGAATGGAATGTTGCATTATATGTGAAAGTGATGACTATGCTACTTTGATGTGTGAATACACATGAAAAGAGCATAGATATATGTTTACGATATGAAATGTATGATATGTGATTGAATGAGCCATTTTAAGATGGCTAAATGCATTTAATAATCTGTTTGCATACAATGTAAAATTATGCCAAATATAGGCATAATTTGGCCATATTAAAGATGTGGAAATAAAACTGATGAAAATGATAAAAATATGTGGAAATATTGAGAAAAGATGAAAAAAGTGCTATAAGAATGGAAATTGGCATATTTGCCAAAGTATGAGAAAAATGTGGAATTATTTGTGTTATGTGTAAAGCCTTATGTAATATTAATTTTCAGAATATTGTGTTTGATGTTATACAGTATACCAGTTATTTGCTTCCAGGGTAAATGTTGGACGTCATTATTATTGCCTTCGGGCCAGATGTTGGGCATCACATTTATTTGCCTTCGGGCCAGATACAGTACAATATCCTAATTTTTGAAAATCCTTAATTTTTGAAAATTTAATAAAATAACTTATACGTTAATTGGATAAATTAAATAAATAATTTTAAATGAAAAATGAAAGGATTTTAAAGGGAAAGTGAAATGTATATGCGATATATATACAAATATACATAACATATACAAAATCAACAAAGTCAAAAGTCAAAGTTTATTTAAATAATTCAAAAGTAAATTTTTGTTAATGGAAGATGATATTTTGGAGATAATCAATTAAATAATTTATATACTAGGTGGATATTGAAAGTGGAAGTATATGATTAAAATTGAAAGTGGATGGAGAGAGAACTATTTGGTCTTCTTCTTCTTCTTCTTTCCTTCCTTAGCCGATTTCCATAGCCATCAAAGAGAAGATTTTTTTCTTCTTCTAAGCTTCCTAAGGTGAAGGATTTTTAAGGTTTCAAGGGAAGATTTAGTGATTTCCACTTGAATTGGTAAGTTTTCAAGTTGTTTCCTTGAAATTTCTTAAATATGTGAAGTTTGACTTGTTGTGATAGTATGATTTAATTGTTGGAATTGGTATGTATGAAGTTTTTTTGAGTAGTTAACAATGATTCTAAGGTTGGATTAAACAAGTGGTTGAATTTAAGTTAAGTTTATTGAAGAGAGAGAATTTAGGGTTATGGGAATTGGATTTTTGGAATCATGTGATATGAATTGTGCAATTTGATTTTTAATGGTTGTTTTGATGCATAAACAAGTTTTTTTTTAAAGTTAAATGATGGATTTGGTTGAGTTTGAATAGAGTTGGAAATGGAAGTGGTGATTTAGAGTTTTGAAAAAAAGGATTGTTTAAAAGTATGGAAAAGAATGATAACTTTGGATATGTGATAATTTTGTATTGATACTCAGAAATTTGGCCTGACACGCCCAGTGACACAGCCATGTCATTGAGTGAGTTGACAATGCTATTTTTCAATGTTAGTAACACGTGCAGTGACACGCCCATGTCACTGGGCGTATCAAAGCTACTGTAATGTAATATGTTTGGCACGGTTAGTGATACGCCCATGTCACTGGGCGTGTCAAAGCTTTTGTAAGGAGGGCATATGGCATGGTCATTGACACCCTATGTCGTTGGGTGTGTCACTTATAGAATTTGCTCACAATAGCTCTTTTCCTTATTTTTCTTCTGTGGTTCTTACCCTTGTGTTGAGAGATCATTTATATGTATTGTAATGTGGAAAGTTTAAGATTTGGAAATACCTTTAAGTGTGATACTAAATGATTATTTATGATCACATTTGGTTTAGGCATTGAGAAGAATTGTTTTGCCCAATCCAAGTGTTGAAGGGTAAGTTGGAAGAGAAGGTTGAAAGTGGTGTTTGAGCTTGTTTTTTGTTGCTTTTAGAGGTAAGTACAAACTTTGAATAAATTGGTTACGTTTGCATGACATTTGGGCTTAACACATTTTGGTTGAAAAATGTTTTAAGTTACTTGATGCATTGATTATGCATGAATAATATGCTATGACATGTGTAATGTCATAGATGTACTAAATGCATTGTGAAAAGCCATTGATAGTGGCTAAATTGAGTGAAAAGTGAAATATGTGCAATATGTGAAAATGATCCAAAGTATTTGGGTAATGCAGTTTGTTATGTATATATTAAAGATATTGTGAAAGGCCATTGGTAATGGCTAGATTGCATAAAATGTGATTCATATATGAATTACGTGAAAATACCCAAAAATAATTAGGTGATGTGTTGAAAATGTAAAATGTAATACATTATGATTATATGTTGATATATGATGATATGAAATGAGATGACATTGATATAAATGAGATAAATGAGGCAATGTGCCTAGTTGATAATGAAAAATGAGGCAATGTGCCTAGTTTGATTATGAAAAATGAGAAAGAAATTGATGATGAAAAATATAAAATAATTGTGTGCCTAGTATGTTCTTCAATTTCCAGAGTTCTGAGTTTGGCGGCATGCCTATAAGGTTATCCTCATTATTTGCCTTCGGGGCTAGCTTTTGAGCAATTATTTGATTTGCCTTTGGGGCTAGACTCTTGGCATCACTGTGATATGATCTCCCTTCGGGGCTATCTTTTGAGCGATTACTTGATTTGCCTTCGGGGCTAGTATATTAGATCCTTTGGGCCCATGCTTGTGTTTGTTGTTATGTGAATTGTAAAATGATTGATAAATATATTAAAAATGAAATGGTATGTTACATGGTGACATGATATACATAAGAATTGTGTATTGGCATTGCATTTAAGCTTTATTATTATCAAAGTTTGCACTGCTAGGTTTTTGACTTAGCGCAATTGTAATTCATCGTGCAGGTGACAACAAAGATCCGATAGAGCCGAAGAGTTTATCTAGACTAGGTCGGGTATATGTTTGAGATTATTTGAGTTGATTTTGCTGTTTCTTCGAGATCAATGCCGACTCCTAGCATGTATATATTTTACATTATCGTATATTTTGTTATTACTTATATTATCTTATGTTCTGGTGTATATATGTTAAAATTAAAAAGACCATTTTGGATAAATTTTGTAATGGGGGTTTGATATGTGTTTTTGATAAGATATTTTATTTGTTATTTAAGTATATACTTTAAAATATTTAGGATTTTAAAATTGGAAAAGTAAGGATTTTTATTAAACTGGGTTGTGACATTTTTATACCGCGTATGCGTATTTTACATATACTAGGTATATGTATTATATGTATATAGGGTATAAGGGTATTACATACTGGGCATTAATATTATTTGCCTTCAGTCTAGACACTGGGTGTCAAATGTTGGTCCAAATCAATATCTCTGGAACTTGAATATTATATATGGTTATTTGGGCCCTATGTGTGTGAATGTGTAATGTGATGGATTAAAATTGATAAGTGCTTGTATTGGTACATAATAATGTATGCCACTTCATAAACTTAAAAAGAAATGCATTTTGCATCATTCTTATATTCTTATTTATATCAGAGTATGAATCACTAGACATTTTGCTTAGCGTGGTTTGTTTATCGCACAGATGACATGGTTGATACAGAGAGCCCTGCGGGACCTGTGCAGGAGTAGAGTTTCCTGCTTACTTTTGGTATTTTATTTGACCACCACGGACCAAAACTAGTTGTAATCATATAATCATATTATTTAGTGAACATGTTTTTTAAATTATTTAGATCATGTATATGACAATGTATTTGATGTAAATTATAAAAACTTTTGGGTTTAAAGTTGCGATTATTTTAACATATGTGTATATTTTGGATGATTATGAATATTTGTGTATATTAAGAAATATTGAGTATTTAGAGCCATTGAGTTTGTTTAGAGAGTTGGATGTTTTGAGTTTATTTGGAAGTGTGAAATTCTTTTATAGGTTGTTTTATTTGAATTTTTGAGAATATCCGTATTATAGACAAAACTTTGGTGAATTTTTTTCAAAGATTTCTTATTAAATTACGTATTTTCAGAATATAAATTATTAATGAATATTATTTATTTATTTATTAAGGTACAATTTAAGTTATGAAAATTTTTAGTAAGATTGAACCGTGATATTTTAGTACTGTATATGTATATTTTACATATACTGAGTGTATGTATTATACATATATAGGGTATTAGGGTGTTAAGCAAAAATTGAGGCGCTTGAGCCCGGAATGGGCAGAGTTGATAAAGGAAGAGGTCACTGAGCAAATACATGTGAAGTTTCTAGAAGTAAATGAATACCCTAATTGGTTCACCAATATTGTTCCTTTGCCAAAGAAAGATGGAAGGATTAGGGTTTGTGTGGACTATAGGGATCTGAATTAGGCTTCCTCTAAGGATGACTTTCCTTTACCTCATATAGATGTTTTAATTGATAGCGTAGCCTCTAGTTTGCTGTAGTCATTTGTAGATAGATTTTCAAATATAATCAAGTGTTAATGGCCTAGGAGGATAAAGCTAAAACTGCCTTCATAACTACATGGGATATATTTTGTTATAGGGTGATGCCGTTTAGACTGAAAAATGCTAGAGCAACCTATCAGAGGATGGCCACTACTTTGTTTCATGATATGATGCATGAGGAGGTTGAGGTGTATGTTGATGATATGATGGTAAAGCCAAAAACAAGAGAGTAACACTTCCAGAACTTGGAAAGTTTCTTTGAAAGTGCAGTCAAGTATAACCTTAGGCTAAACCCAAAGAAGTGTGTGTTTTGGTTTACCTTAGGTAAGATGTTGGGACATGTCATTAGCCTGAACGACATTGAGATTGACCCTAATAAAGTTAAGGCAATGAGGGATATATCGGCCCCTAAGACAGAAAAGGAAGTTGAGGGTTTATCGAAAGTTTACAATATATAAGCAGGTTCATTGTGAGACTCACAACAATTTGTGAACCCATATTTAAATTACTTAAGAAAAACCAACCGATTGAATTGAATGATGAATGTTAGAAGGCTTTTGAGTGCATAAAAGAATACTTGTTAAATCCACCTGTACTAAAATTGCCCAAACTTGGTAGATCATTGATAACATACTTGGCAGTTGAAGAAGGATTAATAGGGGCAATGCTGGCCCAGGCAGATGAATCAAGAGTCAAGCATGCAATTTAATACTCGAGTAGGAAACTTCTACCTTATGAAATCAAGTATAGTATCATTGAAAAGACTTATATCGCTGTGGTTTGGTCCTCAAAGAAATTATGACATTACTTTCAATCTTATAGTGTGCAAGCAATTTCCAAATTGGATCCAGTTAAGTATTTGAGAGAGACGCCTTTGTTAATGGGGAAGTGTGGCCAATGGTTGATAATCCTAGAATAATTCAAAATTGAATACATAAACAGGAAAATGATTAAAGAAAGAGTGGTAGCGGAATTTCTAGCTCAGCAACCATTACTTAAAAGTGAAGAAGTAACTTTTGAATTCCTAGATGAACACCTGAGGGCTACAGAAGTGAAAGAATGGAAAATGTACTTTGATGGAGTAGTGAATAAAGAGGGAGCTAGATTAGGAGTTATATTGGAATCTCCTGAAGGAGAACTCATCCCCTTCTCTAAGAAATTAAAATTCAAAGGTAACCAACAATATAGTAGAATATGAGGCGTACATTTTTGGCTTGGAAACCTTGGTAATTATAGGTTTGATAGAGTTTAGGCTTTTGTGATTTATAACTGGTAATATTCCAGACAAATGGAGAATGGGAGTTGAAGGAAGAGAAGTTGAAACCATACCATGATTATTTGACCATAGTGAGGAGAAGTTTCAAGAATTATAGGTTCTCACACCTACCCAGAGAAGAAAACTAGATGGCCGATGTCCTAGCTACATTCACTTCGATATAAGAGGATTTTGTCAAATTATTCCTTAAACCTCTAGTTTTGACCAGCTCATCAATCCCTTGCTATAAGTATGAAATGATCATGAAGACTAGCATGGATCATGATGCATGGTATGATACCAGTAAGCAATTTTTGGAAAGTAGTTATTATCTGTCCAGGGGCAACAAAAGAAGAAAGAAGAGCTATAAGGAGTTGATCTTTATAATAAATCACTCTTTAAGGGGATTTGTATCAAAGATGGCTAGACGGGGTACATTTGAGATGTTTAAGGAAGTCTGAAGTTGAACAAACCATGTCAGAAGTACATATAGGAACCTGTGGGCCTTATATAAATGGTCTAGCTTTGGTTAAGAAGATAATTCGATAATGCTACTATTGGTTGACCATGGAAAGGGATTGTATTGATTTTGTACGAAAGTGCCAGCAATGCTAGCTGCATGGAAATTTGAACCATTTATCTCCTGAGGAATTTCATTCTATGACTTTACCCTGGCCATTCACAACCTGGGGAATATTTATTATTAGGGAGATTCATCCAACAGCTTGAAATGGTCATCGGTACATAGTAGTGGCGGTCGACTACTTTTCAAAGTGGGTCAAAGTTAGTCTTTCAATAAGCTAGGTGTGAGGAAAATGACCTAGTTTATTGAGAGAAGTATCATCTGTAGATATGGACTTCCATATAGTGTAGTATCCGATAATGGGGTGCAGTTCCTAAGAGAGGTTAAGGATTTGTTTGCCAAATATCAGATTCATCATCATCGATCCTTACCATACAAACCAACTAATGGTGTAATAGAAGTAGCTAATAAGACAATTAAGCAGATCATTTCCGAGATGACCAAGACATTCAATGATTGGTCTGAGATGCTCCCTTTTGCTTTATGGGGTATAGAACAAGTGTTCAAACTCCAACTAGAATGATGTTGTTTTCCTTAGTTTTTGGGATGTAAGCGGTTCTACCTATTAAGATCAAGATCAAGTCCCTGAGGGTAGTCTTAGAAGCTAAGCTGCCAGAGATAGAGTAGGTAGTGAGTAGGTAGCGCAACTAGCTTTGTTGGAAGAAAAGAGACTGAAGGCAATGTATCATCACCAGCTCTACCAAAGAAAGATATCTCGGGATTGTAATAAAAGAGTCCATGTTCAAAGATTTAAGGTTGGTGATCTGGTGCTAAAAAAATGCAAAGCCAATGTCCCAGATCCAAGAGGTAAATTTAGACTAAGTTGGGAAGGGCCTTTAGTCGTGAAAGAGGTAATGAAAAAAGGTGCAGTCAAATTGTCAGATATGGATGAGCACAAGTTTAGTGAACTAGTAATCATTGACTGGGTAAAGAAGTTCTATTTTTAAATATGAAAAAAGAGTATAAATAAATAAGGAAGCTCACTAAGTTGAAAACTTGATAGGGAGAAATAGGCAAAAATTAGAGCAGCCTGCTAGTTTTGAAAACCTAAAAAGTTGGGCTAGGCAACAATTAGGGCTAAAATGAGAGAAAATTGCTAATTAGAAAACCTAAAAGGGCTAGTTGGCGACAAGAGTAATTTTGTGTACGCTTACTATATGTTTATGGTTATTCCCAATTTAATGAGACAGAGTTAAAAATAAAATAATTCTATGTGCACCGTTTTGAATATCAAGCAAAAGGATAAAATAAATTGCATAATAGTAAAAAGTGATGACAAATCGAAGTAAAAAGAAAATGCCCTTCATCCTAACATTATTTTATTTAAAGACTGACAATTGTAGAGTTCATGAAACCTAGTAAGTGTAACATGTAAGCTAACTCTACCTTAGACGATCTAAGAAAGCTTCAGTCAGCACAAACATGTCAAAATCAGCCATAAAATCATAATATCAAGGTTGAGTTCCATACTGGCGACCGAGGCAATGAGGATCATTGCAAGTATCTTGGCGAAGAGCAGCAAGTGGGATGTATATCAAATATATGTAGATCCTTAATTTTGGTCCTAAATAAGTCTAATCCCAATTAAAAGAGGCCAAGCCAAGTTAAGTTAGATCTGAAAAGCTAAAACCTAGTTTAAAGCCTTGAATTAGATCGAACAAATTTTAAAAGGCCCAATTTACTCTCAGTCCAATTTTTAAAGTTCGAATAGGTTTGATCTAAAGTTAAAAATAAATTTGGTTGGGTTAAATTCGATATGAGCCATGCTCATATTGAATTGGACAACCTAATTTGATATGAGTGTTATCATGTCGAATTGGACATAGTCTAATTTGACATAAGTATATGATCATGTTGAACTGGACATGGTCCAATCCGATATGAGTATATGATCATATCAAATTGGCTGGGATTCCAATTCGACATGAGATGTGTTTAGTATCCTAAATTAAGAAGGATTCAAATAATCAAATAAGGTTAATATTGGTAAGCTTGTTTAACCCTAATATTTGCCTATAAATACACAAATTAAAGGAGCTATAGGGAAAGAAATAAAATAGATAGCAATTTGGTTTAATCCAGCATGGGATATATTTAACAGACTGAAAAGCAATAAAAAGGAGAGAGATAATAGATAGACTGTAGGTGATCCTAGGTGTTAGGAAATCAAGGAGATCACTGCAAACAAAACACGCAGCGGAAAAAATTTTGATCTTTGATTTCCCATCAGGATCCATGCTGTTCATTTAATTCGACAAAAGTGTTCAAAGAACTAACCTGTTGATGATTTGAAATCACAGTTTGGAACAGATGCCTCGATCGTGAAACACCCTCTATCGTGTATCCACACGAATGCCACCGTCTGGAGTGCTAGCTCTCTGCAATGGCGAAGGCTAAAAAACGTTTTCTCTAAAACGTATTAGGGTTTCCTTTTTCATTTATTTTCTAAAGTTACCTCTATATAAGACTTATCGTCTGGAGTGAATATAATCACTCCAGTATCCAATTCGAAATTGGATAAGGTAAGTCAAATTCAGAATCCAAATCTAATTAGGATTCTGAATATATTATCTAATAATTTATATATATATAAACGAAAATAATAATAATAATAAATATTAATACTAAAATTAATAATATTAATATTATATCCAGCCCAAAGCGCATTCTTGTGTGCGACCCGATAGGCCCATATTAATTGGCAGTCAATTTAATCTCTATTAAACCAACAAGTCATAATTGGCCTCTAGCAAGGCGTTACAACTACCCAATTAATATAAGGAATGTCCAATTTGCCTAATAATAGTACATGCATTAATCCCCTTGTCACACGATATCTAGCTTGAACATAAGTCATGGTCAACGTCATACTTATATTGTCCAAACTTATGATTACTCGATCTCCAAGTAGACTGATAAAAACAAATGAAATTGATCACACTATCAATTCATTTGAGCACGGCCATGCATTTCACAGTCGCACTTATCGAGGGGCCCAAAAGATATCTCTCTCAAAGAGAGGGACAGATTCTATCTTGATTGTTCATTATCCTCTACATAATTTCTATCATATATGATCATAACCTTTATTACTATCCAGTTACGGATAATGTTTGATCATGTTAAAATATAATAGTCCTTATATTGGAAACTATGACAATCTCAAGTCAAAGAATTAATACATAACTATCATGAGATTTACTTATGACACTAACCCATGTAGTAATCTCATGATGGGTCTATCCAATACATTGTTCTCTAACAAGTATCTATGAAATTGATTTGTATCAATATACACATAACCATCTGATGATTATCAAATCAATGTTCATACTGGTTAAGAATTATTTTTTATCTCTATAACAATAATAAACCAGTGACAAATATCAAAATTGTGTAACATGCAAACAAACAATAATGATAATAAAACCTCATTTATTAATAATGAATATATAACATAAAGATCCAAATAAATGGCCTAGGGCACATACACTAACAATCTCCCACTTGCACTAGGCCTACAAATTTCTAAGACCCATAGATCTAGTGTGTTGATCATGCTTGACCCGTGAGAGAGGCTTTGTTAATGGATCTGCTATGTTATCATTTGTGTCAACTTTGCATATCTTGATATCTCCTCTATCGATAATGTCTCGAATGAGGTGAAAACACCTGAGTATATGCTTAGACCTTTGATGAGATCTAGGCTCTTTTGCCTGTGCTATGGCACCATTGTTGTCACAATAAATGTGTAATATCCCAATGCATGCCCTAAAAGCTTTGATTATGTTGTTGTTGTATTTTGGATTGAATGTTTATGTATATGAGTTCTGGGAAAGAAAAGAGGGTTTAGAGAGAAATGTATTTGTTGTTTATATGGTGATATATATAACATATAAGTTGGTCAAATATGTGGTCAAGGGAAGAAGATATTTTTAGTTGAGATTTGTGAAATGACTTAAAAGGACAAGTGATTGTAAGGAAATCAAAACATGTGGTTAAAGGGTGTTTTGGTAATTGCTTGAATTGAAACACTTGGTGGAGATTAAAAGAAGAGTTGACTTTGTTTCTTGTGGTTCATTTTCTTCTTTCTTCTTTGTGTGGCCGGTTTTTCCATGGACAAAGGAAAGCAAAAGACAAAGTGAAGATCTTGAGGTGTTTAACTCAATTTGAAGGAAGATTGAAGTGATCTAGTGGATGATACAAGAAGTCTTATAACTTTGGTAAGTTCTCTTGTGATCTTTGTGCTTATGTGAAATGATATTTGAGTTTTATAGATTTTTAAGAGTGTGTTGGTTGATTTTGAGATGTGAGAAGTGTTTGAGTGATTTGATGATGGATTTTGAGTATGGATTGAAGAAAAGAGTAAGTGGTTGGAAGAGATGATGTTGTATATGTGGTGAGGGTTTTGAGATGATTTTGTGTTTTGTGTTTGATGTGTGTTTTGGCTTGTTTTGGGTGTGTTGCAAGTTTGAGATGAGTTTTGAGTATGTTTTGTTAAGATTGTTTGAAGAGGATGTTAATGAATGGAAGTGTGTTGTTGAGTGTTTGGTTGTTTTGGCCGGAGTCTTGATTTGTGGCCGGACACGCCCATGAGCACGTCCAGGGTTTTTAGGCGTGTCAATTGTGTTGAAGGCAGTAGGTTTGACACGACCAGTAACACATCCGTGTCATTAAGCGTGTCATAGCTACTGTAAGATTTGAGAATTTACACGCCCAGGAACACGCCCATGTTGTTGAGCGTGTAAATGCTTCTGTGTTGTGGAGTTAGGGCATGGTCATGAACACGCCCGTGTGGGTGAGCGTGTCAGGGTTAGGGTTTGCCCTAATTAATTCCTAATTGGATTATCTCGTGTATCCCTAAGCAAGTATATGCTATTACTTTTGATTTAGGTCTTGAAGATAGTGTTTGATCATTGATCTAAGAGGTAGAAGGATCTTGAAGAAGGAAGTGTTAAGAGTGGTGAGGTAAGTACAAAACCTATATGATTGTATGTATGCACAAATGTGGCATTTCTACATTGTTAATTTATATGAGCAATGTGTGTTGTTATGTTTATATCAATGATGATATATATGTAGAAATAATGTGAATGACATGATGATGCAAATGATTGTGTATATGAAAGATTGAAATGCTATGATGTGAATTGAAATGAAATGGAATATAAAGCCATTGTGATTGGCTATGATAATTCAAATAAAATGTAGAGCCATTGTGATTGGCTATGTTGATTCATTTGAGAATGAAATTGATAACAAATTATAAATGAGTTGTGTGGCTAATGTGTTATTCCATTTTTAGAGTTTGTTGTTGGTGGCATGCCTAATGATAGTAACAATCTCTTGAAGTTAGGTTGGGCTTGATCCTTGAAGCCAAGTTGGGTTGAAGTTTAACATGTTTTACTCCCCTTGAAGCTTGGTTGGGTCTAGTCCTTGAAGCCTAATTGAGATGTTACAACCCTTGAAGCTAGGTTGGGTTTGGTTCTTGAAGCCAAGTTGGGTTGAGACTTAGCATGCTTTGTTCCCCTTGAAGCTTGGTTGAACCTAATCCTTGAAGCCTAGTTGGGTATATGTGATAATGATGAATGTGATAAAACCAAAGCATTAACTCTGAAAATTGAATGGCATATTAGTGTGTTTTGGGCCCATGCTTGTCTTTGTTTATATGTGATTCATTGATGGTATAATAATTGAATAATGAAATTCATGAAAGGACTTTGAGATGTGATATGCTTATATGATTATGATTTGTGAAAGACAAATGTTTGATGTTAGCTCTTCACTTATGATGTTGATTTTAATGGAATGTGTGACATTGCATAGTATACAAGCATAATGTTAGCATGTTTTGTACTACTAAGCCCTTGGCTTAGCGCGATAGTGTTGATCGCGCAGGTGATAGAGTTGATAGAGTTGAACCCGAGAGCTCTTTGAGGCCGAGTGAGAGTAGACATTGAAGAGTTGATTTTGGGACTTAAAGATCAGAGAAGATTTGCCAATCATGTATAACTCGTTTAATATTTTGTAAAGTATTGTTTATAATGTGAATATATGTACATTTGTAAAAATAAATATTTAAATGTTTTCCTATATGTAAATAGTTTTCTAAATTCCGCTGCGTATTAAGTATGTGTATATATATATATATCTACTTTGTTTTATATTACAGGTTAATCAATTATTTTTTTATTATGTATAATGAGAAAGATTATAATATCATTGGAAATGTTTTAAATGTTAAGAAAATCCGTAGCATTCCTATATTCGATGCATGTATACTACTTTGTGGTGTATGTAGTGTGCATGTATTGGATGTGGGGGTGTTACAGTTGTTTTGGTATCAGAGCCTAGGTTTGAGATTCTCAACCTAGGTAAAGTGTAAGAAAAAGAGTGTTTTGATTTTAAAACGTGGATTTTTGAATAACATACATGTTTGGTATTGGCAGTCTCTGATCTTTAATAAGAGATATTCTGCTGTGTTTGCAGATATAGATTGTGATGGATTCTCACTCACGTCAGTCAGTTGAGG
The DNA here is from genome assembly GCA_947685225.1 of Garcia nutans. NCBI lineage: Eukaryota > Viridiplantae > Streptophyta > Magnoliopsida > Malpighiales > Euphorbiaceae > Garcia > Garcia nutans. The sequence goes on from CANTUV010000045.1 coordinate 28,180,006, forward strand.
GTAGTGCTGAGAGTATAGCTCCTGAAGAGATTAGAGAGGGAGCTAGAGTGGATAGTGCTGAAGAGTTACCTGCTTCTGTATCGGGGAGACCAACTGGTGATGAGGTTCCACCAGTTTGGCTTAGGTATGTGGTAGAGGCTTTGAGGCAAGCACCAGTGCAACCACCACCACCACCCCCACAGCCTGTGGTATCAGTGAGGCATTATGATAAACTAAGGAAGTATGGAGCAGAGGATTTCTTAGGTACTACTGATCCAGCTGTGGCTGAGCAATGGCTAGATAAGGTACAAAGAATCTTCATTCAGTTGCAAGCCACCCAATAAGAGAAATTTGATTATGCCAGATCATTGCTACAGAAGGATGCATACGACTGGTGGAAGACAGTGCCTCATTCTATGGATGATCCACCAACCTTGTCCTATGCTGACTTTCTGAGAGAGTTTGAGTTGAAGTATACTCCAAGGGAGTATAAGGACATGAAAAGGATGGAGTTTTTGAGCTTGAAGCAAGACAACCGGACCGTAACTGAATATGAGGTTGAGTTTATTAGATTGAGCCATTATGCTGGGGGCATTATAGCTGATGAAATCGATAGATGCAGGAGATTTGAGGAGAGATTGAGGCCCTCTATCATGTGTCTAGTGGCTGGATCTAGATATCATGATTTTTCCCAGCTTGTGGCAGCAGCTAGGAGTGTGGAGAGAGCCCAGGCTATTGCAGTTGTTTCTGAGGAAGAGATTAGGGTTAGAAGGCCCCAGTCTGAGGCAGGGGTCTTCATCTGTGAAAAGAGGTAAAGGAAGTTTTGTTCCTAGGGTTAGTAGGAGTCAGAGGCCAGCTGGTAGGTCAGTGCAGTTTCAGAGGCAGAGATTTAGACCTGCAGCTTCAGTGGCGAGTGCTCCGACCCCAATGACTCAGAGATCCACTCCACCCATTTGCATTCATTGTGGTAGGCCACATGGTGGTACTTGTTGGAAGATTGGTGTTGCAGGGGTATGTTTCAGATGTGGATCTCCTGATCATTTTGTGAGAGATTGTCCTGAGAGGCAAGAGCAGATGTCAGTTGATACTGCAGCTTATCGACCTAGTGTGAGGGGAGGTCGAGGAGGCAGAGGTGTCAGCAGAGGAGGAAGATCTGGGTTCAGTTCTAGAGGAGGTTCTACATCCAGGGAGAGTAGACCAGAGGAGGCTGGATCTTCCCAGAGGATTTATGTGATGCAGAAGCAACCAGATGCTTCGGCAGTCATAGCTGGTACTTTTTCTTTATTTGGTATTTCAGTACTTGCTTTGATTGATCCCAGATCCACGCATTCATATATTAGTGCATCTGTTTTGCCTGTGTTTGATGTGCATGCTGAATCCCTAGGATTTGATGTATTGGTGACAAATCCGTTAGGGCATAGTGTGATTGTTAGTAAGGTGCACCGAGACAGTGCAGTAGTGGTTCAAGGTGAGGAGTTCCTTGGAGATTTGATTGAGATGCCTTTTAAAGAATATGATGTGATACTAGGCATGGACTGGCTATCTAGACATGGAGCTGTGGTGGACTGTAAAAAGAAAGTTGTTACTTTGAGAACTGTTGATGGTAGAGATGTGATAGTATTTAATGAGCAGGAACAGCTAGCATCTTTGTTTGTTTCAGTTGTTGCAGCCAGGAGATTGATTAGAAAAGGGTGTGATGCTTATCTTGCTCATGTAGTAGATACTAGAGTAAGAGGTTCTCCTATTGATGATATACCCATAGTTGCAGAGTTTCCAGATGTGTTTCCAGAAGAGTTGCCAGGGTTGCCTCCTGAGAGAGAGGTGGAGTTTGGTATTGAATTATTGCCTGGTACCGCTCCTATCTCTATTACTCCTTATAGAATGGCACCTGCTGAATTGAGGGAATTGAAAGTGCAATTACAGGAGTTGTTGGATAAAGGATTTATTCACCCCAGTGTTTCTCCTTGGGGAGCTCCTGTTCTATTCGTGAAGAAGAAAGATGGTACTATGAGATTGTGTATCGATTATAGGCAATTGAACAAGGTGACTATTAAAAATAAATATCCTTTGCCTAGAATCGATGATCTCTTTGATCAGTTGAAGGGTGCAGCAGTATTTTCTAAAATTGATTTGAGATCAGGGTACCATCAGCTGAGAGTTAAAGCTGAAGATGTTCCTAAGACCGCCTTTCGGACCAGGTATGGGCATTATGAGTTTTTAGTTATGCCTTTTGGTTTGACGAATGCACCTGCAGCTTTTATGGACTTGATGAATAGGGTGTTTAGGCCCTATCTGGATCAGTTTGTGGTAGTGTTTATCGATGATATTCTGGTGTATTCGCGTAATGAGGAAGAGCATGACAAACACCTGCGAATTGTGCTGCAAATTTTGAGAGAGAAGCAATTGTTTGCTAAACTGTCAAAATGTGAGTTCTGGCTTGATCAAGTAGCTTTTCTGGGTCATATAGTTTCAGCAGAAGGTATTAGAGTTGATTCAAGTAAAGTTGAAGCTATTCTGAATTGGAGTCCACCAAAGTCAGTGACTGAAGTTAGAAGTTTTCTGGGTTTGGCAGGCTATTACTGACGGTTTGTGAAAGGATTTTCTTTGATAGCTACTCCACTTACCAGATTACTTAGAAAGGGAGTTAGATTTGTGTGGACAGATCAGTGTCAGGCTAGCTTTGATCAGTTAAGAGAAATGTTGACTCAAGCGCCTGTTCTTACTTTACCTGTGGAAGGCAAACCATATGTGATCTACAGTGATGCTTCACATAGTGGTTTGGGTTGTGTTCTGATGCAAGAAGGTAAAGTTATAGCTTATGCTTCTCGACAGTTGAAACCGCATGAGCTCAATTATCCGACCCATGATTTAGAGTTGGCAGCCATTGTGTTTGCATTGAAAATTTGGCGACACTATTTGTTTGGGGAGAAATGTTTCATCTACACTGATCATAAAAGCTTGAAATATTTGGGTGTCCAAAAAGAGCTCAATCTTCGGCAGAGGAGATGGTTGGAGTTGATTAAAGACTACGACTGTTTGATTGATTATCATCCAGGTAAAGCAAATGTTGTTGCTGATGCTTTGAGTCAAAAGTCTTTAGCTGGTTTAACTGTTTATTCGCTCTCGTTGCTTGTTGAGTTGAGAGCATTGCATGCCAGTTTTGTATCTTGTGATGATGGTGCATTGTTGGCACAGTTGCAATTGAAACCAATATTGTTGGATCAGATTAAAGAGGCTCAGTTGGCTGATAAGAAGATTCGAAAGATTGTTTCAGATTGCCAGAATGGAAAGAGTAGAGATTTTATTATGAGAGATGATGGGAGTTTGTGGTTCAAGAACAGATTGTGTGTACCCGATGATGTTAATTTGAGAAGGATCATTTTAGAAGAAGCACATCAATCAGTATTTGTTATGCATCCGGGCAGTACAAAGATGTATCATGATTTGAGACAGTATTATTGGTGGTCTGGTATGAAGAGAGACCTTGCAGATTTTGTGTCTAAATGTCTCACATGTCAGAAGGTGAAAGCTGAGCATCAAGTTCCAACAGGGTTACTTCAGCCTTTGTCAGTGCCTGAATGGAAATGGGATAGAGTAACGATGGATTTCGTATCTGGTCTGCCATTGACACAAAGAAGGCATGATGCTATTTGGGTGATTGTTGACAGGTTAACTAAGACAGCTCATTTCCTTCCGGTTCGGATGGATTACTCTTTGGAGAGGTTAGCTGAGCTGTATATCCATGAGATTGTAAAGTTGCATGGTGTTCCAACTTCTTTAGTGTCTGATCGAGATCCTCAGTTTACTTCAAGATTTTGGAAGAGTTTGCATAGTGCTTTGGGTTCTCGACTGCACTTCAGCACGGCTTTCCATCCGCAGACAGATGGACAGTCAGAGAGGGTGATACAGATTATTGAGGATATGTTGAGAAGCTGTGTCATTAATTTCTCTGGAAGTTGGGACAGATTTCTACCGCTTGTGGAATTTGCTTACAACAACAGTCATCAATCCAGCATTGGTATGGCACCATTTGAGGCATTGTATGGCAGACGGTGTAGGACACCTTTATGTTGGAGTGAACTTGGTGAAAGTAAGTTAATTGGGCCTGATTTGATTAAAGAAAATAAAGAGAAAGTGAAGTTGATTCGAGGCAGGTTAAAAGCAGCTTCTGACCGACAAAAGTCTTATGCAGATCTGAAAAGGAGAGACATAGAGTTTAATGTTGGAGATAAGGTATTTTTGAAAGTATCTCCTTGGAAGAAGATTTTGAGGTTCGGTCGAAAAGGGAAATTGAGTTCCCATTTCATTGGATCGTATGAAGTTTTAGAGAGAGTTGGGCCAGTTGCTTATCGGCTTGCTTTGCCACCTGAGTTGGATCGTATCCATAATGTATTCCATGTTTCTATGTTGAGGAGGTACATGTCAGATCCATCTCATGTGTTATCAGTTGAAGCTATCGAAGTAAGTCCTGATCTGACATTTGAAGAGGAACCAGTTGCTGTCTTGGCACGTGAAGTGAAGGAATTGAGAAATAAGAAAGTGCCACTTGTGAAGATTTTGTGGAAGAATCATGCAAAGGAAGAGGCAACTTGGGAAAGTGAGCAAACAATGCGAGAGCAATATCCTCAGTTGTTTCAGACTTGATATCAGGTAATTTCGAGGGCGAAATTTTTTTTTAGAGGGGGAGAATTGTAATATCCCAATGCATGCCCTAAAAGTTTTGATTATGTTGTTGTTGTATTTTGGATTGAATGTTTATGTATATGTGTTTTGGGAAAGAAAAGAGGGTTTAGAGAGAAATGTATATGTTGTTTATATGGTGATATATATAACATATAAGTTGGTCAAATATGTGGTCAAGGGAAGAAGATATTTTTAGTTGAGATTTGTGAAATGACTTAAAAGGACAAGTGATTGTAAGGAAATCAAAACATGTGATTAAAGGATGTTTTGGTAATTGCTTGAATTGAAACACTTGGTGGAGATTAAAAGAAGAGTTGACTTTGTTTCTTGTGGTTCATTTTCTTCTTTCTTCTTTGTGTGGCCGGTTTTTCCATGGACAAAGGAAAGCAAAAGACAAAGTGAAGATCTTGAGGTGTTTAACTCAATTTGAAGGAAGATTGAAGTGATCTAGTGGATGATACAAGAAGTCTTATAACTTTGGTAAGTTCTCTTGTGATCTTTGTGCTTATGTGAAATGATATTTGAGTTTTATAGATTTTTAAGAGTGTGTTGGTTGATTTTGAGATGTGAGAAGTGTTTGAGTGATTTGATGATGGATTTTGAGTATGGATTGAAGAAAAGAGTAAGTGGTTGGAAGAGATGATGTTGTATATGTGGTGAGGGTTTTGAGATGATTTTGTGTTTTGTGTTTGATGTGTGTTTTGGCTTGTTTTGGGTGTGTTGCAAGTTTGAGATGAGTTTTGAGTATGTTTTGTTAAGATTGTTTGAAGAGGATGTTAATGAATGGAAGTGTGTTGTTGAGTGTTTGGTTGTTTTGGCCGGAGTCTTGATTTATGGCCGGACACGCCCATGAGCACGTCCAGGGTTTTTAGGCGTGTCAATTGTGTTGAAGGCAGTAGGTTTGACACGACCAGTAACACGCCCGTGTCATTAAGCGTGTCATAGCTACTGTAAGATTTGAGAATTTACACGCCCAGGAACACGCCCATGTTGTTGAGCGTGTAAATGCTTCTGTGTTGTGGAGTTAGGGCACGGTCATGAACACGCCCGTGTGGGTGAGCGTGTCAGGGTTAGGGTTTGCCCTAATTAATTCCTAATTGGATTATCTCGTGTATCCCTAAGCAAGTATATGCTATTACTTTTGATTTAGGTCTTGAAGATAGTGTTTGATCATTGATCTAAGAGGTAGAAGGATCTTGAAGAAGGAAGTGTTAAGAGTGGTGAGGTAAGTACAAAACCTATATGATTGTATGTATGCACAAATGTGGCATTTCTACATTGTTAATTTATATGAGCAATGTGTGTTGTTATGTTTATATCAATGATGATATATATGTAGAAATAATGTGAATGACATGATGATGCAAATGATTGTGTATATGAAAGATTGAAATGCTATGATGTGAATTGAAATGAAATGGAATATAAAGCCATTGTGATTGGCTATGATAATTCAAATAAAATGTAGAGCCATTGTGATTGGCTATGTTGATTCATTTGAGAATGAAATTGATAACAAATTATAAATGAGTTGTGTGGCTAATGTGTTATTCCATTTTTAGAGTTTGTTGTTGGTGGCATGCCTAATGATAGTAACAATCTCTTGAAGTTAGGTTGGGCTTGATCCTTGAAGCCAAGTTGGGTTGAAGTTTAACATGTTTTACTCCCCTTGAAGCTTGGTTGGGTCTAGTCCTTGAAGCCTAATTGAGATGTTACAACCCTTGAAGATAGGTTGGGTTTGGTTCTTGAAGCCAAGTTGGGTTGAGACTTAGCATGCTTTGTTCCCCTTGAAGCTTGGTTGAACCTAATCCTTGAAGCCTAGTTGGGTATATGTGATAATGATGAATGTGATAAAACCAAAGCATTAACTCTGAAAATTGAATGGCATATTAGTGTGTTTTGGGCCCATGCTTGTCTTTGTTTATATGTGATTCATTGATGGTAAAATAATTGAATAATGAAATTCATGAAAGGACTTTGAGATGTGATATGCTTATATGATTATGATTTGTGAAAGACAAATGTTTGATGTTAGCTCTTCACTTATGATGTTGATTTTAATGGAATGTGTGACATTGCATAGTATACAAGCATAATGTTAGCATGTTTTGTACTACTAAGCCCTTGGCTTAGCGCGATAGTGTTGATCGCGCAGGTGATAGAGTTGATAGAGTTGAACCCGAGAGCTTTTTGAGGCCGAGTGAGAGTAGACATTGAAGAGTTGATTTTGGGACTTAAAGATCAGAGAAGATTTGCCAATCATGTATAACTCTTTTAATATTTTGTAAAGTATTGTTTATAATGTGAATATATGTACATTTGTAAAAATAAATATTTAAATGTTTTCCTATATGTAAATAGTTTTCTAAATTCCGCTGCGTATTAAGTATGTGTATATATATATATATCTACTTTGTTTTATATTACAGGTTAATCAATTATTTTTTTTAATTATGTATAATGAGAAAGATTATAATATCATTGGAAATGTTTTAAATGTTAAGAAAATCCGTAGCATTCCTATATTCGATACATGTATACTACTTTTGTGGTGTATGTAGTGTGCATGTATTGGATGTGGGGGTGTTACAAAATGTCCACAGGATTTGCAATGCTAGGCACCACTCCTAGCTCAGTGATGAATTTCTTCAACCAGACTGCTTCCTTAGCTGCATCTGATGCTGCTATATACTCAGCCTCTGTTGTAGAATCAGCCACAATGCTTTGTTTTGAACTCTTCCAACTAACAGCTCCACCATTCAATGTGAATACAAAACCTGACTGCGATCTAAAATCATCTATGTCAGTTTGGAAACTAGCATCTGTGTAACCATTTACAACTAGCACATCTTCCAAACCTCCATAAACCAAGAATACATCTTTAGTCCTTCGAAGGTACTTAAGAATATTCTTGACAGCTGTCCAGTGACCTTCACCAGGATCAGCTTGAAATCTACTAGTTGCGCTTAATGGATATGAGACATCTGGTCTAGTACATAACATGGCATACATAATAGATCCTATAGCAGAAGCATAAGGAATCTTATTCATTCGATCTCGCTCATCAGATGTCATAGGACATTGACTCTTGCTGAGATGAATGCCATGAGACATAGGCAAGAATCCCTTTTTGGAATCTTGCATGTTGAACCTCTTCAACACTTTATCTATGTATGTACTTTGACTCAGGCCAATTATCCTTCTAGATCTATCTCTATAGATCTTTATACCAAGGATATAGGCAGCCTCACCTAAGTCTTTCATTGAGAAAGAATTCCCTAACCAAGTCTTAACCTTTTGCAAGGTAGGGATATCATTCCCAATGAGTAATATGTCATCCACATATAAGACTAAAAACACTACTGCACTCCCACTAACCATCTTGTAAACACAAGGTTCATCTTCATTCTTGATGAAACCAAAGTTCCTAACTGTTTCATCAAAACGAAGATTCCAGCTTCGAGATGCTTGCTTCAATCCATAAATGGATCTTTGAAGCTTGCAAACCTTTGTAGAATTCTCAGGATTTACAAAACCCTCAGGTTGTGTCATATACACATCCTCAAGCAAGTTTCCATTAAGGAAAGCGGTTTTGACATCCATTTGCCATATCTCATAATCATAGTATGCTGCAATGGCAATGAGAATTCTAACAGACTTAAGCATAGCAACTGGTGAAAAGGTTTCATCATAGTCTATACCATGAGTTTGCTTGAAACCTTTTGCAACAAGCCTTGCTTTATAGGTCTGCACATTCCCATCCATGTCAGTTTTCTTCTTGAAAACCCATTTGCAACCAATAGTCTTAATACCCTCTGGAGGATCAATTAAAGACCAAACTTGGTTGTCAAACATAGATTGCATCTCAGATTTCATGGCTCCAAGCCATTTGTCTGAATCTGGACCTGACACAGCTTCTTGATAGGTAGTAGGCTCATCTTGATCTATGAGCATTACTTCACTATCATCAGTCATAAGAAATCCATATCTCTCTGGCTGACGACGTGTCCTATCAGACCTGCGAGGGATTTGTGTTACATCTTCAGACTCCACAACTATTTGTGGTTCTGAAATAGGCTCTATAGACGGCTCAATGATTTCTTGTGGTACTTGAGTTTCCTCAAGTTCTACTATACTCCCACTAGTTCTCTTAGAAAGAAATTCCTTTTCCAAAAAGATCCCATTTCGAGCAACAAACACTTTGTTCTCTGAAGGAGTATAGAAATAGTATCCTTTAGTTTCCTTAGGATACCCCACAAAATTACATTTGATAGACTTTGGAGCTAACTTATCTGAAATTGGTCTTTTCACATAAGCTTCACAACCCCAAATCTTAAGAAAAGACAAACTAGGTGTCTTACCTGTCCATATCTCATATGGTGTCTTTTCAACCGCCTTAGATGGTACACGGTTCAGAATGAATGTAGCTGTCTCCAAGGCATGACCCCAAAAAGATAAAGGAAGATCCGCTTGACTCATCATTGATCGAACCATATCTAATAGAGTTCAATTTCTCCTTTCAGAAACTCCATTCCACTGTGGAGTTCCTGGAGGAGTCAGTTGTGAAACAATTCCACAATCCCTTAGATGATCATCAAACTCTTGGCTCAAATATTCACCACCTCAATCTGATCGAAGTTGTTTAATTGTTTTACCAAGTTGATTTTGTACTTCATTTTGAAAAGTTCTAAACATTTCAAAAGACTCATGCTTATGTTTCATTAGGTAGACATAGCCATACCTACTGAAATCATCAGTAAAAGTAATGAAGTATCGAAATCCTCCTCTGGCACTAATGCTGAAAGGACCACATACATCTGTATGTATCAAGCCCAATAAATCATTAGCCCTTTCACTATGCCTAGTAAAAGGATCCTTTGTCATCTTACCAAGCAAACAAGACTCACATGTTTCAAATGATTCAAAATCAAATGAATCTAATAATCCATCTTGATGGAGCTTAGAAATGCATTTCTCATTGATATGGCTAAGGCGACAATGCCATAAATAAGTAGGGTTTAACTCATTTGGCTTAGTTCTCTTAGAAGTTATGTTATAGATATCATTACCATTAGAATCATCAAGATTAAGGATATAAAGGCCATTATAAGAATTTGCAATACCATAAAGCAAATCATTTTTATCAAAAATAGAACATTTCTTATTCTTAATAAAAAATGAATAACCTTCATCATCCAAAACAGATACTGAAATAAGATTCCTACTCATAGTAGGAACATAAAAGCAATTGTTCAAAATTAACAAAAACCCATTGGGCATAACAAGTTCATAAGTTCCTACAGCTATAGCAGCAACTCTTGCTCTATTGCCAACACGTAGGTCCACTTCGCCCTTCTTCAGCATCCTACTCCTTTTGAGTCCCTACATATTTGTACAAATATGAGATCCACATTTGGTATCTAATACCCAGGAAGAAGGAATAGATAAATTAATTTCTATAACATAAATACCTAAAGATGTAGTCGCACTACCCTTCAACTTCTTTAACTCATCCAAATAGAGTTGACAATTTCTCTTCCAATGCCCAGGCTTGTTGCAATGGAAACAAGTCCCTTCCTTAGGAATTTTAGCCTTAGGTTCAGGTTTTGGTTTAGCTTGTCCCTTGGACCCTTTAGCACCTTTTGCCTTACCCTTGCCTTTAGTATATTTGGCTTTCTTTTTCATTTGTTTAATATTGACATTCAATATTTGGGTAAGCTTTTTGATATTCCCCTCAGCAGTTTTGAGCATACCATGTAGCTCAAGAATAGATTTCTCCATGTCATTCATGTTATAGTTCATGACAAACTGTGAGAAACTGCTAGGCAATGAATGTAGGATCAAATCCGTGGAGAGTTCTAAACTCAGGGGATATCCAAGTCTAGCAAGGTGATCTAGATAGCCTTTCATCTTCAAAACATGAGCACTAACAGATTCACCTTCAGACATTTTGCAGTCAAATAATGCAACAGCAGTGTTAAACCTATCTTGCCTAGCCTGTTGTTGGAAAGCTTGTTTGAGATGCACACTCATCTCATAAGCCTCTAAGTGTTCCAGATCCTTCTGAAGTCCTGGACACATAGTAGATAACATAAGACATCCTATGTCATTTGAATCATCCACATGCTTCTTATGCTTACTCTTAGCAGCATTAGAAGCATCGGCATGAGGTGGGTCAGGGATAGCTTCATCAAGCACGTAGGACTTTTTCTCTTGTTTGAGAACAATTCTCAAGTTCCTAAACCAGTCAACAAAATTAGTCCCACATTCTTTCAGTTTTTCCTTCTCAAGGATAGATCGCAGTGATAAGGTGGAATTGTTATTAGCAGCCATCTGTTGATAAATATGCAAAGTCAAATTTTAATTAATAATGAGGTTAAAATTATTTAAACTCCTACTAAAAATATAACCCTCTAAAGAAAAATTTTAGTAGGCTAAGATCCGTATTTCACTTAATTCTAAACTCAGCTTTGGCGTGACGCTTAAAATCAAGTTATTTAGGTAGGTAACATCTTTACCAATTACATCTCATGTAACTCTTAGTAATTATGGAATATTGACATCATATGTCATAGCATGTTGAATTCCATCTAATGCCTTAGGCCCAAAACCATTTTGATAGCCTAATTAAGTCTAACCAATTTTAAAACATATGAGTAACGCTATTACTCATCCTACTTAGCTAGGAATGTTTAAAGCATATTGCTTTGGCAATACCTACTTTAATACAATCTTAGTTTTGATAGGTGTTCAAAACGTGGATGGCATTTAGACTTAAATTATTAATGAGGGTTCAACTAAATTATTATCATGTCTTGCATTACATATCATTATATTTTAGCATCCTATATGCATATATATAATTTATCACATAAGCATCATATAGCAAATGACAAAATATGTAAACGTGACATAGCATGGCCAAACTAAATATGATCTTCAAGAGACCAAATGAAGATCATAAAGGCAACCCTAGGTGAAAAACCTATCTATTACAACACTTGCAATGTTACATATCTTCAAAACTTGAGCTTATGCTTCCATCACCATGGAACCATCTTCTCCTTGGTATGAATCTCCATCATAAACATTGTAGCTTGAATCTTCATTTATTACAATAAAAGAAAATCTAACTACTAGTAAAATAAATTACAACAAAATAAATGACACGCAGGCCGTATTTACCCAAAATTAAGATATGAATAAACCAATCACATAGGTCATAAGGCCATGCTATGCACCATGCCAAGACATCAAACAAACATAACATATTCATCACCAACATGTTAAATAGAAACAAATATATTGACATTCTTAATGTCACAGTAACGAACTATAGGGCGCGAACATACGGCGGTCCTGCTAGCCGGTTAGCGGGCAGAGCTCATCTCATGAAAATGAAATTAAAACACCAATCCTTTCTCATCATATGAAAAATGAATTAGGGTTTTACAGAAACAAAACCAAAAACAATCCTTTCTCATCATATGAAAACCAATTATATATACGTGATCATCTCATGAAAATGAAATTAAAAACACCAATCCTTTCTCATCATATGAAAAACGAATTAGGGTTTTACAATTAACATGCCATACGAAATCAATATATCTCATGTAATCATATCAACATGGCATTTTCGACTTAAACGAAAACAACAAGTGGCTCTGATACCATTGTTAGGAAATCAAGGAGATCACTGCAAACAAAACACGCAGCGGAAAAAATTTTGATCTTTGATTTCCCATCAGGATCCATGCTGTTCGTTTAATTCGACAAAAGTGTTCAAAGAACTAACCTGTTGATGATTCAAAATCACAGTTTGGAAGAGATGCCTCGATCGTGAAACACCCTCTGTTGCGTATCCACACGAATGCCACCATCTGGAGTGCTAGCTCTCTGCAACGGCGAAGGCTGAAAAACGTTTTCTCTAAAACGTATTAGGGTTTCCTTTTTCATTTATTTTCTAAAGTTACCTCTATATAAGACTTATCGTATGGAGTGAATATAATCACTCCAGTATCCAATTCGAAATTGGATAAGGTAAGTCAAATTCAGAATCCAAATCTAATTAGGATTCTGAATATATTATCTAATAATATATATAATTGGATAAGGTAAGTCAAATTCAGAATCCAAATCTAATTAGGATTCTGAATATATTATATAATAATATATATATAAACGAAAATAATAATAATAATAAATATTAATATCTAATATTAATATTATTAATATTATATCCAGCCCAAAGCGCATTCTTGTGTGTGACCTGATAGGCCCATATTAATTGGCAGTCAATTTAATCTCTATTAAACCAACAAGTCATAATTGGCCTCTAGCAAGGCGTTACAACTACCCAATTAATATAAGGAATGTCCAATTTGCCTAATAATAGTACATGCATTAATCCCTTTGTCACACGATATCTAGCTTGAACATAAGTCATGGTCAACGTCATACTTATATTGTCCAAACTTATGATTACTCGATCTCCAAGTAGACTGATAAAAACAAATGAAATTGATCACACTATCAATTCATTTGAGCACGGCCATGCATTTCACAGTCTCACTTATCGAGGGGCCCAAAAGATATCTCTCTCAAAGAGAGGGACAAATTCTATCTTGATTGTTCATTATCCTCTACATAATTTCTATCATATATGATCATAACCTTTATTACTATCCAGTTACGGATAATGTTTGATCATGTCAAAATATAATAGTCCTTATATTGGAAACTATGACAATCTCAAGTCAAAGAATTAATACATAACTATCATGAGATTTACTTATGACACTAACCCATGTAGTAATCTCATGATGGGTCTATCCAATACATTGTTCTCTAACAAGTATCTATGAAATTGATTTGTATCACTATACACATAACCATCTGATGATTATCAAATCAATGTTCATACTGGTTAAGAATTATTTTTTTTTATCTCTATAACAATAATAAACCAGGGACAAATATCAAAATTGTGTAACATGCAAACAAACAATAATGATAATAAAACCTCATTTATTAATAATGAATATATAACGTAAAGATCCAAATAAATGGCCTAGGGCACATACACTAACACTAGGATCATTGAAACTCTAACCAAAACATCGGGTGATCCAGGCCATTTAACAAGCCAAGCAGTAGGTGTGGTTCCACACATTAAAATTGGTGGAGTCGACAACGCATGTATAGTCATTCTTTTAACTAATTCAATTAGGTGTTATTTTAACTAATTCAATTCTTTTAACTAGTTCATATATTGAACCCTAATTGGCATGTTTTAATCATAAGTTGCATAATTCAACAATCAAACTCTAAATTCAACAACCAAACCCTAATTCCATAACAAGAATCTATTTTGTAAATCGTGTAAACCATGCCCTATATTTCGTTAATGGGCCAATATTAAGGCATGTTTATATATTGCAATTCTTGTGATTAATATTAATTTCATTTTATTTAAGCCCTATTATTATTATTTAATGACTATGTGTATGATTATTATTTATGTTTATTTATTTGGATTTTAAGGATTAAAAGGCATGTTTTCATTTGTGGGTGTCTTATTTGTTTTATTTAGCTTGTGTAATTTAATTTATTTAAGGACTTTGGGAAATCAATTGGTGGGTGTCCTATTTTATCTATTTGTATGGACATTGGGATATTATATGGGCATGTTTCCATCTTTGTATGGGTGCCCATTTTGATTAATTTATTTTAATTAACAATATGATATTTTATTCCTTTAATTGTATGTAATATGGATAGTATTATAATAATTAAGAATTCAATAATATTTAAACCTAAAAAGGAGGTCGGTTCCAATGAATTGTGCGTTATGGGGGTGCTGGGTCATTCTCACCGTTTCCATGCATACCCAGCTTTCCGAACCCAGTAGGGGGTTGAAGATTCCTTATGAATCAAGTTATTGATGGCGAATCTGTGTAATTGCAATGTTACTGCAAGTACACGGGTCATGCAAGTAATAAAGTAGTGAGTAAGATATCGTTCCAATGGGGACAAGGTCAATTACTAGTGCAAATTTCAACTGTTGTTTAGCAACCCAATAGTTTTTGTGATGATTAAAATGAAAGACAAATTGCTTAATAAATTATATTAAAGAAAAATTGAGTATTGTGCAAAAAGATATGATGATAGAAACACTATCCAGATATTGAATCCCCTAACATTAAAAATATTTATGAATATCAATTTAATTAAATCAAATAATAGAGCTGAATTGACATTCCTTTAAATTAGACTAAAACCTTTATCGAGTGAGTTAATCCCTAATTACAGAGTAGAATGCTAGGAATATCTTCTCAAGCATAATTAAATAGATCTTGCAATAGGAACAAAGAATTATAAACCAAAGGATCTTGTAAGTCTATCTCTAGCACTCCAATCAATCCTTAATACTCATGAGAATTGTATTCATATCAAGCTTTCTCAAGTCAATAATATGAAAACTGCAACCAATCAATAAGCATGTTATTATCAATTGGAAATAGACAATTAAGAATCATAAGAATAAGACAGCTCAATTAAATGATTTAATTAAATAAAAACTATTCAATCCATACAATAAAGTTAGGGTTCATCAATATCCAGACAGAAATAATTTTGCTCATGTTCATAAACAGAAAACTAGAACAAAAGAAATAGGTAAATGAATTCAAACAATCCATGATGAATGATTTGTGTTTCTTCACTTCAATCATTGATTCTTGACTTAGACCTTGTATAAATTAGATCTTCACCTTCAATCTTAGTTTCCAAAACTCTTTTTCTTCTAAGGAAGTCAGCTCTAAGTGATAAAAACTGGATACCTAATTCGCACTTCAGCTTAGATTTTATAGCCCAGAAATTTTGCCTGACGTGCCCAGTGACTCGGCCATGTCACTGGGCATGTCAACGATGTTGTTTTCAACGTTAATGACATGGGAAGTGACACACCCATGTCCTTGGGCATGTCACAACTATTATAATTTAGGATTAATGACACGTTTAGTGACACACCCATGTCCTTAGGCGTGTCGAAGCTTCTGTAATGTAGGTGAACAATACGGTCATTAACACGCCCATGTCCTTGGGCGTGTCTCTTGAAGAATTTGCCAAAAATAGTTCTTTCCCTTGTCTTTCATCCATGATTCTAGCCTAAATGACCATAAGGCCTCAAAATTGAAAAGATTCATGAAATCAACCCTAACAAGCACTTAAACAAACAAATTAAACTCAATTTGACAATAAATATACTAAGAAATAGGGGCAAAAATATCATCAATGATAAACTTATCAGTCATCCACCCCTTTCTATCTTCCCAACCCATCCAGGTGGCAACTCCATTTCTCTGGGCTTAGGCTTGTGTTTTATAAGGCCTCAAGCCTAACAGTGCCGAAGTCGCAAAAGCCATTCCACTAGGAGTGGGGGTAAAAATCTCTGCTTACAATATGTTAGAGTGGTAATGTGGCTGATTTTCCACCAAGGCACTAACCAACAAATGTTGATAACAGCTCTTGAACTAATCCACTTGACCCATTCGACGTATAAAGAAGTAAGTCAAAGAAGTTTTCTTGCAGAATGGTGTCTGGGTAAGTATCTTGCATGATTTATAGCTGGGATATCAAGCAAGAAAAAGCATCCCTACAGCCAGATCTGAGAGAAATAAGGTACTTAAAAAAATAAAAGAAGAAGAGCCTGCTAGGTTAAAAATCCGCAAGGTTGGTCTAGGCAAAAGTTAGGACGATTTGTTAGTTTTAAAAACCCGCAAGGGTGGACTAGGCAAAAATTAGGACCAAAATAAAAAGTAATGAAGCTCACTAGTTTCAAAAATTTGTAAGGGCGGGCTAGGCAAAAATTAATGCAATAAATAAATAATAACCTAAATTTAAAACTCAAAAGGGCAATTTAGGTAATTACTTGAAGTAGCAAAAGACTTTCAGTCAACTTTCTCAATCAACCAATATTGAATTGATTCAATTTGACCAGGGTTTCATTTAAAATTAGTGGAACAGGTGAAAATCTGCCTTCCATTTAGTCTATAATATTTAGCACATATGGGTTGATGTCACCATTAAAAGAAAGAAGAGAAAATTTGTAACACCCAGGAGATCCATGAGACCCAACACCTCGGAGATCCATGGGACCCACCCCACGCATCGAGCATGTCACCACCAGGTACCGAGCATGTCACAGTCTACTTCCCCTCACGGTTCCACTGCATGATTTATTTTTTTGGCCCAATTAAGGGTCGCTTTCCTAGAAGAAATGGTACTCATTGAGTGAAAAAGACTCTCTTAAAGAGGTATTGGGATCAAAACGAAGGAGGCGACCCTTAATTGGGCCAAATAAACAAATTCTGTCGTGCAACCATGAGGGGAAGCAAACTGTGACATGCTTGGTGCCTGGAGGTAACATGCTCAGTGCGTGGGGTGGGTCCCATGGATCTCCGAGGTGTTAGGTCCCATGGATCTCCAGGGTGTTACATTAATTGACTAGGCAAGCATAAGTAGAACATGTGTACCTATGCCTTGGTGGGTGCTAAATGGGATGTACAAAATTTAATCAAAGGACTAAGTAGAATTTTCTCACTTCTGGTTGAACTACAGGATTCATTTATTAAGGGTCGCCTCCCTCGTTTTGATCCCAAGACCTCTTTAAGATAGTCTTTTTCACTCAATGAGTACCATTTCTTCTTGGTATATTGAGTGAAAAAGACTCTTTTAAGGAGGTCTTGGGATTAAAACGAGGGAGGCGACCCTTAATTGGGATAAATAAACAAATCCTATCATGGAATCGTGAGGGAAAGTGGATTGTGACATGCTCGGTGCCTGGGGTGACATGCTCGGTGCCTGGGGTGGGTCCCATGGATCTCCGAGGTGTTATAAAATTGACTAGGCAAGCATAAGTAGAACATGCGTCCCTATGCCTTGGTGGGTGCTAAATGGAATGTACAAAAATTAATCAAAGGACTAAGTAGAATTTTCTCACTTCTAGTTAGTTGAAGAACTTCGGGCTTTGAAATTTGAAATAGCATTTGCATTTTTTGATGAGAGTCGGAGGATAATATGGGCAATGTTATCTGAAAATCATTTGGATACCCGAGTATGGCTTCAAATTCTTCAACCACGGGACAACTCGAAGTTGTTAATTTTAAAAGTCCTAGATTCTACCTTCCAAAAGGAGGCCATAGCATGCAAAAAAGGTTTATTCAATTTGATGTTTTGGAAGCATTTTAAAGCATTAATTTGAGACCAATGACTAGCTTCAATGCTCTTAAATAATGCCTTCATCTTCTTTAAATTCTCTTCAGACATTTTGCAAATTGTCCAAAAATTGAAGCGCTATTCATTGAAAATTGAGTTGTTGTATGTAATTTAATGAAGTTGAATTATCGTGTGCGATTGAATGGGTATGCACAAGATGAGTTGAGGTTTTAAATAGAGGAAGTTTGTGAGATGAATTGATGATGGTTTGGGATTAGAAAACAGAAGTGGAAAAAGAAAGTTGAGCCTATAAAAATAAGATGAATCCATTATGAGTTTGGAAAGCAAAATCCATAACCATGATGAATTCATGTGAATGAATTCATCATGGGTTCTGTTAAAAAAAGTAACAAAAGCAAAAGTAAAAAAGGAAAGTCAAAAGTCAAAAGAAGGAAATTAAATAACACAGTTATCTTATACTTCACATGTCCAAATACAAGCTAATTACAAAATCACTCAGAAGGAGGAGGCGATCTATAATTAAATAGTGCTCTAAAAAGTCATCGCCCGAAGGAGGAGGAGAAATATTACTGTCATTAGTCTACGGTCCCCTTGATGAAGAAGTAGCACTAATATCTCTAAAGCCTTGGAACCAAAAGTCTTGGAAGTTTTGTTCTGATCGGTGGTATGGAACTTTAAAGTATGTTGCATTTTGACGGTTGGCGCTTAGTTCTGGACGGCTGGAATCTCGCTCTTCTTGTAACCTTTTGTTTTGTTCCTTAAATGTTTGCTATGAGCCAAAAAAGGAAAAGGTATGAACATGCAAAATCATGCATACATATAAAATAAATCAACATGAAACATGGTTATAGACCAGATAAGTCAAATCGAAGCCTTGAGGACCAAAGGAAGAATCAACATAAGGCAACGATATCGAAAAAGGAGCAAATGACTGAGCTAGAGTTGCATGAGATGGTCCAACCTTATGATCAAATGAACCAGTAGCCTGCAAAGTTCATAAAGATTTAGAACAAATAAAGAGGAAGCAGTTATGGATAATATATTTGCTTTCACTTGAAAGGTTCTGGCCTTAGTGTCACCACAAGAATGGGAAGAGGATCTTTCTCTCTCATCATCATCTCCATCACCCTCTTCTTCTTCTTCCTCATCTTCTCCTTCTTCTTCCTCATCTTCATCTTCTCCTTCTTTCTTCCCCCTCTCCCACTTCTTCCTCTTCTTATTCTTATTCTTCTTCCTCAGGAATTCCTCAAACACCAGCAGGAGAGACTTGAAAACATAAAAGTCAGTCTTGAATAAATTGGACATATGACTCAGTAGGTGAAAAAAAAGATAAGATTCAACATCATATCCATTTCGACCACACATCTAAAAGTTCTCCGGCATGGAAATGATGTTTAGTGCATATGTCAAAATATTCCTAGGAAGCCTCTGTTGCTCAGGGCCAAGGAACTAGTTAAACACCCTTTCGCCAAGGAACCAGCCATTGAAAACTAAACTGATAATGACTTAATGGGAGTTTTGCAAAGGCAAAGTAGCATTCATGAATGGAGTCTAGTTGGTCTGCTCACCAGCCCTCCACCAAGCAATATCCACCTACAAATTTACAAAAAGGGTAAGTTAACTTTTTTATAAATTTTTACCGGATACTAACTTTCCCTTACTTGGTCTTAGGTTAAGCGGCTCAAATGATAGTGATGAGAGTGCACATGGTGAGGGCTAGGCACTACTGTATGACTTGATAACTAGAAGTTTATCCTTAGATACCCAATCCTTTGTTGAGAAATATGAGGTACCCTCACAAGGTTGTGCTCATATGCCCAAACCTGCAAGGATAATGAAGGTCAGATTCATGCAAGCCCTTTATTTGAATCAATAAATGATGGGACTTAATACCTTGACAATGACCATAAAGCCATTAAAGGATATTTTGCTCCTATAAATCTTGTCAAAACCATGATAGAGATAAGAAAGGCCAGTCTCACCCTAGCTACAAAGCCGTACAAGGTCTAGATCGATAAGGGCCCGCAATATTGATAAATAGATAGCAGACTCGGTACTGTACATAATGGAGGACCCTGGTAAATATAATAAGAACACTCGAGTGTACTATTCGACTCTCACTATGCACTGGCTGAGTGTAATTCATCCAATACTCTAGAATTGGTTTATATTTTATCTTGAATGGCTCCTTAAATGAAGGTCTCATGACTATCAGTTGGAGAATTTCATTGCGTGCTATAATGTTATCAATATAAGGGACTAGCATCCCATGATATTGGATGAACCTTTATGAGCAGGAATTTTTTGTCCCTACTCCCGATGGAATGGTTCTTGCCACTTTGGCACTGTTAGGCTCAATGCCTTAAAGAACACGGGCCTAAACTTGGAGAAATGGAGTCACCACCTAGACAGGCCGAGAAAGAAAGAAAAGAGTGGATGACTTAATTTCTAAGGAATCCCCAACCCCTTATCGGGTTCAGAAAGTTAGGTACACATGGGGATTGTTAGAATGACCTAGCACCCCTATAGCATCTGGTTCATTGGAATCGGCCTCCTTTTCAGGTCTAAACATTATTAAATTTTTGACTTATTGTAAAATTATCCATACTGCATGCAATTAAAGGAAGAAAACATCATATTAATTAAAATAAATCAATTAAAAATCTGCACCTATATGAAGATGGAAAACATGCCCTTATAATGTTCAACATCCATATACATAAAATCAACATGGGACACCCACCAAAGGGAGAAAACATGTCCCTTACAATGATCCCAAACCCTTACAATTAAAATAAGCAATAAAGATAAATAAGACACCCACAAAGTAGAAATATGCCTTTTACAAGCACTTGAAATCCCAAATGACAAATTTACAAATATAATTCAACCATCATAAAATAAATCAATCATTGACAAGTAAATCTAAACATATCATCCATCATCAAGTATATAATAAGACAAGATCAAAATAATAAGATTAAAGTTTTATCATTTAATTAGGATGGGGTCATGAAACTAGGGTTTTATTACAAAATTAAGGTTTCAAATATAAATTAGGGTTTTATGATTAAAGTATGAAAATTAGGGTTTCTAAATATAAATTAGGGCTTTTGGAAATAAATTAGGATTTTTGAAAAATAAATTAGGGTTTGAGATAAAAGTGTGCTAGATTAGGATTTTCACATGCAAACCAAGATTAAAATACATAAACTAGATGTGAGCGGAGATTTTTGCCTCCACTCCCGGTGGAATGGTTCTTGCAACTTCAGCACTGTTTAGGCTCGGGGCCTTAGAGAACACAGACCTAAGCCCGGAGAAAATGGAGTCGCCACCCGGATGGACCAGGAAAAAGAAAGGGGTGGATGACTCGATTCCTAAGGAATCCCCAACCCCCTAATGGGTTCGGAAAGTTGGGTACGTGTGGGGAAGGTGAGAAATGGCCCAGCACCCTCACAACGACCGGTTCATTGGAACTGGCCTCCTTTGCAGGTCTTAATATTATAAAATTCTTAAATATAACAATATTATCCATATTACATGCAACAATTAAAATAAAACCTCATTATATTAAAATCAAAGCAATGTCCAAACAAAGTAAATAAATGTTCACCCATCCGAGGATGGAAACATGTCCTTACATCGTTCATGTCTAAACTAAATAGGACACCCACCGAAAGGTGGAAACATGTCCTTTACATTGGTCCAAAATATAAAACAATTTAAATTACATGAAAATTAATTAATGAGGTACCTACAAACTGGAAACATACCTCTTACAATTTTAATACCAAAACAAATAAATAATAATCATAATAATAAAGAAAATATCCATCCATGATAAATTAAATAAATCAAGCATTGAAATTAAATAAATCAACCATCAAAACATATAATAAACTACATAATCAAATCTAAAATTAAATAAAGTAATAAATATATATATTTAGGATTTGCATCTTAGAATAGGGTTTTTGGAATTAGGGTTTTTGAAATTATGATTTAAATTGAGGTTTCATCATTTAGGGTTTAGGGTTTTTTTTTAGGTTGTTGGGATTATGAAATTTAGGGTTTAAGAAATTTTAAGGTTTCTATGAAACTAGGGTGGTTTAGGAATTAAGTAATTGGAATTAGGGTTTGGGTCTAGGTTTGGAAATTAAGCAACTGGAGTTAGGGTTTTAGGTTTTCTGGAATTAAAGGATTCTGACATTTTAGAATTTGATAAGGGCTTTGGTGTTTTGAATTTTGAAAATAGATTTTATAAATTTAGGCTCAGAATTTAGAAAAAATTTTAGGGTTTTGGAAAATAAAGAAAACAATTAGGGTTTTGGGAATTAATAAAACAATTTAAGGTTTTGGAAAATTATGAAAACAATTAAGGTTTTGGGAATTAATAAAATAATATAGGTTTTGAAAAATTATGAAAATAATTAAGGTTTTGGGAATTAATAAAACAATATAGAGTTTTTGAAATTGGAAAGCAGATTAGGGTTTTGATAATGTTTTGTGATTATATGAACTTTAAACTCAAATCATGTTATTTAAATCAAGTAATCAAGACTACGAGGTTTAAGTTAACTACTGGACCTAAACAACTTCTTAAACTTCTAATGATATTTATAGAAGGGAATGTATATACTGCATAGTCAAATAAGTTGTAACTCAAGGATGAAACTACTGTGAATTCAAATAAATTAAAGAATTAAATCAAACCTCCGTTCGTTGGTTCCTCCATAATTGACTTCTGGATGAATAATGAATAAAGACAGTGTTGCTGTCTTTGATTGATTGATAGCTGATGAATGTCTGCTGCTAATCTTCTCTGTTTGTTGCCGTCGCTCTTTTATGTTCCTTCCTACTCTTGCTAATGTTCATCCTCTCTAAATTCTAAAACGTTATTATTTATAGGCCCGAGCCTCACTCAAAATCCTTAACCTAATATTAATCAGTCTTTAAAACAAATTCTAGTTGAATTAGGAAAGTTATTGAACCCTTGTCGACCTGGTTGTCCTAGGTCGACATGAGACCAACCTCATGTCGACCTTGGGCTACCCAGGTCGACATGAGGCATGCTCATGTTGACCTGGGGCCTCCAAGTTGACATGGACCAAAGCCATGTCGACCTGGGGCCTCCAGGTCGACATGAACTAAGGTTCATATCACTTGGGCCTTTGAACATAAACTAATTTCACATTTTTTAATTTTTTGGACCGAAACTTCTAAAAAAGACTTGGTTTAGGGTTTTGTAGTTGAGTTTTTGACTTTTAAAATTGGACAGACTTATTAGAAGTTGTAAATTGGATCGAATTTATTTTGGCATTCTTTAATTAGGACCGTATCAAATTGGAGTCAAAATTAAGGGTCTACAATTTTGCCCCCTGCTTGAGCGATCTGAGACTTTCAAATATTATAAATAAAATAAACTAAGTATTGAACTTAAATAAATTAAAGTATATAAAATAAATTAAAACATAATCAAATATAGAATTGAATAAAGTAAATAAAAAGTCCAAATTATAGCTACTATTTCCATTTAAGATTCTTTATCTCATGTGTTAAGGTTTTGGAAATTTCTAAAATTAAGCTACTGTGACTTTTATGGAATTAAAATAAATTAGGGTTTTATGTTTTAAAAGATTGGTAAGACTCTTTGATTAAACAAATTAAGGTTTGAATGATAAAATCATGAAACTAGGGTTTTAAATACCTTAAAATACTTTAATTTGTGATTTTTGGTTTATTGAACTTTAACCTACTGTGTAATTTTTGAGTTTTTATGTTTTTTAATGTTTTAAAAGGATTAGGGTTCATAAAAATTATGGTTTAAGGTTTTAAAAGGATTAGGGTTCATTATTTTATGTTTAAAAGTTGAATTTTGAATTTTAGGGTTTTAGAATTTAGGTCACGGGTAAAATATTTGAATTAGGGTTTTAGATATCAATTTGATAATTTTATGAAGTTTTATGAATTTAAACAAACGGATTGAAGTTTTTTATAAGTAGAAAAGATGTTTTTTTAAGGCTTTTTGAATGAAATAGAACCTACTTTAATATTTTAATAGAAACAAAATTTGATTTTGGTTTTGTTGAAAAATATGTTCAATTAGAGTTTTATGATTTTTAAGAAGAAAAGATAACAATTTTAAGTCTTTTTAGAAAAGAAGGTCACGTTTTAGTGTTTTAACTTTGGAAAACTAAATTAAAGTTCTAAGATTTTAACTTTTGAAAAACACAAAAAACCCTAGTTTAGCTACTGTGTAAAAAAATTAGAATTTAGAATTTCATACCTTCTTTTGTAAGTTGCTCCAAAAATAATTCTTCTTGGATGAACTAGCTCCAAAGACAAGCCTTTGAAATCCCCTCCCAACGTGATGCTGCTGTTCCAGAAAAGATTTAAATTCAATTTCTTCTTTTCCTTCATTGATTTGGTTTCAAACTTTCCAAACTCCCCTTGGATTTGTTCACTCTCGGCCACCCCCAATTTGGTTCTATTGGTCCTTATTTATAATGGTTTTCGGTTGTTTTTCCCTAATTATACACGGAAAGTAATATTAATAAGAAAAAAGAAATTAAAACCTAATTGGATTAGGTTTCAAAAAATTTGCGTCGAAAAATTTTGCGCTGGCAAAAACTGCGGCAACCGGGCCTGTGGCTGGGGCCAGTGGGCGTGCCAGCCCGCAAGAAATTCCTGCGGGCGGTTATTTCGCCCGCAGGAAAATCCTGCGGGAAGTTATTTCGCCCACAGGAAATTCCTGCGGGCTAAGTGCTGGGCCTAGGGCGTGCCGCCCGCAGGAAATTCCTGAGGGCAAAACGCCCACGGGCCCGCACGACTGCTTTTCGCTGCCGATTTTTTTCCGACTCCGATTTTATTTTTATTTTATTTTTTAATTTTTATTAATAAAAATTAGATACTATGGTAAAAATTACTTAATTAAAATTATTTTGGACCAATTAGACAATAAAAATCATTTTGGGCTAAATAAAACATATTAGATCGGATTGGGTCAAAAATTAAGGGTCTACAGTTTGCCCCCTGCTTGAATGATCTGAAACCTTAGTGAAAGAGAGTGAAAAGAAAAAAGACTTAATTTTTTTTGAGATGGCGACTTGTTTTGGGTACTTGGACCCAATTTGAGTTCTGGACTCACGGAAAAATTCTAGGTTCTGGACCTAAGGAAAATTTGGATTCTGGACCCGGTTCGAGTTCTGGACTCAAGGATAATTCTAGGTTCTGGACCTAAGGAAAATTTTGGTTCTGGACCCGGTTCAAGTTCTGGACTCAAGAATAATTCTAGGTTCTGGACCTAAGGAAAATTTGGGTTCTGGACCCGAGACAAAGTCTAGGTTCTGGACATAAGGAAAATCTGGGTTCTGGACCCGGTTCGAGTTCTGGACTCAAGGATAATTCTAGGTTCTAGACCTAAGGAAAATCTGGGTTCTAGACCAAGTTCTAGAATCAAGAATAATTCTAGGTTCTGAACCTAAGGAAACTTTGGGTTCTGGACCCGAGAAAAAGTCTAGGTTCTGGACCTAAGAAAAATCTGGGTTCTGGACCCGGTTCGAGTTCTGGACTCAAGTATAATTCTAGGTTCTGGACCTAAGGAAAATCTGGGTTCTGGACTCGGTTCGAGTTCTGGACTCAAGAATAATTCTAGGTTTTGAACCTAAGAAAACTTTGGGTTCTGGACCCGAGAAAAAGTTTAACTAATTTTTAGGCATATGTCTTCTTATTGTCTTCTAGATGTAAAAATATTTATATACCCGCAATAATTTAAATGATTAAAATGAATAATTGAATTTTCTGTTTATTTACTATGTAGTCACTGTATATGCACTATTTGCTATTCATAAATAGTAAATTTACTATTCGCCAACAATATCAAATAGTATTTAATATTGGAAAAAGTACTTTTACTATTTATCAATAGTAATACTATTTATAAATAGTAACATTTACTATTCATCAATAGTAATACTTTTATAAATAGTGACATTTACTATTCATGAACAGTTTTGAGTTTGTTTCCTTTTGCTTGCTGTTCCTCTATAAAAGGCCATCAATTCTTCACTTCATTTCACAATTGTAAATCTCTGAAATTTCTTTTCAATTTCAGTATGCATGCTTCGAGGTTGTGGACTCATTTAATGCCAAGTTATTGGAGTTCATTCAACATCATGAGGACGAAAATCTAGATATACTAGCCGGGATGCCACTCCATCGCAGTTCCAACCAAAAAAGCGAGATAATCTTTTTTTTTATATTTATATATTATATTTTATTATTTATTATTTATTATTTATTATTTATATTATTATTATTATTTTTTGCTATTGTGAAAAATAATTTATTTAAATAGATAGAATAACACGTACTTACTTGGTATTAACTTACCTCGGTCTGTGTTAGCATGATTGTTGTGTCGTTCGGGCTGGAGGGTGTATTTATAAAGCCCGACAATGGTATGATGTAGTGCCTTCTCGGGTAAGGCAGATTATCCGAGATCGCGGCTTTGAGCAGTTTGTTTTACAATTGCCGTCCGAAGAATATCAGATAGACCGAAGCATAGTCCAGGCGCTGGCTGGATACAATTCACACTTTTCACTTGCCCATTGGGGAGATGACAATTGGCCCGGTAGATTTTACTGCCATAATCGGCCTTCGATATGATGGTGCTCCGGTTCCTCTAACTAATGAAATTTTAACATTTGAAGAAATTCAGGAATTAATTGGTATGGAACCATCATATAAAGGACCTTGTAAGATAAAAATCGAGCCGATTCGTAGTTATTGGATGAACTATGAAGGTCGAATTGGCAAAAACAGGGCCGAACAGTATGCTCGAGGAATTTTGTTATATCTGCTCGGATCGACCATCTTTGGCAGCACTGAATCGTCCATTCACTTGTTAGTGTTGAGTGGCCTTTCTTATCTCAGAATGGTACCATCTTCCGGCTGGGGTGAAGCTGGTCTCGCATGTCTTTACCATGGCCTTGATAAGCTTTGCCGAAACAAGAATTCTTTCATTGGCTTGATGGCAGTTGTCGAGGTATTCTTTCTGCCATCAATGTCTTTTCCCCTTTTCTCTTGCATGAATATGATCTTCATTGTTATTGTAGGTATGGCCATATGAACACAACCTCGTGAGGGTACCCGGCATTTCTCAAGAAAGAATCGGGTATCCTAGATTAAATTACTGGTTGTCCGATCGTGTAGAAGTTCCCGGCTCTCACCACGTGCATACCCATCGCTTTATGTTAAGCCGCTTAACCTGGGATCAGGTAACATAACATTAGTATGATTTAATTTTTATGTGAAAGTTTTACTCACCTTATGTTATTTTACAGGTGAATTTGTCCTGGTGGAATCCAGAAGAACGAGCAAATTGGTCTCCTTTGATGAGGGCTGCACTATTTTTCCAACATTCTCAGCGAATTATTGCTGGCCCCGTGTCTAGTGGCTGGTTTCTCAGGGAAAGAGTTTATGAATGGTTTCTCGACCTAGAGCAGCGGAGGTTTCCGATGCAAATCCCAGAATACACTTTAAATATTATGTCGATGCCGGAGGATGCTTGGTGGTCGGCCCGGTATGGTCATAATGCTGAGTCATTTCTCCATTTACCGGGTCCATTTTATGCCCGTTTTATTCAAATGAGACTCTTGCACTTTGATGTGTCTCCTGTCGGTGTGCAGGAGATTTCTGATGGAAATGAGGGTAGAGATGAGGAGGAACATCATGGAGATGTAGGAGAGTCTATTCCACATCTCGGGACCAATACTTCTCAGGTAAAACTCTTACCACTTTTCCATTGCAACTGCTCTTTCTTTCTTTGATTCTTTTATGATCATTGCAGATTGTTGGCTCGTTTGATCATGAGGCTGGACCTTCTTTTACTGACCCTTCATTTGCTCATTTTATCCCGCCAGATATGCCATCTTATCCGCAAGGCATTGATATGAATTACCTGGTACGTTTCTTATTTCGCAATAGTTTATGCTATATGTATGCATGATTATGTATGCTCTTACCTTTTTCCTTCTTGGCTCACAGCAGATGCTCGAAGAACAAAATAAGAAGCTTCAAGAAGAGTTATCTGTGAGTCGTCAGCAGGCTTCTCATTTTGAAAATTTATATCATCAATCCGAAAAAAAATTTTCGTGACTTTCGATTTCAAGGAATGAGGGATCCCGGTGCTTCTTCATTGAGAGACCCCCAGATGACCATGAGATCCTTTCGTCTGCTTCTGATGAGGACCATGACAAATCGGAACTCCAAGGCAATAGGGATTTTAGTGCTTCTGCTTCGGATGATCCCGAGATGAGTAATTTGCCCCCTACTCCAACAGGCGATGACTTTTTTAAGTCTTTATTTGGTGACCTACCACCACCCTCTTAGTGACATGTAAACATTATAGCAATTATACAATAATGAAAAATATGCTCTCTCTTTTTTTTCTCTTCTTTTTTTTTGCTACTGCCATTTTTTTTAGTTACTGCGAAAATTATTTTTATTTTTTTATTTTTTATATATATAATACATCGTAATTAATATCCACTTCTTTTGTTAAACCAAATTTAATATGGTAAAGGAAATTCATTACCACTTCCTTTCCTTATGCCATATGGTCTTATCCTTTCCCATCATCTTTTCCATTTCACTTTTGGAAAAGGTTTATCTTCTTCTATATAAATGACCTTGCATGCCATATTTCAATTCATTAACCAAAAATCTCTCTCCTTCAACGTGAAGACTTCCTTTAGCAATTTTGGTTCCCCTTTATTCATCAACCATGACCGAGCACCATTTAAAGAAAATAAAAATTCTATTTAAGAATATGGATGCCAACCATTGGAAGCAAATTTCATGGTCCAAGCTTGATGTTTTAAAAAACTTTCAAAATGTAAAATTGGACCACTCTTTCTTACATGCCGTGGCTTCCTTGTGGGATACGGATTCTAGGGTATTTAGAATTAATGGCTTTGAAATGTGTCCCTTGATTGAAGAATTTGAGGCCATCCTTAGACATCCCAATAATCAACGAATGGCATTACCCACATTGATTTCCAAAACTCAACAGAAGATGCAAATGTTATTTCAAATTTCGAAACCCGAGATTCTTCGGTTGATGAGAGGTGAAAAAATTCTACTTGCTCCTTTGATTGACTTTTGTCTTTCTCATTTGGCTCCTACTAAGGCATGGGAATGCATGCTTTGTCTTTGCCTGCTCAGCCAATTCTTACTTGTTTCTTCTGACGGCGATATTGACCCACGAGTATTGGATATCATGGATCAAATGGAAGGAGGCTTGTCACCGGTACCTGTGATCTTAGTCGAGACCTTAGTTGGATTAGACCGATTTAAATCAGGATTGTCAAAGAGACTGACTAGGAGCCCATTGCTACTTCAGGTAATTACCTAAACTGCCCTTCCGGGTTTTCAATTTAGGTTTTTTTTTATCGCTCTAACTTTGGCCTAGTCCGCCCATGCGGGTTTTCGGAACTAGCGAGCTGTCCTAATTTTTGCCTAAGCTGCCCTTGCGGGTTTTCAACTTAGCGAACCTCTTTTTTTTTTTTTAATTCTTTCTTCACAGATTTGGCTTCAGGAGTGTCTTTGTTTGTTTGATACTCCCTTCATGGATTTTTCCAGATACCTGCCATGTCATCATTCTACTAGGAAGTTGCTCCATCCTGCTTCTTCATATGCTGATTGGGTTGACTGGATCCACTCACGCTCCGAAGTCAATATCTGTTGGTTGGTACCTTGGTGGAAGATTTCTCATATTACCATGCGGACATACTTGATGTACTTTCCTCTTGCTGCACTTCGTCAAGGTACATGCTATGATCCTCACCGACTTGGGCGTCAGTATGGAGCTGAGCCTCATGATTCTGACTTTGTTGCTGACCTAGACATGTCTTGCTTGACTGAAGCCTACTTGGACCAGCTGAGGCAAAGCTGGCCTGCACGTTACACTTATCGACTGCCATAGATTTTACATTTGTCAATTTAGAAAGTGTTTTGTTAAGATGAAAAAATAACTAAAGTAATAACATATGCTTCTTTTCCATTTATAATTTGTCATCACCTTTTGCAATTATGATTATTTATTTCATCCGTATCTAGTCAAATACTTATAACAGTGCACATATAACAAATTTAATTATTAATTCTATTTTATTAAATTGGGGAACAACCAAACATAATGTCAGCATACACAAGATCACTCTTGTTGCCAATTAGCCCTTTCAGATTTTCTAATTGACGATTTTCTCTCATTAGCCCTAATTGTTGCCTAGCTGGCCCTTTTGGATTTTCGGAACTAGCAGACTGCTCTAACTTTTGCCTAGGCTGCCCTTTTTGGGTTTTTAACCTAGCGAGCTCTTTTTTTCTTCTCTTCTTTTTTTTTATCATACATAAAACCTCTTCAACCTGTCAATGTTTACTGGTTCACTAAATTCATTCCCATCCATGTCTGATAACTTCACTGCACCTTTGCTCATGACTTGTTTCACGACATATGGCCCTTCCCAACTAGGTCTGAACTTCCCTCTTGGATCAGATACATTAGGCTTACATTGCTTCAATACCAAATCCCCAACTCTGAATTTTCTAATTTTAACCCTTTTATTGTAGGCCCGAGCTATCTTCTTTTGATACAGTTGGTGATGATATAGTGCCTTTAACCTTCTCTCTTCTAATAGAGCTAATTGTGTGTATCTGCTCGCTACCCATTCCGTTTCAGGCAGTTCAGCTTCCAAGACTACTCTCAGTGATTTGATCTCAATTTCAATTGGCAACGCTGCTTCCATCCCGTAAACCAAAGAGAATGGTGTCATTCCGGTAGGCGTTCGTACACTTGTCCTATATCCCCATAAAGCAAAGGGAAGCATCTTTGACCAATCCCTATAAGTCTTGGTCATTTTGGATAGAATTTGCTTAATTGTCTTATTTGTTGCTTCCACTGCCCCATTAGCCTTTGGTCTATAAGGAGAGGATCTATGATGATGAATTTGGTACTTGGAGAATAAATCCTTAACCGCCCCTTGAAACTGTACCCCTTGTCTGATATCACACTGTACGGGACCCCGTATCTGCAGATGAGGTTCTTTTCAATAAATCTAGCCATTTGGCTTGCACCCAGCTTGTTGAAGGATTCAGCTTCGACCCATTTTGAAAAATAATCAACTGCCACTACAATGAAATGGTGACTGTTTGAGGCTGTCGGATGTATCTCTCCTATAATGTCGATACCCCAGGTAGCAAATGGCCAGGGCGAAGACATAGAATGTAATTCTTCCGGAGGCATATGATTTAAATTCCCATACATCTGACATTGTTGGCACTTCTTTACAAACTCAATACAGTCTTTCTCAATGGTCAACCAATAGTAACCTTGTAGAATAATCTTCTTAACTAGGGCCAAACCATTCATGTGCGGACCGCAACTTCCCGCATGTATTTCAGACATGATGCGCTCCACTTTAGGCCTTCTTAAGCATCTCAAATGTACTCCATCAGGCCATCTTCAATATAACTCCCCATGGAAGGTGATGTATTGCAATGACCACAGCCTTAAGGCCGTTCTCTCTTTCTTTGTTGCCCCCGGTGGGTATTCTCTTTCCTCCAAAAATCTCCTTATGGTATCATACCATGCATCATGGTCTGTATCAATTTCCATGATTGTTTCATATTCATAGCAAGGAGTTGATGAACTAGTCAAGACTAGAGGCTTAAGGAATAAGCTAACAGGATTTTCCCATACCAAAGACAATGTGGCTAGGGCATCAGCCATCTGATTTTCTTCTCTAGACAAGTGTATAAACCTACACTCCTCAAAATTCTTCTTTATCATGGTAAGGTAATGATGGTATGGTTTCAATTTTTCTTCTTTCAACTCCCACTCTCCATTTACTTGAGATACTACTAGCAATGAATCACTATAAACTTCCACCTTATCCACCTTCATAATCATTAGGATTTCCAAACCAAAAATATAAGCTTCGTACTCCACCATATTATTGGTTGCCCTAAATCTCAACTTCTTGGCTAAAGGGATGAGTTCCCCTTCGGGTGATTCCAGTATAACTCCTAAACCTGCTCCTTTCCTGTTCGCTGCTCCATCAAAATACATTTTCCACCTTTGTACTTCAATTGCTTCTAAATGTTCATCTGGAAATTCCAAAATCACCTCTTCACTTTCTGGTAATGGTTGTTGAGCCAGGAATTCTGCCACCGCTCTACCCTTGATTGTTTTCCTGGTTACATACTCAATCTCAAATTCTTGTAATATTATCAACCATCGACCATATTTCCCAATTAAAGAGGGTGTCTCCCTCAAGTTTTTTATTGGATCCAACCTGGAAATCGCTTGCACATTATACGATTGAAAGTAATGTCGCAACTTCTTAGAAGACCAAACCACGGCTATGCAGGTTTTTTCAATGATACTATACTTAAGTTCGTAAGGTAGGAGCTTTCTACTCAAATAGTAGACTGCATGCTCAATCCCTAACTCATCTGCTTGTGCTAGCATGGCTCCTATTGACTCTTCTTCCACTGCTAAGTATAGTAATAAAGGTTTGTCAGGTTTAGGTGATTTTAAAATAGGTGGATTCAACAAATACTTTTTTATTCGCTCAAAGGCCTTTTGGCACTCTTCATTCCATATGACCGGCTGATTTTTTCTAAGCAATTTGAAGATAGGCTCACAGATTGTTGTGAGCTTTACTATAAATCTGCTAATGTATTGCAGTTTACCAATAAATCCCTGAACTTCTCTCTCCGTCTTTGGGGTTGGCATATCCCTGATTCCTTTGACTTTATCAGGATCAATCTCAATACCATTTGGACCAATTACATGTCCCAACAATTTGCCTGAAGTAACACCGAATACACACTTCTTCGGGTTTAATCTTAGCTTATACTTCAAAGCTCTATCGAAGAATAATTCTAAGTTTTGGAAGTGTTGCTCCCTTGTATCTGACTTCACCATCATATCATCAACATATACTTCAACTTCTTTGTGCATCATGTCATGAAATAGTGTGGTGGCCATCCTTTGGTAGGTTGCTCCAGCATTCTTTAAGCCAAAAGGCATCACCCTAAAACAAAATATACCCCATGTAGTAGTGAAGGCAGTTTTGGCTTTATCCTCTTGGGCCATTAACACTTGATTGTATCCGGAAAATCCATCTATAAACGAGTGTAGCACGCTAGAGGCTACACTATCAATAAGAACATCTGTATGAGGTAAAGGAAAATCATCTTTAGGGGAAGCCTTGTTTAAATCTCTAAAGTCCACGCAAACCCTTATCTTCCCATCTTTCTTTGGCACTGGTACTATGTTGGCTAGCCAATCTGGGTATTCTATCACTTCAAGGAACTTCACTTGCATTTTCTTAGTGACCTCTTCTTTAACAAACTCAGCCCACTCAAGTCTTAGTCGCCTAAGCTTTTGTTTGACAGGCTTAATGTGAGTGTAAGTAGGAATATGATGCTTGGCTATGTCTCGATCTATCCCCAGCATATCTTCATAAGACCAAGCAAACACTTCTTCATATTTTTTAAATATTTTTTCAAATTTCTCTCTCTCATCAGGAGTAAGGTCAGATGCTATGCTAATGTTTTTAGGATTTTCGGTTGTTCCCAAATTTAATGATTGTGTGTTAACAGAATTAATATTAAAGACGCTCATGTAACTGTTATTTAAATGTATGCAACCATCAGGAGAAACATCACAAAAGTAAGCAAAATCAAACTTTACTGCATTCATTTTGGAAAATAAAACATTATCATTCTCATACAAAGCAGACAAATTAAAATCAAAATCAAAGTCATTGTTCTCAAAGTCATAATGCAGGATGTCTTCAAACTTCTCTTCAACCATGGCAGCAATCTCTTCCGGAGTCTTCTTGGCTTTCAGGGCAGCTTCATTCTTCTCTTTTGGATTGGAGTTTTTGCTGGTTGGCAGGATGAGTTCTTTCTTTAATTGCTCCACTAGCTCGGCAACATCTGCAAAAATTTCAAAACCGGGGATTAACTTACCCATAAATATGATCGGCTCGGGCTTTCCTTGGAGTGGTCTCATATTTGGAGCTTTTACAAAGATCTCTTCAAGTGGTGGGAAGCTCATGTTCTCACTCTTCTTTGGCTGGACATCTTCAGCTTCATCATATCCTAACCCTTTCTTAGAAGCTTGAGTTCTAAAATCTGGCAGCTTTGTCAAAACAGCCTGGCACTTTCCAAGCCTAGCTCCGGGAAGATAGTTCATGTTCTTTATCATATTCAAGACTTTGGGGTCCACTACTTCATCATCAGAAATTGCAGCCACTTGAAAACCATTGAGAGGCCTCTCAATCATTAAAGCATTAACAATCTCATTGTCTTTGGCTTCAATGACCACTGTCTCATTTCCGTTGGGAAATTTGATCTTCTGATGAAGGGTGGAAGGAACTCCACCAAGAGGATGAAACCATGGTCACCCCAAGAGTAAGGCAAAGGTAACTGGTATGTCTAAAACAACAAACTCAATAATAGATTCAATTGGACCAACCTTGACAGTCGCTTTGAAAGTCCCTTCGGCATGCCTCTTAG
Organism: Garcia nutans; assembly: GCA_947685225.1. Classification (NCBI taxonomy): domain Eukaryota; kingdom Viridiplantae; phylum Streptophyta; class Magnoliopsida; order Malpighiales; family Euphorbiaceae; genus Garcia; species Garcia nutans. The sequence goes on from CANTUV010000045.1 coordinate 28,214,500, forward strand.
TGTTGTCATAAGCACGAATTGTCACCTCGGTTGGGTTTAGATCTCTTATTGACATGGCTAGCTTTGGCAGTATCTTAAGTGGACAAACATTTATGGCAGACCAATCATCGACCATTACACATGGAGTCCTTTTCCCCTTGACTTCAATTTTGATAAAGAGACAGCGGATATGGTCTCTCCCCTCCTCCGGTAAATCAGCATCGGAAAAAGAAACTGCTCCTATGTTAACTTCACTCTTCTCTTGAACCTCTTCACACTTCATTACTTCCCCAATTTTTATGAAGTTGATTAGCTCCTCTAGTGTTGTGGAGGTAGAGATTGGCATGCTAGCCAAGGCTTTGGCCATTGTCTCTCGGTGCTTTTTAGAAGTAGCCAATAAATCCCAAATGCTAACACTTGCTTGGGTCCTTTTCAATTGCTTAAGCATAGCATCATCCTCTTCTACTTCAACTTCCTTTCCCTTATTAGTTTCTATCTCCTTTGGTGGTGGCCTTGCGTAAGGCTTACCGGATTTAGTATTCATCACCTCATCTTCTTCGGGCTCGGACCAAGTCCACTCTTCCTTCTTGGATATGATATCATCGTCACTATCACTTGAATCCCAAAATCTGTTGACCACACAAATTGTTACTTCTCCACCAATCATAGCTTGTTTAACTTCATTAAATTCCTCTTCTTCTTTGATTGCTTCTCCTCCCACATCTTGAAAAGAAGACATGAGAAAATCCTCATGCAAACCTCCTCCAATCATGAAGGTTGCTGGTGGTGGTACTCTATTGAACTTTGGCAATGGGTTGTCTTTGGTGTTTGGCTTGTTGGGCTCAGGTAGCTTCCCATTATCAATTAAGTTTTGGATCTCATGTCTCAATCTCACACATTTATCCATGTCATGTCCTTGCATTTGGTGAAATTGACAAAATGCTTTGGTGTCAAAATTAGGCGGGAGAGGATTAGGCAAAGGACGAGGATTTAAGGGTTGTAGCAATCCCTTTCTGTAACACCCCTTCCCGGCCTACGTGTGTAAGCTGAGTAGAGGCGCCACACTATCCGAATGTTGCTACCAATTTTACTTAGTCAAATTTTTGTTTTGGTTTTACAGAAATTTTGCCAGAGGTTCGCTTAGAAATTGGGTCCCAAGTGTCGACAAAATGGGTTTTTCCGATTTTTGAAAAATTTTTTACACAAACCAATGCGAACACAATCAGTATCAATACACTCCCAATGAATCCCCCTTATAACCTCAACTACAAACCTGCAAGAAGAATTCACACTTCTAGTACAAAATAAAGTAGAGATTCATTCTTATTACATACTACTAATGTACAATATAACATAGTAATTCTCAATCTTATATATACATATACATGCACAACTAGCTAACTCATAATGGAAACTAAGAGATCTACCCTGAGATGCTGTGGGTCTGGTCGTCGCTTCCCAAGAGTTAGCTACTGCTCCGAACCTACGAGTCAAGAAAAACTTAACTCACCAAGCAATGTCGCTCAATGGGTACTTTACCAATGGAAATAAAAGTAAAACATAAAAGCATTTGAAATAAAAGGAAATAATTGAATAAAAAATCAACCAACATTAAACCAATGGAAGTTATTATACATTCAGTGTAAATATGCTTTCAAAAATGTAAATTTTGAATTACGTAGTTTAGAAAAATAGGACTTTGGCTCTACTGGTATATAGGGAACCATAGCGATAAGGCAGTGGCCCTCACCACTGTAACATAGGTGGCCCTCACCACCATTATCATATCATAAGAATGGCCCTCACCATCCTGGTTATAACCAATGGCCCTCACCACTGGCTTCAATGGCCCTCACCATTGAGTTCAGATCATAACAATTCAATCACAATATCAAGCAGTACTGCATAGGTTAGTATAGTGCACCATACCCTTATCTACCACTCCCAACTACCCAGCAGAGCACAAAGGTTAAAATGATTCAATTTAAGTCTCAAACTTCATTTTAGAATGACTCGAGAAATCATTTTAATTTCCGTCGCGCTTTGCCATTTACGTCGCGCACCACATTCTTTAGTCAAACCATTACCCTTTTCACATATTTAACATTCACAATAAACATATCAAACATTTCAAAGCATTCCTCAAAGAGTCACAAATTGACCAAATGAATAGTATCGCGGTACGTAAAATCGGCAACGCAAAATGGCATGACCAAATGAATAGTAAAATCTGGATTATCGTCAAAATTTCAGTCCGTTTCAGTCATGCATTTGACCAGGTAAATGATCTTATTTTTGGCTGAAATTTTACAGAAAACTTATTTCATATGTTGACTAATTGCATGTAAAATTTTGTTGAAAAATTCTGACGCGGACCCTTAGCAACGATGGCAGCAAACCCAACATATAACAATGTAGAGAACTTCTTGAACCTTGATAATCACCTCCTAAGGAACCCAATGCCTATAAAGAGACGCGAACTCACTATGATTGAAGGATTTAGTTGGTAAGAAGAAGGAAAACGCCACAACTCTTGTTGATAAGTAAACCTAATTCTTGATGCAAAGAAAGAATTAAAGAATCCACTCTAATCTCTCTCACACGAAAATTCACAAGAAGAACTTATAGAAGAATTTGAAAATTTTTATTAAATGTTGTATATCAAATTCGGCCTAATAGTGCCCTTAAATAAGGGTTACAAATTTCCTAATTGCATATGGAAAATTAAGACTAAAACATTCCTAATTGCATAAGGAAAACATTCCTAATTGCATAAGGAAAAAAATAAAGTAATCCTAATCCACTAAGGAAAATATAAAGTATGGAAACAAAATCCTAATCCACTAAGGAAAATATAAAGTATGGAAACAAAATCCTATTTTTAAGCCTTCCATAATGATATAAAACGTGGCCCATTAAACAGAATTAATAATCTTTAAGCAGTGGGTCCATCCAGCTATTCTCACAGGGCTTCAGAAATCTCAAAGGTACGTGTGAAACTGGCTGCACTCCAAGCTTTTCTTCCAATCACTTCCATCATCTTACTAAGGCCTTAAATTACTTCCCAAGGCTTTATATGAATCCCCATGGACCTTTCTTGAACGTTGGACCTCTTTAGCTAGCCTTTAGCTTCCATTTTCACACTAAGCATCATAATCAGCTTTGGTGTGCCTTCTTCAAGCTCTATCTCCATCTTCTTGAATGATAATTCTTGAAGCTCTTTGGAAATCTCTTCTTGAATATGCAAAGCCATACTAGCTTGATATCTCTTTGCCTTGCTCCTAGTGATTGGTCCACTTGCTAGCTTCAAGGGATCCTTTCTTGCATCATTCTCCCCCTCTTCAAAAAGATTTGTCCTCAAATCTGCATCATCAAAAGGAGAAAGATCACTTACATTGAAAGTAGCACTAATATTATACGTACCTGGTAAGTCGATCTTGTAGGCATTGTCATTAATCTTCTCCGGCACTTGGAATGGGCCATCTCCTCTAGCTTGCAACTTGTTCTTCCTTTGGTTAGGAAACCTCTCTTTTCGAAAATGCACCCAAACCCAATCTCCTACTTGAAACTTCATCTCACGTCTCCCTCTATTTGCAGAATCAGCATATCTCTTATTCCTTTTCTCAATATTCGCCCTTGCTTTCTCATGCATCTCTTTCACCAATTTAGCTTTCTTCTCACCATCTAAACTAACAAGCTCATGAGAAGGTAAAGAAACAAGATCCAAAACTATTAGTGGGTTAAAACCATAAACAAGCTCAAAAGGTGAATATCCTGTAGAAGAATGAATAGCACGATTATAAGCAAACTCAATAAATGGCAAACAATCTTCCCAAGAACTCAAATTTTTACCCACTAAAGCTCTCAACATGGTACCTAAAGTTCTGTTTACTACTTCTGCTTGTCCATCCGTTTGAGGATGACAAGTGGTGGAAAATAACAACTTGGTACCTAACTTTCCCCAAAGCACACGCCAAAAGTGAGACAAAAACTTGGTGTCTCTATCAGAAACTATGGATTTTGGTATCCCATGAATTCGAACCACCTCCCTAAAGAAGAGTTCGGCCACTAAACTAGCATCATCGCTCTTATGACATGGAATAAAGTGTGCCATCTTACTAAACCTATCAACAACCACAAATATGCTATCTCTCCCCCTCTTAGTCCTTGGTAATCCTAAAACAAAGTCCATACTAATGTCCATCCAAGGAGAACTAGGAACGGGTAATGGCATATACAAACCATGAGGCATAGACTTAGACTTAGCTTGCCTACAAGCCAAACAAGCCTTACAAATCCGAATTACATCCCTTTTCATATTCGGCCAATAAAAGTGTTCATTTAGCATGTCTAAAGTCTTATCAACTCTAAAATGCCCCATCAAACCCCCACAATGTGATTCTAATACTAGCAAATCTCTCATAGAACATCTAGGCATGCATAATTTCGAACCCTTAAACAAAAACCCATCATGTCTATAGAAAGAATTAAAAGCACCATGCTCACAAGCATCATAAACATTGCCAAAATCAGAATCACCAACATATAAGTCCTTTATACATTCAAATCCAAGCAATTTAGTACTCAAAACATTAAGTAAAGCGTACCTCCTTGAAAGTGCATCTGCCACTACATTGTCTTTACCTTGCTTATATTTGATCACATAAGGAAACTTCTCAATCTTCATAACCCATTTTGCATGTCTTTTATTCAACTTGCCTTGCCCTCTCAAATGCTTCAATGATTCATGGTTTGAATGGATCACGAATTCCTTGGGCAGCAAATAATGCTCCCATACTTCCAATGCTCTCACCAAAGCATATAGCTTCTTGTCATAAGTTGAATAATTCAGCTTTGCTCCATTAAGCTTTTCACTAAAGTATGCAATGGGCTTCTTCTCTTGCATCAAAACAGCTCCAATACCTACACCAGAAGCATCACATTCAATTTCAAAAGTAGAATCAAAGTTAGGTAAAGCTAAAACGGGTGTAGTAGAAAGCTTCTCTTTCAAAGCATCAAATGCTTCTTGTTGCTCCTTGCCCCAAACGAACCCCACTTCTTTCTTTATTATGCTAGTCAAGGGGGCTGCCAATGTAGAGAAATTAGGGACAAATATCCTATAGAAGCTTGCCAATCCATGAAAACTCCTCACTTCTGTCACACTTGAAGGATTCGGCCACTCTTGGATAGCTTTCACCTTCTCTTGATCAACTTCAAATCCCTGCATACTCACAACAAAACCAAGAAAAACAACCCTATCTAGACAAAAAGAACACTTCTTAAGTTTAGCATAAAGATTTTGCTCCCTAAGGATTTCAAGCACTTTCCTAACATGTTCAACATGTTCTTCCTCAGTTTTGCAGTTTTGCTATAAATCAGAATATCATCAAAGTAAACTACCACAAACTTACCTAAATAAGCTCTCAAAACATGTTCATTAATCTCATGAAAGTACTAGGTGCATTAGATAAACCAAAAGGCATAACTAACCATTCATACAAACCATATTTCATTTTGAAGTCAGTCTTCCATTCATCTCCAGGCTTCATGCGAATTTGATGATAACCACTCATAAGATCAATCTTTGTGAAACATTTTGCCCCATGTAATTCGTCCAACATGTCATCAAGTCTAGGAATGGGATGTCTATACTTCACAGTAATCTTGTTCACAGCCCTACAATCAACACACATCCTCCAAGAACCATCTTTCTTGGGTACTAATAAGACTGGAATGGCACAAGGACTAAGGCTCTCCCGAACCAAGCCTTTCTCCAAAAGTTCTTTAACTTGTCTTTGCATCTCTTTTGTCTCCATAGGATTGCTCCTATATGCTGGCCGGTTTGGAATTGTAGAACCAGGTATGAAGTCAATTTGATGTTCAATCCCTCTTAATGGTGGAAAACCACTAGGAAGGTCTTCAGGAAACACATCCTCAAAATCCTGCAACAAAGACACAAAACTAGAGGGTAAAGAATCAAGAGATTCTTCATTGTCAGCAAGTAACAATTCTTTATACATAATAATGAGTACAGGCTGCCCTACATCTATCTCTCTTGCTCTTGCATAAAAAGTATGTTTTGCTTTTTCTCCTTGCTTATTTTCTCTCACCAATGGGCCATTTATTTGTTTGCTTACTTTCTTTTGACTCTCGGCCTCTTTTCCCTTTCTTCACTCACTCACTTTATTATTTTCTCTCTCCCTACCCTTAGAATTACCCTTAGGTGTTGAAGAAACATCATTGACCGAATTTGAACCCCCTTGGTTCATGTTAGCCGAAACTTCTTTCTCCCTCTCTAGCATCCTCTTCTGATCTTCATACACCTCTTGAGGTGATAATGGTGCTAGAACAACCTTCTTTCCCTCATAAGTAAAGGTATACTTATTAGAAAAGCCATCATGTTGTGCCCTTCTATCATGCTGCCATGGTCTTCCTAATAGCAAATGTCCAGCTTGCATTGGCACTACATCACACAAAACTTCATCTTTATACCACCCAATGGAGAATGGTACCTTGACTTGCTTCAACACTTTTACTTCCCCAGCGTCATTGAACCATTGCAACTTGTAAGGATTGGGATGTTTAAAATAAGTTAACCCCAATTTATCTACCATTGTAGTACTAGCAGCATTGGTACAACTTCCACTATCAATGAGAAGTGTACAAACCTTACCATTTACCAAACACCTAGAGTGGAAAATATTCTCCCTTTGATCCAAGCCTTCTTCCTTGACTTGAATATTCAAGGCTCTTCTAGTAACAAGCATCTCTCCATGTTCAGCATTCAAGACTTGATTCTCCCAAGCCTCTTCATCATATTTTGCCCTATCACCACATTCGGCCTCCTCTTCTTCTTCATGTTCAGATTCTGATTCAATTTTCCCTTCATGGGTTGCAATCATCACCCTCTTATTCGGACATTGAGAAGCAATGTGTCCACTTCCCAAACACTTGTAGCATTTAATTTCCCTACTTGGAGTAGGTCTAGAAGGTGTTTCCTTGGTTGTTTTTGCATCCCCACCATTCGGCTTCTTGAAATTAGGATTGTAGGAAGAATTCTTTTGGAAAGAACCCTTGTTCATATCATAACAATTCAATCACAATATCAAGCAGTACTGCATAGGTTAGTATAGTGCACCATACCCTTATCTACCACTCCCAACTACCCAGCAGAGCACAAAGGTTAAAATGATTCAATTTAAGTCTCAAACTTCATTTTAGAATGACTCGAGAAATTATTTTAATTTCCGTTGCGCTTTGCCATTTACGCCGCGCACCACATTCTTTAGTCAAACCATTACCCTTTTTCACATATTTAACATTCACAATAAACATATCAAACATTTCAAAGCATTCCTCAAAGAGTCACAAATTGACCAAATGAATAGTGTTGCGGCATGTAAAATCGGCAACGCAAAATGGCATGACCAAATGAATAGTAAAATCTGGATTATCGTCAAAATTTCAGTCCGTTTCAGTCATGCATTTGACCAGGTAAATGATCTTATTTTTGGCTGAAATTTTACAGAAAACTTATCTCATATGTTGACTAATTGCATGTAAAATTTTGTTGAAAAATTCTGACGCGGACCCTTAGCAACGATGGCAGCAAACCCAACGTATAACAATGGTAGAGAACTTCTTGAAACTTGATAATCACCTCCTAAGGAACCCAACGCCTATAAAGAGACTCGAACTCACTATGATTGAAGGATTTAGTTGGTAAGAAGAAGGAAAACGTTGATAAGTAAACCTAATTCTTGATGCAAAGAAAGAATTAAAGAATCCACTCTAATCTCTCTCACACTAAAATTCACAAGAAGAACTTGTAGAAGAATTCAAAAATTTTTATTAAATGTTGTATATCAAATTTGGCCTAATAGTGCCCTTAAATAAGGGTTACAAAATTCCTAATTGCATATGGAAAATTAAGACTAAAACATTCCTAATTGAATAAGGAAAACATTCCTAATTGCATAAGGAAAACATTCCTAATTGCATTAAGGAAAAACATTCCTAATTGCATAAGGAAAACATTCCTAATTGCATAAGGAAAAACATTCCTAATTGCATAAGGAAAAAAATAAAGTAATCCTAATCCACTAAGGAAAATATAAAGTATGGAAACAAAATCCTAATCCACTAAGGAAAATATAAAGTATGGAAACAAAATCCTTTTTTTAAGCCTTCCATAATGATATAAAACGTGGCCCATTAAACAGAATTAATAATCTTTAAGCAGTGGGTCCATCCAGCTATTCTCACAGGGCTTCAGAAATCTCACAAGTACATGTGAAACTGGCTACACTCCAAGCTTTTCTTCCAATCACTTCCATCATCTTACTAAGGCCTTAAATTACTTCCCAAGGCTTTATATGAATCCCCATGGACCTTTCTTGCACGTTGGACCTCTTTAGCTAGCCTTTAGCTTCCATTTTCACACTAAGCATCATAATTAGCTTTGGTGTGCCTTCTTCAAGCTCTATCTCCATCTTCTTGAATGATAATTCTTGAAGCTCTTTGGAAATCTCTTCTTGAATATGCAAAGCCATACTAGCTTGATATCTCTTTGCCTTGCTCCTAGTGATTGGTCCACTTGCTGGCTTCAAGGGATCCTTTCTTGCATCAAATTCATTCATTTGCTACCCCAAACAACTGCCACAAAAAGAGTCCAGAAATCTGCCATTTTGGAACCATTTCGGCCAAAATGTATGAAATGCATGGGATAGTTTATTTTTCTTTTTCAAATCAATATGAAGGCTTCTTTAATGATAAAGTGAAGATTCAAACACTTCCCTTTGACAACTTTTGCATGTTTAACTTAAATCAACTAATTAAAGTTCATCAATTCCACTTGCCAAAATTTTTCTCAAAACACTTGGTTTAAATTAAATTTAACCAACTCAATTGCCATAAGAAACCAAGAACATAACTCATATATTTAATTTAAACTCAATCAATACATTTAAGCATCAACATCAAAAATTCCATAAACCAAAGTTTGTAAGAAAAATAAAATTTCTTTTATGGTAAAGTACCAAACCTTGTTTTTTTAATTCCCTTTTGCTTTTCCTTCTTCTCCTTCCTTAATCTTTGTTTTTCCTTCAAGATATTCAAGAACACAACCTTAAACATAAACCTTAGCAATTTAAAATAGACACTACCCTTCCATTTCTTTTCAAACTAAATCCTAATCTAACCTTATTAAACCTTAGAAACCTTGATTCTTCCATTTAATTAATCAATATCATCACTACTTAAAATTTTCCCAAATCTACCATAAGAACCCTAATTTCCAATATTCCAATAGATATATAAATACTTAAAATTAATACTAGAATTGAATTCTACATACTTGAAAACCTTAAAACTCACCTTGAACTTGAATCAATCTTGACAAAATTTGGAATTCCTTGGTGTTCTTCCTATGGTGGCCGAAAGTTTGGAGGTGAGAGATAGAGTTTTTTGTTCTTCTTGCTATGATGTATATATAGGGGAAATGATGTCCACTTTTGGGTTGGATGAATGTTTTATGACCATTTGTCCACACCTTTTTCTTTTCTTCTTTTTATGACTTCTAAATGGCTAATTTCCATTAGTCCATTTGTCTCTTTCTTTTATTTATTTAAAACCAAAGCCCTTGGAATTTCTTTTAATTATATTTTGGCCCCCAACCTCCTTGTGCTGAAATTTTATGGTCTAGGGTGTGAAAAGACCAAAATACCCTCCAGCTATTAATCGATCATAACTTTTAAACTGTACAGTTTCACGAGGCAAACCACATATGGTTTTGATCCTCTCGACCTCTACTTTCTATTTTTAAGGTCTATTTTAAGTTTCCAAGTCATTTTGAAAAATTACCAATAAACCCTCGACTTTTTGCAAAATTCCCTTTAAGTCCTTTCTTTGCTCGGGTTTTGCCCGGACTCCGTTTCTACTGTCGATCATTTCATATTCAACCCCTCGACGTTCTCTATGCACTTGTGTGTTTATTTTCTACTTTGGATTAATGTGTAAATTTTAATTAAAATGACCAAATTCCCGCTAGTCTACATGTCTTCGTTTCTTTCTAACGGGACGTTTCCTGGAAAAACCGTTACACGTCGTTGCGACCCGATTTTTCTCTACTTTCCATTTTTGGAGTCTGTTATGTGCACTATTAAGAACCTCCAGTACAACTTTTGGAAATTACAGTCACCTCCCCAAAACTTTTCATTTTTTTTCAATTAGGTCCCATTGATCCTATAGCCTTATCTGGGGCCGTTGTCAGGAATTATCTTCTCCTTTCCCCTTCTCTCACTGTGCACATGACTACTATGCATAAATGCGGTGGGCGAATGTGACAATTCCTCCCTCGTTAATTTAGGCTTCGCCCCGAAGCCTATCAGGTGGAAATAAATATGGGTACTGCTTCCTCATTGTTTCTTCGTGTTCCCATGTGGCTTCTTCTACTTCGTGATTCCTCAAAAGCACTTTTGTAATATCCCAATGTATGCCCTAGAAGTTTGGATATAATTGTTGTTTGTTTGAATTAAGTATATGTTTTGTTGATAAGAAAATAAATTGAAAGAGAATGTATATGTGTTGTTTGAATGGGAAGTATTGTGTAGAGAGAAATGTATATTTTGTTTATATGATTATATATATAACATATAAGTTGGTCAAATATGTGGTCAAGGGAAGAAGATATTTTTAGTTGAGATTTGTGAAATGACTTAAAAGGGACAAGTGGTTGTAAGGAAATCAAAACATGTGGTTAAAGGGTGTTTTGGTAATTGCTTTAATTGAAACACTTGGTGGAGATTAAAAGAAGAGTTGACTTTGTTTCTTGTGGTTCATTTTCTTCTTTCTTCTTTGTGTGGCCGGCTCTTCCATAGACAAAGGAAAGCAAAAGACAAAGTGAAGATCTTGAGGTGTTTAACTCAAATTGAAGGAAGATTGAAGTGATCAAGTGGATGATTCAAGAAGTCTTATAATTTTGGTAAGTTCTCTTGTGATCTTTGTGCTTATTTGAAATAATATTTGAGTTTGATAGATTTTTAAGAGTGTGTTGGTTGATTTTGAGATGTGAGAAGTGTTTGAGTGATTTGATGATGGATTTTGAGTATGGATTGAAGAAAAGAGTAAGTGGTTGGAAGAGATGATGTTGTATATGTGGTGAGGGTTTTGAGATGATTTTGTGTTTTGTGTTTGATGTGTGTTTTGGCTTGTTTTGGTGTGTTGCAAGTTTGAGATGAGTTTTGATTATGTTTTGTTAAGATTGTTTGAAGAGGATGTTAATGAAAAGAAGTGTGTTGTTGAGTGTTTGGTTGTTTTGACCGGAGTCTTGATTTGTGGCCGGACACGCCCATGAGCACGTCCAGGGTTTTTAGGCGTGTCAATTGTGTTGGAGGCAGTAGGTTTGACACGACCAGTAACACACCCGTGTTAGTGAGCGTGTCATAGCTACTGTAAGATTTGAGAATTTACACGCTCAGGAACACGCCCACGTTGTTGAACGTGTAAATGCTTCTGTGTTGTGGAGTTAGGGCACGGTCATGGACACGCCCGTGTGGGTGAGCGTGTCAGGGTTAGGGTTTGCCCTAATTAATTCCTAATTGGATTATCTCTTGTGTATCCCTAAGCAAGTATATGCTATTACTTTTGATTTAGGTCTTGAAGATAGTGATTGATCTTTGATCTAGGAGGTAGAAGGATCTTGAACAAGGAAGTGTTAAGAGTGGTGTGATTTGTTTTTGAGGTAAGTACAAAACCTATGTGATTGTATGTAAGTACAAATGTGGCATTACTACATTGTTAATTTATATGAGCAATGTGTGTTGTTATGTTTATATCAATGATGATATATATATATATATGAATAATGTGAATGTCATGATGATGCAAATGATTGTGTATATGAAAGATTGAAATACTATGATGTGAATTGAGATGAAATGGAATATAAAGCTATTGTGATTGGCTATGATAATTCAAATAAAATGTAGAGCCATTGTGATTGGCTATGTTGATTCATTGGGAATGAAAGTGATAACAAATTAATAAATGAATTGTGTGGCTAATGTGTTATTCCATTTTCAGAGTTTGTTGTTGGTGGCATGCCTAATGATAGTAACAATCTCTTGAAGTTAGGTTGGGCTTGATCCTTGAAGCCAAGTTGGGTTGAAGTTTAACATGTTTTACTCCCCTTGAAGCTTGGTTGGGTCTAGTCCTTGAAGCCTAATTGAGATGTTACAACCCTTGAAGCTAGGTTGGGTTTGGTTCTTGAAGCCAAGTTGGGTTGAGACTTAGCATGCTTTGTTCCCCTTGAAGCTTGGTTGAACCTAATCCTTGAAGACTAGTTGGGTATATGTGATGATGATAAATGTGATAAAACCAAAGCATTAACTCTGAAAATTGAATGGCATATTAGTGTGTTTTGGGCCCATGCTTGTCTTTGTTTATATGTGATTCATTGATGGTAAAATAATTCAATAATGAAATTCATGAAAGGACTTTGAGATGTGATATGCTCATATGATTATGATTTGTGAAAGACAAAGGTTTGATGTTAGCTCTTCACTTATGATGTTGATATTAATGGAATGTGTGACATTGCATAACATATAAGCATAATGTTAGCATGTTTTGTACTACTAAGCCCTTGGCTTAGCGCGATAGTGTTGATCGCGCAGGTGATAGAATTGATAGAGTTGAACCCGAGAGCTCTTCGAGACCGAGTGAGAGTAGACATTGAAGAGTTGATTTTGGGACTTAAAGATCAGAGAAAACTGCCAATCATGTAAATTACTTTATGTTTTGTAAAGAATTGATTTTAGTGTAAATATTTGTATATTTGTAAGTATGGATTTAAATGTTTTTATATATGTAAATATTTTATAGATTTCGCTGCGTATTAAGTAAGGTATAATGTATAATGAGAATGATTATGGAATCATTTTTATTTAAAATGTTTTGAATGTTGAAGAAAATCCGTAGCTACCCTATGTTCAGTGCATGTATATTACATTGTGGTGTTTGTAGTGTGCATGTACCGGAGATAGGGGTGTTACAACTTTGACCAATGGAATCTTCTTATTCCACAACTCCTTGATTTCCCATGCTAAGATTTCTACTGGCTCTTCCTCGTACGTCAGGTCGGGCTGAATCTCGATGTCTTGAGCTTGTATGACGTGGTTTGGATCTGAACGATTTTCCCTTAACATTGAAACGTGGAAAAAATCATGTATTTTACTTAATTCGGGTGGTAACGCCAACTGGTAAGCTACTGGACCTACCCGTTTGATGATCTCATATGGTCCGATGGATCTAGGGCTTAGCTTGCCTTTCTGTTTAAATTGTAACACTTTCTGTCACATCCACCTACTGCATTTATGCAGAGTAGTCACGTGCATAGCAAGAGAAGGGGAAAGGAGAAGATAATTCTTGATAACAGCCCTAGATAAGGTTGTATGACCAAAGGGACCTAATTGTAATTTTTAAAAGTTTGGGGACGTTGATGTAATTTCAAAAAAAGTTTCACTGGATGTTCTTAATAGTGCATATAACAGATTCCAAAAATGGAGTGTAGAGAAACATCGGATCGCAACGACGTGTAACGGTTTTTCCAAGAAATGTTCCGTTAAAGAAAAACGAAGACATGTTGATTAGGGGCATTTTGGTCATTATCAATTAAAGTTATACATGAATTTAAAGTAGGAAATAAAAACATGAGTACGTAGAGGATGACGAGGGGTTAAATATGAAACGATCGTCAGTAGAAACGGAGCTGGAGAAAACCCGAGCAAAGAAAGGACCTAAAGGGAATTTTGTAAAAAGTTCAGGGCTTATCGGTAATTTTTCAAAATGACTTGGAAACCTAAAATAGACCTTATAAATAGAAAGTAGAGGTCGAGAGGATCAAAACTATATGTAGTTTGACTCGTGGAACTATACGGTTTAAAAGATATGATCGATTAATCGCCGGAACGTAAAGTGGGCCCGGTTTTGTGTCGGGACCGGATGGGTAACCTGGGACAACTTTATGATATCCTATGGGAAGAGGGACAAGTGGAAAGAAGTAAAGGAAAAGAAAACTATAAAAATCTAATGTTGGCCAATCAAAAGTAACCATTTAGCATGTGTAATAAATGAAGAAAGAGAAAGGTGGACAAGTGGTCTTAAAGGGTTCAACCAACACATAAGGTGATCATCATTTCCTTTGTATATAAATATATGTGAAATGAAGAACAAACTCTCTCTTTTTCCACTTACAAATTTCGGCCAACAAAGGGAAACACCAAAGGACTTCCAAGTTTCTCCAAATTTGATTTTTAAGGTAAGTTTTTAAGGTTTTCTAGTAAGTAGACTTTAATTTTAGTATTAATTTTAGGTAGTTATATATTTATTGGAAGATTGGAGATTAGAATCTTTATGTGGAATTGGAAAAAATATTAAGTAAGTGATGAGATTAATTGATTAAATGGAAGAATAAAGATGTATAAAGATTAATAAGGTTGGATTAGGGTTTCGGTTGGAAAAGAAATGAAGGATAACTTATTATTTTGAATTTTTAAGGTTTATGTTGTATCTTGAATTGATTGAAGGAGAAATAAAGAATTAAGGAAGGAGAAGAAGGAAAAGCTAAGGGGAAGTACAAGAATAAGGTTTGGTACTTTACCTTTGAATAATTAATTTTGATTTGGTGCTTTACCACAAAAGAAATTCTATTTGCTTACAAACTTTGGTTTATGGAAGTTTTGAAGTTGATGTTTAAATATATTGATTGAGTTTAAATTAAATATTTGAGTTATATACTTGTTTTCTTATGGCAATTGGGTTGCTAAATTTAATTGAAACCAAATGTTTTGAGAAAATTTGGCAAGTTGATTTGGTAAGTTGTTTGGACTTTAATTAGTTTGATTTGAGTTAAACATGCAAAAATTGTTAAAAGGAAGTGTTTGAATCTTCACTTTACTATTAAAGAAGCCTTAATATTGATTTGCAAAAGAAAAATAAACTATCCTATGCATTTCAAATGTTTGGGCCGAAATGGTCCCAAAGTGACAGCTTATGGACTATTTTTGTGGCAATTGTTTGGGGCAGCAAACGAATGAATTTTTCAACGAAATATTACATGAAATTAGTCAACATATGAAATAAGTTTTCTGTAAAATTTCAGCCAAAAATAAAATCATTTACTTGGTCAAATACACGACTGAAGTGGACTGAAATTTTGACGAAAATCCAGATTTTACTATTCATTTGGTCATGCCATTTTGCGTTGCCGATTTTACGTGCCGCGACACTATTCGTTTGGGTCAATTTGTGATCTTTTGAGAAGTGCTTTGAAATGTTTGATATGTTTATTGTGGATGTTAAATATGTGAAAAAGGGTAATGGTTTGACTAAAGAATGTGGTGCGCGGCGTAAATGGCAAAATGCAATGGGAATTTAAAATGATTTCTCGAGTCATTCTAAAATGAGGTTTGAGACTTAAAGTGAATCATTTTAATCTTTATGCTCTACTGGATAGTGGGAGTGGTAGAAAAGGGTATGGTGCACTATACTAACTTATGTAGTACTTCCACTTATTGTATTTGATACGCCCCGGCGGTTACCTTCGGGTATAGGCCGTGGAGCGGAGATGTTGTGAAATTGTGATTGGAATGCTCCGGCAGTTACCTACGGGTATAGGCTGTAGAGCGGAATTGGATACAACTAGGATGGTGAGGCCCATTCCTGTGATCTAATATCGGCGGTGAGGGCCACCTATGTTACAGTGGGGAGGCCCACTGCCTTATCACTATGGTTCCCTATATACCAGTAGAGCCTGAATCAAAGACATTATTTTTCGTTAAACTATATAATGCCAATGAGTTTAAATTATGATTTTACATTATTGAAAGCATATCACACTGAATGTATCACGATTTCTATTGGTATAAAGTTGGTTGATTGTGGATTTAATTATTTCCTTTGATTTTGAATACTTTCATATACTACTTTTATTTTTATTGGTAAAGTACCCACTGAGCGACAACGCTCAGTGAGTTGAGTTTTCTTGACTCGTAGGTTTGGAGCAGTAGATTTCGGTGATTAGCATCGAGCAGCACAACACAGCGCAGCACCTCAGAGTAGCCTTTAGTTTCCATTATGAGTTAACTAGTTGTGGCATGTATATGTATATAAGATTGAGAGTCAGTATGTGATACTATACATTATTGGTATGTAATAATAATAAATCTCTACTTTATTCTGGATTAGAAGTGTGAATTTTTCTTGCAGGTTGTAGTTGAGGGTATAAGGTGGATTCATTGGGAGTGTATTGGAAACTGATTGTATTCACATTGGTCTGTGTAAAATGTTTTCAAAAATCAGAAAAATAAGTTTTGTCGACACTTGGGATCCAAATCTCTAGGCGAACCTCTGGCAAAATTTCTGTAAAATCGGAACAAAAATTTGACTATGTAAAATTGGTAGCAACATTTGGATAGTGTGGCACCTCTACTCGGCTTACACATGTAGGTTGGGAAGGGGTGTTACAATTGTGGTATCAGAGCTCCGGTTTAGCCGCTTCTGGGTAATCCAACATAGGAGGATGTACGTTTTATGTCGGGAGTGGCCATTACCGACGTAAAATGAGATATCCTGTAGTAAATAAGAGATAAAAAGTAGGCATCATTCAGGAAGGAAATATAGGAAAATAAATAAGGTATGTTTACATATATTTGATTAAGTGTTTTGTCTTTATATACATGCCACATAGGGTTTAATAGTGCTGCTGAGCTGTGCTGCTGTTGACTGTGAGTTATGTGTTAGAATATAGATGTCACGAGAGTCCTCTCAAAAAGCCGTAGAGGAGGAAGTTGAACTCGACCATCACATATTGCAGAGACGCATGTATCTGAAACACCGGAGGCTAAGCAACCCTCAGCGGGAGCTCCTCTTCCGAATGAGATGTTGCAACAGATGGCTGTAGCACTGCGACAGATAGTGGGCGTTGCCCCGGCACCACCACCAGCGCCAGCACCCATACTAGTACCTGTTGTAGGAGGGGAAAGGAAACCCCCGATTGAAAAGATAAGAAAGTACGGGGCGAAGGAGTTTAGGGCCCGAAGGGACGATGATTCTTCTACAGCCGAGTATTGGCTGGAAGGAACGGTAAGAGCCTTAGATCAGTTACAGTGTACTCCAGAGGAGCGAGTGGTAGGTGCTACTTCCTTATTAGTGGAAGAAGCATATGTCTGGTGGGACACAGTGCAACAACGAGTTCCACCAGAACAGAGGATATGGGATTTCTTTGTGAATGAATTCAAGAGGAAGTTTATATCGGAGGCATACCTAGATGCCAAGAAAAAGGAGTTTCTACACTTAAAGCAAGGTCGACTGACCGTTGCTGAATACGAGAGAGAATTTACTAGGCTGAGTAGGTATGCCAAGAAGACAATTGAAGATGAACATGATAGGTGTAAGCAATTCCAGGATGGTTTGAATAATGAGATTAGAATGCAGGTAATTGCTGCTAATATCAAGGAATTTTCCGAGATGGTCACTTGGGCTCTGGAAGTAGAGCAATGTCAGAAGGATGAGCGAAATAGGAGACAGAGGGTAACACCAAGAAGGGATACCCAGAGTTATTCAAAAAATTTCCAGCAAACAAGGAAACAGTTTAGAGAAGGTAGTTCCATGGGAGGAAATCAGAACAGGATATCCAGTTAAAGGTCGATTCGGGGCGGCCCGGGTCAAGCTACCTTTGTAGCTAGTACTGGTAGGTCTGGGAGAGGACAAGGAAGAGGGCATGGCCAAGGTGGAGGTAACTTTGCTCAATTCAAAACTATCGGAGGAAGTGAAAACACCCATCCACGCTGTGTTCAATGTGGGCGTAGGCATTCAGGAAAATGTTGGGGCAAGGCCTGGGTATGTTTTATTTGTGGAGCGAAGGACCACTTTAAACAAGAATGCCCCTTAAGACAGCAAAACACACTAGATAATATCGAAGGATCTCGAGCCATAGCTGGTAGAGGTCGAGGAGGAAATCCATCGCAGGCACAGTCAGAGACGGTGGATAGACCCGAGCCAAGAGCCCCTGCGAGGATGTATGCAATGAGGGCGCGTGAGGAAGAAGAGGCTCCAAATGTCATAACAGGTCAGCTAATTATGTTTGGAATACCGATTTATGCTTTAATAGATCCAGGTTCTTCACATTCATATATATATGCATGAAAAATGAAGAATTAAAGGATTTAGAAGTAGAACTTGAAACAAATGGAGTGTTAGTTATAAATCCTTTGGGTAGTGAGATGGTTACCAGGAAGGTAATAAAGGATTGTCCGGTAGAAGTACACGGACACACTTTCTTAGGTGATCTGTTTGAGTTGCCATTCCAGGAATTTGATGCAATACTTGGAATGGATGAGCTGACCAAACATAAGGCATTAGTGTACTGTTCGTGAAAAAGAAAGATGGGTCCCTAAGACTATGTGTGGATTATCGGCAGTTAAATAAGCTTACGATTAAGACTAAATACCCGCTACTCCGGATAGACGATTTATTTGATCAATTGAAAGGTGTGAGAGTTTTTTTTAAAGATTGATCTTCGATCCGGCTATCATCAACTAAAGATTAAAGATGAAGATATACCAAAGACTACATTCAAAACCCGATATGGGCATTATGAGTTTATTGTAATGCCTTTTGGGCTCACGAATGCACCTGCGGTATTCATGGATTTGATGAACCGGATTTTCCATCCTTATTTGGACCAATTTGTCGTGGTATTCATCGATGACATACTGGTTTATTCAATGAATGCAGAGGATCATGGCCGGCACTTGAGAATCGTGTTACAAACATTGAGGGAGAAGCAGTTATACGCCAGATTCAGCAAGTGTGAATTTTGGTTAGAAAAAGTGGCCTTTTTAGGACATATTGTATCGGCGGAAGGAATAAGAGTTGATTCTAAGAAGGTAGAAGTAGTATTGAATTTGAAAGATTGTTATTAGTGGCCAGGGATCAAGAGAGATGTGGTAGATTACGTGGTGAAATGTTTAACCTGCCAACAAGTAAAGGTAGAACATCAACTACCCTCGGGACTTCTACAACCTATTACGATTCCAAGATGGAAATGGGATCGCATAACTATAGATTTTGTGGCGGGACTACCAATGACAAGAGACAAACATGATGCAATATGGGTGATAGTAGACCAGCTAACTAAGTCAGCTCAATTCTTACCAGTAAGGATGGACTACTCCCTGGATAAGTTAGCGGACTTGTACATTAAAGAGATTGTACGACTTCATGGAGTCCAACATCAATCATATCGGAAAAAGATCCACGCTTTACGTCAAACTTTTGGCAAAAGTTCCAAACGACTTTGGGAACTCGAACGGACTAGAGTACGTCGTTTCATCCACAAACGGATGGACAGTCAAAGAGGGTAACCCAGATCTTGGAAGATATGTTAAGAGCATGCATATTAGAATTCAAAGGTAGCTAGGAGAAGTATTTAAGTTTAATGGAGTTCGTTTACAACAACAGCTACCAGTCCAGCATACAGATGGCTCCTTATGAAGCACTATAAGGACGAAAATGCAGGACTCCAATTTGCTGGACGGAATTAAGCGAAGCAAAGATCTTGAGCCGGAGATAGTTAAGTAGACCGAGGAGAAAGTAGAAATTATCCGGGATCGGTTAAAAGCTGTGACGGATAGAAAAAATAATAATAATAATCATACGCGGACCTGAAGAGAAGGGACATAGAATTCAATGTTGGTGATAAGGTATTTCTTAAGGTTTCACCATGAAAGAAAGTGCTAAGATTTAAACAAAAGAGTAAGCTAAGTTCAAGGTTATTGGGCCTTACATATTCATTGAACGTATAGGTCCGATAGCTTACCAATTGGCGTTACCACCCGAATTAAGTAAAATACATGATGCTTTCCACGTTTCAATGCTAAGGAGGTATCGTTCAGATCCAACCCATGATATACAAGCTCAAGATATCGAGATTCATCCCGACCTAACATACGAGGAAGAGCCGGTAGAAACCTTAGCACGGGAAATCAAAGAGTTGCGAAATAAGAAGATTCCATTGGTCAAAGTGCTTTGGAGAAAACACAAAGTAGAAGAAGCTACATGGGAACGCGAAGAAACTATGAGGAAGCAATACCCATGTTTGTTTCAATCGGATGGGCTTCGGGACGAAGCCTAAATTAACGAGGAAGGAACTGTCACATCCGCCTACCGCATTTATGCAGAGTATTCACGTGCATAGCAAGAGAAGGGGAAAGGAGAAGATAATTCTTGATAACAGCCCTAGATAAGGTTGTATGACCAAAGGGACCTAATTGTAATTTTCAAAAGTTTGGGGACGTAGATGTAATTTCAAAAAAAGTTACACTGGATGTTCTTAATAGTGCATATAACAGATTCCAAAAATGGAGTGTAGAGAAAAATCGGATCGCAACGACGTGTAACGGTTTTTCCAAGAAATGTTCTGTTAAAGAAAAATGAAGACATGTTGATTAGGGGCATTTTGGTCATTATCAATTAAAGTTATACATGAATTTAAAGTAGGAAATAAAAACATGAGTACGTAGAGGATGACGAGGGGTTAAATATGAAACGATCGTCAGTAGAAACGGAGCTGGAGAAAACCCGAGCAAAGAAAGGACCTAAAGGGAATTTTGTAAAAAGTTCAGGGCTTATCGGTAATTTTTCAAAATGACTTGGAAACCTAAAATAGACCTTATAAATAGAAAGTAGAGGTCGAGAGGATCAAAACTATATGTAGTTTGACTCGTGGAACTATACGGTTTAAAAGATATGATCGATTAATCGCCGGAACGTAAAGTGGGCCCGGTTTTGTGTCGGGACCGGATGGGTAACCTGGGACAACTTTATGATATCCTATGGGAAGAGGGACAAGTGGAAAGAAGTAAAGGAAAAGAAAACTATAAAAATCTAATGTTGGCCAATCAAAAGTAACCATTTAGCATGTGTAATAAATGAAGAAAGAGAAAGGTGGACAAGTGGTCTTAAAGGGTTCAACCAACACATAAGGTGATCATCATTTCCTTTGTATATAAATATATGTGAAATGAAGAACAAACTCTCTCTTTTTCCACTTACAAATTTCGGCCAACAAAGGGAAACACCAAAGGACTTCCAAGTTTCTCCAAATTTGATTTTTAAGGTAAGTTTTTAAGGTTTTCTAGTAAGTAGACTTTAATTTTAGTATTAATTTTAGGTAGTTATATATTTATTGGAAGATTGGAGATTAGAATCTTTATGTGGAATTGGAAAAAATATTAAGTAAGTGATGAGATTAATTGATTAAATGGAAGAATAAAGATGTATAAAGATTAATAAGGTTGGATTAGGGTTTCGGTTGGAAAAGAAATGGAGGATAACTTATTATTTTGAATTTCTAAGGTTTATGTTGTATCTTGAATTGATTGAAGGAGAAATAAAGAATTAAGGAAGGAGAAGAAGGAAAAGCTAAGGGGAAGTACAAGAATAAGGTTTGGTACTTTACCTTTGAATAATTAATTTTGATTTGGTGCTTTACCACAAAAGAAATTCTATTTGCTTACAAACTTTGGTTTATGGAAGTTTTGAAGTTGATGTTTAAATATATTGATCGAGTTTAAATTAAATATTTGAGTTATATTCTTGTTTTCTTATGGCAATTGGGTTGTTAAATTTAATTGAAACCAAATGTTTTGAGAAAATTTGGCAAGTTGATTTGGTAAGTTGTTTGGACTTTAATTAGTTTGATTTGAGTTAAACATGCAAAAATTGTTAAAAGGAAGTGTTTGAATCTTCACTTTACTATTAAAGAAGCCTTAATATTGATTTGCAAAAGAAAAATAAACTATCCTATGCATTTCAAATGTTTGGGCCGAAATGGTCCCAAAGTGACAGCTTCTGGACTATTTTTGTGGCAATTGTTTGGGGCAGCAAACGAATGAATTTTTCAACGAAATATTACATGCAATTAGTCAACATATGAAATAAGTTTTCTGTAAAATTTCAGCCAAAAATAAAATCATTTACTTGGTCAAATACACGACTGAAGTGGACTGAAATTTTGACGAAAATCCAGATTTTACTATTCATTTGGTCATGCCATTTTGCGTTGCCGATTTTACGTGCCGCGACACTATTCATTTGGGTCAATTTGTGATCTTTTGAGAAGTGCTTTGAAATGTTTGATATGTTTATTGTGGATGTTAAATATGTGAAAAAGGGTAATGGTTTGACTAAAGAATGTGGTGCGCGGCGTAAATGGCAAAACGCGATGGGAATTTAAAATGATTTCTCGAGTCATTCTAACATGAGGTTTGAGACTTAAAGTGAATAATTTTAATCTTTATGCTCTACTGGATAGTGGGAGTGGTAGATAAGGGTATGGTGCACTATACTAACTTATGCAGTACTGCCACTTATTGTATTTGATACGCCCCCGCGGTTACCTTCGAGTATAGGCCGTGGAGCGGAGATGTTGTGAAATTGTGATTGGAATGCTCCGGCAGTTACCTACGGGTATAGGCTGTAGAGCGGAATTGGTTACAACCAGGATGGGGAGGCCCATTCTTGTGATCTGATATCGGTGGTGAGGGCCACCTATGTTACAGTGGGGAGGCCCACTGCCTTATCACTATGGTTCCCTATATACTAGTGCAGCCTGAATCAAAGACATTATTTTTCGTTAAACTATATAATGCCAATGAGTTTGAATTATGATTTTACATTATTGAAAGCATATCACACTGAATGTATCACGATTTCTATTGGTATAAAGTTGGTTGATTGTGGATTTAATTATTTCCTTTGATTTCGAATACTTTCATATACTACTTTTATTTTTATTGGTAAAGTACCCACTGAGCGACAACGCTCAGTGAGTTGAGTTTTCTTGATTCGTAGGTTTGGAGTAGTAGATTTCGGTGATTAGCATCGAGCAGCACAACACAGCGCAGCACCTCAGAATAGCCTTTAGTTTCCATTATGAGTTAACTAGTTGTGGCATGTATATGTATATACGATTGAGAGTCAGTATGTGATACTATACGTTATTGGTATGTAATAATAATAAATCTCTACTTTATTCTGGATTAAAAGTGTGAATTTTTCTTGCAGGTTGTAGTTGAGGGTATAAGGTGGATTCATTGGGAGTGTATTGGAAACTGATTGTATTCACATTGGTCTGTGTAAAATGTTTTCAAAAATCAGAAAAACAAGTTTTGTCGACACTTGGGATCCAAATCTCTAGGCGAACCTCTGGCAAAATTTCTGTAAAATTGGAACAAAAATTTGACTATGTAAAATTGGTAGCAACATTTGGATAGTGTGGCACCTCTACTCGGCTTACACATGTAGGTCAGGAAGGGGTGTTACACTTTCTTCCAATCAAAATTCGCATTTGCTGAATTTAGCGTATAACTGCTTTTCTCGCAGGGTTTGCAAAATGATCCTAAGGTGGCGATCATGATCCTCTCGATTCTTTGAATACACCAATATGTCGTCAATGAATACAACCACGAACTGATCCAAATACGGGTGGAAGATTCTGTTCATCAGATCCATGAATATTGTAGGTGTGTTCGTTAATCCGAAAGGCATAACAATGAATTCATAATGTCCATAGCGAGTTCTGAATGCGGTTTTTGGTATGTCTTCATCTTTGATCCCCAATTGATGATAACCCGATCATAGATCGATTTTTGAAAAGACTCTAGCACCTTTGAGTTGATCAAACAAATCGTCTATGCGAGGTAGCGGATACTTGTTCTTGATGGTCAGCTTATTGAGTTGACGGTAATCCACACGCAACCTTAAGGATCCGTCTTTCTTTTTCACGAACAATATTGGCGCTCCCCATGGTGACACGCTTGGCCTAATAAACCCCTTGTCTAAAAGTTCCTGTAGCTGTACCTTTAGTTCTTTTAGCTCCGCTGGCGCCATTCAGTAAGGTGCGATGGATACTGGTGCAGCTCCCGGGTACACGTCTATGGTGAATTCCACCTCTCGTTTAGGTGGTAATCCGGGTAAATTGTTAGGAAATACGTCGGGGAAATCGCAAATAGTAGGTATATCTTGTAGCTTCGGTGCCTCTTCTTTCACTTCTAACGCGCATAACAGGTGTGCCTCGCAGCCTTTTTGTACTAACCTCTTAGCCGTCATAGCAGAATTGATGTTAGTTAGATAGTCCTTCCTCTTTCCCACTAAGGTCACTTCGTCACCGTATGACGTATGCAGAGTAACTCTCTTCCATTTATAGTCAACTAGTGCATAATGTTTGGCCAACCAATCCATCCCAAGAATAGCGTCGAATTCTTGAAATGGTAGTTCAAATAAGTCTCCCCAAAAGATACGTCCGTGTATCTCCATGGGGCAATCTTTCACTATCTTCCTTGTAATCACCTCACTCCCTAATGGGCTAGTAACTAATATTCCCTCTTCCTCTAGTTCTACCTTTAGTTTTCCAAGTTTTTCATTTTTTGTGCATATATATGAGTGTGAAGAACTCGGATCTATTAAAATGTAAAGCAGAACTCCAAACATAGACAACTGACCTGCAATCACATCTAGCGCTTCTTCGTCTTCTCGCCCCCTCATGGCATACATTCTAGCAGGAGCCCTCGCTTCTGATCGATTCACCGTCTCAGACTGCATACGTGACGTATTTCCGCTCTTACCTCTGCCTCGGCCTCACTCTGCTACCGCTTGCGATCCCTCAGTCTCTCTAGGTAGATTCTGCATTCGCTGGGGACACTCTCGCATAAGGTGATCTAGAGATCCACATATGTAACATGCAAATGTCCGACCCCAACATTCTCCCATGTGGCGGCGTCCGCATTGATCATAGCATGGATTAGTATTTTCGCCTTCATTACCTCTCGAACCGGTAGAAAAGTTACCTCCGCTTCGGTTAAATCCTCTTCCTTGCCCTCTTCCGGATCGTCCGGTACTAGTGAATGAGGTGGCTTGACTTAGGCCATTGCGATTCAATCCCTGACTGTAACCCCGGCGTTGACCGCCTCCCGTGGAACCACTGCCTCGGAATCGCTTCCTTGATGATTGGTAGTTTCCCAAATAGTTTTGGGTACCTCTCTTCTGTTTCATCTTTTGTCTTCTATTCTGCTCATCAGACTGACATTGCTCTACTTCCAGAGCCCTAGTGACCAACTCAAAAAATTCCTTGATATTAGCAGCAATTAGCTGCATCCTAATCTCATTATTCAAACCATCATGGAATTGTTTACACCTATCATTTTCATCTTCAATTGTCTTCTTGGCATACCTACTCAGCCTGGTAAATTCCCTCTCGTATTCGGCAATGGTCAATCGACCTTGCTTTAAGTGTAAAAACTCCCTTTTCTTGGCATCTAGGTATGCCTCTGATATAACTTCCTCTTGAACTCATTCATAAAGAAATCCCATGTCCTCTGTTACGGTGGAACTCGTTGGTGAACTGTGTCCCACCATATATATGCTTCTTCCACTAATAAGGAAGTAGCACATACCACTCGCTCTTCTGGCGTACACTGTAACTAATCTAAGGCTTATACTGTTCCTTCCAGCCAATATTCGGCTGTAGAAGAATCATCGTCCCTTCTGGCCCTAAACTCCTTCGCCTCGTACTTTCTTATCTTTTCGATCGGGGGTTTCCTTTCCCTTCCTACAGCAGTTACTGGTATGGGTGCTGGCACTAGTGGTGGTGCTGGGGCAACACCGGCTATCTGCCATAATACGACAGCCATTTGTTGCAACATTTCGTTGGAAATAGGAGCATCTACTGGTGGTTGTTCAGATGCAGGTATCTCTGATACCCGTGTTTCTACAGTTCGGGAGGTTTGAGACTCAACCTCCTCCTCTATATCACGCTGCGCTACTCGCGACATCTAAAGAATAGAGCAAAATGTATACAATCCCATCATTAATAATGACCCAGACCAACAACATTATATTACCCTAGGTGGCTTGTATATAAAGATAAAACTCTTAAATAACACATATACAACACAACTTTTATTTATTTCCAAGCAAAAGTATTTACATTACTAGGAAGCCCTTATGTACATTCCAAAATTTAGGACTCCTTACTACTATATCATCATGTCATACTACCATACAATATTTACACGATACCCCGATGTCACATATGTACATAACCAAAAGAACCTCCAAAAAGCAACAGATCTCGAAGCTCAGTGAGTAGGTGCCCTAGGTGAGGTGGCACTGTCAGACAAATACTCTTCTATCTCAGGGTCAAACTCTGGGTCATGCGATGCTTCACTAGGTAAGTGCTGGCCTAGCTCCTGGACCCTCTCCTACAAAGCACGGATCTCTCTATGTGCTACCCCGAGGCTCCTACAGGCACTATCAAACTCCACTCTATGACTAAGCCTGTCCTCCTTTAACATTTGCATGTCTCTTATCAAGGAGGTAATCATCTCATATTTTAATCTCAGGTCTTCACGATCCTGTATACTTTGATCTGCCAAAATTTCTAGGGTATCATCTTGCTCCTGCACTATCTATTTTAGGCTCTCTACTTCCATCCTCAGCTCCCTCATCTCATCGTTTCGATCACCCATAATTACTCCTGTTATAATTAGAATCACATAACTAACAATACTACACACATGTATAGTTACATAATTAGAACCCCTAACCTAATCCTATGTGTCATACATTTAAGGTTTAGTTCAACTAACTACCCAGAATCGGCTAAACCGGGGCTCTGATACCAAAAATTGTAACACCCCTTCCCGGTCTACGTGTGTAAGCCGAGTAGAGGCACCACACTATCCGAATGTTGCTACCAATTTTACTTAGTCAAATTTTTGTTTTGGTTTTATAGAAATTTTGCCAGAGGTTCGCCTAGAAATTAGGTCCCAAGTGTTGACAAAACGGGTTTTTTTGATTTTTGAAAATATTTTTACCCAAACCAATGCCAACACAATCAGTATCAATACACTCCCAATGAATCCCCCTTATAACCTCAACTACAAACCTGCAAGAAGAATTCACACTTCTAGTACAAAATAAAGTAGAGATTCATTCTTATTACATACTACTAATGTACAGTATAACATAGTAATTCTCAATCTTATATATACATATACATGCCACAACTAGCTAACTCATAATGAAAACTAAGAGATCTACCCTGAGATGCTGTGGGTCTGGTCGTCGCTTCCTAAGAGTTAGCTACTGCTCCGAACCTACGAGTCAAGAAAAACTTAACTCGTCGAGCAATGTCGCTCAATGGGTACTTTACCAATGGAAATAAAAGTAAAACATAAAAGCATTTGAAATAAAAGGAAATAATTAAATAAAAAATCAACCAACATTAAACCAATGGAAGTTATTATACATTCAGTGTAAATATGCTTTCAACAAATGTAAAAACCATTAATCAAACCCATTTTGCATTACGTAGTTTAGAAAAATAGGACTTTGGCTCTACTGGTATATAGGGAACCATAGCGATAAGGCAGTGGCCCTCACCACTGTAACATAGGTGGCCCTCACCACCATTATCATATCACAGGAATGGCCCTCACCATCCTGGTTATAACCAATGGCCCTCACCACTGGCTTCAATGGCCCTCACCATTAAGTTCAGATCATAACAATTCAATCACAATATCAAGCAGTACTGCATAGGTTAGTATAGTGCACCATACCCTTATCTACCACTTTCAACTACCCAGCAGAGCACAAAGGTTAAAATGATTCAATTTAAGTCTCAAACTTCATTTTAGAATGACTCGAGAAATCATTTTAATTTCCGTCGTGCTTTGCCATTTACGCCGCGCACCACATTCTTTAGTCAAACCATTACCCTTTTTCACATATTTAACATTCACAATAAACATATCAAACATTTCAAAGCATTCCTCAAAGAGTCACAAATTGACCAAATGAATAGTGTCGCGGCACGTAAAATCGGCAATGCAAAATGGCATGACCAAATGAATAGTAAAATCTGGATTATCGTCAAAATTTCAGTCCGTTTCAGTCATGCATTTGACCAGGTAAATGATCTTATTTTTGGCTGAAATTTTACAGAAAAATTATTTCATATGTTGACTAATTCCATGTAAAATTTTGTTGAAAAATACATTCATTTGCTACCTCAAACAGCTGCCACAAAAGAGTCCAGAAATCTGCCATTTTGGAACCATTTCGGCCCAAACATATGAAATGCATGGGATAGTTTATTTTTCTTTTTCAAATCAATATGAAGGCTTCTTTAATGATAAAGTGAATATTCAAACACTTCCCTTTGACAACTTTTGCATGTTTAACTTAAATCAACTAATTAAAGTTCATCAATTCCACTTGCCAAAATTTTTCTCAAAACACTTGGTTTAAATTAAATTTAACCAACTCAATTTCCATAAGAAACCAAGAACATAACTCAAATATTTAATTTAAACCCAATCAATGCATTTAAGCATCAACATCAAAAATTCCATAAACCAAAGTTTGTAAGAAAAATAAAATTTCTTTTATGGTAAAGTACCAAACCTTGTTCTTTTAATTCCCTTTTGCTTTTCCTTCTTTTCCTTCCTTAATCTTTGTTTTTCCTTCAAGATATTCAAGAACACAACCTTAAACATAAACCTTAGCAATTTAAAACATACACTACTCTTCCATTTCTTTTCAAACTAAATCCTAATCTAACCTTATTAAACCTTAGAAACCTTGATTCTTCCATTTAATTAATCAATATCATCACTACTTAAAATTTTTCCAAATCTACCATAAGAACCCTAATTTCTAATCTTCCAATAGATATATAAATACTTAAAATTAATACTAGAATTGAATTCTACATACTTAAAAACCTTAAAACTCACCTTGAACTTGAATCAATCTTGACAAAATTTGGAATTCCTTGGTGTTCTTCCTATAGTGGCCGAAAGTTTGGAGGTGAGAGAGAGAGTTTTTTGTTCTTCTTGCTA
Source organism: Garcia nutans (assembly GCA_947685225.1). NCBI lineage: Eukaryota > Viridiplantae > Streptophyta > Magnoliopsida > Malpighiales > Euphorbiaceae > Garcia > Garcia nutans. The sequence goes on from CANTUV010000045.1 coordinate 28,243,446, forward strand.
TGATGTATATATAGGGGAAATGATGTCCACTTTTAGGTTGGATGAATGTTTTATGACCATTTGTCCACACATTTTTCTTTTCTTCTTTTTATGACTTCTAAATGGCTAATTTCCATTGGTCAATTTGTCTCTTTCTTTTATTTATTTAAAACCCAAGCCCTTAGACTTTCTTTTAATTATATTTTGGCCCCCAACCTCCTTGTGCTAAAATTTTATGGTCTAGGGTGTGAAAAGACCAAAATACCCTTTAGCGATTAATCGATCGTAACTTTTAAACCGTACAGTTCCACGAGGCAAACCACATATGGTTTTGATCCTCTCGACCTCTAATTTCTATTTTTAAGGTCTATTTTAAGTTTCCAAGTCATTTTGAAAAATTACCAATAAGCCCTCGACTTTTTACAAAATTTCCTTTAAAGTCCTTTCTTTGCTCGGGTTTTGCCCGGACTCCGTTTCTACTGTCGATCGTTTCATATTCAACCTCTCGACGTCCTCTACGCACTCGTGTGTTTATTTTCTACTTTGGATTCATGTATAAATTTTAATTAAAATGACCAAAATGCCCCTAGTCTACATGTCTTCGTTTCTTTCTAACGGGACGTTTCCTGGAAAAACCGTTACACGTCGTTGCGACCTGATTTTTCTCTACTTTCCATTTTTGGAGTCTGTTATGTGCACTATTAAGAACCTCCAGTACAACTTTTGGAAATTACAGTCACCTCCCCAAAACTTTTTAGAAATTACAGTCGCCTCCCCAAAACTTTTCATTTTTTTTTCAATTAGGCCCCATTGATCCTATAGCCTCATCTGGGGCCGTTGTCAGGAATTATCTTCTCCTTTCCCCTTCTCTCACTGTGCACATGACTACTATGCATAAATGCGGTGGGCGGATGTGACACTTTCTTTGAAGCTTGTTGAGAACCCAGGACATCGGTTTTCCCAATTCCGAAAATTGTCTCCTTGTTCCTTGGTTAGTAGCATTAACACTGATGGCCTTTTGCATGCTTTGGCTACCAGGTTGATAGCTCCCTTTCTCATTCATTTTTGTTGCAAATTAGCTCTTCTCCCTTTCCCATTCTTCAATTTGCAAACCAGCTTGAAGAAGGTCTTTGAAATCACGGATGAGTGTATGAGACATCCTTTCATGAAGACTAGGTAACACCCCTCTCACAATCATCCTTATTTGATCGGATTCATCGGGCCTCTTCTTGAGTAAAGCGGCCTTGTTTCTCCATCTCTTGACGTAATCTACAAAATTCTCATTTGGCCTTTGCCTAATGGACTCCACTTCCATCAAGGTAACTTCTAACTCAACATTATATCCATATTGTTGGATGAAGGCTTTGTAAAGTAGATCCCAACTCTTTTGTGTTCCATCATCCAAGGTATTGAACCAATTTTGGACAACAAGGTCCAATGAGAGCATAAAGTACCTTAGGGTTTGAGCCTTAGTAGCTCGAGTAGATTGCATGGCAGTGATATACTGCTTCACATGAAGATGAGGATTTCCGGTGCCATTGTACTTTGCAAAGGAGGGAATCTTGAATTTATAAGGGACGTCATCATCTTGTTCAAATAGTTTGTCTATCTCAGACTTCTCTTCGGTTTTCAATTTCTTCTCAAATTTCTTTTCTAAATTAGCTATTATCTTTTCAACATCGGATGTTTCGGTCTTTTCTATAGTTGATCTTTCAACAGTCTTTGGTTCCTTTTTCTTCTCTTGAGCTTCTTGGTAGTATCCTATCGTCATCATCATCAATGATTACCTTTTCATCATTAAAAACCACTTCATTAACTTTTGTCTTCCCTTTGTCCTTTGGCTTCTTAGTGCTAGCAGAAGCCTCGGCATGATTCTCCAAGATTGCAGTCAATTGGTTCCTCATGGTCTCAGCTAAGGCCACTTTTTATTTCTTCCATCTTGGCATTGAGGGCTTCATCCACCATTCATTGAATTTGTTCGGGCTCCATTATTTTTGGTGAGCAAGCGATTGAGTCGTTGCTAGATATCTCATCTTCGGCGTAGGTCGGATTGTAAGCTTTTGAACTATCGTAATCCAGGGTTGTGAGCCAGAGAGGATTAATGATATGAGATACAAATGTATGCATGTATGCACAAACAATAGACAAACAAGGACAAATTAGGACGTTCCTTCCAACCTTATAACATCCACACACGAATGGCAAGTCACTTTTCCTAGGTATATGGTTAACCAAAATACCAACATGGGGTACCTTGCTTTCGAATAATTTCCTCGGACGTTTCAACCAATAGTTATATCCTTGAAAATGGAAATCAATCCATGATAATTCCCATTAATTAGGTTTTAATCCATTCAACCAACCAAAGTAACTTTTATGCTATATTGGATTAAAACAAAATTAAGAGGTTTATCATAGATAGATTTCTCACTTGAAAAAGGTAACTAATGATTCATGCCAAAAACAAGCCCATAGTTAATTTATTCTTAGTGTAAACTAGGCCTACAATAGATTTTTGGTATTTCATAATTGACCTAAATATTTAGCAACCTCTTTGTAAGAATTTTGTTTTTAAGCCCATTACAAAAAGATTTTTAGAGAAGTGGATTTCGGGTTTAGTATTTGGGCCATGGGCCAAAGAAATTTTTTTGATTTGTTTTTAGAAAAAGTCTTATGTCCAAAGACCATCTTGAAAAATTTTAAAAATAGTTTTGGTCTTTTGGATTTTAGAGAAAAGTTTATTTTGAGCTTACAATATACTTAGGTCATACTAGAAAAAGAACAAACCAAATAGGCCATGATTTAGACTAAGATAAACTAACCATAGTCAAACAACATGCATTTGGGGGGTAAAACCTAAGGAAAGTAACTAGGCCAATTACATGAGCTTTAGTCTCTGGTTAAAAAGGCTTAGGTTCCCATAGCAAGTATATACCAAATGGTACGAGGCTATGAGTGGTTATGCCATGCTCGATCTCCATACCTTGAGTGAAAGTATGGTATCCCTTACATAACACAACACGGGTAACACGGGCGTCCTAACTCACGCACACGATGCAAACTAATATGATGCAATGGATAAAATCATTATAAGAAAGAATAGAATAATATAGAGACCAACAGAAGCAACTTCTCTTATCTCCAGTGGAGTCGTCACTGTGAGCGGGGATTTTCACCCCCACTTCCGGTGGAATGGTTCTTGCGACTTCGGCACTGTTTAGGCTCGAGGCCTTAGAGAACACAGACCTAAGTATGGAGAAATGGAGTCGCCACCCGGACGGGCCGGAAAAAACAAAGGGGTGGATGACTCGATTCCAAAGGAATCCCAAACCCCTTAATGGGTTCGGAAAGTTGGGTACGTGTGGGGAAGGTGAGAAATGGCCCAGCACCCCCACAACGCCCGGTTCATTGGAACCGGCCTCCTTTACAGGTCTTAATATTATAAAATTATTAAGTATAATAACATTGTCCATATTACACACAATAATTAAAAGAAAGCATCATTATATTAAAATCAAAGGAATGTCCAAACAAAGTAAATGAATGGACACCCATCCAAGGATGGAAACATGTCCTTACATCACATGCCTAAATAGGACACCCACCAAAAGGTAGAAACATGCCCTTTATATAGGTTTTAAAATAGAAAAGCAAATTAAATTTCATGTGTTTAACTAGTGACGTACCCATCAAGTGGAAACATACCTCTTACAACTTCCAAAAACCTAAATTGATTGATAAAAGTAAATAGCCATTCATAATAAATAAATCATTCATCAAAGGTATTTAAATAAAAAGTAAACATCTATCCATGATAAATAAAATAAACTAAGTATTGAACTTAAATAAATTAAAGCATATAAAATAAATTAAAACATAATCAAATATAGAATTGAATAAAGTAAATAAAAAGTCCAAATTATAGCTACTATTTCCATTTAAGATTCTTTATCTCATGTGTTAAGGTTTTGGAAATTTCTAAAATTAAGCTACTGTGACTTTTATGGAATTAAAATAAATTAGGGTTTTATGTTTTAAAAGATTGGTAAGACTCTTTGATTAAACAAATTAAGGTTTGAATGATGAAATCATGAAACTAGGGTTTTAAATAACTTAAAATACTTTAATTTGTGATTTTTGGTTTATTGAACTTTAAGCTACTGTGTAATTTTTGAGTTTTTATGTTTTTATATTTTTTAATGTTTTAAAAGGATTAGGGTTCATAAAAATTATGGTTTAAGGTTTTAAAAGGATTAGGGTTCATTATTTTAGGTTTAAAAGTTGAATTTTGAATTTTAGGGTTTTAGAATTTAGGTCACGGGTAAAAGATTTGAATTAGGGTTTTAGAAATCAATTTGATAATTTTATGAAGTTTTATGAATTTAAACAAACGGATTGAAGTTTTTTATAAGTAGAAAAGATGTTTTTTAAGGCTTTTTGAATGAAATAGAACCTACTTTAATATTTTAATAGAAACAGAATTTGATTTTAGTTTTGTTGAAAAATATGTTCAATTAGAGTTTTAAGATTTTTAAGAAGAAAAGATAACAATTTTAAGTCTTTTTAGAAAAGAAGGTCACGTTTTAGTGTTTTAACTTTGGAAAACTAAATTAAAGTTCTAAGATTTTAACTTTTGAAAAACACAAAAAACCCTAGTTTAGCTACTGTGTAAAAAAATAGAATTTAGAATTTCATACCTTCTTTTGTAAGTTGCTCCAAAAACAATTCTTCTTGGATGAACTAGCTGTTAGTGTATGTGCCCTAGGCCATTTATTTGGATCTTTATGTTATACATTCATTATTAATAAATGAGGTTTTATTATCATTATTGTTTGTTTGCATGTTACACAATTTTGATATTTGTCCCTGGTTTATTATTGTTATAGAGATAAAAAATATGTAATTCTTAACCAGTATGAACATTGATTTGATAATCATCAGATGGTTATGTGTATAGTGATACAAATAAATTTCATAAATACTTGTTAGAGAACAATGTATTGGATAGACCCATCATGAGATTACTATATGGGTTAGTGTCATAAGTAAATCTCATGATAGTTATGTATTAATTCTTTGACTTGAGATTGTCATAGTTTCCAATATAAGGACTATTATATTTTGACATGATCAAACATTATCCGTAACTGGATAGTAATAAAGGTTATGATCATATATGATAGAAATTATGTAGAGGATAATGAACAATCAAGATAGAATTTGTGCCTCTCTTTGAGAGAGATATCTTTTGGGCCCCTCGATAAGTGAGACTGTGAAATGCATGGTCGTGCTCAAATGAATTGATAGTGTGATCAATTTCATTTGTTTTTATCAGTCTACTTGGAGATCGAGTAATCATAAGTTTGGACAATATAAGTATGACGTTGACCATGACTTATGTTCAAGCTAGATATCGTGTGACAAAGGGATTAATGCATGTACTATTATTAGGCAAATTGGACATTCCTTATATTAATTGGGTAGTTGTAACGCCTTGCTAGAGGCCAATTATGACTTGTTGGTTTAATAGAGATTAAATTGACTGCCAATTAATATGGGCCTATCGGGTCACACACAAGAATGCGCTTTGGGCTGGATATAATATTAATAATATTAATATTAGTTATTAATATTTATTATTATTATTATTTTCGTTATATATATATATTATTAGATAATATATTAAGAATCCTAATTAGATTTGGATTCTGAATTTGATTTTCCTTATCCAATTATATATATTATTAGATAATATATTCATAATCCTAATTAGATTTGGATTCTGAATTTGACTTACCTTATCCAATTTTGAATTAGATTCTAGAGTGATTATATTCACTCCAGACGTTAAGTCTTCATATAGGTAACTTTAGAAAATAAAAGCAGAACGAAAAAGAAAAAAGAAACTCTAATATGTTTTAGGGAAAACGTTTTTCAGCCTTCGCTGTTGTAGAGAGCTAGCACTCCAGACGGTAGCATTCGTGTGGATACGTGATAGAGGGTGTTTCGCGATCGAGGCATCTCTTCCATTCTAATCATCAACAGGTTAGTTCTTTGAACACTTTTATCGAATTAAACGAACAGCATGGATCCTGATGGGAAATCAAATATCAAATTTTTCCGCTGCGTGTTTTTGGTTTGCTGTGATCTCCTTGATTTCCTAACAGTGGTATCAGAGCCACTTGTTGTTTTCGTTTAAGTTGAAAATGCCATGTTGATATGATTACATGAGATATATTGATTTCGTATGGCATGTTAACTATAAAACCCTAATTCATTTTTTATATGATGAGAAAAGGATTATTTTTGGTTTCGTTTCTGTAAAACCCTAATTCATTTTTCATATGATGAGAAAGGATTGGTGTTTTTAATTTTGTTTTCATGAGATGATCATGTATATATAATTGGTTTTCATATGATGAGAAAAGATTATTTTTGGTTTCATTTCTGTAAAACCCTAATTCGTTTTTCATATGATGAGAAAGGATTGGTGTTTTTAATTTCGTTTTCATGAGATGATCACGTATATATGATTGGTTGATTAAAGCGATCTTCATATGATGAAAACGATTAAGTTTATATGTGATATAAACATTTGGTAATGATTCTGTAATGGGTTGCACATATTCGAAATAAAACAGTGAGAAGGTTAATGAGATTAACGATTCTGTTTTAGGGTTTCGCCAAAGAAAAATGTTAATGAGATTAACGTTTCTGTTTATTTTGTTTCTATTTAACATTAAGAATGTCAATATATTTGTTTCTATTTAACATGTTGGTGATGAATATGTTATGTTTGTTTGATGTCTTGGCATGGTGCATAGCATGGCCTTATGACCTATGTGATTGGTTTATTCATATCTTAATTTTGGGTAAATACGGCCTGCGTGTCGTTTATTTTGTTGTAATTTATTTTACTAGTAGTTAGATTTTCTTTTATTGTAATAAATGAAGATTCAAGCTACAATGTTCGTGATGGAGATTCATACCAAGGAGAAGATGGTTCCATGGTGATGGAAGCACAAGCTCAAGTTTTGAAGATATGTAATATTGCAAGTGTTGTAATAGATAGGTTTTTCACCTAGGGTTGCCTTTATGATCTTCATTTGGTCTCTTGAAGATCATATTTAGTTTGGCCATGCTATGTCATGTTTACATATTTTTTCATTTGGTATATGATGCTTATGTGATAAATTATATATATGCATATAGGATGCTAAAATATAATGATATGTAATGCAAGACATGATAATAATTTAGTTGAACCCTCATTAAAATTTAAGTCTAAATGCTATCCACGTTTTGAACACCTATCAAAACTAAGATTGTATTAAAGTAGGTATTGCCAAAGCAATATGCTTTAAACATTCCTAGCTAAGTAGGATGAGTAATAATACTACTCATATGTTTTAAAATTGGTTAGACTTAATTAGGCTATCAAAATGGTTTTGGGCCTAAGGCATTAGATGGAATTCAACATGCTATGACATATGATGTCAATATTCCATAATTACTAAGAGTTACATGAGATGTAATTGGTAAAGATGTTACCTACCTAAATAACTTGATTTTAAGCGTCACGCCAAAGCTGAGTTTAGAATTAAGTGAAATACGGATCTTAGCCTACTAAATTTTTTTTAGAGGGTTATATTTTTAGTAGGAGTTTAAATAATTTTAACCTCATTATTAATTGAAATTTGACTTTGCATATTTATCAATAGATGGCTGCTAATAACAATTCCACCTTATCACTGCGATCTATCCTTGAGAAGGAAAAACTGAAAGAATGTGGGACTAATTTTGTTGACTGGTTTAGGAACCTGAGAATTATTCTCAAACAAGAGAAAAAGTCCTACGTGCTTGATGAAGCTATCCCTGACCCACCTCCTGCTGATGCTTCTAATGCTGCTAAGAGTAAGCATAAGAAGCATGTGGATGATTCCAATGACATAGGATGTCTTATGTTGGCTACTATATGTCCAGGACTTCAGAAGGATCTGGAACACTTAGAGGCTTATGAGATGAGTGTGCATCTCAAACAAGCTTTCCAACAACAGGCTAGGCAAGATAGGTTTAACACCGCTGTTGCATTATTTGACTGTAAAATGTCTGAAGGTGAATCTGTTAGTGCTCATGTTTTGAAGATGAAAGGCTATCTAGATCATTTTGCTAGACTTGGATATCCCCTAAGTTTAGAACTCTCCACGGATTTGATCCTACATTCATTACGTAGCAGTTTCTCACAGTTTGTCATGAACTATAACATGAATGACATGGAGAAATCCATTTCTGAGCTACATGGTATGCTCAAAACTGCTGAGGGGAATATCAAAAAGCCTACCCAAATATTGAATGTCAATATTAAACAAATGAAAAAGAAACCCAAATATACTAAAGGCAAGGGTAAGGCAAAAGGTGCTAAAGGGTCCAAGGGACAAGCTAAACCAAAACCTGAACCTAAGGCTAAAGTTCCTAAGGAAGGGACTTGTTTCCATTGCAACAAGCCTGGGCATTGGAAGAGAAATTGTCAACTCTATTTGGATGAGTTAAAGAAGTTGAAGGGTAGTGCGACTACATCTTCAGGTATTTATGTTATAGAAATTAATTTATCTATTCCTTCTTCCTGGGTATTAGATACCGGATGTGGATCTCATATTTGTACAAATATGCAGGGACTCAAAAGGAGTAGGATGCTGAAGAAGGGCGAAGTGGACCTACGTGTTGGCAATAGAGCAAGAGTTGCTGTTATAGCTGTAGGAACTTATGAACTTGTTATGCCCAATGGGTTTTTGTTAATTTTGAACAATTGCTTTTATGTTCCTACTATGAGTAGGAATCTTATTTCAGTATCTGTTTTGGATGATGAAGGTTGTTCATTTTTTATTAAGAATAAGAAATGTTCTATTTTTGATAAAAATGATTTGCTTTATGGTATTGCAAATTCTTATAATGGCCTTTATATCCTTAATCTTGATGATTCTAATGGTAATGATATCTATAACATAACTTCTAAGAGAACTAAGCCAAATGAGTTAAACCCTACTTATTTATGGCATTGTCGCCTTAGCCATATAAATAAGAAACGCATTTCTAAGCTCCATCAAGATGGATTATTAGAATCATTTGATTTTGAATCATTTGAAACATGTGAGTCTTGTTTGCTTGGTAAGATGACAAAGGATCCTTTTACTGGGCATAGTGAAAGGGCTAATGATTTATTGGGCTTGATACATACAGATGTATGTGGTCCTTTTAGCATTAGTGCCAGAGGAGGATTTTGATACTTCATTACTTTTACTGATGATTTCAGTAGGTATGGCTATGTCTACCTAATGAAACATAAGCATGAGTCTTTTGAAATGTTTAGAACTTTTCAAAATGAAGTACAAAATCAACTTGGTAAAACAATTAAACAACTTCGATCAGATCGAGGTGGTGAATATTTGAGCCAAGAGTTTGATGATCATCTAAGGGATTGTGGAATTGTTTCACAACTGACTCCTCCAGGAACTCCACAGTGGAATGGAGTTTCTGAAAGGAGAAATTGAACTCTATTAGATATGGTTCGATCAATGATGAGTCAAGCGGATCTTCCTTTATCTTTTTGGGGTCATGCCTTGGAGACAGCTGCATTCATTCTGAACCGTGTACCATCTAAGGCGGTTGAAAAGACACCATATGAGATATGGACAGGTAAGACACCTAGTTTGTCTTTTCTTAAGATTTGGGGTTGTGAAGCTTATGTGAAAAGACCAGTTTCAGATAAGTTAGCTCCAAAGTCTATCAAATGTAATTTTGTGGGTATCCTAAAGAAACTAAAGGATACTATTTCTATACTCCTTCAGAGAACAAAGTGTTTGTTGGTCGAAATGGGATCTTTTTGGAAAAGGAATTTCTTTCTAAGAGAACTAGTGGGAGTATAGTAGAACTTGAGGAAACTCAAGTACCACAAGAAATCATTGAGCCATGTATAAAGCCTATTTCAGAACCACAAATAGTTGTGGAGTCTGAAGATGTAACACAAATCCCTCGCAGGTCTGATAGGACACGTCGTCAGCCAGAGAGATATGGATTTCTTATGACTGATGATAGTGAAGTAATGCTCATAGATCAAGATGAGCCTACTACCTATCAAGAAGCTGTGTCAGGTCCAGATTCAGACAAATGGCTTGGAGCCATGAAATCTGAGATGCAATCTATGTTTGACAACCAAGTTTGGTCTTTAATTAATCCTTCAGAGGGTATTAAGACTATTGGTTGCAAATAGGTTTTCAAGAAGAAAACTGACATGGATGGGAATGTGCAGACCTATAAAGCAAGGCTTGTTGCAAAAGGTTTCAAGCAAACTCATGGTATAGACTATGATGAAACTTTTTCACCAGTTGCTATGCTTAAGTCTGTTAGAATTCTCATTGCCATTGCAGCATACTATGATTATGAGATATGGCAAATGGATGTCAAAACCGCTTTCCTTAATGGAAACTTGCTTGAGGATGTGTACATGACACAACCTGAGGGTTTTGTAAATCCTGAGAATTCTACAAAGGTTTGCAAGCTTCAAAGATCCATTTATGGATTGAAGCAAGCATCTCGAAGTTGGAATCTTCATTTTGATGAAACAGTTAGGAACTTTGGTTTCATCAAGAATGAAGATGAACCTTGTGTTTACAAGATGGTTAGTGGGAGTGCAGTAGTGTTTTTAGTCTTATATGTGGATGACATATTACTCATTGGGAATGATATCCCTACCTTGCAAAAGGTTAAGACTTGGTTAGGGAATTCTTTCTCAATGAAAGACTTAGGTGAGGCTGCCTATATCCTTGGTATAAAGATCTATAGAGATAGATCTAGAAGGATAATTGGCCTGAGTCAAAGTACATACATAGATAAAGTGTTGAAGAGCTTCAACATGCAAGATTCCAAAAAGGGATTCTTGCCTATGTCTCATGGCATTCATCTCAACAAGAGTCAATGTCCTATGACATCTGATGAGCGAGATTGAATGAATAAGATTCCTTATGCTTCTGCTATAGGATCTATTATGTATGCCATGTTATGTACTAGACCAGATGTCTCATATTCATTAAGCGCAACTAGTAGATTTCAAGCTGTTCCTGGTGAAGGTCACTGGACAGCTGTCAAGAATATTCTTAAGTACCTTCGAAGGACTAAAGATGTATTCTTGGTTTATGGAGGTTTGGAAGATGAACTAGTTGTGAATGGTTATACAGATGCTAGTTTCCAAACTGACATAGATGATTTTAGATCGTAGTTAGGTTTTGTATTCACATTGAATGGTGGAGCTGTTAGTTGGAAGAGTTCAAAACAAAGCACTGTGGCTGATTCTACAACAGAGGCTGAGTATATAGCAGCATCAGATGCAGCTAAGGAAGCAGTCTGGTTGAAGAAATTCATCACTGAGCTAGGAGTGGTGCCTAGCATTGCAAATCCTGTGGACATTTATTGTGACAACAATGGTGCCATAGCACAGGCAAAAGAACCTAGATCTCATCAAAGGTCTAAGCATATAATCAGGCATTTTCACCTCATTTGAGACATTATCGATAGAGGAGATATCAAGATATGCAAAGTTGACACAAATGATAACATAGCAGATCCATTTACAAAGCCTCTCTCACGGGTCAAGCATGATCAGCACACTAGATCTATGGGTCTTAGAAATTTGTAGGCCTAGTGCAAGTGGGAGATTGTTAGTGTATGTGCCCTAGGCCATTTATTTGGATCTTTATGTTATACATTCATTATTAGTAAATGAGGTTTTATTATCATTATTGTTTGTTTGCATGTTACACAATTTTGATATTTGTCCCTGGTTTATTATTGTTATAGAGATAAAAAAATATAATTCTTAACCAGTATGAACATTGATTTGATAATCATCAGATGGTTATGTGTATAGTGATACAAATCAATTTCATAGATACTTGTTAGAGAACAATGTATTGGATAGACCCATCATGAGATTACTACATGGGTTAGTGTCATAAGTAAATCTCATGATAGCTATGTATTAATTCTTTGACTTGAGATTGTCATAGTTTCCAATATAAGGACTATTATATTTTGACATGATCAAACATTATCCATAACTGGATAGTAATAAAGGTTATGATCATATATGATAGAAATTATGTAGAGGATAATGAACAATCAAGATAGAATTTGTGCCTCTCTTTGAGAGAGATATCTTTTGGGCCCCTCGATAAGTGAGACTGTGAAATGCATGGTCGTGCTCAAATGAATTGATAGTGTGATCAATTTCATTTTTTTTATCAGTCTACTTAGAGATCGAGTAATCATAAGTTTGGACAATATAAGTATGACGTTGACCATGACTTATGTTCAAGCTAGATATCGTGTGACAAAGGGATTAATGCATGTACTATTATTAGGCAAATTGGACATTCCTTATATTAATTGGGTAGTTGTAACGCCTTGCTAGAGGCCAATTATGACTTGTTGGTTTAATAGAGATTAAATTGACTGCCAATTAATATGGGCCTATTGGGTCACACACAAGAATGCGCTTTGGGCTGGATATAATATTAATAATATTAATATTAGATATTAATATTTATTATTATTATTATTATTATTATTGTTATATATATATATTATTAGATAATATATTAAGAATCCTAATTAGATTTGGATTCTGAATTTGATTTTCCTTATCCAATTATATATATTATTAGATAATATATTCATAACCCTAATTAGATTTGGATTCTGAATTTGACTTACCTTATCCAATTTTGAATTGGATTCTAGAGTGATTATATTCACTCCAGACGTTAAGTCTTCATATAGGTAACTTTAGAAAATAAAAGCAGAACGAAAAAGAAAAAAGAAACTCTAATACGTTTTAGAGAAAACTTTTTTCAGCCTTCGCCGTTGTAGAGAGCTAGCACTCCAAACGGTAGCATTCGTGTGGATACGTGATAGAGGGTGCTTCGTGATCGAGGCATCTCTTCCATTCTAATCATCAACAGGTTAGTTCTTTGAACACTTTTATCGAATTAAACGAACAGCATGGATCCTGATGGGAAATTAAAGATCAAATTTTTCCGCTGCGTGTTTTTGGTTTGCTGTGATCTCCTTAATTTCCTAACACTAGCTCCAAAGACAAGCCTTTGAAATCCCCTCCCAATGTGATGTTGCTATTCCAGAAAAGATTTAAATTCAATTTCTTCTTTTCCTTCCTTGATTTGGTTTCAAACTTTCCAAACTCCCCTTGGATTTGTTCACTCTCGGCCACCCCCAATTTGGTTCTATTGGTCCTTATTTATAATAGTTTTTGGTTGTTTTTCCCTAATTATACATAGCAAGTAATATTAATAAAATAAAAAAGAAATTAAAACCTAATTGGATTAGGTTTCAAAAAATTTGCGTCGAAAAATTTTGCGCTGGCAAAAACTGCGGCAACCGGGCCTGTGGCTGGGGCCAGTGGGCGTGCCATCCCGCAGGAAATTCCTGTGGATGGTTATTTCGCCTGCAGGAAAATCCTGCGGGTGGCGTGCTGCCCGCAGGAAATGCCCGCGGGCCCGCACGACTGCTTTTCGCTGCCATTTTTTTTCCGACTCTGACTCCAATTTTATTTTTATTTTTATTTTTTAATTTTTATTTGTTTATTTTCAAGTTTTATTAATAAAAATTAGATACTAAGGTAAAAATTACTTAATTAAAATTATTTTGGACCAATTAGACAACAAAAATTATTTTGGGCTAAATAAAACATATTAGATCGAATTGGGTCAAAAATTAAGGGTCAACAGAGACTAAACTTGATTTGGATACTTGGACCTGAGATTGGGTAATTGGACCCATGATTGAATCTGATTTGGGTACTTAGACCCGAGACTGGGTACTTGGACCTGAGATTGAATTAGATTTGGGTACTTGGACCCGAGATTGAATTTAATTTGGGTACTTGGACCTGAGATTGAATTTGATCTGGGTACTTAGACCCAAGACTGGGTACTTGGACCCGAGATTGAATTAGATTTGGGTACTTGGACCCGAGATTGAATTTGATTTGGGTACTTGAATTCGATATTGGGTACTTGGACCGGAGATTGGGTACTTGGACCCGAGACTAGATTGGATTTGACTGACCTTTTATCAGTTGAGGATTCTGGTTTAACTGGTTGTTCCGTTCTTTTGTTCTTCCTTTTGCAAAAATCCAGCTATTTTTAGGTTGCCCTTATATCTTCTCCTTGCCCCCTGTGTGGAGAAATATTTGCAAGTGAGTTTGAAAATGTTTTGTATATAAACTTAAAAAATTGAAAAGGAGAAACTTTGCCCCCTGTGTAGGCTCAAACCAAAAGATTTTTTTCCATTTAAGCTTTGGTTGATGTTTGTATTTTGTCTTGTACCTTTCATAAACATGTATTTCTTCTTTTACAAAATGACTGGAGCTTCCTCAAGCAATAGGCATTCCATGCCCCCTTGATTCAATATCTTCTTTTGATTCTTTACTTCACAGGGTGTTTGCTGTTCACTTTGACAAAGAATAGACAATACAAGATAAGAAAGTGCGATGTGATATGCTCATGTATGCATGATATGCATGAATAATACTTACAATGGTTCCATTGACTCACAGACCGAGGTGATCAGCTGATGTGTTCTCAATGACTCCTTCTAGATGCTTGTTGAGTTCTTACTTCGGAATGACAGGATGCTTCACATTTATGGCTTTTATCTTTGGGATATTGAAAATATGAGTGGTGGATACCCCAAGCTTGTAGAGTTAGGGATACATCCATTTCAAACTATGTTTCAGCATGTCAGCTGGTAGCTTCTTCATGACCTTGCCAGTAACCATTTACTTTGCCCAATGTGTTCTTCGAGGTTAAATAATTCGACATACTTCCCTTAACTTGAAGGCTTTGTAATTTTTTTTTAAAAATCAAATGTTGGCTTTGCCGAATCAATGTCAATTTACCTCAGGACTTGGTTTTTCAAATTAACATATCTATAACATCACAACCCTAGTTACCGTACTAAACTCATAAATTAATTCTATTTAAGCAAGAATTATTGCACTTCAGATAGGCAAATACACATTATTTGGTCAAAGATCTCATTTAGTTTAAATATTATCTATCTCATATGCATGCTTATTCAAACTATCTCCACTAATAGACTCTACCTACCAAGAGAGATCAACAGGTATTTGATAGGCTTAAAATGGGGTCTATAAGGGACATGGGTTAAATAAAGGCCATTTGTAAGTTGGAGCCGATGTGACACAATGGACAAACCTTCACACTACAAATTTCTTGTTTGAACTTTAGGCAGCTGGAAGCAATCTTGCTAGATTCCAAATTCCTTCTATCTTCTTGGCATTAATCTAGATCTTGATTGGGATAGTCTTTGCCTTTGCAAACAGTTTGGTACCCAAATTTATTTTTTCTTCTTCTCCCTTTTCTTTCTTTTTATTTTTCTTACTCTTCCCTTTCTTTGAGCATTTTATCATTTTGTCCTTCTTCCTTGTAGGACTGTCAAGTACCGAACTTTCAAGAACTGAATGGTCTTTCTCCATTTTCTCTGATTTTGATTGAATCTTTGGTTGAGTTGGACTAATTTAAGTCAAACTGTCCTTATAAACCAAATGGAAGCCTTTGCTGCTTTAGGTAAAAGAGAACTCAGTTGGCTTTCTGAACCGCCTTTTTAGGTTTTACCCTTTTTTCTTTTTTTTTTTCTTTTTTTGTTTTGTCCTTTTTTCCTTTTCTTCTTTTTTTTTTCTTCTTCTTTTCTTTTCTTTTTCTTTTCTTTATTATTATTTTTTGTTCTAGCTCTAAACGAGTTGTCTTATTTGTACCAACTTGGGTTTCTTATAATGGATAAGTGGAGTGACATAAATCTCCTTTAACAGGGATAAATTATTTGTTACTCTGATGTTGTCTTGATAGATTGGAGATACTAAGTGAACTTCAACTACCTTTATGGTCTTGAGAACATCAACTATCCCCATGGTCTTGATAGCATCAACTATCCTTACAGTTTTGGCTATGCATTCCTTCCTTTGATCTTCTTGCCTCTTCACCTTAGTGTTCATAAGACTTGTCAAAAGTATCACAACAGCTCAAGGCAGGTTGTTGGGGTTATATGCCAATGAAAAGAAAGCTAAAATTTCATGAAGGCTCAAAGGGACAACTAGGGATTGATATCTAATTAGGTGGATACTAGTTGTTGGCTAACCAAACAATGCCTAGATCATTTCTCTCTTAAATAAGTAGAGTTCAATTTTGCCTCAAAAATTTGTCAAAGCATGTTCTAAGACTGACTAGGACCTAGACAAAGGTAATTATGCAGGAGCCCTCTCTAAGTAAGCATACACAACTTAATGCTATGGAGTAATTCTCTCACCTAGTAAAGTCATTCGAGTCATGATGCATAAATATATTAATTCATGAATCATCAAGCTAGATTCCTTATTGGTTGAGCACCAAAATGAACGAAGACCAACAAAATTTTTGATGAAAGTAATTTATTCAAATAAATTTAAATTTGAAAAACAAGATTGTTCCAATTAAATATTTAAAGAAAGTAAAATTGAAAAGCAACATTCAAGCTAAAGAAAGTTTAATATCCCAAAGTATACCCTAAAAGTTTTGGAATATTTATTGTTGTATTTGGATTAAATGTATATGTTTAAATGGAAAGAGAAATGAGGTAAGGGAAGAGTGTATATGTTGTATATATAGTGATATATACAACATATACAAGTCAAAGAAATGGAAGTCAAAGAAGATTAATTAATTATTTTAAATTAATTAAATGGAAAATTGAATTAATAAGTGGATGAAGATATTTGATTATTTTAATATTTAATTGCTTGGTTGAGAACAAAAGAGAGATTGAGTGGTTAAGTGAAGAGGGAGTTTTGACTTTGCTCTTCTTTCTTCATCTTCTTCATTTTCTTTCTTTGGTTGGCCGACCCTCACAATAGCAAGAGAGGAAGAGAGTTTTTGATTTTTCCAAGTTCAAGATTGAAGGATGTTTCAAGTGATCAAGTTGGAAATCTAAGAGTTTTCATCATTTTTGGTAAGTTTTCCACTTGATTCCTTTGCTTTCTTTTAAGTTGTATTTGAGTTTGATGGTTGATTATTGATGGTATGTGTATATTGGGTTGTGGTGTGTTTGAGAGTGTTGGGTTTAATTGATTTTGATTTTGGGGTTGGATTGAAGAGATAGAGTTAAGTTTGGTGTTGGAAGAGTAAGTGTTGTGTTTGAGTTGTTTGTATGTGATGGTTGTGAAGTGGTGTTTGATGTATGTTTTGAATCGTTTTAGTGTTTTTGCAAGTTATTATGGTTTATGGGTGTGTTTAGTTAAGTTTGTTTGAAGTGAAAAATGGTGGAAGTAAGAAGTTTGTTGGATGTGAGGTTGTTGTTGCCGGAATCAAGATTTTTGGCCTGACACGTCCATGAGCATGGCCAGGTCTTTGGGCGTGTCAATGGTTCTATGTTCTTGGATGGGTAACACGATCAGTGACACGCTCATGCTATTGAACGTGTCACAGCTTCTGTGTTGTAGTAACATTGACACGGGCAGTAACACGCCCGTGTTATTGAACGTGTCATAGCTACTGTGTTGAGGGAGGATTGACACGGCCAGTGACACGCTCATGTCACTGAGTGTGTCAAAGCTTCTGTGTTATGAGTTTAAGGCACGGTCAGGGACACGCCCGTGTTGTTGAGCGTGTCATGTGTAAAGTTTGCCCTAGTTGGTTCTTATCCATATTATCTCATGTGTATGATTACTTTTGGATTGGATTTTGAAGAGAGTTAAGTTGCTCTAATCCTAGTGTTGAAGGATTTTTGGAAGAGGAGTTCGGTGTTGTGTGAGTTGCTCTTGAGGTAAGTGCAAACCCTACATTATTGCATACATTTACATGACATTGGAACTTAACACATTTTGTTATAAATGTGCTAAGTGATCTATTACATTGTCGATACATTTGACTAATATTATGATTTGCATAATGTGAAAGATATGATGATCATTCAAATTGTATATTCAATGTAATTGGTTATGTATACTCTAATGATGAGAGATGAAGCCATTGTGGTTAGCTATAATGATGCAAATGAAATAATTGGGGCATGTTTGCCTAGATGATTATGAGGGAATGAGAATGGAATTGATAATGAAATAATAAAAGAATTGTGTGTCTAATATGTTAGTCAATTTTCAGAGTTTTATTGTTGGTGGCATGCCTAATAGTAACAATCTCTTGAAGCTGGGTTGGGCTTGATCCTTGAAGCCAAGTTGGGTTGATGCTTAGCAAGCTTTGCTCCCCTTGAAGCTTGGTTGAGCCTAATCCTTGAAGCCTAGTTGGGATAATGATAAATGTGATAATTAAACCAAAACATTAACTCTGAAAGTGGAATGGCATATTAGTTTCTTTTGGGCCCATGCTTGTCTTTGTTTGAATGTGATTTATGAATGGTGAAACAAATGAATAATGAGATTTAATGTAAGACTTTGAAATATGACATTCTTATGTATTGTTTATGATATATATAAATGTGTGACATTAGCATTACATTAAAGCATATTGTTATTGTGGTTTGTACCACTAAGCCTATGGCTTAGCACAATAGTGGTTCATCGCGCAGGTGACAGGGTAGAACCGGAGAGTTCAGCTAGACCGAGTCTAGTCTAGACTTTGAAGTGTGGATTGTGGGCTTAAAGATCAGAGACAAACTGCCAAACATGTATAAACTTTATGTTTTGTAAACATGGATTTTGATGTATTTATATATGTAAATACCACTACATTTTCCGCTACGTAATAAATAAATGTTTTATCTAGTATATTTTATAATATAATTTGAATGTTTTAAGTTTTCTTATAATGTTGTTAAATTGAAAGATTGGTTTGCTTATTATAAACCGTGGCACTCCTGTATTCGGTATACGTATATTACAGGTGTAGTAGTATGTAGTGTGCGTATACGGGGTATAGGGGTGTTACAATTATTTTTGTATCAGAGCCTAGGTTTAAGATTCTCAGCCTAGGTCAATTGTAAGAAAAAGAAAATTTTGATTTTAAAATGTGATTTTTGAATAAGATACATGCTTTGGCACTGGTAGTCTCTGATATTTGATGAGGTATATTCTGCTGTGTTTGCAGATATAGGTAGTGATGGCGTCTCAGTCATGTCAGTCCATAGAAGGTAGTGCTGAGAGTGTAGCTCCTGAAGAAGGTAGAGACGGAGATAAGGTTGAGAGAGTTGGAGAGGCACCTGCTCCTGTGCCAGAGAGACCAGCTGTTGATCAGGTTCTGCCAGTTTGGCTAAGACATGTGGTAGAATTGTTGAGGCAAGCTCCAGTGCAGCCGACACCGCCACCGCAGCCACAAGTGCCGGTGAGACATTATGATAAATTGAGAAAGTATGGGGCTGAGGATTTCTTTGGTACTACAGATCCTGCAGTAGCTGATCAATGGTTGGATAGAGTGCAAAGGGTATTTATTCAGTTGCAAGCTACTCCTGAAGAGAAATTTGATTATGCTAGATCCTTATTGCAGAAAGATGCTTATGATTGGTGGAAGATGGTTCCTCATGCTATGGATGATCCACCGACTTTGTTTTATAGTGATTTTCTGCGAGAATTTGAGCAGAAATATACTCCGAGGGAGTATAAGGATGTTAAGAAGATGGAATTTCTGAATCTGAGACAGGAGAATCGGACTGTGACAGAGTATGAGATTGAGTATATCCGGTTGAGTCACTATGCCGGTGGGATTATTTCTGATGAGATTGATCGGTGCAGGAGATTTGAGGAGGGATTGAGGCCCTCTATTATGTGTATTGTTGCTAGTTTTCGGTACCAAGACTTTTCTCAGTTAGTTGCCGCAGCTAGAAGTGTTGAGAGAGCACAGGGTATTGCAGCAGCTGCTACTGAGGAGGAAACCAGAGTTAGGAGATCCCAGTTTGAGGCAGGGTCTTCATCTATGAAGAGAGGCCGAGGAAGTTTTATTCCGAGAGTCAGTAGAAGCCTGAGGCAGTTAGGTAGATCAGTTCAGTATCAGATGCAGAGACCAAGACTTACAATTTCTATAGCGAGTGCTCCGACTCCAGTGGTTCAAAGATCCATTCCACCTAGATGTGCTCATTGTGGTAGGACACATGGGGGTGCTTGTTGGAAGACGGGTGGATCAGGAGTATGTTTTAGATGTGGGTCACCAGCTCACTTTATTAAAGATTGCCCTGAGCTATAGGAGGATAGACAGATTGATACTGCAGCTTCTCGACCTAGTGTCAGCAGAGGTGATCGAGGGGGCAGAGGTTTCAATAGAGGTGGTCGACCTGGAATCAGTCAGAGAGGAGGTTCTACATCCGGAGGCAGTAGGCCAGATGAGGCTAGGTCTTCTCAGTGAGTGTATGTGATGCAGAGGCAGCCAGATGCTTCAGCAGTTATTGTGGGTACATTTTCTTTATTTGGCAACTCAGTTCTTGCTTTAATTGATTCAGGATCTACTCATTCATACATAAGTGCATCTATCTTGTCTGTCTGAATTGCATTCAGAGTCCTTCGGATTTGATGTCTTGGTGACAAATCCTTTAGGACATAGTGTTGTGGTGAGTAAGGTGCATCGTGATAATTCAGTTGTGGTGCAAGGTGAAGAATTTTTGGGCGATTTGATTGAAATGCCTTTTAAGGAGTATGATTTGATCTTAGGCATGGATTGGTTGTCTAAGCATGGAGCTGTGGTAGACTGTCAAAAGAAGAGTGTTACCCTGAGAACCGGTGACGGTAGAAGTGTGATGGTATCCAGTGAGCAGAGACAACTTGCATCCTTATTTGTTTCAGCTGTTACAACTAGAAAGTTGATTAGAAAAGGGTGTGATGCTTATCTTGCTCGTGTTATAGATACCAGAATAGTGGGTTCTCAACTTGATAGTATACCCACAGTTGCGGAATTTCCAGATGTTTTTCTGGAGGAGTTGCCAGGGATACCCCCTGAGAGGGAGGTTGAGTTTGGTATCAATTTGTTGTCTGGTACCACTCCCATCTCTATTACTCCATATTGAATGGCACCTGCTGAGTTGAGAGAGTTGAAGGTGCAGTTGCAGGAGTTGTTGGATAAAGGGTTTGTTTGCCCTAGTGTTTCTCCGTGGGGAGCACCTGTTTTGTTTGTGAAGAAGAAAGATGGTACTTTGAGGTTGTGCATCGATTATAGGCAATTGAATAAGGTAACCATCAAGAATAAGTATCCTTTGCCTCGGATTGATGATCTCTTTGATCAATTGAAGGGAGCAGCAGTATTTTCCAAGATTGATTTGAGATCAGGGTACCATCAGTTGAGAGTCAGAGCTGAAGATATTCCTAAGACAACTTTTCGCACAAGGTATGGACATTATGAGTTCTTAGTGATGCCTTTTGGGTTGACAAATGAACCTGCAGCTTTCATGGATTTGATGAATAGGGTGTTTAGGCCCTATCTAGATCAGTTTGTGGTGGTCTTCATTGATGATATTTTAGTATATTCGCATAATAAGGAGCATGACAAGCATTTGCGGATTGTGTTGCAGACCTTGAGAGTGAAGCAATTGTATGCTAAGCTGTCAAAGTGTGAGTTTTGGCTTGATCAAGTGACGTTTCTCGGTCATAAAGTTTCAGCAAATGGTATAAGAGTTGATTCGAATAAAGTTGAGGTCATTTTAAATTGGAGTCCATCGAAGTCTGTAACTGAAGTTAGGAGTTTTCTGGGTTTGGCAGGCTATTATCGATGGTTTTTGAAGGGTTTTTCTTTGATAGCTACTCCACTCACCAGATTGCTTTGGAAGGGAGTTAGATTTGTGTGGACAGATCAGTGTCAAGCTAGCTTTGAGTAGTTGAAAGAAATGTTGACTCAAGCTCCTGTTCTTACTTTGCCTGTAGAAGATAAACCATTTGTGATTTACAGTGATGCTTCACATAATGGTTTAGGTTGTGTTTTGATGCAGGAAGGTAGAGTCATAGCTTATGCTTCTCGGCAGTTGAAGCCGCATGAGCTTAATTATCCGATGCATGATTTGGAATTGGCAGCTATAGTTTTTGCTTTGAAGATTTGGCGACATTACTTGTATGGGGAGAAGTGTTTCATTTACACGGATCATAAGAGTTTGAAATTAATAGGCTCAATTTCTTACAAGTTTAAAAGGCAATGCAAGGAATATCCACCAAATCAACAATAAGCACCAATTTTATCCAATTCTCCAATTCATGCTTCAAAAATTAAAAGGTCATCTACCAATAAACTTATAACAATTGAACTTAATAATATACTTCAAAATAATATGTAAAGTAAGGTAAAACACTTAACAAAATGACTAAAACAACTACTAAAAAAAAACTTAAAAACAACAACTAAATTACGAAAAACAAAAGCTTTGCATTTATGAACAAAAACTTAGCACCCCACACTTTAAGATTGACATTGTCCTCAATGGAAACTAGGATAATTTAAAAGAGTAAGAGTTATGGTGCAACCTGATTTTCATCATTTTCTTTGTGAGGCAAGTGCTACCTTTTCATGCACAAAACATTAATTGTTCAAGAATAACAAGCAATAAATATAAAATAACCAAAAACATAGAGTTTAAAAAAAAAAAGCGGTAGATAAAAATAGCAACTAAAATATCCAACAATTAAAAATAAGAAAATAAGAAGTGCTCTCAAAAGGTTGAAGCTGATATGATCTATAGTGATGGAGGATGTGACGATAATGCTGTTGAAGGATGGAGGCTAAGAATCTTGGCAAGGTTGCTATTGATTTATTCCAATTAGTGAAGGACTTCAGCATGATTATGATATACCTTACTTTCCAATACTTTTATCCTACTAATAATCTCTTGATTTTTTAAAATCGGAGCATCTTCATCCAAACTGAGGAAATTCGAGTCGGAATCCCCATCAACTTGTGGTCTCTTTTGCCGGTCCCCTGGTGCAACTTGCTCATCTGAAGCCATCACATAAGCCCTCCCTTTTTTGTAACCATGTGCATCTTCTCAAGAGTAGCAAAGTCTAATGAATCACTTCCAAAAATTCTAGTCATATGGCAAGTGCTCGAGTCAAAACCATCGATAAGTGCCATAGCTAAGGTGCTCACCAATCCACCTATACAAATTGCGCCCCTTTTTCTATTTGCTACACTATCAAAAACATCGGCTAACCAATAGCTGGTACTCACGGGTATAGCATTACTAGCACAATCTAAGAAAAATAGCTCGCTTAGCTTCACAACACCCGTACTTTCTGTAGACCCCTAATTTTTGACCAAGTCCAGTCTAAAGATTTTAAAATAGTCTGAAATAATTTTTATAGTATTTATCATTTGTTTTAATATTTTTCATCTATTTATTTTAATATTTATTACTTATTTTAAATATTTATTATTTAATATAGAAAAAAGAAAAAAATTATAAATATTTATTTATAATCATAATAATAAAAATAAAATAAAAAATCGGACGGATCGGCGAGCGACACTCGGAAGCACTGCCGCGTTGTCGTGAGGCAAGCAACAATTGGTTGCTGGCAGCCAATTCGCCCAAGCCTGTGGTGAACTACTGCTCGCCCAGCAGATCCTCTCACCTAGTGCAGCCTGCAGCAAATCTCACCTGAAGCGCCAACAGCTCGCCCCAACAGCCTCGCCAGCCCGGGCCCACATGTAATTTTTGACGAATCAATGTTTTACTCGGTTTTAATTATATTTTCCTAAATACTTTTATTTTCTTAACCAATTAGTATTAGGTTTTTATTTTTTTTTCTTATAAATAGGATGATTAAAAGACACACAGAAGGGAAAAAAGATTTTTGTTCGGCTAGGGGGATTTTTGAAGAGAAATTATTTGGGACTTAAGATTTTATTGGAACGGGAGGCAAAAACACAAAAGAGGCAGTAGTTATTGGACTTTCACTTGGACTTTTTCTTTTTTCTGGCAGAAACACCAAAAACAAAAAAGATGCAAAGAAGACTTTTGGACTTTTAATCTTTGGCAATTTTTAACTTTGAAATTGTGAACTTTTGAACTCCGAGAATTCTTAGCCACAAGGAATCAAGGACTTGAAACTTCAGTGAGCTTGAGCAAGGAAAAAGCAATAGAAATAAGAGAGGATCCATAATCAAGGCAACGAATCAGTGTTGTCTTGGTGATTGATCTGCCAGAATTTATTCCATAAATTGCGGAGGAACCAATAATGAAGGTGCATTCTTAATTAAATTAATATGACACGCTTTGATGATTTCAAGTATTGAATATGTTCTTTCTCTACTTAAATTAATTCATAATAGATTATATATTTGAATTTTAATTCATCTAGTAACATGATAGCTTAATCTTCTTCAGGTGCATGCTTATTTAATTAATATGCCACAATACCTTTATTTAATTTTTTTAATATTCATCACAGTAGCAATAATCTTTCAAATAATAATAGTATTATTAGTTTTGTAAATCTAAGCCTACAAAATCCTAATTTCATCCAAGAAACCCTAATCTATTATGTAAACTTTAGACTTATATATTTATTACTTTATTTAGTTTTAGATTTGATTATGTAGTTTATTATATGTTTTGATGATTGATTTATTTAATTTTGTTTAATTTATCATGGATGAATATTTTTTTCAATTATTATTTGTTTATTAAAATTATAAGAGGTATGTTCCCAAGATTGGATATCTCATTAATTTTCATGTAATTTAAATTATTTTTATAGTTTGGGATTAATGTAAAGGACACTTTTCCACCTTTTGGTGGGTGTCCCTTTTAGTTTTAGACATTAGACTATGTAAGGACACGTTTCCATCCTCTGGGTGTCCATTTATTTGTTTGTTTGAACATTTCTATGATTTTTAATAAAATATTCATTTATTCTTATGATTGCATGTATTATGGATAATATCGTTATATTTAAGGATTTTATAATATTAAGACCTGAAAAGGAGGCCGGTTCCAATGAACCAGGCGTTATGAGGGTGCTGGGCCATTTCTTACCTTTCCCATACGTACCCAACTTATTGGGGATTCCTTATGAATCGAGTCATCCACCCCTTTCTATTTTCCTAGTTTGTCCGGTTGGCGACTCCATTTTGTCAGAGTTTAGGCCCGTGTTCTCTAAGGCCCTGAGCCTAACAATACGGAAGTGGGGGCAAAAATCCCTACTCACACTTTCTTTCCGTGCAAAGAACCCACAAGGCACAAACCTATGCAAATATCTCAAGGTGAGATTTACTAATTTCGTTGCCTTGGTCAATTTGGCCACATACATTCCACCTGAGCCTATTGCTCCCTATGCAAATTGTTATCTAAAACCTTTAGGCACACATTTTTTCCCTTCTTGATGGAAACCAAAAATAGCATTCGATTGTTCAATAACAAGAACACATGGTTTTCCAAGCAATTTAAGGCTAAACCTAGTGCAAATCTTCTTTTCATCTCTTTCAACCTTAAGAGAGGTGAAATTCCATGGTAAGTTCTTGGAATTGCAAAGGTTTAAGGGAAACTAATTTCTCCCATCCAAGGTTTTGAACATATCTAGTAAAATTTTCTCTAATTTGGAGAGTATTAAGGGATTCTTCGCTTACATACCTTGCTAGAAGAGCAAATCTATTTAAAGATGATGAAGAGGATGATGAAGGTTGCCTCCTCTTCTGATGGGACACCATTTTTGTTCTAGGCATCTTTATTCTTGGTGAAAATTGAAGCTTTTGATGGATTTTATTGATTTGTGATTAGAAAATTGGAAGATTTAATGGGTTTAATTGATTTTTTGGTTAAGAATAATGGAAGATTTGGTGGAATTTTGAGGTTTTTAGGGATGGGAATGGAGGATTGAGAGAGAGAGACAAGAGAGAAGAAAGAAAAATGGAGGCTCGGTTTTGAAAATGGAGACCAGATCGGACTAAAATTGGGTTTTAAAAAGGAGTGACACGACCAAGCTAGGAATGGCTTGGCCGTGTTTGATTCATTAGGAGGGACACGGCCAGTCGCTTGGCCATATCCCTTGGGTGTGCCCACCATTGTGGGATTTGTCTGCAGGGGAAAGAAATGGGGACATGGGCTGGGTGGCTTGCCGTGTCTGGGTGACATGGCCAAGGACACGACCAAGCTTCTGGCCATGTCCAGCCTAGACTTCCTAGGCTTGCTTGACGCGGCCAGTGGCTTGGCCATGTCAAGTGGCAGTGTCCTTCATTGCCATTTTTGCCTTTTAATTTAATTTTTTTTATATTTTTTTTCATTGTGTCACCCAAGTCTAATACATGCAATTTTTCTTCCTGGCTTTACCCTGTAACTCCATCAAAAACAAAATAGATCAAAGCACCCATTCTATTCTCTGAAAACCACAAACGAAATATAAATTGTAAAACAAAAAATTTAACTATGAAAAGCAATACAAATCGATAGGTTGCCTCCCATTGAGCGCTTCTTTAATGTCATGTAGCTAGACATTGTTGCATCATTTGTCGATAAACACCAAACTTTCAATAGTTTATGTAACATCGATTTCTTCAAAGTAGGGCTTCACCCTTTATCCATTTACCTTAAATGTCTCATTGGTTTTCAAATTGAGTAACTCAATAACCCCATATGGGAATGTTTGAATTACTTGAAATGGTTACCTCTAACGGGACTTCAATTTCCTGGGAAACAAAAGCATTCTGGAATTGAATAGGAGGACTTTCATTCCCTGTTCGAAAGTCTTTCGAAGGATCATCCTATCATGCATATCTTTGTCTTTTTTTTATAGATCCTTGAACTCTCATAGGCTTCATTCCTAAGCTCATTAAGCTTAGAAATTTGTAACATTCTTTGCTCCCTTACTCCTTCTAAGTCCATATTTGTGGTCTTTATTGGCCAATAAGCCTTGTGCTCCAATTCTACCGGTAGGTGGAAAGCCTTCCTAAAGACCAACCTATATGGACTCATTCCTAATGGTGTTTTAAAAGCAGTCCTATAAGCCAATAATGCTTCCGAGAGTCGGATTGACCAATCCTTTCTCGTTGTGCTCACCATCTTTTCCAAGATCCCCTTAATTTTCTTATTAGAGATCTCGACTTGTCCAGTGTTTGGGGGTGGTATGGAGTTGCCACTTTGTGTTGGATGCCTATCTTGGACATCAACTTCTTGAACCATTTATTGCAAAAATGGCTTCCTCCATCACTCACTATTGCCTTTGGTGTTCTGAACCTGCTCAAAATATTCTCCTTTAAGAATTTCAAAATAACATTAGCATCATTAGTCCTAGTGGGGATAGCCTCCACCCACTTAGACACATAATCTACTGCAAGAAGGATATATTCAAAACTAAAGGACTTGGAAAATGGCCCCATGAAGTCTATTCCTCTTACATAAAAAATTTCAACCATAATAAAAAATATTGAGAGGCATTTTATTCCTTTTGCTAATATTCCCTACTCTTTGGCATTTTATCACATCTTGTATAAAATTACAAGCATCCTTAAAAAGAGTAGGCTACCGCTTTGAAGAACTTTCTCGGTGGTCTTCTTTCCTCCAAAATGCCCTCCATAATACATGTTGTGACAAAATTACAACACTTGTTTTTGTTCTTCTTCCGGCACACATCTTCTTATGATTTCATCCCTGCAAATTTTAAACAAATATGGCTCATCCCAAAAATAGTAATTACATGTATGCAGGAACCTCTTCTTTGCCTGGAAATTCAAATCCTTTCTCACAACACCACAAGAAAGATAATTAGCAATATCTGCATACCAAGGTGCTTGAGTTAAAGCAAACAAGTGTTCATCCAAAAATTTTTCAAAAGCATTTTCACAAGCAATTCCACATCATTATCATGAGAGTTCAATCTAGAAAGATGGTCAGCTACTACATTCTCACTTCCTTTTTGATCTTTGATTTCAACATTGAATTCTTGCAACATCAACACCCACCTAATGAGCCTAGGTTTAGCTTATGGTTTGGTCAATAGGTATTTTCAAGGCTGTATGGTCCGAATACTATGACTTTAGAACCTATCAAGTAAGATCTAAATTTTTCCAGTGCAAATACCATAGTTAAGATTTCCCTTTTAGTGGTTGTGTAATTCACTTGTACATCATTTAAAGATAAAATTGCATAATAAATTACACACATCAATTTGTTCACTCTTTAGCCCAAAACATCTCCAATGGCATAATTCGATGCATCACACATGATTTTAAATGGCAAATCCTAATTTGGGTTATCGGGGGTAGAAGTTAATTTTTCTTTCAAAATTTCAAAAGCTTCTAAGCACTTTTCATCAAAAACAAATGGGACATCTTTTCATATCAAATGACATAAAGGACGTGAAATTTTTGAAAAGTCTTTTATAAACCTCCTATAAATTACGTATGTCCCAAAAAACTTATAATCCCCTTAATAGATGTGGGTGGAGGTAGATTCATGATTAATTCAACCTTAGCCTTGTCTATCTCAATCCCCTTGTGGGAAACAGCATGACCCAAAATAATCCCATGATCAACCATAAAGTGACTCTTTTCCCAACACAAGTTAAGATTACATTCAATACATCTTTCAAGCACAAGAGTCAACTTTTGCAAACAATCATCAAAAGAATTACCAAAAATAGAGAAGTCATCCATAAATACCTCAATGCATTTGTCTAACATATCAAAAAAAATAGAAAGCATACATCTTTGAAATGTACCCGCTGCATTTCAAAGTCTAAATGGCATCCTTTGAAAGGCAAATGTCCTAAAAGGACAAGTAAAATTTATCTTTGGTTCTAGTGCTATCGAGACATGGTAGTAACCTGAAAGACCATTAAAAAAAATAGTAAAAATCGTGTCTAGATCACCTATCAAGCATTTTATCTATAAATTGTAAAGGAAAGTGATCTTTGTTGGTGACATTATTTAATTTTTTATAATCTATGCACATTCGCCACACAGTTTGTGTTCATGTAGGTACCAATTCCCCTTTCTCATTTGGATCACAGTCAAACCTGCTTTCTTTGGCACAATGTGTATGAAACTAACCCACTCACTATCAAAAATGGGGTAGATTACCCCTTCATCAAGCAATTTTAGAATCTCTTTTTTCATTACTTCGCTCATATTAGGGTTAAGCCTCCTTTGAGCCTCTCTCACCGGTTTAGCCCCTTCCTTTAAAACTATCTTGTGCATGCACATAGAGGTACTAATACCCTTGATATCACTCAACCCCCTACCAATAGCTCTCTTGAATTTTTTCAACATGCTCACAAGTTTATCTTCCTCCTCACTACTAAGAGTAGCATAAATTATTACCAGTTGTGAGTTGTTCTCCCCAAGAAAAACATGCTTTAAGCACTCTGGAAGTTCTTTAAGTTCAACCCCTTTTGGTTGAATCTCCTCATTTGAACTCTCAACTTCTTCCTCCAAATTTAGAGCCCTTTCTAACTTCTCTTCACCACTCTCCTGCAAGAAAACTTCTTTAACAACATTATCAATAAAATCAATGAAAGAGCAGTCCTCATACAAAGCAGTAGTGGGAATAGGAAAAGTGTTAAAAATTAAAAATTCTACAGTTTGACCTAAAACAATCATAGTCAATTTTTCATTTTTAACATCAATTAATGTGTTAGTTATGGCCATAAAAGGTCTCCCTAACAAAATTATATGTTCAAAATCTTTAGAAATTTTCTCTCCCATATCTAAGATAATGAAAACAACGAGTACAATCAAACCACCTACCTTAACTAGAACATCTTCTACGATTCACTTAGGGTATCTAAGAGGTCTATCCGCAAGTTGCAAAACCATTTTAGTTGGTTTCAGTTCCCCTAGCTCTAATTTTAAGCAAATAGAGTATGGCATCAAATTAATACTTGCACCTAAATCACACATACCTATAGTTTCTTTCCCATTCCCCATAGAGATGCTAACTATAAAGCTTCCAGGGTCCTTTAGTTTTAGAGGTAACTTGTGTTGTAAAACAACACTTGTTACTTCTGAGACTATCACTTTCTCATTCAACTCATAATTTTTCTTTTTTGTCTTAAGCTCCTTAAAGAATTTGGCATAAGATGACATGTTTTTAATCACCTCAAGTAAGGGGAGGTTAATACTTACCTTTGAGAGCATATTAAAAATTTTAGAAAATTGATTATCATGCTTCTCATTTTTAACCTGCTTAGAAAAGGAATTGGCGGTCTGTATGGATTTGGAGATTTATACAGCTTTGGTACAACTAATGTCTCCTCACTATCTTCCTTCAGCTCACTTGGTTGAGCTTTGTCTTCTTATATTTCCTTGCCATTCTCTTGCATTATACCTGCATCAAAAGAATCATCAATTGTATTATCATCGATTTTATTATCAAGTACCTTACCACTTCTTAAAATTGTGATTGCTTTGGCTTGCTCCAGTTGGCTTGAAAATTTTCCTTTTTGATTAGCTTGCAGTTGATTAGCCAATTGACCCACTTGTGTTGTTCTCCTCTTGATTTTGAGTGCTTATTTGAATGAAAGCATTCAAATTGTCTTCAAGTGAAGGTTTCTTGACTTGCTCATGATTTGAACTTTGTCCTTAAAATTGGGGTCCCCTTGATAAGGTTGGAATGAATGTTGAGGTGGAACTTGTTATTGGTTCTTCCATGAAAAATTAGGGTGATTTATCCAATCGGGGTTATAAGAATTTGAGTACTGGTCATTCCTTCCCCTTTGTTGGAACCCTTCAAAAGCAAAAGTGTAGACCCTTCATTTTTGACCCAGTCTAATATGATATTTTTAAATAGTCCAAAATATTTTTTGTAGTATTTTAATATTTATTATTTATTTTAATAATATTTATTACTTATAATATTTATTTTTAATAATGAAAAAAATAAAAAATATATATATAAAAAAATAAAAAATAGGCGACGGCAGAATCTGCGATGAATTGGCTTGGGCCGTTTCGCCGCAGGAACACTTGCAACGAATTGGCCACAGGCTGTGGCAAAATTGCGCCCCGTACGCAATTTTGCCAGCGCCCAACCCGCAGCTCGCCCCTAGCTCGTCCACGCATAGTTTTCGCCGAAATCTTATTTTACTTGGTTTTTGATTTTATTTCCAAAATAGTTTTTAATTTCCTTAATATACTAGATTTTTTTTATTTTAGTTGGCTAATACTATATTAAAACACAGAGAAAGGGGACTTTGATCTTTTGGAGGTTGGATTCGGCCAGAAGGGAGCTTTGAACTTTTTTAGAGATGGAACTTGGAGAGGCAGGGACTATTAGGGGAAGCAATTTACCATCTAAAAATCAATCACCAATAAGAGAGGATCCATAATCAAGGCAACAAATCAGTGTTGTCCTGGTGATTGTTCTGCCAGAATATTATTCAATAAATTATGGAGGAACCAATATCGAAAGTATGTTCCGAACTAAATAAATATAATATGCTTTGATTGTTTTAAGTATTAAATATGTTGTTTATTCACCTAAATTAATTCACAAAAGGTTATGTATTTAAAGTTTTAATACATCACAGTAGCTTCAATGGCTTCGTTTAAGTTTTTGAAAAATTATCACAGTAGCCTAAGTACCTAAAAAATAATAATGATGTTAATATTCTTAATCCAAACCCTAAACTATTTTCAAACCATTAATCCCTAATTGTTTAACATTCTAAAACCCTAACTTAAAAAACCTAAATCCCAAAACCATGACCTAAACCCTAATTTCTAAACTAAAAAACCCTAGCCTTGTTTTCCAAATCCCTAATCATATTTTCCTTAAACCCTAAAACTAGTTTTCAAAATTTTCAACACCAAAACCTACATCCCTAAAAACCAGTTTTCAAAACTAGTGGGACCGCCTTATGGGCTCGTCGAAGGGGTCAATATTCATTTGTGTATTATGAGTCCGTGTATTTAACTTTCTTTTTTTCAAAGCCCTAATTTAATAATTAAAATTCTAAAACCCTATTTTAAGATACGAACCCTAAATTTATATATTTATTGCTTTATTTAATTTTATATTTGATTATGTAGTTTATTATATGTTTTAATGATTGATTTAT
This sequence comes from Garcia nutans, assembly GCA_947685225.1. Taxonomy (NCBI): domain Eukaryota; kingdom Viridiplantae; phylum Streptophyta; class Magnoliopsida; order Malpighiales; family Euphorbiaceae; genus Garcia; species Garcia nutans. The sequence goes on from CANTUV010000045.1 coordinate 28,275,460, forward strand.
TTGATTTTGATGTTTGATTGGTTTAATTTATCATGGATAGATATTTTCTTTATTATTATGATTATTATTTATTTATTTTGGTATTAACATTGTAAGAGGTATGTTTCCATATTTTGGGTACCTCATGTATTAAGCATCATGAAATTTAATTTATGTTCTAATTTTGGGACTAATGTAAAGGACATGTTTCTACCTTTTTGGTGGATGTCCTATTTAGTTTTAGACATTGGACGATGTAAGGACACATTTTCATCATTGGATGGGTGTCCATTTGTTTGTTTTGTTTGGACCTTCCCATGATTTTTTAATAAAATATTTATTTATTCTATTTATCGCATGTAGTATGGATATTATCATTATATTTAAGAATTTTATAATATCAAGACCTAAAAAGGAGGTTGGTTCTAATGAACCGGGTATTGTGAGGGTGCTGGGCCATTTCTCACCTTCCCCACATGTACCCAACTTTGGGGATTCCTTAAGAATTGAGTCATCCACCCCTTTCTTTTTTTCGGCCCATCCAGGTGGCAACTCTATTTTTTTCAGGCTTAGGCCCATGTTCTCTAAGGCCCTTAGCCTAAATAGTGCTGAAGTCGCAAGAACCATTCCACCAGGAGTGGGGGCAAAAATTTTCGCTTACAAAAAGCTTGCTCTTGCTCTTCTTGGAATTGGTCAAAGTTTGAAGGACATACATTTGTATTGTGGCCTACCACACTGCATGATGCACATGATTCTTGGCTTAGCACCGACAAGTGTCCTCTAGCTTTCAACAATTTAGCTTGCCTTGTCAACTCAGCAATTTGCCTTGCCATTTTTGAGTTTGCATTCGGCTCATATGCTCTTATTCTCCTTTCCCCATTTCAACAGCTATTTTCTCACCCATTGCCCCTCCTGCAGCATTATCCACTATGTTTTGACATTGTTGATTTAGCCCATCATAGAAGAATTGATTGAGCAATTGTTGTAGATAATAGTGATGAGGGCATTGGAACAATATAGATTTGAAGTGATCCCACACCTCATGAAATGGTTGCCCATCAAATTTGATGAAAGTTGCAATACTCCCCCTAAGCTCCTTTGTCTTTTGGTGTGAATAAAATTTTCCCATGAATTTGTTATACACTTCGATCCAAGTGGTTAAGGAATTCTTCGGTAAGGTCATCAACCATGCTTTTTACCTATCTTTTAAACTATATAGGAAACATCTCATTTTGAGTTTATCCTCCATTAATGCTTGCAAAGGGAAAGTATGCAATGTTATGTAAAAATCTCGAATGATGTTGAGAGGATCTTCATTCGCTAATCCATGGAAGGATGGCAGCATACTATAATAAGTGTTTTTTCGTTCATAATTTCTTACTGTGTTGCTCAACCGGATATATGATGTGGTTACTCCAATGATCGGTTGGGCAAACTCCTTCATAGGTGATTCCTCTATGTCACCCATTTCTACTTTCGTGTTCTCCTCAAATTACTCGTTGGTTTCTTCTCCTTCTTGTACTAAAGGATCTACTCCTTCAATTCTTGGAAGTCTATGAATATCATCTATATATGGAACAAGTTTGTTTTTTTGAGACCTTCATCCTTGCATAAATCACCTAGGCAATTCAAAAAGGAACACTTTAAACAATTAAAAGATTATGGTAAAAGAATCAAACTACTAACAAACACTGCTTTCCCTGACAATAGCACCAAAAACTTATTGTGCTCTACTAACACTACTTCAAAGCGACACTCGCAAGTATACGAGGTAGTTGTAGCAAAGGTGATTGCCCCAAGGTCATCTCATAAGGAAGGAATTATTTTGAAATAGTTTGACTAAAGCAAATAAATTCAAACGGATGAGTGTGTAGTGTTTGCAATGTTGTTGAAATTGTAATAAAAGTAAAATAACAAGTGAACAATTATTAGAATGCTTAGAATTGGTTTAATTCTTGAAAGGTACCTAGGGTTCTAGATCGACTTAATCAAAGCTTAATTCTCAAATTATCCATTAATATAACCTTATAATTTAATTTGTTCCTTGTGTTTAATTTAGCAATTATCAATTCATTAGTTCTCACATTCATGAATTAACAACAACCAACTATTTGAGTTTGCAAATTAAAAGAACCATAGAACTTATATTTTTAATTCATTCTTAGGGTATTCGATTGTATAGTTCCAATATCGAATTTAATCTCTCGACCCTTCATTCAATACCTAGAGATCAATAGGTAGCTAATCTATCAACCTAACATTCAATCTAATACAATCAAATAATAACAAGGTATATTAATGGAAATATCAAATTAAGTCATTCAATCAAATCAACTACAAACCCTAGGCATGAGTAAATTAACTCATCATCAATTTAAAACAAATATTCATCTCAATATAAACCAAATCAAAATTATATATTGTAATATTAATGTTCATAATAAAACAACAACAATCTAGAAATGAATTAAAAGAGAGAATATGAAAACCCCTTGTAGACACTAAGAGTTGAACTACTTGTCTTCCTCCTAGCTTCCACCTTGATGTATGATGAACAACTTCCAAGCCCTCTTCAATCAATGGCTCTCTTCTTGAAAGATGGAATGGTAACTCTCTCAAGCTTACAACTCAAATCAAGCTTTCTTCATACCCTAATCTTCTAAAGAGCTTGTTCACCCAATTTAATCCCCAAGCTTGATTAAGTCTTGTCTATGGAAGAAATGAAAGATGAATGGAAATGAAGATGAAGAGAGAATGAAGTCTTCTCTCCCAAAACAAGAACATAAAACTAAGAACTAGATACCCCTCAATCAAGCCTTACATGTATGTATGTTCCATCCCCCTCCACTTCCAATTCTTTTAATTTTTTAAGACACCAAGCATGTCTTGCCAACTCACACACTCCTCTTTGTCTTCCTCTTTTTTTTTATTTAATATTTTATCCCATAAAACCATCCATCTTTTACTCATTTTTATCATTTCTTTTTAAAAGATATTGCATGTTGTCTCCCACTTGTCCCTCAACCAATTATGAAAATAATTCAAGAAATCAAAAAAGACACGACCAAGTCATGAGTGACTTGGCCGTGTCACTCAAACTTTCACTGGACATGGCCAAAACATTAGGCCGTGTCTATGGCTATATTCTTTTCCTTGTTTCTATTCCAAGTGTGACACTGCCAAGACCCTGGCCGTATCAAGTGACATGGCCAGTGGCTTGGCCGTGTCTTCTGCTTGTATTCACCTTTACCATTTGCTTTGCTTCCTTTATTCTTTGGTATCAAGTGGGACACAGCCCAAGCCTTGGCCGTGTCATGTGACACAGCCAATGGCTTGGCCGTGTCTCTTGCTACTGTCTGTCTCTGCCCAATTTTCTTGAAGGACATGGCCAAGCCAAGTTGCCTCAGTCGTGTCCTACTTCTTTCTTGCCTTTGATGAGTGACACGACCAAGCTTAGTGGTGTCTTGGCCGTGTCTCTTGCTTTTTCACAAACTTTGATCCATCACTCCATTATTTTGCACTTCAACTTAAAACAAACACTTCAAACAATCTTTAACACAAATTAAAAGAAAAATTAACTAAACACCAATAAAATTACCCTAAAAATATAAACATAAATGATTGAAACACTTACCTTTTCTTTGTCTAGCTTATAGCGGATACTTGAAGAAGAGAATAAGAAACTACACGAAGAACTAGCTACCAGCCACCGGCATGCTGTTCATTTCAAAGGATTATGCCATCAGTTGGAAAAACTATTTGATTTGCCTTTGGGGCTAGACGCTTGGCGTCAATGTGATATGATATGCCTTTAGGGCTAACTGGGGCTAGACACATGGTGTCAACTTGGACCAAAATAGTAACTCTAGGATTTGAATAGCATATTAGATTCTTTGGGCCCATGCTTGTGTTTGTCTTTATGTGAACTGTGAATGGTGAAACAAATAAGAAATATGTTAAGATGAAATAATATGAGATATGATATCCATATGCATTGTGTATTGGCATTGCATTTGAACTTTATTGTTATCAAAGTTTGTACCACTAGGCTTTTTGGCTTAATGTGATTGTAATTTATCGCACAGGTGACAGGGTAGATTTGGTAGAGTCAGAGAGTTCATCTAGACCGAGCCAGGTCTAGATTTGAGATATTGAGTGTAGAGTTGATTGTTGGACATCAAGATCAGAGACACACTGCTATCATGTACATATTTAATATTTTCTTATATTTTGACATCATGTATATTAGATTATATTTTGATGTATATATATCATAAAATATAAAGAATATTTTGGATAAAAATTTTGTAATGAGGGTATATATGTATTTTTAACAAGTAATATTTATTTGTTGTTTAAATTATATCTGTTAAATTATTTAAGATTATACATATTCAAAAAGTAAGGTTTTTATTAAAATGGGTTGTGACATTCTTGTACCGTATACGCATATGTTATATATGTTTGGTGTATGTATTGTACGCATATAGGGTATAAGGATGTTTCATTTATTTTGGTATCAGAGCCTATTTTTGAGGTTCTCAGCCTAGGTGGGTTGTGAGAGAAAGAAAATGGGGATTGTCAAATATGGTTTTCAATTGTAACATATGCATTGGCATTGGCAGTTTTTGATCTCTGCTGTGGCAATTTTCTACTGTGTTTGCAGATATAGGTAGTTATGGTGTCTCAGACGCATCATTCTGTAGAGGATAGTACAGAGAGTGTGGCTCCTGAGGAGGGTAGAGTTGGAGTTAAAGTTGAGATCGCTGGAGAGGCACCTGCTCCTATGCCAGAGAGACTAGTAGCTAATGAGTTTCCGCTGGGCTAGTACGACATATGGTGGAGCTATTGAGGCAGGCTCCAGTTCAGCAGTCACCGCTACCGTAGCCATAGCCGCAGTTACCTGCGAGAAAGTTTGATAAGTTAAGGAAGTTTGGAGTTGAGGACTTTGTTGGCACTACAGCTCTGCTGTAGCAGAGTAGTGGCTAGACATGGTTTAGAGAGTGTTCATCTAGCTGTAGGCTACTCCAGAGGAGAAGTTTGATTATGCCAGATCTCTTCTGCAAAGGGATGCATATGATCGGTGGAAGACGGTTCCACATGCTCTGGATGATCCACCAGTCCTGACCTATGATGATTTCTTGAGGGAATTTGAGTAGAAGTATACTTCGAGGGAGTATAAGGATGCAAAGAAGATAGAGTTCCCGAGTTTGAGGCAGGACACCAGGAAGTGTCGGAGTATGAGATAGAGTTTACTCGGCTGAGTCAGCATGCTGGTGGGATCATTTAAGGAGGGACTGAGACCCTTTATCATGTGCATTATAGCAGGCTCCTGATATCAGGACTTTTCCCAGTTGGTTGCAGCTGCCAGGAGTGTTGAGAGAGCACAGGGTCTTACAACAGCTGCTAGGGTTAAGGAGACCAAATATAGGAGACCCTAGAGTGAGGCAGAGTCTTTATCATTGAAGAAAGGCCAAGGGGGATATTTTTAGAGGTTCAGTAGGAGCTAGGGGTAGTCTGGCAGGTCAGTACAGCAGCAGAGACAGAGACAGAGACCTACAGTTTTAGTAGCTTGTGCTTTGACCTTGTAGTTCAAAGGCCTATTCAACGTACCCATGCCCATTATAGTAGGGCACATGGGGGTGTCTGTTGAAGGACAGGTGCACCAGTAGTGTGTTACAGATGTGGGTTTCTAGATCACTTTCTCAGAGATTGTTTAGAGCCACCAGAGGATAGACACACATATACTGTAGCTTCTCGACCCAGTATTTGAGGGGGTTGTGGAAGCAAAGGTTTTGGTAGGGGTGGTAGATCTGGGTTTGGTCAGAGAGGTGGTTCTACATTCGAAGGTAGACAAGATGAGGCAGGGCCATCACAGTGGGTCTATGTGATGCAGAGACAGCCAGATGCTTCCGCTGTTATTACTAGTACTTTTTCTTTATTTGGTACTTTAGTTCTTGCATTGATAGACCCTGGGTTGACTCATTCATACATCAGTGTATCTATCTTACCTATGAGTAATTTGCATTCAGAGTCCCTAGGATTTGATATTTTGGTGATAAATCCTTTAGGGCACAGTGTTGTGGTTAGCAGGATGCACTGAGATAACCCGATTGTGGTTCAGGATGAGGAGTTTCTCGGTGACCTGATTGAGATGCCTTTCAAGGATTATGATCTAATTTTAGGCATGGTTTGGTTATATAGGCATGGGATTGTAGTAGACTATTAGCGAAAACATGTTACCCTGAGAACACATGATGGTACAAATGTGCTGGTATCTAGTGAGCGGAGACATCTTTCATCCATGTTTGTTTCAGCTGTTTCAATGAGGAGGATGATTTGGAAGGGATGTGAGGCTTATCTTGCTCATATTGTAGATACTAAAGTAGTGGGGTTCTAGCTTGATAGTATACCCATAGTTGTTGAGTTTTTAGATATTTTTCCTGAGGAATTGTCAGAGATACCCCCTGAGAGAGAGGTTGAGTTTGATATCGATTTGTTGCCTGGTACCACTCCTATCTCTATTACTTCTTATCGTATAGCACCTGCTGAGTTGAGAGAGTTGAAGGTGAAGTTGCAGGAGTTACTGGATAAAGGGGTTCATCTGCCCTAATGTGTCCCCGTAGGGAGTGCCTATTTTGTTGTTGAAGAAGAAGGATGGCACCATGAGATTGTGTATTGAATACCGGCAGTTGAATAAGGTAAATATCAAGAACAAGTATCCATTGCCTTGGATAGATGATCTCTTTGATTAGTTGAAAGGAGCAGAAGTATTCTCTAAGATTAATATGAGATCAGGGTACCATTATTTGAGTGTCAGAGATATGGATGTACCTAAGATAGCTTTCTGCATGAGGTATGGGCATTATGAGTTTCTGGTGATGCCCTTTGGATTGACAAATTCACCAGCAGCATTTATGTATTTGATGAACAGGGTGTTCAGACCCTATCTAGATCAGTTTGTGGTGGTTTTCATTGATGATATTCTAGTGTATTCCCATAATAAGGAGGATCATGATAGGCATTTGTGGATTGTATTGCAGACTCTAAGAGAGAAGCAGTTGTATACTAATATGTCTAATTGTGAGTTTTGGCTAGATTAGGTGACTTTTCTCTGTCATGTGGTTTTAGTAGAGGGTATTAGAGTTGATCTGAGTAAAGTTGAGGCTATTTTGAATTTGAGTCCACCGAAGACTGTGATAGAGGTTAGAAGTTTTCTGGGTTTGACTGGTTATTATCGTCAATTTGTGAAGGGTTTTTCTATGATAATTACACCACTCACCAAATTACTTTAGAAGGGAGTTAGATTTGTATGGACAGATTGGTATCAGGCGAGTTTTGAGTAGTTGAGGGAGATATTAACTCAGACTCCTATCCTTACCCTGCTTGTGGAAGGTAAATCTTATGTGATTTATATTGATGCTTTACTTAGTGGTTTACGTTGTGTTCCGATGCAGGAGGGTAGAGGCATTGCTTATGCCTCTCGACAGTTTAAGCCGCATGAGCTGAATTACCTGACTCATAATTTGGAACTAGCAGCCATAGTTTTTGGCTTGAAGATTTGGTGACATTACTTGTATAAGGAGAAGTGTTTCATTTATATGGATCACAAGAATTGAAGTACCTGGTGTTCAGAGAGAGCTGAATCTTCAGTAGAGATGGTGGATAGAGTTGATTAAAGACTATGACTATTTGGTTGATTATCATCCTGGCAAGGGAAATGTTGTTGCTGATGCCTTGAGTCAAAAGTCTTTGGCAAGTTTGACTACTTATTCACTCTTGTTACTTGTTGAGTTGAGAGCATTGCATGCCATATTTGAGTCTCGTGATGATGGTGCTTCGATGGCTCAGTTGCAGTTGAGGCTAGTTTTGTTGGATCAAATTAGGGAGGCTCAATTGGTAGATGAGAAAATCCAGAAGATTACGATGGATTGTCATAAGGGGGAGGGTCGAGACTTTCATGTGAGAGATGATGGCAATCTATGGTATAAAGATAGGTTGTGTATTCTTGATGATGCAGGATTGAAGATGATGATTTTAGAGGAAGCACATCAGTCACTCTATGCTATGCACCCTGGGAGTACCAAGATGTATTAGGATTTGAAGGAGCATTATTAGTGGTCAGGAATGAAGAGGGACATATTAGAGTTCGTATCCAGATGTCTCACTTTCCAGAGAGTGAAAGCTAAGCACCAGGTTCCTTCAAGGTTACTCTAGCCATTATCAGTGCTAGGGTGGAAATGGGAGCGAGTGACGATGGATTTTGTGACTGGACTGCCTTTGACCCAGAAGAAGCATGATGCGATCTAGGTGATAGTTGATCGAATGATGAAGATAGCTCATTTTCTTCTAATTCAGATGGATTATTCTCTTGAGAGATTGGTTGAGCTGTATATAAGTGAGATAGCGAGGTTGCATGGAGTCCCGGTTTCTTTGGTGTCGGACCAAGATCCCCAGTTTACTTTGAGATTTTAGAGGAGTTTGCAGGATGATTTAGGTTCTCGGTTGCATTTTAGCACTGCTTTCCATCCCCAGATAGATGGACAGTTAGAGAGAGTGATACAGATTCTAGAGGATATATTGAGGAGCTGTATCATTGATTTCACTAGGAGCTGGGACAGATTCTTGCCACTGATTGAGTTTGCATATAACAACAATCATCAGTCCAGTATTGGGATGGCACCTTATAAGGCATTGTATGGCATGAAATGTAGAACACCTTTGTGTTGGAATGAGGTTAGATAAGGTAAATTGATAGGTCCCGATTTGATTAAGAAAACAGAAGAGAAAGTGAAGGTGATCGGGGTCGTCTAAAAGCAGCCTCAGACCGACATAAATCCTATACAAATTTTAAAAAAAGAGACATAGAGTTCAATGTGGGAGATAAAGTATTCTTGAAGGTGTCTTCTTGGAAGAAGATTTTGAGATTTAGCCTCAAAGGGAAGTTGATTCCTCATTTCATAGTACCATATGTGGTACTAAAAAGAGTTGGTCCAGTGGGCTATAGACTGGCTTTGCCGCCTGAGTTGGATTGGATTCATAATGTCTTCTATGTCTCTATGCTTCGGAGATATAGGTCAGACCCATCTCATATCTTGCCAGTAGAGTCGACTGAGGTGAGTCCGGATCTGACTTATGAGGAAGAACCAGTGGCGATCTTGGCATGAGAAGTGAAAGAGTTGAGGAATAAGAAGGTGTCACTTGTGAAAGTTCTTTGGAGGAATCATTCTACTGAGGAGGCAATATGGAAAAGTGAGCAGAAGATGCTGAGTCAGTATCTCCAGTTGTTTCAGACTTGAGAGCAGCTAATTTCGAGGGCGAAATTAATTTTAGGGGGAGAGAATTGTAAATTGCCAAAATTTTGAAAATTTTAAATTTTGGAAATTAAATAAATAAATTATAGGTTAATAAATTAAATAAATGATTTAAGAAAAAAAGATTTTAAGTGAAATAGTAAAATATATATGATATATATGTAAATATACTTGACATATACAAGTTGATATTTTAAAAGTCAAAGATTATTTTAAGTAATTAAAAAAGTAAATTGTATAGTTAGTGAAAGATGATATTTAGTGAAAGATGATATTTGATGTTAATTAAATAATATATATATGCTTGGCTAAGATTAAAAGTAGAAATTTTTGTGGTTAAAATAGTAAGTGGGTGGAGAGAGAGTGATTATTTGGTCTTCATCTTCTTCTTCTCTCCTTCCTTGGTCGGTTCTCCATGATTGAATAAGAGAAGATTTTTCTTCTTCCAAGCTCAAGTAATTGAAGGATTTCAAGTGTTCAAAGGGGATTTTTGGTGATTTCCATTAACTTTAGTAAGTTTTCCAATTTCTTTCTTTGAATTCTATGAAAGATTGATTAAGTGGATTTTGGGTTGTTGAAGTAGCATGTTTAAATTGTCTATTTGGGTATGAATGAGATTATTTTAAGTGATTAATCATGATTTTAAGGTTGGATTGAAGAAATAGTTAAGTTTGAGTTGTATTACTTTGATGCATAAGCAAATATTTTAGAGTTGAATGATGGATTTGGTTGAATATAAATAGAGTTAGAAATGAAAAGATAGATTGTACAAAATATGAGCAAAGAATGATAACTTTGGGTGTGATAATTATGTGTTGATATTAGGAATTTAGTCTGACACGCCCAGTGACATGGCCATGTCATTGGGTGTGTTTATGGTTCTATTTTTAGTGTTAGTGACACGTGAAGTGACACGCCCATGTCACTGAGCGTGTCATAGTTTTTGTAATGTTATAGTATTGACACGTTCAGTAACACGCCCATGTTACTGAGCATGTCATAGCTACTGTGATGTAAGAGTTTTGGCACGGGCTGGGACACATCCATGTCACTGAGCGTGTCATAGCATCTGTGTTGTGGGCTTAGGGCACGGTCATTGACATTCCCGTGTTATTAAACGTGTCATTTGTAGATTATACCCTAGATAGCTCTTTTCTTTGTGTTTCCTTTATGGTTCTTATCTTTGTGCTGAGAGATCTTGTATATGCCTTTAAGTGTGATACTATGTGATAATTTATGATCACATTTGGTTTAGGCTTTGAGGAGATTTGAGTTGCCCAATCAAAGTGTTGAAGGATTCCTTAGAAGAGAAGGTAGAAAGTGGTGTTTGAGCTTGTTTTGTTGCTTTTAGAGGTAAGTATAAACTTTGAATAAATTGGTTATATTTGCAAGATATTTAGACTTAATACATTTTGGTTGGAAAATGTGTTAAGTTACTTACTGCATGGATTATGCATGAGTAATATGCTATGACTTGTGTAATTTCATAAATGCATTATATGTAATGTGAAAATGTCCTAAAGTGTTTGGGTAATGTGGTTTGTTGTGTATACATTAAAGATATTATATAAAGCCATTGGTAATGGCTAGATTGCATAAAATGTGATACATTATGATTATATGATGATGTTGATATATATGAGATAAATGAGGCAATGCGCCTAGTAATAAAGAGATAAATGAGGCAATGTACCTAGCTTAATCATGAGAAAATGAGAAAGAGATTGATAATAGAAATATGAAATAATTGTGTGCCTAGTATGTTATTCAATTTTTAGAGTTCTGTGTTTGGCGGCATGTCGATGAAGTTATCCTCATTATTTGCCTTCGGGGCTAACTTTTGAGCAATTATTTGATTTGCCTTTAGGGCTATATGCTTAGCATCACTGTGATATGATCTACCTTCAGGGCTAGCTTTTGAGAAATTATTTGATTTGCCTTCGGGGCTAGACACATAGTGTCAACTTGGACCAAAATAGTAAGTCTGAGATTTGAATAGCATATTAGATTCTTTAGGCCCATGCTTGTGTTTGTCTTTATATGAATTGTGAATGGTGAAATAAATGAGAAATATGTTAAGATAAATAATATGAGATATGATATCCATATGCATTGTGTATTGGCATTGCATTTGAACTTTATTGTTATCAAAATTTGTACCGCTAGGCTTTTGGCTTAGCGCGATTGTAATTTATCGTGCAGGTGACAGGGTAGATCCAATAGAGTCGGAGAGTTCGTCTAGACCGAGCCGGGTCTAGATTTGAGAACTTGAGTGTAGAGTTGATTGTTGGACATCAAGATTAGAGACACACTGCCAGCATGTATATATTTTATATTTTCATACATTTTAACATCATTTATATTATATTATATTTTGATGTATATATGTATATTAAACTATAAAGAATGTTTTGGATAAAATTTTTGTAATGGGGGTATGTATGTATTTTTAACAAGCAATATTTTATTTGTTATTTAAATTATATCCGTTATATTGTTTAAGAATATACAGATTCGAAAAGTAAGGTTTTTATTAAAATAGGTTGTGACATTCTTGTAGCATATATGCATATATTACATATGTTAGGTGTATACATTGTACGTATATAGGGTATAAGGGTGTTACACTTACGATTTCAGGGCATAAGGGATCCTAGTGCTCCTTTGTTGAGGGGTCCCCGGGCCGATAACCATGATCACGACGTGCCTCCTCTTTTAGGTGATGACTACTTCAGGGCTAACTTCCAAAATAGCAGTGATCATGACGCTCCTTAATCAAGTAGATCTTAGATTCAGGTGATGATTTTTTGGAGCTTTATTTGATTATAGACCACCTCCTCCATCTCAATGATTTTACATTAATTAGTTTGTATTATACATGGACATAAAACAAATGATAGTAATGTAATTAAATAAATTTACTTTTCAATTTTTTTAAACTTTTATGTAATCTTTTTTTTTTCGATTTTGAATTTTACAATATTGACATCCAGTGTCCATGACAAATCCAAATTCATGGATTCATCATGGATTAGGTTTATTGTTTAAAAACCATGTGAATTTCGGCAATCCAGCATTAATTCAATGCGAATTCTTTCTTCCTCATTTAATTTGGTCATCATCCAATACTATATAATCCAATAACTTTTTATGCAAGGCAAGCAAATCCATCTCGTCGTCTCTTTCTCACAAAAATCAGCTGAAGTTATTCATAAATCTTGCTTCTTCTTTTCTTGTAATTTTGACTCCCATATTTTCAAGAATGACCAAGGCCAACTTAAAGAAAATAAAAGATTTATTCAAGAACCTTAAGATTACACATTAGGAACAAGTATCTTGGTCTCTTATTGATACTTTGAAGTGTTTTCAAAACATCAAATTGAACCACCCATTCTTACATGCTATGGCTTCCTTTTGGAATATGGAATCTAAAACTTTTAAAATTAATGACTTCTAGTTGTGCCTCATGATTGAAGAATTTAATGCCAAACTTGAATATTAAAGTGATCACCAAATGGCATTGCCCATGTTGACCTCAAGATCTTATCAAAAAATGCAAATGCTATTTCATCTCTCAAAGCCTAAAGTTGTTCAATTGACTAGAGGTGAGAAAATTTTGCTTGGCCCTTTAATTGATTTTTAGACATCCCATTTAGCTCCTACCAATGTAGGGGGGTGTATGTTTTTCTAGTTCTTGCTTGGTCAATTTTTTCTTGTTTCTTATGATGTGACATTGACCTATGACTTTTGGACTTCATGGTCTAAATAGAGGGAGAATTGTCTCCAATACCTTTCATTTTAACTGAAACCTTGGTCAAATTAGATCAATTTAAGACTGGTTCATTAAGAGGGTTGACTGGAAGTCCTCTACTACTCCAGGTAATTACCTAAACTGCCCTTTCAAGTTTTCAATTTAGATCAACATTTATTTATTGCTCTAACTTTTGCCTAGCATGCCCTTACGAGTTTTGAGAGCGAACCTTTATTATTTTTATTTTGGTCCTACTTTTTTCCTAGTCCACTCTTATGGGTTTTCAGAGCTAGCAGACCGCCCTAACTTTTACCTAAGCCGCCCTTACGGATTTTCAACCTAACAGGCCCCTTTCTTTCTTCTTTTTCTTTTTTTAATACCTTATTTTCCTCATATTTGGCTGCAGGAATGCTTTTTCCTACTTGACACCTCAGCTGTAGATTATGGAAAGTACTTACCCTGATACCATTATGCAAGAAAGCTTCTTCAACCTATTGTTTCATTTGCAGAATGGATCGAGTGGATCGGTTCAAGAGTTGTTATCAATATTCGTTAGTTAGTGACTTGGTGGGAAATTAGCCATAACCGGACACATTTGATGTATGTTATACTTACTGCCCTTCACTGAGGTACATGTTATGATCTTCGCTGCCTTGGCTGCCAGTATAGAGCTCAACCTCGAGATTTTGATTTTACTACTAACCCGGACATACCCTTGCTAACAGAAGCTTTCTTGGACAATCTAAGGCAAAGCTAGCCTGCACATTACATTTATCGACTTCTATGAATCTGTAATTGTCAGTCTTTGGATAAAATGATGTTAGGATGAAAGATATTTCCTTTTTATTATGAGGTCTTTGGATAAAATGATGTTAGGATGAAAGATATTTCCTTTTTATTATGATTTGTTATCACTTTTTGCTATTATGTAATTTATTTTACCTTGTTGGTTAGATATTTTAAATGGTGCACATAGAACAATTTTATTATTAACTCTATCTTGATAAATTGGGAAAAACCTAAAAAACATAAAGCCAGCATACATAAGATCACTCCTATAGCCAACTAGCCCTTTTAGGTTTTCTAATTGACAATTTTCTCTTATTTTAGACATAATTATTGCCTAGCCCGTCCTTTCAGGTTTTCAAATCTACAGGCCTGCTCTAATTTTTTCCTAGGCTGCCCTTTTGAATTTTCAACCTAGCGAGTTTTTTTTTTTAAATTAAACATAGAACCTCTTTATATTGTCAATGTTCACTAGTTCACTGAATGCGTTTCCATCCATGTATGATAACTTAACCACGCCTTTCTTCATTATCACATTCATAATGTAAGGTCCTTCGCAACTTGGCCTAAATTTCCCTCTTGGTTTAGGAACATTTGTTTTGCACTGTTTTAGTACCATGTCACTAGCCTTAAATCTTCTAACATGGACTCTTTTATTTTATGCTTGAGCTATCTTCCTTTGGTAAAGTTGATTATAATATAATGCCTTCAACCTTTTTTCTTCCAACAAAGCCAGCTGTGTATATCTGTTTAATACCCATTCTGTCTTTAGCAGCTTAGCTTCAACCAATACCCTTAGGGATTTGACGTTAATTTCAATTGGTAGCACTACCTCCATCCCAGACACTAAAGAAAATGACGTGATTCCAATCATAGTTCATACACTTATTCTATACCTACACAGGCGAAACAGAAGCATCTCTGAAAATCCCTGTATGTCTTGGTCATCTTGGAAATAATTTGTTTAACCATTTTATTGGCTACTTCCACTGCACCATTGGCTTTCGATTTGTATGGGGAAGATTAATAATGATGGATCTCATATTTAGCAAACAAATCTTTAATAGCTCCTTGGAATTACACCCCATTATCCGACACTATACTGTGTGGAATTCCATATCTACATATAAGATTTCTCTCAATGAACCGAGCCATTTTCCTTGCACCCAACTTATTGAAATACTTGGCTTCAACACATTTTAAAAAGTAGTCTACTATTTCAACGCATACCAATGGCCATTCAAAGTTGTTGGATGTATCTCCCCAATAATGTCTGTTCCCCAAGCTGAGAAAGGCCAAGGTGAAGATATAGAATGTAGTTATTTGGGAGGTATTGTTGACACTTTTGCACAAAATCAATACAATCATTTTCCATGGTCAACCAATAGTAGCCTTGCCAGATTATCTTCTTAACTAGGGTTAAGCCGTTCATGGGGAAGTTCTTGCATGTATTTTTGACATAATCTGCCCAACTTCAAACTTCCTCAAACATCTGAAATGCACCCCCCATCAGGCCATCTTCGAAGCAATTCACCTTAGAAGGTGTTGTATTGCAAAGACCATCACCTTATTGCTCTTCTTTCTTCTCTTATTATCCCCAATGGGTACTCCCTATTTTCCAAGAATTGCCTTATAGTATCATACCATGCATCATGGTCCATATCCATTTCCATGACCATTTCATACTCATAGCAAGGAGTTGTTGAACTAGTCAAAACTAGAGGTTTAAGGAATGATTTTATAGAATCCGCCCATACAAAAACCCATATGGGAAGGGCATATGCCATCTAGTTTTCTTCCCATGGTAGATGTAGGAACCTATAATCATTAAAGTTCTTTTTCATCACAGTTAAGTAGTCATGGTACGACTTTAATTTTTCTTCTTTCAACTCCTATTCTCCATTCACTTGGGATACCACCAGCAATGAGTCATCGAAAACCTGCACTCGATCAACCCTCATCATTATCAAGGTTTCCAAACCAAAGATACATGCTTCATACTCCACCATATTATTGGTTACCCTAAATTTTAATTTTTTAGACAAGGGAATGAGCTCTCCTTTAGGTGATTCCAATATTACTCCTAGTCTAGCTCCTCTTCTATTAACTGTGCCATCAAAATACATCTTCCATTCTTGTACTTCTATGGCCTCCAAATGCTCATATGGGAATTTGAAAGTTACTTATTCACTGTCAGGTAGTGGTTGTTGAGCCAGGAATTATGCTACTCCTCTACCCTTATCTGTCTTCGTAGTTATATATTTGATCTTAATTTCTTCTAGGATTATCTATCATCGACCATATTTCCCAATCAACAAGGGTGTCTCTCTCAAATATTTTACTATATCCAACCTGAAAATTACTTGCACACTATAAGATTGAAAGTAATGCTGCAACTTCTTAGATGACCAAAGCATGGCAATATAAGTCTTTTCAATGATACTATACTTGACCTCATAAGGTATGCATTTTCTAGTTAAGTAGCATATTGCATACTCAATTCTTGATTTTTCTGCTTAAGTTAGCATTACTTCTATTGATCATTCTTCTACTGCTAACTATAATACCAAAGGTCTGTCAAGCTTAGGCGGTTTAAGGATAGGTGGAATCGATAAATATTTTTTTAAGCGCTCGAAATCCTTCTGACACTCATCATTCCATTCTATCGGTTGGTTCTTCTTGAGCAATTTAAAGATGGGTTCACAAATGGTTGTGAGTTTAGCAATAAACTTGCTTGTGTATTGTAACCTTCCGATAAACCCCTTGACCTCCTTCTTTCTCTTAGGGGCCAGCATATCCCTTATTGACTTAACTTTGTCAGGATCAATCTCAATGTTGTTTGGGCTAATGATAAGCCCCAACATTTTACCTGTGGTAATTCTGAACACACACTTCTTTGGGTTCAACCTAAGGTTATACTTCACTGCTCTTTCAAAAACAATTTCCAAATTTTGGAAATGTTGCTCCCATGTTTATGAATTTACCATCATTTATCAATATATACTTCAACCTCCTAATGCATCATATCATGGAATAAGGTAGTGGCCATTCTCTGGTAAGTTGCCCAGACATTCTTTAATCCAAACAACATCACCCTATAGTAGAATATATCCCATGTAGTTATAAAAGTAGTTTTGGCTTTATCCTCTTGGGCCATTAACAATTGATTATATTTAGAAAATCCATCTACAAATGAGTGTAGCACACTAGAGGCTGCACTATCGATTAGAACATCTATATGTGGTAAAGGAAATTCATCCTTAAGGGAAGTCTTATTCAAGTCCCTATAGTCAACACAGACCCTAACCATCCTTCTTTGGTATGGGGATGATGTTGGCTAGCCTGTCTGGGGTAATCTATCACTTCTAAAAACTTCACCTATATCTGTTTGGTGACTTCTTCTTTTATCAATTCTGCCCATTCTGGTCTTAGGCGCTTCAACTTCTGCTTGATGGGCTTTATGTGAGTGTAGGTTGGAATCATGTGTTCAGCAATATCCCTATCAATTCTGGACATATCCTCATAAGACCAAGCAAAGACTTCTTCATATTTTTTAAATATTTTTTTTTCAAATCTCTCTCTCTCTCTTCAAGAGTAAGGTCAGATGCTATGCCAATAATTTTAGGATTTTCAGTTGTTCTCAAATTTAATAATTTTGTGTCAACAGAGTTAATATTAAAAATTCTCATATAATCACTACATGAATATATGTAACCATCAGTAAAACATCACACAAGTAAGCCAAATCAAACTTTATTGCATTCATTTAGGAAAAGAAAATATCATCATCCTCATAAAGAGCAGACAAATCAAAATCAAAATCAACATCAACATAAATGTTCTCATCATCACATATTATAAGGTCCTCATACTAATCTGTAATGAGTGCAGTAATATCTTCTAGAGTCTTCAGGACTTTTAAGCTAGCTTCATTTTCTTCCTTTTGGTCAATAGGTATGATGATCTTCTTCTTCACCAGTTCAACAAGCTCAACAACATCAGTAAAGATCTCAAACCCATGAACATGATAGGCTATGGTTTCACTTGTAGTGGTTCCAACTCTAGAGATTTTACAAATATTTCCTCAACTAGAGGGAATTACATCTTCTTGTCCTCCTTGAGTAGAGTATTACCACATGTGCCTTGATATTCCAACCCTTTCTTGATACTTGAGTATCGAAATTAGGAAGTTTTGTCACACCTGCTTTCTCTTTTCCAAGTCATGTTCCTGGCAAATAGTTCATTTGCTTCATCATGGTTAGAACCTTCGAACCTATTATCATGTCTTCAAAAATACTAACTACTTGGAAACCATTGAGGGACCTTTTATAATATTCTTATACCCTATATACATATAATACATACACCCGGTATATGTAAAATATGCATATATAGTACAAAAATGCCACGGTTCCCAGTCTTCCAAAATTCTATATTTTTAAGAAAATATTTATAAATTAAAATATAATTTAATGAATGAATAAAAATATTTATTATTAATCTTAAGTACCAAAAATACAAATTTGCAAATAAGAATCTTTGAAAAAAATTCTCCAAAGTTTTGTCTGTATTTCGAATAAATCCCAAATTTCAAGTTTCACGACCTATATTTAAAATAAACTCCCAATTATTTATTCAACATATATATTTCACCAAAATAGCCCAATGGTCCAATCTACCAACATTTTACCAAAAACACATCCATCAATATATATATATATAAGTCCCATTTGTTTTTCTTTACAACATTTAACACAAAAGAAAATCTTTATAATTGACAACATAATGTACGTACTAAATTGCATTTTAAAAAATTTTAAAGGCTACATACATGATATGCAGGTGGCACAAGTCTGTGGCAGCACAAAAATCATCACAAACAACCAACTATAACCTAAACCTAGGGTGTTATAGCAACACTCTCTAGATGCTCTGGATCTGTCCTATTACCTGTGCGATAAAATTCATTTGTGCTAAGTATAACGCTTAGTGAGACATACTTTAGTACAAATAAATTACACTTAGTAAACAATACCATGAATGGCACTATACTTCAAATGTCATACAACACATGTACTATCACATCCGTGATTTTGGAGATATAAAATTTTATATATACTCAATATATATATATCTAGAGTATATATAACATATACATATGGTATATTAATTGTATATATTGGATTAATACATTACATACTTAATATATTTAATACACATATAAGGTACATTTGATGTGTATATAAGATACACATTACTTGTGCATATGTATAATATCCCAAATTTTTTGAAAAGTTCTAATTTTTAGAAATTTAATAAAATAAATTATAATTTAAATGGATAAATTAAATTAATGGTTTTAAATGAAAAATGAAGGAATTTTAAATAAAAAAGTGGAATATATATGTGATATATATGTAAAATATATACAACATATAAAAGTCAACACTTTTTAAAAGAAAAGCCAAAGTAAAAGGGCATTTTGGTAATTAAATCTTAGAAATTTAAAATTAATAAAATAATTCAAAAATAAATAATTTTGGATGGAAGATAATATTTTGGGATTTTAATTAAATATTTAATTAATTAATTAATTAAAAATATATTAAAATAATAATATATATAATGTTGAAAATGTGAGTGGGAGGAAAGAGAAAATCACTTTTTTTCATCTTCTTCTTCTTCTTTCCTTCAAGGCCGATTTTCATGTCTTCAAGTGAGGGATTTGCTTCTTCCAAACTCATTTAATTGAAATATTTCCAATGTTTCAAGTGGATTTTTAAGGTTTTCCTCTTTAATTAGTAAGTTTACTCACTTTTTCTTTGGATTTCCATTAAAGTTTGAATATGTGTGTTTTGGGTTTTTGAAGTTATAAGATTTAATTATCTATTTGGATATGGATGAAGTTTTTTTAAGTGATTAACAATGATTTTAAGGTTAGATTTAAGAAATAGTTGAATTTAAGTTGAGTTTGGTGAAGAGAGAGAATTTAGGGTTATGGAACATTTGAGTTTTTGAAATCATGAGTTTTAATTGTGCAAATTGGTTCCAAATGTGTTGTTTTGATGCATAAACAAGGATTTTGAAATCAAATGATAGATTTAGTTAAGTTTGGATAGAGTTTGAAGATGGTAGTATTGATTTAGGGTTTTAGAAAAGTGAATTTTCAAAGAATGATTATTTGTTTGATTTTAATGCTTAAATCATGTTATTTAATGATATAAGCGGTGGAAATAAGATTGAAATGATAATTGGATTGAGTTGGAATGGAGATTCTTTGATGGTGAAGGTTATGCCATTTTAAGGGTTTTTAACATAAGCATGTGGTTAATTAATGTAATTGGTTTAAACATGTTAAAATATGTTTGTAATGATATAAATAAACTCAAAACAATAATTTAATGGGTTAATATGGATTTGCTAAGTTAAAGTAAGAAAAGTCTTAATTTTTGAAAATTTGTAGGAGTGTTGTTAAATTAAGGTTTGATGTTGAGAATGCCTTAGAATGTGATATTAAATGATTGTTTATGATCACATTTGATATAGGCATTGAGAGATGTTGATTTGCTTCATCCAAGAGGTGAAGGACAAGTTGGAAGGATAAGATTGGAGGTTGTTTTAAGTTTGCTTTGGGTTGCTAGTGGAGGTAAGTACAAACTTTGAATGACTGCATATATTTACATGACATTAGGACTTAACACATTTAGTTGAGAAATTTGTTAACTTACTTAATATACTGTTGATGAATGTGAATTATGTTATAATATGCATAATGTGTATTATGTTGAAGTACCAAGGTATTATGTTGAAAATGAAAAGAAATGCGGTATAATGTGATGAGATATGTGAAAACAAAATGTAATGAATTGATTTTGATATAAAAGAGAAAAATGAGAAAAGTGAGAAAAAGATAATATAATAAGGCAATGTGCCTAGTTTGATTATGAGAAAATGAGAAAAGTTTTGACAAAAGAATTATGAAAGAATTTGATAATGAGAAATATACATAAATTGTGTGCCTAGTATGTTATTCAATTTTCAGAGTTCTGGGTTTGGCGACATGCCTATGTATTGCCGGACAGGTAAAAAGACCGGGTCGTAAGCCTGGCCCAACTGATAAATATGATATTTTTGGGGTGAAAAGATCAGGTCGTAAGCCTCAAAAATAAATCCTTGAAGCTAGACTAAGTGAAAAAACTGGGTCGTAAGCTCAGATCTAGTTGGATTATCCATGGATATATTACCTACAGGGCTAGACACAAGGTGTCATTATGGACCAAAGTAGTAACTCTGAAATTTGAATAGCATATTAGATCCTTTTGGGCCCATGCTTGTCTTTGCTTTAATGTGAATTATGAATTGTGATACAATTGAGCAATATAATGAGATATAATGTTATGAGTTGTGATATATATATATATATGTGTTGTGCATTGACATTACATTTGGACTATATTGTTATCAAAGTTTGTACCACTAGGCTTTGGCTTAGCGATTGTAATTCGTCGCGCAGGTGTCATGGACGTTTTGGCAGAGCCGAAGAGTTCTACTAGACCTGGTCGGGTCTAGGTTTGTATTTTTTGAGCTTGAAGAGTTTTTCAATACATCAAGATTAGCGCCAGTTGCCAGCATGTAGATATTTGATATTACAGTATATTTTGATATTATATATGTTATGATATGTTTTTGAAGTATATAATGTAAATTGTAAAGAATGATTTGAATAATTTGTTTAAGATGGGATCTTATATGTGATGTTGATATACATACCTATATATAAGTATTTTGAGAAAATATGGAGAAATTGAGAAGTATTGGTGAATTGATTTTATTTGGAATGTTTGTTTTATGCAGGTTGTGTTTTGTTGAATTTTAGGAACGTCTAATTACAGACAACTCTGGCGAATTTTTCCCAGAGATTTTCATATAAAATGTTATTTCGGGTTACTATAGCTAGTAAAGAATATTTATATACTATTTAATTTTATATAGTTAGTATTTGAAATTTTAAAACAGAAATGTGAAATTTTTTATTAAATCGATTTGTGATATTTTTATATTGTATATGTGTATTTTACATGTGCTGAAAATATGTATTGTAATTATATAGGGTATAAGGGTGTTACATGTACACATTTATTAAACATATTAATCATTAATAGAGACATTGGGCCCAAAAATCCTTATATCATGGCCTAGTTCCAGAATTAATGTCTTGGGCTATCTCATTTATTTGTGACATTAGTGTGTCTCACCCGAAAGCATAATGAGTCTATGACACTAATGTGTCTCACCGAAGGCGTAATAAGTATATGACACTAGCATATCTCACTCGAGTGTGTAAAGATCCAATAACAATAATCTGGAACTAAACTCTATATAAGGTACGTGCAAGCACATTTTCTCTTATTTCACATTTTTCATTATTTTTCACATTTATGACTTAAAAACCACATCATCACTACTTTCAAGGCAAATGTGGCTCACTTTCATATTTTAGTGCAAAACTTGCACTTTTCACATTATGCACACACATTATATTTACCCATTTTCCAATGGCTTGCCATGCCATAATCAATGCAAATCAAGCATTATTTCTTCAAATAATGCCATACACACACATCCATATTATTCAAGTAACATATCACATTCAAATAATGAAAATGTATTATGCATAACATAAATAAAATCAATTAATTTCGATACCAAAGTATGTACTAACCTTTCCAAAAGCACTCCAAGCTAAAAGCACCACTTGTTGAAAATTCTCTTCACTACTAAGTTGAAGAAATAATTTTATACTCTACACCTATTCAAAATATTAGTGTATATCATACACTAGGACCACATTTTAACGTGTTTAAAGCTTAAAATGTAAATTAACGCACATTCCTTCAAATTTCCCTTTTCTTTAATGCTCTCTAACCTTAAAAATTCAATTCAACGAATTTCAAATTGAGTTTTAAGCTTAAATGTATATAAAACATTATATTTAACACATTTCAAGTATTAAAACTCAATTTAGAATCACTCCCTTTAAAACCCTAAAATATGCCGTAACTGACTTCAATTTTGGTTCATCATTTTAACCAATTCCAAATAGTAATTTAAGCTTATTTCCATCATTAAAATCATTAAACAGCACAATTTAAATCATGAAACTAAATAAACATGCATACTTTAACTAACTTCTTCCAAAACCCTAAATTCCTTGCTACTTTTAAACTCTTACTAAACCTATCCTTTTCTTTAATCTAACTTTAAAATCATTGTTTACTCATCAAAATAACTTCATCCATAACCATTCTAACAATTATAACATACCCTTTTATAAATCCAATTGAAACATATTCATAAATTTTCATAAAATTAGAAAATTAGGTAAGAAAGCTTACCAACTAACGAATAAACCACTAAATCTCACTTCAATCCTTTAAAGTCCTTCAAATTTTTGTGTTTGGAGTAAAAATCATCCTTGGCCATGGTGAAATTCGTGCTTGGGAGAGAAGAGAAGAAGAAAAAGATGATAAATAGTTATTTTACTTTTCTTTTTCTTTAAATACCAACCATATATATATATTATTTTAATATTTTAATTAATTAATTAATTAATTAATTTTAATTCCAAATTTCCCATCTTTCATCAAAAATTATTTTCTTTTTAAATTATTTAATTAATTTAATTTTTATAAAATTTATTTACCATTTTGCCCCTCTCTACTATTCATCTTTTGTATTTTTCTAACTTATGTTTGACTTTATATGTAATGTATATTTTCATTATATTTCATATATATATATGTATGATATTTTTACACTCCCCCTTAAGTACTTTCATCCTCGAAATTACCTAGCATCAGCTCTGAAATAGTTTAGGATACCGACTCTGCATCGTCTGCTCACTCTCCCATGTCGCCTCCTCAGTGGAATGATTCCACCAAAGAACTTTAACTAATGGCACCTTTTTGTTTCTTAATTCTTTTACTTTCTATGTCAAGATTGTCACTGGTTCCTCCTCATAGGTTAGATTCGAATTTACCTCGATAGACTCCACTGATAAACACATGAGATGGATTTGATCTATACCTCTGAAGCATAGAGACATGGAAAGACATTATGAATCTTTTCCAGTTTAGGTAGAAAAGCCATTATGTAGGCTTCCGATCCTACTCTCTCCAGTATATCATATTGTCCTATGAATCGAGAACTCAATTTTCTTTTCTAACCAAATATTAGATTCCTCTTCCATGGAGATACCTTCAAGAATATCTTATCTCCCAGACTGAACTCTATATCTTTTCTCTTCAAATTTGAGTAAGATCTCTATCGGTCTGATTCTACTTTCAATATATCCCGAATTGCCTTTATCTTTTCCTCTGTTTCATTAATCAAATCTGGACCTACCAGTTTTCTTTCTCCAATCTCATCCTAGCATAAAGGTGTCATACATTTTCTACCATACAAAGCTTCATATGGTGCCATTCCATTTCTGGATTGAAAACTATTATTATAATCAAACTCTATCAGTGGAAAATGTCTATCCTAGCTCCTTGTAAATTCAATGATACAACTTCTCAATATGTCCTCTAATACCTATATCGCTCTATCTTACTGTCCATCTTTCTGTAGATGAAAAGTAGTACTAAAATGCAATCGACTGCCTAATGCATCCTACAAACTCCTTTAGAAACAAATGTGAATTTAAGATATCGGTCGAATACCAATGAAACTAGAACTCCATGCAATCTCACTATCTCATTGATATACAACTCAGCTAGCCTATCTAAGGAGTAGTCCATTTTGATAGAGAAAAGTGTGCTGACTTTCGTCATCCTATCCACAATCACCCAAATTGCATCATGTTTCTTCTATTTCAAAGGAAGCCTTGACACAAAATGCATAGTCACTTGCTCCCACTCCCATTCAAGAACTAATAAAGGCTGTAACAACCCTGTAGGAACCTAATGTTCAGCCTTCACTCTCTGGCAGGTGAGACATCTGGAAACAAACTCTGCTGTGTCCCTCTTCATACCAGACCATCAATAGTGCATCTTTAAATCCTAATACATATTGGTATTTCTAGGGTGCATAGCATAGGATGATTGATGTGCTTCCTCCAAAATCCTCTTTCTCAAATCCACATCCTCAGAAACACACAATCTATCTATGTACCACATACGACCATCATCTCTCACAATAAAATCTCTATTCTCCCCCTTTTGGCAATCCTCCACAATCTTCTAAAGTTTCATATATGACTTTTGTACTTTTGTAATCTGATCAAGTAATAATGGTCTCACATACAATTGATCCATAAGAGCACCATCATCACAAACCTCAAATCTGGCAATCAATGCTCTCAACTCAACAAGTAACACAAGAGCATAGGCAGTCAACCCTACCAATGACTTTAAACTCAAGGCGTCTGTAACTACATTTGCCTTGCCGAGGTGGTAATCAATCAGAAAGTCATAATCCTTTATCAATTCCAACCATCATCTTTGCTAAAGATTTAATTCTTTATGAACACCTAAATACTTCAAACTCTTATGATCAATGTAAATAAAACACTTCTCTCCATACAAGTGGTGTCTCCAAATCATTAATGCAAATATAATGGCTGCTAACTTCAAATCATGAGTTGGATAGTTAATCTCGTAAGGTTTCAACTGTCTTAAGGCATAAACAATAACTCTACCCTTTTGCATCAAAACACAACCTAAACCATTATGTGAAGCATCACTGTAGATCACATATGGTTTACCTTCCAACGTTAGAGTAAGGATTAGAGCTTGAGTCAACATGTCTCTCAATTGCTCAAAGCTCACCTGACAATGATCCATCCACACAAATTTCATATCTTTCAAAAGCACTCTAGTAAGTGGCGAAGCTATCATAGAAAATCCCTTTACAAATCGATGGTAATAACTAGCCAATCCCAGAAAACTTTTAATCTCAGTCACATTCTTTAGTGGACTCCTATTCAAAATTGCCTCAACTTTTCTTGAATCAACTTTTATATCGAGGAAAGTCACTTGATCAAACCAAAATTCACATTTGGACAACTTGGGATACATATGTTTCTCCATCAAAGTCTGCAACACAATACGTAAATGTCTATCATGCTCTTCTTTGCTGTGAGAACGCACCAAAATATCATCGATGAACACAACCACAAATTGATCCAAGTATGGCCTAAACACCCAATTCATCAAATCCATGAATGCAGCTAGTGCATTCGTCAGCCCAAAAGGCATCACCAAAAACTCATAATGGCCAAATCTCATGCGAAATGCAGTCTTAGGCACAACTGCATCGCTAACCCTCAATTGATAATACCATGATCTCAAATCAAGCATGGAAAACATTGCAATTCCCTTCAACTGATTAAAGAGATCATCAATGCAAGGCAACGAGCAGTTATTCTTGATGGTCACTTTATTCAACTGCCGATAATCAATGTATAACCTTAAAATGTCGTCCTTCTTCTTTACAAACAACACTGGTGCTCCCTACGGTGATACACTGGGGCAGATAAACCCTTTATTGATTAGCTCCTGCAACTGCACCTTCAACTCCTTTAATTCATTAGGTGCCATCTGATAGGGAGTAATAGAAATGGGAGTGGTACCAGGCATCAAATCGATACCAAACTCCACCTCTCTTTCTGGAGGTAACCTTAACAAATCATCAAGGAACACATCTGAAACCTCTGCTACTATAGGTATACTGTCCAGCTGAGACCCCACTACCCTGGTATCTCTAATGTGAGCCAAATATGCCTCACACCCTTTCCAAATCATCCTCCTCGCTGATAAAATTGAAACAAACATAGATGCAAGATGTTTCTGCTCACCAGATATCACAACATTCTTCCCATCATGTGTTTTTAGAGTAACATGTTTCTGCTAACAATCTACCATAGCCCCATGTCTAGATAACCAATCCATACCCAAAATCACATCATACTCCCTAAAGGGCAACTCAATTAGATCACCGAGGAACTCCACATCATGAATAATAGCTAGATTATCTCGGTATACCGCTTTAAACACCACACTATGCCCTAAAGGATTAGTCATCAGCACATCAAACCCTAATGACTCAAAATGCATATCACTCATAGGTAGGATGGATACACTAATATATGAATGCGTCAATCTAGGATCAATCAAAGCATGAATAGAAATACCAAATAAAGAGAATTTACCAGCTACAACATCAGAAGCACTCGGATGCCACTGCATCACATATACTCTCTATGATGAACCTGCATGCTCTAGTTTACTAATCCCTATTGTGGATCCCCCTCTCTAACTGGATCCAAATCTGCCACCCCTTCCACCTCTGCCACCTTGACCCCCTCTACCACTAGGTCTGTAAACTGTTGTCTCATTCTGTCTGTCCACTGGCAGCTCTAGACAATATCTGATAAATTGATCATAGGACCTACATCTGAAACTACCAGCTGATGATGGACTGGTACCCCAATAAACACCCATGTGAATTTGACCACGCTAGGCACAAGTGGGTGTAGGAGATCTCTGTGTAATTGGGGTCTGAGTACTAACCACTGAAGGAGCATGTCCCTGCCATTGCCTCTACTGCTGAGACCCCCTACCAGGATGCCCCTGGCCTCTATAAGACCTTTGTGAAGAACCTCCTCTAGCTCTCTTTGATGATGAAGACCCCACCTCAATTTCAGGTCTCCTGTCTTTGGTTTCTGCACTGGCAACTGCTACAAGTCCTTGCGCCTTCTTTGCACTTCTGGCAGTGGCAACCAATTTAGAGAAATCTTTATACTGTGATACTGCCACTAAATGCTTGATGGATGGCCTCAAACCCTCCTCAAATCTCCAACATCTATTAATCTCATCAGACCCAATCCCTCCTGTATACTTACTCAGCCAAATGAAATCTTTCCCATAATCTATCACTGTCTTTAATTCTTGCTTTAATCTCAAAAAATCTTTCTTCTTAACATCTTTATACTCCTGAGGAGTATATTTCTTATCAAACTCCTATAGAAAACCATTAGATGTCAACACCGCATGATCATCCGTGGTCTGAGGAACTATCTTTCACTAATCATAAGCGTCCCCCTGCAGAAGAGAGATAGCATAATCAAACTTCTCTAATGCCCTAGCCTGTAACTGGATAAATATCCTTTAAACTCTATCCAGCAACTGCTCCGCTACAACTGGATCAGTAGTGCCAAAGAAATATGTTGCTTTGAGTTTTCTTAGCTTGTCATACTTTTTGATCGGGAGCTGTTGCTGCTGCTACTATGGCTGCTGTGACAACGACTGCTGTACCGGAGCCTGCCATAATAACTCTGCCATCTGTTGTACCTAGACTGGCAAAACATCCTCAACTGCTAGGGTTATTTTAATAGTTATTTTAAAACATGAGAAGAAGAAGAAGATGATAAATAGTTATTTTAATTTTCTTTCATCTTTAAATACCAACCATATATATATTATTTTAATACTTTAATTATTTATTTAATTAATTTTAATTCCAAATTTTCCATCTTCCATCATTTTTTTTAATTTTTAATTAATTTTAATTTATAGCATTTTGCCCCTCTTCACTATTCATCTTTAGGGTTTTGGGATTAAAAACTATTTTTTAGGGTTTGGGATTGAAAACTGTTTCTTGAGGTTTCAGGATTTAAAGAAATGCACTACTGGACTAGGGTTTTGGTTATTTGAACAAAGCTACTGTATAATTAAATGAGACATATTCTTGTATATCGTTACTAGATGTTTAATGGATGGTCATGCACAGATGACCTAAAAAGGGTTTATATGAGTGTTGTGAACTGAACCAATTTATTACATGTTAACATTGAAAAATCCTATCACTATTGTTGTTTTAAATGGTTGCTAGGTATAAGCTGGAACTTCTTAGATAAGGCTATTGGATGTTTATAAAAAATGTAAGAATGAAAGAAAATAATGAAATAAGAATAAAGGAATTATTTTAAATTTAAAACAAACTGAATAAAGGATTGCAAACCTCCGTTGTTTGTTCCACCAACATTTTATGTTGATCCAAGCTTTATATTTGTACCAATAGTTAAATCTTAGTTGAACATAATGGAGACAGTCGTTCGCAATGTTCTTGATTTGATGATTTGATCTTTTGTCTCTGCTCACTCAGTTACTACGGTTTAATGCTTTCTGTTTGATTTTTACTACTTGTTGCCACCCTTTTTTTTAATCTTGTATTTTTATAGAATATATTAGGTTAAATCCATCAAGACTCCTAAAGTCAATAGGATTATAATTGGAAGCTGATTTAAATTGAATATGGATGCAATCAAACAAAAAGTTCAAAAATAACATTACAACTGGCAAGCTTGGCTGCCAATTTGGGTCTGTGGTTAATTGGACATGCCAATTCACAGTGGCCAAGCCGTGGTTGAAGCCTGCAGAAAATTGGGGCTTCCAATTCACTGCGGCCAGGCTGTAGCCAAAGGTTGTGACGAGTTGGGGCCTCCAATTCACCGCAGCTAGGTCCTGTAGAGAATTGGCAGCCTTAATTCCTGCAGCAGGCCCCTGCAGCAAATTGGGCACACCAATTCGCCACAGCTAGGCCTGTGGAACTTTGGCAGTGGTAAATTTGTCTTTTGAAAAACAAAACAAAATCATATTGGGCTTGGGCTTGGATCAACTCATCCTATTTTAAAATTTGAATAGCTTATTTTAGGTTTGTTAAAATTGGACCAATTTAAATTGATGCTATAAACTAGGTTTAAGCATTTAAAATTGGACCAAATTTAACTTGACCTTTTTTAATTGGGATCAACTAGCTTAGGGCCAAAATTAAGAATCTACGGCTTACTCCCTGCTTGAATGATCTTGGATTTATTTAGAGAGTGAAAAGCAACATGACTTTTGAATTAATTTTGGCAAATTTTTTACCCGAGGTGGTTTGGGTTCTAGATTAGAAAAAGATTTGGGTTCTGAACCCAAGGTAGTTTGGATTATGGACCCTGTTTGAGTTTTGGACTAAAAAATGATTTGGGTTCTTGACCTAATGTAGTTTAGGTTTTAAACCCGGATTGAGTTCTGGACTTGAAAATGATTAGAGTTCTGGACCTGATGTAGTTTGGGTTCTGGACCCGAATTGAATTTTGGACTAAAAAATGATTTGGGTTCTGGACCGGAGGTAGCTACAAAAATTAATTATAGTTAGTAAATTATTTTGCAAAAAAATTAGCTATTTTTTACTATATATGGGTACCTATATACTCTTGTCCCCTATGTGAAAAAATATTTTAAAGGCCTAAAATATTTTTAGACGTGCAAATATTTATTGTATGCATATGTTTTTATAAAAAATGGTAATAATTGATGAACAGTATTTGCCTTGGCTTTTTTGAAAATAATTGGCACTAACTATTAATGCACAGTAATTTGTGCACTATTGACTTTGAATATTTCAAAACTTTTTTTTTTATTTAAACAATCCCAACTTGCTTCTTCTTTATTTAAATCGAGAGAGACCATTTAGATTTGAAAATGGAGAATACATAACATCCTTCAAGAAACGGGCCTCGTCCTAATCCACAACTGCTAGACTACATTTGAAATCATGAACATGGAAATGTTGATATTTTGGCTAGGATGCAGCTTCACCGCACTTCATCCAAAAAGACTGAGGTAAGCTTTATCATATTGAAATTTAAAGCTTTATTAGTATACAGTTGTCTATATATATGAGCAGGATTATAAAATTATCATTTTTTAAGTTGTGATTTAGTTTTAAAAGTAAATTAGCAGATGAATTGCTGCAAGGGTACAAGCAGTATATTAGTGCTAGAAATAATGAATTATAGCAAAAATTAAACGAGTAACTTGGTATTAATAAATTAAAATAGAAAGTAATGAGTAACTTATGATAATATTAGACTTGAAAATATTATAATTTATGAGATGATTTACTTACCTTATACTAACTTACCTAGTTTAATATTAGTGTGATCATTGTATTGTTCAAGGTGGGAGATGTGTTTATAAGGCCCGAGAGTGGTATGATGTAGCACCTTCTCAAGAAAAGCGGATCATCCAAAGGTGTAGTTTCGGAGACTTTATTCTGCTACTACCAGCTGAAGAATGCCAGATTGATAGGAGTATGGCTCAAGCATCATCAAAACAATGGATGGACATGACCCATACTTTCCACCTTCCTGTGGGAGAAATGACCATTGGCCTAATTGATTTTGCTACTATAACTGGTCTTCGTTATCATGGTATTCCGATTCCACATTACTAATGATATCTTGACACATGATGAAATTCAATAGTTAATAGGTATGGAACCTTCATTAAAAGAGTCGTTCAAAAAAATAGGCCAATTTGTAGTTAT
This sequence comes from Garcia nutans, assembly GCA_947685225.1. Taxonomy (NCBI): domain Eukaryota; kingdom Viridiplantae; phylum Streptophyta; class Magnoliopsida; order Malpighiales; family Euphorbiaceae; genus Garcia; species Garcia nutans. The sequence goes on from CANTUV010000045.1 coordinate 28,306,666, forward strand.
TGGATGAATTATGTCCAATGGGTCCAAGGAGAAATGATCGAACAATATGCTCGAGGATTTTTGCAATACTTACTGGGGTCGACCATTTAATACACTATCAAATCTAATGTTCACTTATTATTGTTGCGGGCCCATAATGATATGGATGTCCTGCATCTCTATGGTTGGGGTGAAGCTGGCCTTGTTTGCCTGTACCATGGTTTTGACAAGATTTGCAGGAATAAAAAGTCTGTTGTTGGCTTTATGGTTATTGCTGAGGTACTTTCTTCCACCATTATTAATTCAATCTAGGTACTTGCATAATTTTGACTGTTATTGCCATTTGCAGGAATAGGCTTATGAGAATAATCTCATAAGGGTGCCTAGTATTTCTCGGGAAAGAGTCGAGTATCCGAGGTTGAACTTTTGGTTGTCTGATCAGAGAGCAGTTCCCAGTTCTCATCATGTGCACTCCTATCGCTATCATTTGAGTCGCTTAACCTGGGATCAGGTAAAATAGATGTTAGTATATCTGGAAGTTTTAATGTAAAAGCCCACTTACCTTTTGGAACCTTGTAGGTCAACTTGGCTTGTTGAAACCAGAAGAGTAGGGAAATTGGACTCCTTTCATGAATACCACACTGCCTTACCAGCACTTCCATCGAGTCATTGCCAGTCCTGTGTCTAGTGGTTGGTTTCTTGGGGAGAGGGTGATAGACTGGTTCCTTTGTCCCAAACAATGGAGCATTCTAGCGAATAGCCTGACGTATACTTTAAACATTACATCATTGCTAGAGAATTGGGGGTGGTAGGCTCGGAAAGGTTATGATGCTGAAACTTATCTCTTTCCAGCTATCGTGCCATATGTTCAATTTGTTTGGGAAAAACTCTTGAGCTTTGATGTGTCTTTCATTGGCATTCGATGAGTTCTTGAGGAGTGGGGAAGAAGAAGAAGAAGAAGAAGAAGAAGAAGAAGAAGAAGAAGAAGAAAATAGTGATGAGGAAGAATATGAAGGAGAGGGAAGAGGAACTATTTCTCATCCTGGTTATCACTCTGGGGTTGGTACTTCTCAGGTAAATTTCTAACATGTTGTCCATTAGGACTGCTTTTTTGTTAATTTAGTGCTAACTTTCTCTTATTTTTATTGTAGGCCACTGGCCAATCATCTCCCCTTGCTCATGTTTCTTGCCTGGATATGCCACCTCATCCTCAAGGCTTCTATTTAAACTACCTGGTACACACTTTTTTATGTTGATTTATGTTGTATGTGTTTAGATCATTTTTGTACTTGTTTTTAGTATGATTTTGATGTGTTTTTAGTTCTTGTTTTGATTGATTTTTGTTTTAAGTTTGTTTTAAGTGTTTGTTTTATGTTTAAGTGCAAAAACACCCTTGGAAGATCAAAACAAAGAAAGAAGAGAATGAATCAAGCATGACATGGCCAAGCCAAATGAAGCTTGGCCGTGTCACCTCAAAGGAAAGAAATGTCAGCAAGTGACACGGCCAACAAGCTTGGCCGTGTCACTCTCATCTCCAAAGAACAAAGAAGAGCAAGGAGCAAAAAAGAAGAAGACACACTCAATGACATGGCCAAGCCACTGGCCGTGTCCCATTTCATGCCAAAGAACACTTGGAGCAAGCAAAGAATGAAAGAAAAGAAGTAGAAGGTGACACACCCAAGTGACACAGCCAAGCCAGTGGCCGTGTCACTCCTTGAAGAACAAAGAAAAGAAAGAAAGAAAGAAGAAGGCAGTGAAGGACACGGTCAACAAGCTTGGCCGTGTCCCAAAGAAAAATGAGAGACACAGCCAAGCCAAATCAAGCTTGGCCGTGTCACCCTTAATTTATATAAATTCTTTTACACGAAAGAAAGAGAGGAGAGGAGGAGACGGCTAGGGTTTGAGAAAGAGAGAAAAGAAAAGAGAAGGAGGGGGTAAACACGATTTGGGATGAGGAGAGAGTGAAACTCTCCTTGTCCCTTCATCTTCATCCTCCATTTTCATCTTCTCCATCTTCCATTGACAAGATCTTTGAGGTTCTTTGGGATAAATTGGGTTAAACAAGCTCTTGAAGGTTGAAGAAGCTTCATTGAAGGATTGGTTACTTGAGAAAGCTCCATTCCATCTTCCAAAGGCATAATCGTTGAAAGGCTTGATGACTTGAGAAAGCTCCATTCCATATTGCAAAGGGGAATCAACCATTGAAGAGGGCTTGAGTTCTTCATCATACATCAAGTGGAGCTAGGAGGAAGACTAGAAATCCTACTCTTGGCATCTTCACAAGGGGTTTTTCTATTCTCTCTTTTAATGCATTTCTATTGTTGTTGTTGTATTAAGAGATTGATATTGCAATGAACAATTTGTATTTGTTTTATATTGAGTTGAATGAATGTTATAAATTGATGATGTTGAGCTAAATACCCATGCCTAGGAGTTATAGTATATTTGATTGAATGTCTTGATTTGATATTTCCATTGATGTTCCTTGTTGATTGGTTGATTGTATTGTATTAAATGCTAGGTTGATAGATTAGCTACCTATTAATTTTTGTATATTGGATGACGGACCGAGAGGTGAAATCCGATATCGGAACTATACAATCGACTACCCTATGAATGAATTAGAAATATAAGTTCTAGGGTTCTATTAATTTGGTAATACAAAATAATTGGTTATTGTTAATTTATGAATGTGAGAACTAATGAATTGGTGATTGACTAATTAACCTTAAGGAACAAATTAATTTACAAGGTTATGTTAATGGATAATTTGATAATTGAGCTTTGATTTAATGGACCTATAACCCTAGGCACCTTCCCAAGAATCGATTTGATCTTGTACAACCTTCATATATCAACCCTACACTCCTTAATCTTAGGTTTAAATTATTCTTGCACCATTCCAACACAACAAACTTCTGCATTTAAATAATTTATCAATCAAGCTATTATGAACTACATCTTCTTGGGAAAAAGACCTTGGGGCGATCACCTTTACTATAACTACCTCGTATACTTGCGAGTGATGCTTGTAGTAGTACTTAATTCGAGCACAATAAGTTTTTGAGGCCATTGCCGGGGAAGGCTGCTTAAGTAGTGATAGTTTGATTTTTTTATTTTATTGTTTGATTGTTTTTTTTGAATTGTTTGTTTGTTTTGTTTGATTTTCTTTCAATTTAATTATTTGTTTGTTTTCTTTAAGTTCCTAAGTGCCTTTTGTAAAGATGCAGTTTTCAAGGCACGGGGGAGTTTAAGATAGGAACGATGAGTCTGAAATGGCTTGGCAATTAGTAGAATTGATGAATCAACTTAAGGTGCTAAATACAAGAGGAAGAGCACCTATGCCACACCAAGAGATATGTGCAGCATGTGGCAATGCAGGGCATAGTGCAAATACATGTTCATTCGGTTTCGCACAATACCAAGAATGGCAAGAGGAAGAAGATGACTTTGATAGTTTCCAACAAATGGGTAGAAATGACCAATATTCCAATCCTTACAACCCAAGCTGGGGAAGCCAACCAAATTTTTCTTGGGAAAATCAGCAACACATTCCACCTCAAAATTGTTGTTAACCTTACCAAAGAAGTTCTTACTCTCAAGAACAATATTCAAATCAAGATTACCTTAAGAAACCCTCATTGGAGGATAGTTTGAATGCCTTCATTCAAACTAGCGCACAAAATCAAGATCGACTTAAGGAACCCACTTTGGAAGATAGTTTGAATGCCTTCATTCAAATTAGTGCACAAAAATCAGAATCGATGCAAGAAATCCACAATGGAAGATGATTTGAATGCTTACCTTCAAATTAGCACACAAAATCAGGAAGGGAGCAATGAGAGGTTTGATTCTTTGGAGGAATCATTGAAGAGGGTGGAAATTCAAGTTGAGCAACTGGTACATCAACTCCAAGCACACCAAAAGGAGGAATTTCCTAGCCAATTGGAGCAAGTCAAGGTAATCACAAATTTGAGGAGTGAACAGGTAATATATAACAAATTTTGTGATTCCTTTGATGTAGGTACTAATCAAGAAGAAAACGGCAAGGAGATAGAACCAAACATAGAGGAGTTAATTCAATCAAAGGAGGAGAATTTGGAAGCATCAACATCGAAAAAATTGCATGAACCTCCAAATCCATATATGCCCCCAATTCCATTCCCAAGTAGGCTGAAGGAAGAGAATCAAGGTATGCAACTTTCCAAACTTTATGACATGCCTTATAGTGAAGATAGTGAAAACAAGCTTGAGATAGCCATGACCTTAGAAGAAGAGCAGGCATTGCCAATTTAGAAAATGAGGAGAGTAAGCTAATTTTAGATGCCGAGGTTGTTGAGAGGGGACTTGACATTGTTAAAGTGGATGAAGAAGTGATTCAACCAAACTTGGTTGAACTTAAAAAGTCCCCAAAAATCATTTCTTCTACTCTTAGTGGTAAAGAAGAGCAGGAATATGATATTCCCATGTTACACAAAGACAAAGATTATTACCATGTTCCTATTGCACTAGAGGATTACCCTAAGATGACCTTCACATGTTTTCAAATACCACTACTTAGGCGTAGCAATACATCGGGTATCCTTCGGAGTTGTATGTTATCCATCCTTGTAGATATGAGCGACAATTGCATTATGGGTGGAAGGAGCCCTACACATTGTATATGGGAACGATGGAAATCAGGTTTTATCTAAACTCTCTCTTAGTTTATGCATGCTCACATTGAGGACAATGTGAATCTTTAAGTGTGGGGTGCATTTCGTGTTTTTACTTTTAACTTGTTTTTGTTTTAAGTTTTAGTAATGTAATGTTTTTCGTTGAATAAATGAATTTTGGGATGTTCAATTGTTATAAATTGTTGATTGATGACCTTTGAATTTTTGAAGCATGAATTTGAGAATTGAGTAGAATTGGTGCTTATTGTTAATTTTGTTGGTTTTTCTTTGCATTGCCATTAACCTAGTGAGGAATTGAGCCATCAACTTATCATTATTGTTGTGGGTGAACATCTTTGATTGATTATTTGCTAGAACTTGCTTTGAAATACTTTTTAAGACTACAAAAAAATTTTCAATTAGGCATCAAGATGATTAAGGCAATTAGGTGAACCTACTTTGGCTTAAAAAGACCAACCCTATATTCAACCTTAGTTAGCCAATTTTGAGCTTATTTTATTTTTCCTTTTCTTTCTTTTTCACAACACCATTAACTTGAACCTTGTTGTTTAACTCTTACCCTTTTCATTAGTTCAAGAGCATTTTAAGAGCGTTTATGACCGAGTGTTGTGTTGAATTAAGTGTGGGGTTAAATTTAGTAGGTTTAAGATTGCAAAGCAAAATAATAAAAATAAAAAAAATAAAAAGAGAAAAAAATAATATATATATAATAAGAATAATTGTTATTCTTGTTGAAAGGGTTGGAATGTATCATTACAAGATTTAATAAGTGAGTTCCCTTGAAAAACTCTTTAATGTCAAGGGGTAGATGAGAGGAAGGTGTTTTGGGATTGTTGGGTTATGCATATGATCGGGTACTTCATTCTTAAAGTGCTCTTGAACTTAATGATCAAGCTCATATTTTCTAAATATCATGCCTTTACCTTAGCCCCATTACAACCCAATAAAGACCTTTTGATTGATGCTTGATTTTTATTTTGTGGTGGAGATTTGATTGATAAGCAAGCCTATGGTAATAATCTTTCATTGATTGTTATGAGTGTAAACACCACCATGATCAAACACTTTTAAGAGTTGGTGAGGGAGTGAGAACATTGGTTATGCATGGAAAACCACTTAATTGCATGGGTGTTGATTTTGTTTGATTTGATATTGATTGCGGATTTAAGGATAGGTAAGTCTTGATACATCTTTATAACTCTTGAACTTAACAAAATTATCTTGTTAGTGTGTTTTGATTTTAGCCTTGCTTGGGGACAAGCAAGGAATTAAGTGTGGGGTAGTTGTTTAGATCATTTTTGTACTTGTTTTTAGTATGATTTTTATGTGTTTTTAGTTAATGTTTTGATTGATTTTTGTTTTAAGTTTCTTTAAAGTGTTTGTTTTAGGTTTAAGTGCAAAAACACCCTTGGAATATCAAAACAAAGAAAGAAGAGAATGAATCAAGCATGACATGGCCAAGCCAAATGAAGCTTGGCCGTGTCACCTCAAAGGAAAGAAATGGTAGCAAGTGACACGGCCAACAAGCTTGGCCGTGTCACTCTCATCTCCAAAGAACAAAGAAGAGCAAGGAGCAAAATAGAAGAAAACACACTCAATGACAAGGCCAAGCCATTGGCCGTGTCCCATTTCATGCCAAAGAACACTTGGAGCAAGCAAAGAATGAAAGAAAAGAAGCAGAAGGTGACACACCCAAGTGACACGGCCAAGCCAGTGGCCGTGTCACATGACACGGCCACAAACTTGGCTGTGTCACTCCTTGAAGAACAAAGAAAAGAAAGAAAGAAAGAAAGAAGAAGGCAGTGAAGGACACGGTCAACAAGCTTGGCCGTGTCCCAAAGAAAAATGAGAGACATGGCCAAGCCAAATCAAGCTTGGCCATGTCACCCTTAATTTATATAAATTCTTTTGCACGAAAGAAAGAGAGGAGAGGAGGAGACGGCTAGGGTTTGAGAAAGAGAGAAAAGAAAAGAGAAGGAGGGGGAAAACATGATTTGGGATGAGGAGAGAGTGAAACTCTCCTTGTCCCTTCATCTTCCATTGACAAGATCTTTGAGGTTCTTTGGGATAAATTGGGTTAAACAAGCTCTTGAAGGTTGAAGAAGCTTCATTGAAGGATTGGTGACTTGAGAAAGCTCCATTCCATCTTCCAACGGCATAATCGTTGAAAGGCTTGGTGACTTGAGAAAGCTCCATTCCATATTGCAAAGGGGAATCAACCATTGAAGAGGGCTTGAGTTCTTCATCATACATCAAGTGGAGCTAGGAGGAAGACTAGAAATCCTACTCTTGGCATCTTCACAAGGGGTTTTTCTATTCTCTCTTTTAATGCATTTCTATTGTTGTTGTTGTATTAAGAGATTGATATTGCAATGAACAATTTGTATATGTTTTATATTGAGTTGAATGAATGTTATAAATTGATGATGTTGAGCTAAATACCCATGCCTAGGGGTTGTAGTATATTTGATTGAATGTCTTGATTTGATATTTCCATTGATGTTCCTTGTTGATTGGTTGATTGTATTGTATTAAATGCTAGGTTGATAGATTAGCTACCAATTAATCTTTGTATATTGGATGACGGACCGAGAGGTGAAATCTAATATCGAAACTATACAATCGACTACCCTATGAATGAATTAGAAATATAAGTTCTAGGGTTCTATTAATTTGGTAATGCAAAATAATTGGTTATTGTTAATTCATGAATGTGAGAACTAATGAATTGGTGATTGACTAATTAACCTTAAGGAACAAATTAATTTACAAGGTTATATTAATGGATATTTTAATAATTGAGCTTTGATTGAATGGACTTATAACCCTAGGTACCTTCCCAAGAATCGATTTGATCTTGTACAACCTTCATACATCAACCCTACACTCCTTAATCTTAGGTTTAAATTATTCTTGCACCATTCCAACACAACAAACTTTTGCATGTAAATAATTTGTCAATCAAGCTATTACGAACTACACCTTCTTGGGGAAACAACCTTGGGGCAATCACCTTTGCTACAACTACCTCATATACTTGCGAGTGACGCTTGTAGTAGTACTTAATTCGAGTGCAACAGTATGTATGCATGATTAAGTATGGACTGACCTTTTTTACACCGGATGCTTAAGGAGAAAAATAAGAAACTGCAAGAAGAACTAGCTACTAGCCGCCAATAGATTGGCCATCTCGAAGGACTGTATCAACACTTGGAGCAAAACTTTCAAGACTTTAGTTCCATAGCATTAGAGATCCTGGCACTTCGTCATCTAGGGGACCCCAAACTGATGACCATGACGTGCCTTCTTTTTCAAGTGATGATTGTTACAGACCTGACTTTCAAGATAACAGGGATTTAGGCATACCATCTCCTCCATCAGGCAATGAATATTTAGGGCTTTATTCAATCATGGATCACCTCCTCCTTCTTAATGATCAACTCGTGTCAATTTTTAATAAATAGCTTCCATGTAATAACAATATAGTAACTTTGTTTTTGTAACTTTGACTTTTCAATCAATTTCTTATTAAACAAATTTTAAACAGGATCTCCACGACGAGCCCATAATTCAAATTTTTCAATGGACTTAAATTTACAAAACCATGTTAGATTCAACATCCCCACCATCATTTGACGTAAATACCTTTTCTATGCACGTTTCAATTTCGAGAAATTGCCTATTCCTTGTGCATTTCGGCCTATAATCCCTCGTCTACTTAAATCTACTTCAATTCACCACAATTTGTTGACCACGTCACGATTCTCAACTTCGACAAGTGAATTTTACTATAACAATAGAAACACTCGCAATACCCCCACCAATGCTTTCTCATAAACTCAAATCACACTCAATTGTTAAGATCCTTACAATGATCAAAGATAATTTCAAGAAGATAAAGAATTTATTCAAAAATATCAAGGAAATACATTAGGAACATGTATCATGGTCTCGATTCAATATCTTGAAATGCTTTCAAAATGTCAAATTGTACCGACCATCTTTACATGCCATGGCTTCCTTTTGGGACATAAAAACTAGGACTTTTAAGATAAATAATTTTGAAATATTTCATATGATTGAAGAATTTGAGGCCATCCTTGGATATCCAAGAAATCAACACTTGGCACGTCCCATACTGACTTACAAAACTAAATAAAAGATGCAGATGCTAATTCAACTTTCAAGACCCGAAGTTCTACAATTGATTAAAGGTGAGAAAATCTTGCTCAGTCCTTTGATCAATTTTTGTACCTCCCATTTGGCTCTGAACAAGGTTTGGGGATGCATGTTTTGTCTATGTTTACTTGGTCAATTCTTGCTTGTTTCTACTGACGGTGACATTGATCCATGAGTTATGGATATTATGAATCAAATGGAAGGAGGCTTGTCACCAGTACCTGTGATCTTGGCTAAAACTCTAATTGGACTTGACCAATTCAAAATAGAATCTTCAAGGAGGTCGGCTAAAAGTCCTCTGCTACTTTAGGTAATTACCTAAACTGCCCTTTTAGGTTTTTAATTTAGGCTTTTTTTACTGCTCTAATTTTTGCCTATTCCGCCATTGTGGGTTTTCGAAGCTGTCCTAATTTTTTCCTAGGCCGCCCTTGCAGGTTTTCAACCTAGTAAATTATTATTATTATTATTACTGGTTTTAATTTTTTCCTAGACCGCCCTTGTGATTTTTAAAATTAGCAAACTGCCCTAATTTTTACTGAGGCCTCCCTTAGGGGTTTTTAACCTAACTGGCTTTTTTTTTTATTATGGCTATCCTTTTACAGATCTGGCTACATAAGCGCCTCTACTTGCTTGACATGCCATCTGTGGACTTTACCAAATATCTACCATGACATCATTCTACTAGGAAATTACTCCGTACTGCTTCATCATTTGCTAACTGGGCTGACTAAGTTCACTTACGAGCTATAATTAATGTCCGTTGGTTGGTACCTTGTTGGAAGATTACCCATGTCACCATTCAGACGTATCTGATGTATGTTCCTCTTGCTGATCTTCGTTGGGGTACATGTTATGATCCTCATCAACTTGACTGCCAGTATGGTGCTGAGCCTCGAGGTTTTGAGTTCAGTCCTGATTTGGACATGCCTCGTTTAACTGAAGCCTTCTTGGACTGACTGAAGCAAAGAAGGCCTGCACTCTATAATTATCGTCTGCCATAGATTTTACACTTGTCAATCTTTAGAATAAATAATGTTAGTATGAACAATAATAATTAATAAAAGAAGTTTTCTTTCCTTTTTTTAATTTGTCATCACCTTTTGCTATTGTGGTATTTATTTTCCCCAAATGGTTAAATAATTCAAAATATTGCACATAGAACAATTTTAAAATCACCTATGTTTATTAAATTGGGGAAAAACCAAAAACATTAAGCCAAAATACATAGGATCACTCCTGTCATCAACCAACCCTTTTGGATTTTCTAATTGACAATTTTCACTCATTTAGCCCATATTGTTGCCTAGTCCACCCTTTTCGAGTTTTCAAAACTAACAAACTGCTCTAACTTCTGCCTAGGCCGCCCTTTCAGGTTTTTAACCTAGCGAGCTCCTTTTTTTTCATTTCAAACATAGAATCTCTTCAACTTGTCAATGTTTACTAGCTCACTAAATTGATTTTTGTCCATGTCTGATAACTTGACTGCACCTTTGCTCATGATATGTTTCACAACATATGGCCCTTTCTAGCCAGGTCTAAACTTTTCTCTTGGATTAGGGACATTAGGTTTGCAATGTTTCAACATTAAATCACCGACTTAAGCCTTCTAACCTTAACCCTTCTATTGTAGGCCCAAGCTATTTTTCTTTGATACAACTGATGATGATATAATGCCTTTAACCTTCTTTTTTTTTAATAAGGCCAGCTATGCATATCTACTTGCTACCCATTCTGCTTCAGGCAATTTAGCTTCCAGGACCACTCTCAGCGATTTAATCTCAATTTCAATTGGTAACACAACTTTCATCCCATAAACTAAAGAAAATGACATCATTCCATTCGTGGTTCGCACACTCGTCCTATACCCCCATAAAGCAAAACGAAGCATTTTTGACCAATCCCTATATGTCTTATTCATCTTGGACAAAATTTGGTTAATTGTCTTATTTGTTGCTTCTATTGCACCATTAGCCTTTGGTCTATAGGGAGAAGACCGGTGATGGTGGATCTGGTACTTTGAGAATAAATCATTAACTGCTCCTTGAAACTATACTCTATTGTCTGATACTGCACTATGCAGGACTCCATACATGTAGATGATGTTCTTTTCAATAAATATAGTCATTTTTCTTGACCCCAGCTTGTTGAAAGACCCAGCTCTAACCCACTTTGAAAAATAATCAACTGCTACTATGATGAATCGATGACCGTTTGAAGCCGTCAGATGTATTTTCCCAATAATGTTAATTCCCCAAGTTGCAAAAGGCCAGGGAGAAGACATGGAATATAGTTATTCGAGAGGCAAGTGATTCAAGTTTTTGTGCATTTGGCACTGCTGGCACTTTCTCACAAAATCAATACAGTCTTTTTCCATCATCAGCCAATAGTAGCCTTATCGGATTACCTTCTTAACTAGGACGAACCTGTTCATGTGGGGTCCATAACTTTTGACATAATTTGCTTGACTTTGAGCTTCCTTAAGCATCTTAAATGCACTCCATCAGGCCATCTTTGATATAACTCCCCATGTAAGGTGATGTACTGGAAAGACCATTGCGTTATAGCTCTTCTCTCTTCCTTTGTTGAATTTTGTGGGTACTACCTACTTTCCAAAAATCGTCTAATGGTGTCATACCATGCATCATGGTCCATATCGATTTCCATGACTACTTCATACTCATAACAAGGAGTCGATGAATTGGTCAAAACTAGAGGCTTAAGAAATAACTTAACAGGATCTTCTTTTACCAAAGCCAATGTGGCTAGGGCATCAGCCATCTAGTTTTCCTCCCTTGGTAAGTGTATGAATATGCACTCCTTGAAATTCCTTTTCATCATGGTTAAATAATCATGATATGGCTTTAAATTCTCTTCCTTCAACTCCCATTCTTCATTTACTTCGAACACCACTAGCAATGAATCATCTAAAACCTGCACTTTATCCACTTTCATGATCATTAATGTTTCTATGCAAAAAATGAAAGCTTCGCACTCGACCATTTTATTGGTTGCTCTAAACTTCAACTTCTTAGCTAGAGGAATGAACTCCCCTTTGGGTGATTCCAAAATTACTCCTAGATCGGCACCTTTTCTAGTCACTGCTCCGTCAAAGTACATCTTCCATCCTTGTACCTCTATGGCCTATAAATGTTTATCGAGAAATTCCAAAACCACTTCCTCACTGTCTGGCAATGGCTGTTGGGCCAGGAATTCTGCTACTGCTCTACCTTTAATGGTTTTCCTAGTTATATAGTCGATCTCAAACTCTTCCAAAATGATCAACCATCATCCATATTTCCAATCAATGAAGGTGTTTCCCTTAAATACTTAACTGGATCCATCATGGAAATTGCTTGCACACTATAAGACTGAAGTAATGCTGCAGCTTCTTAGATGACCAAACCACGACTATGCATGTCTTTTTGATGATACTATACTTGATTTTGTAAGACAGGAGCTTCCTACTTAAGTAGTAAATTGCCTATTCAACCCCCGATTCGTTGACTTGGGCGAGTATTACTCCTGTTGACTCTTCCTCTACTGCTAAGTATAGTAACAAATGTCTACCGAGTTTAGGTGACTTTAAAATAGGTGGATTCAACCAATATTGTTTAAGATGCTCAAAAGCCTTCTGACACTCTTCATTCCACTTAACTAACTAGTTCTTTTTAAGCAATTTAAAGATGGGTTCACAAATTGTGGTAAGCTTTGCCATGAACCTGCTAATGTACTGTAACCTGCCAATAAACCCTTGAACTTTCTTCTTCGGCTAAGGGGCTGGCATATCCTAGATTTTCTTAACTTTATTGGGGTCAATCTCAATGCCATTTGGACCAATCGCATGTCCCAACAACTTGCCTAAAGTAACCCCAAACATGCACTTCTTTGGGTTCAACCTTAGTTTGTACTTTACGACCCTCTCAAAGAATAAGTCTAAGTTTTAGAAATGTTGCTCTCTCATATCTGACTTAACCATCATATCATCAATATAGACCTTGACTTCTTTTGTTTCATGTCATGAAACAAGGTTGTAGCCATCCTTTGGTAGGTTTCTCCAGCATTCTTTTACCCAAACGACATTACCCTATAGCAAATTATACCCCATGTAGTAATAAATGCAGTTTTAGCTTTGTCCTCTTGGGCTATTACCACTTGATTATATCCGAAAAATCCATTTATGAATGAGTGTAGCACGCTAGAGGCTGCACTATTAATAAGTACATCTATATGGGGTAAAGGAAAATCATCTTTAGGGGAAGCCTTATTCAAGTCTCTATAGCCATGCAAACCCTAATCCTTTCATCTTTCTTAGGGACGGGAACTATGTTTGCTAACCAGTCAGGGTAATCTATCACTTTAGGAAACTTTACTTGTATCTGCTTAGTGACTTCTTCTTTTACCAATTCTACCCATTTTGGCCTTAACCGTCTGATCTTTTTTTGACAGGTTTCATGTGAGTGCAGGTAGAAATCAAGTGCTTGGCTATATCTCAATCAATCCTAGGCATATCCTCATAAGACCAAGTGGTTCTGGACTCAAAAAAGATTTGGGTTCTAGACCCAGTTTGAGTGTTGGACTAAAAAATGATTTGGGAAGGTAGTTTGGGTTCTAGAATCTATTTGAGTTCTGGACTTGAAAATGATTTGGGTTTTGGACGTGAGGTGGTTTGGGTTCTGGACCCAATTTGAGTTCTGGAATAGAAAATAATTTAGGTTCTAGACCTGAGGTTGTTTGGGTTTTGGACCCGGATTGGATTAGGATTCTCCACCCAAGACTGGATTAGGGTGCTCTACCCAAAACTAGATTAGGGTGCTGCACCCAAAACAGGATTAGGGTTCTCAACCCAAGACTGGATTAGTGTGCTCGACCTAACACTGGATTAGGGTACTTGACCCAAAACTGGATTAGGGTTCTCGATATCAGCACTTTTAGGCTCAAGGCCTTAGAGAACACAGGCATAAACCCAGAGAAAATGGAGTAGCCACCTGAATGGGATAGGAAAAAGAAAGGAGTGGATAAATCAATTCCTATGATATCTCTAACCCCATAATGTGTTCAAAAAGTTGGCTATGCATGGGGAAGGTGAGAAATGGCCCAGAACCCCCATAATGCTCATTTCATTGGAATGGGCCTCCTTTTCAAGTCTATATGTTATTAAATTCTTAAAGATTATGATATCATCCATACTACATGTGACAATTGAAAGAAATAAACATCCATCGCTCTATTATAATAAAAACAAACAAAATAGGCACCCATCCAAGGATGGAAACATGCCTTTACAATGTCCAATGTCTAAAACAAAATAAATAGGATACCCACCAAAAGGTGGAAACATATTCTTTTATATTAATCCAAAACTTAAAATAACTTAAATTAAATGAAAGTCTGATGGTAAGGTGCCCACAAAGTGGAAACATAACTCTTACAATTCAAATGAACAATTAAGCAAATAAATGAAATCATTCAAGCATGATAATTAAAATAAAACATCCATCATAAAATACAATAAAACATCCATCAAGACATAAACATGCATTAATAATCAAAACTACATCCAAATATCTTATAAAATAATGAATGTATAAACTAGGGCTTTTTAATATATGAATTAGGGTGTCAAAAAAATATGGTTTAATGTTTTAGGGTTTCATGAAAATATAATTAGGATTTTTACAAAATTAGGTTTTAGGAAAAACAGAACTAGGGTTTAGGGTTTTAAAAATTGGTTTTTTAGGGTTGTAGGTTTAAAAACTAGTTTTTAGGGTCTTGGGATTAAAAACTAATTTTCAGGTTTTTTGGATTGAAACTGTTTCTTGAGGGTTTCAGGATTTAAATAAATGGGCTATTGGACTAGGGTTTTGGTTATTTGAATAATGCTACTGTATGATTAAATGAGACATATTCTTGTATATCATTACTGGATGTTTAATGGATGGTCATGCATAGATGACTTAAAAAGGGCTTATATGAGTGTTGTGAACTGAACAAATTTATTACCTGTTAACATTGAAAAATCCTATCACTGCTATTGTTTTAAATGGTTTGCTGGGGTATAAGCTGGAACTTCTTAGATAAGGCTACTGGATGTTTATAAAAATGCAAGAATGGAACAAAATAATGAAATAAGAATAAAGGAATTATTGTAATATTAAAAAAATTTAAATAAAGGATTACAAAACTCCGCTGTTGGTTCCACCAATATTTTATGTTGATCCAAGCTTTATATTTGAAACAACGGTTAAATCTCAGTTGAACAGAATGAAGATAGTCATTCATTGTCTTCTTGGTTTGTTGGTTTGATCTTCTGTCTCTGCTCACTTAGTTGGTAGGGTTTAATGCTTTCTATTTGATTATTTCTACTTGATGCCACCCCTTTTTTTAATCCTATATTTATATAGAATACATTAGGTTAAATCAATCAAGACTCCTAAAGTCCATAGGATTAAAATTAG
This sequence comes from Garcia nutans, assembly GCA_947685225.1. Taxonomy (NCBI): domain Eukaryota; kingdom Viridiplantae; phylum Streptophyta; class Magnoliopsida; order Malpighiales; family Euphorbiaceae; genus Garcia; species Garcia nutans. Next base: position 28,321,955 of record CANTUV010000045.1, read on the forward strand.
AAGCTTATTTAAATTGAATCCGAACACAATCAAACCCAAAGTTAAGAAATAACATTGAAACTGGCGAGTTGGGCTGCAAATTTGGGCCTGCGGCGAATTGGACATGCCAATTCACTGCAGCCAAACCATGGCCAAAACCTACGGTGAATTAGGGCTTCTAGACCTATTAAAAATTGAGGCCTCTAATTAGCCACGACCGGGCTGTGGTCAAAGGTTGTGGTAAATTAGGGCCTCCAATTTGCCACAACTAGGTCTTGTTGCGAATTGGAGACCCTAATTCGCCACAGCCCTAATTCACCGCAGTAGGCCCTTGAGGCGAATTGCGCACACCAATTCACTGTAGCCAGGCCTATAGACCCACGACAGTGGCAAATTCATCTTTTGCAAAAAAAAAAAAAACAAAGTCATATTGGGCTTAGGCTTGGATCAACTCGTCCTATTTTAAAATTTGAATAGCTTATTTTAGGTTTCTTAAAATTAGATCGATTTAAATCGAAGCTATAAACTAGGTTTAAGCTTTTAAAATCAGACCAAATTTAACTTGACCTTTTTTAATTGGGATTCACTAGCTTAGAGCTAAAATTAAGTGTCTACACTACCTCAATTATTATCATCCCATTATCATTTGGAAATTTGGCCTTTTGATGGAGTGTAGAAGGGACTCCACGAGAGGGTGAAACCATGGGTGACCTAAAAGTAATGCAAAGGTGATAGGAATATCCAGACCCAAAAACTCTACCATGGATTCAGTGAGACCCACCTTCACCAGGGTCTTAAAGGTTCCTTCAGCTTGTCTCTTAGTACTGTCATAAGCTTGTATCGTTACATCAGAAAAACTCAAACCACAAGTAGTCGTGGCAAGCTTTGTTAGAATCTTTAGTGGACAAACATTTATAGTAGAGCAATCATCAACCATGATGCAAGGGGTTCGTCTTCCTTTGAACTCCACCTTAATAAAAAGTGGGCGGACATGGTATCTTCCATCTTTTGGTAAATCAACATCTGAAAACAAAATCATCCCAACTTCAACCTTGTTCCCCTCTTGAATCTCTTCTCATTTCATCTTGTCTTCAGCTCTTTTTGTTCCCATGAAGCTAACCAGCTCCTTTTGTATTACAAAAATAGAAATCTGCATGCTTGTCACAGCTTTGGCCAAAGTCTTATGATGCTTCTAGGATGTTGCCAGCAAGTCCCATATGCTAATACTGGCTTGAGTCCTTATTAATTTCTTAAGGACAACATCATCTTCATCTTCTTTTATTTTTCTCTCAACATCTTTTCCCTTGTTAGTCTTTGCTCCTTTTAGTGGGGCTTAGGCAAAAGTTTTTCCAGAATGGATATTCAACATTTCTTCTTCGGGTTTGGACTAATCCCATTCTTCATGCTTGGCTTCTGTAGACCCTTAATTTTGGCCCTAAGTTGGTACGGTCTTAATTAAAGAATGCCAAAATAAATTTGATCCGATTTACAACTTTTAATAAGTCGGTCCGATTTTAAAAGGCGCAAACTCAACTACAAAACCCTAAACTAAGTTTTTTTAGACGATCTGATCCACAAAAAAATTAAAAATTGTTTCAAAGGGCCCAAGTGACTTGAGCCTTGGCTCATGTCGACCTGGTCAACATAAGCCAAAGGCCATGTCAACCTAGATGCCCCAGGTCCACATGACTTTGGTCCATGTGGATTTGGTTGCCTAGATTGACATGGTTTCAATTGTTTTTTTGAAATTAGTTTTCGAATTAAATTAAAATTTGATTTAAGGATGGATTAGTTTTAGAGTTAGGGATTATGAGTGGGATTTTTGCCAATAAATAATAACGTTTTAGACTTTAACCCGGGGGGGGGGGGGGGATTTAAAATTAAGGGAGAAAAGAGAATAGGAGGAGGAATTTTTAGCAACCTTGGGACGACAATAAATAAAGAAGAACAGCAGCAGCTTTTTTTTTTTAGAACGAAGAAAACAGCAAGCAAAACTATCAAGAGAACCAAAGAAGAAGGCAGAGTCCATACTGTCTTCACATTGTTCATCCATAAATCAATTTTTTTGGTGGAAACAATGATGAAAGTTTTATCTTTAATCATAAATTATTCATGCTCACAGTAGTTTCGTTTTCTTTGATTAATAAGAACATGCAGTAACTTGATCATTGAACATGCAGTAACTTGATCTTTGAACGTGCAGTAACTTGATCTTTGTTTTAATAACTTTAATTGTTTGCTTTAGTTAATACATTAATCAGTTGGTGTTCGTAACTCCCCTTGCATGTTTTATAAAAAACTTAAAACTACCCACTAGCTGTTGAGGATTTAAATCCAAAATTATTTTTCAAAGGCAGTAAGTTAAAAAACCCTAATCCCATAAATCTTTCTCTCTTAAACCCTAAATTCCTTAAACCCTAAAACCCTAATTCCAAAACCTAAATTCCAAAACCTTAAAAACCAAAACAACAATCTATTTGCTTAAAACCCTAACCAAACCTATTTTTTTAAATCACAGTAGCATTATTTTCATAAAAATATCTGAAACCCTAAATCTTTAAAACATCCAGTAGCATTATTCTTTTAAGAAATAATATTAGTTCCTCAAAATCCCAAAACCCTATTTTCTAAATTCTAAACCCTAAAATCTTAATTTTCAACACCAAAATCTACAACCCTAAAAGCCAGTAATTAAAATATTCGTTTGTGTATTATGAGTCCGTGTATTTAACTTTCCTTTTTCCAAAGCCCTAATTTAGTAATTAAAATTCTAAAATCCTATTTTAAGATACGAACCCTAAATTTATATATTTATTACTCTATTTTAATTTTAGATTTGATTATGTAGTTTATTATATGTTTTGATGGTTGATTTATTTAATTTCAATGCTTGATTTATTTAATTGATCATGGATGGATATTTTCTTTACTATTATGATTATTATTTGTTTGTTTTCGTATCAAAATATTGTAAGAGGTATGTTTCTATTATTGGGTACCTCATTAATTAATTTTCATGTAATTTAAATTGCTTTTATATTTTGGACCAATGTAAAGGACATATTTCCACCTTTCGGTGGGTGTCTTATTTAGTTTTAGACATGGACGATGTAAGGACATGTTTCTATCCTCGGATGGGTGTCCATTTATTTACTTTGTTTGGACATTGCTTTATTTTTTAATATAATGATGCTTTATTTTAATTGTTGCATGTAATATGGATAATATTATTATATTTGAGAATTTTATAATATTAAGACCTGCAAAGGAGGCCGATTCCAATGAACCGGGAGTTGTGAGGGTGCTGGGCCATTTCTCAGCTTCCCCACACGTACCCAACTTTTCGAACCCATTAGGGGGTTAGGGATTCCTTAAGAATTGAGTCATCCACCCCTTTCTTTTTCCCGGTCCTTTCGGGTGGCGACTCCATTTTTTCCTGGCTTAGGCCCGTGTTCTCTAAGACCTGAAGCCTAAATAGTGCTGAAGTCACAAGAACCATTCCACTGAGAGTGGAGGCGAAAATCCCCGCTCACAGTGGTGACTCCACTGGGGATAAGAGAAGTTGATTCCATTGGTCTTTATATTATTCTATTCTTTCTTATCATGATATTATTCATTGCATCATTTAGATTGCATCGTGTGTGTGAGTTAGGACGCCCGTGTTACCCGTGTTGTGTTATGTAAGGGATACCATACTTTCACTCAAGGTATGGAGATCGAGCATGGCATAACCACTCATAGCCTTGTACCATTTGGTATATACTTGCTATGGGAACCTAAGCCTTTTAACCCAAAGACTAAAGCTCATGTAATTGGTCTAGTTACTTTCCTTAGGTTTTTACCCCAAATGCTTGTTGTTTGACTATGATTAATTTATCTTGGCTTAAATCATGGCTTATTTGGTTTGTTATTTTTCTAATATGATCTAATTACATTGTGAGCTCAAATAAATTTTTCTTTAAAGTCCAAAAGACCAAAGCTATTTTCAAAACTTTTCAAAATGGTCTTTGGATATAAAACTTTTCCATAAACAAATTCTTTTCTCATGACTCAAATACAAAGCCCAAAATCCATTCTTTCTAAAATCTTTTTACAATGAGCTTAGAAACAAAATTATTTTCATCCAACCTTTTTCTTACAAAGAGCTAGCAAATTATTTAGGTCAATTACGAAATACCAAAAATCAATTGTGAGCCTAGTTTATACTAAGAATAATTAATCATGAGCTTGTTTCTGGCATGAATCATTAGTTACTTTTTCAAGTGAGAAATCTATTTATAATAAACCTCCTAATTTAGTTTTAATCCAATATAGCATAAAAGCTACTTTAGTTGGTTGAATGGATTAAAACCTAATTAATGGGAATTATCATGGACTAATTTCTATTTTTGAAAATATAACTATTGGTTGAAATGTCCGAGAGAATTTTTTGAAAATAAGATACCCCATGTTGATATTTTGTTAACCATGTGCCTAGAAAAAGAGACTCGTTATTCGTGTGTGGAAGTTATAAGGTTGGAAGGAACGTCCTATTTATCCTTGTTTGTTTATTGTTTGTGCATACATGCATACATTTGCATCTCATATCATTGATCCTCTCTGGCTCACAACCCTGGATTACGACAGTTTAAAAGCTTACGACAATCCGACCTATGCCGGAGACAAAGAATCTAGTAGCAACTCAATCACTTGCTCACCAAAAGCAATGGAGCTTGAACAAATTTAAAGAATGGTGGACGACGCCCTCAATGCCAAGATGGAAGAAATAAAAGAGGCCTTGGCTGAGACCATGAAGAACCAATTGGCTGCAATTTTAGGAAATAATGCCGATGCATCTGCTAGCACTAAGAAGCCAAAGAACAAGGGGAAGGCTAAAGTTGGTGAAGTGGTTTTTGATGATGATAAGGTGATCATTGATGATGATGATGAATGGGCTCAATACTTCCAAGATCCTCAAGACAAGAAGAAAGAACCGAAGATTGTTGAAAGATTAGTTATGGAGAAAATCAAAACGTCTGATGTTCAAAAGATTATTGCGGACTTGGAAAAGAAATTTGAGAAGAAGCTGAAAACCGAAGAAATGTCCAAAGTTGACAAATTATTTCAGCTAGATGAAGAAGTTCCATACAAATTCAAGATGCCATCCTTTGCAAAGTTTGATGGAACCAGAAATCCTCACCTCCATGTGAAGCAGTATATCACTGCTATGCAGTCTGCCCGAGCTACTAAGGCTCAAACTCTAAGATACTTTATGCTCTCATTGGACCCTGTTATCCAAAATTGGTTCAATACCTTAGATGATGGCACACAAAAGAGTTGGGATTTGCTATACAAGGCCTTCATCCAACAATATGGATACAATGTTAAGATGAAAGTTACCTTAATGGAAGTTGAGTCCATTAGACAAAGGCCAAATGAGAATTTTGTGGACTATGTGAAAAGATGGACAAATAAGGCTGCTTTGCTCAAGAAGAGGCCCGATGAATCTGATCAAATAAGGATGATTGTGAGAGGGGTGTTGCCTAGTCTTCATGAAAGGATGTCTCATACACTCATGCGTGATTTCAAAGATCTTTTCCAAGCTGGTCTGTAAATTGAAGATTGGGAAAGGGAGAAGAATCGCTTTTCAATAAGAAGGAATGAGAAAGGGAACTAGCAATCAAAGCACACAAAAAGAAGCTGATGTTAATGCCACTAGTCAAGGACGACTGAGGCAGTTTTTAGAATTAGGTAAGCCGCTGTCTTGGGTTCTCAATAAGCTACAAAAGAAGGGATTGTTACAACCCTTGAATCCTCATCCTTTGCCTAATCCTCTTCCACCTAACTTTGATACTAATGCATTTTACCAATTCCATCAAAGGCCTAGACATGAAACAGACAATTGTATGAAGTTGAGGTTTGAGATCCAGAATCTAATCGATAGTGGTAAGCTACCTGAGCCAGACAAGCCCACTACCAAGAATAATCCTTTACCTAAATTTGGAAGAGTGCCACCACCAGCAACCTTCATGGTAGGAAAAGGATTAGAAGAAGATTTTGTTTTATCATCCTTTCAAGATGGGAATGTTGAAGATGTGAAAGAAGAAGAAGCGTAACTCAACAAACTTCCCTTGGCTTGTTTGTTTCTTTGTTTTATTTTCTTTATTTGGTGTTTTATGGAACAATTATATTTTTTAAAATTAAGATTGTTTGAATAAATTACTTTCATCAAAATTTTTGTTGGTCTTTGTTCATTTTGGTGCTCAACCAATGAGGAATTTAACTTGATATTTATAAATTAGTGTATTTATGCATCATGACTTGAATGACTTTACTAGATGAGGGAATTAATCTATAGCATTGAGTTGTGTGTGCTTACTTAGAGAGGGCTTATGCATAATTACCTTTGTCTAGGTCCTCGTCAGTCTTAGAACATACTTTGACAACTTTTCGAGGTGAAATTGAACTCTGCTTATTTAAGGGAGAGATGTTCTAGGCATTATTTGGTTAACCAACAACTATTATCCACCCAATTAAATATCAATCCCTAGTTGTCCCTTTGAGCCTTCATAAAATTTTAGCTTTCTTTTCATTTGCTTACAAACCCCAACAATCTACCTTGGGCTATTGTTACACTTTTGACAAGTCTTATGATCACTAAGATGAAGAGGCAAGAAGATCAAAGAAAGAATGAATCGTCAAGATCATAAGGATAGTTGATGTTCTCAAGACCATAAGGGTAGTTGAAGTTCACCTAATATCTCCAATTTATCAAGATAACATTAGAGTAACAAATGATTTATCCCTTTTAAAGGAGATTTATGTCACTCCACTCATCCATTATTAGAAACCCAAGTTGATACAAATAAGACAACTCTTTTAGAGCTAGAACTATAAAAAATAACAAAAAAGAGAAAAGACAAAAAAAAGACAAAAAGAAAAGACAAAAAGAAAAGAAGAAAAAAGAGGAAAGAAAAAAGACAAAAAAAAAGAAAAGAAAATAAAACCCAAAATGGTTCAAAAGGCCAACTGAGTTCTCTTTTACAGTAAAAGGCTTCCATTTAGTTTATAACGATAGTTTTACTTGAATTGGTCCAACCCAACCAAAGATTCAATCAAAATTAGAGAAAAAGGAGAAAGACCATCCAGTTCTTGAAAATTTTGTATTTGACAGTCCTACAAGGAAGAAGGACAAAATGATAAAATGCTCAAAGAAAGGGAAGAGTAAGAAAAATAAAAAGAAAGAAAAGGGAGAAGAAGAAAAGAAATGAATTTAGGTACCAAACTTTTTGCAAGGGAAAAGACTGTCCTAATCAAGATTCAGATTGCTCCCAGCTGCCTAAAGTTCAAATAAGAAATTTGTAGTGTGAGGGTTTGCCCATAGTGTCACAATGGCTCCAACTTACAAATGGCCTTCATTTAACCCATGTCCCTTATAGACCCCATTTCAAGCCTATCAAAGACCTGTTGATGTCTCTTGGTAGGTAGAGTCTATTAGTGGAGATAGTTTGAATAAGCATGCATATGCGATAGACAATATTTAAACTCAATGAGACATTTGGCCAAGTAATGTGTATGTGCCTATCTGAAGTGCAACAATTCTTGCTTAAATATTCCCGAGTTTAGTACGGTAACTAGGGTTGTCATGTTATAGATATGATTTGGAAAATCAAGTCTTGAGATACATTGACATTGATTTGGCAAAGCCAACATTTGATTTCAAAATAAAAATAAAAAAATATTTTTGTCACACGAAGCCTTCAAGTTAAGAGAAGTTTGTTGAAACATCAAAACTCGAAGAACACATTGGGCAAAGGAAATGATTATTAGCAAGGTCATGAAGAAGCTACCAACTGACATTCTGAAACATAGTTTGAAATGGATGTATCCTTGACTCTGCAACTTGGGGTCTCCACCACTCATATTGTAACACCTCCATACTCTATATAAGTACTATACATATACCTGGTATACATACAATACATATATAAAGTATAAGAATGTTACTTTTCGTTTCAATTATTTTAAAACCTTTATCCAAGTTCAAGCAATATTACATTAATTTAAAGAACATTTACAAATATCATGATTCTTATAAAAATACAACATAATTAAAATCACATATGTATGCATCACCTTCTAGTTGGTCTCGAGACACTCTTACCCTTCTCGTGGCATAACAGCTGAACTTCCAGATCAATCGCATAATCACCTGCGCGATTACACAACCGCGCTAAGCCCGAGAGCTTAGAAGTACAAATAAATATAAAATATAAAATATATGCTTTACCAAAGAATCATACCTCATATTTTTAGCATCATGTTTTATTGTTCTTTTACCCCGTTTTCCTTTCTCAATGTATTCTTCATATATTCCCACAAATCTCATAAATTATATACATATTTACATGGAACATTCACAACACGATACTTACCCTTCCTATCTCATATACATAAACATATACATCATTTCAATAAATCACCATTCATTGACCTATCCAAACCTTCATGAAAACAATACTCACAAATTCCACATTCATATACATTTTACACATCATACTATATTTTCATAAAATCATATCTCAACAAAGCTCCTAAAGCCATATTCACTTTCAATATATTATTACATACATTACAAAATCATACTTCATAACATCATTTTATTCACAATTCATTAATCATGAATCACATTGACAACAAAGACAGACTCGGGCCCAAACAACACACTAATATGCCATTCAATTTTCAGAGTTAATGCTTTGGTTTAATTATCACATTTATCATTATCCCAACTAGGCTTCAAGGATTAGGCTCAACCAAGCTTCAAGGGGAACAAAGCATGCTAAGTATCAACCCAACTTGGCTTCAAGAACCAATCCAACCTAGCTTCAAGGGTTGTAACATCTCAATTAGGCTTCAAGGACTAGACCCAACCAAGCTTCAAGGGGAGTAAAACATGTTAAACTTCAACCCAACTTGGCTTCAAGGATCAAGCCCAACCTAACTTCAAGAGATTGTTACTATAGGCATGCCACCAACAACAAACTCTGAAAATGGAATAACACATTAGTCACACAATTCATTTATTATTTCTTTATCAATATCATTCTCAATTATCATTATAGCCAATCACAATGGCTTCACATCCCATTTGATTCATCATGGCCAATCACAATGGCTTCATATCACATTTGATTCATCATAGCCAATCACAATGGCTTCACATCACATTCTTATTCACAATAATACACTTTATTATTCAAGTATACATGTATAACATCAATTACATTAAACATCAATTAGGCAAATCTATCATATCATTTCTATCATCACTCAATGGCATTGAACATTATCTAGGCATACATCAATCATAACATTACTTTCACATCATACAAATTATATCATCACATCTTTCACCTTCCATAACATATACATTATACATATATATATACATCAACACTATAATACATTAACACATTTATAGCTGAAGGTGTTAAGGTCCTAAATCATATAAATATATGAAATCAAATGAAGTTTTGTACTTACCTCAAGAGAAACTCACATCCATCTACTTTTCTTTCATAAATCCTTCAGTACTTGGATTAAAGCAACTCAATCTCTTCAACACCTAATCCCAAAAGTGATCATACATACTTACTTAGAGATACACATAAGATAATATAGGTAAGAATCAACTAGGGCAAACTCCACACACATGACACGCTCACCAACACGGGCGTGTCCTTGATCGTGCCCTAAACCAACAATACAGAAGCTTTGACACGCTCAATACCACGGGCGTGTCACTGGGCGTGTAATACATTCTACCTCACACAAAACATCGACACATCCAACAACATGAGCGTGCTCATGGCCGTGTAAATTCTCAAATCTCACAGTAGCTATGACACGCTCACCAACACGGGCGTGTTACTGGTCGTGTCGAACCTACTGCCACCAACATAATTGACACGCCTAAGAACCTGGACGTGCTCATGGGCGTGTCAGGCCAAAAATCCAGATTCCGGCCAAAACAACAAGACACCCAACAAAACACCCCTTATCACCAACATCCACTTCAAACAAACTTACCAAAACATACCCAAAAACCATCTTAAACTTACAAAACATCAAAACAACTCCCACATACATCAATCACAAATCACAAACATCATTACAAACCTTAAACACAATTACAACACCATCTCTTTCAACACACTTACTCTTTTCTTCAATCCATCCTTAAAATCCATAATCAATTTACTCACATACTCTTAAACATATCAAAATCAAACAACACACTCTTAAACAATCTATCAAACTCAAACACAACTTCAATTAAACCAAGAAATCAAAAGATGACTTACTTGAATTTCTTGCCAAATCTTCAAACTTCATCTTCAATCTTCTTAAAATCCTTAAGCAATTTGATGTGAAGATCAAAAATCACATCTCTCTCTCTCTCTCTCTCTCTCTCTCTCTCTCTCTCATCCACGAAGAAGAAGAAGAAGAAAAAAAAAGAAAGAATCTTTTCTTTCTTTGTTCTTATCTCTTATATATATATAATAATAATAATAATAATAATAATATAATATTATTATTTCCAAAATATCTTCTTACTCCTTTTGACTTTCTTTCCTTCTTTCTTTTATTATTATTATTATTATTATTATTATTATTTAACTATATAAACTTACTCTTCCCTACACCACTTTATACATTATGTATATGTCTTATATATATATTGCATTTATATTTCCCAAATACCATATGTATACATATTATCCTCCATATACATCCACTCCTTATACTATTTCCTTTTAATTAATTTATCTATCTTTCTATTTCCATAAAACATATACCTTAAATCCAAATACAACAATAACTCCAAAACTTTTGGGGTATATTTTGGGATATTACACATATTTTCAATATCTCAAAGATAAAAGCCATAAATGTGAAGCATCCTGTAATTTCAGTGCAAGAACTGAACGGGCATCTGAAAGAAATTTGTGAGAACATTTCAGCTGATAATTTTAGTCTATGAGTCGATGGAACCATTGTCATTATTATTCATGCATATCATGCATACATGAGCATATCACATCGCACTTTGTTATATTGTATTGTCTATTCTTTGTCAAAGTGAACAACAAATACCCTGTGAAGTAAAGAATCAAAAGAAGATATTGAATTGTGGGGGGCATGGAAAGCCTATTTACTTGAGGAAGCTCTAATCTTTTTGCAAAAGAAGAAATACGTGTTTGTGTGAAGACCTAGACAAGACAAACATCAATTAGAGCCCGCATAGAAAAATCATGGGTTTGAGCCTACACAGGGGGCAAAGTTTCTCCTTTTCAATTTTTGAGTTTATGCATGTACAAAGCATTTTCAAACTCACTTTCAAATATCTTGCCACGCAGGGGGCAAGGAGAAGATATGAGGGCCAACTAAAAATAGCTGAATTTTTGCAAAAGGAAGAACAAAAGAATGGAACAACCAGTTAAGCCAGAATCCTCAACTGATAAAAGGTCAGTGAAATCCAATTCAATCTCGGGTCCGAGTACCCAAATCCAATTCAATCTCGGGTCCAAGTACCCAATCACGGGTCCAAGTACCAAAACCCAATCTAGTTTCGGGTCCAAGTACACAATCTCGAGTCCAAGTACCCAAATTCAATTCAGCCTTGGGTCCAAGTACCCAAATCAAATTCAATCTCGGGTCCAAGTACCCAATCTCGGGTCCAAGTACCCAAATCAAATTCAATCTCGGGTCCAAGTACCCAAATCAAATTCAGTCTTAGGTCCAAGTACCCAATCTCAGGTCCAAGTACCCAAATCAAATCAAATTCAGTCTCGGGTCTAAGTACCCAATCTCGGGTCCAAGTACCCAAATCAAATTCAATCTCGGGTCCAAGTACCCAAATCAAACTCAATCTCGTACCCAAATCAAATTCAATCTTGGGTCCAAGTACCCAAATCAAACCCAATCACAGGTCCAAGTATCCAAACCCAATCCAGTTTTGGGTCCAAGTACCCAAATCCAATTTAGTCTCGGGTCTAAGTATCCAATCTTGGGTCCAAGTATCCAATCTCGGGTTCAAGTACCCAAATCAAATTCAATCTCGGGTCCAAGTACCCAATCTCAGGTTCAAGTACCCAAATCAAATTCAATCTTGAGTCCAAGTACCCAGTCTCGAGTCCAAGTGCCCAAATCAAATCCAAGTACCCATCCTCATCAAAAATCAATCAAAAGTCATGTTGCTTTTCACTCTCTTCTACTAAAAGTCTTAGATCACTCAAGTAGGGGGCAAACTGTAGACCCTTAATTTTGGCCCTAAGTTGGTACAGTCTTAATTAAAGAATGCCAAAAAAAAATTCGATTCGATTTATAACTTCTAATAAGTCGGTCCAATTTTAAAAGGCACAAACTCAACTACAAAACCCTAAACCAAGTTTTTTTAGACAATCTGGTCCACAAAAAAACTAAAAATTGTTTCAAAGGGCCCAAATGACATGAGCCTTGGCTCATGTAGGCATGGAGGCCCCAGGTCGACATGAGCATTGGCTCATGTCGACATGGATGCCCAGGTCAACATGAGCCAAAGGCCATGTAGACCTGGATGCCCAAGGTCGACATGAGCCAAAGGCCATGTAGACCTGGATGCCCAAGGTCGACATGACTTTGGTCCATGTCGATCTGGTTGCCCAAATTGACATGGTTTCAATTGTTTTTTTGAAATTAGTTTTTAAATTGAATTAAAATTTGTTTTAAGGATGGATTAATATTAGGGTTAGGGATTATGAGTGGGGTTTTTGCCTATAAATAATAACATTTTAGACTTTAACAAGGGGGGGAATTAACATTAAGGGAGAAAAGAGAACAGGAGGAGGAGTTTTTAGCAACCTTGGGACGACAATAAACAAAGAAGAACAGCAGCAGCTTTTTTTTAGAACGAAGAAAACAACAAGCAGAAATATCAAGAGAACCAAAGAAGAAGGCATAGTCCATACTGTCTTCACATTGTTCATCCAGAAATCAATTTTTTTGGTAGAACAAATGATGGAGGTTTGATCTTTAATCATAAATTATTCATGCTCACAGTAGCTTCATTTTCTTTGATTAATAAGAACATGCAGTAACTTAATCTTTGAACATGCAGTAACTTGATCTTTGAACATGCAGTAAATTATTCTTTATTTTAATAACTTTAATTGTTTGCTTTAGTTAATACATTAATCAGTTGGTATTTGTAACTCCACTTGCATGCTTTATAAAAAACTTAAAACTACCCAGTAGCTGTTGAGGATTTAAATTAATTGTCAGAATCTATTTTATTTACTAAAACCTCAAGAACCGTAAGTTATTTTATTGAAACTCAAAACCTTAAACTATTTTTATCCAAAAGCTTAAACCATTTCATTATTAAACTCCAAAATATTGATTATTTTTTCCAAAACCATAATTTATCTCTCCAAATCCAAAATTATTTTTCAAAGGTAGTAAGTTAAAATCCCTAATCCCATAAATCTTTCTCTCTTAAACCCTAAATTCCTTAAACCCTAAAAACCTAATTCCAAACCCTAATTCCAAAACCTAAATTCCAAAACCCTAAAAACCAAAACAACAATCTGTTTGCTTAAAACCCTAACCAAACCTATTTTTTAAATTACAGTAGCATTATTTTTATAAAAACATTCGAAACCCTAAATCTTTAAAACATCCAGTAGCATTATTCTTTTAAAAAATAATATTAGTTCCTCAAAATTCCAAAACCCTATTTTCTAAATCCTAAATCCTAAACCCTAAAATCTTAATTTTCAACGCCAAAATCTACAACCCTAAAAGCCAGTAATTAAAATATTCGTTTGTGTATTATGAGTCCGTGTATTTAACTTTCCTTTTTCCAAAGCCCTAATTTAGTAATTAAAATTCTAAAACCCTATTTTAAGATGCGAACCCTAAATTTATATATTTATTGCTCTATTTTAATTTTAGATTTGATTATGTAGTTTATTATATGTTTTGATGGTTGATTTATTTAATTTCAATGCTTGATTTATTTAATTTATCATGGATGGATATTTTCTTTACTATTATGATTATTATTTGTTTGTTTTGGTATCAAAATATTGTAAGAGGTATGTTTCCATTATTGGGTACCTTATTAAATAATTTTCATGTAATTTAAATTGCTTTTATATTTTGGACCAATGTAAAGGACATGTTTCCACCTTTTGATGGGTGTCTTATTTAGTTTTAGACATGGACGATGTAAGGACATGTTTCCATCCTCGGATGGGTGTCCATTTATTTGCTTTTTTTGGACATTGCTTTGTTTTTTAATATAATAATGCTTTATTTTAATTGTTGCATGTAATATGGATAATATTATTATATTTAAGAATTTTATAATATTAAGAACTGCAAAGGAGGTCGGTTCCAATGAATCGGGCGTTGTGCGGGTGCTGGGCCATTTCTCAGCTTTCCCACATGTACCCAACTTTTCAAACCCATTAGGGCATTGGGGATTCCTTAGGAATCGAGTCATCCACTCCTTTCTTTTTTTTGGCCTATCCAATTGGCGACTCCATTTCTCCGGGCTTAGGTTCATTTCTCTAAGGTCCCGAGCCTAAACAGTGTTGAAGTAGCATGTCACGACCCAATTTGTACATATGTACAGTATATCCATATACAGTACATCCACGTACAGTAAGAGGAGCCATCTCGAGTAACCACCAAAGAATACGAAGTGAAAGGAAGCTCTATAGGACAAAAAGGACCTAACTGAAAAGATTGTAAAGTTTTGGGGAGGTGACTGTAATTTCTAAAAATTTTTGGGAGGTGACTGTAATTTCCAAAAGTTGTTTCGGAGGTCCTTAATAGTGCCCATAACAGACTCTAAGGATGAAAAGTAGAGAAAAATCGGGTCGAAACGGAACGCCACGGTTTTTCCCGAAAATGCACAGTTTGAGAGATACAGTGGATTCTTGACCAAGGGTATTTTCGTCATTCTTGTGATAATAATTTATACACTGGAAAACAAGACACATAAAGGTATATCAAGTAAACGGAAGGACTCCGCAGTGATCGATGTTGAAAAATGAACCTAAGTGGAGACCCGAATCACGTAAGGACCTAAAGGGAATTTTTACAAAAGTCAAGGGCATGAGCGTAATTTTTATAAATTAGTTCAAAATCAAGAATGAATGTCGGAAATGGAAACTAGAGGTTGAAAGGAGGAGAACAGTACGTTTTACGCGTCGTAAAACCACCCGGTTACGAAGAAAAGGCAAAACCTTCCATTGAAGGGTATTTTGGTCTTTTCACTTCCACCCATTTTCTAGAAAAGGACACATGGCATAGTAATTTTCTAGAAAAGGACACATGGCATAGTAATTTTCTAGAAAAGGACACGTAGCAAAATCTTGTTTAAAAACACTTTTGGGTTGGATTAATCTTAACCCTCCAAAATGAAATTAATTAAATAAATGGAAAATGGAAAAATATAAAAAGGGAGAGAAGGATGATTAAAGAACTAAGGACACATTTTTCTCTCCATTTTTGAGAGGCATGGCCGAATTCTCTCCACTAAAAAAGGGAAGGAATTTTTCAAGTGTTCAAGTGGATTTTTGGAAGGAAAAGCTTAATTTTAAGGAAATCAAAGGGATAAAGAAGAAGAAGGGAAGAAAGAATAGGACAAGCAAGGGATAAAGCAAATAAACAAGGTTAAACGAGGAGACGAGATTGTAGCATGTCCTACGCAGCTGGCCTTGACTACTACTTTGGGTAGGAGTTTGGATATGATTGATTGTAGTAAGATGGCATGTACATAAGCTTGTATGATCTAGCAAATAAATGTATTATACTGAAAAGCTAGAACACGTACACTGCTAGTAATCTAATAAATCTTTTTTGGGTTTAGCACTTATGTATGCAAGTATAGAAGTGTGAATTCTTCTTGCAGGATTGTAGTTGAGGTTATAAGGGTGGATTATTGGGAGTGTGCTTGAGTTGAATTGTGAAACAAAATGTTTTTCAAAAATAAGAAAAATCAGTTTTGGCGACACTTGGGACCTCCATTTTCAGGGGAGGTTATGGCAAAATTTTTTTAAAATCAGCACTTAAAATTGGCTAAGTAAAATATTAAGACACAACCACCATGAGTTAACAGTCCATCTTGGTCTATAAACGTAGGCTAAGATGGGGTGTTACATTTAGTGGTATCAGAGCACCGGTTTAGCCGGTCCTGGAAAATTCAACATAGGAGGATACACATTTTATGTTGGGAGTGGCCATTACCAATGTAAAATGGGATATCCTGTAGCAGATAAGAAATGAGAGCATATATCATTTAGGTACGAAATGTCGGTATAGTAGAAAAAATATTATAAATACATAAGTATACAAGGTACATGTGATAAAGGAAAATCTAATAGTGATTACGTACATGCCATATAGGAAAGTTAATGTGTTGAGTCAAGCCAGCTGCTAATCCTTATCACGATATATGTATACGGTATAAGGTTGCAAGAGGCAGAATCACAAAGAATTATAGATCAAGAAAAGGAATCACACTCTTTTCGTACCCATAAATGTAGAAATGGGTCTCGGACTTATGTCACGACCCGCAACGGTGGCTGTGGAAGGCCCCAAAGTTTATTTAAAATAGATGACAATACCATTGCAATAAACGGCAAGAATGGTACTTGTTGCTACCAAAAGAGAAAGGAAGTCCCCAATTGAGAAGTTAAGGAAATATGGGGCTAAAGAAATTTAAGGCTAGTAGGGAAGAAGGATTTGAAGAGGTTGAGTACTGTTTGGACAGTACCAGTAGGGCATTGGAATAACTGAGATGCACGCCAGATAAAAGATTTATTTATGCCATGTCCCTGTGGATAGAAGAAACTTACACTTGGTAAAACATACTTAAATGCAAGGAGAAATGAGTTTATTTATCTACAGCAAGGAAGAATGACAGTATCTAAGTATGATAGAGAGTTCAACCATCTCAGTAAGTATGCAAAGAAAATGATAGAAACAAAGCAAGAAAGACGTCAAAGGTTTTGGAAGGATTAAATAATGGAATTAAAGTACAATTAGTAGTCATGGACGTGTTTGAATTTTCAAGATTAGTTATGAAAGTTTTAGGTATTGAGAGGGTATACATAGATTAGAGAAGTAGACACCAACGTATGCAACAAAAGAGAGTACAAAATTAAAGCTTAGGAAGATTTCGACAAGTTGAGAAGAAGTTTAGAAGTGAAGATGGTTTTGCACAGTAAAGCCGGCGATCGCAAAGCCAAGGATCCGGCCGAGGTTCAAGGCGCCAGACATCCGTAGCCAGTATACCGGGGTCCTTATAAGGGGGTTCCAGGAGAAGGTTAGATAGGCGTATATGAATATGAAAATGTATATAAGAAAATGAAATTTGAAGAATGGGATAAAAAGAGGAACAGAATAAGAGGATAAAAGAAAAGTAAGTAAAATGTTAAGACCAGACAGTAAGAGATAAAATAGATAGAACTTAGATAACAAAGATGAGTGAACAAAAATAAGTATATGAGAAATTCTCATGTCCGACCATTAGAGAATATGTACAGTAACCCCATGTACAATATTCACATAAGCAGATGAAGTAAGCGCACTAAGAAGATACTGCTGACCCGACACCGTCGTGTTGAAATTTAGCAGGAAATCGGAGTTAAATGTGCTCAACCAATGATGATGGGTGACCATCCCATGAAGTCTTAATAAGGTAGGTGACGTACCATATGAGTAGAAACTAGACGAAATCTAATCAAAACACTGTATTGTGATTTCTCCTAAAAATGCCCCAATGTAATCATCAAAATTAAGAAATTATTGTTAGTAAATCTAGAAGAATCTGCAACCCTTTTGCCGTAGCGGAAAACAAAAAAATTATCTTTCGATTTATTCCCAGGATCCATGTGATCCATTCAGTTCGATAAAAGAGATTCGAAACTAACCTTTTGTGTAGCTTCAAATCGATTAACAGATGCTGCCTTCTGAAGACGAACACCCTCTAGCGAAGTCCACACGAACATACGCCGGTCTGAGTGCTAGCTCACCAACGGCAGTAGCTGAACCTTTTCAAAAATGAAACTAGGATTTTTAGGTTTTTCTCTTCTTCCGTTTTCTTTCAAAACGAAAAATGATCAGATCATAATCCCTCTAGCCCTTTTAAAACCGTTTAAAAGACTTTCCTTGTCAAAACCCTAACTGTCCATATCCTATATGGACCCACGTTTTTAATAATTATTATCTAATAATAATTATTATAACAATATTATTATTAATATCTAATAATAATAATAATACTAATAACAATAATAAAAATATAATTATTATTATTTAAGTACAGCCTACGTTCTATGTGTGTGACCCGATAGGCTCATATTAACTGGTAGTGTATTTCAATCTCTATTGAAATGCACAAATCATAATTGGCCTCTAGCAAGACATTACGACTACCCAATTAATCATGAGAATCATTATAAATGAAAACCTGAAATAGTACATGCATTAATCCCTTTGTCATACGATATCTAGTTTGAACATAAGTCATAGTAAATGTCATACTTATATTGTCCAAACTTATGATTACTCGATCTCCAAGGCAACTGATAAACAAATAAGATTGATCTTATATCAACTTATTTGAGCACGACCATGCATTTCTCAGTTACACTTATCGAGGGGCCCAGAAGATATCTCTCTCATAGAGAGGGACAAATTCCATCTTGATTGTTCATTTTCCTCTACATAATTTATACCATGTTCAAGCATAACCTTTATAATTATCTAGTTACAGATAACATTTGATCATGTCAAAACATAATATTCCTTATGTTGGAAACTATGACAATCTTAAGTCAAAGGATTAAATGAAAACTATTATGAGATACACTTATGACATTAAACCATGAAGTGATATCTATGTGGGTCTATCCAATACACTGTTCTCTAACATGTATCCATAATATTGATTTGTATCTTCATACCTATAATCATCTTATGATTATCAAATCAATATTACACTAGTTATATTTATTATTATCTCCATAACAATAATAAACCAGGGATATAATCATTATTATATATAACATGCAAACATAACAATGATAATAAAAATTTCTTTATTAATAACAAAATGAATAACATTAAGGTCCAAATCAATGGCCTAGGGCATATACACTAACAGTCTCCCACTTGCACTAGGCCTAGTCTAACAAATATCTCATGCCCATAGACCTAGTGTGCTGATCATGCTCGACCCGCGAGAGAGGCTTTGTCAATGGATCTGCTATGTTGTCATTTGTGTCAACTTTGCATATCTTGATATCACCTCTATCAATGATGTCTCGAATGAGGTGAAATCGCCTGAGTATATGCTTAGATTTCTGATGGGACCTTGGCTCTTTTGCTTGCGCTATGGCACCATTGTTGTCACAATAGATAGCCATAGGATTAGCAATGCTAGGCACCACTCCAAGCTCAGTGATGAATTTCTTCAGCCAAACTGCTTCCTTAGTTGCATCTGATGCTGCTATATACTCAGCTTCTGTTGTAGAATCTGCTACTGTGCTCTGCTTGGAACTTTTCCAAGTAATGGCTCCACCATTCAATGTGAATACAAAACCTGACTGCGATTTGTAATCATCTATATCAGTTTGGAAACTAGCATCTGTGTAACCATTTACAACTAGCTCATCTTCCAAACCTCCATAAACCAAGAAAACATCCTTAGTTCTTCTTAGATACTTAAGAATGTTCTTAACAGCTGTCCAGTGACCCTCACCAGGATCAGCTTGATATCTACTTGTTGTGCTCAAAGAATATGAGACATCAGGTCTAGTACATAGCATGGCATACATAATAGATCCAATAGCAGAAGCATAAGGGATCTTATTCATTCTATCTCACTCATCAGATGTCTTAGGACATTGATTCTTGCTAAGATGAATACCATGTGACATAGGCAAAAATCCCTTCTTGGAATCTTGCATGCTGAACCTCTTCAACACTTTGTCAATGTATGTACTTTGACTTAAGCCAATTATCCTTCTAGATCTATCTCTATAGATCCTTATACCAAGGATATATGCAGCCTCACCCAAGTCCTTCATTGAAAAAGAATTCCCTAACCAATCTTTAACCTTTTGTAAAGTGGGGACATCATTTCCAATGATCAATATGTCATCTACATATAGGACTAAGAACACGATAGCACTCCCACTAACCATCTTGTAAACGCATGGTTCATCTTCATTTTGAATGAAACCAAAGTTCTTAACTGTTTCATCAAAACAAAGATTCCAGCTTCGAGATGCTTGCTTCAATCCATAAATGGACCTTTGAAGCTTGCAAACCTTCCCAGAATTCTCAGGATTTACAAAACCCTCAGGTTGTGTCATGTACACATCCTCGAGTAAATTTCCATTAAGGAAAGCGGTTTTGACATCCATTTGCCATATCACATAATCATAGTATGCAGCAATGGCAAGAAGAATCCTAATAGATTTAATCATAGCAACTGGAGAAAAGGTTTCATCATAGTCTATACCATGAGTTTGTTTGAAACGTTTAGCAACCGACCTTGCTTTATAGGTTTGCACATTTCCATCCTTGTCAATTTTCTTCTTGAAAACCCATTTGCAACCAATAGTCTTAATACCTTCGGGAGGATCAATTAAGGCCCAAACTTGGTTGTCAAACATGGACTGCATCTCAGAGTTCATGGCTCCAAGCAATTTCTCTGAATCTGGACCTGACACAGCTTCAAGATAGGTAGTTGGCTCATCTTGATCTATGAGCAAAACTTCATGACTTTCAGTCATGAGAAATCCATATCTCTCAGGCTGATGACGTGGTCTATCAGATCTGCGCAGAACTTGTGTAACATTTTCAGTTTCCACAATGGCTTGTGGTTCTGAAACTGTTTCTACAGGCGGTTCAATATCTTCTTGTGGTTCTATAAATTCATCTAATTGAACTGTACTCCCACTAGTTCTTTTAGAAATGAATTCCTTTTCCAAAAAGGTTCCATTTCGAGCAACAAACACTTTGTTCTCAAATGGAATATAGAAATAATATCCTTTAGTTTCCTTAGGATATCCCACAAAGATACATTTAGCAGATTTTGGAGCTAACTTATCTGAAACTGGTCTTTTCACATAAGCTTCACAACCCCAAATCTTAAGAAAAGACAAGCTAGGTGTTTTGCCAGTCCATATCTCATATGGCGTCTTTTCAACCGCTTTAGATGGTACACGGTTTAAAACAAAAGCAGCTGTCTCCAAGGCATAACCCCAAAACGATAATGGAAGATCTGCTTGACTCATCATAGATCAAACCATATCTAATAAAGTTCGATTTCTTCTTTCAGAAACACCATTCCACTGTGGAGTTCCTGGAGGAGTTAATTGTGAAACAATTCCATAATTTCTTAGATGTTCGTCAAACTCTTGGCTCAAAAATTCACCACCTCGATCAGATCGAAGTGCCTTAATAGGTTTACCAAGTTGATTTTGTACTTCATTTTGAAAAGTTTTGAACATTTCAAAAGCCTCATGCTTATGTTTCATTAGGTAGACATAGCCATACCTACTGAAATCATCAGTAAAAGTAATGAAGTAATTATATCCTCCTCTGGCACTAATGCTTAACGGGCCATATACATCTGTATGTACTAGTCCTAGCAAGTCATTAGCCCTTTCACCTTGTTCGATGAAAGGATTCTTTGTCATTTTTCCAAGTAAACAAGATTCACATTTATCAAATGATTCAAAATCAAATGAATCTAATAATCCATCTTGATGGAGTTTAGAAATGCGTTTCTCATTTATATGGCTAAGACGACAATGCCATAAAAATGTAGGGTTTAGGTCATTTGGCTTAATTCTCTTAGAGTTTATGTTATAAATATGATTCTCCCTAGAATCATCTAAGTCAAGGACATAAAGGCCATTAAAAGATCTTGCAATACCATAAAGCAAATCATCTTTATAAAAAATAGAACAGGTCTTATTTTTAATTAAAAATGAAAAACCTTCATCATCCAAAACTGAAACTGAAATAAGATTCCTACTCAGAGTAGGAACATAATAGCAATTGTTCAAATTTAACAAAAAACCATTAGGCATATGAAGTTCATAAGATCCTACAGCTAGTGCAGCAACTCTTGCTTTATTCCCAACTCATAGGTCAACTTCGCCCCTTTTCAGTGATCTACTCCTTTTGAGTCCCTGCACATTTGTACAAATTTGAGAACCACATGCAGTATCCAATACCCATGAAGTAGAAGCAGATAAGTTAATTTCTATAACATATATACCTGAAGATGTAGTCGCACTACCCTTCGATTTCTTCAATTCAGCCAAATAAAGTGGGCAATTTCTTTTCCAATGCCCAGGCTCCTTGCAATGGTGACAAGTTCCTTCCTTAGGAACAGGTGCCTTGGGTTCTTTTGGCTTGGGCTATCCCTTAGGCTTTGTAGCAACTGTTGCTTTACCCTTTTCCTTGCCTTTCTT
Organism: Garcia nutans; assembly: GCA_947685225.1. Classification (NCBI taxonomy): domain Eukaryota; kingdom Viridiplantae; phylum Streptophyta; class Magnoliopsida; order Malpighiales; family Euphorbiaceae; genus Garcia; species Garcia nutans. Next base: position 28,344,466 of record CANTUV010000045.1, read on the forward strand.
CTTCATAGGCTTACCCTTATTGACATTCAATACATGGGTAGCCTTAGTGGGCTTTTTGATATTCCCTTCAGCAGTTTTGAGCATACCATGTAGCTCAGGAATGGACTTTTTTATGTTGTTCATATTATAGTTCATAACAAAATGTGAAAAACTGCTGGGAAAAGAATGAAGGATCAAATCCGTGGAGAGTTCTAAACTCAAGGGATATCCAAGTCGGGCAAGGTGATCAATGTAGCCCTTCATTTTCAAAACATGAGCGCTAACCGATTCACCCTCTGACATCTTGCAGTCAAATAATACAACAGCAGTGTCGAATCTATCCTGCCTAGCTTGCTGTTGGAAAGCTTGTTTGAGATGGACACTCATCTCATAAGCCTCCAAGTGTTCCAGATCCTTCTGAAGTTCTGGACACATAGTAGCAAGCATAAGACATCCAATGTCATTGGAATCATCCATATGCTTCTTATGCTTGTTCTTATCAGCATTAGAAGCATTAGCAGGAGGTGGCTCAGGGACAGCTTCATCAAGCACATAGGACTTCTTTTCTTGTTTGAGAACAATTCTCAGGTTCCTAAACCAATCAACAAAATTAGTCCCATTCTCTTTCAGTTTTTCCTTCTCAAGGATGGATCGCAGTGATAAAGTGGAGTTATTGTTGGTAGCCATTTCAATCTACAAAATATGCAAATTTTAATTAATAAAAGGTGATAAGTAATTAAAATCCCACTAAAATATAACCCTCAATCATCACAATGACATTTTAGTGGGCTAAGATCCAATTTTTACTTAATATTAAGTCAGCTTTGGCATGACACTTAAAATCAAGTTATTATGGTAGGTAACCCCTTACCAATTACATCACATGTAACTCTTAGATAATATGGGATCATGACATCATATGTCATAGCATGTTATACCCCATCTAATGCCTTAGGCCCAAAACCATTTTGATAGCCTAATTAAGTCTAACCAATTTTAAACGCATGAGCAGCACCATTACTCATCATATCTTACTAGGATAACCTAAAGTACTTTGCTTTGGCAAAATCTACATTTAGGTGATCTTAGCCTTGATAAGTGTTTAAGATATGGATGGCATTAAAACTTAGATTAATAGTGAGGGTTCATTCCATTTAATTTTGAAAACATGTTAAAATTAACATTTATATATCACATCCTATATGCATATATAAACTATCAAACATGACATCTCATACATATTCGATAAAAATAAACGTGACATAGTATGGCCAAACTAGATATGATCTTCATGAGACCAAATGAAGATCATATAGGCAACCCTAGGTGAAAAGAAAACCTATCTATTACAACATTTGCATAGTACATTTCTTCATATCTTGAAAGGCAACTTCATCTCCATGGAATTTTTCATCTTCTTCTCCAGGCTTGAGTCTTCATTATTACATTAATAATAAAAACTAAATACTAAACTAGTAATAATAAAGTTACAAAAATAAACGACACGCAGGCCATATTTATAATCCATAGATATGAATAAACAATCACATAGATCATAAGGCCATACTATGCACCATGCCAAGACATCAAATAATCATAGCATATTTCATATAAACATCTTAAAATAACAAAATAAGTTGACATTCATAATGTCACCGGAACGAACTATAAGGCGCTGCGCACACGGCGGTCCCGCTGGCCGGTCAGCGGGCGGGGTTCCGAAGGGGCAGCGCCCCTCGAAGCTAAACAGAATCATTAATCCAATTAATTATTTTCTGTCAAAACCCTTATTCTGTCAATCATATTAAACAGAATATAATAGCAATCTATTAATCATATTAACAGAGAACTATTACAAGAAACCTTAGAAAATGATTTACTCAGTAATCATATTAATCAGAATCGAAATCTATGTATACATTCAATATGAATAAACGAATTGAATTAATCATATTAACCCTAATTCGAAACCATAACAGATTGTATACCAACCCTAATTCGACTTCACAGAATTGTATCTTATACAATTGGTCATCTTTGACATCATATATCAACAACGATTTAGGTTATATCTCATATAACAGATTCGAATCATCATCAAATGATAAAACGAATCCAATCAAGCCATTCAAAAAACAATAGATCACATCAACACATCAACATGGCATATTTCGAATTAAATGGAATCAACAAGGGGCTCTGATACAACTGTTAGTAAATCGAGAAGAATCTGCAACCCTTTTGCCGCAGCGGAAAACAAAAAATTATCTTTCGATTTATTCCCAGGATCCATGTAATCCATTCAGTTCGATAAAAGAGATTCGAAACTAACCTTTTGTGTAGCTTCAAATCGATTAACAGATGGTGCCTTCTTAAGATGAACACCCTCTAGCGAAGTCTACACGAACGTACGCCGGTCTGAGTGCTAGCTCACCAACAACAGTGGCTGAACCTTTTCAAAAACGAAACTAGGGTTTTTAGGTTTTTCTCTTCTTCCATTTTCTTTCAAAACGAAAAATGATCAGATCATAATCCCTCTAGCCCTTTTAAAACCGTTTAAAAGACTTTCCTTGTCAAAACCCTAACTGTCCATATCCTATATGGACCCATGTTTTTAATAATTATTATCTAATAATAATTATTATAACAATATTATTATTAATATCTAATAATAATAATAATACTAACAACAATAATAAAAAATATAATTATTATTATTTAAGTACAGCCTACATTCTATGTGTGTGACCCGATAGGCTCATATTAACTGGTAGTGTATTTCAATCTCTATTGAAATGCACAAATCATAATTGGCCTCTAGCAAGACATTACGACTACCCAATTAATCATGAGAATCATTATAAATGAAAACCTGAAATAGTACATGCATTAATCCCTTTGTCACACGATATCTAGTTTGAACATAAGTCATAGTAAATGTCATACTTATATTGTCCAAACTTATGATTACTCGATCTCCAAGTTAACTCATAAATAAATAAGATTGATCTTATATCAACTTATTTGAGCACGGCCATGCATTTCTCAGTTACACTTATCGAGGGGCCCAAAAGATATCTCTCTCATAGAGAGGGACAAATTCCATTTTGATTGTTCATTTTCCTCTACATAATTTATACCATGTTCAAGCATAACCTTTATAATTATCTAGTTACAGATAACGTTTGATCATGTCAAAACATAATATTCCTTATGTTGGAAACTATGACAATCTCAAGTCAAAGGATTAAATGAAAACTATTATGAGATACACTTATGACATTAAACCATGAAGTGATATCTATGTGGGTCTATCCAATACACTGTTCTCTAACATGTTATCCATAATATTGATTTGTATCTTCATACCTATAATCATCTTATGATTATCAAATCAATATTACACTAGTTATATTTATTATTATCTCCATAACAATAATAAATCAGGGATATAATCATTATTATATATAACATGCAAACATAACAATGATAATAAAAACTTCTTTATTAATAACAAAATGAATAACATTAAGGTCCTAATCAATGGCCTAGGGCATATACACTAACAATTATAAGAAGAAGATATATGAGATTTATGAATTCAGGAAATGATGGAAAAAAAAGGAGAGAAGAGAAAGAGAGAAATTAAGAACCAAAGAGGTAGAAAGTGCAGAATTAAAATTATATCAAAAAGGAAAGAATGAAAGTAATAACAACCCAAGGACTAGGTAAAGGAAAAAGGAAAAAGTAACAATTCAAAAATTATTGGAGGATTGGAAAGAAATATAGATTTGAAGGATATATTACTCCTCTATGCAAACACTGTGGATGAAGACATAATGTGAATGCTGGTATTTAACAGATGGATGCTGGGAATGCGGGGCACCATATCGTGTTAGGGTAAACTGCCAGAAAGACAAGTGAATGCACCAGCACCGACTGAAAAAATCACGGCCCGCTTTTGGCCGAGGCCGAAGCAGGGGAAAGGAAAGTGATTCAAATTTTCAAAGAGCACAATCAGAGACCGTTGACTAGCTCAATTCAAGTACACCAGCCAGAGCCTACGCAATGAAAACTTAGAAGAATTACCAGTAAGATATGTTAAGTTTGAGACATTAGTTATAAATCTGATAAGAGATGAGGTTGTTACACACAAGTGATTAAAGAATGTTCTATAGAGTTACATGAAAATGCATTTCAGAAAATTTAATAGAGTTACCATTCCGAGAATTTGACGTAATGTTGGTATTGGATTGGCTAACAAGGCATAAAACAGTGGTCGATGATAAGAAGAAAGAGAGTAACACTTCATACTCCCCACAAGGAGGAAGTGACGGCAGTAGGAAAGAGAGCCGATTACCTAAACAACGTAACAACAGCAGTTACAACAAGGCGTTCCATATAAATGGATGTGAGGCACACTTGGTAAGCACTATGGAAGCAAAGAAGAATGTGATAAAGATTCAAGAGGTATCAACAATGCGTGATTTTCTCGATGTTTCTTTAGACGAGCTACCCGAATTATCACCTAAGAGAAAAGTAGGATTCACTATAAATGTATATCCGGGAACTACACCGGTGTCGGTTGCCTCATACCGAATGGTACCAGCGGAACCCACAGAAATGAAAACACAATTATAGAAGCTACTCGACAAGAGTCTTATACGGCCAAGTATTTCTTCATGGGGCACGCCAGTACTCTTCGTCAAGAAGAAAGATAAATCCTTAAGGTCATATGTGAACTATAGTAGTTGAATGAGCTTACGATTAAGGATAAATATCCATTACCGTCCATCGACGATGTATTCGACCAACTTAAAGGAACCGAGGTCTTTTAAAAAAAATAGATCACCGACTGGGATATCAGCAGCTGCGGATCAAAGGAAAAGACATTCCAAAGACTACATCTAGAACTCGATACGGACGTTATAAGTTCCTTGAAATGCCTTTTGAGCCCACAAATGTGTCAGCAGTATTCATGGATTTAATTAATCATATCTTTCATCCATACTTTGACCAATTTGTAAATGGTGTTCATAGATGACACCTTCGTTTATTTAAGGAACAAAGAAGAATACGATCGATACTTTTGCATAATATTGCAAATGTTGTGAGAGAAGCAGTTGTACGTCAAACATGACAAATGAGAGTTTTGATTGGAAAGAGTGACATTCTTAGAACACACCATATTAGCATAAGGCATTAAAGTAGGTCTTAAGAAAACAAAAGCCATTTTGAATGGAAAACACCTAAGACAGTAATAAAAGTAAGAATCTTCTTAGGACTGGCTGGGTACTATTAATGTTTTATAAAAGGGTTTTCCATTATTATCATCCCAATGACAAGGTTGTTTCAAAGGAATGCCAAACTCCAATGGACTGACAAATGTTAGAGGAACTTTGAGAAACTAAAGGAAAAGTTAACGAATGCTTCAATAACCATACGGCCCATGTCCAGCAAAGAATTTGTGATATATAGTGATACTTCACACATCGGTTAAGGTTATATGCTTATACAAAAGGATAAAATAGTCACATAAGTCTTTTGATGATTTAAACCATACGAAAAAAATAATAATAATAACCTGGCACACTGTTTGGAATTAACAGTTATCGTATTGGCTTTCAAGATTTGGAGATATGATTTATATGGAGAAAAGTGTTATATTTATACAGAAGCAAAAGTTTAAAATATCCGCCAACCTAAGAGGATCTCAATTTATGGTAAGGAAAGTAAGCCCAAGTTTTGGAAATAACAGCTAAGTTATAAATTATCATCTAGGAAAAGCTAACGTGGTGGCCGACGCACTTGGTGGAAAATCGATACCAGCCTTAGGCGCTATAAAGATCAGTTTAAGACCAATGGAAGAAGAAGTACTAGTAGTAGAAATGCAAGCATAAACTATGTTTCTTTTCAAGAAATTCATTAAGTGCAAAAGGAAAATGAACAAATACAAAAATGGATCAAGCAAGTGCAAGGAGGAAAGGATATAAATTTCTAAATTTCTAAGAACAGTAGTTTGTATTATGACAATAGAGCAATGATACTAACAATGGGAGACATAAGAAAGAAAATTTTTTTCGAAAAGCATATAGTAGTCTCTACGCAATGCATCCAGGAGTTACAAATGTATCAATATCTAAAGAAGTTTTTAATGGTAGCCTGGAATGAAGAGAGATATTGTTGAGTTATGACCAAATGTTTAATATGTCAATAAGCAAAAGCGAAATATCAAATACTATCGGGACTGTTACAACTAATTCCCACTCTGGTATGGAAATGGGAACATATCACTATGGATTTTGTCCTAGAACTACCAATGACACGAGGCCGGCATGACGTTGTTCGGATAATCGTTGACTGCCTAACTAAGTTAGCTCATTTTCTACTTTTACAAATGGATTATTCAATAAATAAATTGGTGAAAATGTACGCCAAAGAAATTGTACGATTACACAAGATTCCAACGTCTGTCATTTTAGGCAGAGGTCCACAGTTCATCATGAATTTATGAAAGAAGTCGCAAACAGCTTCTGAAACCCAAACAAATTATAGCACTGCCTTTCACCCGTAAACAGATAGACGATTTGAAAGAGTAATCCAAATTTTGGGAGGACATATTAAGAGTATGTGTTATAGAATTTAAGGGTGGCTGGAATAGGTATTTGAGTTTAATTGAATATGCATATAACAACGACTATTAATTCAGCATACGGTGACGCCCTATAAAGAATTATACGAAAGAAAACATGGAACACCAGAGTGTTGGATGGAATTAAGTAAAGACAAGATAAAATCATATGCGGGTAGTTAGGAGCAAAATCATATGCGGACTCGAAACGAAGGCACATAGAACTCTAAGTGGAAGACAAGGTTTTTCTTAAGACTTTCCCATGAAAGAAGTATTAAGATTTAAGCAGAAAAGTAAGTTAAGTCTTAGGGTTATTGGACTATACGAGATCATCGAATGCATAGATCAATAGCCTATCGATTAACTCTAATACTAGAACTGAACAAAATACATAATGTTTTTCATGTTTCAATGATAAGGCAATATCGTTTGAACTTCACACACGATATAAAGACACAAAACATCAGAGTCAATTCTGACCTAAATTATGAAGAAGAACCAATAGAAATTTTAGCACGAAAAGTCAAAGGATTAAGAAATAAGAGAATTCCTCCAGTTAAAGTGCGGCGAAGGAACCATAGAATGGAAGAGATAATTTGGGAAAGAGAAGGAATAATGAAGATGGAAGCCTAAATTTTACACCCGATCGGCTTTGGGACAAAGCCTAAATTTTAGAGGGGAAGAAATGTCACGACCCAATTTGTACATATGTACAGTACATCCATGTACAGTACATCCGCGTACAGTAAGAGGAGCCATCTCGAGTAACCACCAAAGAATACGAAGTGAAAGGAAGCTCTATAGGACAGAAAGGACCTAACTGAAAAGATTGTAAAATTTTGGGGAGGAGACTGTAATTTCTAAAAAGTTTTGGGAGGTGACTGTAATTTCCAAAGGTTGTTTCGGAGGTCCATAATAGTGCCCATAACAGACTCTAAGGATGAAAAGTAGAGAAAAATCGGCTCAAAACGGAACGCCACGGTTTTTCCCGAAAATGCACAGTTTGAGAGATACAGTGGATTCTTGACCAAGGGTATTTTCGTCATTCTTGTGATAATAATTTATACACTGGAAAACAAGACACATAAAGGTATCCGAAGTAAATGAAAGGACTTCGCAGTGATCGATGTTGAAAAATGAACCTAAGTGGAGACCCGAATCACGTAAGGACCTAAAGGGAATTTTTACAAAAGTCAAGGGCATGAGCGTAATTTTTATAAATTAGTTCAAAATCAAGAATGAATGTCAGAAATGGAAACTAGAGGTTGAAAGGAGGAGAACGGTACGTTTTACGCGTCGTAAAACCACCCGGTTACGAAGAAAAGGCAAAACCTTCTATTGAAGGGTATTTTGGTCTTTTCACTTCCACCCATTTTCTAGAAAAGGACAAATGGCATAGTAATTTTCTAGAAAAGGACACATGGCATAGTAATTTTCTAGAAAAGGACACGTGGCAAAATCTTGTTTAAAAACACTTTTGGGTTGGGTTAATCTTAACCCTCCAAAATGAAATTAATTAAATAAATGGAAAATGGAAAAATATAAAAAGGGAGAGAAGGATGATTAAAGAACTAAGGACACATTTTTCTCTCCATTTTTGAGAGGCATGGCCGAATTCTCTCCACCAAAAAAGGGAAGGAATTTTTCAAGTGTTCAAGTGGATTTTTGGAAGGAAAAGCTTAATTTTAAGGAAATCAAAGGGATAAAGAAGAAGAAGGGAAGAAAGAATAGGACAAGCAAGGGATAAAGCAAATAAACAAGGTTAAACGAGGAGACGAGATTGTAGCATGTCCTACGCAGTTGGCCTTGACTACTACTTTGGGTAGGAGTTTGGATATGATTGATTGTAGTAATATGGCATGTACATAAGCTTGTATGATCTAGCAAATAAATGTATTATACTGAAAAGCTAGAACACGTACACTGCTAGTAATCTAATAAATCTTATTTGGGTTTAGCACTTATGTATGCAAGTATAGAAGTGTGAATTCTTCTTGCAGGATTGTAGTTGAGGTTATAAGGGTGGATTATTGGGAGTGTGCTTGAGTTGAATTGTGAAACAAAATGTTTTTCAAAAATAAGAAAAATCAGTTTTGGCGACACTTGGGACCTCCATTTTTAGGGGAGGTTATGGAAAATTTTTTTTAAAATCAGCACTTAAAATTGGCTGAGTAAAATATTAAGACACAACCACTATGAGTTAATAGTCCATCTTGGTCTATAAACGTAGGCTAAGATGGGGTGTTACATCGTAAGAACCATTCCACCGGGAGTGGAGGCGAAAATCCCCGCTCACAACTTCTTTCTCCTCTTCACTGTCAGTGGAATTTCAGAACTCATTCACAATATAAATGATTAATGGTTTTTCTTCAATAACTGATTCATCAAGCAAAACCTCCTCTTTTGTAACTTCTACTCCTGCATCTTGAAATGATGACAAGTCGAGCTTCTCATTTAGACCCCCTCCTATCATGAAGGATGCTGGTGGAGGTACCTTGTCGAACCTAGGCAAAGGATTTTCTTTGGTACTAGGAAAGTTATGTTCAGGTAACTTTCCAATGTCAATTAAATTCTGGATTTAATGCTTCAATCGAATACATATATCTGTCTTATATCCTTGCACCAAGTAGAATTGGCAAATGGCCTTAGCATCAAATTTTGGTGGCAGTGGATTCGACAAAGGCCTTGAGGCTAATGGTTGTAGCAGCCCGTTCTTTTGAAGTTTATTGAAAACCCAAGACAAAGGTTTTGCTAACTCTAAAAACTATCTTTTATTTCTTTAACAAATTGCATTGACATCTACTACCTTTTGTGTACCTTTATTGCCAGACTGATAACTCCCCTTCTCATTCATTCTCCCTGCAAAATGGTTCTTCTCCCTTTTTCATTCTTCTATTTGTAATCCAGCTTGGAGAAGGTCCTTGAAGTCCCTGATAGGAGTGTGGGACATCCATTCATGAAGATTAGGTAATACACCTCATACTGTCATTCGAATTTGATTAGACTCATTCGGCCTCTTCTTAAGAATTGCAACCTTATTTCTCCATCTCTTGACATAGTCAACAAAGTTCTCATTCTACTTTTGTCTTATTGAATCTACCTCCACCAGAGTCACTTTCAATTCAACATTGTACCCACACTACTAGATGAAGGCTTTGTACAAAAAATTATAGTCCTTTTGAGTGTTCTCCTCTAAGGTATGAAACTGATTTTGTACAATAGGGTCCAATGAAAGTATAAAGTACCTCAAAGTTTGAGCCTTAGTAGCCCTGGAAGACTATATGGCAGTGATATATTGCTTAACATACAGATGAGGATTGTTGATTCCATCAAACTTAGTAATGGAAGGTATCTTGAACTTGTAAGGAACCTCTTTATCTTGCTCAAATAGCTTGTCTACATCTAACACCTCCTCAACTTTAAGTTTCTTATTAAATTTTTTTTCTAAATTAATAATTAATTTTTCTACATCATGTAATATCCCTATGCATGCCCTAGAAGTTTTGTATGTGTTGTTGTTGTTGTTGTTGTTGTTGTTGTTGGTTTAAGTTGAGAGAAGTAAAGTATATGTATATGTGTTTTGGGAAGAAATAGGGTTTAGAGACAAGTTTATATGTTGTGTATATGGTAATATATATAACATATATATGAGTCAAATAATGGTCAAAGAGAGAGTGGTAGTGGAGGAAGATATTTTTATATTATTGAGTATTTAATTATTAAGGAAAATGGAAGTAATTAATTAGTGGAAGGGATTAATTTGGATTATAATAATATTAAAATGCTTGGATGAGAGTGAGTGGATTTTGGTGTAGAGATAAGAGTTGATTTGTTTACTCTTCATTTTTCTTCTTTCCATTTTTGTTGGCCGGACATCCATGAAGGAAGAGAGCAAGAGAGAGATTGAAGAGCTAAGAGTAATTTGAAGGAAGAATCAAATCATCAAGTTAGAGATTTGTGAAGTTTCCTCAAATTTGGTAAGTTCTCTCTTGTTTTCTTGTGTTGTTTGAGTTATGTTTGAGTTTTGATGGAGTGGTATAATGTTAAGAGTATGTTGGCTTGATTGAGATGTTTTTATGGGTGTTTGATTCTTTGATTATGGATTTTGGGGTTTGTTTGATGGATAGAGTGGGTTTCTTGGTAAAGATGGAGATATGTTGGTGTTGAGGGTTTGAAGTGATGATGATGATTTGTGTTTGTGTATGTGTCTTGTCTTGTTTTGGTGTTGTTGTATGTTTGAGTTGGTTTTTGGGTTAGTTTGGATGAGTTTGTTTGAAAGGAAAGAAAGTGATAAGAAGAGTTTGGTTGTTTGTTTGTTGGTGTGGCCGGAATCTGAGTTGTTGGCCTGACACGCTCATGAGCACGTCCAGAGTCTTTAGGCGTGTCAATTGTGTTGGAGGCAGTAGGTGTGACACGACCATTAACACGCCCGTGTTATTAAGCGTGTCATAGCTACTGTGAGATTGGAGAATTGGCACGGCCAGGAGCACGTCCAGGAGGTTGGACGTGTTGTTAAGTGGTTGAGACAGTATGTATTACACGCCCAGTAGCACGCCCGTGTGGGTGAGCGTGTTAAGTTTAGGGTTTGCCCTAGTTATTTATTAATTTGATTATCTCTTGTGTATCCCTAAGTAAGTGTATATTGCTATTTTTGGGATTAGGTCTTGAAGAGGGTGAACCATCATTTTTTTTGAAAAGTAAGAGACCTTGATAGAGGAAGTAATTAGAGTTGAGTGAAGTGTTATTGAGGTAAGTGCAACTACATCATTGCATACATTTATAAGATGTGAAAGCATAACACACATGTATTTGTTAAAGCATTGAGAGCACTAATGCATTGTGAAGGCATATTTATAATGTTTTGTGTAATGTATGAGGAAGTTATTAATTGTGCATACTTATGTGATGGGGTATGGAATTAACATGATTGAGTTGCTTTGATATGATTTGAGAATTGATGTAAAACTAATGTGAATGATTAAGATGAATTAAATGATATGTGAGGCCACTGTGATTGGGCCAAGTTGATGTAAAGGGAATAAATTATGAAAGAATAAATGAAATGTTAATATGCCTAATGTGTTGATTCAACTTTCAGAGTCCTGTTTTTGATGGCATGCCTATGAATCATTGGATAGGTGAAATGGGATGGCCCGTAAACCAATTCCAATTGAATCACTGGATAGGCAAAATGGGATGGCCCGTAAGCCGGTTCCAGTTGATATATGAGAAATGTGATGTTTATGAATCATTGGATAGGCGAAATGGGATGGCCCGTAAGCTGATGATTCCAATTGAACCTTGTAACAGTCTAACCGAGTTGAGGATCTCCTCATGTTAATGGGTTGATGGTCCAAGAGACTGGGTCTGTTACGCTATCCATGGATAGAGATATGATATATATATATTGCCTACGGGCTTGATGATTATGATATTAAATCAAACACAGGGACTCTGAACTTTGAATAACATATTAGGGTGTTTTGGGCCCAGGTGTGTCTTAGGCTTAATGTGATTTATGATTGTTAAATTGTGACTATTGCTTAATGAAATTGATGAGTAATGATATAATGTAATTATGGGTTGATAATTTATGATGAATAAGTTATGATTTGCTATGTATTATTTATTTGATTGAGGGTCATGAGCATGGCATCAAAGCATATTGATACTATAGTTGTTTTACTAAGCCGTTGGCTTAGCGCGATTGTGTTTATCGCGCAGGTGTTAGGGAAGAACCCGAGAGATCCACTAGACCGAGTGAGTCTAGGAATTGAAGAGTTGTACTGGACTTAAAGATCAAAGAGAAAGCTGCCAATCATGTATATAATCTATATGTTTTGTAAAGTATTGGATTTAATGTATATGTATATAACTTTGTGAACTGGTACTTGGATATATATATATATAAATATTTTGATAAATTCCGCTGCATATCAATTAAAATGTTTATACCTATTTTGATTTAGTTTACAAGTAAATATCATTATATTATATATATATTGTGAATTGTTTATGGAAAACCGTAGCATTCTTAGGTTCTATGTATGTTCATTACATGGTGGTGATATGTAGTGAACGTATATGGGATTTAGGGGTGTTACACATCAGCAGTTTCAATTTTCTCCACAGCCTTCCTTTCTTTCTTCGTTTCTTGAGGATCTTGAAAGTATGCATCCCGGTCATCATCGTCATCATCGTCGTCATCGGAAGCCACTTTGACTACCTTAGTCTTTCCCTTCTCCTTTTGCTTCTTGTTACTAGAAGATGCTTCAGTATTGTTGTCTTCCAATAATGAAAGTAGTTTGGTCCTTTAAGAAAAGGTTTGGTCCATTGAAAATATTTCGAAGCCTATAGTAAAAAGTTCATTTCAAATAATTATTTTTGGGCCATAAGAAAATAATTTTTGACCTAACTTATTTAAAATGATTTGGGCTTCGGGTTTTGAAAGAATTTTGGGCTTATATCATAATTGGGTCATATTAGAAAAAGACAAACCAAATAGGCCATAACTCAACTAAGACATATTAACTATAGTCAAACAACAAGCATTTATGGTAAACCTAAGGAAAGTTACTAGGCCAACTACATAGGCTTTAGTCTTTGGGTTCAAATGCATAGGTCCCCATAGCAAATATATACCAAAAGGTAGAAGGCTATTAGTGGTTATGCAATGCTCAATCTCCATACCTTGAATGAAAGTATGGTATCAGTTACATATTGTGAGCGGGGATTTTCGCCCCCACTCCCAGTGGAATGGTTCTTGCGACTTCGGCACTGTTTAGGCTAGGGGCCTTAGAGAACACGGACCTAAGTCCGAAGAAAATGGAGTCGCCACTCGGACGGGCCGGGAAAAAAGAAAGGGGTGGATTACTCGATTCCTAAGGAATCCCCAACCCCCTAATGGGTTCGGAAAGTTGGGTACGTGTGGGGAAGGTGAGAAATGGCCCAGCACCCCCACAATGCCAGGTTCATTAGAACCGGCCTCCTTTACAGGTCTTAATATTATAAAATTCTTAAGTGTAATAACATTATCCATATTAGACACAATAATTAAAAGAAAGCATCAATATATTAAAATCAAAGCGATGTCCAAACAAAATAAATGGACACCCATCCAAGAATGGAAACATGTCCTTACATCACATGCCTAGATAGGACACCCACCAAAAGCTAGAAACATGCCCTTTACATAAGTTCTAAAATAGAAAAGCAAATTAAATTATATAATGTTTAACTAATGAGGTACCCACCAAGTGGAAACATACCTCTTATAACTTTTGGAAATCTAAATTGATTGATAAAAGTAAATAATCATTCATCATAAATAAATTATACATCAAAAGTATTTAAATAAATAAACATCCATCCATGATAAATTAAATAAATCAAGTATTGAAATTAAATAGATTAAAGCATAAGAAATAAATCAAAGCAAAATCAAATATGGAATTGAATAAAGCAAATAAAAGTTCAATTATAGCTACTGTGAATTTTTATGGAGTTAAAATAGATTAGGATTTTATGTTTTAAAAGGTTAGTAAGACTCTTTGATTAACCAAATTAAGGTTTGAATGGTAAAATCATGAAACTAGGGTTTTAGACACTTTAAAGTACTTTGATTTGTGATTTTAAATTGTATTTTTAAGCTACAGAGTAATTTTTGAGTTTTTATCTTTTTAGGTTTTTTAATGTTTTAAAAGGATTAGGGTTCATAAAAATTAGAGTTTAAGGTTTTAAAAGGGTTAGTGTTCATTATTTTAGGTTTAAAAGTTGAATTTTGAATTTTAGGGTTTTAGAATTTAGGTCACGGGTAAAAGATTTGGATTAGGGTTTTAGAAATCAATTTGATATCTTATGAAGTTTTATGAATTTAAACAAAAGGATTGAAGTTTTTATAAGTAGAAAAGATTTTTTTTAAGGCTTTTTGAATGAAATAGAACCTACTTTAAAATCTTAAAAGAAACAGAATTTGATTTTGGTTTTGTTGAAAAATATGTTCAATTAGAGTTTTAAGGTTTTTAAGAAGAAAAAATAATAATTTTAAGTCTTTTTAGAAAAGAATGTCACGTTTTAGTGTTTAAACTTTGGAAAACTAAATTAAAGTTCTAAGATTTTAACTTTTGAAAAACACAAAAAACCCTAGTATAGCCACTGTGTAAAAAAAATTAGAATTTAGAATTTCATACCTTCTTTTGTAAGTTGCTCCAAAAATAATTCTTCTTGGATGAACTAGCTCCAAATATAAGCCTTTTGCCTTTGAAATCTCCTCCCCCGTGATGCTGCTGTTCCAGAAAGATTTAAATTGAATTTCTTCTTTTTCTTCCTTGATTTGGTTTCAAACTTTCCAAACTCCCCTCGGATTTGCTCTCTCTCGGCCTCCCTTAATTTCAATGCCTTTGGTCCTTATTTATAGTGGTTTAAGGTTATTTATTCCTAATTAATTAAGGTCAGTAATATTAATAAAAAAAGAAATTAAAATCTAATTGGATTAGGTTTCAAAATAATTACGTTGAAAAATTTTGCGCTGGCAAAAACTGTAGCAGCCGGGCCCGTTGGCTGGGCGTGTGGGCGTGCCAGCTCGCAGGAAATTCCTGCGGGCGGCTATTTTGCCTGCAGGAAATTCCTGCGGGCGAAATAAAAAAGTTATTTCACCCGCAGGAAATTTCTGCGGGCGAAACGCCCACAGGCCTGCAGGTGAGCTACTGGGCCCACGGGCCCACGCGACCACTTTTCGCTGCCGATTTTTTTTCGACTCCGATTTTTATTTTTATTTTTATTTTTTAATTTTTATTTGTTTATTTTCATTTTTTATCAATAAAAATTAAATACTAAAGCAAAAACTATTTAATTAAAATTATTTTGGACCAATTAGACAACAAAAATCATTTTGGACTAAATAAAGCATATTGGATCGGATTGGGTCAAAAATTAAGGGTCTACACATATACATAACACGGGTTCCAAAGGGCATGCTAACTCAGGCACACAATGCAATCTAAATAATACAAATGAATAATATCATAATAAGAAAGAATAAAATAATATAAAGACCATCAAAGTCAACTTATCTTATCCCCAATAGAGTCGCCACTGTGAGCGAAGATTTTCACCCCCCACTCCTGGTGGAATGGTTCTTATGACTTCGGCACTATTATGCTTAAGACCTTAGAGAATACGAGCCTAAACACAGAGAAATAGAGTTGCTACTCGGATAGGCCAGGAAAGGAAGAGAGGGATGGATAACTCAATTCCTAAGGAATCCCCAACGCCTTATTGGGTTTAAAAAGTTGGGTATGCATGGGGAAGGTAAGAATGACCCAGCACCCCCCATAACTCCTGGTTTTTTGGAACCAACCTTCTTTTTAGGTATAAACATTATTAAATTATTGAATTATTGCAACATTATCCATACTACATGCAATTAATGGAAGAGTACATCATGTTAATTAAAACAAATCAATAAAAATGAGAATCCATCCGAAGATGAAAAATATGTCTATACAATGTCCAACAACCATGTACATAAAATAAACATGGGACACCCACCAAAGGTTGGAAATATGTCACTTACAATGATCTAAAACCCTTAAAATTAAAATAAAAAAATAAAAGTAAATAAGACACCTACCAAGTGGAAACATGCTTTTTACAAACACTTGAAATCCCAATTGACAAATTTACAAATATAATCCAATCATCATAAAATAAATCAATCATCAACAAGTAAATCTAAACATGTAGCGTCCCCCTATTATTTCAGCTGGGCCCGGCTTACAGCCTGGCCTTTTCACCATCCCAGTCTTTCGGGGGTCTGCCACAGTACCCGTTCATCTCACGGTTCCCGAGCAGTGATTTGTTTATTTGGCCTCAATGAGGTTGCCTCCCTCATTCGAACCCGTGACCTCCTCCATTAAGAGGAAACTATGAGCTGAACGAGTACCTAGACTCTGATACCAAAACAAATGTAACACCCTTATACCCTATATATGTACAATACGTATTTTCAACATATGTAAAATATGCATATATGGTATAAAAATGTCATAGACCAATTTAATAAAAATTTTCACATTTCTGTTTTAAGATTTCAAATACTAATATATAAAATAAATAGTATATAAATATTCTTTGCTTGTTATAGGAATCCAAGATATATATTTTATATAAAAATCTCTGGAAAAAATTCGCCAAAGTTTTGTTTGTAATTTGGACGTTCCCAAAATTCAGCAAAACACAACCTGCATAAAGCAAACACTCTTAATAAAAATCAATTCACCATTTCACCAATACTTCTCAATTTCTCCATATTTTCTCAAAATACTTATATATAGATATATAAATTAACAACACATATAAAATCTGTAATATCCCAATGTATGCCCTAGAAGTTTTAATACACTTGTTGTTTGATTTGAATTGAGGGTATACATATGTCTTTGCAAAGGAAATGATTGTGTTAATGGAATGTATATGTTGTATATATGTTAATAAATATAACATATAAGTGGGTCAAAAGAAAAGTCAAGAGAAGGAAAAGGTGTGGTGGAGGATTTTTGGAAATAATTAATTAATTATTATTATATATATATATGTGTGGTTAACGTGAGAAGAGGAAAAAGGAAAAGATATTTTCTTTCTTTCTTCTTCTTCTTCTTCTTCTTTTGGTTCTTTCACGAGAGAGAGAGAGAGAGATGGAGAGATGTGATGATCTTCATCAAAATCTTAGGGTTTTAAGAGAATTGAAGGTAGAGATTGAAGATTTGATAAGATATTCAAGTTTTGTAAAGAAGGTGAATTGCTCTAATTTGGAAATTGAAGAACTTTGGAAAAAGAAAAGTGTTAGAGTTGTGTGAATGGTCATTGAGGTAAGTACAAAACTTACATAAATGTAATCTTTTATATGATTTTGAGACTTAACACCTTTGGTATAAATGTGTTAAGTAGATTACTATATTGTTAATACAAAGTGATTAATGTTGTTATTTGTATAGTGTGAAAGCAATAATGATCATCCAAAGAGGTATGTGCAATACACTTTGTTATGATAAATGTGTTAATAATGAATGGTGTTCATGTGTCTTGAGAATGATGAAATGTGATGTTATCATGATTGATAATGATGATTAAAATGAAATAAATGGACATATGTTTTATATGGCAATGAATGTAAGATACATGTGCAATGAAATGGATTATGTATGTTTGAATGATGAAGTGTATAATGTAACTTGAGACATAAAGAGGTGTGGAATAAATGTTCTAAGTAATAATGATGTGAATGATATGATTGAAGCATGCCTAGATGGTATGATTGAATAATGAAATAAATGTTCTGAGTAATAATGATGTGAATGATATGATTGAAGCATGCCTAGATGGTATGATTGAATAATGATATGTTTGTTTAGTTAATGTAAGTGATGTTGCATATATCAATGATGAAATATGAAATGTGATTTGAGATATAATGTCATGTGAAGCCATTGTGATTGGCTATGATGATTCAATTGAAAGAAATAAGGCATGTTTGCCTAGATGATGATGAGAATTGAGAATGGGAATGATACTTAAATGATAAATGAATTGTATGGCTAATGTGTTATTCCATATTCAGAGTTTGTTATTGGTGGCATGCCTAATATTAGTAACAATCTCTTGAAGTTAGGTTGGAATTGATCCTTGAAGCCAAGTTGGGTAGAAGTTTAACATGTTTTACTCCCCTTGAAGCTTGGTTGGGTCAAGTCCTTGAAGCCTAATTGAGATGTTACAACCCTTGAAGCTAGGTTGGATTGGTTCTTGAAGCCAAGTTGGGTTGATACTTAGCATGCTTTGTTCCCCTTGAAGCTTGGTTGAACCTAAATCCTTGAAGCCTAGTTGGGATAATGATAAATGTGATGATTGAACCAAAGCATTAACTCTGAAAATAGAATGGCATATTAGTGTCTTTTGGGCCCGAGTCTGTCTTTGTTGTCAATGTGATATATATATACATGTTGAAATAAATGAGTAATGAGATCTATGGTTGCCTTTGTTGGAAATGTGAGTAATGATTGGTGAATTGTGAATAAAATAATGTGATGAAGTATGATATGTGATGTGTGTATTGATATATTGATTGTGGGTATTAATGATGGATTGTGGTTGGTGATAATGTTATGTATATATGTATATAATATATGAAATTAGTCAAGGAATATGAAAGATGCCATTAAATAGGAAAAACATGATAAGAACTAATGGTACATTGAATTGATATATCATTATACGTTAGAATTTATATAATGTATGTTTATATGTTATATTTGTACTACTAAGCTTTCGGGCTTAGCGCGGACGTTTAATCGCGCAGGTAATTTGGTGGAAGATATGAAGTCTTTCGTTATGCCACGAAAAGAGTAGGAGTTTGTCGAGACCAACTAAAGGGTAATGCATACATGTATAACTTTTAATTGTGATGTATTTTTGATGAGAGAGTATTTATATGTATAAATGAAGTTTTGATAAAGATAATGATTTTATAAATGTTATTTAAATTAATGTATTATGGTTTGAACTCTGTTACAGGTTTTTAAAAGGTAATGAAAAGTAGCATCCTTATACTTTATATACTTACTGTATGTATACTAGGTATATGTATAGTACTTATATAGGGTATCGGGGTGTTACAAAATCCCATTTGAACAAATTATTCAAAACATTCTTTACAATTTACATTATATACTTCCAAAAACATATCATAACTTATATAATATCAAAATACATTGTAATACCAAATATCTACAAGCTGGGAACTGGCTCTAATCTTGATGTACCCAAAAACAACTCTTCAAGCTTAATAAATACAAACCTAGATTCGACCAGGTCTAGTAGAACTCTCCGGCTCTACCAAAAAATCCATGACACCTGCGCGACGAATTACAATCGCGCTAAGCCGAAGCCTAGTGGTACAAACTTTGATAATAACAATAAAACTCAATGCAATGAATATAGATGTCACATCATTCTACTTTCTTATATTTTTTAAATATTTCATAATCACAACTCATAGCACTATATTGCTCAATTGTATCACAATTCATAATTCACATTAAAGCAAAGACAAGCATGGGCCCAAAAAGGATCTAATATGCTATTCAAATTTCAGAGTTACTGCTTTGGTCCATAATGACATATGAGTTTAGCCCCGTAGGAAATATATCCATGGATAATGTAATAGCCCCAGTCTCTTGGACCTCAACCCGGCTAGACCCTTAGGGCTAGTATCTTGGTCCTCAACCCGGCTAGACTGCTACAGTTTTTGAGGCTTACGACCTAGTCTTTTCACCCCAAAAATATCATATTTATCAGCTGGCCTGGCTTACGACCCAGTCTTTTCACCATTCCAGCGTTTAGCCCATAGGCATACCGCTAAATCCAGAACTCTAAAAATTGAATAACATACTAGGCACACAATTTATTCATATTTCTCATTATCAATTCTTTCATAATTCCTTTATCAAAACTTTTCTCATTTTCTCATTATCAAACTAGGCACATTGCCTTATTATATCATCTTTTTCTCACTTTTTTTTTCATTTATTCATTTTTCTCATTATTAATCTCTTTCTCATTGTCACATATTCAATCTAGGCACATTGCCTTATTTTCACTTTTTTTTTCTCATTCTTCTCATTTTTCACATTTTTCTCATTTTTCTCACTTTTCTCATTTTTCTCATTTTTATCAATATCAATTCATTTCATTATTCCACATATCTCATTTTTGCATTCACAACACATTACCCAATTACTTTGGGTATTTTCACATAATATACATATTTCACATTCTACACAATTTAGCCATTATCAATGGCTTTTCACAATGCATTTAACACATATATGACATTACAAATGTCATAGCACATTATTCATACTCAATCAATGAACCAAGTAACTTAACACATTTTCCAACCAAAATGTGTTAAGCCCAAATGTCATGCAAATATAAACAATATATTCAAAGTTCGTACATACCTCCACTGGCAACCCAAAGCAAGCTTAACACAACCTCTAATCCTATCCTTCCAACTTGCCCTTCACCACTTGGATGAAGCAAATCAACCTCCCTCAATGCCTAAACCAAATGTGATAGCAAATAATCATTTAGTATCACATTTAACTGCATTTTCAATATTAAACCATAATTAAACATCACTCCTACAAATTTTCTAAAATTTAGCCTTCCCTTACTTCAACATTAGAATTCTATTCTATTACAATTAAATTAGTGTTTTAAGTTTATTTATATTATTAAAAACATATTTTAATACATTTAAATCATTTACATTATAACAATACACTCTTATACACAAAATCTCAAAAATGGCATAACCTTCCCCCATTGAAGGTTTTCCATTCCAACACAATCCATTACTCATTCCAAGCTTATATTCATCACTTTTAACACTAAACAACATGCTTAAACAAATAAAATCACACAATTCAACAACTTTGGAAAATCATTTTTCCAAAACCCTAAATCTCCACTTCCATTCTCAAACTCCAACCCAACACCACCAAATCCAATATTTGACTTCTTGTTTATGAATCAAAACAACACATTTGGAATCAATTTGCAAAATTAAAGTTCATGTTTTCAAAACCCCAAAAATCCATAACCCTAAATTCTCTCTCTTCATCATTCTTTATCCAAACTCCATCATCTCTTCAATCTAACCTTAGAATCATTGTTAACTACTCAAAATAACATCATACACACCAATTCCAACAATTATAACATACTACTTCAAAATTTCAAAACTCACATAATATAATCTTCCATGGAATTCAAAGAAAAGAGATGGAAACTTACTAATTTTGGTAAAAATCACCAAAAATCTACTTGAAACTTGTTAAATCCTTCAATTTGTAGAGTATGGAAGAATCAAAATCTTGGTCTAGTTCCCATGGAAAAATCGGCCAAAAGGAAGAAGAAGAAGAAGATGAAGACTTTTTAATATTTCTTTTCCTTTTCATCTTTTTTTTAAACCATATATATATTAAAATAATTTAATAATTAATTATTTATTTATTTATTTAATAAATTAAAAGTCCTAATTTCCCTCTTCCATTCAAAAATAATTTATTTTTGAATTATTTTATTAATTTTGAATTTATAAGATTTAATTACCAAAATACCCTTTTCTTTTAAAAAGTGTTGACTTTTATATGTTATGTATATTTTTCATATATATCACATATATGTTCCACTTTTTCATTTAAAACCCCTTCATTTTTCATTTAAAACCATTAATTTAATTTATCCATTTAAATTATAATTTATTTTATCAAATTTTTAAAATTTTGGGATATTACACATATGCACAAGTAATGTGTATCTTATACACACATCAAATGTACCTTATATGTGTATTAAATATTAAGTTTATAATGTATTAATCCAACATATACAATTAATATACCATATGTATATGTTATATATACTCTAGATATATATATTGAGTATATACAATTTATATCTCCAAATACTTATTTAATTTCTCCAAAATCACAGATGCTACAAAACATATCATCAATCATCAAGTATATAATAAGTCAAGATCAAACTAATAAGATTAAAGTTCTATCATTTAATTAGGGTGAGGTCATCAAATTATGATTTTATTATAAAATTAGGGTTTTATTACAAAATTGAGGTTTTCAAATATAAATTAGGGTTTTATGATTAAAGTATGCCAAATTAGGTTTTTTGAATATAAATTAGGGTTTATAGAAATAAATTAGGTTTTATTACAAAATTAGGTTGTTATGATTAAAGTATATAAATTAGGGTTTTTGGAAATAAATTAGGGTTTTTGAAAATTAAATTAGGGTTTGAGGTAAAAGTATACTAGATTAGGATTTTCACATATAAACCAAGATTAAAATACATAAACTAGGATTAATATTCAATTCCAGAATTCAATATACAAAATAAAGCTAGAACATGTGGTCTAAGGGTTTAATATAGAAATCAAGGTTATAACTTGCAAATTGTAATAAAAATATGCAAGATTAGGGTTTAGGGTTTGATATTTATGGAAATATAGGCTATAGATTTTATGTTTATGTAATTCAAACCCACATCAATCTATAAACAATTTATAATATTGATTACTACTTGAAACATACAATGAATTAACAAAAATAATGAAATTGAATTTGTTGAAGGAAATTGAGCATGCGTTGTTGGCTCCTCCAATACTAATATGTTCAACCGAGCTTGATTGTACCACTGCCTAGATCAACTTTGGTTTTGTTTTAGCAAGGCAATCTAAAGATAGATTGTTGTGTTTATGGTGTATTTTCCTTTTCGTGTTTATTGTTCTATTGCTCAATTGTTCTTGCTTTGTTAATCTCTATTTTTTTTCCTTTCTTTTTGTTGCCTTTAGTCTTGTATTTATATGTATCCTTAGGTTAAAAATCGGCTTAACCATCTTAAGTTTCAAAAACTCTCTATCCTTATTCGGGTATAATTAGAATTTTAAGCTAATTAAAATTGAATCCGGACATGATTAATGCATTATGGCAAATTGGCTAAGGCCAATTTGCTATAGATGGTCTCACGATGAATTGGCTATCCCAATTTGTCATGAATTATTGTTTTGGGGCTGTTCTGACTCATTTTTGGCATCCAAGGTTGGATCGGACTTGATTTAAATTTCCAAGATTGGACTGGAATAAGTTTAAGCCTTTAAAATTAGATCAGATAAGGTTTGGTCACTATTAATTGGGATTGGACTTGCTTAGGGCCATAATTAAGGGTCTACACCATTATAACAATGAAGTCAACCAGGCCAGTAGTCATTTCTCCCACTGGCAGGTGGAAGGTACGGGTGATGTCTATCCACCATTCTGCAAGTGCTTGGATTATGCTTCTGTCAATTTGGAATCCTTGCAAAGCAGTGCAGAATAAAATCTTCAAAACTACACTTTCAGATCATCTACTTCACTGGAGGAGGCACTTTATTGTACAAAAAATGGGTTTTGTAAATACACCATCGCCACAGAAGACACAACGGTCATGATGTCACCAAAACAAGTAAGTCAATGTAAGGTATGTAGATAAGCTCTAAAAATTTATTTTTTGCACTATAATAACTTTTTTATGCATAAAGTCCAGTATTTTATTTATTTTAATATTTTCTTTCTTATAAATAATTATGCCAATTAACCCTTTTTCTACATAGCTTTGTCCACTTTAATATTAGATTTGTCTATTTTTCTCAGGAATTTTTACTAAATAAGTCCTAGAAATTTGTTTTTTAACACATTAATTTTCATGCATAATTATTTTTCTATTTATCAACATAATTGTACTAAAAGTTCTATGCTATTAAATAATTAAAATGCAATAAATAATTCTTACCTCAGTCTTTTCGCCTGCACTTCGATGAAGTTGCATCCCATCTAAAAGAGAAATCATCCGTGTTCATAAGCCTGGATATATTATAGCAGCTCGACATTGGAACATACTCCAGTTCTAGAAGTGTACTGACTACCCTCCATTTGTGAAGATTAAATTGAATGTTGTGGAATTGTAAAATGACAAAATAAGTTTTGGTTCTGAGTGAGAATTGTGAAGGCAAAATGTCTGAATTGTTGCCCTTTAAATAGGGAAAAGTGATCGAGTTTAAAAAAAAGGTAAAGTAAAGTTAATGAAAAGAAAAACAACATAATCAAACAGAAAAGAAAAGAAAGTCATCAAATACCTTTGGCCGTATACACATTATTGAATGCAATGAGCAGTTGCATAAATAATGCAACTGATCTCAAACTCACAAGAAGATCAGATATTCATCAGAATCAGAGAGTCATATGGCCATAGTAAATTGACATTTATTGTTTGTCTAAATTCATGCGTGTCTAAAAATATTTTTTACCAGTAAAAATATTTATTCACACATGATGCAAGGGTATAGAAGGAGGTACCCGATATAGCAGGCAACTAAAAAATAGCCAAATTATTTTGCTGACTTTTGAAATCAATTTTTTGCAGGTATTATGGATCCAAACGCCCAATCAGCTAAGATATTATGGGTCCATAAACCAAACTAGCCAAATCATCTCAGATATGATGAGTCCAGAATGCAAACCAATCGAAACCAACTCAACCAACTCAGATATTGTGGGTCAAGAACCTAAGCCTGTTCAAGTCCAACTAGGATGTTGTAGGTTTAAAACCCAAACCAAGATATTTCTAGTCCTAAACCTACGGGTCTAGAACCCAAACTAAGATATTATGAGTCCAGAACCCTTACTAGTTCAAATCCACCAAAAGTAAGATATTGCTAGTCTAGAACCCAACCTATCAAAGCAACTTGAACCTATTTTCCAAACCAGCTTGGATTTACCAAGGTATTTAAGATTAGCTTAAAACTATCAAATCAAATTGATTTTCACTCTCCGAATAAATTCAAGATCATTCAAGTAGGGGACAAGACTGTAAACCCCTAATTTTGGCCCTAAACGAGTCTAGTCCCAATTAAAAGGTCTGGTCAAATCCAAGAAGCCTAAACTTAGTTCATTCCAATTTTAGATGCTTGAACCTAGTCCGCTCCAATTTTAGAGACCTAAATTTAGTTTGGTCCAATTTTAAAAGCCTAAATTAAATATGATCCAATTTGAAAAGGCCAAAATTAAGTCTGGTTGGATTTTAAATTATCAAATCGAGCTAGTCCAGGGTTAAAAAGTCAACTTCATGAGGAATTGGCCCAGCCAATTCACCCTGAGACTAGCTCATGGAGAATTGTCCTTGGCCAATTTACCATGAGTCCCTTAACATGGCTTAATTCAATGTCCTAATCAAGTTAAAACTAGGATAAGGTGAAGGTTTTAAGGCTAATTAGAAATTGTTAATGAGAAGGAAACTTGGAAAAAAACCCTAATGGTGTCTATAAATACAAAATTAACAATTAGATTCATGGGGAATTGAGGATTAGCAATCAAAATAGCATAATTAACAATCAAAAGACATCAAAACCCTAAACATACAAAGTGCGCAGAAGAAACAGAAAGCAAGAGAGACAAGATCAAGGCTTGTTCTATTTAAGCAAATTGCACAGCAGCAAGGTAGAATCTAAAAGATTGTGTTTAGGCTTGGACCAATGCAATTGCTGGGTGGAGCCAACAAATGAAGGTAAAGTTTCTATAAACTAAATCCCTTTACTTGATCTTCCCCTTTAATCTTTATAAACATGCTATTAACTACTTTAAATTAGTTTATATGATGATGCTTGTGCTCCAAAAACCCTAATCTCACCCTCTCTGACCTTTCTATCCTACCAAAACCCTAATGGAATTTTGTGATCTTAGTTTTATAATTCAAAACCCTAATTGCATGTTTTAACCTTAGCTTTGTAATTCTAAAAACCATAGTTTGCATGAAAAACCCTAATTCCCCATTACTAAAACCCTAATCTAGCATATTGGACTTTAGATTTAATATCAAACCCTAGCTTTGTATGCAAAATCGTAATTTGGCTTTCCAAAACCATAACTTTAGGTTTAAAATCTTAACTTGCATGTAAAACCCTAGTTTTTAGAATAAAACACTAATTACATAATTAAATCCTAGTTTTAGGTTAATAAGCCTAATTTCACAACAAAACCCTAATTACATTACGAAACCTTAATTTATCATGTTTAAACCCTAGGTTTAGGCCTAAACTCTAATTCCACAATTGTAAACCCTTATTTTGTAGCAAAAAGAACCCTAGTTTTATAATTAGAACCATAAAACCCTAAATTCATTAATTGATTGTTTGATTTCTTCTTTTATTATGGATGATGTAACCCTATTTTTATTAATTTAATTCTGTTTTATTATTATTAAATGGCGAGTTTTGATTATTTATTTATTTTTTGATGGATGATTGAATGGTATTTCCTTATTATTATTTCAATTTTAAAGAAGATGTAAAATGCCTATTTCCACTTTATGGGTGCCTTTTTAATTAAAGTTTATGTAATTTAATTTATGGACTTTAGGATTATTGTAAAGGATATGTTTCCACTTTTTGGTGGGTATCCTATTTTATTCTTTGTGGATATTTGGATAGTTGTAAGGGCATATTTTCATCTTGTATGGGTGTTAGGATAAATTATATGTATATATATTTAAGGTAATTTTATTGTTTTTATAGTTAGTTTTTCCTAAAATATGTGTTCAAGATTGCTTAAAGTTTGATGATTTAGGTTGGAGCATGAACATGTGCAAAATGAAGCTAAAATTCACTTGATGAAGCCTATTTAGAAGAAAGGACATTGAACATGACCAAGTTGTCTTCAATGACTTTTTGTGTCCCTAATCAAGGAGTTGGAAAATGCAAGACAGAACTAGACACACTCAGTAACTTGGCTATGTCACCAACCGTGTCTTTTATAAGAAGAAAAATTCAACCTAGTGACACAGCCAAGACAAGATCATCTAGTCATGTCCCTTACCAATGAAACAAGGAACTAAAGACATAGAACTAGATACTGGGAGAAGACATAGCCATGTCACAGGCCGTGTCACACCACACGGCCACTGACTTGGCCGTGTTCCACCTCAAGAGTAGAAGAATAAGATAGGTAGTGTTAGACACACCCATCATCTTGGCCGTGTCACTCCACACAATAAGAATGGATAACAAGTAGTGTTGGACACATGGAGATACCTTGCCCGTGCCCAAGCAATGATTGAAGAGACATGGTTAAGACCATACTGACTTGGCCATATCTATGAAAGATTCCCTTGGATTTTTTTATACGATTTGTGGGACAAAGATAGAGGACAAAGACTGGAATGTTTTTTGTAGATAAAAATGTGAGCTATTTTGTTGAAAAGAAAGGTTAAAAAAATAGGAAAAGAGGAAATAAATGGAAGTGGAGTATAGATGTGTAAGGTGGAGAGAAAGTTTTTAATTGAAGCATTCTTCGGAGAACAAAAAAAATGTGGGAGCTATTAGGAAGAGAATTGGCTGAAGAGTTCTTAGTTTAGAGAGATTTTTCACTTTATGGTTTTTTCTGCACAAGAATTATTTGGAAAGCTTTTGAAGGAAGTTTGAGGTTTCTTCATCAAATTAAATCAAAGGAGGAGGAAGATCAAGACCATGTCAACTCTAATCATCTTCAAACCAGGTTTTATCTATTCCTTCAATTAGTTTAATTTTTGGAATATAATTATTAAATACATAATTATTTTAATGATGTTTTGTAACTTGAATTATATTGAAGTGATTTTCTATTTTGTTATAATGAGGAACTAATTTTTTTTTAAAAAAAAGAAACAATTAAATAATTAAATTAAAAGAATCAAATTATTATCTAAATAGCCTTCCCCGGTAACGAACTTATTCCATTTGTAGACAACATTCATAGAATCCCTAGAACTAGTGGGTAGATCCTTTGGGACTAGAAGAAGAGCAATTTGAAGAAGAAACAGAAATAAAAATGGGTGAAGCAGAAGAACTGCCAATGAAAGAGTTTGCTCGACCAGTTATTGGGATAACCATATCTTTCATATAGTTGAGTAATGCAACAAGAACCTATGAATTGAAGATTACTCATTATAGCATGTTGCCCTCTATTCATGGAATGTCGAATGAAGACCCTCTTAACTTTATTCATGATTTTTATTCAACTTTGCACACATGTCCTTTGCTAACTTTGACAGAGGATTAACTTAAAATGTGGTGTTTCCCATACACTTTAAAGGATAAGGGAAAAGCCATGGTTGATGACTTTACTAGAAAATTCATTAACAAATGGACCAAAGTTTATAACAAGTTTATGACCAAATTCTATTCACATCAAAAGACAAAGCAACTTCAGGGAAATATTGCAACATTCACCCAAAATGGATGGTGAACCATTTCATGAGGCATGGGATCACTTTAAATCTTTGTTGCTCTAATTCCCTTATCATCATTATCCACAATAGTTACTCAACCATTTCACTCAACAAAGTCAAAACACAGTGGATAATGCAGCAAGAGGTGCAATTGGTGAGAAGACATCTACTAAAACTATTAGATTGTTTGAGATGTTGGGAGCAAATTCATAGTAGACAAGCATAGAGGAAAGGCGTAGAGGAATTCATGAGGTGAACTCAAATTCTGAGATGGCAAGACAAATAGTAGAATTGATGAGGCAAGTCAAATTATTAAACACAAGAGGAAACTTACCTATATCAAGTCAAGAAGCATGTGCATTATGTGGTATTATAGGTCATAGTGCAAATATGTGCTCTACAAACTTTGATCAATTTCAAAATATCATACTCCAAGGCCAATTTTCCATGAGTCCTTAATTAGTGCTAGATTCAGTTTTAGTTGTGCTTAAACTCAAATAGGTTCGGATAAGTAGAGAGTTTTTGAATAGGATGTGGATTAATAAGCCAAGGTTGCCCTAATTATTACTTATAAATATAAAAACTACAATCAGAAGAGGCCATCTATGATTATCAATTAAGCAGCCAATATTATAAAAACCAAAGAAAAGATAGAAGCAAAAGAAAATAGAGATAGGAGTAACAAAAATTAAAAGACAGCAACTAAATAATTCCCAGATTGTTTAATTTCAGCCAAGAAACCCAAACTGATCTAGGCTTTTCAACAAATCAAGCAACAAGCATGGTTCAACAAAATCATCTTGGTGGAGCCAACAATGCAGGTTTGATTTTGCTAACTTATTATATTTAACTTTCCATTAATCATCTTCATTCTTTAATGATATTAAACTTACTATTACTTTTGATCATGAATTTGATTTTGGATCCCTAATTACATGTTTTAATCTTAGTTTAATGATTCTAAGTTAATATAAATCTAAAACCCTATGTTTGCATGAAAAACCTAATTTGATAATCAAAGCCCTAATTTTAGGTTTTAAATTACAATTTCATTCTAAAACCCCAATTTGACAATCAAAACTCTAGTTTTAGGGTGAAAACCCTAAATTTGCACGAATAAAACCCTAGTTTAGGAAAAAAAAATCCTAATTTGCATGAACAAACCCTAGTTGTGCATGTTTTAATCCAATTATATTCTCAAACCCTGGTTTTACAAGTAAAACCCTAGTTTTAAGATTGAAACCCTATACTACATGATTAAGCCCTAGTTTTTAGGATTAAACCCTAGTTTTGCACATTTCAACCTTATTTTTAGGATTAAACCCTAAATTTGTATGTTTAAACCCTAATTACATAAACTAACCCTAATTAGATGTTAAATCTTAGTTTTCTTAATTAATGTTTCAATTTTATGATTGTTTAATAGTTAATCGTGTGTTTAAGTCAATTATTGTTTATGAATGGCATAATTGAATTTATTATTGTTTGGATTTTGAGGAAGATGTAAAAGGAATGTTATTTGGGATATACTTGCTATGGAAACCTAAATCTTTTACCCTAAAGACTAAAGCCCATGTAGTTGGCCTAGTAATTTTCTTTAGATTTACCCTAAATACTTGTTGTTTGACTATGATTAATATACCATAGTTTGTGTTATGGCCCATTTGGTTTGTTCTTGCCTAATATGACCTATTTGTGGTGTAATCCCAAAACTATTTTAAGCCTAAAAGACCAAAAGATTTTCAAACTTTTTACAATGTACTTTGGGCACAAAACCTTTTTTATAGTTCAAAAATTATTTTCTACCTCATAACCCAAGCACAAACTTAAAAATTAATTTTTTAAATAAAATTTTTACAATTGGCTTTAAAAATATTTTTCACTTTATTAGATCAATTACAAAATATTAAAATTATGGGCCTGATTTATACCAAGACTTGTTGGTCATGGGCTTATTTGTGACATGAATCACTAGTTTCTTTTTCAAATGAGAAATATATTTATGATAAACCCTTTAATTTAGTCTTAATCCATAATATAGTAGAAAAGGCTATTTTTTCAGTTGACCTAATAGATTAAGGCTTGATTAGCGGGAATTATCATAGATTGATTTCTATGCTTGAAAATACAACTATTAGTTAATTTGTCTGAGTGGATCTTTCAAAAATAAAATATCCCTTATTGATATTTTGTTGTCCATAACACCTAGGAAAAGAGACTCGCCACTCTGTGTGAAAAATAGAAGGTTGGAAGGAACATCCTGACTTTATTTGTTTTGTTTGTTACACATGTATACATGCATACATTCATTGCATTAAATCGCATTGATCTTTTCTGGCTCATTGAACTAAAGTACAACAATTCAAAGGCTTACGACAATCCTACCTAAATTAGTGATTCAGAGTTCAGTGAGAATTCAGTCAATGTTGCACCAAAACCAATGGATCATGATCAAGTTTAGAATATGGTAAATGAGGCCCTCACATCTAAGATGGAATAACTGAAAGGAACCTTGGCTGAGGCTATGAGAAGTTAGTTAGCTGGACTATTGGATAGTAACATTGCTCAAGCATCTGCTAGTACAAAGAAGCAGAAAGACAAAAGAAAGGCTAAAATAGGTGAGGTGGCCTTTAAAGATGACAAGGTGATAATCAATGATGATGACTAGGAGGCCTATTTCTAAGACCAATAAGAGAAGAAGAAAGAAAAAGAAAGTTGAATCTACTGATGTTGAAAAGTTGATTGCCAATTTGGAAAAGAAGTTTGAGAAGAAGTTAAAGACTAAAGAGGTGTCGGAGGTGGACAAACTATTTGAGGATGATGAAGGAATACCTTACAGATTCAAGATGCCTCCTTTTGCTAAGTTTGACAAAATAGGAAATCCCCAATTGCATGTCAAATAGTACATCATTGCCATACAATCTGGTAGAGCCACTAAGGCTCAAACCCTGAGGTATTTCATGCTTTCTTTGGATCCTATTGTGCAAAACTAGTTTAATACCTTGGAGGAGAACATCCAAAAAGATTGGAATTTACTGCATAAAACCTTCATTCAACAATATGGGTATAATGTTGAACTGAATGTGACCCATATGGAGTTGGAGACTATCAAACAGAAGCAGAATGAAAATTTTGTTGATTTTGCAAAAAGGTGGAGAAATAAAGCATCTCTTCTAAAAAAAGAGGCCCAACAAATCTTACCAGATTCAAATGATAGTGAGAGGTGTCCTGTCCAACCTCCATGAAAGGTTATCTCATACTCTTACCAGAGATTTCAAAGATCTTCTCCAAGCTAGCTTGCACATAGAAGAGTGGGAAAGGGAGAAGAATCATTTTTTTAGAAAAGGAATGAGAAGGAAAATTACCAATCTAGTGGTCAGAGTACACAAAAAGTGATGGATGTTAATGCAACTACTGGTCAAGGGAATAGGAGGCAATTTTCAGAGTTGGGAAGACCTCTCTATCTTGGGTTTTTAATAAGCTGCAAAAGAAAGGGTTGTTACAACCATTGGCCTTGCGACCTTTAACATATCCACTCCCACCAAACTTTGACACCAAGGCCTTCTACCAATTCCACTAGATGCGAGGGCATGAGATAGATAATTGAATTTGATTAAATTACAAGATCCAAAATCTAATTGGCAGTGACAAGTTGCTTCAACCAAACAAACCTTACATGAAGGGCAATCCTTTGCCTAAGTTTAACAGAGTACCTGTACCAGTAACTTTTATGATAGGAGGATTGAATGAGAAGTTTGACTTGTCATCTTTTCAAAACATAGGTGAAGAAACGACAAAAGAGGAGGCTTTTCTTACTAATACTGAATCTACAGTGTGTGAGAAGGCATTGACCATTTGTGTTGTGAATGAATTTTGGGATTCAACTGACTGTGATGAGGAATTAGAAGCCATGGAAAAAGAGTGGGATTTGTCCAAACCCGAAGAAGAAGTGCAGAATACCCACTTTGGAAAACCTTATGGTAGGGCTCCAGTAAAAGAAGTAGAAAAAGGGAAAGATGTTGAGATAAAAAGAAAAGAGGAAGAAGATGATGTTGTCTTTATACAATTGAAAAGGATCCAAGCCAGCATCAGTATCTGGGATTTGATAGCTACATCCAAGAAGCATCATGAAACTATGGCCAAAGCTATGGCAAGCATGCATATTTCCACTTCTACAACACTAGAAGAGCTGGTTAATTTCATGGGAACAAAGAAAGCCAAAGAGGTAAAGAAAGGTAAAGACATTCAGAAGGAAAACAAGGTTGAAGTTGGGATAGTTTCCTTCTCAGATGTTGACATACCAGAAGAATGAAGAGACCATGTTCGCCCACTTTTCATTAAGGTGGAGGTCAAGGGAAAGAGAACCCCTGGTGTCATGGTTGATGATGGATCCACTATAAATGTTTATGCACTTAAGATTCTAGTAAAACTGGTTGTGTCCACTTGTAACCTGATTATGTCTAATGTAACAATCTGAGCTTATTATAATACTAAGAGGCAAGCTGAAGAAACCTACAAAACACTAGTAAAGGTGGGTACTATTGAATTTATGATGGAGTTTGTCGTTCTAGACATACCAGTCACCTTTGCATTACTGTTGGGTCGCCCATGGCTTCACCCTCTTAGTGGAGTTCCTTCAACACCTCATCAGAAGATAAAGTTTCCAAGTGATGATGATATGATAATGATTGAGGCAAAAAATAATGAAGCAGATAATGCTCGTATGATAGAAAGGCCTCTTAATGGCTTCCAAGTGGCTGGTATTCCTAAAGGTATGATAATAGTTTTTAAAGTTCTATCCATGATGAAGCAAATGAATTACCTACTAAGAACTGGTCTTGGGAAAGGAAAAGCAGTTGTGGTTGAGCTTCAAAATTTCAAGACCCAGGTATCAAGGAAGGAGCTAGGTTATGAAGGACTAAAGGGGGAAAAGAAGATGAAATTCCCCCTATTTGAGAAGATATTTTTTAAAGCTCTGGAATTAGGACCTCTCCAAGGGAAGCCGGAGCCAGTCATGTTCATAGGAAAGATGTTTCTAGGTTATGAGATCTTCGCTGATGTTGCTAAGCTTGCTAAACATGTAAAGATCATCTCACTAACTGACCAATGGGAGAAGAAGGAAGCTGGCCCAAAGATTCAAAAGACTCTAAAGGAGATTGTTGCTCTCATTGAAGAACAATTTAAAGATCTTATAATACGTGATGATAAGAACACTGATTTTGATTTTGTTTGCTCTTTATGAGGATGATGATGTTTTCTTTTCCAAAATGAATGCAATAAAGTCAAATTTTGCTTACTTGTGTGATGTTTTTCTGATGGTTGCATTCATTCGTGTGGTGATCACATGAGTCTTTTTAACATTAATTATGTTGACATTCAAACATTAAATCTAGGAACACCTGTAAATCCTAAAAATATTCGCATAACATTCGATCTTACTCTTGAAGAGAGAGAGATTTGAAATAATATTCAAAAAATGTAAAGAAGTTTTTGATTGGTCCTATGAAGATATGTCGAGAATCGATCGGGATATAGATGAACACATGTTTCCAACCTACACGCACATGAAGCCTATCAAGCAAAAACTGAAGTGCCTGAGGCTGGAATGGGTAGAGTTGATAAAGAAAGAGGTCACCAAACAAATATAGGTTAAGTTTCTAGAAGTAATTGATTACCCAGACTTGTTGGCTAACATCATTCCTGTGCCAGAGAAGGATGGAAGAATTATGGTCTATGTTGACTATATGGAATTGAATAAGGCTTCCCCTAAGAATGATTTTCCTTCACCTCATATATATGTCTTAATTGATAGCACAGCCTCTACAATGCTACGCTCTTTTGCAGACAATTTGTTTTGAATATAATCGAGTGTTAATGGCCTGAGAGGATACAACTAAAACTGCTTTCATAACTACATGGGGTGTATTTTGCTATAGGGTAATGTCGTTTGGTCTGAAGAATGTTGGGGCAACATATGAATGGATAGCCACTACCTTATTTCATGATATGATGCATAAAGAGGTTGAGGTGTATGTTGCTGACATGATGGTAAAGTCAGAAATAAGAGAGCAACACTTGACAAACCTAGAAAGTTTCTTTGAAAGTGCAGTTAAGTATAACCTTAGGCTAAACCCAAAGAAGTGTGTGTTTGAGGTTACTTCATGTAAGATGTTTGGGCATGTCATTATCCCGAATGTCAGTGAGATTAACCCTAATAAAGATAAGGCAATTAGGGATTGACCTTGATAAAGTTATGGCAATTAGAGATATGTGAGCCCCTAAGACAGAGAAGGAAGTTAGAGGGTTTGTTGGAAAGTTATAATACATAAGTAGGTTCATTGCAAAATTCACAAAAATTTGTGAACCCATCTTTAAACTTCTTAAGAAAAACCAACCAATTGAATGTAATGATGAGTGTTAAAAGGCTTTTGAGCGCATAAAAGAATGCTTGTTGAATCCACCAGTACTAAAATTGCCTAAACTGGGTAGACTATTAAAACTGCACTTAGAAATTGAAGAAGAATCAATAGGGGCATTGATGGCCTAGGGAGATGAATCAGGAGTCGAGCATGCAATATACTACTTAAGTAAGAATCTTCTACCTTATGAAATCAAATATAGTATCATTGAAAAGTATTGCATTGCCATGGTTTGGTAATAAAAGAAATTGCGACATTATTTTCAATTTTACTGTGTAAAAGCAATTTTTATATTGGTTCTAGTTAAATACTTGAGGGAGACTCCCTAATTGATTGGGAAATATGGTCGATGGTTGATAATCCTAGAAGAACTTGAAATCAAATACATAAAAGGAAGAGTAGTAGTAGAATTCCTGGCTCAATAACCATTGCTCGAAAGTGAAGAAGTAACTTTTAAATTCCAAGATGAACACTTAGGGAGCCATAGAAGTGTAATAATGGAAGATATACTTTGATGGAGCAGTGAATAAAAAGGGAGCTGGATTAGGAGTCTTATTGGAATCACCCAAAGGAGAACTCATCCCCTCGTCTAAGAAATTAAAATTCAAGGCAACCAATAATATGGTAGAATATGAAGCATGCATCTTCAGTTTGGAAGCCTTGCTGATCATGAGGGTAAATAGAGTACAAGTTTTTGGTGACTCATTGTCGGTTGTTTCCCAAGCAAAGGGAGAATAGGAGTTGAAAGAAGAGAAGTTGTAACCATACCATGATTATTTGACCATGGTGAGGAGAAATTTCAAGGAATGTAGGTTCTCACACCTATCCAAAGAAGAAAACCAGCTACACCGATTTTGGTATTAGAGTATTCTGTCAAATTATTCCTTAAACCTCTAGTCTTACCAGCACATCAACTCCTTTTGATGAGTATGAAATGATCATGGGGATAGCCACGGATCATGATACATGGTATGATACCATTAAGTAGTTCTTGGAAAGGAAGGACTATCCATTAGGGCAATAAAAGAAGAAAGAAGAACTATAAGGTGGTGGTCTATGTAATACATCACTTTCTAAGGGGAGTTGTATAGAAGATGGCCATACAACATACATGCGAGATATTTAAGGAAGTTTAAAGTTTAACATGTCAAAAGTACATGCAAAGTCCTGTAGGCCTCACATGAATGGTTTAGCTTTGGTTAAGAAGATAATTCAAGAAGGCTACTAACCGTGGAAAGGGATTATATTGATTTTATGCAAAAGTGCTGGTAATGTCAGGTGCATGGAAATTTGATCCATTTACCTCCCAAGGAATTGCATTATGTGTCTTTACCCTGGCCATTTGCAACTTCGGGAATAAATATTATTGGGGAGATTCATCCAATATCTTTAAATAGCCACCAGTACATAGTAGTGGTAATCAATTACTTTTCAAAGTGGTAAATCTTTCAATGAGCTTGGCAAAAGGCAAATGGTTAAGTTTATTGAGAGAAGTCTCATTTAAACATATAGATTTCCACATAGTGTATTATATGATAATAGGGTACAGTTTCAAGGAGTTGTTAGGGATTTGTTTGCCAAGTATCAAATCCATCATCATCGATCCTCCCCATACAGATCAAAAACAAATGTTGCAATGGAAGTAGCTAACAAGACAATTAAGCAGATTCTTTCCATGATGACCAAGACATATAAGGATTGGTAAGAAATGCTCCCTTTTGCTTTATGGGGGTATAGAACAAGTGTATGAACTTCTACTAGAATGACATCATTTTCTTTGTTTTATGGACTAGACGCGGTGCTACTTATTGAAATTGTGATCAATTCACTAAGGGTAGTCTTGAAAGCTAAGTTTCCAGAAACATAGTGGGCATTGAGCAGATATATGCTGCTGGCTGAGTTAGGAGAAAAGAGACTTAAAGCACTGTATCATCACCAACTTTACCAAAGAAAAAAGGATCGGGGTTACAATAAAAGAGTCCATGTTAGAAGACTTAAGGTTGCTAATCTAGTGCTAAAACAATGCAAAGCCAATGTTCCAGATCCAAGAGAAAAATTCAGACCAAGTTGGGAAGCGCCTAATGTTATGAGAGATGTAATGAAGAAAGGCGCAGTCAAGCTGTCAAACATGGATGGAAACGAGTTCAGTGAACCAGTGAATATTGACAGGCTGAAGAAGTTCTATATTTTAAAAAAAGGCTCGCTAGGTTGAAAACCCAAAAAGAGCAGCATAGGCAAAAATTAGAGTAGCACACTAATTTCAAAAACTCGAAAGGACGTGCTAGGAAATAATTAGGGCTAAAAATGAGAGAAAATTGCTAATTAGAAAACCTGAAATGGCTACATGGCGACATGAGTAATTTTGTGTATGTTTGTTATCTATTTATGGTTGTTCCCAATTTAATGAGACAGAGTTAATAATAAAATTGTTCTATGTGCACCATTTTGAATATCAACCATAAGGCTAAAATAAATCACATAACAGCGAAAAGTGATGACAAAATCATAATAAAAAGAAAATGTCTTTCATCCTAACATTATTTTATTTAAAGAATGACAAATTATAGAATTCATGGAAGACGGCAAGTGTAATTGTGAGTGGGGATTTTCGCCCCCACTCCCGGTGGAATGGTTCTTGCGACTTCAGCACTGTTTAGGCTCGGGGCCTTAGAGAACACGGGCCTAAGCCCCTTAGAAAATGGAGTCACCACCTGGATAGGCCGGGAAAAGGAAAGGAGTGGATGACTCAATTTGTAAGGAATCCCCAACCCCCTAATGGGTTTGGAATGTTGGGTACGTGTGGGGAAGGTGAGAAATGGCCCAGCACCCCCAGAACGCCCGGTTCATTGGAACCGACCTCCTTTTCAGGTCTTAATATTATAAAATTCTTAAATATAATAATATTATCTATATTACATGCAACAATTAAAATAAAGCATCATAATATTAAAATTAAAGCAATGTCCAAATAAAACAAATAAATGGACACCCATCCGAGGATGGAAAC
This sequence comes from Garcia nutans, assembly GCA_947685225.1. Taxonomy (NCBI): domain Eukaryota; kingdom Viridiplantae; phylum Streptophyta; class Magnoliopsida; order Malpighiales; family Euphorbiaceae; genus Garcia; species Garcia nutans. Next base: position 28,382,378 of record CANTUV010000045.1, read on the forward strand.
ATGTCCTTACATCGTCCATATCTAAAACTAAATAGGACACCCACCAAAATGTGGAAACATGTCCTTTACATTGGTCCAAAATATAAAAGCAATTTAAATTACATGAAAATTAATTAATGAGGTACCCACAAAGTGGAAACATATAATTTTAATACTAAAACAAACAAATAATAATCATAATAATAAAGAAAATATCCATACATGATAAATTAAATAAATCAAGCATTGAAATTAAATAAATCAATCATCAAAACATATAATAAACTACATAATCAAATCTAAAATTAAATAAAGTAAATAAAGATACAAATTTAGGTTTATGTCTCAATTTAGAGTTCTTTAATTAATATTTAGGGTTTTGGAATTTTGGAATTATTATTATTGTTATTTAGGCTACTGTGAGGGTTTTTGAAAAAAATGGAATTGATTAGGGTTTTATAATTTAAAGAAAGTAATAAGGTTTTTGCTTAATCAAATTAGGGTTTAAGGCTAACATCATGAAATTAGGATTTTGGAACCTTAAGTTATTAGGGTTTAGGTGTCACGATTTTAAATTAGGGTTTTATGGTTTCTAAGAAAACTAACACTATTATATTTATTTTTGAAAGAAGCTACTGTGAAGATTTTGGAAAGTTGATTTAATTAGGGTTTGGGACTAACATCATGAAATAGGGTTTTTATATTTAACAAATAGAGTTTTAGTAAATAAGATTGAAGCTTATGAAAATAAAATAAAATCTTTAGATATTTGAAAGGAACAAGCTACTGTGATGATTTGAAAATATAATTAATTAAGATTTATGGTTTGAATAAATTAGGGTTTAGGTTTATATTTTGAATACAACTATTGTATTTTGAATAATCATAATAAAGGAAGTTAAACATAAAGACTTACAAGACACAAATAAATATTGACCCCTTTGACGAGCCCATACGGCAGTCCCACTAGCAAGTTAGCGGGCGGGGGTCAAAGGGGCAGCACCTCTTGCGGTGTCGGGGGTCGTGCTCCGAAAGATTTTTAAAATTGGCTTTTAGGGTTGTAAGTTTTGGTGTTAAAAATTAAGATTTTAGGGTTTAAAATTTAGAAAATAGGGTTTCGAAATTGGAAGAAACTAATGTTATTTTTAAAAGAATAATGCTTACAATGTGATTTTCCAAAGAAGAATTAATTAGGGTTAAAGCTTTTGATACTTGAAAAAATAAGGCTACTGGATGTCTGAATCAGAGATTAGGTTAGGGTTTTAAGAAAATAGCCTATTATTTTATGTTTTTAAAAAAGTGTAATTAGGATTTTAGATTTCAAAAATATGTTTGACAAGTATTAAGGCATTAGGGTTTTGAAAAATAGTTTTTAGGGTTTCAAATAAAGTTTGGATGGTTTATAGAATAATTTATCAAATTGTATAATGAAATAATTAATCCAAATTGATGAAGCTACTGTAAATATAAATAAAGAAAATAGAGATTCAAACCTTCGTTGTTGGTTCCACCACAATCTTTGAATTCTAGCTGAACAATAATAAAGATAGTGCAGGCTGCCTTTGATAGATTGTTGTTGTTTGCTGCCTCTTGATCTTTCAAGCTTGAGGTTGGCCGAAGAAATCCAAAAGTCCAAGGTCAAGTAAAAAATTTCCGATCCCCCTTAATTCTGTGTTTTAATGTGGTATTTATAGGAAAAATAATAAACTTACTTCTAATTGTCTAAGGAAATTAAAACCGTTTAGGAAAAGAAATCAAAACCAAATAGAATTCGGTTTTGGAAAAAACTGCACTAGAAAATTGCACTGGCAAAAAATTGCTACAGGCGAAATTGCGAACGAGGGCTGGAAGGCCAGCCAATTCACCTCAGGAATTTCCTGCGGCGAATTGGCCCAAGCCAATTGACTTTCGGCAACGAAATTTTTTATCGCCGATTTTTATTTATTTATTTATTATATATATTATTTTTAACTTTACTAATATTACTTTTATTTTTATTAAAAATTATAAATAATAAATAATAAATACTAAAATAGATATTATTTAATTAAAATACCACAAAAATTATTTTAGACTATTAAAAAATATCAGGCCAGACTAGGTCAAAAATTAAGAGTCTACAGTAATGTGCAGGTGTTGCGCTCTTATTAACTCTACCACAAAGCGTCACTTGCAAGTATACGAGGTAGCTGTAGCAAAGGTGATCGCCCCAAGGTCTTCTCTCAAGGAAGCTAGAATAGCTAATTGATTATCAGATTATAAATAACAAGTAATTAATAAATTAAAATTGCTAACAATTAAAGAAGACAAATTGATTAAGGTTTAAAACAAATAAATGTAAATTGAACTGATGTATTGATTCACTTAATAGAATGGTCTAGGGTTTGCACTTCTCTACTACTTATATGTATGAATGGTTATTCCTCTCAACCAATTTAATTTCAAATATTAGATCTCAAGCAACTTAATTAATCGAATCAAGGAAATAAGCTATCGCATTCAAACCTCTTTCAAATAATCTTGTTACTATTGAAATAATCTTTTCCTTAGGTTATATCTCTAATTCACCTAAGTCCTTAATTGAATTGTTCCAACATTAGACTTCATCTCTCAATCCATCATAATTGGTGGCCAATCAATTATATATTAGCAATAATCCTTTCAATAAAGGCTAAAGAAATAATTAAGTTAAGAGTAATAACCAATTCATACAATCATAGCAGATCCATACAAACCCTAGACTAGATCAAATTAGTTCATATTAATGTTATCAAACATACTCATCTCATTAATATTCAAGGAAATCAATTTAGACATGATAATATTCATAAATACAATTCCAATGAAATTAAAGAGATAAAGTTCGAGAACAAAACCAAATTACAAACTTCTTAGCTCTTGAAGAATCTCTTGTTCAGAACTTGCTCGAAGAATGTATCAATGGCAAGAACAAATCTAATCTAGACTAGTTTAATCAAAATGTAATCAAAATATCAAAGAAAACAAGATATCAAAACCCTAATGTTCTTTGATGGCTCAATCTAAACTTAAACTCTCAACAACAACTTTAAAAACCCTAATCTTAATATTTATACGAAACCTCCGCTCCAAAAATCCGCGTCTTCATTAATCCATGAGTGACACGGCCAGGCTCAAGTGAACTTGGTCGTGTCTGAGGTTCTTGGAGGGACACGGCCACAAGCTTGGCCGTGTCCCCTGAAGGTGTCTTCTACTGCTTGATTTTCGTCTTTCTTTTGCTTTGGACTTTAGTGTGACACGGCCAAGCTTAAACAACTTGGCCGTGTTGGACAATCTTGGAGGGACACGGCCACAAGCTTGGTCGTGTCCCTTGCTTGTGTCACCTTCTGTGTCTTGTTCTTCTTCCTTAGCTTGGTATGGGACACTGCCAGTGGCTTGGCCGTGTCCTCTGAGTGTGTCAGACACTGCCCAATGTTTCCTTCTTCTTGGTTCCTTGGCTTTTAAACCTAAAACAAAACTTGGAACAAACTTAAAACAAGAATTAAATGAACATTAACCAACAAAACATAAACACCACACTAAAAATTTGGACAAAAATGATAAAAACACTGAAATAAATTTAAACTACCAAAATTAATGAAAACACTAAATAAACTGATTGAAACTACCAAAATACCTAAAGAAAACAATAATTATCATAATAAATAAGATACATATCTATAACAAAAACTAATAAAACAACTACCCCACACTTAAAACTTTGCTTGTCCTCAAGCAAATTCACATGGCATAAATTAAAAACTCAAACAACCTTAACTATAATTCTAGTATATAAGATGAAATCCTTTAAGACTCAGCCATAAATAATTGCAATTTACTTCAATCAAGGATTTTCTTAACTCATTCATTAATCCAGACATACAAATCTTATCTCTCATCTAAGTGTTTCACTCGATTTCAAAGGTTAATTCACTCAAACCACTCATGACTGCATACTACCATAAACTTGCTTAATTATCCAATCTCCCTCACTGATTTTCTCAAGAAATAATCCGAAGGTCTTTTATTTTGATGTAATGGGGCTAAGGTGAAGGTATGAGAAAAGACATTTAAGCTGGAACATCAAGAAATGGAGTATCTAAATTAGACAATACGCTCAGAAACTCATAGCTCCCTCAAATGGCATATTCACCAACCCTTAATAATCTTATATACTTGCACACTAAAAGAAAAGTACATGAGTTGACATTCCTCTTTGATAACTAATGCTAGAAAATATTTGAATTTTGTATATATATATATATCTTTTCTTTATTTTCTTTTATTTATCTTTTATTTATATATTTAAATTTCTCTTTCTTTTATATATATATATATACAAAATATAAAATTGCATGGAACATCTAGCTTAAAATGAAGAGGAAAAGAATCACCAACTCTTAGCAAATACAATATGCAAAGTATGCATTTCAACCCCAAATAGCAATACAATTTTTTTTTTAATTGCTTACCCCACACTTTTGAATCAAACCACCCTATTGTCATATCATAAGAAACTCCATTCCTTAATGCAGGTATGATGATAATAAGCAAAAGTTGAGTTGTGAATTGTGTTGATCAATCAAGAAAAGGTCAAAGGCTCAACTTGGCTCACTAAGGAATTCATAATTAAGGGAGGTCTTTTTAAGCTAAAGGGCTAACCTAATTTGCCTTCATCATTTTAAAACTTGAGATTAAATCATAATGTGAGTTCAATTAGTATGCAAAAGCAAACTCTAGAGATGCAAAATCATGAAGGTGCACACTTAAGAAAAGAAATTCAATTGACAATAACATTCAATCTATGAGGCTCAAAACTCACAAAGGTGGGTTCTCAAAGATTTATATGTCATGAATTGCATAATGTGAAAATTGATCCTGAATGAATTCAAATGCTAATCTCTATGCTGATACTAAAGTCTCAAATATAATACCAGAATCACAGAAAAGTCAATAAGTTTTCAATAATTATACCATGCACAACGCACAATAAAACACACCAAGACAAACAAAACAAAAATTAAAGAAAAGATAAAAGATTACCCCACACTTTAGAATTTACATTGTCCTCAATGGAAAACAAGAATAATAAAGAGAAAGAGGTAAAGTACAACATGTTTTCCATCATACCCTGGTGAGGCAAAACCCTAACTTTTCATCACAAACACAAATGTTCAGAAAAAAAATACAATATATAAAATAAAATATCCAAAATATAAAATGTTAACATAAAAAACAAAAACAAAAAATAACAAAAATATGCAGTAACTAAACACAAGAAAGTAAGGAAAGTCACTCCAAAGATTAGAGCCAATGCGATCTACGGTGAAGGAGGATGTGAAGATGATGCAACTGAGGGATGAAGACTCAAAATCTTAGCAAGGTTGCTATTAATTTGATCCAACTATTGCAAGACCGCAACATGGTTACGGTCTACGTTGCTCTCCAGGGCCTCAATCCTATTAAGTATCTCTTGATTACCCGAGGCCGAAGCATCTTCATCTAAATCAAGAGAATCTGAATCGGACTCCTCTTGAACTCAAGTTCTCTTCTGTCTGTTCCCCGGTACTTCTGGCTCAGCTGAAGCCATCATATAAGCCCCTCTCCTATGCACCACCATATGCATCTTCTCTAGTGTAGCCAAATCCAATGAGTCATTACCCGTAATTCTAGTCATGTGACAGGTACTCGGGTCAAAATCATCAAAGAGGGCTATGGCTAATATGGTAACCAATCCTCCAATACAGATAGACCCCTTCTTCTTGTTTGCCGCACTATCAAAAACATCGGCTAACCAATAGCCGGAACTAATAGGCACTGCATTAACCACACAATCTAAGAAAAATAGTTCACTCAGTTCCACCACACCCGGGCTTTCCTTCCTAGCAAAGAATCCGCAAGACATAAAACAATGCAAATACCTCAAAGCGGGATTGCTCAATTTAGTTGCTTTGGCCGATTTGGCCACATAAGTCCTTGAGCTCAATGCTCCCCAAGCAAATTGTTGTTTAAATTCCTTAGGTACCGACCTTTCACCATGTTGATGGAAACCAAATATACCATTTAATTGTTCAATACTAATCACAAATGATTTTCCAAGCAACTTAAAACTCAACCTAGAGCAAATTTTCTGCGCATCTCTTTCAACATTAAGAGATATTAAGAACTCCAAAGTAAGCTCTTGAAATTGCAAAGGTCGCAAGGAGACTAGGTTCTCCCACCCCAGGATTTGAACATAATGATAAAAATTATTCCTAATATTAAGAACATCAAGGGACTCATCATTGACATACCTCATTGTTGCGCTCAAATTAACTCTACCACAAAGCGTCACTCGCAAGTATACGAGGTAGCTGTAGCAAAGGTGATCGCCCCAAGGTGGTTCTCTCAAGGAAGCTAAAGTGGTTAATTGCTTATCAGAATATGTTTAACAAGTAATAAAGAGATTTATAAATTGCTAAATAATGAAGAAGATTGATTAAAGTTTAAAACAATAAAAGTAAATTGAGTTGTGTTTTGATTCACTTAATAGAATGGTCTAGGGTTTGCACTTCTCTACTACTTATATGTATGAACGGTTATTCCTCTTAACTAATTCAATTTCAAAGATTAAATCTCAAACAACTCAACTAATCGAGTCAAGGAAATAAGCTCTCACATTCAAACCTCTTTCAACTAATCTTGTTATAAGTGAAATAATCTTTTTAATAGGTTATATTTCTAATTCACCTAAGTCCTTTATTGAATTGTTCAAGTATTAAACTTCATCTCTCTATCTATCATATAATATCTTAAAACACATAATTGGTGATCAATCAATTATATATTAACAATATTCCATTCAATCAAGGCTAAAGAAATTGTTAGCTAAGAGAATAACCAATTCATACAATCATAGCAGATCCATACAAACCCTAGACTAGATCAAATTAGTTCATAATGCAATCAAACATATTCATCTTATTAATGTTCAAAGAAATCAAAATAGACATGATAATATCCATTCAATGAAAATAAAGAGAATAAGTTCAAGAACAAAACCAAGTTACAAACTCCTTGAAGCTTTTGAAGAATCTCTTGTTCAATCTTGCAAGAAGGATGTCTTGATGGCTAGAACAATTTAATCTAAACTAGTTTTAATCCAAAGTGAAATAAAAATCAAGAAAACAAATGTTTAAAACCCTAACTTTGCTCTTGACGGCTCAAAACTTTGCTCCAAATCCCTTCTAAATCGTCAACAGACTCTAAACCCTATCTTTTCTTTTGCTTTTATACGAAGCGTCGGCTTTAAAATTCGGTGCGAGTTGATTCATGAGGGACACGGCCAGGTGATGAGGGACACGGCCGTGTGAGGGCTTGATGGAGGGACACGGCCAGGTGACACGGCCGTGTCCCCTGCATGTGTCCTCCTCTGTTGCTTTTTGGTCTTCTTTGCTTCTTTGTTGAGTGACACGGCCAGGTAGAGCTTGACTTGGCTGTGTTGCATCATATTTGAGGGACACGGCCAGATGACACGGCCGTGTCCCTTCCCAGTGTCTGCCTCTGTCTGCTTTACTCTTCCTTTCCTTTGGTAATAAGTGGGACACGGCCAAGTCAAGGTGACTTGGCCGTGTTGCTCTTCTTTGGAGGGACACGGCCACATGACTTGGCCATGTCCCTTGCTGGTGTCTGCTACTGGGACTTGTTCTTCCTTTTAACTTGGTATGGGACACGGCCAGTGACTTGGCCGTGTCCTCTGCCTGTGTCAGCTACTACCCATTTCATCTTCAATTTGTTTCCTTGCGTGTTTTAACCTAACACAAAACTCAAAACAAACTTAAAACACGAAGTAAATAAACAATAACCGACAAAAAATAAACACAAACTAAAAACTAGATCAAAAATGACATAAAACTAAAAATAAACTAAAACTATCAAAATTAATGAAAACACTAAACAAACCGATAAAAACTAACAAAATACCTAAATAAAACAATAATTATCATAATAAACAAACTACAAATCTATGACAAAAACTAACAAAACAACTACCCCACACTTACAACTTTGCTTGTCCTCAAGCAAATTCACATAGCATAAATTAAAAACTCACACAACCTTAACTATAATTCCAACATAAGATGATATACTTTAAGAATCAGACATAAATAATTTGCATATTACTTCAATCAAGATTTTCTTAACTCATTCATTAATCCAGACATACAAATCTTATCTCTCAACTAAGTGTTTCACTCAATTTCATAGGTTAAATCACTCAAACCACTCATGACTGCATGCTACCATAAACTTGCTTAATTATCCAATCTCCCTCACTGATTTTCCCAAGAAATAATCCGAAGGTCTTTCATTTGGGTGTAATGAGGCTAAGGTAAAGGTGTGAGAAAAGACATTTAAGCTGGAGCATCAAGAAATGGAGTATCTATATTAGACACTACTCTTGCTAAGAAACTCATATCTCCCTTAAATGACATACTCACAATCCATTGATAATCTTTCATACTTGCATAAAAATACATGAGTCAACATTCCTCTTTTGATAACCAATGCTAGAACATATATGAATTTTGTATATATATATAACCCTTCTTTTTTTTTTATTTCTATCATTTTTTTAATATATATATACAAAATATAAACTTGCATGGAACATCTAGCTTAACATGTAGAGGAAAAGAATAATCAACTCTCAATCAAATACAAAATGCAAAGTATGCATTTTAACCCCCAAATAGCAATATCATTTTTCTCTTTTTTTTTTTTACTTGCTTACCCCACACTCTGAAATAAACCACCCTATAGTCATATCATAAAACTCCATTCCTTAATGCAGGTATGATGATAATAAGAGAAAGTTGAGCTGTGAATTGTGTTGATCAAACAATAAAAAGGTCAAAGGCTCAACTTGGCTCACTAAGGAATTAAATATTAAAGGAGGTCTTTTTAAGCTAAAGGGCTAGCCTAATTTGCCTTCATCATTTTAAAACCTGAGATTAAATCATAATGTGAGTTCAATCAGTATGCAAAAGCAAACTCTAGAGATGCAAAATCATGAAGGTGCACACTTAAGAAAAGAAAATCAATCATTTAATCTATAAGGCTCAAAACTCACACAGGTGGGTTCACAAAGATTTACATGTCATGAATTGCAGAATGCGAAAATTAATCCCGAATGAATTCAAATGCTCATTTCTATGCTGATACCAAAGTCTCAACTATAATGCTAGAATCAAAGAAAAGATCAATAAATTTTCAACAATTATACCATGCACAAAAAAAAACAATAAACAAAACAACCACAATAAGCAAAACAAGAATTAAAGGAAAGCTTAAAGAGTACCCCACACTTAAAATTGACATTGTCCTCAATGGAAAACAAGAATAATAAATAAAAAGAGTTAAAGGACAACCTGTCTTCCATTGTACCTGGTGAGGCAAAATCCTAGCTTTCCATCACAAACACAAAAGTTTTATAACAAAAGTACAATAAAATATCCAAACACAAAAGTTTTAACAAGAAAAACAAAAACGAAAAATAAAACAGAAGTACACTAAATAAAATAAAATAAAGCAAGGAACACAAAGTCTAAGGAAAAGGCGGGCGAGAAGATGATGCAGCCGAGGGATGAAGACTCAGAATTTTGGCAAGGTTGCTGTTAATCTGATCCATCTGTTGCAACATCTCAATATGGTTTCGGTCCACCGTGCCTGTCAGTCCATCTACCTTTCCCTCCAATCGATCTACCTTGCCCTCCAAGGCTTGAATCCTCCGAAGTATCTCTAGATTCTCTGAAACAGGAGCATCCTCATCTAAGTCAAGAGAATCCGAGTCAGACTCCTCTTCGACCCGGGCTCTCTTCTGCCTGTCCCCCGGTGCTTCAGGCTCAGCTGACGGCATCACAAAGGTCCCTCTTCTATGCACCACCATGTGCATCTTCGCCAGTATAGCTAAATCCAAGGAATCATTACCCAAAATTCGAGTCATCTGAGTAGTACTCGGGTCAAAATCCTCCACAAGGGCTACTGCTAATGTAGTGATCAATCCTCCAACACAAATAGCCCCCCTCCTTTTATTAGCTACAGAATAAAAAATATCGGCTAACCAATAGCCGGCACTAATATTCATTTCATTCAAAACACAGTCCAAGAAAAATAGCTCACTCGACTCAACCACACCCGGGCTCTCCTTCCTTGCAAAGAACCCACATGACATTAACCTGTGCAAATATCTCAAGGTAGGGTTCCGTAATTTAGATGCTTTGGCCGATTTGGCCACATAAGTACCCGAGCCTAAGGCACCCCAAGCAAACTGTTGTCTAAAATCTTTGGGTATCGATCTTTCTCCATGGTGATGAAAACCATATATATCATTCAACTGATCAATAGTAAGCACAAATGATTGACCCATTAATTTAAACATCAGTCTCCTACAAATTTTTTTATCATCCCTTTCCACCTTAAGAGTGGTCAAAAATTCTAGGGTGAGCTCCTCAAACTGCAGAGGTCTCAATGAAACAAAAGTCTCCCACCCAAGATATTGCACATATCTATAAAAAGCAGTCCTCATTTGCAAAGCATCTAGAGATTCGTCATTCACATACCTTGTGGGGAAAAACCCCCGAGCCAAAAGACTTGCCCTCTTGTGAGATAAGGTGGAAGAAGATGACGAAGCTCCTTCGGTTCCAGATTTCTTCTTCTTTCGGTGTGGTACAGTTTTAGTGCTTGGCATCTTGAGATCTGAAAAATTAACACCCAAAACTAAGTAAATCAAAGATAATATGAGTAAAGAGGAAGTTTTAAGTGATTATCTCAAGGTTTATTGAAGAAATTTGAAGTTTCAGTGGATGATTTGAAGTTTTGAAATATCAAAATTGGCTATGGCGATACAGAGAGCGAAGGAGAGCGAGAGAGAAGACGAAAGAAAAGTTAGGGATTACGAAAAGAATTTGGGCAAAATCGGTTTTTAAAAGGGCAAAACGTGGGGTGACACGGCCGTGTGTGTGGGGACTTGGCCGTGTCTGTGTGTGAAAGTGAAGGGACACGGCCAAGTGGAGATCACACGGCCGTGTCTCATGGTTTTTGGGGGGAACACGGCCAAGTGACACGGCCGTGTCCCCTGGGTGTGTCCAAGTCTGTGCAAAATCGATCAATTCCTTATTATTTTATTTATTTATTATTATTTTTTTTAAGAATTTTGGCCGTGTCCAGTGAGTGACACGGCCAAGGGACACGGCCAAGTCCTTTGGCCGTGTCCTCTTCTGCCAGTTTTAACTTTAAACACTTTTTTTTAACGATTTTGCAAACCTTCTTCTTTAAACACCCTGAAACACAAAGTAAAGAAAAACCGATCAATGCACAGTCCATTTAATGAAACCGAACAGAAATCAAAATTCGCTAAACTTAAAATTAAACAACGAAAAATAAATGCAAACCGATGGGTTGCCTCCCATATAGCGCTTCTTTAATGTCATATAGCTGGACATCATGCAAGGCCTAGGGATCATGAATCAAAGTACTGTCAATGACCCTCACTTCCTGAAATCCTTCATTGTATGGCTTAACTCTCTGTCCATTCACTTTGAAAGTCTCACCTGTTCTAGAGTTAAGTAATTCAATTGCACCAGAAGGATATACCTGAGTTATCTTGAAAGGACCACTCCATCGAGACTTGAGTTTACCTGGAAAAAGACGGAGTCGTGAGTTAAAAAGTAAAACCTTCATACCTTGACTCAATGTCTTGCGCACTATAATTTTATCATGAAGTGCTTTAGTGCGATCCTTGTAAATTCTTGAGCTCTCATAAGCCTCATTCCTCAGCTCATCTAACTCTAAAATTTGTAGAAATCTTTCTCTCTTCGCTTTGTCCAAGTCCAAATTCAGAGTCTTGATTGCCCAATATGCTCTGTGCTCCAACTCCACTGGTAAGTGGCAAGCTTTTCCAAACACCAATCGATATGGACTCATACCTAGAGGAGTTTTGAAAGCAGTCCGATATGCCCATAGTGCATCGTGCAATCTGCTTGCCCAATCCTTTCTGGATGTGCTGACTGTTTTCTCCAGAAATCCTTTTAGCTGCTTGTTGGATGTTTCCACTTGTCCAGAAGTCTGTGGATGGTATGGGGTTGACACCTTGTGCTTCACACTGGATTTATGCATTAACTTCTCAAAAAGCCTGTTGCAAAAATGACTCCCCCCATCACTTACTATCACCCTTGGTGTGCCAAACCTGCTAAGAATGTTTTCCTTCACAAATTTAACAACAATATTAGCATCATTAGTATGGGTGGGGATTGCCTCCACCCATTTGGAAACATAATCAACACCAACTAAAATGTATTCATAACCAAAGGATTTGGGGAAAGGACCCATGAAGTCTATTCCCCACACATCAAACAGTTCAACAACAATAAATGACTGAAGGGGCATTTCATTCCTCCTTCCAATGTTACCTACTCTTTGGCAACGATCACATTGCTTACAGTAGTCTTGAGCATCTTTAAATAAAGTGGGCCAGTAAAAGCCACTTTGAAGCACCTTTTCTGCAGTTTTTCTTCCTCCAAAATGACCCCCACAGTGAAGGTCATGACAAAATTGAAGAACACTCAGTTGTTCTTCCTCAGAAACACACCTGCGAACTATCTCATCTTTGCAAATCCGGAATAGATAAGGTTCATCCCAAAAATAAAACTTACTCAAGTGTAGAAACCTTTTCTTTTCCTGAAAGGACATGTTAGATCTCAAAATACCACAAGCAAGATAGTTAGCAATATCTGCAAACCAAGGTGCATTAATTACCACAAACAAATGCTCATCAGGAAATGCTTCTAAATTTTTATGAATGCTATCAGATGCAAGATTTTCACTAAAGAAGGGTAATCTGGATAAATGATCAGCAACAACATTCTCACTACCCTTAGTATCCTTGATTTGGAAATCAAACTCTTGCAATAACAACACCCACCTAATTAAGCGCGGTTTAGCATGCTGTTTTGTTAAAAGATATTTAAGAGCTGCATGGTCAGAATGAACAATAATTTTGGACCCTATTAAATAAGCTCTAAATTTGTCTAAAGCAAAAACAACAGCTAGCATTTCCTTCTCAGTTGTGGTGTAGTTCATTTGTGCACTATTCAGGGTTAAACTAGCATAATAAATTACCCTTAAGTATTTGTCAACCCTTTGCCCAAGAACAGCTCCTACTGCATGATTAGAAGCATCACACATGATTTCAAAAGGTAAAGACCAGACAGGAGCTACAATCACAGGTGCACTAGTCAATTTTTCCTTAAGAGAATTAAAAGCTTGCATGCATTGTGCTGTAAATTCAAATGGAACATCTTTCCCCAATAAATGGCACAATGGTTGGCTTATTTTGGAGAAATCCTTAATAAACCTTCTGTAAAATCCTGCATGCCCTAAAAAACTTCTTATTCCCTTAACAGAGGTAGGTGGGGGTAACTTAGCTATCAATTCAATTTTAGCCTTATCCACCTCAATCCCTTTACTCGACACCACATGACCTAAGACAATGCCCTGAGTAACCATAAAATGACTCTTTTCCCAACTTAAAGTGAGGTTACATTCAATGCATCTCTCAAGCACACGAACAAGTTTATCGAGGCAATTATCAAAAGAATTACAAAAAACAGAAAAATCATCCATAAATACCTCAATAAAATCGTCGATCATATCTGAGAAGACAGACATCATGCATCTCTGAAAAGTTGCAGGTGCATTGCACAAGCCAAAGGGCATACGTCGAAATGCATAAGTCCCAAAAGGGCAAGTAAAGGTTGTCTTTGACTGATCCTCTAGAGCTATTGGCACCTGATAGTAACCTGAAAGGCCATCCAGAAAACAATAATGTGAGTGTCCAGAAAGTTTGTCTAACATCTGATCAATAAAAGGAAGAGGGAAATGATCTTTCTTTGCAGCATTGTTCAACTTCCTATAATCGATGCACATTCTCCACCCAGTAGTAGTCCTAGTAGGAACCAACTCATTATTCTCATTTTTCACCACAGTGATTCCAGATTTCTTAGGAACTACATGTACTGGACTCACCCACTCACTATTAGCAATTGGATAAATTACTCCTTCATCCAGCAATTTGAGCACTTCCTTCTTAACCACTTCACTCATATTTGGGTTAAGTCGCCTTTGGGTTTCCCTCACAGGTTTAGCTCCCTCTTCTAAAGTGATTCTATGCATGCACATAGAAGGGCTAATACCCTTGATGTCACTCAATCCCCATCCTAATGCTCTCTTTAATCTTTTAAGCTCACTCACCAGCCTCATCTCCTCCCCTTCACTAAGTTCACTAGATATTATCACAGGTAAAGTGTTATTATCCCCTAAAAACACATATTTCAGGTTCTTAGGTAACTCCTTCAGCTCTAACTCTAGTGAGGGGTTCTTCTCCTCTTTTTCAATGGGGGAAGGTTCAAAAATTTGGTCCTCCTTAAGCTCCTCTATTTCAGCACCCTCTAAAATCTCAAGGCAACTGGCTATTTCTGCATCAAAAATTTCCAAATCACTATCCAAAGTCAATGCCAGCTCCAATTTGTTAGAGGAACCTGTCTGCAAGAAAACATCTGAAACAACTGCATCAACACAATCAATGAAAGAACAATCCTCATATAAAGTAGTTGTAGGAATAGGAGAAGTGTTAAAAATAGAAAATTCCACAGTTTGTCCCAAAACAGTCATTGATAATTTTCCATTCTTAACATCTATCAAAGTATTGGTAGTCGCCATAAAAGGCCTACCCAGCAGAATGGTGTGAGCAGATGGTGAAGAATTACTTACCTCCATGTCAAGAACAATGAAATCCACAGGTACTATCAAACCACCAACTTTAACTAACACATCTTCTATAACCCCTTTCGGGAATCTAAGAGATCTATCAGCTAATTGCAACACCATTTTTGTTGGCTTAAGTTCCCCTAATTCTAAGTCAAGGTACACAGAGTAAGGCATTAAATTCACACTAGCTCCCAAATCACACATGCCATCAGTACATTTTCCATTCCCCATAGCAATTTGAATAATAAAGCTTCCAGGATCCTTTAGCTTAGGGGGTAGTTTATGCTGCAAAACAGCACTAGCTACCTCAGAAACTATCACCTTTTCATTCGCCTCATACCTTTTTTTCTTGGTATACAGTTCCTTGAAGAATTTAGCATAAGCCGGCATGTTCTTAATTGCTTCAAGTAATGGTAAGTTGATACTTACCTTAGATAGCATGTTGAAGATATCTGAAAACTGCTTATCTTTTTTATCATCCTTCAACCTGCTAGGGAATGGTATAGGTGGCCTGTATGGATTGCTTGCCCTGTGCAAATCTGGTGTAGGGGTCTTCTCCATTGATCTTTCTTCAGCACTTTTGTTCTCTACTTCTCCTTCCTTTTTTTTCTCTTGCTCACCTGCATTCACAGAATTATTTGCAACATTGTTATTAATTACCTTGCCACTCCTAAGAACAGTCACTGCTTGTGCCTGCTCAGGTTGACTTGGAAACTTCCCCTTTTGTTGAATCTGCATCTGTTGTGCAAGTTGCCCCACTTGGGTCTCCACCTTCTTAAAAGATGCCTCCAAGGAATCCAGTCTCTTGTTGTTCATCTCTTGGTTTTGTGCACTGACTTTGATGAAGGCTTGTAAACTTTCCTCCAAACTATCTCTCTTAGGCTGCATTTGATTTGAGGATTGACCCTGCTGCTGGTTCTGTCTCTGGAGCAAATGGAAAGGCTGTTGAGCATTATTTGTTGTCCAAGAAAAATTGGGGTGACTCCTCCAACCAGGGTTGTAAGTGTTAGAGTAAGGATCATTCCTAGCTCTTGGTTGAAATCCCCCCATAGCATTAACTTGCTCAGCTTCATTCCCAAAAGTCTCATATGCAGAGGGACATATATTTGCTCCATGCCCAAATGTCCCACAGATTCCACACACTTCTTGAGTAGATGAAGAAATATTGTTATTCATGTTTAGCATCTGAACCTGCCTTGTCAACTCAGCTATTTGACTAACCATTTTAGTATTGGCTTCCAATTGATTTACCCCCTTGCTTCTTCCCCTTACACTCTTTTGTTGAGAATTAGCTCCCAACATCTCAAAGATCTCATAAGTCTCATCAGCTGTCTTTTCTCCCATGGCTCCCCCAGCTGCATTATCAACAGTGTTCTGAAATTGCTGGGTGAGACCATCATAGAAAAACTGATTAAGGAGTTGAAGTGGGTAGTGATGATGTGGACACTGGATTAGTAACATTTTGAATCTGTCCCAAGCCTCATGAAATGGCTCTCCTTCAAATTGAGAGAATGTAGCAATCTTCCCTCTCAACTCAGCTGTCTTTTGGTGTGAATAGAACTTGCCCATGAATTTATTGTAAACTTGCTCCCAAGTTGTCAGTGAGTTCTCAGGCAACATCATGAGCCAGCTCTTTGCCCTGTCCTTTAAAGTATAAGGGAAACATCGCATCCTCAACTGATCTTCTATAAGTCCTCCCAAAGGAAAAGTGTTGAGGGTGGAGTAAAAATCCCGAATAAAGTTCAAAGGATCTTCATTTGGAACTCCATAGAATGATGGCAGCATGTTGTAGTGAATGTTCTTCAACTCATAGTTCCTTGCTGCATCTGTCAGTCTTATGCAAGAAGTGGAAGTCCCAATTACAGGTCTAGCAAAATCTCTCATGGTTCTTTGCCTTTCTTCAGCCATCTTTACAGATTTTTCAGATTCTAACTCAAAATCCAAAATGTCTTCCTCTGAAGTATCAAACCCTGTGAAAAACTCAAACTCCTCTCTGCTCCTTTTTACTCTCTGAATTTCTGGAATGAATGGATGCAGTTCTCCTTCAAGTGATCTCCTGCCTTGCATAAACAAAAATTTCTAGAAAAAGAAATATCAAAAGCAAAAGACAAATTAAATAAAATGAAAACAATGAAAATAATCTGAAATGTAATTTTTTTATATTATTTTTAAATAAACAATTACGCCAATTAGCTTCCCCGGCAGCGGCGCCAAAAACTTGTTGCTCTCAAATTAACTCTACCACAAAGCGTCACTCGCAAGTATACGAGGTAGCTGTAGCAAAGGTGATCGCCCCAAGGTCGTTCTCTCAAGGAAGCTAAAGTGGTTAATTGCTTATCAGAATATGTTTAACAAGTAATAAAGAGATTTATAAATTGCTAAATAATGAAGAAGATTGATTAAAGTTTAAAACAATAAAAGTAAATTGAGCTGTGTTTTGATTCACTTAATAGAATGGTCTAGGGTTTGCACTTCTCTACTACTTATATGTATGAACGGTTATTCCTCTTAACTAATTCAATTTCAAAGATTAAATCTCAAACAACTCAACTAATCGAGTCAAGGAAATAAGCTCTCACATTCAAACCTCTTTCAACTAATCTTGTTATAAGTGAAATAATCTTTTTAATAGGTTATATTTCTAATTCATTATTGAATTGTTCAAGTATTAAACTTCATCTCTCGATCTATCATATAATACCTTAAAACACATAATTGGTGATCAATCAATTATATATTAACAATATTCCATTCAATCAAGGCTAAAGAAATTGTTAGCTAAGAGAATAACCAATTCATACAATCATAGCAGATCCATACAAACCCTAGACTAGATCAAATTAGTTCATAATGCAATCAAACATATTCATCTTATTAATGTTCAAAGAAATCAAAATAGACATGATAATATCCATTCAATGAAAATAAAGAGAATAAGTTCAAGAACAAAACCAAGTTACAAACTCCTTGAAGCTTTTGAAGAATCTCTTGTTCAATCTTGCAAGAAGGATGTCTTGATGGCTAGAACAATTTAATCTAAACTAGTTTTAATCCAAAGTGAAATAAAAATCAAGAAAACAAATGTTTAAAACCCTAACTTTGCTCTTGACGGCTCAAAACTTTGCTCCAAATCCCTTCTAAATCGTCAACAGACTCTAAACCCTATCTTTTCTTTTGCTTTTATACGAAGCGTCGGCTTTAAAATTCGGTGCGCGTTGATTCATGAGGGACACGGCCAGGTGATGAGGGACACGGCCGTGTGAGGGCTTGATGGAGGGACACGGCCAGGTGACACGGCCGTGTCCCCTGCATGTATCCTCCTCTGTTGCTTTTTGGTCTTCTTTGCTTCTTTGTTGAGTGACACGGCCAGGTAGAGCTTGACTTGGCTGTGTTGCATCATATTTGAGGGACACGGCCAGATGACACGGCCGTGTCCCTTCCCAGTGTCTACCTCTGTCTGCTTTACTCTTCCTTTCCTTTGGTAATAAGTGGGACACGGCCAAGTCAAGGTGACTTGGCCGTGTTGCTCTTCTTTGGAGGGACACGGCCACATGACTTGGCCGTGTCCCTTGCTGGTGTCTGCTACTGGGACTTGTTCTTCCTTTTAACTTGGTATGGGACACGGCCAGTGACTTGGCCGTGTCCTCTGCCTGTGTCAGCTACTGCCCATTTCATCTTCAATTCGTTTCCTTGCGTGTTTTAACCTAACACAAAACTCAAAACAAACTTAAAACACAAAGTAAATAAGCAATAACCGACAAAAAATAAACACAAACTAAAAACTAGATAAAAAATGACATAAAACTAAAAATAAACTAAAACTATCAAAATTAATGAAAACACTAAACAAACCGATAAAAACTAACAAAATACCTAAATAAAACAATAATTATCATAATAAACAAACTACAAATCTATGACAAAAACTAACAAAACACTCATCGGGAAGAAACCCTGAGCCAAAAGATTTACTCTCTTTAAAGATAAACCGATGAAGATGAAGATGCACCTTCAGTTGTAGGTCTCTTCTTCTTGTGGTGGGAAACCATCTTAGTTCTTGGCATCTTGTAAGATCTGAAAATTTTGAAATGAAAACTGATTAAAGTGATCTTTTGTGAGAGAAGAAGAAGATTTAATGAATTAATTTTAGTTTTGGTGAAGAAAATTGAGATTTAATGGAGGTTTTGAAGCTTTGCAACACAAACAATGGAGTTTGCGAGAGAGAAGTCGAGAGAGCAATAGAGAAAGCAAAAACAGATCTAGGGATTGGAATGAAAAAATAGTGCAAAAATCGTGTTTTTAAAGTGTAAAAGTGAAGGGACACAGTCAAGTTTGGATGAGCTTGGCCGTGTCTGAGTGTGAAATTGAAGAGACACGGCCAAGTCTGGGTTGACACGGCCGTGTCTGATGTGCTTGAGGGACACGGCCAATGATTTGGCCATGTCCCATGGGTGTGTCACTTATTGTAAGAAGAGATGCAAAAATAAAAACAAAGAAAATTTTGGTGAAGCTTGGCCATGTCACCTACTGTGAAAAACTTTGCAAAAACAAAAGAAAAGCAATTTTTTTTAATTGAAGCTTGGCCGTGTCCCATGTGACACTGCCAAGGACATGGCCAAGCTCCTTGGCCGTGTCTCCTTCTGCCAATTTTAACTTTTTTTTTCACCACATTTTAAAGGAATTTCAAACCTCTTCTTTAATCAACCCTGAAACACATTAGAAAAAAAAACCGATCAAAGCGCCCAATCCATTTATTTAAACAAACATAAAATCAAAATTGCTAAATTAAAATTATAACTATGAAAAAGAAATGCAAACCGATGGGTTGCCTCCCATTTAGCGCTTCTTTAATGTCATATAGCTGGACATCACTGCAAGACTTAGGGATCGTGGATCAAAGTGCTGTCAATGATCCTCACTTGAAATCCTTCATTATATGGCTTAACTCTCTGTCCATTTACTTTAAAAGTCTCATTTGTTTGAGAGTTAAGCAATTCAATGGCACCAGAAGGATATACCTGAGTTATCTCGAAAGGACCACTCCATCGAGACTTGAGTTTACCTGGAAACAAACGGAGACGAGAGTTAAAAAGTAAAACTTTCATACCTGGACTCAGAGTCTTTCGCACTATAATTCTATCATGAAGTGCTTTAGTGCGATCCTTATAAATCCTCGAGTTCTCATATGCCTCATTCCTCAGCTCATCTAACTCTGAAATTTGCAGAAATCGTTCTGTCTTCGCCTTGTCCAAGTCCAAATTCAGAGTCTTGATTGCCCAATATGCTTTGTGCTCCAACTCCACTGGTAAATGACAAGCCTTACCAAAAACTAATCAGTATGGAATCATACCTAAAGGAGTATTGTAAGCAGTCTGATATG
The DNA here is from genome assembly GCA_947685225.1 of Garcia nutans. Lineage (NCBI taxonomy): Eukaryota > Viridiplantae > Streptophyta > Magnoliopsida > Malpighiales > Euphorbiaceae > Garcia > Garcia nutans. The sequence continues at coordinate 28,402,560 of CANTUV010000045.1, forward strand.
CCCATAGTGCATCATGCAATCTACTCGCCCAATCTTTTCTTGATAAGTTGACTGTTTTCTCTAGAATACCTTTTATTTGCTTGTTGGATGTTTCAACTTGCCCAGAAGTCTGTGAATGGTATGGGGTTGCCACCTTGTGCTTCACACCAGATTTGTGCATTAACTTCTCAAAAAGCCTGTTGTAAAAATGACTTCCCCCATCACTGACTATTACTCTTGGTGTGCCAAATCTGCTAAGAATGTTTTCCTTCACAAATTTAACTACCACATTAGCATCATTAGTACGGGTGGGGATTGCCTCCACCCATTTGGAAACATAATCAATAGCAACTAAAATATATTCATAACCAAAAGACTTAGGGAAAGGACCCATGAAGTCTATTCCCCACACATCAAATAGTTCAACAACAATATATGATTGAAGGGGCATTTCATTCCTCCTCCCTATGTTACCCACTCTTTGACATCGGTCACAATGCTTGCAATACTTTTGAGCATCTTTGAATAGCGTAGGCCAGTAAAAACCACTTTGAAGCACCTTTTCTGCAGTCTTTCTTCCTCCAAAATGACCACCACAGTGAAAGTCATGACAAAATTTAAGAACACTCAGTTGTTCTTCTTCAGATACGCACTTGTGAACTATCTCATCTTTGCAAATCCGGAATAGGTAAGGTTCATCCCAAAAGTAAAATTTACTTATGTGCAAAAACCTTTTCTTTTCCTGAAATGACATGTTAGTACGCAATATACCATAAGCAAGATAGTTAGCAATATCTGCAAACCAAGGTACATCAAATACCACAAACAGCTGCTCATCAGGAAATGCTTCTAAAATTTTTATAAATGCTATCAGATGCAAGATTTTCACTAAAGAAGGGTAATCTGGATAAATGATTAGCAACAACATTCTCACTACCCTTAGTATCTTTGATTTGGAAATCAAATTCTTGCAATAACAACACCCATCTAATTAAGCACGGTTTAGCATGTTGTTTTGTTAAAAGATATTTTAGAGCTGCATGATCAGAATGCACAATAATTTTCGACCCAATTAAATACGCTCTAAACTTATCTAAAGCAAAAACAACAACTAACATTTCCTTCTCAGTTGTTGTGTAATTCATTTGCGCACTATTCAGGATCAAGCTAGCATAATATATGACTCTCAAGAATTTATCAACCCTTTGCCCAAGAACAGCTCCTACTGCATGATTAGGGGCATCACACATGATTTCAAAAGGTAAAGACCAAACAGGAGCTACAATTACCGGTGCACTAGTCAGTTTTTCCTTAAGGGAATTAAAAGCTTGCATGCATTGTGCTGTAAATTCAAATGGAACATCTTTCCCCAACAAATGGCACAATGGTTGGCTTATTTTGGAAAAATCCTTAATAAAACTCCGGTAAAAACCTGCATGCCCTAAAAAACTTCTTATTCCCTTAACAGAGGTAGGTGGGGGTAATTTAGCAATCAATTCTACCTTGGCCTTATCCACCTCAATCCCCTTACTTGACACAACATGACCTAATACAATGCCCTGAGTAACCATGAAATGACTCTTTTCCCAACTTAAAGTGAGGTTACATTCAATGCATCTCTCAAGCACAAGAACAAGTTTATTGACGCAATTATCAAAAGAACTACCAAAAATAGAAAAGTCATCCATAAATACCTCAATAAAATCATCTATCATGTCTGAGAAGATAGACATCATGCATCTCTGAAAGGTTGCAGGTGCATTGCACAAGCCAAAGGGCATACGCTGAAATGCATAAGTCCCAAAAGGGCAAGGAAAGGTAGTCTTGGACTGATCCTCTGGTGATATCGGCACCTGATAGTAACCTGAAAGGCCATCCAAAAAATAATAATGTGAGTGTCCAAAAAGTTTATCTAACATCTGATCAATAAAAGGAAGAGGAAAATGGTCTTTCTTTATGGCATTGTTCAACTTCCTATAATCGATACACATTCTCCACCCAGTAGTAGTCCTAGTAGGAACCAATTCATTATTTTCATTTTTCACCACAGTGATTCCTAATTTCTTAGGAACTACATGTACTGGGCTCACCCACTCACTATTAGCAATTGGATATATTACTCCTTCATCCAGCAATTTGAGCACTTCCTTCTTAACCACTTCACTCATATTTGGGTTAAGGCGCCTTTGGGTCTCCCTCACAGGTTTAGCTCCCTCTTCTAAGGTGATTCTATGCATGCACATTGAAGGGCTAATACCTTTGATGTCACTCAATCCCCATCCTATTGCTCTTTTAATCTTCTAAGCTCACTTACCAACCTCATCTCCTCCTCTTCACTAAGTTCGCTAGATATTATCACAGGCAAGGTATTGTGATTTCCTAAAAACACATATTTCAGATTTTTAGGTAACTCTTTCAGCTCTAACTCAAGTGAAGGGTTCTTCTCTTCTTTTTGAATGGAGGGAAGTTCACATACTGGGTCCTCCTTAAGTTCCTCTATTTCAGCACTCTCTAATATCTAAACCACGATCTAAAGTCAGTGCCACCTCCAATTTATCTGAGGAACCTGTCTGCAAGAAAATATTTGAAACAACTGCATCAATACAATCAATTAAAGAGCAATCCTCATATAATGCAGTTGTAGGAATAGGAGAAGGGTTAAAAATAGAAAATTCAACTATTTGTCCTAAGACAGTCATTGACAATTTACCATTTTTAACATCTATCAAGGTGTTGGTAGTAGCCATAAAAGGCCTACCCAGCAGAATAGTGTGTGCTGATGGTGTAGAGTTACTTCCTTCCATGTCAAGAACTATGAAATCCACAGGTACTATCAACCCCCAAACCTTAACTGACACATCTTCTATAACCCCTTTCGGGAATCTAAGAGATCTATCAGCTAATTGCAACACCATTTTGGTTGGTTTAAGTTCCCCCAGTTCTAATTCAAGGTACACAGAATAAGGCATCAAATTTACACTAGCTCCTAAATCACACATGCCATTAGTCCCCCTTTCCATTCCCTATAGTAATTTGAATTATAAAACTTTCAGGATCCTTTAGCTTTTGAGGTAGTTTATGCTGCAGTACAGCACTAGCTACCTCTGAAACTATCACCTTTTCATTCGGCTCATACCTCTTTTTCTTGGTATTCAGCTCTTTGAAGAATTTAGCATAAGCCGACGTGTTCTTTATTGCTTCAAGTAAGGGTAAGTTAATACTTACCTTAGACAGCATGTTGAAGATGTCCGAAAATTGTTTATCTTGTTTATCATTCTTCAACCTGCTGGGGAATGGTATAGGTGGCCGGTATGGATTGCTTGCCTTGTGTAAATCTACTGTAGGGGACTTCTCCATTGATCTTTCTTCAGCACCTTTGTTCTCTGGCTCTCCTTCCTTTTTATTCTCTTGCTCACCTGCATTCATAGAATTATTTTCAACATTATTATTAATTACCCTGCCACTTCTAAGAACAGTCACTGATTTTGCCTGCTCAGGTTGACTTGGGAATTTCCCCTTTTGTTGAATCTGCATCTGTTGTGCAAGTTGTCCCACTTGAGTCTCCACTTTTTTTAAAAGATGCTTCTAAGGAATCCAACCTCTTGTTGTTCATCTCTTGATTTTTAGCATTGACTTGGATAAAAGCCTGTAAACTTTCCTCCAAACTCTCTCTCTTAGGCTGCCCTTGATTTGAGGATTGACCCTGCTGTTGGTTCTGTCTCTGGAGCAAATGGAAAGGCTGTTGCGAATTATTTATTGTCCAGGAAAAATTTGGGTGACTCCGCCAACCAGGATTGTAAGTATTCGAATAAGGATCATTCCGGGCCCTTGGCTGAAATCCCCCCATAGCATTGACTTGCTCAGCTTCATTCCCATAAGTCTCATATGCGGAGGGGCAAATATTTGCTCCATGCCCGAAAGTTCCATAAATTCCACAAATTTCTTGAGTTGATGAATGAGAATTGTTCTTCATATTCAGCATCTGCACTTGCCTTGTCAATTCAGCTATTTGATTGACCATCTCACTATTGGCTTCCAATTGATTTACCCCTTTACTTCTTCCTCTTACACTTTTCTATTGAGAATTAGCTCCCAACATCTCAAAGATCTCATAAATTTCATCAGCTGTCTTTTCTCCCATAGCTCCCCCAGCTGCGTTATCAACAGTGTTTTGAAATTGCTGGGTTAGACCATCATAGAAAAACTGATTCAGAAGTTGAAGTGGGTAGTGATGGTGTGGACACTGGATCAATAACATCTTAAATTTGTCCCAAGCCTCATGAAATGGTTCTCCTTCAAATTGAGAGAATGTAGCAATCTTCCCTCTCAATTCAGCTGTCTTCTAATGTGAGTAAAACTTGCCTATAAATTTATTATAAACTTGCTCCCAAGTTGTCAAAGAATTTTCGGGCAACATCATAAGCCAGCTCTTTGCCCTATCCTTCAATGTATACGGGAAACATCTCATCCTCAACTGGTCCTCTATTAGTCCTCCCAATGGAAAAGTGTTAAGGGTGGAATAGAAATCCCGAATAAAGTTCAAAGGATCTTCATTTGAAATCCATAGAATGATGGCAGCATGTTGTAACGAATGTTCTTCAACTCATAATTTCTTGCTGCATCCGTCAATCTTATGCAAAAGGTGGAAGTTCCAATGACAGGTCTAGCAAAATCTCTCATAGTCCTTTGTCTTTCTTCTCCCATGTTGGTAGATTGTGCAGATTCTGACTCAAAATCAGAAGTGTCCTCCTCTGTAGTATCAAATCCTGTGTACAGTTCAAACTCTTCTCTGCTCCTTTTCACTCTCTGAATTTCTGGAATGACTGGGTATAGCTCTCCTCCAAGTGATCTCCTGCCTTGCATAAACAAAATTTCTAGGAAAAAAAGAATTATTAAAAGCAAAAGACAAATAAAATCAAAAGTAAACAATGAAAAGTAATCTAAAGTATCTATGACTAATAAACAATTAAGCCAACTAGCTTCCCAAGCAGCGGCACCAAAAACTTGTTGCGCTCTTATTAACTCTACCACAAAGCGTCACTCGCAAGTATACGAGGTAGCTGTAGCAAAGGTGATCGCCCCAAGGTCATCTCCCAAGGAAGCTAGAATAGCTAATTGATTATCAGATTATAAATAACAAGTAATTAATAAATTAAAATTGCTAACAATTAAAGAAGACAGATTGATTAAGGTTTAAAACAAATAAAAGTAAACTGAGCTGATGTATTGATTCACTTAATAGAATGGTCTAGGGTTTGCACTTCTCTACTACTTATATGTATGAATGGTTATTCCTCTCAACCAATTTAATTTCAAAGATTAGATCTCAAGCAACTTAATTAATTGAATCATGGAAATAAGCTCTCGCATTCAAACCTCTTTCAAATAATCTTTTTACTATTGAAATAATCTTTTCCTTAGGTTATATCTCTAATTCACCTAAGTCCTTAATTGAATTGTTCCAGCATTAGACTTCATCTCTCAATCCATCATCTAATACCTAAAACACATAATTGGTGGCCAATCAATTATATATTAGCAATAATCCATTCAATAAAGGCTAAAGAAATAATTAAGTTAAGAGTAATAACCAATTCATACAATCATAGCAGATCCATACAAACCCTAGACTAGATCAAATTAGTTCATATTAATGTTATCAAACATACTCATCTCATTAATATTCAAGGAAATCAATTTAGACATGATAATATTCATAAATACAATTCCAATGAAATTAAAGAGATAAAGTTCGAGAACAAAACCAAATTACAAACTTCTTAGCTCTTGAAGAATCTCTTGTTCAGAACTTGCTCGAAGAATGTATCAATGGCAAGAACAAATCTAATCTAGACTAGTTTAATCAAAATGTAATCAAAATATCAAAGAAAACAAGATATCAAAACCCTAATGTTCTTTGACGGCTCAATCTAAACTCAAACTCTCAACAACAACTTTAAAAACCCTATTCTTAATATTTATACGAAACCTCCGCTCCAAAAATCCGCTTCTTCATTAATCCATGAGTGACATGGCCAGGCTCAAGTGAACTTGGCTGTGTCTGAGGTTCTTAGAGGGACACGGCCACAAGCTTGGCCGTGTCCCCTGAAGGTGTCTTCTACTGCTTGATTTTCATCTTTCTTTTGCTTTGGACTTGAGTGTGACACGGCCAAGCTTAAACAACTTGGCTATGTTGGACAATTTTGGAGGGACACGGCCACAAGCTTGGCCGTGTCCCTTGCTTGTGTCACCTTCTGTGTCTTGGTCTTCTTCCTTAGCTTGGTATGGGACACGGCCAGTGGCTTGGCCGTGTCCTCTGAGTGTGTCAGACACTGCCCAATTTTTCCTTCTTCTTGGTTTCTTGGCTTTTTAACCTAAAACAAAACTTGGAACAAACTTAAAATAAGAATTAAATGAATATTAACCAACAAAACATAAACACCACACTAAAAATTTGGACAAAAATGATAAAAACACTAAAATAAATTTAAACTACAAAAATTAATGAAAACACTAAATAAACCGATTGAAACTACCAAAATACCTATAGAAAACAATAATTATCATAATAAATAAGATATAAATCTATAACAAAAACTAATAAAACAGCAGGCTAGCTCTTCCTTATGCGATCTAAGAAAGCTTCAGTGAACAAGTTCATGTCTAAGTCTGTCATAAAAATAGAATCCCAAGGTTGAGCTCAATACTGGTGACCAAGGTAGTGAGGTTATAGTAGGTACCTCGGCGAAGGGCAGCATGTGAAATATACATCAAATATGTCCAAGTGGTAATGTTGCTGATTTTCCACCAAGGTACTACCTAGAAGATGTTAATAACAACTCTTGAACGAATCCACTCGACCCATTCAGCATATGAAGAAACATGTTGAAGAAGTTTTCTTGCAGAATGGTGTATGGGTAAGTATTTTGCATGATCTACTGCTGGGATTTCAAGAAAACAAAAGCGTTCTTACAGCCAGATCTGAAAGAAATAAGGTACTTTAAAAAGAGAGAGAGAGAGAGAAGGCCCATTAGGTTGAAAACCTGTAAGGGTGGAGAAGGCAAATATTTGGACAAAAATAAAAATAATAATAATAAATCTTGCTAGTTTTGAAAACCCACAAGGGCAGGCTAGGGAAAAATTATAGCAATATTGGACAAACAAGTTGATCTCTATTTTGATCTTAGGTAATCAAATTGAATAAAACTAATATTTATAGCAAGCTATATTTTGCAGGACTTAAACTGGTAAAGCCTTCTCCAGAGCCTGATCAGACCACCAACCAGGCCTATTGGACTCAGAGAAGTTCATCATAACGAGCTGAGGAATGATGATACCGAGCAAAACTTGTTGCTTTTGACCTAACCTATCGAAAGTCAGTGTACCAACACTAAACTAATGAACAATAAAATGATGAGGACAAACATTTCAAAATTGAGCTTACCAGACTTGAGAATGCATTGAGAATGAGCTAATCAGATAAAATACGAGCTGACCAAACAAAGCACGAGCTAAGTAATGAACCAAGCACACTAAGCTTTAAGCTAATAGACTTGACTCTAATAAAAGTATTTAGAAGAAATCACACTCAACATCACTCTCACTTGTGAATGGACTATATATTTTGACCGCAATAGTATGATGACTCAACATACCGGGCTCAATGATAAATTCCCAAGACATCTATTAGAGCTCATCGACCCTAGTACTATGAAAGTTTCAACATACTACACTTAGGGAGACCGGACCTGATCCATTCCGACCAGACCGAACTATAGGCAAAAATCTAATAAGTTCCAATAGAGCTCATGGTTGTCAATACTCTCAAAATCTCAACATTGTAGAAGAAGACCAACCAGACCAAAATGGTCCCGAGCATACCGCTGGTGTGGAGTTTAAAATTTATAGCCATTATTTATTCACTAAATTAGTGGATGCCATGTGTACTAGCTGTTGAAAACTTTTGTCATAAAATATGAAGAGCACGATCGGACCGAGCCCAATCTGACCATACAGTGCTCAAGCTAATCTAACCAAGTGTAATCCAACCATACCGAGCCTGAGCCTACCAGACCAAAGGCAATTCGACCATGAAACTGCTCGAAAAAGAGAGAAAAGTGAAAGACAAGAATTAAACATGTTGGCTCCTACCTAAAACACCTAGTTAAAGACTTGAAAGCTATAAATGCCACAAGAAAATTTAATTTTGATAGAGATTGTAATTTTAATAGCCAAGTTTAACATCTTTTATTTCCTTGAATCAAAATTCATACTTGTAATCAATTGATTATCGGGTGCGAGAATTAAACATCATTGTAAGTTTCAATGTGAGCTTGGAAACACTTAGGTTTTAGAATGAGCCTGGGAACACTCATGTTGGGTGTGAGCGGGAATTTTTGCCCCCACTCCCATGTGGAATGGTTCTTGCGACTTCGGTACTGTTAGGCTCAGGACCTTAGAGAACATGGGCCTAAACTCGGAGAAAATGGAGTCGCCACACGGACAGAGCGGAAAAATAAAAAAGGGTGGATAACTTGATTCCTAAGGAATCCCCAACCCCCTAATGGTTTTAGAAAGTTGGGTATGTGTGGGGAAGGTGAGAATGACCCAGCACCCCCCGCGATGCCCGGTTCTTTAGAACTGGCCTCCTTTTCAGGTCTAAATATTATAGAATTCTTAATTATTATGATATTACCCATACTACATATGATAATTAAAATAAAAGCATAATTGTATTAATAATCAAAGTAATGTCCAAACAAAACAAATAGGTGGACACCCATCTGAGGATGGAAACATGTCCTTACATCATCCAATGTCTAAAACTAATTAGGACACCCACAAAAGTAGGAAATGTGTCCTTTACATTAATCCCAAAAATATAAAAATAATTTAAATTACATGAAGCTTAACTAATGAGGTACCCGCAAAGTGAAAACATACCTCTTATATTATTAATACCTAAATAAATAAATAATAATAAAGAAACATCCAATCATTCATCATAAATTAAACTAATCAACCATCAAAATTAAATAAATCAACCATCAAAACATATAATAAACTAGATAATAAAATCTAAAACTAAATAAAGCAATAAATGTATAAATTTAGGGTTTACATCTTGAATTAGGGTTTTAGAACTTTAATAACCAAATTAGGGTTTTTAGGGTTTAGCAAAATATGATTAGGGTTTTTAGGGTTTTGGAAAAAAAGGTTAGGGTTTTTAGGGTTTTGGAAAACAAGTTAAAAACCGGTTTCAGAACTTTTAATATTTTAAAATTTGATTTTAGGGTTTGGTTTTAAAAAACTGTTTTAGGGTTTAATGTTGAAAATAAGTTACTGTGACATTTAAGGTTTTAAAAAGAATCTATTTTAAAACTTAAGAGAACTTGAGAATTGATTCTTAGGCTAATGAAATTTTAAAACTGGTCTTAACAATCATTTTGGAAATCAATCAAATAGAATAATGTAGTTTGATGAATGAACAACGCAGAAACCAATTAAAACATCTGAATGAATTATATTTTAACCTTATGGATTATGGATCATGGTCACTAGATATTTAAATCAATGAAATAACAGGGCAAGACATGGTTACTGCATGTTTGAATCAATGAAATAATAAAACACAGCAATAAATATTGGATATTTTAATCAATGAAACAATCAAAGCAAACAAAAACAAAATAAAATAATGAAACAAAATAATTGAATTACTATAATCTTAAAAACAATTAGATGAAAGATTGCAAACCTCCGTTGTAGGTTCCACCAATATTTTATGTCTATCAAACTTTATAAAATCTTAGTTGAAACAAGTTGAAGACAGCTGCATTCTGCCTTCTGGTTGGTGGTTTCAACCTTCTGTTCTTTTGTTTACTCATGCTGCTAGATTCTATTCATTTAATTCTTTGATGATTGCTAAGGACTGCTAATAACGATTGTTGCTCCAGTTGATGAGTCTTTTGACATGTATTTATAAGGAATGATTAGGCTAACTCATAAACCTATCTTCGTTTCCTAATCGAACATGGTTTCCTGAAACATATTAAAAACAAGGCCCATATTGAACTAAAATTCTCTAAATTCGAGGCTAAATTGACCATATCAAACCAAAAATTGCCTAAGTAGACATGGACTAGTGCCCATGTTGAACTGGGAATGTCCCAGTTTGATATAGACCTCCCATATAGAATTGGGGAGCCCCAATTTGACATGGATGCCCATTCTCAAACCAAAAAGGTTTCAGACTATTTTTTATGTTTAAAAACCCTATTTCGGATCGTTTCAAGGTTTTAAAAGCTGAATCAGACTACTTTAGGCATTATAAAAATTGGACCAATCAAAATAAAAGCTTAAAACATGTTTAAGCCATTAAGAATGGACTGATAAGCACTTAGGCCATCTTTAATTCAGACCAAACTAGCTTAAGGTCAAAATCAAGGGTTTACAATTTGCCCCCTGCTTGAGTGATCTTGAATTTTGTTCAAGAAGTGAAAAGCAACTTGAGTTTGAGCTGATTTTTAACCTGGATGGGTTCTAAACCCAAGGTTAGATTGGGTTCTGGACACGGGATGAGTTTGGACTCAAAAATAATTTTGGGTTCTGGACCCGATATTGGATTAGAGTTCTCAAGGTGGTTAGGGGTTCTGGACCTGCAGTGAGTTATAGACTCAAAGAATGATTTTGGGTTCTGGACCCGAGTTGGTTTGGGTTATGGACTCGAGGTGAGTTCTGGACTCAAAAATGATTTTAGGTTTTTGGAACTAGATTGGTTTGGGTTCTGGATCTAAGGTGAGTTCTGGACTCAAAAATAATTTTGGGTTCTGGACCCGAGGAAAGTTATGGACTTAAAAATAATTTTTGGCTCTGGACCCAAATTGGTTTGGCTTCTGGACTCGAGGTGAGTTTTGACTCAAAAAAGCTTTTAGGTTCTAGAGCCAGATTGGTTTGGGTTCTACACCCGAGGTACCTGAAAAAATTAATTGTAGTCAGTAAAATATTTTGCAAAAAAGTTAACTAATTTTTACTTTATCTGGGTACCAATACTCTTGCCCCCTACGTGAAAAAATATTTTATGAGTATAAAAATATTTTTAGATACGCAAAGAAAATATAGACCCATAATAAGTATCTATTACTGTGTTATGTGTTCTAAAGGAAAGTGAATTATTGAAAAAGCAAATGGCAGAATGAATTATTGATAGAAAGTAAAAGCATGAATAAAAGACAGGAGACATGACTTTGTCTTTGACTTAGTTATGTGAATATGTTTTCAACTTTTTTCAATAGTAAAATAGTGACATTTATTCATCTGAATGCATTTTTGTCTATAAATAGATGCACGCATGTACTCATTTCATTCGCAACTTTGCCAAATCTCAAAGCTTCAAGCTGTTCGTGTTACTTTGAAAAAATATTTTTCAATTATTTTTTTTTAATTTTTAAGTTTGTCAAAGAAATATCAAGGAAATGGTAGTGCCTCAACATTCATCTAGAACTGGACCACTTATGGATCCTGAAATGTGAGCTTACCTCAGAGATAGCGGATTAGATCAGATTCCAATTTTAGCGGGGATGCACCTCCATAGAACTTCATAAGAAAAAATAAAGGTATTTATTAAAACTTTTTATTTTTATTATTTTTATGCATTTTTATGTATTTTTACTTATTTTTATTTACTACCAATTTATTATTTATAGTATAAAATAAAATAAGTTAGCTAGTTTAAAAATAATAGACCTCTGCATAAATAATAATATAATAATAATATAATTATTGCATAAAAAATGGAAAAATAGAAAATTATTTAGGAAAAGTATGTTTGCTAACAAGAATAAAAACAAATGAAGCAAAAAAAAAAGTCTTGATGTGAAAAAATACAAAAAATAAGAAAAATAAATAAATGGAGTGAGACAATAAAATTATTGGAATGCTGAAAATAATTTTTATGTGCTTTTATCATTTTTCATAGTTTTTATTTTATTATTATTATTATTATTTTTTAGAGAATAATATTAGGGATGATATGCGTACCTGACTAGACTTACCTTTATTATGGTAGTTTGATAGCTGTGTGATTCACGATGGCAAAAATATCCATAAAGCCCATGAATGGTATGATTGAATACCGCCTCTAATTCAGTGGATGATCAATGAATGTGGCTTTGAAGACTTTGTGCTATAACTGCCTGCCAGAGGGTATCAAATTGATAAAAGCATAATACAGGCGCTTGCTGAGTGGTGGATGGACACCACTCACGCTTTTCATATGCCTGTTGGGGAAATGACCATCGGCACCTTAGATTTTACTACAATAATAGGCTTGAGATATGAAGGGATCCCTGTCCCTTTGACCAATAATATACTAACTGAGGATGAAAATTTAAGATTAATTAGTCTGCATCCTAGGTATAAGGGAGCATGGAAAATAAAATATGAATACATCCGAGATTATTGGATGAGGCAGACCCAACCAATGCATGGCAGACGAGCAGAGAGATATACCTGTGAATTTTTGCTATATCTGCTAGCTAAAACAATTTTATGCAGCACTGAGGCAGCAATTCACCTGTCAGTTTTGCATGCTCTGGCAGATTTTGATTTTGTCCTTTTTATGCTTGGGGAGAGGCTGGTGTGAGCAGGGATTTTTGTCCTCACTCCCTGTGAAATGGTTCTTGCGACTTCGGCACTGTTTAGGCTCAGAGCCTCAGAGAACACGGGCCTAAGCCCGAAAAAAATAGAGTCGCCATCTAAACGGGCCGAAAAAATAGAAAGGGGTGGATAACTCAATTTCTAATGAATCCCCAACCCCTTAATGGGTTTGAAAAGTTGGGTACATATGGGGAATGTGAGAAATGGCCCAGCACCCCCACAATGCCCAGTTCATTAGAATCGGCCTCCTTTGCAGGTCTTAATATTATAAAATTCTTAAATATAACGATATTATCCATACTACATGTGATTATAAGAATAAATAAATACTTTATTAAAATTACAACAATGTCCAAACAAAACAAATAAATGGACACCCATCCGAGGATGAAAACATATCCTTACATCATCTAATATCTAAAACTAAATAGGGCACCCACCGAAAGATGGAAACATGTCCTTTACATTGATCCAAAAACTTTAAAATAAATTAAATTACATGATGCTTACAATATGAGGTACCCAAAATATGGAAACATACCTCTTACAATGTTTTGAAACCAAAGAAAATCAATAAAAGTAACCAACCATTCATCATAAATAAAATATTCATCCAGGACATGAAAAATCAATAAAAATGTATAATAAACAATCATCTAATAAGGCAGTAAGTATATGAATTTAGGGTTTATGCATTATTTAGGGTTTCTTGAATAAAAATAGGGTTTTGTAGGTTTTATATTTAATAATTAGGGTTTTGTATTTACTGAATTAGTCAACTAAGAAATATTTAATGTAAAAGAAATAACATGGCTACTAGATATTTGAATTAAAGATTAGGTTTGAAATAAACTAGGGTTTGAATCTAGAGAATGGATGTTTTGGATTTAGGGTTTTGGAAAATAATTAAGGTTTAGGGTTTAAATAAATAAAATTGAAGATCATGAAAATAGGATTAAGAGTTAGGTGTTTGGAAAGAATAGGCTATGTAAATTTTAGAAAAATAGAATTGATTATGATTTTGAGAAAATAAATTATTATTTTGTGGTTTTAGAAAAGTGCAATTAGGATTTTAGGCTTCAAAAATTAGTTTAATGGGTATTAAGATATTAGGGTTTTGAAAAATAATTTTTAGGGTTTTAGATAGAAACTAGATGAGAAATAGAATAACTAATCAACGTGTTCTAAATAAAAATCCATCTATTGTATGCTTAAACAAATGATCAAATTGAATAATGAGGCTACTGGAAATATAAAAAGTAAATAGAAACTCAAACCTCTGTTGTTGGTTCCACCACAATTTTAATTCTTGTTGAACAATAATAAAGATAGTGTGTGCTGCTTTTTATGGATTATTTTATTGTTTGCTCCCTCTTGATCCTTCAAGTCCGAGGTTATGAATAAATTGCAAAAAAGAAATTAAATAGTTCTTGAATAAAATTCTGATCCAAAAGTCCAATATCCATCCAACCTCCCTTTTCTGTGTGTTTTAATGTAGTATTTATAGGTAATTAAAATAAAAAACCTAGTATATTAAGGAAATTAAAAAGTGTTTTTAAAATAAAATAAAAAACCAAGTAAAATAAAGTTTCGGCGAGAACTACGTGCCGGCCCGGGCAAAATTGGCGCTGGGCAAGCTGGGAGCGAGCTACGGGCTGGACGCGGGCAAAACTGCACTCATGGTGCAGTTTCGTCGCAGGTGTTCTTGCGGCGAATTGGCCCAACCCAATTCGTCCCCAGTGACTTTCGTCGCCGATTTCGCCGTTTTCGATTTTTTTATTTTTATTTTTTATTTATATATATGAATAAATAATAAATAAAAAGTAAAATAAAATAAATAATAAATATTTATAAATAAAATAAATATTAAATATTAAGTAAAATAAATATTAAAATAAATAATTTATACCACAACAAATTATTTTAGACTGTTTAAAAATTTTTGAACTGGACTGGTTTAAAAATTTTTGAACTGGACTGGATCAAAAATTAAGGGTCTATAGTTTTTCCCTTGCTTTAGCGATCTGAGACTACAGCAAAAGAGAGTGAAAAGTAATGTGATTTTTTACTAGGTTTAGAGCCAGACTGGACTCTATACCCAAGGTTGGTTTGAGTTCTTGACTTAAGAATAATTTGGGTTTTGAAATTAAAAAATAATTATTTGGGGTCTGGACCCGAGGTAAGTTATGGACTTCAAAATAATTTGGGATTCTGAACCCATAGTAAGTTCTGGACTTAAAAAATAATTTGAGTTCTGGACCCGGAGTAAGTTTTGGACTTATAAAATAATTTGGGATTCTGGACCCGAGGTAAGTTCTGGACTTAAAAAATAATTTGGATTCTGGACCCAGAGTAAGTTCTGGACTTAAAAAATTATTTGGGTTTTGAACCCAGAGTAAGTTCTTGGCTTAAAAAATCATTTGGGTATCTGCAAAAAAAAAAAAGATTGTAGGTAGTAGGATGAAACAAAAAATTTAGCTATTTTTTTACAATACCTATATCCTCTTGCCTCCTACGTGTAAAAATATTTTAAAAGTAAGAAAAATATTTTTATATACGCAAATAGTTGAATAATTGAATTGCATAATTGAATTTACTATTTAGACACTACTCATCACTATTTGCTCACTATTCACTAATAGTGAGATTTTTTTTATATCATGGGAATTATTGTTTCCTTCTTTTCATTTGTCTTTTCCTTCATCATTTGTCTATATAAACCTCGGTTGTAACCAATTCTCACTCACACTTTTATTCAATTATACTTTCAGTTATACTTACATTGACAGCTTGAGAGCAGATAGTTTGAGTGAGCAGCAAATGGAGAGAATGCATACTTTGAGATCTGGTCCTCGATCCAATGCTGAGTTGTCAAAATTTATTCGATGGTATGAAAATGAAACTGTAAGTCTACTGGCTGGAATGCAGCTTCATCGCAGTTCAAGTAAAAAAAAAACTAAGATAACAACTTAATATTTTAATAGCATAAATACGTATTCATTAATCTATTTCATTTTATTATTTTCATTTTATTATTATTATTTTTAGTTTTTAAAATTTTAATTATTAATAGTACCAAATATTAGGAAAAACAAATTAATTAGTGAACTATTATTAAGAATTTGATAAATAAATAAATTAAAATAGAACATAACGAGTAAGTTTAGGCTATTAATCAGTGGTATTGGTAAGATGATATACTTACCTCATGTTGACTTACCTGGCTCCGTGTTAGCATGATCGTTGTATTGTCCAGGGCAGAGGATGTGTCTATAAAGCCCGGTAATGGTATGATGTAGCACCCTCTCGGGTAAAATGGATTATCCGGGAGTGCGATTTTGAAAGCTTCATCTTACAATTACCATTTGAGGAGTGTCTGATAGAAAGGAGTGTAGTTCAAGCATTGTCAGAGTGGTGGATGGACATGACCCGTACTTTTCACGTACATATAGGAGAGATGACCATTGGCCCAGTCGATTATACAGCCATAAGTGGTATCCAATACTATGGCCTTCCGGTCCCTTTTACCAATGATATTCTGACACACGAAGAGATTCAACAGTTAATCGGTATGGAACCGTCATTAAAAGAGCCCTGCAAGATAAAAATTAAGCCAATTCAGAGTTATTGGATGAACTATGATGGACAGGTTTGTAGAGAAACAACCAGACAATATGCTCGAGCATTTTTATTGTATTTGCTTGGGTCGACCATTTTATGCAGCACCGAGTCTGCCATCCATCTGTCGGTGTTGAGGGCCTTTACTGATATGAGTATGGTACCACATTACGGCTGGGGTGAAGCTGACCTTGCTTATCTCTATCATGGACTAGACAAGATTTGCAGGAATAAGAAATATTTCATTGGTTTCATGGTGGTTGTCAAGGTACTCTTCTTCCACCATTGTCAATTCCATGCTTATACTTGTATGAATTTAATTTTCATTGTTATTGCAGGTATGGGCATATGAAAATAATCTTGTGAGGGTGTCTGGCATTTTTTGAGAGAGAGTTGGGAATCCAAGGTTGAATTTTTGGTTGTCAGATTGTGTAGCAGTTTCTGGCTCTCACCATGTGCACACCCAATGCTATCTCTTAAGTTGCTTAACCTGGGGCTAGGTAAAATAATATTAGTATACTCTAAAATTTATGTAAAAGGTTTACTGACCTTATGTCATTCTGTAGATAAATTTGGCTTGGTGGAACATGGAAGAGCAGATAAACTAGACTTCTTCCATGAATGCCGCGCTGCCTTTTTAGCATACTCGCCGAGTCATTGCTGGTTTCTCAGGGAGATAATGTATGAGTGGTTCCTTAGTCTCGAGCGACAGAGGATCCTGATGAATTTCCTGGAGTATACTTTAAATACTGCATCAATGCCGGAGAAAGCGTGGTGGTTATCTTGGCACGGTTATAATGTCGAAACCTTTCTCTACCCACCGGGTGCATCATATACCCAGTTTATTCAAGTAAGGCTCTTGAACTTTGTCGTATCTCCTGTTGGCGTCCGAGAAATTCTCAAAGAAGATGAGGATGAAGAGGAGTATCACGGAGAGGGAAGAGGGTCCTTCCCGCATCTCGGGACTAGCACCTCTCAAGTAAACTTTTACCATTCTGCTATTGCAATTACTCCTTTCTTAACTTGTTTTGACTATTTTAATGATTATTGCAGGCTACAGGCTCATTTGGTCATGAGGCTGGACCTTCCTTTGCTGCTCCTCCATTTGCTCATTCTTATTAACTGGAGATGCCATCTCATCCGTAAGGCATTGATATGAGTTATCTGGTAGGTTATCCTGTTCCATAATGATTTATGCTACATGTATGCATGATTATGTATGCTCTTACCCTTTCCTTTCTGACTCACAGCGAATGCTTGAGGAACAAAATAAGAAACTGCAAGAAGAGTTAGCTGCTAGTCGCCAACAAGTTGCCCATTTTGAAAAATTGTATCATAAGTCAGAGCAAGACTTTCGAGACTTCTGGTACCAGGGAATGAGAGATCCTGGTGCTTCATCTTTTAAGGGGCCCCAAACTGATGACCATGAGATTACGTCATTTACTTCGGATGAGGACCGTTGCAGATCTGAATTCCAAGGTAATGGAGGTTCAGGTGCTCCTTCTTTGGGTGGACTCGGGATAGATGATATAACTCCTCCTCAAACAGGCAATGACTTTTTCAGAGCTTTGTTTGATCATGATCCACCACCTCCTTCTCAGTGATCCATCATTATTGTATTATTTGAGAAAAATATTGTAATAATAATAATAATAATAATAATAACAATGATAATTATTATTATAATTTGCACTTTTACTACAACTTTTGACTTTCAAATTTTTTTATTATATTTTTTATTGCTATTATTATTACTACAGTACAATCATTGGTCATTCCTCTCATAATTCAAAATTCCACAGTAGCAATGATTCACAAAATCGAAGGCAATGAGGCAACTCAAAGCTTTTTCATCGTTGATTTCCTATCCTTGCGCATCTCGATCTCAAGCCATTCCTTGTCAACTTGGTATGGCCAATCACCCTATATAAATCCTCTTTCCATGCTATGACCCCATATAGAATCCAGAAATTTTCCACGAATTTTCAATTTCAGCATCAAAATTCCTTTTAGCAAATTTAATTTTCCTTCAACTTTCAACAATGACAGAACTCAATTTGAAGAAAATAAAAGGTTTATTTAAAAATATGAAAGCCATTCATTGGGAACAAATATCTTGGTCTAAAATCAATATTTTCAAGTATTTTCAAAATATTAAATTGGACCATTCTTTTTTACATGCCATGGTTTCCTTTTGGAATGTGAATTCTAGGATATTTAAGATAAATAACTTTGAGATATGTCCCATGATTGATGAGTTTGAGGCCATCCTTGGATATCCAAGTAATCAACCAATGGCATTGCCTATATTGATTTCCAGAACTCAACAAAAGATGTAAATGTTGTTTCAACTTTTAAAGCCCGAAGTTCTACAGTTGACGAGAGGTGAGAAAATTTTGCTTGGTCCCTTGATTGACTTTTGCATTTCTCATTTGGCTCCTACCAAGGTATGGGGACGCATGCTTTTCTATGCTTGCTTGGCCAATTCTTGCTTGTTTCTTCCGATGGTGATATTGATCCACGAGTATTGGATATCATGGACTAAATGGAAGGAGGTTTATCGCCGATACCCATGATCTTAGCTGAGACTTTAGTTTGATTGGACCAACTTAAATCAGGATTATCAAGGAGATTAGTCGGGAGTCAATTGCTACTTCAGGTAATTATCTAAACTACCCTTTTAGGTTTTCAATTTAGGCTCATTTTTTTTATTATTGCTCTAATTTTTGCCTAGTCCACCCTTGCGGATTTTTAGAACTAGTGAGCCATCCTAATTTTTGCCTAAGCAGCCCTTGCGGGTTTTCAACTTAGCGGACATTTTTTCTTATACTTACAGATTTGGCTTCAGGAGTGTCTCTGCTTGCTTGACACTCCATCTATGGATTTTTTCAAATATCTATCATGGCAGCACTCTGCTAGGAAACTTCACCCTGCTTCTTCATGTATCGACTGGGTTGGCTGGATCCACTCACGCGCTGCAGTCAACGTCTGTTGGTTAGTACCTTGGTAGAAGATTTCTCGTATTACCATTCGAACATATTTGATGAATGTTCCTCTCGCTGCTCTTCATTGAGGTACTTGCTATGATCCTTGCCAGCTTGACCATCAGTATGGAGCTGAGCCTCGAGGTTTCGATTTTACTCTTAATTTGGACATGCCTCGCTTGACTGAAGCCTACTTGGATTGGCTGATGCAAAGCTGGCCTACACGCTACACCTATCGTCTGCCATAGATTTTACATTTGTCACTTTCATTAGAAAGAATATTGTTAGGATATAAAAATAATGAAAACAATAATAAGAGATGTTTCTTTTCCTTTTATAATTTGTCATCACCTTTCATTATTGTGTTTATTAGTTTTATCCATATTTGGTCAAATACTTAAAAGAGTGCACATAGAATAATTTTAATATTAATCTTTTTTTATTAAATTGGGGAACAACCAAACATAAAGCCAGCATACACAAGATCACTCTTGTTGCCAACTAGCCCTTTCGGGTTTTCTAATTGATGATTTTCTCTTACTTAGCCCTAATTGTTGCCTAGCCCGCCCTTTCGGGTTTTCAAAACTAGCGGACTGCTTTAACTTTTGCCTAGGCCACCCTTTTGGATTTTCAACCTAGCAAACTATTTTTTTATACATAAAACCTCTTCAACCTGTCAATGTTCACTGGCTCACTAAACTCGTTCTCGTCCATGTCTGATAACTTGACTGTACCCTTATTCATGACTTGTTTCATAACATATGGTCCTTCCCAACTAGGCTTAAATTTTCCTCTTGGATCAAATAAATTAGGTTTACATTGCTTCAATACTAAGTCACCAACTCTGAGCTTTCTGATCTTAACCCTTCTATTGTAGGCCAGGGATATCTTCCTTTGATACAGTTGATGATGATACAGTGCTTTTAACCTCCTCTCTTTTAGTAAAGCTAACTATATGTATCTGCTTACTACCCACTCCATCTCAGGCAGTTCAGCTTTTAAGACCACTCTTAATAACTTGATCTCAATTTCAATTGGCAACACTGCCTCCATCCCATAAACCAAAGAGAATGGTGTCATTTCAGTCGGCGTTCGTACACTTGTTCTATATCCCCACAAAGAAAAAGGAAGCATTTTTTACCAATCCTTGTATGTCTTTGTCATTTTGGCCAGAATATGCTTAATTGTCTTATTTGTTGCTTCTACCACACCATTAGCCTTTGGTCTATAAGGGGAGGATCGGTGATGATGGATTTGATATTTTGAGAATAAGTCCTTAACTGCACCTTGAAACTGTACCCCATTGTCTGATATCACAATGTATGGGACCCCATACCTGCATATGAGATTTTTTTAATAAATCTAGCCATTTGCCTTGACCCCAGTTTGTTGAAAGATTCAGCTTTGACCCATTTTGAAAAATAATCTACCGCTGCTATAATAAAACGGTGACCATTTGAAGCTGCCGGATGTATCTCTCCTATAATGTCAATCCCCCAAGTTGCGAATAGCCAGGGTGGAGACATAGAATGTAATTCTTCAGAAGGCATGTGATTCAAATTACCATACATCTGACATTGCAGGCACTTCTTCACAAACTCAATATAATCTCTCTCCATGGTCATCCAGTAGTAACCTTGTCAAATTATCTTCTTAACTAGGGCTAAACCACTCATGTACGGACTGCAACTTCCTGCATGTATTTTCGACATGATATGCTCCACTTCAGGCTTCCTCAAGCATCTCAAGTGCACTCTATCCTGCCATCTTTGATACAACTCTCCATGAAAGGTGATGTATTGTAAGGACCAGCGCCTTATGGCTCTTCTTTCATTCTTTGTTGCCCCAAACGGGTATTCCTTCTCCTCCAAAAATCATCTTATAGTGTCATACCACGCATCACGGTCTGTATCAGTTTCCATGATTGTCTCATATTCATAGCAAGGAGTTGATGAACTGGTCAAAATCAGAGGCTTAAGGAATAAGTTAACAGGATTTTCCCATACCGAAGCTAATGTGGCTAGGGCATTAGCCATCTGGTTTTCTTCTCTTGGTAGGTGTATAAACCGGCACTCCTTAAAGTTCTTCTTCATTATGGTTAAGTAATGTTGGTATGGTTTTAACTTCTCTTCTTTTAACTCCCAGTCTCCATTTACTTGGGATACTACCAGCAATGAATCGCCAAAGACTTACACCTTATCCACCTTCATAATCATCAAGGTTTCCAAACTAAAACTACATGCTTCATACTCCACCATATTATTAGTCGCCCGGAACTTCAACTTCTTGGCTAAAGGGATAAGCTCCCCTTTGGGTGATTCTAGTATGACTCCCAAACCTGCTCCTTTCCTATTCACTGCTCCGTCAAAATACATTTTCCATCCTTGTACTTCTATGGCCTCTAAATGTTCATCGAGAAATTCTAAGATTACCTCTTCGCTATCTGGTAATGGTTGTTGGGCCAGGAATTTTGCCACCACTCTACCTTTGATTATTTTCCTGGTTACATACTCAATCTCAAATTCTTCCAATATTATCAACCATCGCCCATACTTCTTGATCAAAGAGGGTGTCTCCCTTAAGTACTTCACCAGATCAAACCTGGAAATTGCTTCCACACTATAAGATTGAAAGTAATGTCACAACTTCTTAGAAGACCAAACCACGGCTATACATGTCTTTCTAATGATACTATACTTAATTTCATAAGGTAAGAGCTTTCTATTCAAATAGTAGACTGCGTGCTCAACCCCCGACTCATCTGCTTGGGCTAGCATGGCTCTTATTGATTCTTCTTCTACTGCTAAGTATAGTAACTAGGGTTTACTGGGTTTAGGTTGTTTCAAAATAGGTGGATTTAGCATATACTCCTTTATGCACTCAAAGGCCTTTTGATACCTTCATTCCACATGACCGGCTGATTCTTTTTAAGTAATTTGAAGATTGGTTCACAGATTATGGTGAGCTTTGCTATAAACTTGCTAATGTATTGTAATCTACCAATAAACCTACGAACTTCTCTTTTCGTCTTAGGGGCTGGCATATTCCTAATTTCCTTAACCTTGTCAGGGTCAATCTTAATGCCATTTGGACGAATCACACATCCCAACAACTTGCCTGAAGTAACCCCAAACACACACTTCTTCAGGTTTAATCTTAGCTTATACTTCACTGCTCTCTTGATGAATAATTCTACATTTTGGAAGTGTTGTTCCCTTGTATCCGACTTCACCATCATATCATCAACATATACTTTGACTTCCTTATGCATCATATCATGAAACAATGTGGTGGCCATCCTTTGATAGGTTGCTCCAGCATTCTTTAACCCAAATGACATTACCGTATAATAAAATATACCCCATTTAGTAATGAAGGCAGATTTGGCTTTACCCTCTTGGGCCATTTGTATCCAAAAAGCCCATCTACAAATGAGTGTAGCACACTAGAGGCTGCACTATCAATAAGGACATCTATATAGGGTAAAAGAAAATCATCTTTAGAGGAAGCTTTGTTTAAATCTCTATAGTCCACACAGACCCTTATTCTTCCATCTTTCTTTGGCACGGGTACTATATTGGATAGCCAATCTGGATAATCTATTACGTCAAGGAACTTTACTTGTATTTGTTTAGTGACCTCTTCTTTAAACAATTTAGCTCATTCAGGTCTTAACCGCCTAAGCTTTTGTTTGACGGGTTTCATGTGAGTGTAAGTAGGAATCAGATGTTCGGCTATGTCTCGGTCTATTTCAGGCATATCCTCATAAGACTAAGCAAATACTTCTTCATATTTTTTAAATATTTTTTCAAATCTCTCTCTCTCATCAGGGGTAAGGTCGGATGCTATGCTAATATTTTTAGGATTTTTGGTTGTTTTCAAATTTAATGATTATGTATCAACATAGTTAATATTAAAGATGCTCATGTAGCCATTATTTGAATGTATTCAACCATCAGGAGACAAATCACATAAGCAAAATCAAACTTTATTGCATTCGTTTTGGAAAAGAAAACATCATCATCCTTATACAAAGCAGACAAATTAAAATCAAAATCAAGACCATTGTTCTCAAAATCATAAAGCAGAACATCTTCAAACTTCTCTTCAACCAAGGCAGCAATCTCCTCTGGAGTCTTTTCGGCTTTCAGGATAACTTTCATCTCTTCTTCTGGATTAGGCTCCTTGTTGGCTGGCAGGGTGAGCTCTGTCTTCACTTGTTTCACTAACTTGGTAAGATCAGCAAAAATCCCAAAACCCAGGATTAACTTTCCTATGAACACGATTGGCTCGGGGTTTCCTTGGAGTGGTCCCATGTTTGGAGCTTTGACAAAGATCTTTTTAAGTGGTGGGAAGCTCATCTTCTCATTCTTCTTTGGATAAACATCCTTGCTAGCTTCTTCATACCCTAACCCTTTCTTGGAAGTTTGAGTCTTGAAATCTGGAGGCTTTGTCATACCGGCCTTGCCCTTTCCAAGACCAACACCAGGAAGGTAACTCATGTTTTTCATCATGTTCAAGACATTGGAGTCCACTACTTCATCATCAGAAATTGTAGCTACTTGGAAACCATTGATGCGCCTCTCAATCATTAGAGCATTGATCACCTCATTATCTTCGACCTCAATGACCACCGTCTCTTCTTCGTTAGGGAATTTAATCTTTTGATGAAGGATGGAAGGAACTCCACCAAGAGGATGAAACCATGGTCGTCCCAAAAGCATACCAAAAGTAACAGGTATGTCCAAAACCACAAATTCAATAATAGATTCAATTAGACGTACCTTCACAATAGCTTTGAATGTCCCTTTGGCGTGCCTCTTGGTATTGTCATAAGCCCTAATGGTTACCTTATTTGGGCTTAGATCCCTTGTTGACATAGCTAGCTTTGGCAAAATTTTTAGTGGGCAAACATTTATGGCGGACCCATCATCAATCATTACACATGGGGTCCTTTTTCCTTTGACTTCTACTTTGATAAAGAGAGGGTGGATGTGATCTCTCTCTTCTTCCGATAAATCTGCATTTGAGAAAGATACCATTCTGATATTAACTTTGCTTTTTTTTTTAAAAAAAATATCTTTACACTTCATCACTCCTTTAATCTTCACAAAGTTAACCAGCTCCTCCGGTGTTATAGAGGCAAAAATTGGCATGCTAGCCAAGGCTTTGGCCATAGTTTCACGGTGCTTCTTGAAAGTGGCCAATAAGTCCCAAATACTGACGCTTGCTTGGGTTCTCTTTAACTGCTTAAGCAAAGTGTAATCTTCCTCTTCTTTATTCCCAACTTCAACTTCCTTTCCTTTATTAGTTTCTACTTCCTTAGGTGGTGACCTTGCATAAGGCTTACCAGATCTAGTGTTCATCACTTCATCTTCTTCAGGCTCGGACAAAGTCCATTCCTCCTTCTTAGGTTTAAGATCATCATCACTATCGCTTGAATCCCAAAACTCATTCACAATATAGATTGCTACTTCTTTTCCAACCACAGTTTGTTCAATTTTGCTAAACACCATTTCTTCATTACTTTCTTCTTCATCCACATCTTGGAAAGAAGACATGACAAAACTTTCATGCAAACCTCCTCCAATCATGAAGGTCACTGGTGGTGGTACTCTATTGAACCTTGGCAGTGGATTGTCTTTGGTGTTTGGCTTGTTGTGCTCGGGTAGCTTCCCACTATCAATCAAATTCTGGATCTCATGCCTCAACCTCACACATCTATCCATGTCGTGCCCTTGCATTTGATAAAATTGAAAAAATGCCTTAGTGTCAAAATTAGGTTAGAGAGGGTTAGGCAATGAACGAGGATTTAAGGGTTGTAACAATCCCTTCTTTTATAGCTTATTGAAGACCCAAGACAGTGGTTTCCCCAATTCTGAAAATTACCTTCTTCCTCCTTGGCAGCATTAACATTAATTGCCTTTTGCATGCCTTGGTTACCAGACTGGTAGTTTCCTTTCTCATTTCTTCTTGCTGAAAAATGGTTCTTCTCTCTTTTCCACTATTCAATTTGTAGACCAGCTTGCAAAAGGTTCTTGAAATCTTGAATGAGTGTATGGGACATCCTTTCATGAAGGCTAGGTAACACTCCTCTCACGATCATTCTAATTTGATCTGATTCATCAAGCCTTCTCTTGAGCAATGCAGCCTTAGTCCTCCATCTCTTCATTTAATCCACGAAGTTCTCATTCAGCCTTTGTCTAATGGACTCCACCTCCATTAAAGTAACTTCCAATTTAGCATTATATCCATATTATGGATGAAGGCCTTGTATAGCAGATCCCAACTCTTTTGTGTGCCATCATCTAAGGTATTGAACCAATTTTGGATAATGGGATCCAGTGAGAGCATGAAGTACTTTAGGGTTTGAGCCTTAGGAGCTCAGACAGATTGCATGGTAGTGACATATTGCTTGACATGGAGGTGAGGATTTTCGGTTCCATCAAACTTTGTAAAGTATGGCATCTTAAACTTGTATGAAACTTCTTCATCTAGCTCAAACAATTTGTCAACCTCAGACATTTCTTCAGTTTTCAACTTCTTTTCAAACTTCTTTTCCAGGTCAGCAATCATCTTCTCAACATCTGAAGTTTTTGTTTTCTCCACAGCTAATCTTTCAACAACGTTCGGCTCCTTCTTCTTGTCTTGAGGATCTTGGAAATATTGAGCCCAGTCATCATCATCATCAACGGCCACCTTATCATCATCAAAAGCCACTTCACCAACTTTAGCCTTCCCCTTATCTTTCTTGGTGCTTGCGGATGCTTCAGCGGTGTTCCCAAACCTTGTAGTCATTTGATTCTTCATGATCTTAGCTAGGGCCCCCTTTAGTTCTTCCATTTTAGTATTAAGGGCGTCGTCCACCATTCTTTGAATTTGTTCGGGCTCTATTGCTTTTGATGAAAAAGTGATTGAGTCGTTGTTAGATTCTTCGTCTCCGGCATAGGTTGGATTGTCATAAGCTTTTGAACTGTCGTAATCCAATGATTAATGATATGTGATGCCAATGTATGTATGCATGTATGCATGTATGTACAAGTAACAAACAAACAAAGATAATTAGGACGTTCCTTCCAACCTTATAACTTCCACACACAGATGGCGAGTCTCTTTTCCTGGGTATATGGTTAACAAAATACCAACATGGGGTATCTTGTTTTCAAAAAATTCTCTCGGATGTTTCAACCAATAGTTATATTTTAAAAATGGAAATTAGTTCATGATAATTCTCATTAATTAGATTTTAATTCATTCAACTAACTAAAGTAGCTTTTATGCTATATTGGATTAAAACCAAATTAAGAGGTTTATTATAAATAGATTTTTCACTTGAAAAACTAACTAATGATTCATGCCAAAAACAAGCCCATAGTTAATAATTCTTAGTATAAACTAGGCTCACAATTGATTTTTGATATTTCGTAATTGACCTAAATAATTTGTAAGCTCTTTGTAAGAAAAGGTTGGATGAAATGAAAAAATAGTTTTGTTTGAAAAACCCATTGTAAAAAGATTTTAGAAAAAATGGATTTTGGCTTTGTATTTGAGTCATGAGAAAAGAATTTTTTGGTTTATTTTTAGAAAAGTTTTATGTACAAAGACCATCTTGAAAAGTTTTAAAAATAGCTTTGGTCTTTTGGATTTAGAGGAAAAAATTATTTGAGCTCACAATGTAACTAGGTCATATTAGAAAAAGAACAAACCAAATAAGCCATGATTTAAGCCAAGATAAATTAACCATAGTCATACAACAAGCATTTGGGGTAAAAACCTAAGAAAAGTAACTAGGCCAATTACATGAGCTTAAAGTCTTTGGGTTAAAAGGCTTAGGTTCCCACATTAAGTATATACCAAAAGGTACAAGGCTATGAGTGGCTATGCCATGCTCGATCTCCATACCTTGAGTGAAAGTATGGTATCCCTTACATAACACAACACGGATAACACGGGCTTCCTAACTCACGTACACGATGCAATATAATATGATGCAATGGATAATATCATGATAAGAAAGAATATAATAATATAAAGACCAACGGAATCAACTTCTCTTATCCCCAGTGGAGTCGCCACTGTGAGCGGGTATTTTTTGCTCCCACTCCCAGGGGAATGGTTCTTGGGAATTTGGCACTGTTTAGGCTCAGGGCCTTAGAGAACACGGCCTAAGCCCGGAGAAAATAGAGTCACCACCCGGATGGGCCAAGAAAATAGAAAGGGGTGGATGACTCAATTTCTAAGGAATCCCCAACCCCTTAATGAATTCACAAAGTTGGGTACATGTGGGGAAGGTGAGAAATGACCCAACACCCCCACAATGCAAGATTTATTGGAACCGGCCTCCTTTGTAGGTCTTAATATTATTAAATTCTTAAATATAACGATATTATCCATACTACATGCGATCATAAGAATAAATAAATACTTTATTAAAATCACAACAATGTCCAAATAAAAAAAATAAATGGACACCCATCCGAGAATGGAAACATATCCTTACATCATCTAATATCTAAAACTAAATAGGGCACCCACCGAAAGATGAAAACATGTCCTTTACATTAATCCAAAAACTTTAAAATAAATTAAATTATATGATGCTTACAATATGAGGTACCCAAAATATGGAAACATACCTCTTACAATGTTTTGAACCAAAGCAAATCAATAAAAGTAATAACCATTCATCATAAGTAAAATATTCATCCAGGATATGAAACATCAATAAAAATGTATAATAAACATTCATCTAATAAGGCAGTAAGTATATGAATTTAGGGTTTATGCATCATTTAGGGTTTCTTGAATAAAAATAGGGTTTTGTAGGTTTTATGTTTAACAATTAGGGTTTTGTATTTACTGAATTAGTCAACTAAGAAATATTTAATGTAAAAGAAATAACATGGCTACTGGATGTTTGAATTAAAGATTAGGTTTGAAATAAACTAGGGTTTGAATCCAGAGAATGGATGTTTCGAATTTAGGGTTTTGGAAAATAATATTAAGGTTTAGGGTTTAAGTAAATAAAATTGAAGATCCTAAAAATAGGATTAAGAGTTAGGTGTTTGGAAAGAATAGGCTACTGTAAATTTTAGAAAAATAGAATTGATTATGATTTTGAGAAAATAAATTATTGTTTTGTGGTTTTAGAAAAGTGCAATTAGGGTTTTAGGCTTCAAAAATTAGTTTAATGGGTATTAAGATATTAGGGTTTTGAAAAATAATTTTTAGGGTTTTAGATAGAAACTAGATGATAAATAGAACAACTGATCGACGTGTTTTAAATAAAAATCCATCCATTGTATGCTTAAACAATTGATCAAATTGAATAATGAGGCTACTGGAAATTTAAAAAGATAATAGAAACTCAAGCCTTCATTGTTGGTTCCACACAATTTTAATTCTGGTTGAACAATAACAAAGAAAATGTGTGCTTCCTTTTATGGATTATTTTGTTGCTTGCTCCCTCTTGATCCTTCAAGTCCGAGGTTATGAATAAATTGCCAAAAAGAATTTGAATAGTTCTTGAATAAAATTCTGATCCAAAAGTTCAATATCCATCCAATCTCCCTTTTCTATGTGTTTTAATATGGTATTTATAGGTAATTAAAATAAAAACCTAGTATGTTAAGGAAATTAAAAATTATTTTGAAAATAAAATCAAAAACCAAGTAAAATAAGGTTTCAACAATAACTGCGGGCAGGCCTGGTCAAAATTGGTGCTGGGCGAGCTGGGAGCGAGCTACAGGCTGGACGAGGGCAAAACTATGCGTGGGGCACAGTTTCGTCATAGGTGTTGCTGGTGTTTCTGCGGCAAATTGGCCCAAGCCAATTCGTCGCCTGTGACTTTCGTCGTCGATTCTACCGTCGCCTATTTTTTTATTTTTTATTTATATATATAAATAAATAATAAATAAAAAGTAAAATAAAATAAATAATAAATAATAAATATTTATAAATAAATAATAAATATTAAGTAAAATAACTATTAAAATAAATAATTTATCCCACAAAAAATTATTTCAGGCTATTTTAAAATCTTTGGACTGGACTGGATCAAAAATTAAGGATCTACAGCTGGCCTTGTTTGTGTTTACCATAGTTTTGATGGCCATTGTTGAGGTATGAGTTCTTCTTTATGTTAATTATAATAATGGTTTATGATCAAAACTAATCGCTTTTGACCTTGACAGGTGTGGGCCTATGAACATAATCTTGTGAGAGCACCTCGTATTTCGGGCATATAGGTAGGGTACCCGAGATTGAGCTTTTGGCTATCACATCACAGAGAAGTGCCTGATTGCCATCATGTGCAATCACGACATTATCAGTTGAGCAGATTTACCTGGGATCAAGTAAAAGAAATAATTAGTAATATCATAGAATTTAATGAAAATGACTTACTGGTATCTTAGTGTTGCAGGTGAATGTCACTTGGTGGAGAGTAGATGAAAGGGTTAATTGGACTACTAACATGAATAATGCTTTACCTTTATAGAATTCTCATCAAATTATTGCTGGATCAATTTCAAGCGGCTAGTTTCTAGGTGAGAGGGTACACAACTAGTTCCTTGGCCGTAATTGGAGGCAGGTGCTAGCCAATGTGCCAGGAAATGTGCTAACTTACAAATTGATGTCTGAGAACTCCTGGAGACATGCCCGAGATAAATTTAATATTGATTTGCTTTTTCTTTGACTGAACTTGTCATATAGTGAATTTGTACGGGATTAACATTTGCACTTTAAAGTCTCCCATGATGGTGTTGAAAGTCTAGAGGAACAAAAGGATGAAGAGGGAGAAGGAGAAGAGGAGGGTGATAAAGAGATGGATGAAGAAGAGGATGATGAAAGTGAGAGTGATGATGAGGAGAATAATGATGGTGAGGGGGGTAATGAGGATGAAGAAGATGAAGGGGAGGATGAAGAGCATAATGATATACGGGATTTTGATGCCCAGGATGACACCATGGTTGTTTCTTTTCCAAGTTGATCAGACATACTTTAGCGTTCTTGACTGGCATGTGACTAACATTTGTGAAATTTTATAGACGGTTGAGCACTCGGATGTTGCTGGGAATGGTGAAGCCGAGCCAAGTAGTGCAGCTCCACTTCAACCAGTTCCTTATGTTGAGTCATCTTTTGGGCCTCAAGGCTTAGATTTGAGCTATCTGGTTTGTGACCTTTGTTTCGTATTCATATATGCATGCATGAAAATGTATGAATCTATTTTTTTTTCTTTTCTAGCCCACAACAAATGCTTAAGGAACATAATTGAAAGCTGCAGGAACAATTGGATGCTAGTCGTTGGTGTGTTGATTTCTTTGAACGAAACTTTCGAGAGTTTAGATTTCAGGGCTATAGAGATCTTGGGGCATCTTCATCAAAAAGGTCTTGGATCGATGACCATGATTAGCCACCTACTTTTATGGGCAATGATGCTAATTTTCAGGGTGACCAAAATCCAAATGCTTCTTTAGGGGGAAATTGCATAGACAATGTGTCCCCGCCTCCAACCGGCGATGATTTCCTTGGAGATTTATTTAACTACAGACCACCACCTCCATCTCAGTAATCAGTTTGTACCAAAGCTTATATGAAAATCAATGTGTATAAATAAACAAAGATTTGTATTAAATAACTTGTAAATAATGCACTGAATTAATATACATATTAAAATATGATACTGTGACTTTTCAATTTTCAAAAATTAATTTTTTTATCCGGGCAGTTTTTAACTTTTTTATTTTTTTTTCTTTCTATTATGATTCTTTGACTTTTCCTTTTGCTTTTTTACATATATACATATATACACAGAAGCATATCTGTGACCTTGGTGAATTCATTTAACACTAATTTGACATGGATTTAACAAATTGATAAAATGAAAACCCATACAAATTAGGTTTAACAATGTTCCACTTCGCAGCAAACTCCTTCTTCGACATGGATAAAGATATGAAGCCTAATTCCACACGGATTTCTTGAAGCAATTTGGACTTCATCCAGCAATTATATAAATCACAAAATCTCTTTCTTTTCTTAGATGTTCAAGGCAGTAACACTTCCAAGATTTTTTTTTTGCATGAACTCAAATCCATAACTCAATTCCTGCCATCCCCAATTCTTCTTTATAAAATTGATAACAATTATCACGCCCACACCATGACTGAGATAAATTTAAAGAAGATGAAAAATTTATTTAAAAGCATTAAGGCAACACACTGGGAATAAATATCATGGTCTCAACTCAATGTCTTGAAGTGTTTTCAAAATATCAAATTAGATAAACCATTCTTACATGCCATGGCTTGTTTTTAGGATGTAAAAACTAGGACTTTTAGGATAGATAACTTTGAGATATGTCCCATGATTGAAGAATTTGAGGTTGTTCTTAGTTATTTTAGCAACCAACCAATGGCGGTACCCATATTGACTTCTAAAACTCAATAAAAGATGCAAATGCTATTTCAACTTTCAAAACTTGAAGACCTGCAATTGAATAGAGGTGAGAAAATCCTACTTGGTCCTTTGATTGACTTTTGCACTTTCCATATAACTCCTATAAAAGCTTGGGGACGCATGTTCTGCTTATGCTTGCTTGGTCAATTTTTGCTTGTTTCCACCGATGGTGACATTGATCCACGAGTACTAGACATCGTGGATCAAATGGAAGGAGGCTTGTCTCCAGTAAATCAAAATCTTTGAGGAGATTGGCTGGGAGTCCACTACTGCTTCAGGTAATTACCTAAACTACCCTTTTGGGTTTTCAATTTAGGTTTTCTTATTGGTTTTAATTTTTACTTTGACTACCCTTATGGGTTTTTGAATGTAGCGAACTGCCGTAATTTTTGCTTAGGCCGCCCTTTCAGGTTTTCAACCTAATGGGCTTTTTTTATTGCTGCTTGCCTTTATAGATTTGGTTATAGGAGTGCCTCTGCTAACTTGATGCCCCGACTGTAGATTTTATCAAATGTCTGCCATGTCATCACTCTGCTAGAAAATTACTCCACCCTGCTTCTTCATATACTGACTGGATCGACTGGATATGCTCACGAGCCGTGATTAACATCCGTTGGTTAGTACCTTGACCCTCATCGTCTTGACCATCAGTATGGAGTCGAGCCTCGAGGTTTTAAGTTTACTCTTGACTTGGACATGCCACATCTAGATGAAGCCTTCCTGGACTGGCTAAAGCAAAGCTGGCCTGCATGTTACACTTATCGTCTGCCATAGATTTTACATTTGTCAATTTCTTAGAAAAGTAATGTTAGGATGAACAATAATGGCAATAAAAAGATGTTTTCTTTCCCTTTCTATAATTTGTCATTATGTTTTGCTATTGTGGTATTTTTTTATCTTAATGATCAGATAATTCAAAATAATGCACATAGAATAATTTTAACATAAACTCTATTTCATTAAATTGTGAAACAACCAAAACATTAGGCCAGCATACACAAGATCACTCCTATCTCCAACTAGCTCTTTTGGGGTTTTCTAATTGATAATTTTCACTCATTTATCCCTAATTGTTGCCTAGCCCACCCTTTTGGATTTTTAGAACTAGTGGACTGCTCTAACTTTTGCCTAGGCTGCCCTTTTTGGGTTTTCAACCTAGCGAGCCTTTTGTTTTATTTCAAACATAGAACCTCTTCAACCTATCAATGTTCACTAGCTCACTAAACTTGTTCCCATCCATATCTAATAGCATGATTGCTCCTTTACTCACGACTTGTTTCATAATGTACGACCCTTCCTAACTAGGTCTAAACTTCCCTCTTGGATCAGAAATGTTGGACATGTATTGCTTCAACACCAAATCCTCAGCTTTAAGCTTTTTGAACTTAACTCTTCTATTGTAGGCTTGGGCAATTTTCCTTTGATACAAATAGTGTTGATACATTGCCTTCAACCTTCTTTCTTATAATAAAGCCAGTTGTGCATATCAGCTTGCTACCCACTCTACCTCAGGCAACTTAGCTTCTATGATTACCCTCAACGATTTGATCTCGATTTCAATTGGTAATATTGCTTCCATCCCATAAACTAAGGAAAATGGTGTCATTCCAATCGGGGTTTGTACACTCGTCCTGTACCCCTATAAAGCAAAAGGAAGCATTTCTATCCAATCCTTATATGTCTTGGTCATTTTGGACAGAATCTAGTTAATCATTTTGTTTGTTGCTTCCACTACACTATTAGCCTTTGGTCTATAAGGTGAAGATCTGGGATGAGAAATCTAGTACTTTGAGAACAAATCCTTAACTTCTCCTTGAAGCTACACCCCATTATCCGATATCACACTGTGCGAACCTGGCCATTTGCCTTGCCCTTAGCTTGTTGAAAAACTCAGCCTCAACACATTTTAAAAAACTACAATGAATCAATGATTGTTCGAAGCTATCATATGTATTTCTCCAATAATATCGATTCCCCAAGTTGCAAAAGGCCATGGAGAAGACATAGAACGTAAATCTTCGAGAGGCAAATGGTTCAAGTTTCCATGACTGTTGGCATTTTCTCACAAAATCTATACAATCTCTTTCCATGGTCAACCAATAGTAGTCTTGTCGGATTATCTTCTTAGCCAGGGCTAATCCATTCATATGAGGTCCACAACTTTCCACATGTATCTAGAACATGATTTGCTCAACTTTAGATTTCCTCAAGCATCTTAGGTGTACTCCATCAGGCCATCTTCGATACAACTCTCCATGAAAGGTGATGTATTGCAAAGATCATCGCCTTATAGCTCTTCTCTCTTCCTTTGTTGCACCTTATGGATAGTCCCTACTTTCCAAAAACTGTCTTATAGTGTCATACCATGCATCATGGTCTATGTCAGTTTCCATGACTATTTTTGTAATATCCCAAAAGATACCCTAAAATTTTTGAAATGCTTATGGTTGATATTGATTTAATGATTTTAAAGTGTGTAATAATGATTAAGAGGAAAAGAGGAGTGTGTATATGTTGTATATATGAAGATATATACAACATATACAAGTCAGCTTTATTGATGGTCAAATGAGATTATTAATTATTTAAAATCAAAATTTATTACAAGTGGAAGATGATATTTACATTATTATAATACATTAATTGCTTGGTGGAGATTAATTGGAGATTTGAGTGCCTAAGAGTAGAGTGGTATTGACTTTTCATTATCTTCTTCTTCCTCTTTGTTTTTGATAGCCGGCCACCACCAACTTCATCAAGGAAGAGAGGTTTTGTGATTCCTAACTCAAGATTTAAGGGTGTTTCAAGTGATCAAGTTGGAGTTCTAAGGATTTTCTTCACTTCTAGTAAGTTTCCAACTTGTTTCTTTGTGTTCTTTTAGAGTTTGTGTATTTGAGTTTGGGGTATGGTTGTTATAGATGTGTTTTTGGTTGATTTGGTATGTTTGAGAGTGTTTGGTCTTATTAACTTTAATTTTTGGGGTTGGAGTGAAGAAAATGTTAAGTTTGGTAAAGAAAGCAAGAGTTGTGGATTGTGTATGTGTTGAATTGTAAAATATTGTTGTGATTGTGTGTTGGTGCATATCATTGAGTTGTTTTGATATTATGCAAGTTTATTATGGTTTATTGATGGTTTTGGTTAAGTTTTCTTGGAGTGGAAAAAGGGTTTAAGAACGATGTTGTTGGATGTAGTGTTTTTGGTATCGATTTCAGGTTTTTGGCTTGACACGCCCAGTAGCACGGCCATGTCCTTGGGCGTGTCATTGGTTCTATTTTTAGTATGGGTGACACGAGCAGTGACATGCCCATGTCACTGAGCATGTCATAGCCTCTATGTTGGAGTAGTATTGACACGTTCAGTGACATACCCATGTCACTGAGCGTGTCATAGCTACTATGATGTTGGTGGATTGACACGTCCAGTGACATGCCCATGTCACTAAACATGTCATAGTTTCTGTGCTGTTGAAGAATTGACACGTGCAGTGACACGCCTATGTCACTGAGTGTGTCAAAGCTTCTATGTTGTGGGTTTAGGGCATGATCAGGGACACGCCCATGTTGTTGAGCGTGTCATGTGTAGAGTTTGCCCTAGATAGTTATTATTCTTGTTTTCTTATGTGTGTCACTAAGTCAGTGTGTATGATCACATTTGGATTAGGTTTTGAAGTGATTTGAGTTGCTCTAATCCAAGTGTTGAAGGATTCTTGGAAGAGAAGGTTGATAGATTGGTGTGTGTTGCTCTTAGAGGTAAGTACAAACCTTACATGATTGCATACATTTACATGACATTGGGACTTAACACATTTGGTTGAAAAATGTGTTAGGTTACCCATTATATTATTGATATATGAGAATGGTACAATGATTTGTATTATGTGAACTATGTGAATTATATGTTGATGATTCAAAATATATGAACAATGTAACTTGTGATGTGCACTCTAATGATGATATGTGAAGCCATTGGTGATGGCTATAATGATATAAATGAAATATTTTGGGGCATTGTGCCAAGATGATCATGAGAAAATGAGAATGGATTTGATAATGAAATAATGAAAAAATTGTGTGCCTAGTATGTTATTCAATTTTCAGAGTTTTGTTGTCGGTGGCATGCCGAAAAGTAACAATCCCTTGAAGCTGGGTTGGGCTTGGTCCTTGAAGCCAGGTTGGGTTGATGCTATGCTCCCCTTGAAGCTTGGTTGGGACTAGTCCTTGAAGCCTAGTTGGGATGTTACATATGAGATGTTTCTCATTGTGATGATGATTTGCCTATGGGCTTGATAAATGTGATTATTGGACCAAAGCATTAACTCTGGAATTTAAATGGCATATTAGTTTCTTTTGGGCCCATGCTTGTCTTTGCTTAAATGTGAATCATGAATGATGAAATAATTGAACAATATGATGAAATAATTGAACAATATAATGAAATTTAATGTTATGAAATATGATATTCTTGTATATTGCTTTTAATTCTTAAAAGTTTGACATTGGCATTACATTGAAGCATATTGTTATCATGGTTTGTACCACTAAGCCATTGGCTTAGCGCGATTGTGATTTATCGTGCAGGTGACAGGGTAGATCTGGTTGAACCGGAGAGTTCAGCTAGACCGAGTCCAGTCTAGGCTTGTGATCCATTGTGAAGTGTTTATTTTGGACTTCAAGATCAGAGACGAACTGCCAAGCATGTATAAACTCTATATTTTTGTAAATATTGATTTTAATATATATACATATGTATAATCTGTTACATTTTCCGCTGCTTATTAAATAAATATTTTGGATAAACTTTGGGTGTAATGAAGATATATGTAAATGTATTTTAATAAGGAATGTTTTATCTATTACTATTTATAATGAGGATTTGATGTTAAAGTTTTAAAAGATTTATTTGATGCAAAATAGATTGTGACATTCTTGTATCCGGTATACGTATATTACATATTGAGAGTATATGTGGTGTACATATATGGGGTATAGGGGTGTTACAGTTTCATACGCATAACAAGGAGTCGATGAAATAGTCAAACTAGAGGCTTAAGAAATAACTTAACAGGATCCTCCCATATTGAAGCCAGGGTAGCTAAGGCATCAACCATCTAATTTTCTTCCTTTGGCAAGTGTACAAATCTGCACTCCTTGAAATTCTTCTTCATCACAGTCAAGTAATCTTGGTATGGTTTCAATTTTTCTTCCTTCAACTCCCACTCACCATTTACTTGGTATACTACTAATAAAGAGTCACCAAAGACTTGTATCTTATTCACCTTCATGATCATCAGGGTTTCCAAGCCAAAAATAAAAGCTTCATACTCCACCATAATATTGGTTGTCCTAAACTTCAACTTCTTAGCCAGAGGGACGAGCTCCCCTTCTGGCAATTTCAAAATTACCCCTAGGTCTGCTCCCTTTCTATTTATTGCTCCATCAAAGTATATCTTCCATCCCTGTACCTCTATGGCCTCTAAATGTTCATTAGGAAATTCTAAAATCACTTCCTCACTATTCGACAATGGTTGTTGGGCCAGGAATTCTGTTATTGCTCTGCCTTTAATGGTTTTCCTGGTTATTCACTCAATTTTGAACTCTTCTAAAATGATCAACCATCTACCATATTTCCCAATCAATGAAGGTGTTTCTCTCAAATATTTCACTGGATTGCATACTATAAGATTGAAAGTAATGCCGCAACTTCTTAGACAACCAAACCATGGCTATGCATGTCTTTTCAATGATACTATACTTAATTTCATAAGGTAGGAGATTTCTACTCAAATAGTAAATTGCATACTCAGTGCCTGATTCATCAGCTTATGCTAATATTTCTCCTATTGACTCTTCTTCTACTGCTAAGTATAGTAATAATGGTCTGCCGAGTTTAGGTGGCTTTAAAATAGGTGGATTCGACAAAAATTCTTTAATATGCTCAAAGGCCTTTTGATAATCATCATTCCACTTAACTGGCTAGTTCTTTTTAAGCAGTTTAAAGATGGGTTCACAGATTGTTGTAAGCTTTGCTATAAACTTGCTAATGTACTGTAACCTACCAATAAACCCCCGAACTTCCTTCTCTGTCTTGTTAGGAAATTAAGGAGATCACTGCAAACCAAAAACACGCAGCGAAAAAATTTTTGATCTCTGATTTCCCACCAAGATCCATGCTGTTCATTTAATTCGATGAAAGTGTTCAAAGAACTAACCTGTTGATGATTCGAAATCACAGTTTGGAAGAGTTGCCTCGATCGCGAAACACCCTCTATCGCTTATCCACACGAATGCTACCGTCTGGAGTGCTAGCTCTCTGTAACGACGAAGGCTGGAAAAATATTTTCTCTAAAACGTATTAGGGTTCCTTTGTTTTCATTCTCTTTTGTTTTCTAATGTTACCTCTGAGAAGACTTAACGTCTGGAGTGAATATAATCACTCCAGAATCCAATTCGAAATTGGATAAGGTAAGTCAAATTCAGAATCCAAATCTAATAAGGATTCTGAATATATTATCTAATAATATATATAAAAATGAAAATAATAATAATAATAAATAATAATATCTAATATTAATATTATTAATATTATATCCAGCCCAAAGCGCATTCTTGTGTGTAACCCGATAGGCCCATATTAATTGGCAGTCAATTTAATCTCTATTAAACCAACAAGTCGTAATTGGCCTCTAGCAAGGCGTTACAACTACCCAATTAATATAAGGAATGTCCAATTCGCCTAATAATAGTACGTGCATTAATCCCTTTGTCACACGATATCTAGCTTGAACATAAGTCGTGGTCAACATCATACTTATATTGTCCAAACTTATGATTACTCGATCTCCAAGTAGACTGATAAAAAAAATGAAATTGATCACACTATCAATTCATTTGAGCACGGCCATGCATTTCACAGTCTCACTTATCGAGGGGCCTAAAAGATATCTCTCTCAAAGAGAGGGACAAATTCTATCTTGATTGTTCATTATCCTCTACATAATTTCTATCATATATGATCATAACCTTTATTACTATCCAGTTACGGATAATGTTTGATCATGTCAAAATATAATAGTCCTTATATTGGAAACTATGACAATCTCAAGTCAAAGAATTAATACATAACTATCATGAGATTTACTTATGACACTAACCCATGTAGTAATCTCTTAATGGGTCTATCCAATACATTGTTCTCTAACAAGTATCTATGAAATTGATTTGTATCACTATACACATAACCATCTGATGATTATCAAATCAATGTTCATACTGGTTAAGAATTATTTTTTTTTATCTCTATAACAATAATAAACTAGGGATAAATATCAAAATTGTGTAACATGCAAACAAACAATAATGATAATAAAACCTCATTTATTAATAATGAATGTATAACATAAATATCCAAATAAATGGCCTAGGGCACATACACTAACAATCTCCCACTTGCACTAGGCCTACAAATTTCTAAGACCCATAGATCTAGTGTGCTGATCATGCTTGACTCGTGAGAGAGGCTTTGTTAATGGATCTGCTATGTTATCATTTGTGTCAACTTTGCATATCTTGATATCTCCTCTATCGATAATGTCTCAAATGAGGTGAAAACGCCTGAGTATATGCTTAGACCTTTGATGAGATCTAGGCTCTTTTCCCTGTGCTATGGCACCATTGTTGTCACAATAAATGTCCACAGGATTTGCAATGCTAGGCACCACTCCTAGCTTAGTGATGAATTTCTTTAACCAGACTGCTCCTTAGCTGCATTTGATGCTGCTATATACTCAGCCTCTGTTGTAGAATCAGCCACAGTGCTTTGTTTTGAACTCTTCCAACTAACAGCTCCACCATTCAATGTGAATACAAAACCTGACTGCAATCTAAAATCATCTATGTCAGTTTGGAAACAAGCATCTGTGTAACCATTTACAACTAGCTCATCTTCCAAACCCCCATAAACCAAGAATACATCTTTAGTCCTTCAAAGGTACTTAAGAATATTCTTGACAACTGTCCAGTGACCTTCACCAGGATCAGCTTGAAATCTACTAATTGCGCTTAATGGATATGAGACATCTGGTCTAGTACATAACATGGCATACATAATAGATCCTATAGCAGAAGCATAAGGAATCTTATTCATTCGATCTCGTTCATCAGATGTCATAGGACATTGACTCTTGCTGAGATGAATGCCATGAGACATAGGCAAGAATCCCTTTTTGGAATTGTAGACCCTTAATTTTTGACCCAATCCGATCCAACATGCTTTATTCAATCCAAAATAATTTTTGTTGTTTAATTGGTCTAAAATAATTTTAATTAAATAATTTTTACCTTAGAATCTAATTTTTAGTAGTAAAAAATGAAAATAAACAAATAAAAAATAAAAATAAAAATAAAAATAAAAATCGGAGTCGGAGTCGGAGTCGGAAAAAAATTGGCAGTGAAAAGTGGTCGCGCGGGCCCGTCGGGCCAACAGTGGCTCGCTTGCAGGAATTTCCTGCGGGCTGGCATGCCCACGGGCCCGTCGCCAGAATTTTTGTTAGCGCAAATTTTTCAGCTCCAATTTTTAGAATTCTAATCCAATTAGGTTTTAATTTCTTTTTTTTATTATTGTTACTTACCTTAATTAATTAGGAATAAACAACCTAAAAACCACTATAAATAAGGACCAATTAAACCAAATCAAAGGAGGAAAAACTTTTCATGATAGCTTTAGGTTTTGAAACCAAATCAAGGAAGGAAAGGGAAAACTCAATTCAATTGATATTTATAGCAGCAATAGCACGAAAAGGGAGAAGAAAAGAGGCAATCAAAGCTTGTCTTTGGAGCTAGTTCATCCAAGAAGAGTTATTTTTTGGAGAATCAACAAAAGAAGGTATGTTTTAATTCTTTTGATTTATGTTTTACAATAGCCAAATCTATAAAATTTAAGTTTTTTAAATAAAAAATCTTAGAGTTTTAATTTAATTTTTCCAAGTTTAGAACATTAAATCGTGACTCTCTTTTCTAAAAAGATTTAAAATTGTTATTTTTTCTTCTTAAAAAACCTTAAAACACTCATTTAACATATTTTTCTACAAAACCAAAATAAAATTCTGTTTCATTTAAGATTTTAAAAGTAGGCTCTTTTTCACTCAAAAAACCTTAAAAAACATCTTTTTTACTTATAAAAACTTCAATTCATGTGTTTAAATTCATAAAATCTCATAAAATATCAAGTTGCTATTTAAAACCCTAAAATTAGATTCCTTGGCCGAGAACCCCAAATTCAAAGCCTAAAATCCAAAAATCATCTTTTAAACCTAAACTAATAAACCCTAACCCTTTTAAAACCTTAAACCCTAATTTTTATGAACTTTAAACCCTTTAAAACATAAAAAACATAAAAACATAAAAAACTCAAAAAGCTACAGTAGCTCAATTTACTATTTTAAAAACATGAATTAAAAAATATTTCAAAAGTGTCTAAAACTCAAGTTTTATTATTTCATCATTCAAATCTTAATTTGTTTAATCAATGTGTCTTGCTAACCTTTAAAAAACATAAAACCTAATCTATTTTAATTACCTAAAAAGTCATAGTAGCTTAAACTTTAGAATTTCCAAAGCCTTAACACATGAGGTAAATAACCCTAAATAGAAATAGTAGCTATACTTGAACTTTTATTTGTTTTATTCAATTCCATATTTATTTATGCTTTGATTTATTTCTTATGCTTTAATTTATTTAATTTTAATACGTGATTTATTCATTTTATCATGGATGGATGTTTGTTTTATATTTTGGTTAATACTCTTAATGAATGATTTATTTATTATGGATGATTATTTACTTTTATCAATCAGTTTAGACTTCCAAAAGTTGTAAGAGGTATGTTTCCACTTAGTGGGTACCTCATTAGTTAAAAATCATGTCATTTAATTTTCTTTTCTATTTTAGAACCTTTGTAAAGGGCATGTTTCTACCTTTTGGTGGATGTCCTATCTAGGCATGTGATGTAAGGACATGTTTCCATCCTTGGATGGGTGTCCATTTATTTGTTTTGTTTTGTTTGGACATTGCTTTGATTTTAATATAATGATGCTTTCTTTTTATTGTGTGTAGTATGGATAATATTGTTATATTTAAGAATTTTATAATATTAAGACCTGTAAAGGAGGCCGGTTCCAATGAACCGGGCATTGTGGGGGTGCTGGGCCATTTCTCACCTTCCCCACATATACCCAACTTTCCGAACCCATTAAGGGGTTGGGGATTCCTTAGGAATCGAGTCATCCACCCCTTTCTTTTTCCCGGCTCGTCCGGTTGGCGACTCCATTTTCTCCGGACTTAGGTCCGTGTTCTCTAAGGCCCCGAGCCTAAACAGTGCCGAAGTCGCAAGAACCATTCCACCGGGAGTGGGGGCGAAAATCCCCACTCATAGTGGCGACTCCACTGGGGATAAGAGAAGTTGATTCCGTTGGTCTTTATATTATTCTATTCTTTCTTATAATGATATTATCCATAGCATCATATTAGATTGTATTGTGTGCGTGAGTTAGGAAGCCCGTGTTACCCGTGTTATGTTATGTAAGGGATACCATACTTTCACTCAAGGTATGGAGATCGAGCATGGCATAACCACTCATAGCCTCGTACCATTTGGTATATACTTGCTATGGGAACCTAAGCCTTTTAACCCAAAGACTAAAGCTCATGTAATTGGCCTAGTTACTTTCCTTAGGTTTTACCCCAAATGCATGTTGTTTGACTATGGTTAGTTTATCCTAGTCTAAATCATGGCTTATTTGGTTTGTTCTTTTTCTAATATGACCCAAGTACATTTGATAGCTCAAAATAAATTTTTTCTTTCTTTAAAATCCAAAAGACCAAAACTATTTTCAAAACTTTTTAAGATGGTCTTTGGACATAAAACTTTTCTTAAAACAAATCAAAAATTCTTTGGCTCATGGCCCAAATACTAAGCCCAAAATC
Source organism: Garcia nutans (assembly GCA_947685225.1). Classification (NCBI taxonomy): domain Eukaryota; kingdom Viridiplantae; phylum Streptophyta; class Magnoliopsida; order Malpighiales; family Euphorbiaceae; genus Garcia; species Garcia nutans. The sequence continues at coordinate 28,445,237 of CANTUV010000045.1, forward strand.
CATTTTTTTAAAATCTTTTACAATGGGCTTAGAGACAAAATTATTTTCACCCAACCATTTTTTACAAAGAGCTTGCAAAAATATTTAGGTCAATTATGAAATATCAAAAATCAATTGTGGGCCTAGTTTACTCCAAGAATAAATTAACCATGGGCTTGTTTTTTGGCATGAACCATTAGTTACTCTCTCCAAGTGAGAAATCTATTTATAATAAACCTCTTAATTTTGTTTTAATCCAACATAGCATAAAAGCTACTTTAGTTGGTTGAATGGATTGAAACCTAATTAATGGGAATTATCATGAATTGATTTCCATTTTCGAAAATATAACTATTGGTTGAATCGTCCGAGGGAATTATTCGAAAGCAAGATACCCATGTTGGTATTTTTGTTAACCATATGCCTAGGAAAAGAGACTCGCCATTCGTGTGTGGATGTTATAAGGTTGGAAGGAACATCCTAATTTGTTCTTATTTGTTAATTGTTTGTGCATACATGCATACATTTGCATATCATATCATTGATCTTTTTTGGCTCATAGACCTGAGGTACAGCAATTCAAGAGCATAGAATGATATCACCTACAACATTGATTCAAGTGCTTCATTCGAAGGATGGATGCAAACCAGCTAAGGGATATAATCGATGAAGTTGTCAAAGCTAGGATGGCCGAGCTACAAGATCAATTGGTTAAAATTATGAAGACCCAGTTGATTCAAATTATAGAGATCATCAACAATGCTAATGAGGCATTTCCCATTGACATAAGAAAGAAGGAAAAGGCAGCATTAACAAGGAGCATGTCTACTGATAGAGATCGAATGAAAAATGAGAGATCAATCCCTATTCTACAAGACCAACCGAACCATGTGCTATCTAAGTGGAGCAATAAGAGAGGCTATCACCCTAGTGTGCAATGTCAAAGAGAAAAAGGAGGTGTTGAGGAAAATGCAACAACTGAGCCTACAAAGAAGCGTAAATTTTCAAACATAAGGGAGCCTTTGTCAAAGATGCTAGAAAATCTAATGAAAATGGATTTGCTACAACCATTGGCACCTCGGCCTCTACATAAGCCTCTACCGCCAAATTTTGATGCCAAGGTCTTCTGTCAATTCCATCAAATGCAAGGGCATGAGACAGATAAATGTGTTCGATTAAGGCATGAACCTTCCATAAAGATTTAATTGACACTGGAAAGCTACTTGAACCTGATAAGCCCAACACTAATAATAATCCTCAGCCTAAAATTGGAAGGCATCATCACTTACAACCTTCATGAAGAGTTTTATCTTGTCACCTTGTCATGATATGGATAGAGAAGCTGCTAAAGATGATATGCTACTAAGCAAGCTTGGACTAACTGTGGATGATGAAGCAATGATCCTTGATGATGGAAAAAATCTGTGCCCTTGAGATGTCTAAATAAATGGAGTGTCTTTGACTCCAATTCAACAAACTTTCCTTAGCTTGAATGTTGCTTTTCAATTTTGCTTTCTTTAATGTTTTGGAACTATCATGTTTTTCAAATTTATATTTGTTTGAATAACTTACTTTCATCATAAATTTCTGTTGGTCTTTGTTCATTTTGGTGCTCAACCAATGAGGAATTTAGCTTGATGATTATAAATTAATGTGTCTAGGCATCATGACTCGAATGACTTTACTGGATGAGGGAATTACTCTATAGCATTGAGTTGTGTATGCTTACTTAGAGAGGGCTCCTGCATAATTATCTTTGTCTAGGTCTTAGTCAGTCTTAGAACATGCTTTGACAAACTTTCGAGGCGAAATTGAACTCTGCTTATTTAAGGGAGAAATGATTTAGGCATTGTTTGATTAGCCAACAACTAGTATCCACCCTATTAAATATCAATCCCTAGTTGTCCCTTTAAGCCTTCATAAAATTTTAGCTTTCTTTTCATTGGCATATAACCTCAACAACCTACCTTGAGCTGTTGTGATACTTTTGGCAAGTCTTATGATCACTAAGATAAAGAGGCAATAAGATCAAAAAAGGCAATGATTAGTCAAGACTATGAAGATAGTTGAAGTTCTCAAGACTATAAAGATAGTTGAAGTTCTCAAGACCATAAAGATAGTTGAAGTTCTCAAGACCATAAAGATAGTGGACGTTTTCAAGACCCTAAGGGTAGTTGAAGTTCCCTTAATATCTCTAAGACAACATCAACATTGGAGTAATAAATGATTTATCCCTATTAAAGAAGATTTATGTTACTCCACTCATCCATTATTGGAAGCCCAAGTTGGTACAAATAAGACAACTCTGTTTGAGCTAGAACCAAAAACAAAAAAGGAGAGAAAGAAAGAAAAACAAGAAAAAAATCAATAGAAAAAGAAAGGAAAAAAAAACCCAAAATGGATCAAAAAGCCAACTGAGTTCTCTTTTACCTAAAGCAGCCAAAAGCTTCTATTTGGTTCATAAAGACCTTTTCTGGGTTGGTCCAACCCAACCAAAGATTCAATTAAAATTGGAGAAAAGGAGGAAGACCACCCAGTTCTTGAAAGTTCTGTATTCCAACAAGAAAGAAGGACAAAGAGAGAAAGAAAAGGGAAGAGTAAGAGAAATAAAGAAAAGAGAGAAGAAGAAAAGAAATGAATTTGGGAACCAAACTTTTTGCAAGGGCAAAAAATGTCCTAGTAAGATCCAAATTAATGCTAAGAAGATAGAAGAAATTTGGAGTCTAGCAAGGTTGCCTTTAAGCTGCCTAAAATTCCAACAAGAAATTTGTAGTGTGAAGGTTTGTCCATTGTGTCACACCAGCTCCAATCTCAAAATGGCCTTCACTTAAGCATGTGAAGGGGGCAAACTGTAGACCCTTAATTTTTTACCCAATCCGATTCAACATGTTTTATTTAGTCCAAAATGATTTTTGTTGTTTAATTGGTCCAAAATAATTTTAATTAAATAATTTTTACCTTAGTATCTAATTTTTAGTAGTAAAAAATGAAAATAAACAATTAAAAATTAAAAATAAAAATAAAAATAAAAGTCGGAGTCGGAGTCGGAAAAAAATCGGCAGCAAAAAGTGGTCGCGCGGGCCCGTTGGGCCAACAGTGGCTCGCCCTCAGGAATTTCCTGCGGGCTGGCACGCCCACGGGCCCGTCGCCAGAATTTTTGCCAGCGCAAATTTTTCAGCTGCAATTTTTAGAATTATAATCCAATTAGGTTTTAATTTCTTTTTTTTATTATTGTTACTTACCTTAATTAATTAGGAATAAACAACCTAAAAACCACTATAAATAAGGACCAATTAAACCAAATCAAAGGAGGAAAAACTTTTCATGATAGCTTTAGGTTTTGAAACCAAATCAAGGAAGGAAAGGGAAAACTCAATTCAATTGATATTTATAGCAGCAGTAGCACGAAAAGGGAGAAGAAAAGAGGCAATCAAAGCTTGTCTTTGGAGCTAGTTCATCCAAGAAGAGTTATTTTTTGGAGAATCAACAAAAGAAGGTATGTTTTAATTCTTTGGATTTATGTTTTACAATAGCCAAATCTATAAAATTTAAGTTTTTTAAATAAAAAATCTTAGAGTTTTAATTTAATTTTTCCAAGTTTAGAACATTAAATCGTGACTCTCTTTTCTAAAAAGATTTAAAATTGTTATTTTTTCTTCTTAAAAAACCTTAAAACACTCATTTAACATATTTTTCTACAAAACCAAAATAAAATTCTGTTTCATTTAAGATTTTAAAGTAGGCTCTTTTTCACTCAAAAAACCTTAAAAAACATCTTTTTTACTTATAAAAACTTCAATTCATGTGTTTAAATTCATAAAATCTCATAAAATATCAAGTTGCTATTTAAAACCCTAAAATTAAATTCCTTGGCCGAGAACCCCATATTCAAAGCCTAAAATCCAAAAATCATCTTTTAAACCTAAAGTAATAAACCCTAACCCTTTTAAAATCTTAAACCCTAATTTTTATGAACTTTAAACCCTTTAAAACATAAAAAAACATAAAAACATAAAAAACTCAAACAGTAGCTCAATTTACTATTTTAAAAACATGAATTAAAAAATATTTCAAAAGTGTCTAAAACTCAAGTTTTATTATTTCATCATTCAAATCTTAATTTGTTTAATCAAAGTGTCTTGCTAACCTTTAAAAAACATAAAACCTAATCTATTTTAATTACCTAAAAAGTCATAGTAGCTTAAACTTTAGAACTTCCAAAGCCTTAACACATGAGGTAAATAACCCTAAATAGAAATAGTAGCTATACTTGAACTTTTATTTGTTTTATTCAATTCCATATTTATTTATGCTTTGATTTATTTCCTATGCTTTAATTTATTTAATTTTAATACTTGATTTATTTAATTTATCATGGATGGATGTTTGTTTTATATTTTGGTTAATACTCTTAATGAATGATTTATTTATTATGGATGATTATTTACTTTTATCAATCAATTTAGACTTCCAAAAGTTGTAAGAGGTATGTTTCCACTTAGTGGGTACCTCATTAGTTAAACATCATGTAATTTAATTTTCTTTTCTATTTTAGAACCTTTGTAAAGGGCATGTTTCTACCTTTTGGTGGATGTCCTATCTAGGCATGTGATGTAAGGACATGTTTCCATCCTTGGATGGGTGTCCATTTATTTGTTTTGTTTTGTTTGGACATTGCTTTGATTTTAATATAATGATGCTTTCTTTTTATTTTGTGTAGTATGGATAATATTGTTATATTTAAGAATTTTATAATATTAAGACCTGTAAAGGAGGCCGGTTCCAATGAACCGGGCGTTGTGGGGGTGCTGGGCCATTTCTCACCTTCCCCACATGTACCCAACTTTTCGAACCCATTAAGGGGTTGGGGATTCCTTAGGAATCGAGTCATCCACCCCTTTCTTTTTCCCGGCTCGTCTGGGTGGCGACTCCATTTTCTCCGGACTTAGGTCCGTGTTCTCTAAGGCCCCGAGCCTAAACAGTGCCGAAGTCTCAAGAACTATTCCACCGGGAGTGGGGGCAAAAATCCCCGTTCACAGGAATCTTGCATGTTGAACCTCTTCAACACTTTATCTATGTATGTACTTTGACTCAGGCCAATTATCCTTCTAGATCTATCTCTATAGATCTTTATACCAAGGATATAGGCAGCCTCACCTAAGTCTTTCATTGAGAAAGAATTCCCTAACCAAGTCTTAACCTTTTGCAAGGTAGGGATATCATTCCCAATGAGTAATATGTCATCCACAAATAAGACTAAAAACACTACTTCACTCCCACTAACAATCTTGTAAACATAAGGTTCATCTTCATTCTTAATGAAACCAAAGTTCCTAACTGTTTCATCAAAATGAAGATTCCAGCTTCGAGATGCTTGCTTCAATCCATAAATGGATCTTTGAAGCTTGCAAACCTTTGTAGAATTCTCAGGATTTACAAAACCCTCAGGTTGTGTCATATACACATCCTCAAGCAAGTTTCCATTAAGGAAAGCAGTTTTGACATCCATTTGCCATATCTCATAATCATAGTATGCTGCAATGGCAATGAGAATTCTAACAGACTTAAGCATAGCAACTGGTGAAAAGGTTTCATCATAATATATACCATGAGTTTTCTTGAAACCTTTTGCAACAAGCCTTGCTTTATAGGTATGCACATTCCCATCCATGTCAGTTTTCTTCTTGAAAACCCATTTGCAACCAATAGTCTTAATACCGTCTGGAGGATCAATTAAAGACCAAACTTGGTTGTCAAACATAGATTGCATCTCAGATTTCATGGCTCCAAGCCATTTGTCTGAATCTGGACCTGACACAGCTTCTTGATAGGTAGTAGGCTCATCTTGATCTATGATCATTACTTCACTATCATCAGTCACAAGAAATCCATATCTCTATGGCTGACGACATGTCCTATCAGACCTGCGAGGGATTTGTGTTACATCTTCAGACTCCACAACTATTTGTGGTTCTGAAATAGGCTCTACAGATGGCTCAATGATTTCTTGTGGTACTTGAGTTTCCTCAAGTTCTACTATACTCCCACTAGTTCTCTTAGAAAGAAATTCCTTTTCCAAAAAGATCCCATTTCGAGCAACAAACACTTTGTTCTCTGAAGGAGTATAGAAATAGTATCCTTTAGTTTCCTTAGGATACCCCACAAAATTACATTTGATAGACTTTAGAGCTAACTTATCTGAAACTGGTCTTTTCACATAAGCTTCACAACCCCAAATCTTAAGAAAAGACAAACTAGGTGTCTTACCTGTCCATATCTCATATTGTGTCTTTTCAACCGCCTTAGATGGTACACGGTTCAGAATGAATGCAGTTGTCTCCAAGGCATAACCCCAAAAAGATAAAGGAAGATCCGCTTGACTCATCATTGATCGAACCATATCTAATAGAGTTCGATTTCTCCTTTCAAAAACTCCATTCCACTGTGGAGTTCCTGGAGGAGTCAGTTGTGAAACAATTCCACAATCCCTTAGATGATCATCAAACTCTTAGCTCAAATATTCACCACCTCTATCTGATCAAAGTAGTTTAATTGTTTTACCAAGTTGATTTTGTACTTCATTTTAAAAAGTTCTAAACATTTCAAAAGACTCATGCTTATGTTTCATTAGGTAGACATAGCCATACCTACTGAAATCATCAGTAAAAGTAATGAAGTATCGAAATCCTCCTCTGGCACTAATGCTAAAAGGACCACATACATCTGTATGTATCAAGCCCAATAAATCATTAGCCCTTTCACTATGCCCAGCAAAAGGATCCTTTGTCATCTTACCAAGCAAACAAGACTCACATGTTTCAAATGATTCAAAATCAAATGAATCTAATAATCCATCTTGATGGAGCTTAGAAATGCGTTTCTCATTTATATGGCTAAGGTGACAATGCCATAAATAAGTAGGGTTTAACTCATTTGGCTTAGTTCTCTTAGAAGTTATGTTATAGATATCATTACCATTAGAATCATCAAGATTAAGGATATAAAGGCCATTATAAGAATTTGCAATACCATAAAGCAAATCATTTTTATCAAAAATAGAACATTTCTTATTCTTAATAAAAAATGAGTAACCTTCATCATCCAAAACAGATACTGAAATAAGATTCCTACTCATAGTAGGAACATAAAAGCAATTGTTCAAAATTAACAAAAACCCATTGGGCATAATAAGTTCATAAGTTCCTACAGCTATAGCAGCAACTCTTGATCTATTGCCAACACGTAAGTCCACTTCGCCCTTCTTCAGCATCCTACTCCTTTTGAGTCTCTACATATTTGTACAAATATGAGATCCACATCCGGTATCTAATACCTAGGAAGAAGGAATAGATAAATTAATTTCTATAACATAAATACCTAAAGATGTAGTCGCACTACCCTTCAACTTCTTTAACTCATCCAAATAGAGTTGACAATTTCTTTTCCAATGCCCAGGCTTGTTGCAATGGAAACAAGTCCCTTCCTTAGGAACTTTAGCCTTAGGCTCAGGTTTTGGTTTAGCTTGTCCCTTGGACCCTTTAGAACCTTTTGCCTTACCCTTGCCTTTAGTATCTTTGGCTTTCTTTTTCATTTGTTTAATATTGACATTCAATATTTGGGTAGACTTTTTGATTTTCCCCTCAGCAGTTTTGAGCATACCATGTAGCTCAGGAATGGATTTCTCCATGTCATTCATGTTATAGTTCATGACAAACTGTGAGAAACTGCTAGGCATTGAATGTAGGATCAAATCCGTGGATAGTTCTAAACTCAGGGGATATCTAAGTCTAGCAAGGTGATCTAGATAGCCTTTCATCTTCAAAACATGAGCATTAATAGATTCACCTTCAGACATTTTGCAGTCAAATAATGCAATATCGGTGTCAAACCTATCTTGCCTAGCCTGTTGTTGGAAAGCTTGTTTGAGATGCACACTCATCTCATAAGCCTCTAAGTGTTCCAGATCCTTCTGAAGTCCTGGACACATAGTAGCCAACATAAGACATCCTATGTCATTGGAATCATCCACATGCTTCTTATGCTTACTCTTAGCAGTATTAGAAGCATCAGCAGGAGGTGGGTCAGGGACAGCTTCATCAAGCATGTAGGACTTTTTATCTTGTTTGAGAATAATTCTCAGGTTCCTAAACCAGTCAACAAAATTAGTCCCACATTCTTTTAGTTTTTCCTTCTCAAGGATAGATCGCAGTGATAAGGTGGAATTATTATTAGCAGCCATCTGTTGAAATAAATATGCAAAGTCAAATTTTAATTAATAATGAGGTTAAAATTTTTTAAACTCCAACTAAAAATATAACCCTCTAAAGAAATATTTTAGTAGGCTAAGATCCGTATTTCACTTAATTCTAAACTCAGCTTTGGCGTGACGCTTAAAATCAAGTTATTTAGGTAGGCAACATCTTTACCAATTACATCTCATGTAACTCTTAGTAATTATGGAATATTGACATCATATATCATAGCATGTTGAATTCCATCTAATGCCTTAGGCCCAAAACCATTTTGATAGCCTAATTAAGTCTAACCAATTTTAAAACATATTAGTAGCACTATTACTCATCCTACTTAGCTAGGAATGTTTAAAGCATATTGCTTTGGCAATACCTACTTTAATACAATCTTAGTTTTGATAGGTGTTCAAAACGTGGATAGCATTTAGACTTAAATTATTAATGAGGGTTCAACTAAATTATTATCATGTCTTGCATTACATATCGTTATATTTTAGCATCCTATATGCATATATATAATTTATCACATAAGCATCATATACCAAATGACAAAATATGTAAACGTGACATAGCATGACCAAACTAAATATGATCTTCAAGAGACCAAATGAAGATCATAAAGGCAACCCTAGGTGAAAAACCTATCTATTACAACACTTGCAATATTACATATCTTCAAAACTTGAGCTTGTGCTTCCATCACCATGGAACCATCTTCTCCTTGGTATGAATCTCCATCACAAACATTGTAGCTTGAATCTTCATTTATTACAATAAAAGAAAATCTAACTACTAGTAAAAAAAATTACAACAAAATAAACGACACGTAGGCCGTATTTACCCAAAATTAAGATATGAATAAACCAATCACATAGGTCATAAGGCCATGCTATGCACCATGCCAAGACATCAAACAAACATAACATATTCATTAAAATATATTGACATTCTTAATGTCGCGGTAACGAACTATAGGGCTTGAATATACAGCGGTCCAGCTAACCGGTCAGCGGGCGGAGTTCCGAAGGGGCAGCGTCCCTGGGCGGGGTCGAGGGGCAGCGCCCCTCGAAGCCAAACAGAAATGTTAATCTCATTAACATTTTTCTTTAGCGAAACCCTAAAACAGAATCGTTAATCTCATTAACCTTCTTACTGTTTTATTTCGAATATGTACAACCCATTACAGAATCATTACCAAATGTTTATATCACATATAAACTTAATCATTTTCATCATATGAAAATCGTTTTAATCAACCAATCATATATACGTGATCATCTCATGAAAATGAAATTAAAAACACCAATCCTTTCTCATCATATGAAAAACGAATTAGGGTTTTGCAGAAACGAAACAAAAAAAAACAATCCTTTCTCATCATATGAAAAACGAATTAGGGTTTTATAGTTAACATGCCATACAAAATCAATATATCTCATGTAATCATATCAACATGGCATTTTCGACTTAAACGAAAACAACAAATGGCTCTGATACCACTGTTAGGAAATCAAGGAGATCACTGCAAACCTAAAACACGCAGCGGAAAAATTTTTGATCTCTGATTTCCCACCAGGATCCATGCTGTTCGTTTAATTCGATGAAAGTGTTCAAAGAACTAACCTGTTGATGATTCGAAATCACATTTTGGAAGAGATGCCTCGATCGCAAAACACCCTCTATCGCGTATCTACACAAATGCTACCGTCTGGAGTGCTAGCTCTCTGCAACGGCGAAGGCTAGAAAACCTTTTCTCTAAAACGTATTAGGGTTCCTTTGTTTTCGTTCTCTTTTGTTTTCTAATGTTACCTCTGAGAAGACCTAACGTCTGGAGTGAATATAATCACTCCAGAATCCAATTCAAAATTGGATAAGGTAAGTCAAATTCAGAATCCAAATCTAATAAGGATTCTGAATATATTATCTAATAATATATATAAAAAAGGAAAATAATAATAATAAATATTAATATCTAATATTAATATTAATATTATATCCAGCCCAAAACGCATTCTTGTGTGTGACCCAATAGGCCCATATTAATTGGCAGTCAATTTAATCTCTATTAAACCAACAAGTCGTAATTGGCCTCTAGCAAGGCGTTACAACTACCCAATTAATATAAGGAATGTCCAATTCACCTAATAATAGTACATGCATTAATCCCTTTGTCACACGATATCTAGCTTGAACATAAGTCATGGTCAACGTCATACTTATATTGTCCAAACTTATGATTACTCAATCTCCAAGTAGACTGATAAAAAAAATGAAATTGATCACACTATCAATTCATTTGAGCATGGCCATGCATTTCACAATCTCACTTATTGAGGGGCCCAAAAGATATCTCCCTCAAAGAGAGGGACAAATTCTATCTTGATTGTTCATTATCCTCTACATAATTTCTATCATATATGATCATAACCTTTATTACTATCCAGTTACGGATAATGTTTGATCATGTCAAAATATAATAGTCCTTATATTGGAAACTATGACAATCTCAAGTCAAAGAATTAATACATAACTATCATGAGATTTACTTGTGACACTAACCCATGTAGTAATCTCATGATGGGTCTATCCAATACATTGTTCTCTAACAAGTATCTATGAAATTGATTTGTATCACTATACACATAACCATCTGATGATTATCAAATCAATGTTCATACTAGAATTATTATTTTTATCTCTATAACAATAACAACCAGGGATAAATATCAAAATTGTGTAACATGCAAACAAACAATAATGATAATAAAACCTCATTTATTAATAATGAATAAATAACATAAAGATCCAAATAAATGGCCTATTACACATACACTAACATGTCTTAGGGTCCAGTATATCACAAATTGCCTTAACTTTGTCAGGGTCAATCTCAATGCCATTTGGACCAATCACATGTCCCAATAACTTGCCAGAAGTAATCCTAAATACGCACTTCTTTGGGTTCAGTCTTAGCTTGTACTTTACTGCCCTCTCGAAGAATAACTCTAGGTTTTGGAAATGTTGCTCCCTCGTATCCAACTTCACCATCATATCATCTACATATACTTCAACTTCTTTGTGCAACATGTCATGAAACAAAGTAGTTGCCATTCTTTGATAGGTTGCTCCAGCATTCTTCAACCCAAATGGCATCACCCTATAACAGAATATACCTATGTATTAATAAAGGTAATTTTTGCTTTATCCTCTTGGGCCATTAACACCTGATTGTATCCGAAAAATCTATCTACGAACGAGTGTAGCATACTAGAGGATGCACTATCAATAAAAACATCTATATGGGATAAAGGAAAATCATCCTTAGGGGAAGCCTTGTTTATGTCTCTGTAATCTACACAAGCCCTAATCCTCCCATCTTTCTTTAGTACGGGAACAACATTAGCTAGACAATCAGGATAGTCTATCATATTAAGGAACTTGACTTGTATTTGCTTGGTGACTTCTTCTTTGACTAGTTTTGCCTATTCTGGTCTTAACCATCTAAGCTTTTATTTGACAAGTTTCATATGAGTATAAGTTGGAATTAAGTGCTCGGCTATGTTTCAATCAATTCCAGGCATATCTTCATAAGACCAAGCAAAGACTTCTTCATATTTTTTAATATTTTTCAAATATCTCTCTTTCTCTTCATGAGTAAGATCGGATGCTATGCTAATGTTTTTAGGATTATCGGTTGTTCCCAAATTTAATGATTGTGTGTCAACAGAGTTAATATTAAAAATGCTCATGTAATTATTATTCGAATGTATGCAACCATCATGAAAAACATCACACAAGTAAGCAAAATCATACTTTATTACATTCATTTTAGAAAAGAAAATATCATCATCCTCATACAAAGCAGACGAATTAAAATCAAAATCAAGATCATGTTCTCAAAAACATAAACTAAAACATCCTCAAAATTTTCTTCAACAAGAGCAGCAATATCCTCTAGAGTCTTCTGAACTTTCAAGATAACTTCCTTCTTCTCTTCTAGATTAGGCTCTTTTTCAGCTGGTAGGATGAGCTCTTTTTTCATCTATTCCATTAGTTCAGCAACGTTAGCAAAGATCTCAAAACCTAAGATTAGTTTCCCCATGAACATAATCGGCTAGGGCTTCCCTTGGAGTGGTCCCATATCCAAAGCTTTGACAAACACCTCTTCGAGTGGTGGGAAGTTCATCTTCTCAATTTTCTTTGGTTAAACAGCTTCATCATATCCCAACCCTTTCTTGGTAGTCTGAGTCTTGAAGCATGAAAGCTCCGTTACACCTGTCTTACCCTTTCCAAGACCAAGGCCAGGCAGATAGTTCATGTTCTTCATCATAGCTAGAACTTTGGGGTCCACCACCTTATCATTAGAAATTATAGCTACTTGGAACCCATTGAGAGGCCTCTCAATCGTTAGAGCATTCATAACTTCATTGTCCTCAGCCTCGATAATGACTGTTTCATCCCCATTTGGGAACTTGATCTTTTGATGGATTGTAGAAGGAACTCCACCAAGAGGATGAAACCATGGTCGTCCTAACAATAGTGTAAAAGTAATAGGAATATCCAAGGCAACGAACTCAATCATAGACTCAATTGGACCAGCCTTCACAACAGCTTTGAAGGTCCCTTCAGCATGCCTCTTAGCATTATCATAAGTCCTAATCGTCACCTCAGTCAGGCTTAGATCCCTTGTTGACATAACAAGCTTGGGTAGGATCTTGAGTGGACAAACACTTATGGTGGACCCATCATCAACCACCACATGTGGATTCTGTTCCCGTTTGACCTCAACTTTGATAAAAAGATGGCAAACATGGTCTCTTCCTTCTTCTGGCAAATCAACATCGAAAAATGATACTGATGAGATCATTTTATACCTGTTTTTAGTATGAATTTCTATTTGTTTTTAGTTAATGTTTCATTTGATTTTTGTTTAACGATGGTTTTAATTGTTTGTTTTAAGTTAAAGTGGAAAATATCCCTTGGATGATCAAAAAAATGAAGAAAGAGCATGAATCAAGTAAGACATGGCCAAGCCAAAGCAAGCTTGGCCATGTCCCTCAAAATAATCTCAAGACAGTGGCTGACACAGGCAGGAGACACGGCCAAGCCACTGGCCGTGTCTCACCTAAGGAACAAAACCAAAGAGACCAAGCAAGAAATGAAAGAAACGAAGGCAGTAATTGACACATCCAGGTGACACGCCCAAGCCAGTGGTCGTGTCACATGACACGGCCACAAGCTTGGCCGTGTCCCATCCCATGCAAAGAATAAAGGACAAGCAAGGAAGAAACAAAATGAAGAAGTAGAAGGTGACACACCCAAGTGACATGGCCAATCCAGTGGCCATGTCACATGACACGGCCACAAGCTTGGCCGTGTCACTCATTGAGAGCAAAGAAAAGAAAAGAAAAAAAAGAAGGAAAGAATTGGCAGTGATGGACACGGCCAACTAGCTTGGTCGTGTCCCAAAGAAAGATGAGAGACATGGTCAAGCCACTCATGGCTTGGCCGTGTCACCCATTAAAAGTTGAATTCTCTTGCACGGTTTGAGGAACAAGTGGGAGACAAACCAATTACTTTTTCCAAAAGAAATACAAAACAAAGAGATAGTAGGGAACAAGAGAGAGTGGTGTGAGCTGGTGTGAGTAGGAAAGCATGGGCTTGGAGCTTTGAAGGGAAATAAAAAGAGAAGAAGATGGAGTTTTGGGGGGCTTCGACAGAGGGCTGGAGGTGTGTACAGGAAACAGAGAACAGAGGCAGAGAAGAGAGGTTTGAGAGGAGGAGGCTGGGCATACACGTTTTAGGCAAGGAGGGAGTGACACTTTCCTTAACTCTTCATCTTCATCCTCCACTTCTATCCTCTCCACCATCTGCATCTTCTATTGGCAGCTCCTGGAGATTGAAGAAGCTACATTGAAAGGGGTTTTTTCTATTTTCTCCTTTTATGTATTTTAATGTTATTGTTGTTGTTGTTGTTGTATTAAGTGTATTGAACATGAACTAAATCATTCTCTATCTAGATGCTGATGAACCGTAGCTTATTTGTATGATTGAATGATTTTAATTGATTGAGTTGTTTTATTCTTATGATGCTTAATGATTATTGCCAATTGATGATAGCATGCTTATTGATTGGTTGCCATTTTCATATTATTGACTTGAGAAAGCTTGATATGAATTGATTACTCATAAGGGTTGAGGATTGATTGGGGTGCTAGAGATAGACCTACAAGATCCTTTGGTTTATAGTTCCTTGTTCTTAATGCAAGATCTATTTAATTGTGATTGAGAAGAGATTCCGGCACTCTACTTAGTGATTAGGGATTAATTTGCTCGAGAGAGGTTTTAGTCTAAGTTAGAGGAATGCCAACTCAACTCATCAACTCTATTATGTGATGTAATTGTGGCTAGGGGGATTCAATATCTGGATAGTATCTTTATCATCAAACCTGTAACACCCCCATACCCAATACATACACACTACATACACCACAATGTAGTATACATGTATCGAATATAGGAATGCTACGAATTTTCTTAACATTCAAAACATTTTAAACTTGATACAATACCCTAATCGTTATATATTATAGAAAAGTAAATCATTTACTTATAAACAAAACATATTAGATATATATATACATACATTTAAATATTATGCAGCGGAATATAGAAAACATTTACATATATGAAAGCATTTGAATACGTATTTACAATTATACATATATTTACATTATAACCCATATTTACAAAATATAAAAGAGTTATACATGATTGGCAAGTCTCCTCTGATCTTTAAGTTCCTAAAATCAACTCTTCACTGTCTACTCTCACTCGGTCTCGAAGAGCTCTCGGGTTCAACCCTATTACCTGCGCGATCAAACACTATCGCTCTAAGCCAAGGGCTTAGTAAGACAATTCATGCTAATGTTATGCTTTAGTGCAATGCAATGTTTCACATTTGTATTAATAAATCAACATCAATGATACACACACAATTAGTAAAGATCATACTCAACAAACAATATTCCGTGAATAGTCCGTTTCATCATATAAGTAATATTAACATTTCATTACATTAGAACAACATTTATGTTATACATAAAACCTAGACACCTATGGGCCCATCAAGTACTTAATACGATATTCAGAATTCAGAGTTACTGCTTTGGTTCATAAACACCATTATCAAGCCCGTAGGCAACATATACATATATATATCTCTATCCATGGATAGCGTAACAGACCCGGTCTCTTGGATCATCAACTCATCTAACTCGAGGATATCCTCAACCCGGCAAGACTGTTACAAATCAAATATCTCATAATATCAATTATCATAGTGTAACAGACCCAGTCTCTTGGACCTCAATTCAACTCAATTTGAAGAGATCCTCAACCCGGCAAGACTGTTACCTTTCATTAAATAGGCATGCCTCCAAAAACCAGAACTCTGAAATTGAATATCATATTAAGCATACACTTATTTCATTATTCTCTTTATCAAACTCTTTCTCAGTCTTTCTCATCAATTAGGCAAACATGCCATACATCATTCAATTATATCATCATAGCCAATCACAATGGCTCTATATTCCATTTCATCTCAATTCACAACATAACATTTCAATCTTTCATAAACACATTCATTTGCATCATCATGTCATTCACATTATTCATATATATATATATCATCAGTCATATAAACATAACAATACACATTGCTCAAATAAATTAACAATGTAATAATGCCACATTTGAACTTACACACAATCATATAGGTTTTGTACTTACCTCAAAAACAAATCACACCACTCTTAACACTTCCTTGTTCAAGATCCTTCTACCTCTTAAATCAATGATTAATCACTATCTTCAAGACCTAAATCAAAAGTAATAGCATATACTTGTTTAGGGATACACAAGAGATAATCCAATTAGGAATTAATTAGGGCAAACCCTAACCCTGACACGCTCACCCACACGGGCGTGTCCATGACCGTGCCCTAACTCCACAACACAGAAGTATTTACACGCTCAACAACATGGGCGTGTTTCTGGGCGTGTAAATTCTCAAATCTCACAGTAGCTATGACACGCTCAATAACACGGGCGTGCTACTGGTCGTGTCAAACCTACTGCCTCCAACACAATTGACACGCCTAAAGACCCTGGACGTGCTCATGGGTGTGTCCGGCCACAAATCAAGATTCCGACCAAAACAACCAAACACTCAACAAAACACTTTTATCCAACAACATCCACTTCACACCATCTTAATAAAACATACTCAAAACTCATCTAAAACTTGCAACACACCAAAACAAACCAAATACACATCAAGCACAAAACACAAAATCATCTCAAAACCCTTACCACATATACAACATCATCTCTTCCAATCACTTACTCTTTTCTTCCATCCATACTCAAAATCCATCATCAAATCACTCAAACACTTCTCACATCTCAAAATCAACCAACACATTCTTAAAAATCTATCAAACTCAAATATCATTTCAAATAAACACAAAAATCACAAGAGAACTTACCAAAGTTATAAGACTTCTTGTATCATCCACTAGATCACTTCAATCTTCCATCAATTTGAGCTTAACAAATCAAGATCTTCACTTTGTCTCTTGTTTTCCTTTGTCTATGAAGGAGCCGGCCAAATGGAGAAAGAAGAAGAAATGAACCACAAAAATAAAGTCAACTCTTCTTTTAATCTCCACCAAGTGTTCCAATTCAAACAATTACCAAAACACCCTTTTATCATTTGTTCTAGCTTTCTTTTTAATCCAATGCCCTTAATAGTCATTTCACCAATAACCAAATAAATATCTCTACCCCCTTGACTCTTCATTTGACCAATTTATATGTTATATATATCATCATATACACAACATATACCATTCTCTCTAAACCCTATTTTCTTTCCCAATTTCTTTTCTCTTGCAATTAACACATATATACAATCCAATATAACAACAACAACAATAACAACAACATTAACAACATAATCAAAACTTCTAGACCATATATGAGGATATTACAATTCTCCCCCTCTAAAAAGAAAATTTCGTCCTCGAAATTACCTGATATCAAAGCTGAAACAACTGAGGATATTGCTCTCGCATGGATTGTTCACTTTCCCAAGTTGCCTCTTCCTTTCCATGATTCTTCCATAGAACCTTCACCAATGGCACTCTCTTGTTTCTCAGCTCTTTCACATCACGTGCCAAGATAGCAACTGGTTCCTCTTCAAAAGTCAAATCTGGACTCACTTCGATAGATTCAATTGGCAACACATGAGATGGATCCGACCTGTACTTTCTCAACATAGAAACATGAAATACATTATGAATACGATCCAACTCAGGTGGCAAAGCAAGTCGATACGCAACTGGCCCAACTCTTTCCAAAACTTCATACGGTCCAATGAAACGAGGACTCAATTTCCCTTTCCGACCGAACCTTAAAATCTTCTTCCAAGGAGACACTTTCAGAAATACCTTATCTCCAACATCAAACTCTATGTCTCTCCTTTTCAGATCTGCATAAGACTTCTGTCGGTCTGAAGCTGCTTTTAACCTGCCTCTAATCAACTTTACTTTTTCTTCAGTTTCTTGAATCAAATCAGGACCAACCAACTTATTATCTCCAAGCTCATTCCAACAAAGAGGTGTCCTACACCGTCTGCCATACAATGCTTCAAACGGTGCCATACCAATGCTGGATTGGTGACTGTTGTTGTAAGCAAACTCCACAAGAGGTAAAAACCTATCCCAACTTCCAGAGAAATTGATGACACAGCTTCTCAACATGTCCTCAATAATCTGTATCACCCTCTCTGACTGTCCATCTATCTGTGGATGAAAAGCAGTACTAAAGTGTAATCGAGAACCCAAAGCACTATGCAAACTCTTCCAAAATCTTGAAGTAAACCTGGGATCTCGATCAGACACTAAAGAAGTTGGAACACCATGCAACTTCACAATCTCATGGATATACAGCTCAGCTAATCTCTCCAATGAGTAATCCATCCGAACCGGAAGGAAATGAGCTGTCTTAGTCAATCTATCCACAATCACCCATATAGCATCATGCTTCTTTTGTGTCAATGGCAACCCAGACACAAAATCCATCGTCACTCTATCCCACTTCCATTCTGGTACTAATAATGGTTGAAGCAATCCAGTTGGAACTTGATGCTCTGCTTTTACCTTCTGACAAGTGAGACATTTCGATACAAACTCAGCAATGTCTCTCTTCAAACCAATCCACCAATAATGCTGTCTCAAATCATGATACATCTTTTGTATTACCCAGATGCATAGCAAACACTGACTGATGTGCTTCTTCTAAAATGACTCTTTTCAAATCAGCATCATCGGGTACACACAATCGGTTCTTAAACCAGAGACTCCCATCACCTTTCACAATAAAATCTCTAGTCTTCCCATTCTTGCAATCTGAAATAATCTTTTGAATCTTCATATCAGTCAACTGAGCCTCTTTGATCTGATCCGATAAAATTGGTTTCAAATGCAATTGTGTCAACAATGCACCATCATCACAAGCTACAAAACTGGCATGCAAAGCTCTCAACTCAACAAGCAACGAGAGCGAGTAAACAGTTAAACCAGCTAAAGACTTCCGACTCAAGGCATCAGCAACAACATTTGCTTTACCTGGATGATAATCAATCAAACAGTCGTAGTCTTTAATCAATTCCAACCATCTCCTCTGTCGAAGATTAAGTACTTTCTGGACACCCAAATATTTCAAGCTTTTGTGATCAGTGTAGATGAAACATTTCTCCCCAAACAAATAGTGTCGCCAAATCTTCAATGCGAACACAATTGCTGCTAACTCTAAATCATGGGTCGGATAATTAAACTCATGTGGTTTCAACTGTCGAGAAGCATAAGCTATCACTCTACCTTCTTGCATCAGTACATAACCCAAACCATTATGTGAAGCATCACTGTAGATCACATATGGTTTGCCTTCTACAGGTAAAGTAAGAACAGGCGCTTGAGTCAACATATCTCTCAACTGCTCAAAGCTAGCCTGACACTGATCTGTCCACACAAATCTCACTCCCTTACGAAGCAATCTGGTGAGTGGAGTAGCTATCAAAGAAAACCCTTTCACAAACCGTCGGTAATAGCCTGCCAAACCCAGAAAACTTCTAACCTCTGTCACCGACTTGGGTGGACTCCAATTCAATATAGCTTCAACTTTGCTCGGATCAACTCTAATGCCTTCTGCTGAAACAATATGTCCGAGAAAAGCGACTTGATCCAACCAGAACTCACATTTCGACAATTTGGCAAACAACTGCTTCTCTCTCAAAATCTGCAATACAATCCGCAGATGCATATCATGTTCCTCTTCATTCCGCGAATACACCAGAATGTCATCGATGAAGACCACTACAAACTGATCTAGATAGGGCCTGAACACCCTATTCATCAAATCCATAAAAGCTGCAGGTGCATTCGTTAGACCAAAAGGCATAACTAAAAATTCATAATGCCCATACCTGGTCCGAAAGGCGGTCTTGGAAATGTCTTCAGCTTTAACACTCAATTGATGTTACCCAGATCTCAAATCAATTTTAGAAAACACAGCTGCACCCTTTAATTGATCAAAGAGATCATTGATTCTAGGCAAAGGATATTTATTTTTAATAGTCACCTTGTTCAATTGCCTATAATCGATACACAACCTCATAGTACCATCTTTCTTTTTCACAAATAGCACAGGAGCTCCCCAAGGAGAAACACTGGGGCGAATAAATCCTTTGTCCAACAACTCCTGTAATTGCACTTTCAATTCCTTCAATTCTGCTGGTGCCATTCTATAAGGAGTAATAGAAATAGGAGTGGTACCAGGCAACAATTCAATACCGAACTCCACCTCTCTCTCAGGAGGCAACCCTGGCAACTCCTCTGGAAACACATCCGGGAACTCAGCAACTGTGGCAATGCTATCAATAAGGGAACCCTTCACTCTAGTTCCACCACATGAGCAAGATAGGCTTCACACCCCTTTCTAATCAACCTCCTAGCTGCAACAGCTGAAACAAATAAGGAGGCTAACTATTCCTGCTCATTAGATACTATCACCTCTCTACCATCAGCAGTTCTCAAAGTCACAACTTTCTTTTTACAATCCACCACAGCCCCATGTCTAGATAGCCAGTCCATACCTAGAATCACATCATATTCCTTAAATGGCATCTCAATCAAATCTCCAAGGAACTCCTCACCTTGCACCCTCACTGCACTATCTCGGTGCACCTTACTCACAATCACACTATGCCCTAACGGATTTGTCACCAACACATCAAATCCTAGGGACTCAGCATGCATATCAGACACAGGCAAAACAGATGCATTAATATAAGAATGTGTAGAACCCGGATCAATCAAAGCAAGCACTGAAGTATCAAATAAAGAAAAAGCACCAGCTATGACTGCCGATGCATCTGGCTGCCTCTGCATAACATACATCCTCTGGGAAGATCCAACCTCCTCTGGTCTACTCTCCCTGGATGTAGCACCTCCTCTAGCACTGAACCCAGATCTGCCTCCCCGGCTGCTACCTCTGCCTGCTCGACCTCCCCTCACAATAGGTCGAGAAGCTGCAGTATCAACTGACATCTGCTCCTGTCTCTCTGGACAATCTCTAATAAAATGCTCAGGAGATCCACATCTGAAGCACACAGCTGACCCACTATACCTCCAACAAGCACCCCTATGTGATCCACCACACTGAGCACACACAGGTAGAGCGGATCTCTGAGTCACTGGGGTCGGAGCACTCGCCACTGAAGCTGTAGGTCTAAATCTTTGTCTCTGAAACTGCACTGACCTACCAGCTGACCTCTGACTCCTACTAACTCTAGGAACAAAGCTTCCTTTACCTCTCTTAACAGAAGAAGACCCTGCCTCAAACTGGGGCCTCCTAACCCTAACCTCTTCCTCTGAAGCAGCTGCAATAACTTGAGCTCGCTCCACACTCCGAGCTGCTGCAACAAGCTGGGAAAAATCATGATATCTAGATCCAGCCACTAGACACATGATAGAGGGCCTCAATCCCTCCTCAAATCTCCTGCATCTATCTATCTCATCAGCTATAATGCCCCCAGCATACTGGCTCAATCGAATAAACTCAACCTCATACTCAGTTACAGTCTTGCTATCTTGCTTCAAGCTTAAGAACTCCATCTTCTTCATGTCTTTGTACTCCCTAGGAGTATACTTCAACGCAAACTCTCTCAGAAAATCCGCATATGACAAGATCGGTGGATCATCCATAGAATGGGGCACTGTCCTCCACAAGTCGTATGCATCCTTCTGTAGCAATGATCTTGCATAATCAAACTTTTCCTCTGGGGTGGCTTGCAACTGAATAAAGATCCTCTGTACTTTGTCAAGCCACTGTTCTGCTACAGCTGGATCAGTAGTACCAAGGAAATCCTCCGCTCCATACTTCCTTAGTTTATCATAGTGCCTCACTGGTACCACAGGCTGAGGGGGTGGTGGCACTGGTTGCACTGGTGCTTGTCTCAAAGCCTCTATCACATGCCTAAGCCAAGCTGGCGGAACCTCCTCACCAACTGGTCTCCCCGACACTGAAACAGGTACCTCCCCAGCACTATCAACTCTAGCTCTATCCTCCGGAGCTACACTCTCCTCACTACCCTCAACTGACTGACGCAAATGAGGATCCATCACAACCTATTTCTGCAAACACAGCAGAATACATCTTATTAAAGATCAGAGATTGCCAATCCCAAACATGTATGTTATTTTAAAAACTCACTTTTTAAGTAAAAATATTCTTTTTCTTATATTTTACCTAGGTTGAGAATCTCAAACCTAGGCTCTGATACCAAAACAATTGTAACACCCCCATACCCAATACATACACACTACATACACCACAATGTAGTATACATGTATCGAATATAGGAATGCTACGGATTTTCTTAACATTCAAAACATTTTAAACTTGATACAATACCCTTATTGTTATATATTATAGAAAAGTAAATCATTTACTTATAAACAAAACATATTAGATATATATATACATACATTTAAATATTATGCAGCGGAATATAGAAAACATTTACATATATGAAAGCATTTGAATACGTATTTACAATTATACATATATTTACATTATAACCCATATTTACAAAATATAAAAGAGTTATACATGATTGGCAAGTCTCCTCTGATCTTTAAGTTCCCAAAATCAACTCTTCACTGTCTACTCTCACTCGGTCTCGAAGAGCTCTCGGGTTCAACCCTATTACCTGCGCGATCAAACACTATCGCGCTAAGCCAAGGGCTTAGTAAGACAATTCATGCTAATGTTATGCTTTAGTGCAATGCAATGTTTCACATTTGTATTAATAAATCAACATCAATGATACACACACAATTAGTAAAGATCATACTCAACAAACAATATTCCGTGAATAGTCCGTTTCATCATATAAGTAATATTAACATTTCATTACATTAGAACAACATTTATGTTATACATAAAACCTAGACACCTATGGGCCCATCAAGTACTTAATACGATATTCAGAATTCAGAGTTACTGCTTTGGTTCATAAACACCATTATCAAGCCCGTAGGCAACATATACATATATATATATCTCTATCCATGGATAGCGTAACAGACCCGGTCTCTTGGATCATCAACTCATCTAACTCGAGGATATCCTCAACCCGGCAAGACTGTTACAAATCAAATATCTCATAATATCAATTATCATAGTGTAACAGACCCAGTCTCTTGGACCTCAATTCAACTCAATTTGAAGAGATCCTCAACCCGGCAAGACTGTTAGCTTTCATTAAATAGGCATGCCTCCAAAAACCAGAACTCTGAAATTGAATATCATATTAAGCATACACTTATTTCATTATTCTCTTTATCAAACTCTTTCTCAGTCTTTCTCATCAATTAGGCAAACATGCCATACATCATTCAATTATATCATCATAGCCAATCACAATGGCTCTATATTCCATTTCATCTCAATTCACAACATAACATTTCAATCTTTCATAAACATATTCATTTGCATCATCATGTCATTCACATTATTCATATATATATATATATCATCAGTCATATAAACATAACAATACACAATGCTCAAATAAATTAACAATGTAATAATGCCACATTTGAACTTACACACAATCATATAGGTTTTGTACTTACCTCAAAAACAAATCACACCACTCTTAACACTTCCTTGTTCAAGATCCATCTACCTCTTAAATCAATGATTAATCACTATCTTCAAGACCTAAATCAAAAGTAATAGCATATATTTGTTTAGGGATACACAAGAGATAATCCAATTAGGAATTAATTAGGGCAAACCCTAACCCTGACACGCTCACCCACACGGGCGTGTCCATGACCGTGCCCTAACTCCACAACACAGAAGTATTTACACGCTCAACAACATGGGCGTGTTTCTGGGCGTGTAAATTCTCAAATCTCACAGTAGCTATGACACGCTCAATAACACGGGCGTGCTACTGGTCGTGTCAAACCTACTGCCTCCAACACAATTGACACGCCTAAAGACCTTGGACGTGCTCATGGGCGTGTCCGGCCACAAATCAAGATTCCGACCAAAACAACCAAACACTCAACAAAACACTTTTATCCAACAACATCCACTTCACACCATCTTAATAAAACATACTCAAAACTCATCTAAAACTTGCAACACACCAAAACAAACCAAATACACATCAAGCACAAAACACAAAATCATCTCAAAACCCTCACCACATATACAACATCATCTCTTCCAATCACTTACTCTTTTCTTCCATCCATACTCAAAATCCATCATCAAATCACTCAAACACTTCTCACATCTCAAAATCAACCAACACACTCTTAAAAATCTATCAAACTCAAATATCATTTCAAATAAACACAAAAATCACAAGAGAACTTACCAAAGTTATAAGACTTCTTGTATCATCCACTAGATCACTTCAATCTTCCATCAATTTGAGCTTAACACATCAAGATCTTCACTTTGTCTCTTGTTTTCCTTTGTCTATGAAGGAGCCGGCCAAATGGAGAAAGAAGAGGAAATGAACCACAAAAATAAAGTCAACTCTTCTTTTAATCTCCACCAAGTGTTCCAATTCAAACAATTACCAAAACACCCTTTTATCATTTGTTCTAGCTTTCTTTTTAATCCAATGCCCTTAATAGTCATTTCACCAATAACTAAATAAATATCTCTACCCCCTTGACTCTTCATTTGACCAATTTATATGTTATATATATCATCATATACACAACATATACCATTCTCTCTAAACCCTATTTTCTTTCCCAATTTCTTTTCTCTTGCAATTAACACATATATACAATCCAATATAACAACAACAACAATAACAACAACATTAACAACATAATCAAAACTTCTAGACCATATATGAGGATATTACAAAACCTTTTTACACAACACACAATTTATCTTTGCTTGCATTTATTTAAATTAGTTGTGTTTAATTATAAAACATCACAAAAACATTAATTCGCTAAACAACAGTTAAAATTTGCACTAGTGCTTGGCCTTGTCCTCAGTGGAACGATAACTCACTCACTACTTTATTACTTGGGCGACCTATGCACTTGCAGTATTGCTATAGCTCTAGGCGTGATGCACCAGATACCATCCTCGCATCAATCTTATTCTTCTTCTAATCTTTCACACATTTCATCACTACTTTAGCTTTCACAAAATTAACCACCTCCTCGGTGTTATAGAAGTGGAAATCGACATGCTAGCCATAGCTTTGGCCATAGTCTCTTGATGCTTCTTTAATGTAGCTAGAAAATCCCATATGCTGATACTATCTTGTGTTCTCTTCAACTACTTAAGAACAACATCATCCTCTTTGTGAGCGGGGATTTTTGCCCCCACTCCCGATGGAATGGTTCTTGCGACTTTGGCACTATTTAGGCTCAAGGCCTTAGAGAATACGGACCTAAGTCCGAAGAAAATGGAGTCGCCACCCGGACGAGCTGGGAAAAAGAAAGGGTGGATGACTCGATTCCCAAGGAATCCCCGACCCCCTAATGGGTTCGAAAAGTTGGGTACGTGTGGGGAAGGTGAGAAATGGTCCAGCACTCCCACAATGCCCGGTTCATTGGAAACGGCCTCCTTTACAAGTCTTAATATTATAAAATTCTTAATATAATAATATTATCCATATTACATTCAACAATTGAAATAAAACATCGTTATATTAAAATCAAAGCAATGTCCAAACAAAATAAATAAATGGACACCCATCCGAGGATGGAAACATGTCCTTACATCATCCATGTCTAAACTAATAGGACACCCACCAAAAGGTAGAAACATGTCATTTACATTGGTCTAAAATATAAAAGCAATTTATATTACATAGAAATTAATTAATGAGGTAACATACCTCTTACAACATTTGGAAATCAAAATAAATCGATAAAAGTAAATAACTATTCATCATAAATAAATCATTCATCAAAGATATTAAACATCAATCAAAATATATAATAAATATTCATCCATGATAAATTAAATAAATCCAGCATTGAAAATAAATCAAAGCATATAATGAACTACACAATCAAATCTAAAAATAAGTAAAGATGCAAATTAGGGTTTACTGTTTCTATTTAAAGTTCTTTAATTAATATTTAGGGTTTTGAAATCTTAATATTATTATTATCATTTGTTTAGGCTACTGTTAGTTTTAAGAGAATTAAAATGGATTAGGGTTTTATAATTTAAGAAACTAGTAAGGTTCTTTGATTGGTCAAATTAGGGTTTGAGGGGTAAAATTATGAAATTAGGGTTTGGACACTTTAAAACATTTAGCTTTATAATTCTTAGCTACTAGATTATTATTTTGGATTTACTATATTGGGTTTGAATGTTTAGGTTTATAAGGTTTTAAGGTTTTAAGGATTAGGGTTTAGGAAAACTAGGGTTTATGGTTTTGGGGGAATTAGGGTTTAAGAAAACTTAGGGTTTAGATTAACTAGTTTGGAGTTTACTGTTTTGATTTTGGAGTTGAAGAAAATAGTTTAGTTTTATAAAGTAATTATATTTTTTAGAATGTTTAAAGTGAGTTTAGAGTTTGGATATTTAACAAAACGATTGGAAATTTTGGAAAAGAATTAGAAGAAAATAGTTTAGGGTTTTTTAAAAGCTTTTGGAAATAGGAAAAATGTTTTAAGGTTTTTGGAAACAAAAGAGTATCTTTTAGGGTTTTTGGAAATAAAAGGAACAATTTAGGGTTCTAAGGTTTTGAAGAAACAAAAAAGTGCTCTTAAGTTTTATAAGAAACAGAAAAATAATATTTAGGGTTTTTTTTAAATAGAAAAGATGATTCATGTCATTGAAATGAAGATCAACGTTACTACTTATTTATAGATCAAGGTTTTGTGTGTATAATCTTATGAATCAAAAAAAATAAAACCACTGTAAGAAAATAAAAAGAAATTAAAGATTCAAACCTTCTTTCGTTGGTTCCACCAAAAATTGCTTCTTGGATGAACAAGGACAAAGGCAAAGTTGCTACCTTCGATGAATTCTGAATGTCTTGCTTATTGCTCCTTTCAAATCTCAAGTCCTAAATTCAAAGTTTTAATCCTCCAAGTCTCGATCTCAAGATCCTTTTTTCTCCAAAAATTCCTCCCCCTTTTCTGTGTCTTTTCAGTGTTATTTATAGGAAATTTTTGAAGCTTAATTCCAATTGTTTAAGGAAACTATATTTGATTAGGAAAAGAAAACCGAAACCAAATAGAATTTGGTTTCGGAAAAAATTATGTTGGAAAAATTTCACTGGCAAAAACTGTGACGGGCTATGAGCTTGCAATCACTGGCATGGAAAATTGCGAGGAGCGGGCTACCAGGCCATTTCACCCGTAGGATTTTCCGCGGGCGAAATGGCTTTGGCCATTTCGGCCATCGACGATGAAATTTTTCATCACCGATTTTTCTGTCGCCAATTTTTATTTTTATTTTTATTTTTTTTATTTTCATTTTTTTATTTTTTATTTTTTGCTAACTAAACCATTTTTATAAAAAGTACTAAAATAAATATTATTTAATTAGAATACCACAAAAATATTTTGGACTATAAAAAATAACGAACCGGACTGGGTCAAAAATTAAGGGTCTACACTCTTCTTTTTTATTTCCAACTTCAACATCCTTCCCTTTATTAGCTTGTACTTCCTTTGGTGGTGGCCTTGCATAAGGCTTACCAGATTGAGTGTTCATCACCTCATCTTCTTCGGGCTCGGACTATGTCCATTCTTCCTTCTTGGGCTCAGAATCATCCTCACTATCAGTCGAGTCCCAAAATTCGCTCACCATATAAATTGCTACTTCTTTTCCAATCATAGTTGGCTCAAACTTGTCAATATCTACTTCTTCTTTGGTCATCTCTCAATCTACATCTTGGAAAGAAGACAACATAAAATTTTCACTCAAACCACCCCCAATCATGAAAGTCGCTGGTGGTGGAACTCTGTTGAATCTTGGCAACGAATTATCCTTCGTGTTTGTCTTGTTAGGTTCGGGAAACTTCCCACTATTGATCAAGTTCTGAATTTCATTCCTCAACCTTAAGCATTTATCCGTCTCATGCCCTTGCATCTGGTGAAATTGGCAAAATGCCTTTACATCAAAATTAGGTGGCAAAGGATTTGGCAAAGGGCGAGGAGTTAATGACTGCAATAGTCTCTTCTTTTGTAACTTATTAAAAACCCAAGATAAAGGCTTTCCCAATTCTGAAAACTGCCTCCTACCCCCTTGGTCAGGTGCATTAACATCAACTACCTTTTGTGTGCCCTGATTTCCAGACTGGTACTTCCCTTTCTCATTTCTTCTTACAGAAAATTGATTCTTCTCCCTTTCCCATTCTTCAATTTGCAAACTAGCTTGCAGAAGATCCATGAAATCTCTAATAAGATGGTGGGGCATCCTATCACATAGACTAGGCAGCACTCCCCTCATAATCATCCTAATTTGATCATATTCATCAGGCCTTTTCTTGAGCAAGGTGCCCTTGTTTCTCCATCACTTCACATAATCGACAAAGTTTTCATTTGATGTTTGCCTTATTGCCTCAACTTCCATCAAAGAGACCTCCAATTCAACATTGTACTCATATTGTTGGATGAAGGCCTTGTACAAGAGATCCCAGCTCTTTTGAGTACCATCCTCTAAGGTGTTGAACAAATTTTTCACAACCGAGTTCGACGAAAGCATAAAATACCTTAGCATTTCATCCTTAGGAGCTTGGGCAGATTGCATGGCTGTGATATATTACTTTAGATGAAGATGAGGATTGTCAGTTCCATCAAACATGGCAAAGTATGGCATCTTAAACTTATAAGGGACCTCATCATCTTGTTCAAACAATTTGTCCACTTCTGATAGCTCTTCGATTTTCAGCTTCTTCTCAAACTTCTTTTCTAGATCAGTGATCATCTTCTCAATATCAGAAGTCTCAATTTTTTCAATAGTTGATTTCTCCACAACCTTCGACACTTTCTTTTTATCTTGAGATCTGAAAAATACTGAGCCCAGTATTCATCATCATCCATAACCATTTTGTCATCATAAACAACTACCTCACCAACCTTAGCCCTGCCCTTATCATTCTACTTATTGTTGCTAGTGGATGCTTTAGCGGTATTCCCAAACATGGTAGCCAGTTGGCTTTTCATGGTCTCAGCCAAGACCCCCTTTAGTTCCTCCATCTTAACATTGAGTGCATCATCTACCAACTTTTGAACTTGCTTGGGATTCATTGCTCTTGGTGAAAAGGTGATTGAGTCAATGCTGGATTCTTCATTGCTAGCTTAGGTTGGGTTGTCGTACGCTCTTGAACTATTATACTCCAAGGCTATGAGCCAGAAAGGATCAATGATATGAGATGAAAATGCATGTATGCATGTATGTATGGGTAATAAACAAACAAACAACAAGAGTAAGGACGTTCCTTCTAACCTTATAACATCCACACACGAATGGCGAGTCCCTTTTCCTAGGTATATGGTCAACAATATATCAACATGGGATATCTCATTTTTGAACAATTCACTCGGGCGATATAATCAATTGTTGTATTTTTAAGCATGGAAATTGATCCACGATAATTTCCATTAATTAAGCTTTAATATATGGAGTCAACAAAAGATAGCTTTTATGCTATATTTGATTAAAACCAAATTAAAAGGTTTATCATAAATTGATTTCTTAATTTGGAAAAATAACTATTGATTTATGCTTCAAAATAAGCCCATGATAAATAGGTCTTAGTGTAAACTAGGCCCACAATTGATTTTAAGCATTTCATAATTGATTTAGCTATTTATAATCCCATTGAAAGAAATTTGTTAAAAATGGTTTTTATTTCCAAGCCCATAAAAGATTTATTAGAAAATAGATTTTGGACCATGAGGTAAAAGAATTTGTGGCCCATCTTGAAAAAGATTTTTATTACTAAAAAGATTGTCTTGAAAAGTTATGAAAATATTTTGTTCTTTTTGGATTTAAAAAAATAAATTTATTTTGGATTTATAATGTAACTAGGTCATATTATGAAAATAACAAACCAAATAAGCCATAATTTAAACTAAGATATATCAACCATAGTCAAAGAGCAAACATTTGGGTTCAAACTTAAGGAAAGTTACTAGGCCAATTACATGAGCTTTAGTCTTTGAAGTTTAGGCTCCAATAGCAAGTATATACCAAATGGTATGAGGCTATGAGTGGTTATACCACGCTCGATCTCCATACCTTGAGTGAAAGTATGATTGTGAATACTCGAATTTTGAGGCTCGGAAGGCCGATTTTCTCAAACTGTAGACTACCGAGCCGGACTGGACGTCCACGGTAAAGTTCACCGAAAGTATGTCTTCATTGTACTTGAAACGTCCGGAATGACGCAAGGATCACGGATATGGCCTCGGAATAATTTTTGGAGGCCCACAGCTCCCAGAAAATCAGTTTGAACGAAAATCGGGGGATTTTTTGAGGGCTGAACCGCCAAGCTTGGCGGTCCGACCGCCGGAGTCGGTGGTCCAACTGCTAGAACCGGCGGTTCGACCGCCAAACGCGGCGGTCCGACCGCCAGATCTGGTGGTCCGACCGCCAGAACCCCGGCGGTCCGACCGCCGGCGTTGATTTTTTTCCCGGTTTTTCGGCTGACAACGCGGTCCGACTGCTGACCACGAAGGTCCAACCGCCGGACCGGCGGTTCGACCGCCGTCCAGCCCGATTTTTGTCTATAAAAGGCTGCTTAATTCTCAGAAAAAGAGGTGGGCAAAGCATGTTACAGAGGAAGCAAGGATCATATTCTGAGAAAACAAGATCTGGAACTTAGAAGTGGGAAAATTGTAAACAAGGTAATGTCCTAATTCATCATTTGTCAATTCAAGCATACATTAAGCATTCCACCTTCCTCTTAATTTCTTTTTGGTCAAAGACCTAATCCTTTTAGGTCTAAGGCCTAATTAACTAATCAATCAACATTTCGGCATGAAGCCACGAATCAATCAACCTTTTGACACGGAGCCTAAATTGCATACTTTTTGGTACCAAGTACCCAAATTTCATTAAATTTAGCACTAAGTGCTCAAAATCTCACAATTTTGGCAAAAAGCCCGACAATGCACGAAGCATACACACACACATGCATAATGCATCATTGCCTTTAAATAGGCTTTCCCAAACTACATGGGCTTTGATCTCTCATAAAAACGAGAGTATGTAGGCATATTTGGGATTCACCCCAAATAGCAAGTCCGCAATTTACTAACAATCTGTTTATTTTCTTTCCTTCACCCCTTCAAGGTTTATTTCTTTTATTGGCAAGTTAGTTGAATGCATGACATAGTCCCCGAATCCTCCTTGGGTTCGCAGATTAGAAACCTTTACATTGGACGCGTTATTGGAGTCAAACAAGGGTTTTCTTAGTTTTTCCCTTTGAACAGAAAAAACTGAGTGGCGACTCCCGACAACAAGTGAACGTTCCCCCGAATCCTTTTCGGGTGGAAAATTGAGGTTCACAAATTGGCGACTCCACTGGGGACCATAAAAATGATTTATGGGATTCTAGTGGACTACTATTGCTTATTTGATTAATTTGACACTAGGGACCATAAAAATGATTTATGGGATCCTAGTAGACTATTATTATTCATTTAACTGATTTGCCCTTCTTTAGGGTACTTTTATTCATTTTGCAGGGTATCTTAGCAATATATATCCCCTCCTTGGGGATATTGGATTGAAGATTGACAAAAGGAATCTTTTTCCTTTAATGAACCCTTTGTTTGATTAATTGTGCATTTATTTTGTCATTCAGAGAATCTTTTTCTCTTGCATTATATGGGGGAATCCTTTTCCTCCATTGCATAAAAAAAAATTGTTTTCAAATGAATTTCTTCTCTTTCTGTTCAAAATTCTGAGTCTGGATAGCAAGTAGCGCTGACCGGCAGGTCTCCTTGATTATGCCGGCGGACAGCCAAAGCGTCCTCCCTGTTGTCGCAAACCATTCCAATCCTTTTGGAGTGGCCCATGAGTAATCGTATTGTTGGACCCACGCGAAACTCCTTGTTTCACATGTGGTTAGGTATATCTTACTCAAGACTCAAGGGTCCCTATTATGAACCAATTCTCTATTTTTCATGAATAATAGAACCTTCCCTTAGGTTGTATGTACCCAATGATAGTGCCACATTCCATTAAAATGAATTATGATGTGATGAGGTGCATTCATGCAACATGACAACATTATTTTGGGGGAAAATCTTTTGGGGAAAAACTTTTGATGTATATAAGTGGACCAAGTGTC
Organism: Garcia nutans; assembly: GCA_947685225.1. NCBI lineage: Eukaryota > Viridiplantae > Streptophyta > Magnoliopsida > Malpighiales > Euphorbiaceae > Garcia > Garcia nutans. The sequence continues at coordinate 28,477,418 of CANTUV010000045.1, forward strand.
TTCCTACCCTACACACTACCCTGATCCTTTACCCTTAACCTTTGCAGGTATCCACTATCCGTGTGCCTTCATCCACACAAGCTACGCCAACTCCAACTGTGCAATCACCCACAAGTCCTGCTACCCCAATTTCACCAACTGCTCCAATTACTGAAATGGCTACTATTGAACAGATTAAGGCCTTGCTAGATGGACAGGTTAAGGAAATTGAAGCTAGGATGCAAGAGAGAATTGATGAAGCTTTGGTTGCCCAGAGAGTAGCCATCTTGGCCGAATTGGGAGGGGCATCGAAGACAGCCACTACTTCTGAAAATTTAGGAAAAGAACCTATTGTGGGGCAAACTAGTACCCCCATGACTGCTCAGAACAATACCCCTGTCATCAATTTGGAGGATCCACCCTCTAAGAATGCTACTGAAACTGATGAATTGAAAAAGAAACTTGAATTGCTTGAGAGGTCAATCACTGCCATGAAAACTCATAAAGAGGTGGTAGACATGGATTCCTTATCCTTGTTTCCCCAAGCTAGGTTGCCTCCAAAATTCAAGATGCCTGGGATGGACAGATTTGATGGGACTACTTGCCCTAAAACTCACCTGAAGATGTATGTGGGGGCCTTAAGCCCTTGGGGTTTAAATGACGAGCTCTTTGCTCAACTCTTTCAATAATCCTTGACTGGTGCTGCCCTAAAATGGTTTGTAAGCCTGGATCGTGCTAAGATTAAGACCTGGGAAGACATCTGCAATGCATTTAACACTCAATACCACTACAATATTGAGGTAGATGTCACTAGGAGGGAGCTTGAGACTACCAAACAAAACAACAATGAATCTTTCTCCTCGTTCCTTACGAGGTGGAGGGCGAAGGCTGCCCAAATGATCAATCACCCTTCAGAACAGGAGCAGATTGATATTATAATCAGGAATTTAAGGCCTACATATCAAGCTCAACTGCAAACCCAATACCTACCTACTTTCAAATCGCTCATTGCGACTGCAACTAAGGTAGAAGACTTGATACAATTGGGTAAAATAGTAGATGAGGGAGCTACTTCGAAGTATAGGAAACAAGGCCAAGCTACTTCCTTAAGCAAGGTCAATGAAGTGGCCAATATTGCCCCTGCGAATCCTTTACATGTGGGCAATCTTGGGCAGAGAAATCAGCCAAGAAGGCAATATACCGACCTTGGGGTGCCCCTTCATCTAGTGTTTAAAAAGGCTGTGGAAGGGAAGTATTTGAAGCCTTTGGACCCAAGGCCACCTTCAAACCCATTACCCGCTGTTATAAGGCCAATGAGTATTGTGAATACCACCAAGGAAAAGGGCATAGAACAGATGCTTGCTGGACTCTGAAAAACCACATCCAGGATTTGGTAGATAGGGGTGACATCATTCCTCTCAGGAGTCAACCGAACATTAATACTAACCCTTTGCCTAATCATTCCATCCACGCCATCACTGTGGAAGAAGAGTTGTTTGATCCTTTCAAACTTCTCTTAGAAATGAATGAAGTGTGTGTGTTGGATTTGAATGACCTTGCTGAAGAGGTCGATGCTTTGACAAGAAGCGGAAGGCAATATCAGCCACTCGACTTGGGAAAAGCCCCTACGACCTCAAATCACCCCCATAAGAAGACACCAGAGCCAAAAGAAGACCTTGTCCTCTCTCAGCTTAAGCAAACTCAAGCTAGGGTGTCAATTTGGGAGCTCCTTGCTTCCTCATTCCCACACCGTCAGGCTCTCAGCGAAGCTTTAAGTTAACTTGATACATCAACAGACACAAGCCCAGAAGCTTTGGTGGCCACTTTGACTCAATCAACCAAGGCATTGTGTATCCGATTTTCTGATACAGACCTACCAGAAGATGGCAGTAAACACAATGATGCTCTATACATCACCATACAAACTGGGGGAAAAAATGTTCCCATGGTTCTCATTGATAATGGGTCAGCCTTAAATGTATGTCCCTTGAAGGTAGCAAGCTGTCTCGGGTTGGAGGCTACAGATCTTACACCTTCTGATCAGATTGTTAGAGCATATGATAACACTCGAAGAGAAATTTTGGGTGTTGCCACTCTGGAAATTGCTATTGGGCCGGTGAAAATGAGAGTGCCCTTCCAAGTCATTGATGTACCCGCGAGCTTCAATCTCCTCCTTGGAAGGCCATGGATTCATCAGAATAATGTTGTCCCTTCTTCATTGCATCAAAAACTTAAGTTCCCTTTTGAAGGAAAAATTATCACTATCAAAGGTGACACCTGTGAAATCAACAAGAGAACCATGGATCAGTCTCTCTTTGAGGTTGTTCCTGGCGAAACCGCCATGTCCTTGACTGGTTTCCATTATGATACAGTCCAATGCATTGAAGGAGAAAAACCCAAAGGGCCATTTATCTTATATGATTTTGGAGAGGTCCAAATCAATTGTCTGGTGGGAATGATGCTAAGGGTAGGTCTGCTGCCCGGAATGGAAATGATAAAGTCTGGGAGGAAAACACCCGTAGTGCGGCCATGGGAAGAACCTGAGAATAGGGGAACTTTTGGCCTGGGGTACAAACCCACAGATGAGGAGATTGAAGAGTTTGAGCATGGAAGGAAGAGAAAGAAGAATTGGGGGGCAAGAAGCCTCAAAATGCGCCCTTACTTTAGAACTCTGAATGGTCACTTTTGCAAACCTGGAAAAGCAGTTCCTTACTGTGGTTTTCAGGAACCATTCTATTCTCCTATGACTGGAAAGAAGCTACCAGGTTTTGAGATGTTCGATGATGTTTTAGCCATAAAAGAAGAAGAGCCAGAACCTATAGCTGACCCACAAATTGAAGATTTTATGCGACCTAGTCTCTTTGATGAGGTTGCTATGATAACCAATTTTGAAGACAAAAGGGACTTCACAAAGCTGATCAAGACCACAGATGGATCACTGATGAACTGGTATGCCGCGGAGGGACAAGCTGCTGTAGTCAAATCTAGTCCTATGTCACACCCTGAACCTGAGTCTTGTACTGAGTCAAATTCTGAGTCAAACACTGAGTCAGAGTCTAGTTCTGAGTCTTTCTTAGCTTCAGGAATGGAAAACCCTGGTGTCGAATATGATGTAACTCTGGGGGATGACTCCGCCATTATTAATAAAACTGGTCAAGTTCTTGGTTACCCTGTGTCTTTTGCTTTCCAAGTATTATCTAGCAAAAATGAAATAAATGAAATAAAAGAAATAAATTTAAAAATAATGATTGGCAAAGAAAATGAACATACATACATTGCATATGATTGTGTGAATAAGGAACAGGTTGTTGAGTGCATCAGAAGATATGTCGACTGCTTCATGTGGAAGGCAAGTGATGTCACGGGAATAGACCCAGCCATAGCAGTTCATAAGATTCCACTATACCCAGATGCGAAGCCGGTTAAGCAGAAATTGAGGAGAATGAAGCCTGAATGGTCTTTGAAAATTAAAGAGGAAGTTACCAAGCAACTGGACAATAAGTTCATAGAACCAATTGCCTACCCTTCCTGGTTAGTAAACATCGTGCCAGTCCCGAAGAAAGATGGAAAGGTCAGGATGTGTGTTGACTATAGAGATTTGAATAAGGCCTGTCCTAAGGACGATTTTCCACTGCCACACATCAATTTGCTGATAGACAGGATGGCTGGGCATATGATGGTTTCTATGACTGACCTCGTGGTTGGGTACAATCAGATCCTAGTGCACCCACCAGATAAAGAGAAGACAACTTTCATTACAGAATGGGGCACTTTCTGCTACAGGGTTATGCCTTTTGGGTTGATAAATGCAGGAGCTACCTACCAAAGGATGGCGACAACAGTCTTTCATGACATGATTCACAAAGAAGTAGAAGTGTATGTTGATGATATGATTGTTAAGTCAAAATCTCCAGAAGAACACGTCGAAGCACTTGAGAAGTTCTTCCTTAGACTTCGCAAGTACAATTTGAAACTTAATCCTGCAAAGTGCCTGTTTGGAGCAACGTCAGGCTTATTTTTGGGGTATTTGGTCAGCAAGAGAGGAATAGAAGTTGATCCAGCAAAGTCAAAGGCTATTCTGAAAATGCCTCCGCCAAGAACAGAAAAAGAAATTCGAGGCTTGCTAGGTAGATTACAGTATATCAGTTGATTCATATCGTAGTTGGCAGAGACTTGTGGTCCAATCTTTAAGCTACTAAGGAAAGGTGCTTCACAAGAATGGAATGAAGACTGCCAAAAGGCCTTCAACAAGATCAAAGAATACTTGTTAAGTCCGCCAATTCTACAACCTCCTAGAATGGGAAAACCTCTGCTCTTGTATTTGTCTGTAACAGATGAAGACATGGGTGCAATGCTAGCTCAAGAAGTCGAAAGTACGAAGGTGGAAAATACAATTTACTACCTCAGCAAAAGGATGCTGGACTATGAGTTAAAGTATAACAAGATTGAGAAGTTGTGTTTAGCATTGTATTGGGCTTGCACAAAGTTACAACACTACTTATCTTCTTACACTACTTGTGTCATCGCAGAACAGAGTCCCTTGAAATTCCTTATGGAGAGGCCTATTTTGGACAGCAAAATGGCTAAGTGGGTGTCAACATTGGCAGCCTTTGACTTAAAATTCATTCAGAGGAAAGCTGTGAAAGGTGGCACAATAGCTGACCAATTAGTAGAATTACCCGTAAAAGACGAGATGTGAGAAATGGGTTTCCCTGACGAAGACCTCTTGAATGTGGAAAGAAATGTTTGGGAGATGTATTTTGATGGGGCATCCAATTATCATGGAAATGGAATTGGGATTGTGTTCAAAACTCCTTGTGGAGAATACATTCCATTTTCAGTTAAACTTGACTTTAGCTGCACAAACAATGAAGCAGAATATGAAGCTTGCATCAATGGGCTTGAAACCGCTCTGGAGTTAGGGATTAAGAACCTAAAGGTCTACGGTGATTCTATTTTAATAGTATCACAAGCTTTAAGGAAATGGAAGATAAGAGAAGAGCGTTTGGTTCCTTACCTACAACGCCTTGATCATTTGGCACAACAATTCGATGATCTATCCTTCGAATATCTCCCAAGAGCAAAGAATCAGTTCGCTGATGCCCTGGCTACTTTAGCTTCCATGATCAATATCAAGGAGGGAAAAGCCATTCGTCCATTGAAAGTTCAGCTTCAGAAGCAACCTGCCCACGTAATGCATTTGGCCGATGGAAAACCATGGTTCTGGGATATCAAGAGTTATCTCAAGGATGGAAGTTATCCGGAGGGATCATCAAAGGTTGATCAGAGGGCCATAAGGCAGCTAGCCACAGGTTACATTCTTAATGGGGATATCCTCTACAAGAGGAGTTGGAATGGAATGCACCTAAGGTGTGTGAATGAAGCAGAGGCTAAGCAGATAATGGAAATGGTACATGGTGGCGAATCAGGACCACACATGTATGGGATCGCCTTGGCTCGAAAAATTGCCAATCTAGGATATTATTGGTCCACCATGAATGCAGACTGTGTGGCATTTGTGCAAGAATGCCATCAGTGTCAGATATTTGCTAAGCTACAGAAGCAACCTCCCATTGCCCTGAATCCAATCACTTCTCCATGGCCCTTCGCTACTTGGGGAATAGATATAATTGGCAAGATACATCCAAAAGCCTCAAATGGACATCAGTTTATCTTAGTAGCAGTGGATTACTTCACAAAGTGGGTTGAAGCAGCTTCCTATGCAGAGTTAAACGCCAAAAAGGCAGCACAGTTTGTCCGAACCAACATCCTTTGTCGGTACGGAACGCCATTTGAGATTATCACTGATAATGGAACTCATTTCCAAGTGGAATTTGCTAAGCTCTTGAAGGATAAGAATGTCCAGCATCATAAGTCCTCTCCTTATAGACCTCAAACAAATGGAGCTGTAGAAGCAGCGAACAAGTCTATAAAGGTGATCATACAAAAAATGATCAAGGAACATAGGTGTTGGCATGAGAAGTTACCGCTGGCTTTGTGGGGATATAGAACATCAATTAGAACTCCTACTGGGGCAACCCCGTATTCCATGGTGTACGGAATGGAAGCAGTACTCCCCATTGAACTGGAAGTTCAATCGGCGAGGATAATTCAAGAAAGTCAGATAAATGAAGCTGAATGGATCAGCAATTATCATCATCAGTTGTTGGGTTTGGATGAAAAAAGACTTCAAGCTCTACATCGGATTCAAGGGTATCAGAGGCGAATGTCCAGACATTTCAACAAAAAGGTCAAAGATCGAAAGTTGGAAGAAGGTTGTTTGGTCCTGAAAGAGATCAGAACACCTGTTTCAGATCCTCGTGGGAAGTTTCGTCCTCTTTGGGCGGGACCCTACATTGTGAAGAAAATACTTTCTGGCGGAGCCGTCATCTTGTCTGATTTGGATGGTTTGGAGTTCGCAAACCCATGCAATTTGGATCAATTAAAGAAATATTATGTATAATCATGCATTGTAAGGAACTACATTAGACCTGATTCTCGCAAACTAATTCGAGATATGTAAGCAGCTCTCCTTGAGCACGGTCTAAATATTAATAAAAATCATCCATTCATTTTTCTTTTGCTAATATTATAAAAAAAAGAAATAAAATAAAAATATAATAAATAAATAATAATAAAAAAATCCCGCTAAGTCGAAAACCCACAAAGGGCGGCTTAGGCAAGAATGGGTAAGAGCTCGCTAAGTTGAAAATCCAAAAGGATGGCTTAGGCAAAAATTAGAGCAAGTAAATAAAGTAGATAATGCTTGGAAAGCAAATGAAAGAGTCATTCCAAAAAGAGTCGTTCATTCCAAAGGAGTCATTCATTCCATGAAATATCAAACCAATCAAAAAAGTCAAATCACAAGTCCAAAAAAAAAAAGTCAACCCTAGGGTCTAAATCCTACGCCTCCTACGTGGGGCAGAGTCTTCGGTATCTTCCTTAAGTTCTGGAACTCTCTGCAACATCTATCTTCCCCTCGGTAAGAGAAACCACATCCTCACCCTCCAGCTCCTGCAGCAATGCACGTCTCCTTGGCTTCTCAATTGGCCAAACTTCGGCAACTTCATTATTGGGAATAATTTGGGGGCAACTTCAGAAAAATTCAAGTTCCGTCCTCAGCCGGATTGACTTCCTAGAGGATTATTTCTAAGTTCTTTACTAGAAATAATTACTGATAGCAGAGCATAGTAAAGCCTGGTATTACTTCTGGTTCATTACTAGAGCTAGTTCAAGTACATGTAAAGGAAAAATTCCTAAAATTTATTTCTAAGTTCTTTACTGGAAATAAATAAAAATCCCAATCCACCAATATCCCCCACATCTATCCATATTGATCCTTCCCACCTTTTGAAGACTCTCGGTTCAGTTGTGCATGCAATGGTTGTAAAGAAATAAATACCTTTATGAAAATAAAAGGGGATATCATGCATACATATGTACTGTTTGTGATAAACAAGAGTGTAGGCACAGAAAAGTCAGAATACAATCAGAAGTGTTGCAAACAATCCAGAAATGCCAAAAGGCGGGTCTTTTACCCCCTCGCTCAAAATTCGCTCTTCGGACGACCACTGAGCCCCATAAATCATTTTTATGGACCTCAGTGGGGGGCAATTGTGAATACTCGAATTTTAAGGCTCGGAAGGCCGATTTTCTCAGACTGTAGACTACCGAGCCGGACCGGACGTACACGGTAAAGTTCACCGAAAGTATGTCTTCATTGTACTTGAAACGTCTGGAACGACGCAAGGATCACGGATATGGCCTCGGAATAATTTTTGGAGGCCCAAAGCTCCCAGAAAATCAGTTTGAATGAAAATCGGGGGATTTTTTGAGGGCTGAACCGCCAAGGTTGGCGGTTCGACCGCCAAACGCGGCGGTCCGACCACCAGAACCTGCTGTCTGACCGCCGACCGCGACGGCCTGACCGCCGGCGTTATTTTTTTCCCGGTTTTCCGGCTGACAACGCGGTCCGACCGCTGACCACGGCGGTCCAATCGCCGTCCAGCAAGGATCATATTCTGAGAAAACAAGATCTGGAACTTAGAAGTGGGAAAATTGTAAACAAGGTAATGTCCTAATTCATCATTTGTCAATTCAAGCATACATTAAGCATTCCACCTTCCTCTTAATTTCTTTTTGGTCAAAGACCTAATCCTTTTAGGTCTAAGGCCTAATTAACTAATCAATCAACATTTCGGCATGAAGCCACGAATCAATCAACCTTTTGGCACGGAGCCTAAATTGCATACTTTTTGGTACCAAGTACCCAAATTTCATTAAATTTAGCACTAAGTGCTCAAAATCTCACAATTTTGGCAAAAAGCCCGACAATGCACGAAGCATACACACACATGCATAATGCATCATTGCCTTTAAATAGGCTTTCCCGAACTACATGGGCTTTGATCTCTCATAAAAACGAGAGTATGTAGGCATATTTTGGATTCACCCCAAATAGCAAGTCCGCAATTTACTAACAATCTGTTTGTTTTCTTTCCTTCACCCCTTTCAAGGTTTATTTCTTTTATTGGCAAGTTAGTCGAATGCATGACATAGTCCCCGAATCCTCCTTGGGTTCGCAGATTAGAAACCTTTACATTGGATGCGTTATTGGAGTCAAACAAGGGTTTTCTTAGTTTTTCCCTTTGAACAGAAAAAACTGAGTGGCGACTCCCGACAACAAGTGAACATTCCCCCGAATCCTTTTCGGGTGGAAAACCGAGGTTCACAATGATATCCCTTACATAACATAACACGGGTAGCACGGGCATCCTAACCCACGCACACAATGCAAACTAAAATGATGCAATGGATAATATCATAGTAAGAAAGAATAAAATAATATAAAGACCAACGAAATCAACTTCTCTTGTCCCTAGTGGAGTCACCACTGTGAGCGGGGATTTTCACCCCCACTTTCATGTGGAATGGTTCTTGCGACTTTGAAACTGTTAGGCTCAGGGCCTTAGAGAACACGAGCCTAAATCCGAAAAAAATGGAGTAGCCACCCAGATGAATCGGGAAAATAGAAAGCGGTGGATGACTCAATTCCTAAGGAATTCCTAACCCCTTAATGGGTTCAGAAAGTTGGGTACGTGTGGGGAAGGTGAGAATAATCCAACACCCCCACAACGCCTTGTTCATTGGAATCTGCCTTCTTATCAGGTCTAAATATTATAGAATTCTTAATTGTTATGATATAATCCATACTACATATGATAATTAAAATAAAAGTATCATTGTATTAATAATCAAAGTGCAGACCCTTAATTTTTTACCAGGTCCAGTCCGATATTTTTAAACAGTCCAAAATAATTTTTGTGGTATTTTAATATTTATTATTTATTTTAATAAAATTTATTACTTATAATATTTATTTTTTATTTTTTATTTTTATAATATTTAATAGTTATTTTTAAGAAAAATAAAAAAGGTAAAAAATAAAAACGGACGAATCGGCGATGGCAGAATTGGAGACGAAAGCTGCGGCGACGAAAGCTGCGATGACCTTGGGCCAATTCGCCACAAGTGTGCTTGCATTGAATTGGTCATATGCCAATTCACCATAGGCTTTGTCTACGGCAAAATAACGCCCCAGCCCGCACAGACTCACCCCAGCTTGCAGCAAATCCTTGCGCCCTGCAGACTCACCCAAACCCAGCCCGCAGCAATCCACTTGAGCTCAGCAATCCGCACGCGCTGCCAATTTCTGCCCCATCCTTATTTTACATAGTTTTTTATTTTATTTCCAAAATAGTTTTTAATTTTCTTAACATACTAGGTTTTTTATTTTAATTACCTATAAATACCACATTAAAAACACAAAGAAAAAAAAAGGGAGGAACAATTTTATTCGACCAGGAGAGAAGAATTTTTTGGGACTTAAGAATTATTCAGACTTTTTCTTAGCAATTGATTCAGGGACTATATTTTGGAAATTTAAAAACGACAATCAAGGAATCAACGCAACAAGTAATCTTTTGCCTTGGTGTTAAGCTCGGCCAAGAATTTAATCAACAATTTTTGGTTGAACCTTCAAACGTAGGTATGTTTCTTTAATTTTATTTGTCAAAATTAATTATCACAGTAGCCTATTCTTTTCAAATACCTAAAATTTAATCCTATTTTCATGAGCTTTAATTTTATTTACTTAAACCCTAAACCTTAATATTAATTTCATAAAACTTCCAAAACCCTAAACCCAAATCATCCATTCTATAGATTCAAACCCTAATTTATTTCAGACCTAATCTTTAATTCAAACATCACAGTAGCTATATTATTTTACCTTTAAAACTTCTGTTGATTATTTTGGATTGTTATATTAACACAATATCTTCATTATTTTGATAATACAGATTTAATTACTAAAGTTTTAATTACATAAAATCAAAGATCAACCTGTTTGTCCATCCAATAGCCATGTTATTTCTTTTATATTAAATATTTCTTAGTTGACTAATCCAATAATTAAAATATAAAATCCTAATTGTTAAACAGAAAACCTACAAAACTCTAATTTTATTCAAGAAATCCTAAATGATGCATAAATCCTAAATTTATATATTTATTGCTTTATTTAAATTAAAAGCATGTTTATTATATGTCTTTATTGATGGTTTATTTATATCTTTGATTTATATGTTTGATGAATAATTTATTTATGATGAGTGATTGCTATTTTTATTGATTTATTTTTGTTTTAAAAAATTATAAGAGGTATGTTTCCATGATTGGGTACCTCATTAATTAATCTTTATGTAATTTCAATTATCTTTATATTTCAGAATTAATGTAAAGGACATGTTTTCACCTTTTCGGTGGGTGTCCTTGTAATATCCTAAAGTATACCCTAAAAGTGTTGGGGTTATTGTTGTATTTGAATTCAATGTGTGTATTGAAGGGAAAGAGAAAAGAAGTGAAGAGAAGATTTGGGGAAATATAAATGCAATATATATAACATATACATATACTTACATATACATCACATATACATGATATATATAATGGTGTAGGAAAAGTGAGTTATATATATATATATGTGATTAATAATAATGATAATAAGGACAAAAAGAAAAAGAAGAAGAAAGTCAAAAGAAATGGTGTGTGGTGGAGATTTAATTGTATTAATATTATTATTATTATTATTATTGTTATTATTATTATTGTTATTATTATTATTATTATTATATATATATATATGATAAGAATGAAAGAAAGAACGAGATCTTTCTTTCTTCTTCTTCTCCTTCGTCTTCTTTTTCTTAGTGAACGAGAGAGAGAGAGAGAGAGAGAGAGAAGCTAGAGAGAGAAAGATGATTTTGCTTCTAATTACACCAAAGATTGAGGATATCAAGAGATTTGCAAGTGGAGTTGAAGATTTGGCAAGCTATTCATGTAAGTACTTACCTTTTTAGTTGATTTTATTGATTATGTATATATAAGTCTTTCTCTTCTTGTTTTGGATTTCTTTTGGATTGAGGTTATGATTGGCTATAGTGATTCAAATGAGATGTCAAGCCATTGTTATTGGCTATGATAATTCAATTGAGAATGAAATGAAAATGAAAAGATTTTGTGTTTAATATGTTGATTCAATTTTCAGAGTTCTGGATTTGGCGGTATGCCTAGAAAATGTGAAAATGTAACAGTCTTGCCGGGTTGAGGATCTCTTCAATTTGAGTGAATTGAGGTCCAAGAGACTGGGTCTGTTACACTATGTGAATTATTGATACGAAATACATGAAAGGTAACAGTCTTGCCTGGTTGAGGATCTCTTTGCATTGAGATGAATTGAGATCCAAGAGACTGGGTCTGTTACTTGATAAAATGTGAAATGTGAATTGTAGTAACAGTCTAGCCGGGTTGAGGATCTCCTCGAGTTTAGCCGAGTTGATGATCCAAGAGACTGGGTCTGTTACGCTATCCATGGATAGAGATATGAGATATATTGCCTACGGGCTTGATCATTGTGATTATGGACCAATGCAGAAACTCTGAACTTTGAATAACATATTAGTGTCTGTTGGGCCCGAGTCTGTCTTTGTTGTCAGTGTGATATTTAAATGTTGAAATAAATGAGAAATGAGATCTATGGTTGCCTTTATTGCAAATGTGATTCATGATTGGTATGATATATAATATGATATGTAAATGTATATGAATGTGGAACTTGTAAGAATTGTTTTCATGAAGGTTTGGATAAATCATTGAATGGTGACTTGTTGAAATAACGTATATGGATATGTATATGAGATAGAAATGGTAAGTATTGCTTGGTGAATGTTCTGTGTAAATATGTGTATAATTTATGAGATTAGTAGGAATATGTGAAGAATTCATTGAGAAAGGAAAACGGGGTAAGAGAAAGAAAGTAAAATATGATGCTAAAAATATGAGGTATGATTCTTTAGTAAGGTATATTTTATTCTTATTTATATTACTAAGCTTTCGGGCTTAGCGCGGTTGTGTAATCGCGCAGGTGGTTGCGGTTGATCTGGAAGTCCAGCTTTTTGCCACGAGAAAGGTATGAGTGTCTCGAGACCAACTAGAAGGTGATGCATACATGTGTGATTTTAAATTATATTGTATTTTTGAGTTAATATATATATTCATATGGATGAATGAAGTTTTGATAAATAAGAATATTGACTTTTGTAAAGGTGTTTTAAATTAATATTCAATTTTATGAATCTGGGTAAAGGTTTTTAAATTGAAACTAAAAGTAACATTCTTATACTTTATATACGTATTGTATGTATACTAGGTATATGTATAGTACTTATATGAAGTATCAGGGTGTTACAATTATTTTGGTATCAGAGCTTAGGTTTGAGATTCTCGGCCTAAGTGAAATTAAAAAGAGAAAGTTTTGAAAAGCTTAAAGAGAAGTAAAAAGAAAAGTTTTGAATTGAAGTTTTTAATACATGCATATGCATTCACACCTAGGTTGGTCTCGAACGTGGCATTATGTGATTTGTGATGTTTCTGAACAATAAGAGATGGATGATAGTGTGTAAATGAGGTTTCATATGAAAGCAAATTTTGAAATGTTGATAATTGAGAGGTGATTGTGATATAAAGAATTGATATGGAAGGTATAAGTAAAAAGTTTGATTATTAATATGTGTATGACATTTAAAGAAATGGTTAGAAGAATAAAGTTGGAAATGAGTTAGAAATAAAAATAAAATTAAAGTATGTAATCTTTCCTTTATTATTTGAATCTCTTTCTAATAAACTTTATGTTTGGGTTTCTAGAAAGAGGAAATATTGTTGGATGGGTAATATGGAAAGATACATTATTTAAATGCAAAGAATACAGTGAAATATTGAATGAGTTGATTGGTATAGATTAAGTGTGATAATTTAAAGTGTGGATATGTAAAGTTAAGGTTTTGTTTAAAGGAGAAAGAGATGACGTTGGTCAAGTACGAAGACATATTGGTGTTGTTTGTATTGTTATTTCAATGCAAACATGGTGATTTCAATGTTAGAGATGCGATAGGTTTGAATATAGTGAAAGCTCATATTAATGGTGGTAATATGTAACATTTAGATTTTTGGAATGAGCTTAATAATTGTGAAACTTATATGTATTGATGTTGCTTTGTGGCATATACATATAAGATGTTTTTAAAGTTGATATTGAGAGAATGAGATGAATAAATTGAAGTTTAAGTAAATTAGTAAGTTGAGATTTATAGTTTTAATGGAATGTGGATAAAGACCATTGATATATTGATAGTTTAATGTATTTAATACATGAGATATATGAAATGAATATTAGTGCACATGAAAGTATTAGGAATTGGGAGATGTGATTGTTAGTAGGAAAATTTGGTTTGAAAGTAAAGAAAAGGAATTGAGCAAAAGAAAGTGAGTTACTTTAAGTAATTTGATTGGAAAGGATGAAAAGGATTATGAAAGATGTGTTAAAGATATTTATAAACAAATGTGAGAGAGATATCACATTGGAAATGTGATTAAGCTCCTTGTGAAATAATATTATAAGTAAAGTGTATATATTTATTGAAGTTAATAACTTAAGTTATGATAAACAAATGAGAATGATAATAGTCAAAGGAAAGTGATAACTATTAAATTTGTATAAACTATACGAAAAAGGGAAATTTAATAAATTGCATAATTATGTGTTTATATAAAGAGGATTTGTGAAATGAACTTTTTGATATGAATGTAATGGTTATATGTAAGAAAGGTGGGAAGTGAATCACATTATGAACGTGACCTATGAATGTGTATATAATATGTTTATTATTTTATACCAATACATGTTAAATGGTATTAGAAATGAGAATGGACTTGGGTAATATTGAACAGTGAAATTGTTATGTCAATAACTAAATGAGGCTATCATAAGATGTTTTGGAATTCAAAGTATTTGTGTGTGAAAATGTTTTATGTATAAGCGTATAATAAGAAATTGTAAGGAAAAGAATATTGTATTTGAAAATTTTTAGAAGAGATGGTTTGGAAATGGAGTAATGAATGAAACTTGTGTAAGAATTGTATCTGATTAAAGGATAGGCGTAGAAAATGTTAAAGATAATATTATTAAACATGAGTTGGGTTAATGATGATTAAATAATAAAAAACAAACTGTTTTGAAATGGAATTAAAATGTGTTAATTCTTGGTATAATACAAGTTTGGAGAATAAATATATAATTTTTGTGATACAATCTAGCCTTATAATCGTAAAGGCTGAAACTCGAATAATAGAAGAACAATATTGAATTACAATCCCTAAGTGTGATTATTAATATATTATGGTCATATGACTTGGTTAGTGTGATTAGTGGTTAGTTTTATTATCTTCAGAGTTAGAACTGAGATGATATGATTGTAATACCGATTTGGTGAAACTGAAATATTGTTTGAAAAGTATAGTTAAAAGTTATGGTAGATAAAGTTGTACCTTAACATTTTATGTTAAGAATTTGGTTATAAATTATGAAGGTAAAGAGAGAAAAAGGAAAATTTTGGAAATATGTTGAGATATGGATAATATGACAAAAAGGTAATCAAAATAAATATAACAATGTTTTGCAATTGATTATATTGTTAATATAATGTGACTAGTGTTATGACTTATATAGTGTGAAAGAGGCGAGGATCATTCAAAAGGTACGTGTAATGTAATTTGTTATGATAAATGTTTTAATAATAAATGATGTTAATGTGTCTTGAGAAATGATGAAATGTGATATCATCATGGTTGATGATATAATTGAAACATGTCTAGATGATACGATTGAATAATGAGATATTCAATATAGTTGATGATATATGTGTATACTATTTCGATGTGATGAGAAATCATGATTGTTGACAATGATGTTAGAAATAAATTATAATTGAGGTATAATGCCTAAATGAATTGTGAAAAGACAATTGAGCGGACTTATCTGCCTCCTGCGGAACCATGCGGACCCATTGTGTTGGGCAACCGAACTTGGACTACCGACCTGGTTGGGAGGAAAGTTCGTACTTGAAGCCATAGTTGTTGGCTATATTGATAAACTTTGAATGAGTATGAGAGATGATGATATAATTATAATAATAATGAAATGTATATTTATAAGCATGATTCTTATTGATTGAATATATGAATCTGAAAAGATTAGAATTTGAAAATAAGTTTGACCTAATGGAATTAGGTTGTATATATATATGTATTATGAAATCCAATGATAAATTTCGATAAGGTAATTGTTGGGTTGGATTAAATAAGGTTGAAATGTTAGTATGTTGTGATAGGTAGATCGATTGATCTAGATTTCGCTTAAGTTGCGAGTCAATATTGAGATTTACTACGTACTGTTGTATTGGGAGTGTAAAATTGAAATGGTAATGTGTATGATGTAATATTCTGGTTTATGAATGAACATAAATAAATTGAATTATATCAATTGTACTTGGTGAGAAAAAGGGAAATGATGTTTACCTGTTAGGTAAGTTTAAAAGTATTGTATTAATATGTATATTAAATGAGAAGCAAGCTAAAGAAAGTAAGGATATTGTTATTCATTGAAGTTTGGTAAATATTTATTTTGAAAGTGATTGTAAGAACGGAATCAGCAATGCTAAGATATTAATTAATGATTTTTGAGGTTAAAGTTAAGAGAATATCTATAACCAGATAATGTGATAATCTGACTCATATACAAAGATAAAATTTATTGGAAATGTAATAAGTTATCTTGATTGCGTTGTTGAGAAAGTACTAAGATATAAAGATATATATATATATATCTATACAATGATGAATTATGAAAGTTAGAGAAGATGATTGTTTCTAGGAGGGAGAGTAGAAGTTATGTGACTTGATGAAATCTTAATGTAAGAATACGATTATTTTCATATGATGGTGATTTATTTTAAATGAGTTGTTATTATGCTGGATAATTTCGAGGACGAAATTATTTAAGGGGGAGAGAATTGTAATATCCTAAAGTATACCCTAAAAGTGTTGGGGTTATTGTTGTATTTGAATTCAATGTGTGTATTGAAGGGAAAGAGAAAAGAAGTGAAGAGAAGATTTGGGGAAATATAAATGCAATATATATAACATATACATATACTTACATATACATCACATATACATGATATATATAATGGTGTAGGAAAAGTGAGTTATATATATATATATATGTGATTAATAATAATGATAATAAGGACAAAAAGAAAAAGAAGAAGAAAGTCAAAAGAAATGGTGTGTGGTGGAGATTTAATTGTATTAATATTAATATTATTAATATTATTATTATTATTATTATTGTTATTATTATTATTATTATATATATATATATGATAAGAATGAAAGAAAGAACGAGATCTTTCTTTCTTCTTCTTCTCCTTCGTCTTCTTTTTCTTAGTGAACGAGAGAGAGAGAGAGAGAGAGAGAAGCTAGAGAGAGAAAGATGATTTTGCTTCTAATTACACCAAAGATTGAGGATATCAAGAGATTTGCAAGTGGAGTTGAAGATTTGGCAAGCTATTCATGTAAGTACTTACCTTTTTAGTTGATTTTATTGATTATGTATATATAAGTCTTTCTCTTCTTGTTTTGGATTTCTTTTGGATTGAGGTTATGATTGGCTATAGTGATTCAAATGAGATGTCAAGCCATTGTGATTGGCTATGATAATTCAATTGAGAATGAAATGAAAATGAAAAGATTTTGTGTTTAATATGTTGATTCAATTTTCAGAGTTCTGGATTTGGCGGTATGCCTAGAAAATGTGAAAATGTAACAGTCTTGCCAGGTTGAGGATCTCTTCAATTTGAGTGAATTGAGGTCCAAGAGACTGGGTCTGTTACACTATGTGAATTATTGATACGAAATACATGAAAGGTAATAGTCTTGCCGGGTTGAGGATCTCTTTGCATTGAGATGAATTGAGATCCAAGAGACTGGGTCTGTTACTTGATAAAATGTGAAATGTGAATTGTAGTAACAGTCTAGCCGGGTTGAGGATCTCCTCGAGTTTAGCCGAGTTGATGATCCAAGAGACTGGGTCTGTTACGCTATCCATGGATAGAGATATGAGATATATTGCCTACGGGCTTGATCATTGTGATTATGGACCAATGCAGAAACTCTGAACTTTGAATAACATATTAGTGTCTGTTAGGCCCGAGTCTGTCTTTGTTGTCAGTGTGATATTTAAATGTTGAAATAAATGAGAAATGAGATCTATGGTTGCCTTTATTGCAAATGTGATTCATGATTGGTATGATATATAATATGATATGTAAATGTATATGAATGTGGAACTTGTAAGAATTATTTTCATGAAGGTTTGGATAAATCATTGAATGGTGACTTGTTGAAATAACGTATATGGATATGTATATGAGATAGAAATGGTAAGTATTGCTTGGTGAATGTTCTGTGTAAATATGTGTATAATTTATGAGATTAGTAGGAATATGTGAAGAATGCATTGAGAAAGGAAAACGGGGTAAGAGAAAGAAAGTAAAATATGATGCTAAAAATATGAGGTATGATTCTTTAGTAAGGTATATTTTATTCTTATTTATATTACTAAGCTTTCGGGCTTAGCGCGGTTGTGTAATCGCGCAGGTGGTTGCGGTTGATCTGGAAGTCCAGCTTTTTGCCACGAGAAAGGTATGAGTGTCTCGAGACCAACTAGAAGGTGATGCATATGTGTGATTTTAAATTATATTGTATTTTTGAGTTAATATATATATTCATATGGATGAATGAAGTTTTGATAAATAAGAATATTGACTTTTGTAAAGGTGTTTTAAATTAATATTCAATTTTATGAATCTGGGTAAAGGTTTTTAAATTGAAACTAAAAGTAACATTCTTATACTTTATATACGTATTGTATGTATACTAGGTATATGTATAGTACTTATATGGAGTATCAGGGTGTTACAATCCTATTTAGTTTTAGACATGGACGATGTAAGGACATGTTTCCATTATCGGATGGATGTCCATTTATTAGTATTGTTTGGACATTATTGTGATTTTAATAAAGTATTTATTTATTCTTATGATCGCATGTAGTATGGATAATATCATTATATTTAAGAATTTTATAATATTAAGACCTATAAAGGAGGTCGATTCTAATGAACCGGGCATTGTGGGGGTGCTGGGCCATTTCTCACCTTCTCTACACGTACCCAACTTTTCAAACCCGTTAGGGGGTTAGGGATTCCTTAGGAATTGACTCCCCCACCCCTTTCTTTTTCTCGGCCCGTCCACGTGGTGACTCCATTTTCTCTGGACTTATGCCCGTGTTCACTAAGGCCTTGAGCCTAACAGTGCCGAAGTCACAAGAACCATTCCACTGGGAGTGGGGGCAAAAATCTCTGCTCATAGTGGTGACTCCTCTGGGGATAAGAGAAGTTAATTCTGTTAGTCTTTATATTATTATATTCTTTCTTTTCATAACATTATCCATTGCATCATATTAGATTGCATCATGTGCGTGAGTTAGGATGCCCATGTAACCCGTGTTGAGTTATGTAAGGGATACCATACTTTCACTCAAGGTATGGAGATCGAGGATGGCATAACAACCATAGCCTTGTACCTTTTTGGTATATACTTGCTATGGGAACCTAAGCTTTTCAACCCAAAGACTAAAGCTCATGTAATTGGTCTAGTTACTTTCCTTAGGTTTTACCCTAAATGCTTGTTGTTTGACAATGGTTAATTTATCTTAGTTTAAATCATGGCTTATTTGGTTTGTTCTTTTTCTAATCTGACCTAATTACATTGTGAGCTCAAAAAAATCCTCTAAATCCAAAGACCAAAACTATTTTCAAAATTTCAAGATAGTCTTTGGACATAAAACTTTTCTAAAAACAAATCAAAAATTCTTTTCTCATGACTTAAACACTGTAACACCCCTTCTCGACCTACATATGTAAGCCGAGTAGAGGCGCCACACTAACCTAATATTGCTACCAATTTTACTTAGTCAAATTTTTAGTTCCGATTTTTACAGAAATTTTGCCATAGTATTGCCTAAAAATTGAGTCCCAAGTGTCGACAAAACTGGTTTTTTTCTGATTTTTAAAAACATTTTACACAAACCAATGCAAATAAAATCATTCTCAGTACACTCCCAATAAATCCCCCTTATAACCTCAACTACAACCTGCAAAAAGGATTTACACTTCTAATACAACATAAAGTAAAGGTTTATTATGAAATACCGTAGATAAAATATTTGTTCACTATGCAGCGGAAAATAACAATATTTACAAATTCATATATATCCAAACTCAAGTTTTACAACCCATAAAATTTATACATTTCTTTGGCAGTCAGTCTTTGATCATTAAGCCCACTATCAACACCTCAAAATCTAGACTTGACTCGGCCTAGAAGAACTCTCTGGTTCTTCCATGTCACCTGCGCGAAGAATCACATTCGCGCTAAGCCAACGGCTTAGTTGTACAAATTACAGTGCTATGATGCTTTAATGCCATGCTAATGTCACACAATAAAGATTCAAGATCAATTCAAGAGAATATTATATTTCAAATCTTACCGGTTTCAATAATGTATGTATAGTAGTCATCTCATTATTCATTTGTTTCACCATTCAATAGTCATATTTAAACAAACACAAGCATGGGCCCAAAAATAATCTAATATGTTATTCAAAGTTCAGAGTTACTGTTTTGGTCTATAATCATAATCATCAATACATTTATCCATGGATATTCAACTAGATTTGAGTTTACGACCCAGTCATTTCACCCAATCTAGTTTTGATAATTTGTTTTTGAGGTTTACGACCCGGTCATTTCACCCCAAAAATATCACATTTCACATTTTTCAACTGGAATC
The DNA here is from genome assembly GCA_947685225.1 of Garcia nutans. Classification (NCBI taxonomy): domain Eukaryota; kingdom Viridiplantae; phylum Streptophyta; class Magnoliopsida; order Malpighiales; family Euphorbiaceae; genus Garcia; species Garcia nutans. Next base: position 28,497,767 of record CANTUV010000045.1, read on the forward strand.
GGCTTACGACCCGGTCATTTCACCTATCCAGTGATTCATAGGCATGCCGCCAAAACCAGAACTCTGAAAATTGAATAAACATATTAGGCACACAATCATTTCATTTATCTCATTATCAATTTCTTTTCATTTCATTTCTCATAATTAATTAGGCAACCATGCCTCCATTTTATATATATTTCATTTGCATTATCATAGCCAACAACTATGGCCTCATATCTCATATGATCTCAAATCACAATAAAACAATTCTTCATAAAATCATATCTTTCACATTTCATTTCATCATCACAACATTCACATCATACCAAACATACATTATTAATATGCATTAACAATGCATTAGATTTCTTAACACATTTACAATCAAATGTAGGTTAAATCTCAACATCATATGAATGTATGAAATAATGTAATTTGTACTTACCTTAAAACCAACTCACACCAATCTATACACTTACTCTTCCAAGAATCCTCAACACTTAGGCTAGGGCAATTCAACCTCTTCACAACCTAATCCAAAAGGAGTATTAGCAAAATGACCATATGAATAGTACATTCTGATTTTAGACTCTACTCTATCCTTATTTTGAAAATTTGTATAAAATAATCTACTTGAGTAAAAATTCTAAAATTTTTACAGAACTAAATTTTACATCTTAAAATAATTCCTTTAAAATTTCAGATCAAACTGAACACAAAATCTTGGTCAAATAGTTCACCCAACCAGACTGCCCCAATTGCCCTGCATCCTGGCAGCAGTTCTGAACTTTGTGAATTCCATAAATTAAATTCAATCAACGTGGTTCCAAATTATTTTTCTCAAATACTAGACTCACTAAGCAACAACATATCCAAAATTAAATTGAATATGATTTTTCTACATTTTATTAAAAATCCCGAAATATAGCTGTCTCAATTAAGGTACCTGCTGGAACAGGTTTAGTAAAAATAATCTTTCCAAAATCATAACCATTCCAAAATCGAATCAACATATTTTTAAGTCATTCTAGACTCATTGAGGCACAACATATCAAAAATTCACTTCAAGAACAGTTTTCTATATTTAATTAAAAATCATATAAGTCACAGCCTTTACTAATTGTAAAACAGAAAAATTTTCACTAAACACAACTCTTCCTCTTCCATCACCAACACCAACCTAACTTCTTATCTTTAATTCCATTTCAATACTTACAAACACACCACAAGAAATCCTTACCATATTATCAACAACACTTCATCAAACTCAAAAATAACTTCAAAAACAACAAGAGCAATCAAGAGAGAACTTACCAAAATAATGAAATTTCTTGAAATTCCAACTTGTTTATTTGAAATCTCCTTCAATTTTGGTCTTGGAAAATCAAATCCCTCTTTTGCTCTCTTGCTTGAGTGATGGCCGGCCAAACACAAAGGAAGAAGAAGAAAAATAAAAATGAATGGCAAAGTCAACTTTACTCTCTTCTTTAAACCTCCACCAAGTAATTTAAAAAGAAAATTACTTAAATACCCTCACCTATTTATTTTACTTCTCTTTCACTTATTACCCTATTTAGTAATTTCACAAAGAACAAATTAAATATCTTCATCCCTTGACCATCACATTTGACTTGTATATATATGTTGTATATATTTCCATATACACAACATATACACTTTCTTTTAAATTTCTTTCCTCTCCCAAATTAACATATACATTTTAATTCAAATAAAACAATAATTATACTAAAACTTATAGGGCACATTTTTGGGATATTACAAACACAAAGTCAAAAATCTATTTTTTCTAAAATCTATTTATAATGAGTTTTTCAAACAAAACTGTTTTTGCATTTCATCCAACCTTTTCTTTAAAAGAGCTTACAAATTATTTAGGTCAATTATGAAAATACCAAAAATCAATTGTGAGTCTAGTTTATACTAAGAATTATTATTTTTGGCATTAATCATTAGTTACTTTTGCAAGTGAGAAATATATTTATAATAAACCTTTTAATTTAGTTTTAATCAAATATAGCATAAAAGCTGCTTTAGTTGATTGGATGGATTAAAACCTAATTAATGGGAATTATCATGAATTGATTTCCATTTTTGAAAATATAACTATTGGTTGAACCGTCCGAGGGAATTTTTCAAAAATAAAATATCCCATTTTGGTATTTTGTTGAACATAAACCTAGAAAAAGAGACTCGCCATTTGTGTGTGGAAGTTATAAGGTTGGAAGGAATGTCCTTATTATCTTTGTTTATTTATTGTTTGTGCATACATGCATACATGCATTGTATAACATATCATTAATCCTCTCTGGCTCACAGCCCTGGATTACAACAATTCAAAAGCCTACGATAATCTGACCTATGCCGAAGACAAAGAATCTAGCAACTCAGTTAGCTTCTCACCAAAAGTAATGGAACCTAAGCAGATTCAAAAGATGTTGGATGATGCCTTTGAAGCCAAGATGGAAGAACTAAAGGGGGCCCTAACTAAGATCATGAAAAGTAAAATGGCTGCAATGTTTGGGAACACTACTGAATCATCCGGAAGCACAAAGAAAGACAAGGGAAAGGCTAAAGTTGGTGAAGTAGTCTTCAATGATGACAAGATGGTTATGGATGGTGATGAATATTGGGCCCAATACTTTCAAGATCCTTAAGATAAAAAGAAGGAGCCAAAGGTTGTTGAGAAGACAACTGTTGAAAAAATTGAGATGTTTGATGTTGAGAAGATGATTGCTGACTTAGAAAAGAAATTTAAAAAGAAACTGAAAACTGAAGAGATGTCTGAGGTTGACAAGTTGTTCGAACAAGATAAGGAGTTCCCTTATAAGTTCAAGATGACTTCCTTCGCTACATACAATGGTACAGGAAATCCTCACTTGTATGTTAAGCAGTACATCACTGGCATGCAGTCTACTAGAGCTACTAAGGCTCAAACTCTAAGGCACTTCATGCTTTCATTGGACGTTGTTGTCTAGAATTAGTTTAACACCTTAGAGGATAGTACTCAAAAGGGATAGAATTCATTAAACAAGGTTTTCATTCAACAATATGGGTACAATGTCGAGCTGAAAGTTACATAATGGAAGTTGAGTCCATTATACAAAGTCCAAATGAGAATTTTGTGGACTATGTGAAAAGGTGGAGGAATAAGGCTGCATTGCTCAGAAAGAGGCCCGATGAATCTGATCAAATAAGGATGATTGTGAGAGGGGTGTTGCCTAGTCTTTGTGAAAGGATGTCTCATACACTCATCCAAAATTTTAAAGATCTTCTCCAAGCTGGTCTGTAAATTGAAGAATGGAAAAGGGGGAAGAATCGCTTTTCAGTAAGAAGGAAAGAGAAAGGGAACTACCAGTCGGGCAATCAACCCATGCAAAAAGAAGTTGATGTTAATGCGACTGGTCAAGGAAATAAAAGACAGTTCTCAGAGTTGGGGAAACCTCTATCTTGGGTTTTCAACAAGCTGCAAAAGGAGGGACTATTATAACCATTAGCCCCCTCGACCATTGCCAAATCCTTTACCCCCAAAATTTAATACTAAAGCTCTTTGTCAATTTCATCAGACTCAAGGACATGAGACAGATAGATGTACCCGATTAAAGTATGAGATCCAAGATCTAATCGACAGTGGTAAGCTACCTGAGCCAAACAAGCCCAATACCAAGAACAATCCTTTGCCTAAATTTGAAAGAGTACCTCCACCGGAAACCTTCATGGTAGGAAGAGGATTGGAGGCTGATTTTTTCTTATCCTCTTTTCAAGACGGGAGTATTGAAGATGTGGAATAAGGAGAAATTTTATTCAAGAAACTTTCCTTAGCTTGGAGTGTTGCTCTATTTATTTTGCTTTCTTTAATATTTAATTGGAAAAATTATATTTTTTTTAATTAAGATTATTTAAATAAATTGTTGTTGATATTTGTTCATTTTGGTGCTCAACCAATGAGGAATCTAGCTTGGTGTTTATAAATTAATATATCTATGCATCATAATTTGAATAACTTTACTAGGTAAGAGAATTATTCTATAACATTAAGTTGTATATGCTTACTTAGAGAGGGCTCCTAAATAATGACCTTTGTCTAAGTCTTAGTCAGTCTTAGAAATGCTTTGATAAATTTTCAAGATGAAATTGAACTCTGCTTATTTAAGAGTACGATGATCTAGGCATTGTTTGATAAGCCAAGAATGAGTATCCACCTAATTAAATACCAATCCCTAGTTGTCCCTTTGAGTCTTCATAAGACTTCAACTTTCTCTTTATTAACTTATAAGCCCAACAACCTACCTTAAGCTAATGTGATACTTATGAAAAATCTGATGATCGCTAAGGGGAAGAGACAAGAAGATAAAAAAGAAAGGAATGCCTAGTTAAGACCATAAGGGTAGAAAAGAAAAAGAAAAAGAGGAAGAAAGGAAAGAAAGGAAAAAAAAAGATGAAAGAAGAAAAGAAAGATGAAAGAAAAATGATGAGGAAAAAAAAGAAAAAGAAAAGAAAAGAAAACCCAAAACGGTTCAGAAAGCCAACCGAGTTCCCTGTCACCTAAAGCAGCAAAAGACTTCCATTTGGTTTATAAGGACAGTTTGACTTGAATTAGTCCAACCCAACCAGAGATCTAATCAAAATCAGGGGAAAAGGAAAAAGACCATCTAGCTTTTGAAAGTCCTGTACTTGATAATCCTATAAGGGAAGAAGACAAAATGATGAAATGTGGGTATCAAATCTTTTTGCAAAGATATAGATTGTCCCAATCAAGATCCAGATTAATGCCAAGAAGATAGAAGAAAATTGGAGTCTAGCAAGATTGCTCCCTGCTGCCTATTGTAATATCCTCATATATGCCCTAGAAGTCTTGGTTATGATGTTTTTTTGTTGTTGTTGTTATATTGGATTGTATATATATGATAATTGCAAGAGAAAAGAAATTGGGAAAGAAAATAGGGTTTAGAGAGAATGGTATATGTTGTGTATATGATGATATATATAACATATAAATGGGTCAAAGGAAGAGTCAAAGGAAAAGAGATATTTTTGTGTTGAGTGTGTAATTACTTAAATGGGCTTATATGAGACAAAAGGTGAGTTTTATGGTTAAGGGTATTGAGGTAATTTACCTTTAGAAATCTCTTGGTGGAGATTAAAAGATGGAAAAGTGTTTGACTTGTGGCTATTTTGTTTTCTTTTCATTTTGGGTGCCGGTGATTGAAGGAGAGAAAGAGGAAGAGAAGTGTTCTTGATGCTAGAGTTCAATTGAAGAGGCAATCAAAGAGTTTGGTTAGAGATTTGTGAAATTTCTTCATCTAAGGTAAGAAATCTCTTGTTTTTCCTTTGTAAATTTTGAAGTTATGTTTAAAGTGAAGTGTGATTTGTTGATGTAATGATTTGGTGTATTTGATATGTGTTTGCAAGTGTTAGAATTGATTTAAAGAAAAAAAAAATTGGAATTGGTGTTGGTTTGGTTGTGATTATGGAAAAATAAGTGAAGATTGATAGTGGAAAATCAAGAGTAAAGTTTGAGTTAGGATTTTGAGATGGTTTGTGTTCAAATGTGTTGTTTAAGTGGTTATTGTGATGAATATGTGTTATGACATGAGTTATATCCATTTGAGTGAGTTTGTGTTGGGAATTATATGTTAAAATGCATTTGGAAGAGGGTTGGTTACATTTAGGGTTTATGCATGAGAGACACGTAATTTGGGGCGGTCGCTATTATTCAAGTGCGGTCGCGACTTAGGTCGGGCTTCTGGCCGCGAAACCTACTGTAATAATGTTTTATCTTTTGATTGTGAGGTGCGGTCGCGACTTAGGTCGGGCTTCTGGCCGCGAAACCTACTGTAATAAGGTTTTATCTTGTAATTGTATGGGGCGGTCGTATTCAGGTGAGGCGCGACCGCTAGAAAGGTTCTGTTCACCTTATTGGAAGCAATCTAATCCTACAACAAGATTTTCATATACATGTTAAAATAGATCATCCATTTGAGTTGTCAAGGATCAAAATAGATATCATTTGTCTAACATCATTGTTGAATCATGAAATGTGAGATGATATGGAATTGATAATGCATATGATATTACATGAATAAGGTTATGTATTGTGTATTGTGAGGCTTGTGAATGGTGATGTGTATTATGAATAATGTACTTTGAAATGTGATACTAATAATGCTATGTACACAATATGAATTGAGATATGAAATGCTATAAAGCCATTGTGATTGGCTATGATGATATAATTGAATGATGTATGGCATGTTTGCGTAATTGATGAGAAAGATTGATAAAGAGTTTGAAATAAGTGTATGTTTAATATGATATTCAGTTTCAGAGTTCTGGTTTTTTTTGAGGCATGCCTATTTAATGAAAGTTAACAGTCTTGCCGGGTTGAGGATCTCTTCAAATTGAGTTGAATTGAGGTCCAAGAGACTGGGTCTATTACACTATGATAATTGATATTATGAAATATTAGATTTGTAACAGTCTTGCCGGGTTGAGGATCTCCTCGAGTTAGATGAGTTGATGATCCAAGAGACTGGGTCTGTTACACTATCCATGGATAGAGATATATATGTATATGTTGCCTACGGGCGTGATAATGGTGTTTATGAACTGAAGCAGTAACTCTGAATTCTGAATATCGTATTAAATACTTGATGGGCCCATAGGTGTCTAGGTTTTATGTATAACATAAATGTTGTTCTAATGTAATGAAATGTTAATATTACTTATATGATGAAACGGACTATTCACGGAATATTGTTTATTGAGTATGATCTTTACTAATTGTGTGTGTATCATTGATGTTGATTTATTAATACAAATGTGAAACATTGCATTGCACTAAAGCATAACATTAGCATGAATTGTCTTACTAAGCCCTTGGCTTAGCGCGATAGTGTTTAATCGCGCAGGTAATAGAGTTGAACCCGAGAGCTCTTCTAGACCGAGTGAGAGTAGACATTGAAGAGTTGATTTTGGGAACTTAAAGATCAGAGGAGATTTGCCAATCATGTATAACTCTTTTATATTTTGTAAAGATTTTGTTTATATTGTAAATATATATATGTAATGATAAATAAGTACTCAAATGTTTTCATATGTGTAAATATTTTATAACTTCCGCTGTGTACTACTTAAATGTATTAATATATCTATAATGTATATTGAGAAAGATGATGGTATTATATAAAAATGTTTTGAATATTGATGAAAAGCCGTAGCACTCCTATATTCGGTGCACATATGCTACATTGTGGTGTTGTAGTGTGTGTGTACTGAATGTGGGGGTGTTACAATTGTTTTGGTATCAGAGCCTAGGTTTGAGATTCTCAACCTAGGTAAAATGTAAGAAAAAGACTATTTTGATTTTAAAAAGTGGTTTTTGAATAAAATATATGTTGGGATTGGCAATCTCTGATCTTTAATAAGATGTATTCTACTGTGTTTGCAGTGTTAGGTTGTGATGGATTCTCACTCACGTCAGTCGATTGAGGGTAGTGCCGAGAGTATTGCTCCTGCTGAGGGAGCTAGAGTTGATAGTGTTGAGGAGGCACCTGCTTCTGTGTCGGGTAGACCAGCTGGAGAGGAGGTTTCACCAGCCTGGTTTAGACATATGATGGAAGTTATGAGGCAAGCACCAGTGCAACCAGTGCCACCACCCCCTCAGCCTGTGGTACCAGTAAGGCACTATGATAAACTAAGGAAGTATGGAGCGGAGGATTTCCTTGGTACTACTGATCCAGCTGTAGCAGAACAGTGGCTTGACAAAGTACAGAGGATTTTTATTCAGTTGCAAGCCACATCGGAGGAAAAGTTTGATTATGCAAGATCTTTGCTACAGAAGGATGCATATGACTGGTGGAGGACAGTGCCCCATTCTATGGATGATCCATCGACCTTGTCATATGCGGATTTTCTGAGAGAGTTTGAATTGAAGTATACTCCTAGGGAGTACAAAGACATGAAGAAGATGGAGTTCTTAAGCTTGAAGCAAGATAGCAAGACGGTAACTGAGTATGAGGTTGAGTTTATCCGATTGAGCCAGTATGCTGGGGGCATTATAGCTGATGAGATAGATAGATGCAGGAGATTTGAGGAGGGATTGAGGCCCTCTATCATGTGTCTAGTGGCTGGATCTAGATATCACGATTTCTCCCAGCTAGTGGTAGCAGCTCGGAGTGTGGAGCGAGCTCAAGTTATTGCAGCTGCTTCAGAGGAAGAGGTTAGGGTTAGGAGGCCCCAGTTTGAGGCAGGGTCTTCTTCTGTTAAGAGAGGTAAAGGAAGCTTTGTTCCTAGAGTTAGTAGGAGTCAGAGGTCAACTGGTAGGTCAGTGCAGTTCCAGAGGCAGAGATTTAGACCTGCAGCTTCAGCGGCGAGTGCTCCAACCCCAGTGACTCAGAGATCCGCTCTACCTATGTGTGCTCAGTGTGGTGGATCACATAGGGGTGCTTGTTGGAGGTATAGTGGGTCAGCTGTGTGCTTCAGATGTGGATATCCTGAGCATTTTATTAGAGATTGTCCAGAGAGACAGGAGCGGATGTCAGTTGATACTGCAGCTTCTCGACCTAGTGTGAGGGGAGGTCGAGCAGGCAGAGGTAGCAGCCGGGGAGGCAGATCTGGGTTCAGTGTTAGAGGAGGTGCTACATCCAGGGAGAGTAGACCAGAGGAGGTTGGATCTTCCCAGAGGATGTATGTTATGCAGAGGCAGCCAGATGCTTCGGCAGTCATAGCTGGTACTTTTTCTTTATTTGATACTTCAGTACTTGCTTTGATTGATCCGGGTTCCACACATTCTTATATTAGTGCATCTGTTTTGCCTGTGTCTGATATGCATGTTGAGTCCCTAGGATTTGATGTGTTGGTGACAAATCCGTTAGGGCATAGTGTGATTGTGAGTAAGGTGCACCGAGACAGTGCAGTGAGGGTGCAAGGTGAGGAGTTCCTTGGAGATTTGATTGAGATGCCATTTAAGGAATATGATGTGATCCTAGGTATGGATTGGCTATCTAGACATGGAGCTGTGGTAGACTGTAAAAGGAAAATTGTTTCTTTGAGAACTGCTGATGGTAGAGAGGTGATAGTATCTAATGAGCAGGAACAGCTAGCCTCCTTATTTGTTTCAGCTGTTGCAGCCAGGAGGTTGATTAGAAAGGGGTGTGAAGCTTATCTTGCTCATGTGATAGATACTAGAGTGAAGGGTTCTCCCATTGATAGTATTGCCACAGTTGCAGAGTTCCCAGATGTATTCCCAGAGGAGTTGCCAGGATTGCCTCCTGAGAGAGAGGTGGAGTTTGGTATTGAATTGTTGCCTGGTACCACTCCTATCTCTATTACTCCTTATAGAATGGCACCAGCAGAATTGAGGGAATTGAAAGTGCAATTACAGGAGTTGTTGGATAAAGGATTTATTCGCCCCAGTGTATCTCCTTGGGGAGCTCCTGTGCTATTTGTGAAGAAGAAAGATGGTACTATGAGGTTGTGTATCGATTATAGGCAATTGAACAAGGTGACTATTAAAAATAAATATCCTTTGCCTAGAATCGATGATCTCTTTGATCAATTGAAGGGTGCAGCTGTGTTTTCTAAAATTGATTTGAGATCTGGATACCATCAATTGAGAGTTAAAAGCTGAAGACATTTCCAAGACCGCCTTTCGGACCAGGTATGGACATTATGAGTTTCTAGTTATGCCTTTTGGCTTGACGAATGCACCTGCAGCTTTTATGGATTTGATGAATAGGGTGTTCAGGCCCTATCTGGATCAGTTTGTAGTGGTCTTCATCGATGACATTCTGGTGTATTCGCGGAATGAAGAGGAACATGACAAGCATTTGCGGATTGTGTTGCAGATTTTGAGAGAGAAGCAGTTGTTTGCCAAATTGTCGAAGTGTGAGTTCTGGTTGGATCAAGTCGCTTTTCTCGGACATATTGTCTCAGCTGAAGGCATTAGAGTTGATCCGAGTAAAGTTGAAGCCATTTTAAATTGGAGTCCACCCAAGTCTGTGACAGAGGTTAGAAGTTTTCTGGGTTTGGCAGGCTATTACCGGCGGTTTGTGAAAGGGTTTTCTTTGATAGCTACTCCACTCACCAGATTGCTTCATAAGGGAGTGAGATTTGTGTGGACAGATCAGTGTCAGGCTAGCTTTGAGCAGTTGAGAGATATGTTGACTCAAGCGCCTGTTCTTACTTTACCTGTTGAAAGCAAACCATATGTGATCTACAGTGATGCTTCACATAGTGGTTTGGGGTGTGTTCTGATGCAAGAAGGTAAGGTTATAGCTTATGCATCTCGACAGTTGAAACCGCATGAGCTTAACTATCCGACCCATGATTTGGAGCTAGCAGCCATTGTGTTTGCATTGAAGATTTGGCGACACTATCTGGTTGGGGAGAAATGTTTTATCTACACTGATCACAAAAGTTTGAAATATTTGGGTGTCCAAAAAGAGCTCAATCTTCGGCAGAGGAGATGGTTGGAATTGATTAAAGACTACGACTGTTTGATTGATTATCATCCAGGTAAAGCAAATGTTGTTGCTGATGCCTTGAGTCGGAAGTCTTTAGCTGGTTTAACTGTTTACTCGCTCTCGTTGCTTGTTGAGTTGAGAGCTTTGCATGCCAGTTTTGTACCTTGTGATGATGGTGCATTGTTGGCACAGTTGCTTTTGAAACCAGTTTTGTTAGATCAGATAAAAGAGGCTCAGTTGATTGATATGAAGATTCAGAAGATTATTTCAGATTGCAAGAATGGGAAGACTAGAGATTTTATTGTGAAAGGTGATGGGAGTCTCTGGTTTAAGAACCGATTGTGTGTACCCGATGATGCTGTTTTGAAAAGAGTCATTTTAGAAGAAGCACATCAGTCAGTGTTTGCTATGCATCCGGGTAATACAAAGATGTATCATGATTTGAGACAACATTACTGGTGGATTGGTTTGAAGAGGGATATTGCAGATTTTGTGTCGAAATGTCTCACCTGTCAGAAGGTTAAAGCAGAGCATCAAGTTCCAACTGGATTACTACAACCATTATCAGTACCAGAATGGAAGTGGGATAGAGTGACGATGGATTTTGTGTCTGGGTTGCCATTGACACAAAAGAGGCATGATGCCATATGGGTAATTGTGGATAGATTGACTAAGACAGCTCATTTCCTTCCGGTTCGGATGGATTATTCTTTGGAAAGGTTAGCTGAGCTGTATATCCATGAGATTGTGAAGTTGCATGGGGTTCCAACTTCTTTAGTGTCTGATCGAGATCCCAGGTTTACTTCAAGATTTTGGAAGAGTTTGCATAGTGCTTTGGGTTCTCGATTACACTTCAGCACTGCTTTTCATCCACAGACGGATGGACAGTCAGAGAGGGTGATACAGATTATTGAAGATATGTTGAGAAGTTGTGTCATTGATTTCTCTAGAAGTTGGGATAGATTTTTACCTCTTGTGGAGTTTGCTTACAACAACAGTCACCAATCTAGCATTGGTATGGCACCATTCGAAGCATTGTATGGCAGACGGTGTAGGACACCTCTTTGTTGGAATGAGCTTGGAGATAATAGGTTGATTGGTCCTGATTTGATTCAAGAAACTGAAGAGAAAGTAAAAGTGATACGAGGCAGGTTGAAAGCAGCTTCAGACCGACAGAAGTCTTATGCAGATCTGAAAAGGAGAGACATAGAGTTTGATGTTGAGGATAAGGTATTTCTGAAAGTTTCTCCTTGGAAGAAGATTTTGAGGTTCGATCAGAAAGGGAAATTGAGTCCTCGTTTCATTGGACCGTATGAAGTTTTGGAAAGAGTTGGGCCAGTTGCGTATCGACTTGCTTTGCCACCTGAGTTGGATCGTATTCATAATGTATTTCATGTTTCTATGTTGAGAAGGTACAGATCGGATCCATCTCATGTATTGCAAATTGAATCAATCGAAGTGAGCCCAGATTTGACTTTTGAAGAGGAACCATTTGCTATTTTGGCACATGATGTGAAAGAGCTGAGAAACAAGAGAGTGCCATTGGTGAAGGTTTTATGGAAGAATCATGCAAAAGAAGAAGCAACTTGGGAAAGTGAACAATCCATACGAGAGCAATATCCTCAGTTGTTTCAGAGTTTATATCAGGTAATTTCGAGGACGAAATTTTCTTTTTAGAGGGGGAGAATTGTAATATCCTCATATATGCCCTAGAAGTCTTGGTTATGATGTTTTTTTGTTGTTGTTGTTATATTGGATTGTATATATATGATAATTGCAAGAGAAAAGAAATTGGGAAAGAAAATAGGGTTTAGAGAGAATGGTATATGTTGTGTATATGATGATATATATAACATATAAATGGGTCAAAGGAAGAGTCAAAGGAAAAGAGATATTTTTGTGTTGAGTGTGTAATTACTTAAATGGGCTTATATGAGACAAAAGGTGAGTTTTATGGTTAAGGGTATTGAGGTAATTTACCTTTAGAAATCTCTTGGTGGAGATTAAAAGATGGAAAAGTGTTTGACTTGTGGCTATTTTGTTTTCTTTTCATTTTGGGTGCCGGTGATTGAAGGAGAGAAAGAGGAAGAGAAGTGTTCTTGATGCTAGAGTTCAATTGAAGAGGCAATCAAAGAGTTTGGTTAGAGATTTGTGAAATTTCTTCATCTAAGGTAAGAAATCTCTTGTTTTTCCTTTATAAATTTTGAAGTTATGTTTAAAGTGAAGTGTGATTTGTTGATGTAATGATTTGGTGTATTTGATATGTGTTTGCAACTGTTAGAATTGATTTAAAGAAAAAAAAATTGGAATTGGTGTTGGTTTGGTTGTGATTATGGAAAAATAAGTGAAGATTGATAGTGGAAAATCAAGAGTAAAGTTTGAGTTAGGATTTTGAGATGGTTTGTGTTCAAATGTGTTGTTTAAGTGGTTATTGTGATGAATATGTGTTATGACATGAGTTATATCCATTTGAGTGAGTTTGTGTTGGGAATTATATGTTAAAATGCATTTGGAAGAGGGTTGGTTACATTTAGGGTTTATGCATGAGAGACACGTAATTTGGGGCGGTCGCTATTATTCAAGTGCGGTCGCGACTTAGGTCGGGCTTCTGGCCGCGAAACCTACTGTAATAATGTTTTATCTTTTGATTGTGAGGTGCGGTCGCGACTTAGGTCGGGCTTCTGGCCGCGAAACCTACTGTAATAAGGTTTTATCTTGTAATTGTATGGGGCGGTCGTATTCAGGTGAGGCGCGACTGCTAGAAAGGTTCTGTTCACCTTATTGGAAGCAATCTAATCCTACAACAAGATTTTCATATACATGTTAAAATAGATTATCCATTTGAGTTGTCAAGGATCAAAATAGATATCATTTGTCTAACATCATTGTTGAATCATGAAATGTGAGATGATATGGAATTGATAATGCATATGATATTACATGAATAAGGTTATGTATTGTGTATTGTGAGGCTTGTGAATGGTGATGTGTATTATGAATAATGTACTTTGAAATGTGATACTAATAATGCTATGTACACAATATGAATTGAGATATGAAATGCTATAAAGCCATTGTGATTGGCTATGATGATATAATTGAATGATGTATGGCATGTTTGCGTAATTGATGAGAAAGATTGATAAAGAGTTTGAAATAAGTGTATGTTTAATATGATATTCAGTTTCAGAGTTCTGGTTTTTTTTGAGGCATGCCTATTTAATGAAAGTTAACAGTCTTGCCGGGTTGAGGATCTCTTCAAATTGAGTTGAATTGAGGTCCAAGAGACTGGGTCTGTTACACTATGATAATTGATATTATGAAATATTAGATTTGTAACAGTCTTGCCGGGTTGAGGATCTCCTCGAGTTAGATGAGTTGATGATCCAAGAGACTGGGTCTGTTACACTATCCATGGATAGAGATATATATGTATATGTTGCCTACGGGCGTGATAATGGTGTTTATGAACTGAAGCAGTAACTCTGAATTCTGAATATCGTATTAAATACTTGATGGGCCCATAGGTGTCTAGGTTTTATGTATAACATAAATGTTGTTCTAATGTAATGAAATGTTAATATTACTTATATGATGAAACGAACTATTCACGGAATATTGTTTATTGAGTATGATCTTTACTAATTGTGTGTGTATCATTGATGTTGATTTATTAATACAAATGTGAAACATTGCATTGCACTAAAGCATAACATTAGCATGAATTGTCTTACTAAGCCCTTGGCTTAGCGCGATAGTGTTTAATCGCGCAGGTAATAGAGTTGAACCCGAGAGCTCTTCTAGACCGAGTGAGAGTAGACATTGAAGAGTTGATTTTGGGAACTTAAAGATCAGAGGAGATTTGCCAATCATGTATAACTCTTTTATATTTTGTAAAGATTTTGTTTATATTGTAAATATATATATGTAATGATAAATAAGTACTCAAATGTTTTCATATGTGTAAATATTTTATAACTTCCGCTGTGTACTACTTAAATGTATTAATATATCTATAATGTATATTGAGAAAGATGATGGTATTATATAAAAATGTTTTGAATATTGATGAAAAGCCGTAGCACTCCTATATTCGGTGCACATATGCTACATTGTGGTGTTGTAGTGTGTGTGTACTGAATGTGGGGGTGTTACACCTATGGCTCCAACCAAAGGTTGTGGTGTGAAGGTTTGTCAGCAGTGTCACATCAGCTCCAATCTCAAAATGGCCTTCATTTAACCTATGTCCCTTATAGACTCCATTTCAAGCCTATCAAAGACCTGTTGATCTCTCTTGGTAGGTAGAGTCTATTAGTAGTGATAGTTTGGATAAGTATGCATATGAGATAGACAATATTCAAACTCAAATGAGATATTTGACCAAGTAATGTGTATGAGCCTATCTGAAGTGTAACAGTTCTTGCTCAAATAGAAATATTTCTAGAGTTTAGTATGGTAACTAGGGTTGTCATCTTATAGATATGCTAATTTGCAAAATCGAGTCCCGAGGTACAATTACACTAATTTGACAAAGCCAAAAAATGATTTTAAGATTAAAAAAAAGTGTTTTTATCATACAAAGCCTTCAAGTTAAGGAAAGTATGTTAAACCGTCGAATCTCGAAAGTGTCACATGAGGCAAAGTAAATGATTATTTGCAAGGTTGTGAAAAGTTACCAACTAGCGTGCTGAATCCTAGTATGAAATGGATATGTCTCTGATGCTTGGGCCTTACCACTCAGGTTTTCAACATCTTGAATATAAAAGCCATAAATGCTAAGCCTTTTGTCATTCCAATGTCAATGAGAACACTTCAGCTAATCACCTTGGTCTATGAGTCGACAGAACCACTATAAATATTACTCATGCATATCATGCATACATGAGCATAACACACTGCATTTTCATTGTCAAAAGTAAACAGCAATACTATATGAAGCAACCATGAAGTGAATATGGAATCATGGGGCATGGAAGGCCCATTGCTTGAGAAAGCTCCAGTCATTTTGCAAAAGAAGAAATGCATGTGTAGACCCTTAATTTTGACCCCAATTTGATACGGTCCTAATTAAAGGATGCCAAAATAAATTTGATCCGACTTTAAAATATTTAAACCTAGTTTATAATTTTTAAAGAAGTTGGGTCAGATTAAAGAGGCATAAATTCAATTGTAAAACCCTAAAATCAAGTTGAATCGGCCCAAATTAAAACTTTTCGGTCAATAAGTTAAAAAAGGCAAGAATAATTTGAGTCAGGCCGGTCGGGGAGACATGAGCAATTGCTCATGTCGATCTGGAGGGACCAGGTCACTCCAGGTTGACATGAGCATTCCTCATGAGATTGGACGCATGTTGACCTGGGCAGACCAGGTCGACATGAGCATGCCTCATGTCGATTTGGCAGCCCAAATCAACATGAGGTTGGACTCATGTCGACCTAGGGCAACTAGGCCGACATGGCCTTAACTCATGTCGACCTGTTTGCCCCAGATCAACATGGTTTCAATGAGTTTCTTAATTGAAATAGAATTTTATTTTAAGGACATATTAATATTAAGGTTAAGGATTATGAGTGAGGTTAGGGCCTATAAATAATAACATTTTATACTTTAACAAAGGTGGTAATTAACATTAACAAGGGTCAAAAAAAAAGATTAAGAGGGTTGGCAATTAATAATAAGAGAGATTAAACCACAAAACAGAAGAGACGGCAACAAACAGAGAAGAACAGCAGCAGGTTTTTTTGGAGAACAAAGGAAACAACAGATAGAAATATCAAGACAACCAAATAAGAAGGCAGAGTACATACTGTCTTCACATTGTTCATCTAGAAATCAATTTTTCAATGGAACCAACGACGGAGGTTTGATCTTTAATCATAAATTATTCATGCTCACAGTAGCTTCATTTTCTTTGATTAATAAGAACATGAAGTAACATGATCTTTGAACATGCAGTAACTTGATCTTTAAACATGCAGTAACTTGATATTTGAACATGCAGTAAATTGATCTTTTTTTAATAACTTTAATTGTTTGCTTTAATTAATACATTAGTCAGTTGGTGTTCGTAACTCCACTTGCATGTTTTACAAAAAACTTAAAATTACCCAGCAGCCGTCGAGGATTTAAATTAATTGTCATATTCTATTTTGTTTACTAAAACCTCAAGAACCATAAGTTATTTTATTAAAACTCAAAACCTCAAATTATTTTTATCCAAAAGCTTAAATCATTTCATTATTAAACTCCAAAATATTGATTATTTTTCCAAAACCTTAATTTATCTCTCCAAATCAAAAATTATTTTTTAAAGGACAGTAAGTTAAAATCCTAAACCTTTTTTAGTTAAAAAAACCCTAATTCCAAAACCCTAAGTTCCAAAAACCCTAAATTCTTTAAAACCCTAAACTTATACTTTTTATTACTTTATTTAATTTTAGATTTGATTATGTAGTTTATTATACGTTTTTGATGGTAGATTTATTTAATTTCAATGCTTGATTTATTTAATTTATGATGGATGGATATTTTCTTTATTATTATGATTATTATTTGTTTATTTTGGTACTAATGTAAGAGGTATGTTTTCACTTTGTGGGTACCTCATTATTTAAACCTTATGTGATTTAATTTATTTCATATTTTGGGACCAATGTAAAGAACACGTTTTCACCTTTTGGTGGGTGTCCTATTTAGTTTTAGACATGGACGATGTAAGGACACGTTTCCATCCTTGGATGGGTGTCCATTTATTTGCTTTGTTTGGACATTGTTTTGATATTAATATAATGATGCTTTATTTTAATTATTGTATGTAGTATGGATAATATTGTTATATTTAAGAATTTTATAATATTAAGACCTGCAAAGGAGGCCGGTTCCAATGAACCGGGCATTGTGGGGGTGTTGGACCATTTCTCACCTTCCCCATACGTACCCAACTTTTTAAACCCATTAGGGGGTTGGGGATTCCTTAGAAATTGAGTCATCTACCCCTTTCTTTTTCCCAGCTCGTCCGGGTGGCAACTCCATTTTCTCTAGGCTTAGGCCCGTATTCTCTAAGGTCCTGAGCCTAAACAGTGCCGAAGTCACAAGAACCATTTCACCGCGAGTGAGGGCAAAAATTCTCGCTCACAGTGGCGATTCCACTGGGGATAAGAGAAGTTGATTCCATTGGTCTTCATATTATTCTATTATTTCTTATATTGATATTATCCATTGCATCATGTGTGTGAGTTAGGACGCCCGTGTTACCCGTGTTGTGTTATGTAAGGGATACCATACTTTCACTCAAGGTATGGAGATTGAGCATGGCATAACCACTCATAGCCTTGTACCTTTTGGTATATTCTTGCTATAGGAACCTAAGCCTTTCAACCCAAAGACTAAAGCTCATGTAATTGGCCTAGTTACTTTCCTTAGGTTTTACCCCAAATGCTTGTTGTTTGACTATGGTTAATTTGTCTTGGCTTAAATCATGGCTTATTTGGTTTGTTCTTTTTCTAATATGACCTAATTACATTGTGAGCTCAAATAAATTTTTCTTTAAAGTCTAAAACACCAAAGCTATTTTCAAAACATTTCAAAATGATCTTTGGACATAAAACGTTTCTAAAAACAAATCAAAAATTCTTTTCTCATGACCCAAATATTAAGCCCAAAATTCATTTTTTCTAAAATCTTTTTACAATGGGCTTAGAAACAAAACTATTTTTATAATCTTTTGAAAGAGCTTACAAATTATTCAGGTCAATAATGAAATACCAAAAATCAATTGTGAGCCTAGTTTATACTAAGAATAATTAAACATGGGCTTATTTTTGGCATGAATCATTAGTTACTTTTTCAAGTGAGAAATCTATTTATAATAAACCTCTTAATTTAGTTTTAATCCAATATAGCATAAAAACTACTTTAGTTGGTAGAATGGATTAAAACCTAATTGATGGGAATTATCATGAACTGATTTCCATTTTTAAAATATAACTATTGGTTGAAACGTCCGAGGCAACTTTTCAAAAATAATACCCCATGTTGGTATTTTGTTGACCATATTACCTAGGAAAAGATACTCGCCATCCGTGTGTGGAAGTTATAAGGTTGGAAGGGACATTCTACTTATCTTTGTCTATTGTTTGTGCATACATGCATACATTTTCATCTCATCTCATTAATCCCTTCTGGCTCACAGCCATAGATTACGATGTTCAAAAGCTTACGACAATCCGACCTACGCTGGAGATGAAGAATCTCGCAATGACTCAATCTCTTTTTCACCAAAAGAAATGGAGTCTGAACAAATTCAAAGAATGATGGACGATGACGTCAATGCTAAGATGGAAGAAATAAAGGAGGCCCTGGCTGAGACCATGAAGAACCAATTAGCTGCAATTTCAGGAAATAATGACGAAACATCTGCTAGCACCAAGAAAGACAAGGGGAAGGCTAAAGTTGGTGAAGTGGCTTTTGATGATGATAAGGTGATCATTGATGATGATGACAATTGGGCTCAATACTTCTAAGATCTTCAAGATAAAAAGAAGGAATCAAAGGTTGTTGACAAGACAACTTTTGAAAAGACTAAAAATTCTGATGTTGAGAAGATGATTACTGATTTAGGAAAGAAATTTGAAAAGAAACTGAAAACCGAAGAGATGTCCGAGATTGACAAACTATTTGAACAAGACGAGGAGGTCCCTTATAAGTTCAAGATGCCATCCTTTGCAAAGTTTGATGCAACTGAAAATCCTCACCTCCATGTGAAGCAATATATCACTGCCATGCAATCTGCCAGAGCTATTAAAGCTCAAACTCTGAGGTATTTCATGCTCTCATTAGATCCTATTGTCCAAAATTGGTTCAACACCTTAGAAGAAAGTACTCAAAAAGATTGGGACATGTTGTACAAGGCTTTCATTCAGCTATATGTGTACAATGTCGAGCTGGAAGTTACCTTAATGGAAGTTGAGTCCATTAGAAAAAGCCAAATGAGAATTTTGTGGACTATGTGAAAAGATGGAGAAATAAGGTTGCTTTGATCAAGAAAAGGCCCGATGAATCTAATCAAATAAGGATGATTGTGAGACAGGTGTTGCCTAGTCTTCATGAAAGGATGTCTCATACACTCATCCATGATTTCAAAGATCTTCTCCAAGCTAGTCTACAAATTGAAGAGTGGGAAAGGGAGAAGAATCGCTTTTCGGCAAGAAGGAATGAGAAAGGAAATTATCAGCCTAGCAATCAAAGTACACAAAAGGAAGCTGATGTTAATGCCACTAGTCAAGGAGAAATGAGGCAGTTTTCAGAATTAGGAAAGCCGCTGTCTTGGGTTCTCAATAAGCTACAAAAGAAGGGATTGTTACAACCCTTGGCTCCTCGTCCTTTGCCTAATCCTCTTCCACCTAAATTTGATGCTAATGCATTTTGCCAATTCCATCAAAGGCTTGGACACGAAATGAATAATTGTATGAAGTTGAGGCATGGGATCTAGAATTTAATTAATAATGGCAAGTTGCCTGAGTCGGATAAGCCCAATACCAAAAGTAATCATTTTTCAAGGTTCAACAGGGTGCCACCACCAGCAACCTTCATTGTAGGAAAAGAATTTGAAGAAGATTTTGTTTTATCATCCTTTCAAGATGGAAAAATTGAAGATGTGAAAGGAAAAGAAGCTTAACTCAACAAACTTTCCTTAGCTTGAATGTTGCTTTTCAATTTTACTTTCTTTAATATTTAATTGGAACAATCGTGTTTTTTCAAATTTAAATTTGTTTGAATAAATTACTTTCATTAAAATTTTTGTTGGTCATTGTTCATTTTGGTGCTCAACCGATGAGGAATCTAGCTTGATGTTCATAAATTAATGTGTCTATGCATCATAACTTGAATGACTTTACTAGGTGAGGGAATTGCTCTATAGCATTGAGTTATGTATGCTTACTTAGAGACGGCTCTTGCATAATTACCTTTGTCTAGGTCCTAGTTAGTCTTAGAACATACTTTGACAAACTTTTGAGGCGAAATTGAACTCTGCTTATTTAAGGGAGAAATGATATAGGCATTGTTTGGTTAGCCAACAACTAGTATCCACCCAATTAAATATCAATCCCTAGTTATCCCTTTGAGCCTTCGTAAAATTTTAGCTTTCTTTTCATTGGCTTACAAATCACAACAACCTACCCTGAGTTGTTGTGATACTTTTGACAAGCCTTATGATCACTAAGGTAAAAAGGCAAGATGATAAAAGAAAGGAATGCATAGCCAAAACTATAAGGACAGTTGATGATATCAAGACTATAAGGGTAGTTGAAGTTTACCTAATATCTCCAATCTATCAAGATAACATCAGAGTAACAAATGATTTATCCCTGTTAAAGAAGATTTATGTCACTCCACTCATCCATTATTAGAAACCCAAGTTGGTACATACAAGATAACTCTTTTAGAGCTATAACCAAAAAAACAAAAAAAAAGGGGAAGAAAAGAAAACAAAAAAAGAAAAAAGAAAAAAGACGAAAAAAAGGGAAAAAAATAAAAGGAAAAAAATAAAAAAAAGAGAAAAGAAAAAAAAGAAAAGAAAACCCAAAATCGGTTCAGAAATCCAACTGAGTTCTCTTT
Organism: Garcia nutans; assembly: GCA_947685225.1. Lineage (NCBI taxonomy): Eukaryota > Viridiplantae > Streptophyta > Magnoliopsida > Malpighiales > Euphorbiaceae > Garcia > Garcia nutans. Next base: position 28,518,850 of record CANTUV010000045.1, read on the forward strand.
TACCTAAGACAACAAGAGGCTTCCATTTAGTTTATAAGGACAATTTGACTTGAATTGGTCCAACCCAACCAAAGATTCGATCAAAATCAAAGAAAAAGGAGAAAGGTCACCCAGTTTTTGAAAGTTCAGTACTTGACAGTCCTACAAGGAAGAAGGACAAAATGATAAAATGCTCAAAGAAAGGGAAGAGAAAGAAAAATAAAGAGAAAGAAAAGGGAAATGAAGAAAGAAATGAAGACTGTCCCAATCAAGATCCAGTTTAATGCCAAGAAGATGGGAGAATGTTCAAAGCTCTATCTTTTCATGCTTCCAACTGTCTAAAGTTCCAATAAGCAGGTTGTAGTGTGAAGGTTTGTCCTTTGTGTCACACCAGCTCCAACCTCAAAATGGCTTTCATTTAACCAGTGTCCCTTATAGATCCCATTTCAAGCCTATCAAAGACCTGTTGATCTCTCTTGGTAGGTAGAGTCTATTAGTGGAGATAGTTTGAATAAGCATGCATATGAGATAGATAATATTTAAAGTCAATGAGACCTTTGGCCAAGTAATGTGTATGTGCCTATCTGAAGTGTAACAAGTTCTTGCCTAAATAGAAATGATTCCTGTGTTTAGTACGGTAACTAAGGTTGTCATGTTATAGATATGTTAATTTGAAAAATTAAGTCCTGAGGTAAATTGACATTAATTTGGCAAAGCCAACATTTGATTTGAAAATCAAAATTCAAAATTGAAAAGAAAAAGAAAAAAAAGAAAAAGAATTTTTATTACAAAGCCTTCAAGTTAAGGGTAGTATGTTGAACCATTAAACCTCAAAGGACACATTGGGCAAAGTAAATGATTAATGGCAAGGTTATGAAAAAGCTACTGAATCATAATTTGAAATAGATGTATCTCTACTGCTTGGGACCTCCATTATTCATGTTTTCAATATCTCGAAGATAAAAGCCATAAATATGAAGCATCCTGTCATTCCAATGCAAGATTTGAATGGGCATCTAGAAGGAGTCAATAAGAACACTTCTGTTGATCACCTTGGTCTGTGAGTTGACGGAATCACTGTAAGTGTTATTCATGCATATTATGCATACATGAGCATATCACATGGCATTTTCCTATATTGTATTGTCTATTCTTTGTCAAAGCGAACAACAGACACTCTATTAAGCAAAGATGAAGTGGATATAGAATTAGGGGGCATATAAGACCCATTGCTTAAGGAAACTCTAGTCATTTTGCAAAAGAAACGAAGAAATGCATGCTTGTTCGAAGAACTAGATAATCTACAAACATCAACCGAAGCCCGCATAGAAAAATCATGGAGTGCAAGGAGAAGATTTAAATGTTAGCTAAAATGGCTGATTTTTTTTTTCTTTTTTTGCAAAAGTGCAAAGGAAGAACAAAAAAAAACAAACAAAAAAGAATGGAACATTAGAACCATCAAAAGAATGAAGACGCAAATGACAAAAGATCAGTCTAGCTAGAAGAGCTGAAGCCAATATAAGACCTAATCTCTAATGGATGAAGATCCAACTTAAAGGATGAAGATCCACTTTCAAGGGTGAAGACCCAATGCCAAGGATGAAGATCCACTTTCAAGGGTGAAGACCCGATTTACAAGGATAAAGATCCACTTTAAAGGGTAAAGACCCAATTTCCAAGGATGAAGATTTAGCTTAAAGGATGAAGATCCACTTTCAAGGGTGAAGACCCGATTTCCAAGGACGAAGATCCACTTTCAAGGGTGAAGATCTGATTTCCAAGGATGAAGATCCACTTTAAAGGGTAAAGACTTGATTTCCAAGGATGAAGATCCATTTTCAAAGGTGAAGAACTGATTCCAAGATGAAGATCCAATTTCATAGGGTGAAGACCCGAAGTCCAAAGGATGAAGATCCATTTTCAAGGGTGAATACCTGATTTCCAAGAATGAAGATCCATTTTCAAAGGTGAAGACTTGATTCCAAGGATGAAGATCCAATTTCAAAGAGTGAAGACCTGATTTCCAAGGATGAAGATCCATTTTCAAGGGTGAAGGCCTGATTTCCAAGGATGAAGATCCATTTTCAAAGGTGAAGACCTAATTCCAAGGATGAAGATCCAATTTCAAAGGTCAAGACCCGAAGTCCAAAGGATGAAGATCCATTTTCAAGGGTGAAGACCTAATTTCCAAGGATGAAGATCCATTTTCAAAGGTGAAGACCTGATTCCAAGGATGAAGATCCAATTTCAAAGGGTGAAGACCCAAAGTCCAAAGGATGAAGATCCATTTTCAAGGGTGAAGACTCGATTCCAGGGATGAAGATCCATTTTGAGGGTGAAAACCCACAATCCATTAAAGAATGGAACAACCAGTTAAGCCAAAATTCTCAACTGATAAAAGATCAGTCAAATCAAATTCAATCTCGGGTCCAAGTACCCAAATCAAATCCAAGTATCCATCCTCATCCAAAATCTTCTCAAAGTCATGTTGCTTTTCACTCTCTTCTACTAAAAGTCTCAGATCGCTTAAGCAGGGGGCAAACTGTAGATCCTTAATTTTAACCCCAATTTGATACGGTCCTAATTAAAGGATGCCAAAATAAATTTGATCTGACTTTAAAATATTTAAACCTAGTTTATAATTTTTAAAGAAGTCAGATCATATTAAAGAAGCATAAATTCAATTGTAAAATCCTAAAATCAAGTTGAATCGGCACAAATTAAAACTTTTCGGTCCATAAGTTAAAAAGGCAAGAATAATTCGAGTCAGGCCAGCCGGGGAGACATGAGCAATTGCTCATGTCAACCTGGAGGGACCAGGTCAACATGAGCATGCCTCATGTAGATTTGGTAGCCCAGATCGACATGAAGTTGGACTCATGTCGACCTAGGCAGACCAAGTCGACATGAGCATCCCTCATGTCGATCTGGCAGCCCAGATCGACATGAGGTTGGACTCATGTCGATCTAAGGCAACCAGGTCGACATGACCTTAACTCATGTTGACCTGATTGCCGCAAATCGACATGGTTTCAATGAGTTTCCTAATTGAACTAGAATTTATTTTAAGGACAGATTAATATTAGGGTTAAGGATTCTGAGTGAGGTTAGGGCCTATAAATAATAACATTTTATACTTTAACAAAGGTGGAAATTAACATTAACAAGGGTCGGTAATTAACATTAATAAGGGTCGAAAAAAAAGATTAAGAGGGTTGGCAATTAATATTAAGAGAGATTAAACCACAAAACAGAAGAGACAGCAACAAACAGAGAAAAACAGCAGCAGGTTTTTTTGGAGAACGAAGGAAACAACACGGGCCAAGGATGAAGATCCATTTTCAAGGGTGAAGACCCGAATGAAGATCCACTTTCAAGGGTGAAGACTCGAATGAAGATCCACTTTCAAGGGTGAAGTCCCGATCTCTAAGGATGAAGATCCATTTTCATGGGTGAAGACCTGATGCCAAGGATGAAGATCCAAGGTCCAAGGATAAAGATCAATTTTGAGGGTGAAGACCCACAATCCATTAAAGAATGAAACAACCAAAATTCGCAACGGATAAAAGGTCAGTTAAATCCAATTCAGCATCGGGTCTAAGTAACCAAATCAAATCCAGTCTCGAGTCCAAGTACCCAATTCAGTCTCGGGTTCAAGTACCCAATCTCAGGTCTAAGTACCCAATTCAGTCTGGGGTCCAAGTACCCAATCTCAGGTCCAAGTACCCAATTTAGTCTCGGGTCCAAGTACCCAATCTCGGGTCCAAGTACCCAATTCAGCCTCGGGTTCATATACCCGATCTCGGGTCCAAGTACCCAAATCAAATTCAGTCTCGAGTCCAAGTACCCAATTCAGCATTAGATCCAAGTACCCAATCTGAAGTCCAAGTACCCAAATCAAATTTAGTCTCAGGTCCAAGTATCCAGTCTAGGGTCTAAGTACCCAATTCATTCTCGAGTCCAAGTGCCCAAATCAAATTCAGTCTTTGGTCCAAGTACCCAATTCAATCTCTGGTCCAATTACCTAGTCCTTGGTCCAAGTACCCAAATCTTTTTCGAGAACCCATCGTAACCCAAAATCTGCTAAAAATCATGTTGCTTTTCACTCTCTTCTACTGAAAAAGTCTCATATCGTTCAAGCAAGAGGCAAACTGCAGACCCTTAATTTTTTATCAGGTCCAGTCCGATATTTTTAAACAGTCCAAAATAATTTTTTGTGGTATTTTAATATTTATTATTTATTTTAATAAAATTTATTTTTTTAATAAAATTTATTACTTATAATATTTATTTTTATACTATTTAATAGTTATTTTTAAGAAAAAATAAAAAATATAAAAAAGAAAAAAATGAATGAATCGGCTACTACAGAATCGGCGACGAATTGGCTTGGGCCAATTAACCGTAGGCAAAACCTGCGGTGAAATAATGTCCCAGCTCACAGCCAACAGCAATCCATACAGGCTCAGCTGTCCGCGCGCGCTGTCGATTTCTGCCCCATCCTTATTTTACTTGGTTTTTTTTTTTATTTCCAAAATAGTTTTTAATTTTCTTAAAATACTAGGTTTTGTATTTTAATTTCTTATAAATGCCACTTTAAAAGCACACAGAAAAAAAAAAGGAAGGAGGAACAATTTTAGTCAACTAGGAGAGAAGAATTTTTTGGGACTCAAGAATTATTCAGACTTTTTCTTAGCAATTGATTCAGGGACTAGATTTTAGAAATTTAAAAACAACAATCAAGGAATTAAGGTAGCAAACAATCTTCTGCCTTGGTGTCAAGCTCGGCCAAGAATTTCATCAGTAATTTTTTATGGAACCGTCAAACGTAGGTATGTTTCTTTAATTTTATTTGTCAAAATTAATTATCATAGTAGCCTATTCTTTTCAAATACCTAACTTTTAATCCTATTTTCATGAGCTTCAATTTTATTTACTTAAACCCTAAACCTTAATATTATTTTCATAAAACTTCCAAAACCCTAAACCCAAAACATCCATTCTATAGATTCAAACCCTAATTTATTTCAAACCTAATCTTTAATTCAAACATCACAGTAGCTATGTTATTTTACCTTTAAAACTTGTTTTGATTATTTTGGATTGTTATATTAACACAATAGCTTCATTATTTTGATAATACATATTTAATTACTAAAGTTTTAATTACATAAAATCAAATATCAACTTGTTTGTCTATCCAGCAGCCATGTTATTTCTTTTATATTAAATATTTCTTAGTTGACTAATCTAGTAATTAAAATACAAAACCCTAATTGTTAAACAGAAAACCTACAAAACCCTAATTTTATTCAAGAAATCCTAAATGCTGCATAAACCCTAAAATTATATATTATTGCTTTATTTAAATTAAAACCATGTTTATTATATGTCTTGATTGATGGTTTATTTATATCTTTGATTTATATGTTTGATGAATAATTTATTTATGATGAGTGATTGCTATTTTTATTGATTTATTTTGGTTTAAAAAAAATATAAGAGGTATGTTTCTTGATTGGATACCTCATTAATTAATATTTATGTAATTTCAATTATCTTCATATTTCAAAATTAATGTAAAAGACATGTTTTCACCTTTCGATGGGTGTCCTATTTAGTTTTAGACATGGACGATGTAAGGACATGTTTCCATCATCGGATGAGTGTCCATTTATTTGTCTTGTTTGGACATTGTTGTGATTTTAATAAAGTATTTATTTACTCTTATGATCGCATGTAGTATGGATAATATCATTATATTTAAGAATTTTATAATATTAAGATCTGCAAAGGAGACCGGTTCCAATGAACCGGGCATTGTGGGGGTGCTGGGCCATTTCTCACTTCCCCACACGTACCCAAATTTTCGAACCCATTAGTGGGTTGGGGATTCCTTAGGAATCGAGTCATCCACCCCTTTCTTTTTCCCGGCCCGTCCGAGTGGCGACTCTATTTTCTTTAGGTTTAGGCTCGTGTTCTCTAAGGCCTTGAGCCTAACAGTGCCGAAGTCGCAAGAACCATTCCACCGGGAGTGGGGCAAAAATTCCCGCTCACACAAAGCAATGTCCAGACAAAACAAAAAGGTGGACACCCATCCGAGGATGGAAACATGTCTTTTCATCATCGAATGTCTAAAACCAATTAGGACACCCACCAAAAGGTAGAAACGTGCCCTTTACATTAATCCCAAAAATATGAAAATAATTTAAATTACATAAAGCTTAACTAATGAGGTACCCACAAAGTGGAATCATACCTCTTACATTATTAATACCTAAACAAACAAATAATAATAAAGAAAACATCCTTTCATTCATCATAAATTAAACCAATCAACCATCAAAATCAAATAAATCAACCATCAAAATATATAATAAACAACATAATCAAATCTAAAACTAAATAAAGCAATAAATGTATAAATTTAGGGTTTACATCTTAAATTAGGGTTTTAGAACTTTAATAACTAAATTACAGTTTTTATTAGGAAAATATGATTAGGGTTTTTAGGGTTTTTGGAAATAAGGTTAGGGTTTTGGAAACAAAGATTAAAATTTTGTTTTCAAACTTTTTATATTTTAAAAATTGATTTTAGGGTTTGGTTTTAAAAAAACTATTTTAGGGTTTAATGTTGAAAATAAGTTACTATGACATTTAAGGTTTTAAAGAGATTCTATTTTAAAACTTAAGGGGACTTGGGAATTGATTTTTAGGCTACTGGAATTTTTAAACTGGTTTTAACAATTCGTTTTGGAAATCAATTAAACAGTTTAATGTAGTTTGATGAATGAACAACACAGAAACCAATTAACACATCCAAATGAATTATATTTTAACCCTATGGATTATGGGATCATTGTCACTAGATACTTACATCAATTAAGTAGCAGGACAAGAAATGGTTACTGCATGTTTGAATCAATAAAATAATGAAGCACAACAATGAATACTGGATATTTTAATCAATGAAACAATCAAAGCAAATAAAAACAAAAATAAAATAATGTAACAGAGTAATTGAATTATTGAAATCTTAAAAAAATTAGATGAAAGATTGTAAACCTCCATTGTAGGTTCCACCAATATTTTATATCGATCAAACTTTATAAAATCTTGGTTGAAACAAGTTGAAAATAGTTGCGTTTTGCCTTCTGGTTGGTGGTTTCAAGCTTATGTTCTTTTGTTTACTCAAGTTGCTAAATTCTATTCGTTTAATTCTTTGATGATTGCTAAGGACTACTAATAACGATTGTTGCTCCCCTTGATGAGTTTGTTTGACCTGTATCTATAAGGAACAATTAGGTTAACTCATAAACCTATCTTTATTTGATAATCAAACATGGTTTCCTGAAACATATTGAGAACCAGGCCTATATCGAACTAAAATTCTCTAAATTTGAGGCTAAATTGACCATATAGAACTGAAAATTAGTGCCCCATGTTGAACTCAGCATTCTCCAGTTCGATATGGGCATGTCCATAACGAACTGGGCTTTCCCAATTTGATATGGGTGTCCATATCTAACTGGGAATGCCCTAGTTTGATATGGACATGTCTATATTGAATTGTGGTGTACCCAGTTCGATATGGACACACCCATATCAAACTGGGCATGTCCCAGTTCGATATGGACCATCCATATCAAACTGGGGAGCCCCAGATTGACATGAATGCCCATTCTTGGACCAAAAAGGTTTCAAACTATTTTTTTGATTTAAAAACCTTGTTTCAAACTATTTCAAGGTTTTAAAAGTTGAATCGGACTACTTTAGGCTTTATAAAAATTTGACCAATCAAAATAAAACTTAAAACATGTTTAAGCCGTTAAGAATAAACCGATTAGCACTTAGGCCATCTTTAAATAGGACCGAACTAGCTTAGGGTCAAAATCAAGGGTCTACATTGGGGTTATGAGGAAGATACTCAAACCTTTTAAATGTTTGGTGTAAGCTTATGAAAATAACAAGTTAGAGTTAAGCTTGTAAAAACTCAAGATTAGTGGAACCTTAACAATTTGTTAAGAAAGTGGATGTAGGAATGAGATAATCCGAACCACTATAAATTCTCTCATATTCATTATTCTCTACTCCTTCTCTTGCTTTAATTTAGCTTTCAATTTTTAGTTTGCCATCAATTTCTTAAATAAACCAATTCTCCCCCTGTTCGTTGCTATCTTGGGACAACAAGCAATAAATAAAGGATCACATAAATTGAAAATCTAAAAGAGCGGTTTAGGTAATTACCTAATATAGAGAGAGACTTTTGGTCAACCTCCTCGATGAACCAGTCTTCAATTGATCCAATCCAAATAGGGTTTTAGCTAAAATCAATGAAACAGGTGAAAATCTATCTTTCATTTGGTCCATAAGCACATGTGGCTCAATATCACCATTAGAAGAAACAAGCAATAATTGACCCAACTAACATAAGCCGAACATCCACCGCCATGCTTTTGTGGGAGCCAAATGGGATGCATAAAAATTAATCAAAGGACCAAGCAAAATTTTTTTTCCTCTAGTCAATTGAAGAACTTCGGGCTTTGAAATTTGAAGTAGTATTTGCATTTTTTATGACATTTGAAAGACAATACAGGCAATGCTATCTAGCAATCACTTGGATAGCTAAGTATGGCTTCAAATTACTTGACCATAAGACACATCTAAAAGTTATCATTTTTAAAAGTTGTAGATTCTACATTCCAAAAAGAGGCCATGGCATGCAAGAAGGGTTGATTCAATTTGACATTTTGGAAGCACTTTAAAGCATTAATTTGAGACCAATATATTTGTTTCCAATGACAAGCTTCAATGCTCTTAAATAATCCCTTTATCTTCTTTAAATCCTTTTTAGACATATTGCGAATTGTCTAAAAATTAAAGTGATATTCGTGGAAAATTAAGTTGTTGTCTGTAATTTAATGAAGGTTGAATTGTCATGTGTGATTGAATGGGTATGCACAAGATGAGCTGAGGGTTTAAATTGAGTAAGTTTGCGAGATGAATTAACAATGGTTTGGGATTAGAAAATAGAAGTGGAAAAGGAAAATTGAGCCACACAAGGAACAAGGTGAATCTATTATGAGATTGGAAAGAAAAATTCATACCCATGACAAATTCATTGTCATGGATTCTATTTAAAAAAGTGAAAAAAGTGAAGAAAAGAAAAAGCTAAAAAAAAGGAAAGTCAAAAGCAAAAGAAGTAAATTAAATAACACAGTGATTATATGTAGCACATGTCCAAATACAAGTTAATTACAAAATTACTAAGAAGGGGGAGGTGGTTTATAATTAAATAGTGCTCTAAAAAAGTCATCACCCAAAAGATGAGGAGGAATCTCTCTGTCATCGATCTAGGGTCCCCTTGATGAAGAAGCAGCACCAGGATCTTTGAAGCCTTGGAACCAAAAGTCTCGAAAGTTTTGTTCTGACTGGCGGCATAGATGTAACACCCTTCCCAACCTACATGTGTAAGCTGAGTAGAGGTGACACACTATCCTAATTGTTGCTACCAATTTACTTAGTCAAATTTTAGTTCTGATTTTTATAGAAATTTTGCCATAGTTTCGCCTAGAAATTTGGATCCCAAGTGTCAACAAAACTTGTTTTTCTGATTTTTGAAAACATTTTACATAGACCAATATGAATACCATCAAATTTAATGCACTCCCAATGAATTCACCTTATACCCTCAACTACAAATCTGCAAGAAGAGTTCACACTTCTAATACAACATAAAGTAAAGGTTTATGATTATTACACACTACTAACATACCAATGTAACATAAAAATTCTCTTTTATATTTATTCATATACATGCCACCACTAGCTAACTCATAATGGATCTAAAAGATCTACCCCTGAGATTTGCTGTGGTCTGGTCGTTGCTTCCCCAAGATTTATCTACTGCTCCGAACCTACGAGTCAAGGAAAACTTAACTCACTGAGCATTGTCGCTCAGTGGGTACTTTACCAATAAAAATAAAAGTGGTACATGAAAGTAAGGAAATAATTAACTCAACAATCAACCAACATTTTACCAATAGAAATCGTGATACATTCAGTGTGATATGCTTTCAATAATGTAAAATCATAATTCAAACTTATTTGCATTATATCGTTTTACGAAAGAAAATATGTCTTTGATTCAGGCTCTACTGGTATATAGGGAACCATAGTGATAAGGCAGTGGGCCTCCCCACTGTAACATAGGTGGCCCTCACCACCAATATCAGATCACAGGAATGGGTCTCCCCATCCTGGTTAACCAATGGGCCTCCCCATTGGCTTCAGTGGCCTCACCACTGAATAAAATATCATATCACAATAATGAGCAGTACTGCATGCGTTAGTATAGTGCACCATACCCTTATCTACCACTCCCACTATCCAGTAGAGCATAAAGATTAAAATGATTCACTTTAAGTCTCAAACTTCATTTTAGAATGATTTGAGAAATCATTTTAATTCCCATCGCACTTTGCCATTTATGCCGCGCACCACATTCTTTAGTCAAACCATTACCCTTTTTCACATATTTAATATCCACAATAAACATATAAAATATTTCAAAGCATTCCTCAAAATATCACAAATTGACCAAATGAATAGTGTCGCGGCACAAAAAATCAGCAACGCAAAATGGCATGACCAAATGAATAGTAAAATCTGGATTTTCGTCAAAATTTCAGTCCACTTCAGTCATGCATTTGACCAAGTAAATGATCTTATTTTTGGCTGAAATTTTACAGAAAACTTATTTCATATGTTAACTAATTGCACGTAAAATTTCGTTGAAAAATTCATTCATTAGCTACCTCAAATAATTGCCACAAAAAGATCCAGAAAGCTGTCTTTTTGGGACCATTTCGGCCCAAACATATGAAATACATAGGATAGTTTATTTTTCTTTTGAAAATCAATATGAAGGCTTCTTTAATAGTAAAGTGAAGATTCAAACACTTCCCTTTGATAACTTTTGCATGTTTAACTCAAATCAAACTAATTAAACTCCAAAACAACTTACCAAATCAACTTGGCAAATTTTCTCAAAACATGTGGTTTCAATTAAATTTAAACAACCCAAAATTAATTATTCAAAGGTAATGTACCAAACCTTATTTCTTTAATTCCTCTTAGCTTTTCCTTCTTCTCCTTCTTTAATTCTTTATTTCTCCTTCAATAAATTCAAAATACAACATAAACCTTAGAAATTTAAAATAATAAGTTATCCTCCATTTCTTTTCCAACCGAAACCCTAATCCAACCTTATTAATCTTTATACATCTTTATTCTTCCATTTAATCAATTAATCTCATCACTTACTTAATATTTTTTTCCAATTCCACATAAAGACTCTAATCTCCAATCTTCCAATAAATATATAACTACCTAAAATTAATACTAAAATTAAAGTCTACTTACTAGAAAACCTTAAAAACTCACCTTAAAAATCAACTTTGGAGAAACTTGGAAGCCCTTTGGTGTTTCCCTTTGTTGGCCGAAATTTGTAAGTGGAAAAGAGAGAAATTGGTTCTTCATATCACATATATTTATATACAAAAGAAATGATGATCACCTTAGGTGTTGGTTAACCTCTTAAGACCACTTGTCCACTTTTTCTCTTTCTTCATTTATTACACATGCTAAATGCTTTCTTTTGATTGGCCAACATTAGATTTTTATTAGTTTTCTTTTCCTTTACTTCTTTCCACTTGTCCCTCTTCCCATTGGATCTCATAAAGTTGTCCCGGGTTACTCATCCGGTCCCGACACGAAACCGGGCCCACTTTACGTTCCGACGATTAATCGATCATATCTTTTAAAACGTATAGTTCCACGAGTCAAACTATATATAGTTTTGATCCTCTTGACCTCTACTTTCTATTTATAAGGTCTATTTTAGGTTTCCAAGTCATTTTGAAAAATTACCGATAAGCCCTCAACTTTTTACAAAATTCCCTTTAGGTCCTATTTTTGCTCGGGTTTTCTCCGGCTTCGTTTCTACTAGCGATTGTTTCATATTTAACCTCTCGCCATTCTCTACGTACTCACTTCTTTATTTCCTACCCTAAATTCATGTATAACTTTAATTGATAATGACCAAAATGCCCCTAGTCAACATGTCTTCGTTTTTCTTTAACGGGACATTTCCTGGAAAAACCGTTACACGTCATTGCGACCCAATTATTCTCTAGAATATTCTTCCGGGGTCAGATATGGGCACTATTAAGAACTTCCGACTCTTAATTTTTAAGTTTACATAGTTACCCCTAACTTTTGAGAAATTTTCACTTAGGTCCTTTTGATATCCCTTCCTGACCTTGCTGTCTTTCTTTATTGATATCTTTTTACTCACTACTCCAAATTAAGTAATTGTTATTCCCATTGAATCTAGACATCCGGGGCTACATTGTGTCAAACGTTTAGGTCGATCCGAGTTATATCTGATTTTTGACGGTCCTTCGAAGTCATGCCTACTATGCTGTCCTGAGGCAGCTTGCACATTGTCTACTAAATCCATCATATCTTATTCTTTACAACTCCAAATTGAGAAATTTCAAGTTATAAATCTAGCTAAGACACAAATAAACAATTAAGTCTTCTTTGAGACTCTCTAATTCTGTCATTAACTTGGATGAAATTCTAGCTCAAGTTATAGGTCACGTTCTGAACTCCTTTGTTCTAAGCCTAAATCAAATCCTCTATGTCTGTTTCTTACCAATCTGGGATTCGAGATGTTATATCTATTTCGTGCACATATCCAAAAGTTCTCCAGCATGGAAGTAATGTTCAATGTGTTTGTCAAAACATTCCTAGGAACTCTCCGCTACTTAGGGCGAAGGGACCATTTGACACCCTTTTGATAAGGAACCAGTCACTAGAAACTGGATCGATAATGACTCAACGGGAGTTTTGAAAAGGCAGTGCAACATTTATGAACGGGGTCTAGTTGACCCACTTGTCAACCTTCCACCAAGCAATGTCTACTTGCAAAATTATAAAAAGGGGTAAGTTGACTTCTTTATAAATCTTTAACATACACTAGCTTTCTTTTACCTTGTCCCAGTTAAGTGGCTCAAATGATAGCGATAGGAGTGCACATGGTGAGAGCCAGGCACCGCTGTATGACCTGACAACCATAAGTTCAGCCATGTACCTTCACAAAGATTGTGCTCATATACCCAAATTTGCAAAGACAATGAAGGTTAGATTCATGCAAGCCCTCTATTTGAATCAGCAAATGGTGGTGGTTAATACCTTGGCAATGACCATAAAGCTAGTAAAGGATATTTTGTTCCTACAAATCTTTGTCAAATTAGTGATAAAGGTAGGAATGGTTGGACTCTCCCCAACCATAAAGTGGTACAAGGTCCACATAAGCAATGGCCTGCAACACTGATAAATGGACGGCAGGCTCAGTGTTGCATAGGATGGTGGACCCCAATAAATACAATAGGAACCATCAAGTGTATTGTTCGGCTCTTACATTGTGCACTGGTTAGGTGTAATTCATCTAATACTCCCAAATCAGTTTATATTCATGCCTATCAGCTGCCCAATTTCATTGCGTGTAAAAATGTTATTGGTAAAAGGGACTGGGATCCCATGATATTGGATACCCATTATAGCAAAAAAGTCAATCGGGTCAATAATCATTTCTCCCACCGGCAAGTGGAAGGTATGGGTGGTGTTCATCTACCATCCTGCAAGCACTTGGATCATGCTTCTATCGATTTGGAATCCTTGTGATGGCAATTATAGGATAAAATCTTCAAAGTCTCGCTTTCGGATCATTTGCTTCACTAGAGGAGTTGCTTTTTTATACCACCGACGAGCTTTATAAACACACCCTCCACCATGAATGACTCAACGGTCATATTGTCACAAGAATATGTAAGTCAATGTAAAGTAAATAAATAAGCTCTAAAAAATTATTTTAAGCACTTTGATAATTTTCTCTTTGTGCCCAAGGTCCAGTATTTTATTTTAAATATTTTATTTATATTTTACTGATCATTAATCCCTTTTTTGCATATTTTCATCCACTTTAATATTTTTCTTTTTTTCTCATGAATTTTGGTAAATAGGTCTTAGAAATTTGACGCATTAATTTTCATTTTTTAATACAAATTTCATCAATTTTGATTAATTTTCATTTTCATTAATTCCCTATTTTTCTCATTAATTTTCATTTTGTTAGGTAGTTCTGTGCTATTAAGTCATTAAATTGCAGCAAAGTAATGCTTAACTCAATCTTTTCGCCTGCATTATGATGAAACTGCATCCCAGCTAAAAGAGAAACCGTCCCATGTTCATGAGTTTGGATATGTTCTAGTAACTCAGTATTGGAATGGGGTCTCATCCTTGAAGCATGTTGCATACTCTCCATTTGCAAGACTAGACTATTTAAATAAAATTGGAATCTTAAAATAAAGAAGCTAACGAATGAGGAATTATGGATGAAAATGAAATGGTGAAGGCAAAATGACTGAGCCATTGCCATTTAAATAGGGAAAGTAATCAATTTGAAAAGGGGGGGGGGGGTAAAGCAAAGTAAAAGAAAAGAAAAGCATAAACAAATAGAAAAGAAAAAAAAAGTTATCAAATACTTTGGCTGCATACACATAATTGACTGCAATGAGCAGTTGCATAAATAATGCAATTGATCTTTGACTCACAAGAAGATCAGAAACTCATCAAAATCACCTAGTCACATGCCCGTAGTAAAAATATTTTTTCGTACAGGGAGTAAGGGTATATAAGGAGATACCTGATATAGCAGGCAACTAAAAAATAACAACATTTTTTCCTGACTTCTGAAATTAATTTTTTGCAGATATTGCAGGTCCTGAACCCAAACCAACTCAAAATATTATGGGTCTAAAACCCATGTTAGCTCAAACCAGCTCAAAGATATTATGGGTCCAGAACCTAAATCAGCTTAAACTAAACCAAGATATTACGGGTCCAGAACTCAAACTTGTTCAAGTCCATCAAAGCAAGCATATTGTGGGTCCATAACCCATACCAAGATATTGCAAGTCCAGAACCTGAACCAATTCAAGTCCATCAAAACAAGGATATTGTGGGTCCATAACCCAAACCAAGATATTGCAGGTCTAGAGCCCGAACTAGTTTGAGTCCATCAAAGCAAGGATATTGCGGGTCCATAACCTAAACCAAGATATTGTGGGTCCGGAACCCGAACAAGTTCAAGTCCATCAAAGCAAGGATATTGCGGGTCCATAACCCAAACCAAGATATTGTGGGTCCAGAACCCGAACAAGTTCAAGTCCATCAAAGCAAGGATATTGTATGTCCAGAACCCAAACTAAGATATTGCGGGTCCAGAACCTGAGCCAGTTCAACTTCATCAAAGAAAGGATATTGCAGGTCCAAAACCCAAACTAGTTCAAGTCCATCAAAACCAAGATGTTAGGGTCCAGAACCTAAACTATTAAAGCATCTAAGATCTGCTTAAACCTATCAAGGAATATTTCTTTTTACTCTCTAAATAAATTCAAGGTTATTGAAGTAGGGGGCAAGATTGTAGACCCCTAATTTTGGCCCTAAACGAGTTTAGTCCCAATTAAAAGAGACAATTTTAAAAGCTTAAACCTACTTTTGTCCAATTTTAAAAGCTTGAATTATATCTAGTCCGATCTTAAAAGCCCAAACCGAGCTTATCCAATACCATAAGGAATTCACCATGAGTCTAGCTTAAAGCGAGTTGGCCAAGAGTCTTTAATTCAGGCTAGATTCAGTTTTAGTTGTGCTTAAACTCAAATAGGTTCGGATATGAATATAATTTTTTAATAGGATTTATTAATAAGCTAAGGATTCCCTAATTGTTGCTTATAAACAAAAAAACCATAATCAATAAGAGGGCAGCCGTGATAATCAATTAAACAACCAATATTACGTAAACCAAAGAAAAGATAGAAGCAAAAGGAAAGTGAGATAGTAGCAACATCAATTAAGAGATAGTATCTAAATAATTCTTATATTGTTTATGTTCAGCCAAGAAACATAAATTGATCTAGGCTTTCCAATCATGCAATAAGTGTGGTTCAATAAAATCATCTTGGTGGAGCCAACAACATAGGTTTGATTTTGCTAACTTATTCTCTTTAAATTTCCATTTATCATCTCCATTCCTTTAAGGATATTGAAGCCACTATAACTTTAGATCATGAATTTGATTTTGGAAATCCCATCTAGTAAAACATGACCTTAATCTTAGTTTGATTTATACCCTATTTGAAATTTCTAATCTTAGTTTAATGATTTGAAACCCTAATTACATGATTTATGTAATATCCTCATGTATGCCCTAGAAATTTTGATTTTGTTGTTGTTGTTGTTGTTGTTGTTGTTGTTGTTGATTTAAAATGTGATTGAATGTATATATTAAGTGATAAGAAAAGGAATTGAGAAGAGAATGCTTATGTATATTTGTTTTGGGAAAGAAAGAGGGTTTAGAGACAAGTTTATATGTTGTTTATATGATGATATAATTAACATATACCTAAGTCAAAAGGGTTGGTCAAAGCAAGAGGATATTTTTATGTGGCATGCGAAATTACTATAATGGGCTTATAAGAGACAAGAGGTTAGTTAAATGGATGAGGGCATGTTGGTAATTGTCTTGTTAAAATCACTTGGTGGAGATTTATAGGAGAAATTGACTTTGTTTCTTCATCATTTTCTCTTCTTCTTGATGGTAGTGGATGGAACCTCAGAAGACAAAGAAAGCAAGAGGTGAAGAGAGGATCTTGATGTGTTGAACTCAAATTGAAGGAAGATTGAAGTGATCAAGTGTTGATTCAAGAAGTTTATAGCTTTGGTAAGTTTTCTTTTGGATCTTTTGCTTGTTTGAAATGATATGTGGATTTGATAGATGATCTAAGAGTGTGTTGCTTGATTTTGTTATACTTAAGTGTGTTTGATTAGTTTGATCTTGGATTTTAAGGATGAATTGATGAAAGAAGTAAGTTGATTTTTGAAAGATGGAGAAGAAGGGTGGTTTTAGGGTTTTGAGGAGATAAGTGTTAATATATTGTTAAGGTGATTAATGTGATGAATATGTAAGATATGTGTTAATAATGTTGATTAGAACCATTTGAATGAGATTATTGTTGTGTATAATGTGTTAGAATGCATTTAGAAGAGTGTTGGTCTTTGGTTAGGGTTTTGTTGATGAGTGACACGGCCAAAACCAAAGAAGAGACACGGCCAAGACTTGATGTTTTAGAGAGACACGGCCAAGTCCATGGAAATTTGGCCGTGTGTGTGAGATTTTGGAGAGGACACGGCCGTGTCCCATGCCAGTGTCTGTCACTGCCAAAATTAAGTTGAGAGACACGGCCACAAGCTTGTCCGTGTCCCTCAAATGTGTTGGCTACTGTTTTTATTTTTGTTCTTTTTGTATGGTTTTGATTCTTCAAAGGTATTTTGGTATCTAAACCTAAATATAAACACCTTAAACATACTTCAAGCAAAGAATGCCCTAATCAAATGGATGTGGAAGATCCTAAACCTATGAATGATATAAATGGTTCTTTGCCCTAATTGCATTGTTGAGATTGAACAAGGTTATGTTATGCATTGTGAATGGTAATGTGTTATATGAATATTGATGATGATATATGGAATGTGAGTTGAGATATGATGAAGCCATTGTTGTTGGCTTTGGTTATGCAAAAATGAAATTATTAAGGCATGTTGGCCTATGTGTTTATGACATATGAAATGAGAATTGAGAATGGTAATGGTAATTGAATAATAAATGAATTGTGTGGCTAATGTGTTATTCCATTTTCAGAGTTTGTTGTTGGTGGCATGCCTAAAATGAGTAACAATCTCTTAAAGTTAGGTTGGATTGAATCCTTGAAGCCTAATTGAGATGTTACAACCCTTGAAGCTAGGTTGTGTTGGTTCTTGAAGCCAAGTTGGGTTGAAGCTTAGCATGCTTTGCTCCCCTTGAAGCTTGGTTGAACCTAATACTTGAAGCCTAGTTGGGTATATGATATTGATGAATGTGATAACAAAACCAAAGCATTAACTCTGAAAATTGAATGGCATATTAGTGTGTCTTGGGCCCAATGCTTGTCTTTGTTTAGTGTTGCTCATGAATGGTTTAATGAGGTATATGAAAAGATGTTGAAATGTGATATGTCTACATATATTGAATTATGAAATGTAAAGGTATGTTGTTAGCTTTGCACATATAATGCTACTTTGTATAATATGGATTGAGAATTTACATTGCATTGCACTAAAGCATGACATTAGCATGTTTTGTCTTACTAAGCCCTTGGCTTAGCGCGATAGTGTTTAATCGCGCAGGTAATAGAGTTGAACCCGAGAGTTCATCGAGACCAAGTGAGAGTAGACCTTGAAGAGTTGATTTTGGGAACTTAAAGATCAGAAGAGATTTGCCAATCATGTACTACTTCTTTATATTTTGTAAAGTAATATTTATAATGTAAATATATGCACATTTGTAAATATGGAATTAAAGCTTTCATATATGTGAATATTTTATAAATTCCGCTGCGTATTAACTAAATGTATCTATATATCTATTTTTGTTTTATATTACAAGCTAATCACTTATTTTCTATAATGTATACAATTGAAAGATTATGGTATCGTTTAAAATGTTTTGAATGTTAAGAAAATCCGTAGCATCCCTATGTTTAGTGCATATATACTACATTGTGGTGTTTGTAGTGTGCATGTATTGAATGTAGGGGTGTTACAATTGTTTTGGTATCAGAGCCTAGGTTTGAGATTCTCAACCTAGGTAAAATGTAAGAAAAAGAATATTTTTACTTAAAAAGTGAGTTTTTTTTTTAATAACATATATGTTTGAGATTGGCAATCTCTGATCTTTAATAAGATGTAATCTGCTGTGTTTGCAGACTTAGGTTGTGATGTATCCTCATTCGCGTCAGTCAGTTGAGGGAAGTGCGGAGAGTGTTGCTCCTGAGGATGGAGCTAGAGTTGATAGTGCTAGGGAGGCACCTGCTTCGGTGTCGGGTAGACCAGCTGGGGAGGAGGTTCCGCCAGCTTGGCTTAGGCATGTGGTTGAAGCTTTGAGGCAAGCACCAGTACAACTACCGCCACCACCCCCTCAGCCTTTAGTATCAGTGAGGCACTATGACAAACTGAGGAAGTATGGAGCTGAAGATTTTATAGGTACTACTGATCCAGCAGTGGCTGAGCAGTGGTTAGACAAAGTACAGAGAATATTTGTTCAGTTGCAAGCCACCTCAGAGGAAAAGTTTGACTATGCAAGATCTTTGTTGCAAAAGGATGCATATAGTTGGTGGAAGACAGTGCCTCATTCTATGGATGATCCACCAACCTTGTCATATGCTGACTTTCTGAGAGAATTTGAATTGAAGTATACTCCAAGGGAGTATAAAGATGGGAAGAAAAGAGAGTTTCTAGATTTGAAGCAAGATCACCGGACCGTAACTGAATACGAGATTGAGTTTATTCGATTAAGTCAGTATGCTGGGGGCATAATATCAGATGAGATAGATAGATGTAGGAGGTTTGAGGAGGGATTGAGGCCCTCTATCATGTGTCTGGTAGCTAGATTCAGATATCATGATTTTTCTCAGCTTGTGGCAGCGGCTCGGAGTGTGGAGCGAGCTCAGGGTATTGCAGCTGCTTCAGAGGAAGAGGTTAGGGTTAGGAGGCCCCAGTTTGAGGCAGGGTCTTCTTCTACAAAGAGAGGTAAAAGTAGTTTTGTTCCTCGGGTCAGTAGAAGTCAGAGAACAGCTGGTAGGTCAGTGCAGTTCCAGAGGCAGAGATTTAGACCTGCAGCTTCAGTGGCAAGTGCTCCGACCCCTATGATTCAGAGATCCACCTTACCTATCTGCATCCATTGTGGAAGGCCACATGGTGGTCCTTGTTGGAAGGCTGGTGTAGCCGGGGTTTGTTTCAGATGTGGATCACCTGATCACTTTGTGAGAGATTGTCCTGAGAGGCAAGAGCAGATGTCAGTTGATACTGCAGCTTCTCGACCTAATGTGAGGGGAGGCCGAGGAGGCAGAGGTGTTAGCAGAGGAGGCAGACCGGGGTTTAGTTCTAGAGGAGGTGCTACATCCAGGGAGAGTAGACCAGAGGAGGTTGGATCTTCTCAGAGTATGTATGTTATGCAGAGGCAGCCAGATGCTTCGGCAGTCATAGCTGGTATTTTTTCTTTATTTGATACTCCAGTACTTGACTTTGATTGATCCGGGTTCCACACATTCATATATTAGTGCATCTGTTTTGCCTGTGTCTGATTTGCATGCTGAATCCCTAGAGTTTGATGTTTTGGTAACAAATCCGTTAGGGCATAGTGTGATTGTTAGTAAAGTGCACAAAGATAGTGCAGTAGTGATTGTTAATAAATAGACATGTTGATTATATGATGATGAATTTAAGATATATGCTCAATATAATTGTTTATGTATACTTGAATGATGAAGTGCTATAATGTGAATTGAAATATGATAAGAGATGAAGCCATTGTGATTGGCTATGATGAATCAAATGAGATGTGAAGCCATTGTGTTGGCTATGAGAATGTAAATGAATTATAATTGAGGCATGGTTGCCTGTTTTGAATATGAAATGAATTGAGAAAGAAATGTACAAAGATATAAATGAAAAGAGTTGTGTCTAATATGTTAATTCAACTTTCAGAGTTCTGGATTTGACGGCATGCCTATAACATATGAAATGTAACAGTCTAGCCGGGTTGAGGATCTCCTCAAGTTGTTGAGTTGATGGTCCAAGAGACTGGGTCTGTTACAAGTGTTAACAGTCTAGCCGGGTTGAGGATCTCCTCAAGTTGTTGAGTTGATGGTCCAAGAGACTGGGTCTGTTACACTATATGAATTATAAATGTGAAATATATGAAAAGTAACAGTCTTGCCGGGTTGAGGATCTTCTCGATTAGTCGGGTTGATGGTCCAAGAGACTGGGTCTGTTACACTATCTATGGATAGAGATATGATATATGTTGCCTACGGGCTTGATTATTGTGATTATGGATCAAAGCAGTAACTCTGAACTTTGAATAACATATTAGTGTGTTCTGGGTCCAGGTCTGTCTTGATTTTCGATGTAGTTTATGAAACGTGAAATGAATGAATAATGAAATCTATAGTTGCCTTAATTGGAAATGAAATGTTATGAAATATGTTATGTAATATGTATATTGATATGTTCCTTGTGAGTAGTAGTGATGGAATTGTGGTTGGTGTTATTGATATGTATGCATGTATGTAATATATGAGATTAGTTGAGATATGTGTAAAATGTAATTGAAAAGGGAAACTACGATAAGAAACTAACAGTACTTAAAGTTAGTATATGGATATACGTTAGAATTTCTGTATTGTATGTTTATATTATTCATTTGTACTACTAAGCTCTCGGGCTTAGCGCGGATGTGTTAATCGCGCAGGTGAGTAGATGGTAGATCTGAAGTCTTTCGTTTTACCACAAGAAGAGTAAGAGTTTGTCGAGACCAACTAGAAGATGATGCATGCATGTAAAATTTTTTAATATTGTATATTGACTAAAATGTTTTGTTACTATATATTTGGATTGTTTTGAGAAGTAAGGATTTTTTTTTAATTATAATGAACAGTGACATTCTTATACTTTATATACTTACTGTATGTATACGAGGTATATGTATAGTACTTATATATGGTATGAGGGTGTTACAATTATTTTGGTATCAGAGCTTAGGTTCGAGATTCTCGGCCTAAGTAAATTTAAAAAGAAATGTTTTAAAAAGAAAAATGATGATGAATGAAAATGAAAAGAATGAAATTTTTGATACATGCATATGCATTAACATCTAGGTTGGTCTCGAATGTGGTATTATATGAATTGAAATGTATTGAATTGTATGAAATGGATAATAATGTGTGGATGAAGTTCTATATGAATGGAAATTTAAAGAAAGCAATGAGATGGAAAAATTTATGTAAGTTTAAGTGATAAATTAAAGAATGGTAGTTTCCTTGAGGAAAGAAAAATTTTGAAATATGATTATAATATAAAGAAATGATCAGGAAAATAAAGTTAAAAATGAATTAAAAACAAAATCAAAATCAAAGTATGTAATCTTTCCTCTACTATTTGAATCTCTTTCTAATAAAGCTTATGTTTGGATTGCAAGGGAGAGGAAATATTGTTGATGGATAATATGGATGGATATGTAATTATAATGAAGAGAGTATGGTGGAATATTGAATGAGTTGATTGATATAGACAAAGTGTGATAACTTAAGGTTTGAATATGTAAAGTTAAGATTTAAAAAAAAAAAAGATGATAGGGGTTAAGCAAGGAGATAAAATGGTGTTGTTAGTATTGTTAATTTAATGTAAACATTGTGGTTTGAATGGTAGGAATATAATATGCTTGAGTATTGTTAAAGCTCATGTTAATGGTGATAATGTGTAACATTTGGATTTTTTAAATGAGCTTTAATGATTGTAAAAAGGATATATTTTGATGTTGCTTTGTAGTATGTATATATAAGATGTTTTCTTAAGTTTATATTAATAAAACGAGATGAGTAAATTGAAGTTTAAGCAAAGTAGTAAGAGGAGAATTTATAATGTTAACGGAATTTGGATAAAGATTATTTAAATATCGAAAGTTTAATGTATAGTACGTATATGAGTTATGTGGAATGAAAATTTTTGCATATTAAGAATGACTTACAGATATGTAATTTGATGAACTAAAAGTTGGCAAGTGATGAAGTAATCATGATAAGGTTGACTACTTGGAAGGTGATAATGGGATGTAAGATGCTAGTGATCAAGGATTGAGTTGATCACTTGAAAGTGTAATGTACGCATAGTATTGCGTGTTTGTAACCTATACAACTACATATCTATTAGTGTTGAGAATGAGTACTCTTGCATTGATAAACTTGTGCAAAGTTAGGTCATGTGATAATATTAATAGTGAGAATTGGATTGAGCAATGTTAGTTCAAGAAATTGAGATTTGTGATAACGAAATTTGGAAATTTTATAGGGATTAAGGGGCGATGTGTATATGATTGGATGTAAGGGACATATGTATAAATATGTGAGATATATATAAATATTGAATGGTAAACAAATGGATATAAAGATGGTATACTAACTGCATTTAAAAATAAATGTGAGAGAGATGTCACCTTAGTAATGTGATTAAGATTTTGTGAAGTATTATCATGGTTAGAGTATATATATGTGTTGAGTTGATAAATAATTTAAGTCATGTAAAAAGGGATGAAAATGGTGTTGTTCAATGAAAAGAAATAAATGTTAAATGTGTATTGATGGTATGAAAAAGAGGAATTAAATATAATTGCATGATTATATGTATGCATGTATAGAAAGTGTGGAATGAGCTATTTGATATGAATATAATTGTAAAGTGTAAGAAATATGAAAGCAAGTCACATTGTGAACGTGACCTATGAATGTGAATGTGGTATAATTATTTGTATAGTGGTATGAAGAATGATATGGCATGTATTAGTGGATCTATGAGAAATTAAGTTTTGATTTGTGAAGAGTTAGACTATGGATTGAAATGGAAAGTGAAAAAGGACTCGAGTAACACTGGACGATGAAATTGTTATGATAATAACTGAGCTAGACTATCATATAATGCTTTCTGGTTGAAGGATTATGCTTGTGGAAATATATTATATGTATATGTGTTTAATAAAGATGGAAAGTATAATGTATGAAAAGTTTTATAAGAGATAGGTTAGAAATGGAAGTTGTATAAAGTTTGTATATGATTGAATGTTGTACACATAAGTGTTATAAGTAATATTGTTGATGTGAGTTAGGCTAATGATAATCATATGATCAAGAACAAATTGTTTTGGAGACAAAGTTGAATTATGTCAACTTTTGAGATAGTTGGAAATGTTTGAAGAAGAATAATAGAGGAACAATATTGATTTATAAACTACATATGTGACTATTAATATACTCTGGCTATATAATTTGTTTAGTGTAATTGGCTGGTTAATTTTGTTATCAGCAGATTTGGGCCTAAGGTGATAGGATTGTAGTATTATGTGGGTGAGATTGATAATTTTGTTTCAAGAAATATGGTTAGGAGTTGTGATTGGTAAAGTGGTATCTTATCAATTCTATGTTAGAAATTTGTTTATAATTATGAAAAATATGGATAGAGAAGAGAACCGTGTAAATGTCTTGAATTGTGAAGAATGAATAAAAAGTGATTATGTAAACATAGTAATGGTATGATAATGTGAGAATATGATAAATGGGAGAAATTTATGAAATGTGATTGAAAATGATACTGAATATATTTTTGTTATAAGATGAATTAATTGATGGAAACAATGTTAAGTGAATGAACTATGGGTAATAATTATAGTATGAGAGAATTATGAGAATTATGGGAGATTGCACTGCTATTATTGAAAGCAGAAGATATATATGAATATTGAAAGATAATTTGAAGTGATTTGTTAGTAAGGAGTCGAACAGATGGATCCTAAGGGATTAGAAGTTGAGAATGAGTTTGACCTAATAGAATTGTGTTATGTATATTGATATGTGATGATAAGCTTAAATAAGTTAATGGTTGGTTTGAATGGAATAAGATTGAAATGTTGTTATTTTATGACAGCTAGATCAATTGATCTAGAATTCATTAAGATTGTGAATTATTATCGAGATTTAATATGTATAGTTATGCTAAGAGTATAAGATATATATGATAATGTATATATGAAGTGATATGCTGATACATGAATGAATTATGATATATCAGTTATTAAAGATAATGAAAGGAAAAAGGTTGATTATCTGTAAAGTAAGTTTATAAAGATTGTATCGATATTAATATTAAGTGAAAAACATGGTAAAGAGGGATTTAAGTATAAGAAATGAAAATATTGTTATCAATCAAGGTTTGATAAGTGGTTATTTTCAAAAGTGATTGTAATAACAGGATAATCTATAGTAAGATTTAATTCAATAATTTCCAAGATTAAAGTTAAGAGATTGCCTATAAAAAGATGAAGTGATAAATATCTTGAATGTAATAGATGAATGGTATATTTATAGATTATAAGACGATTTGATTATTGTATAAAAGAAAATTTCTTTGAAATGTAATGAGTTATTTTGGGTGTTTTGTTGAAAAAGTAATAAGATAAATATAGCTATATAATGATGAGTTTTGAATTGGGAAAAGATGATTGACTAAAAGTGGAAGAGTAAAAGTTATGTAATTTGATGAAATCATAATGTAAGAATACGATTATCTTCATATGAATTAAGATGGTGTTTTGTTATAAATGAATTGTTATTGTGCTGGATAATTTCGAGGACGAAATTATTTAAGGGGGAGAGAATTGTAATATCCCAAAATATACCCTAAAAGTTTTGGAGTTATTGTTATATTTGGAGTTAATGTATATGTTTAATGGAAGTAAAAAGGGGAAATATTATAAGATGATATATATATAAGGAAATATGGGAATATAAATACCATATAAAAGATATATACATATACATCACATATACATGGGATATAAAGTGGTGTAGGGAAAGTGAGTTATGTATATATTTTTATAATTAATTAATTAATAATTATGATGATAAGGACAAAAAGAAAAAGAGAAAAGAAAGTCAAAGGTTGGAAGAGAGTGTGTGGTGGAGATTTATTGTTTTTATTATTATTGTTATTGTTATTATTATTATTATTATATATATTTGAGATAAGAATAAGAAGAGAAGAAAAGGAAAAACGTGTTCTTCTTCTTCTTCTTCTTTTTGGTCGAGGGAGAGAGAGAGAGAGAGAAGCTAGAGAGAGAAGGAGGTGATTTTGCTTTTATTTACACCAAATACTTAAGGATTTCAAGTGGATAGTGAAGATTTGGCTAAAGAATCCAAGTAAGTTCTCTTTCTTGATTTCTTTGGTTTATTTGAAGTTGTATGAAGGTTTGATTGTTGATAATTGAAATTAGGGTTGTATTATTGTAGTATGTTGGAGTATGTTTGATTTAATTAGGTTGGTGTTGGTGATTGAAGAGCAAGAGTTGTGTTTAGTGGAATTTCTTTCTGTTTTACAACTAGTAAAGGCTGTGACTTGTATGATTTTTAATTAAATATAGAAAAATGTTCCTGAAGTGAATTTTTGATATGTTGTGCCTATATGAGTCTAGAATGACTGAAAAATATGTTGATTCGATTTTGGAATGGTTATGATTTTGGAAAGATTATTTTTATTAGACCTGTTCCAGCAGGTACCTTAACTGAGACAGCTATATTTCAGGATTTTTAATAAAATGTAGAAAAATTATATTCAATTGAATTTTGGATATGTTGTTGCTTAATGAGTCTAGTATTTTAGAAAAATAATTTGGAACCAAGTTGATTGAATTTAATTTATGGAATTCACAAAGTTTAGAACTGCTGCCAGGATGCAGGGCAATTGGGGCAGTCTGTTTGGGTGAACTATTTGACCAAGATTTTGTGTTCAGTTTGATCTGAAATTTTAAAGGAATGATTTTAAGATGTAAAATTAAGTTCTGTAAAAATTTTAGAGTTTTTAGTCAAGTATATTATTTTATACAAATTTTCAAAATAAGGATAAAATTTAGTCTAAAACCAGAATTTACTATTCATATGGTCATTTTGCTAATATTCCTTTTGGATTAGGTTGTGAAGAGGTTGAATTGCCCTAATCTAAGTGTTGAGGATTCTTGGAAGAGTAGGTGTATAGAGTGGTGTAAGTTGGTTTTAAGGTAAGTACAAAGTTTATATGATTGCACTTATTTACATGAATTAAGACTTAACACATTTGTTTGTAAATGTGTTAAGTGAATTACTATATTGTCAATATAATTTGATTAAGGTTATGATGGGATGATGTGAAAGATATGAAGATCATTCAAATAGGTATGTACAATGCAATTTGTTATGATAAATATTGAAATGATGAATTGTGCTAACGTGTTTTGAGAAATGATGAAATGTATTGTAATTGTGGTTGGTAATAATGATTGAAATGAAATAAATAGACATGTTGATTATATGATGATGAATTTAAGATATATGCTCAATATAATTGTTTATGTATACTTGAATGATGAAGTGCTATAATGTGAATTGAAATATGATAAGAGATGAAGCCATTGTGATTGGCTATGATGAATCAAATGAGATGTGAAGCCATTGTGTTGGCTATGAGAATGTAAATGAATTATAATTGAGGCATGGTTGCCTGTTTTGAATATGAAATGAATTGAGAAAGAAATGTACAAAGATATAAATGAAAAGAGTTGTGTCTAATATGTTAATTCAACTTTCAGAGTTCTGGATTTGACGGCATGCCTATAACATATGAAATGTAACAGTCTAGCCGGGTTGAGGATCTCCTCAAGTTGTTGAGTTGATGGTCCAAGAGACTGGGTCTGTTACAAGTGTTAACAGTCTAGCCGGGTTGAGGATCTCCTCAAGTTGTTGAGTTGATGGTCCAAGAGACTGGGTCTGTTACACTATATGAATTATAAATGTGAAATATATGAAAAGTAACAGTCTTGCCGGGTTGAGGATCTTCTCGATTAGTCGGGTTGATGGTCCAAGAGACTGGGTCTGTTACACTATCTATGGATAGAGATATGATATATGTTGCCTACGGGCTTGATTATTGTGATTATGGATCAAAGCAGTAACTCTGAACTTTGAATAACATATTAGTGTGTTCTGGGTCCAGGTCTGTCTTGATTTTCGATGTAGTTTATGAAACGTGAAATGAATGAATAATGAAATCTATAGTTGCCTTAATTGGAAATGAAATGTTATGAAATATGTTATGTAATATGTATATTGATATGTTCCTTGTGAGTAGTAGTGATGGAATTGTGGTTGGTGTTATTGATATGTATGCATGTATGTAATATATGAGATTAGTTGAGATATGTGTAAAATGTAATTGAAAAGGGAAACTACGATAAGAAACTAACAGTACTTAAAGTTAGTATATGGATATACGTTAGAATTTCTGTATTGTATGTTTATATTATTCATTTGTACTACTAAGCTCTCGGGCTTAGCGCGGATGTGTTAATCGCGCAGGTGAGTAGATGGTAGATATGAAGTCTTTCGTTTTACCACAAGAAGAGTAAGAGTTTGTCGAGACCAACTAGAAGATGATGCATGCATGTAAAATTTTTTAATATTGTATATTGACTAAAATGTTTTGTTACTATATATTTGGATTGTTTTGAGAAGTAAGGATTTTTTTTTAATTATAATGAACAGTGACATTCTTATACTTTATATACTTACTGTATGTATACGAGGTATATGTATAGTACTTATATAGGGTATGAGGGTGTTACACATGTACTACTTCTTTATATTTTGTAAAGTAATATTTATAATGTAAATATATGCACATTTGTAAATATGGAATTAAAGCTTTCATATATGTGAATATTTTATAAATTCCGCTGCGTATTAACTAAATGTATCTATATATCTATTTTTGTTTTATATTACAAGCTAATCACTTATTTTCTATAATGTATACAATTGAAAGATTATGGTATCGTTTAAAATGTTTTGAATGTTAAGAAAATCCGTAGCATCCCTATGTTTAGTGCATATATACTACATTGTGGTGTTTGTAGTGTGCATGTATTGAATGTAGGGGTGTTACAATTTAATCTAAACTATTGTAAATCTAAAACAATAATTTTGCATGAAAAACCTAATTTGATAACCAAAACCTTAGTTTTAGTTTTTAAACTACAATTTCATTCTAAAACCCTAATTTGATAATCAAAACTCTAGTTTTAGGGTGAAACCCCTAAATTTGCATGAATAAAACCCTAGTTTAGGAAAAAACCCTAATTTGCATGAACAAACCCTAGTTGTCCATGTTTTAATCCCAATTATATTCTCAAACCCTTGTTTTACATGTAAAACCCTAGTCTAAGATTGAAACCCTAAACTGCATGATTAAGCCCTAGTACTAATTTTGTATGTTTAAACCCTAATTACATAACCTAACCCTAATTAGATGTTAAACCTTAATTTTATTAATTAAAGTTTCAATTTTGTGATTGTTTGATAGTTAATCATGTGTTTAAGTTAATTATTGCGGAATGGTATAATTGGA
Source organism: Garcia nutans (assembly GCA_947685225.1). NCBI lineage: Eukaryota > Viridiplantae > Streptophyta > Magnoliopsida > Malpighiales > Euphorbiaceae > Garcia > Garcia nutans. The sequence goes on from CANTUV010000045.1 coordinate 28,548,031, forward strand.
TTTATTATTGTTTGGATTTTAAGGAAGATGTAAAAGGCATATTTTCACTTTGTGGATGCCTTATTTGTTTTGCTTATGTAATTTAATTTATTTTACAAACTCTGGGACAATTATAAGGGACATGTTTCTACATTTTAGTGGATCTCCTATTTTATTTATTTTTTATAGATATTTGGATAATTGTAAGGGCATGTTTCCATCTTGTGTGGGTGCCCATTTTATTTAGTTGTTTAATTTATAATATGCTAAATGTTTATTTATTTTTAATTGTATGTAACTCGAATAATATTATAATAATGTAAGAATTCAGTTAAAACCTTAAAAGGAGGCTAATTCTAATGAATCAGGCGCCATAGGTGTGTTGGGTCACTTCTCACCTTCCCAATGCATACCTAACTTTTTGAGCCCAGTAAGGGTTGGGGATTCCTTCGGAATCGAGTCATCCACTCCTTTCTTTCTTCCCAGCCCATCCGGGTGGCGACTCTTATTCTCAAGGTTTAGTCCCGTGTTCTCTAAGGCCTAAAGCCTAACAATGCCGAAGTTGCAAGAACCATTCAACCGGGAGTGGAAAAAAAATCCTTGCTCACATATGCACATTAGAAAAGTCTAACACGCTAAGCAATTACTTAATGGTGCTTGTATATTCATAATTTGCCAAATGCATAACATAAGAAAATAATTGAAATAATAGATAAAATAAATCATAATTTTTAAAAGAAAATAATAAATCAATTAATTAAATTCAAATTACTTATCTTAATAATGATGAGTTCCAAAATTTAACTTAATTTAAAAGGAAATAATCACTTTGTAGTTAATTTCTAAAACTTTACTAATTGATATAAAAATTCCATTTCACATTCACTTTTCCATAGTAGTCTTATAAATAGTTACATTGCATATTACTATTTTTTAATAAATTTCATTTGTTTTTGCCCTCATATACTGATTTCAAAATCCTAAACTCAGATAATGGGTTCACTATTGGCAAATAAGTGCCCACTTTCAGAGATTAGATATGGCTAGGGACCTACTAGTGGCACAAATGCCCAATAATACTAATGACATAAAGTGTCTACTTATGGAACAATGTGCCTACTAAAACTATAGACGCCTACCTTCTAGCTAGCCATTCTATCCGATACTAGATTTTTCACCAATACAATTGGGCACTTTAATTATTTTTTTTTCTCATTCCAATCAATGTTTCAATTATGTCAATTTTGCTAAAAATGTTACTTCAAAGAAAACACTTCTTTATGTTCTTTTTAATCAATTTCACACTTAGAATATAAAATTTTACTAAAAACATTTATTTAAAGTAACCATTTCTTTCTTTATTATTTAATTGTTTTTGCAAACTTTGACATACACTTGAGGTAATTATTCTTTAATCTAAACTAAACATATTTCTTTTAAAACATAATCATCCAATAAACTACTATAATAACTTTTTCTTCTAAAACCCTAAACTTTCTTAAAACCCTAAATTTTCCATAACCCTAAACCTACACTTTAATGGTTCAAAAATTTCTTTAAGCATAGTTTTCAGTTAAAACTCACACAAACACACTTAATATCATCTATAAATGAATCCATATTCAATTTCTTCCTCATTTAATTCCATATTCAATTCTTTTTCAAATAGTTCAAGTAATAAAATTTACCATAAATAATTCAATTAATAGTGATTAATAAACTTTCATAGGCATATAAAATCAAATAAAAACCAAATAATAGCAAATTATTGAGTACACAAGCACTAAACTCTTCTAAAGTGGCTCTTCCTATCTATTTTCTCAATTTCTTTTTGTTTTATGGCACCATTCTTGGAAATTCTATCATAAATAAGCTATTTCCTATTAAAACTTTGAAGTATTTTCAATGAATTCTAGGATTTATGTAGAAAATGAAGGAAGGAGAAAGAAAAAAAAAGATATGGTGGGGGAGAAGGTGATGGTTCGCCCAAGATAAATGGAAAGAAAAAAAATGAACTAAAATTTTACTTTTATAATATCCAAAGTTTTAATCCCATGTGTTGCTCGTATAATAACTTCGGCATACTTGCTTTCTTTAATTATCACTTGATTCGATTTTTAATTCCAAAAAATCATAAAAATGTTTGCTTTAATTATTTTAAAGCCCTATTACTTATATTTCATATCCAAATCATGGTAGAATTTAATTCTAGGGCCACAGAGGCAATTTCATAATTTTTACCGCTTAAAATATTTTTTCAAAAAAACCAATTAAATCCATACCTAGATTTAACTTTCAACTTTTTAAGCCTTATACAACCCTATTTTTCCATTAATTTCAAATGCCCAAGCCACCCTTAACATCACGCATAGTCCAATATATGTATAATTCAGAACATCATTGCTTAAAATTTTAGACATTGCAACTCTCTCTCTCTCTTAAGAAATTTCATCCTTGAAATTTACTTATTCAAAGTGTTTGGAATAGTTGAGGATATTGTTGCTTCATCGTCTCTTTTCTCTCCCATGTGGCTTCCTCAGTTATGTAGTTTCTCTAAAACACTTTTATTAGATGATTGCATTTGTTCTGCGATTCCTTAATCTCTCCCGCTAAAAAAGCTATTGATTCCTCTTCATAACTCAGATTCAACTTTATCTCATTGGATTTTTCCTGTATCACATGTGAAGGATTCAGTCTGTATCTTCTAAGCATTGACACATAGAATATATTATGATTCTTGACTAGTTTAGGAGGTAAAGCAAGTTTATACAATACCGGACCCATGCATTCAAGTATCTCGTATGGTCCAATAAACCTAGGACTTAACTTTTCTTTCTTGCCAAATCGGAGAACTTTCTTCCATGTTGATGCTTTCAAAAATACCTTATCCCCTACATTATATTCAATGTCTCTTCTCTTCAAATCTGCATAGGACTTCTATCTGTCTGATGCAGCTTTAGTCGATCTTTTATCAATTTGTAGACCTTTAATTTTGACCCCAATTTGATATGGTCCTAATTAAAGGATGCCAAAATAAATTTGATCCAACTTTAAATATTTAAACCTAGTTTATAATTTTTTAAAGGAGTCGGTTTGGATTAAAGAGGCATAAATTCAATTGTAAAACCCTAAAATCAAGTTGAATCGACCCAAATTAAAACTTTTCGGTCCATAAGTTAAAAAGGGCAAGAATAATTCGAGTTAGGCCGGCTGGGGAGACATTAGCATGTCTCATGTCGATCTAGCAGCCCAGATCGACATGAAGTTGGACTCATGTTGACTTGGGTAGGCTAGGTAGACATGAGCATGCTTCATATCGACCTTGGCAGGCTAGGTCGACATGAGCATGCTTCATGTCGACCTTGGCAGCCAAGATCGACATGAGCATGCCTCATGTCGACCTGGGCAGCCCAGGTCGACATGAGATTGGACTCATGTCAACCTAGGGCAACCAGGTCGACATGAGGTTGGATAAGTTTCCTAATTCAACTAGAATTCATTTTAAGGACTGATTAATATTAGGTTAAGGATTCTGAGTGAGGTTAGGGCTGTAACACCCCTTCCCAACCTACATATGTAAGCTGAGTAGAGGCGCCACACTAACCTAATGTTGCTACCAATTTTACTTAGTCAAATTTTAGTTCCGATTTTTACAAAATTTTTGCCATAGTTTCGCCTAAAAATTGAGTCCCAAGTGTCGACAAAACCGGTTTTTTTCTTATTTTTAAAAACATTTTACACAAACCAATGCAAACAAAATCATTCTCAGTACACTCCCAATAAATCCCCCTTGTAACCTCAACTACAACCTGCAAAAAGGATTTACACTTCTAGTACAACATAAAATAAAGGTTTTGGGACAACCCCCATATTTAAATATTACACAGCGGAAGTTATAAAATATTTACATATTTACAAATTCATATACATCAAAACTCAAGTTTTACAACACATAAAATTTATACATGATTGGCAAGTCTGCTCTGATCTTTAAGCTCCCAAAATGGATTCTTCAAGGTCTACTCTCACTAGGTCTTGATGAACTCTCGGGTTCAACTCTATCCACTCTACTACCTGCGCGATTAAACACTATCGCGCTAAGCCAACGGCTTAGTAAGATAAAACATGCTAATGGTATGCTTTAATGAAATGCAATGCCACATATGTTATTGATAAGATCAACATCATAAATATAAAGTTAACCACACAATTATGCATTTCACAAATCATAGTCATATGAGCATACCACATTTCAACATTAATCAATCATACTCCATAACCAACATCTCATTTCATTAAACTCATAACATTATTTAGGACATTCATATAACCTTGACACCTATGGGCCCAACAAGTATTTAATACGATATTCAGAGTTCAGAGTTACTGCTTTGGTTCATAGTCACAATAATCACGCCCGTAGGCAATGTATATACATGTATCTCTATCCATGGATAGTGTAACAGAGCCAGTCTCTTGGATCATCAACTCAACACATATGAGGAGATCCTCAACCCGACAAGACTGTTACAAATCATATATCTCATAGTGTAACAGACCCAGTCTCTTGGACCATCAACTCAACACCTATGAGGAGGTCCTCAACCCGGCAAGACTGTTACCTTTCATCATTTCTTAGGCATGCCACCTAAATCCAGAACTCTGAAACTGAATAACATATTAAACAAACAATTAATTTCCATTCTCAATTCTCATCACATTTAGGCAAACATGCCTTCTTTCTTTCAATTACATCATCTTAGCCAATAACAATGGCTTCACATTTCATTTCACAATATAACATCTCATTATTCAAGTATATATATATATATATATCTCATCCATGATCACATTATATCTCACATAGCATCATTCATAAATATCAACATTTCATTCCACATTACTCATGAAACACATTACCATTCACAATGCACAACATAACATTGTTCAATCTCAACAATGCAATTAGGGCAAAGAACAATTGATTATAACATTCATTGATTCAAGTGTGTTTAAAGTGTTTAGGGTTAGGTTTAAGGACCAACCTACCTTTGGAGAACCAAAGCAATGCAAGAAGAACAAAGAATTAAAACCCTAACCATAAATAGTACATTCTGGTTTTAAACTCCATTTTATCCTTATTTTGAAAAATTGTATAAAATAATCTACTTGACTAAAAATTCTAAAATTTTTACAGAATTTAGTTTTGTATCTTAAAATCATCCCTTTAAAATTTCAGATCAAACTGAACACAAAATCTTGGTCAAATAGTTCACCTAACCAGACTGCCCCAAATGCCCTGCATCCTGGCAGCAGTTCTGAACTTTGTGAATTCCATAAATCAAATTCAATCAACGTGGTTCTAAATTATTTTTCTCAAATACTAGACTCACTAAGCAACAACATATCCAAAATTCAATTGGATATGATGTTTCTACATTTTATTAAAAATCCCGAAGTATAGCTGTCCCAGTTAAAGTACCTGCTGGAACAGGTCTAATGAAAATAATTTTTCTAAACTCATAACCATTCCAAAATCGAATCAACATATTTTTCAGTCATTCTAGACTCATAGAGGCACAACATATCAAAAATTCACTTCAAGAAAATTTTTCTAAAATTAATTAAAAATCATACAAGTCACAGCCTTTACTAATCCTAAAACAGAAACAATTTCACTAGACACCAATCTTACTCTTCCATCACCAACACCAACCCAACTTCTCATCTATCAAGCAAAATCAATACTTACAATCATACCATAAGCAACTTAATCATACCACTTCAAAAGAATTGAAGAAATTAGAGAAAAGATCTTACCTTAGTTAAAAACTTCTTAAATCAACACTTGAACACTTAATCTTTCTTCAATTTAAGCTTGAAATCATCAAAACCATCACTTGTCTCTTTCTTTCTCTTTGGCTATGGAGGGCCGGCCATCAACAAGAAGAAGAAGAAGAAATGATGAAGAAAACACAAGTCAAACCTTCTTTAAATATCCACCATGTGATTTTATCCAAGCAATTACCAAAGTGCCCTTATTCACATAATTATCTTTTTGTCTTATATGTGCCCAATTAAGTAATTTACCAATCTCAAATAAATATCTTCTCTTGCATTGACCAAGCCTTTTGACCACTTTATATGTCATATATATTAACATATACACAACATATAAATTTGTCTCTAAACCCTATTTCTTCCCAAAATACATATACATATACTTTCTCTTCTCAATTTTTTTTCTCTTACAATTTAACACATATATTCAATCCAATATATAACAATAACAACAACAACAATATGCAAAACTTCTAGGGCATAAATGAGGATATTACAAGGGCCTATAAATAATAAGGTTTCAGAATTTAAAGGGGGAAGTAATGAACGTTAACAAGGGCAAGGAACATAAAAGTGAGACTGCAACAAACAGAGAAGATTAGCAGCAAACATTCATCATTCATCAATCCATCAAAGACAGCAACGCTGTCTTTATTCATTGTTCATCCAGAAGTCAATTGTGGAGGAACCAACGAATGAAAGTTTGATTTAATTCTTTAATTTATTTGAATTCACAGTAGTTTCATCCTTGAGTTACAACTTATTTGACTGTCCAGTATATACATTCCTTTCTATAAATATCATTAGAAGTTTGAAGATTAAGAAGTTGTTTAGGTTCAGTAGTTAACTTAAACCCCGTAGTCTTGATTACTTGATTTAAACAACATGATTTGAGTTTAATGTTCATATAATCACAAAACATTATCAAAACCCTAATCTAATTGCCCAGTTGCTAAAAACCCTAATCTGCTTTCCAATTTCAAAAACTCTATACTGTTTTATTAATTCCCAAAACCTTAATTCTTTTCATAATTTTCCAAAACCTTAAATCATTTTATTAATTCCCAAAACCCTAATTGTTTTCTTAATTTTCCAAAACCCCTAAATTTTTTCTAAATTCCAAAACTAAATTTATAAAGTCTATTATCCAAATTCAAAACACCAAAGCCCCGATCAAATTCTAAAATGTTAGAATCCTTTAATTCCAGAAAACCTAAAAGCCTAAATCTAGTTGCTTATTTCCCAAACCTAGGCCCAAACCCTAATTCCAATAACTTAATTGCTAAACCCTAGTTTCATAGAAACCTTAAAATTTTTTAAACCCTAAATTTCATAATCCCAGCAACCTCAAAAAAAAACCCTAAACCCTAAATGATGAAACCTCAATCTAAAACCCTACGATCTAAAACCCTAAGTTCCAAAAACCCTATTCTAAGATGCAAATTCTAAATTTATAAATTTATTACTTTATTAAATTTTAGATTTGATTATGTAGTTTATTATATGTTTTGATGGTTGATTTATTTAATTTCAATACTTGATTTACTTAATTTGATTTATTTGATTTACCATGGATGGATATTTTCTTTATTACTATGATCATTATTTGTTTAAAATTGTAAGAGGTATGTTTCCACTTTGTGGCTACTTCATTATTTAATTTCTATGTAATTTAAATTTTTTTTATATTTTGGACTAATATAAAGGACATGTTTCTACCTTTTGGTGGGTGTCCTATTTGGTTTAGACATGAACGATGTAAGGACATGTTTCTATCCTCAGATGGGTGTCCATTTATTTGCTTCGGTTGGACATTGCTTTGATTTTAATATAATGATGCTTTATTTTAATTGTTGCATGTAATATGGATAATATTGTTATATTTAAGAATTTTATAATATTAAGACCTGCAAAGGAGGCCGGTTCCAATGAACCGGGCATTGTGGAGGTGCTGGGCCATTTCTCACCTTCCCCACTTGTACCCAACTTTCAAAACCCATTAGGGGGTTGGGGATTGTTTAGGAATTGTGTAACACCCCAATATCCAATGCACACACACTACAACCACTACAATGTAGCATAAGTGCACCAAACATAGGGATGCTACGGTTTTCTTAACATTCAAAACACTTTAAACTTGATTCAATACCCTTATCATTATACATTATAGAAAAGTAGATCATTTACTTATAAAACAAAACATATTAGTTATATATATATACATTTAAATATTACACAGCGGAAGTTATAAAATATGTACATATTTACATATTAAACATTTCTTTACAAAATATAAAGAAGTATACATGATTGGCAAGTCTGCTCTGATCTTTAAGCTCCCAAAATGGATTCTTCAAGGTCTACTCTCACTTGGTCTTGATGAACTCTCGGGTTCAACTCTATCAACTCTATTACCTGCGCGATTAAACACTATCGCGCTAAGCCAACGGCTTAGTAAGATAATCATGCAAATGATATGACTTAGTGCAATGCAATGTCATTTCTCAATCCATATTATACATGTAACATCATATGTGCAAAACTAACAACATACTTTCATATTACATATCACATTTCAATATCTTTTCATATATCTCATTAATATTCATTTAACCATTCATAATCAACACTAAACAAAGACAAGCATGGGCCCAAGACACACTAATATGCCATTCAATTTTCAGAGTTAATGCTTTGGTTTTGTTATCACATTTATCAATATCATATACCCAACTAGGCTTCAAGGATTAAGTTCAACCAAGCTTCAAGGGGAGCAAAGCATGCTAAGCTTCTACCCAACTTGGCTTCAAGAATTAACCCAACCTAGCTTCAAGGGTGGTAACATCTCAATTAGGCTTCAAGGATTCAATCCAACCTAACTTCAAGAGATTGTTACACTTATTAGGCATGCCACCAACAACAAACTCTGAAAATGGAATAACACATTAGCCACACAAATCATTTATTATTTAATTATCATTTCCATTCTCAACTCTCAACAACATTTAGGCAAACATGCCTTATTTCTTTCAAATGCATCATCATAGCCAAACATAATGGCATTATCTCATATCATGTCTTATTTGAATTATCATTTCATCTTTGATATACATTTCAATTTCAATGTATATTACTCATGAAACACATTACCATTCACAATGCATAACATAACATTGTTCAATCTCAACAATGCAATTAGGGCAAAGAACAATTGATATGATTCATAATTTTAGGACCTTACACATGCATTTGATTATATCTTTTCATTGATTCAAGTGTTTTTAAAGTGTTTAGGGTTAGGTTTAGGGACCAACCTACCCTTGAAAAACCAAAACAATGCAATTAGAACAAAGAAATAAAACCCTAACCAACACATTGGAGGGACACGGGCAGCCACTTGAGGGACACGGCCAAGCTTGTGGCCGTGTCTCTCAACCTCACTTGACAGTAGCAAACACGGGCATAGGACACGGCCAAGCTTGTGGCCGTGTCTCCCAACACCAACATCCAGTAGTGAACACGGCTAAGGGACACGGCCGTGTCTCTCAAAAACCAATCCAACACTTCCAAATTTTCATGACTTGGCCGTGTCACCCAACACCAAAACCCTAAAATGCACAACTCTCCTCTAATTGCACTTCAACTCATCATACACAATATAGCATGGTTCAAATGAATGAAATCAATGTTCTAACACTTGCAAACACATATCAAACACACCAAATCACAAAATCAACCAAACCCTAATTCACATCCAACACCACTTCAAAATAACCAAAGAAAACAAGAGATTTCTTACCTTAAATGAAGAAATTCCACAATTCCTCAACTTGATTTCTTGAAATCTCCTTCAACTTTTGAGCTACAAACATCAAAACCTTGCTTGGTTCTCTTGTCTTCCTTTGTCTATGGTGAGCCGGCCAACACAAGAAGAAGAAGAAGAAATGATGATGAAGAAAACACAAAGTCAACCTTCATTAAATACCCATCCAAAAGAAAATTACTATAACACCCTCATACACATTTTAATTCCCTTAATTATCTCTTGCCCACTTTGGTAATTTCACACTTAACAATATAAATATCTTCTTCCCTTGACCAAGACCTTTGACCAACTTATATGTTATACATATCACCATATACACAACATAAAAACTTGTCTCTAAACCCTAAATTTCTCCCAAAACACATATACATATACTTTTCTTTTCTCAATTTAAACCCACAACAACAACAACAACAACAACCACATACAAAACTTCTAGGGCAAGCATAGGGATATTACAATTCTCCCCCTCTAAAAAGAAAATTTCGTCCTCGAAATTACCTGATATCAGCTCTGAAACAACTGAGGATATTGCTCTCGCATAGATTGCTCACTTTCCCAAGTTGCTTCTTCTTTTGCATGATTCTTCCATAGAACCTTCACCAATGGCACTCTCTTGTTTCTCAGCTCTTTCACTTCTCGTGCCAAGATAGCAACTGGTTCCTCTTCAAATGTCAAGTCTGGGCTCACTTCAATAGATTCAAATGGTAACACGTGAGATGGATCTGACCTATATCTCCTCAACATAGAAACATGGAATACATTATGAATACGATCCAACTCAGGTGGCAAAGCTAGTCGATAAGCCACTGCTCCAACTCTTTCTAACACTTCATACGGCCCAATGAAACGAGGACTCAATTTTCCTTTTCGACCGAACCTCAAAATCTTCTTCCAAGGAGACACTTTCAGAAATACCTTATCTCCAACATCAAACTCTATGTCCCTCCTTTTCAGATCTGCATAAGACTTTTGTCGGTCTGAAGCTGCTTTTAACCTGCCTCGAATCAACTTTACTTTCTCTTCAGTTTCTTGAATTAAATCAGGCCCAACCAACTTATTATCTCCAAGCTCATTCCAACAAAGAGGTGTCCTACACCGTCTGCCATACAATGCTTCAAACGGTGCCATACCAATGCTGGATTGGTGACTGTTGTTGTAAGCAAACTCCACAAGAGGTAAAAACCTATCCCAACTTCCAGAGAAATCGATGACAGCTTCTCAACATGTCTTCAATAATCTGTATCACCCTTTCTGACTGTCCATCTGTCTGTGGATGAAAAGCAGTACTGAAGTGTAATCGAGAACCCAAAGCACTATGCAAATTCTTCCAAAATCTTGAAGTAAACCTGGGATCTCGATCAGACACTAAAGAAGTTGGAACACCATGCAGTTTCACAATCTCATGGATATACAGCTCAGCCAACCTCTCCAAAGAGTAATCCATCCGCACTGGAAGGAAATGAGCTGTCTTAGTCAATCTATCCACAATCACCCATATAGCATCATGCTTCTTTGATCTGATCTAACAAAACCGGCTTCAATTGCAACTGTGCCAATAATGCACCATCAACACAAGGTACAAAACTGACATGCAATGCTCTCAACTCAACAAGCAACGAGAGCGAGTAAACAGTTAAACCAGATAAAGACTTCCGACTCAAGGCATCAGCAACAACATTTGCTTTACCTGGATGATAGTCAATCAAGCAGTCGTAGTCTTTAATCAATTCTAACCATCTCCTCTGACGAAGATTAAGTTCTTTCTGGACACCCAAATACTTCAAACTCTTGTGATCAGTGTAGATGAAACATTTCTCCCCAAACAGATAGTGGCGCCAAATCTTCAATGCAAACACAATGGCAGCCAATTCCAAATCATGAGTCGGATAGTTAAGCTCATACGATTTCAACTGTCGAGATGCATAAGCTATAACTTTCCCTTCTTGCATCAATACACACCCCAAACCTCTATGTGAAGCATCACTGTAGATCACATATGGTTTGCCTTCAACAGGTAAAGTAAGAACAGGCGCTTGAGTTAACATTTCTCTCAACTGTTCAAAGCTCGCCTGACACTGATCTGTCCACAAAAACCTCACTCCCTTACGAAGCAATCTGGTGAGTGGAGTAGCTATCAAAGAAAACCCTTTCACAAACCGCCGGTAATAGCCTGCCAAACCCAGAAAACTTCTAACCTCTGTCACCGACTTGGGTGGACTCCAATTCAATATAGCTTCAACTTTACTTGGATCAACTCTAATGCCTTCAGCTGAAACAATATGTCCGAGAAAAGCGACTTGATCCAACCAAAACTCACACTTCGACAATTTGGCAAACAACTGCTTCTCTCTCAAAATCTGTAATACAATCCGCAGATGCATGTCATGTTCCTCTCTATTTCGCGAATACACCAGAATATCATCTATAAACACTACCACAAACTGATCCAGATAGGGCCTGAACACCCTATTCATCAAATCCATGAAAGCTGCAGGTGCATTCGTCAGACCAAAAAGGCATAACTAGAAATTCATAATGCCCATACCTGGTCCGGAAAGTTGTCTTCGGCACATCTTCAGCTCTGACTCTCAGCTGATGGTACCCTGATCTCAGATCAATTTTGGAAAACACAGCTGCACCCTTCAATTGATCAAAGAGATCATCGATTCTAGGCAAAGGATATTTATTTTTAATAGTCACCTTGTTCAATTGCCTATAATCGATACACAACCTCATAGTACCATCTTTCTTCTTCACAAATAGCACAGGAGCTCCCCAAGGAGAAACACTGGGGCGAATAAATCCTTTGTCCAACAACTCCTGTAATTGCACTTTCAATTCCCTCAATTCTGCTGGTGCCATTCGATAAGGAGTAATAGAGATAGGAGTGGTACCAGGCAACAATTCAATACCGAACTCCACCTCTCTCTCAGGAGGCAATTCTGGCAACTCCTCTGGAAACACATCTGGAAAATCTGCAACTGTGGGTATATCATCAATAGGAGAACCTCTCACTCTAGTATCCACCACATGAGCAAGATAGGCTTCACACCCCTTTCTAATCAATCTCCTAGCTGCAACAGCTGAAACAAATAAGGAGGCTAGCTGTTCCTGCTCATTAGATACTATCACCTCTCTACCATCAACAGTTCTCAAAGAAACAATTTTCTTTTTACAATCCACCACAGCTCCATGTCGAGATAGCCAATCCATACCTAGAATCACATCATATTCCTTAAATGGCATCTCAATCAAATCTCCAAGGAACTCCTCACCCTGCACCCTCACTGCACTATCCCGGTGCACTTTACTAACAATCACACTATGCCCTAACGGATTTGTCACCAACACATCAAATCCTAGGGACTCAGCATGCATATCAGACACAGGCAAAACAGATGCACTAATATATGAATGCGTGGAACCCGGATCAATCAAAGCAAGTACTAAAGTATTAAATAAAGAAAAAGTACCAGCTATGACTGCCGATGCATCTGGCTGCCTTTGCATAACATACATCCTCTGGGAAGAACCAACCTCCTCTGGTCTACTCTCCCTGGATGTAGCACCTCCTCTAGCACTGAACCCATATCTGCCTCCCCGGTTGCTACCTCTGCCTCCTCGGCCTCCCCTTGCACTAGGTCGAGAAGCTGCTGTATCAACTGACATCAGCTCTTGCCTCTCAGGGCAATCTCTCACAAAGTGATCAGGTGACCCACACTTGAAACATACCCCTGCAACACCAGCCTTCCAACAAGGACCACCATGCGGCCTACCACAATGGATGCAGATGGGTAAGGTGGATCTCTGAACCATAGGGGTCGGAGCACTCGCCACCGAAGCTGCAGGTCTAAATCTCTGCCTCTGTAACTGCACTGACCTACCCGCCGGTCTCTGGCTCCTACTACTCCGAGGAACAAAACTTCCTCTACCCCTCTTCGTAGAAGAAGACCCTGCCTCGAACTGGGGCCTTCTAACCCTAACCTCTTCTTCTGAAGCAACCGCAATACCCTGAGCTCGCTCTACACTTCGAGCTGCTGCCACAAGCTGTGAAAAATCCTGATACCTGGATCCAGCCACTAAGCACATGATCGAGGGCCTCAATCCCTCCTCAAATCGCCGACATCTATCAATCTCATCAGCAATGATACCCCCAGCATACTGACTTAATCGAATAAACTCAACCTCATATTCAGTTACAGTCCGGTGATCTTGCTTCAAATCTAGAAACTCTCTTTTCTTCCCATCTTTATACTCCCTTGGAGTATACTTCAATTCAAACTCCCTCAGAAAATCTGTATAGGATAAGGTAGGTGGATCATCCATAGAATGGGGCACTGTCTTCCACCAACTATATGCATCCTTCTGCAACAAGGATCTTGCATAATCAAACTTTTCCTCTGGAGTGGCTTGCAACTGAACAAATATTCTCTGAACTTTGTCAAGCCACTGCTCTGCTACGGCTGGGTCAGTAGTACCAAGAAAATCCTCCGCTCCATACTTCCTTAGTTTGTCATAATGCCTCACAGATACCAAAGGCTGAGGAGGTGGTGGCGGTGGTTGTACTGGTGCTTGCCTCATAACTTCCATCATATGTCTAAACCAGGCTGGCGGAACTTCCTCTCCAGCTGGTCTACCCGACACCGAAGCAGGTGCCTCCTCAACACTATCAATCCTAGCTCCATCATCAAGAGCAACGCTCTCCTCACTACCCTCAACTGACTGTCTCAAATGAGGATCCATCAACACCTAACACTGCAAACACAACATACTACATCTTATTAAAGATCAGAGGTTGCCAATCCCAAACATGTATTTTTATTCAAAACCAACTTTTTAAGTAAAAAATTCTTTTTATTACATTTTACCTAGGTTGAGAATCTCAAACCTAGGCTCTGATACCAAAACAATTGTCACACCCCCATATCCAATGCACACACACTACAACCACAACAATGTAGCATAAGTGCACCAAACATAGGGATGCTACGGTTTTCTTAACATTCAAAACACTTTAAACTTGATTCAATACCCTTATCATTATACATTATAGAAAAGTAGATCATTTACTTATAAAACAAAACATATTAGTTATATGTATATATATATATACATTTAAATATTACACAGCAGAAGTTATAAAATATGTACATATTTACATATTAAACATTTCTTTACAAAATATAAAGAAGTATACATGATTGGCAAGTCTGCTCTGATCTTTAAGCTCCCAAAATGGATTCTTCAAGGTCTACTCTCACTTGGTCTTGATGAACTCTCGGGTTCAACTCTATCAACTCTATTACCTGCGCGATTAAACACTATCGCGCTAAGCCAACGGCTTAGTAAGATAATCATGCAAAGCAATGTCATTTCTCAATCCATATTATACATGTAACATCATATGTGCAAAACTAACAACATACTTTCATATTACATATCACATTTCAATATCTTTTCATATATCTCATTAATATTCATTTAACCATTCATAATCAACACTAAACAAAGACAAGCATGGGCCCAAGACACACTAATATGCCATTCAATTTTCAGAGTTAATGCTTTGGTTTTGTTATCACATTTATCAATATCATATACCCAACTAGGCTTCAAGGATTAAGTTCAACCAAGCTTCAAGGGGAGCAAAGCATGCTAAGCTTCTACCCAACTTGGCTTCAAGAATTAACCCAACCTAGCTTCAAGGGTGGTAACATCTCAATTAGGCTTCAAGGATTCAATCCAACCTAACTTCAAGAGATTGTTACACATATTAGGCATGCCACCAACAACAAACTCTGAAAATGGAATAACACATTAGCCACACAAATCATTTATTATTTAATTATCATTTCCATTCTCAACTCTCACAACATTTAGGCAAACATGCCTTATTTCTTTCAAATGCATCATCATAGCCAAACACAATGGCATTATCTCATATCATGTCTTATTTGAATTATCATTTCATCTTTGATATACATTTCAATTTCAATGTATATTACTCATGAAACACATTACCATTCACAATGCATAACATAACATTGTTCAATCTCAACAATGCAATTAGGGCAAAGAACAATTGATATGATTCATAATTTTAGGACCTTACACATGCATTTGATTATATCTTTCATTGATTCAAGTGTTTTTAAAGTGTTTAGGGTTAGGTTTAGGGACCAACCTACCCTTGAAAAACCAAAACAATGCAATTAGAACAAAGAAATAAAACCCTAACCAACACATTGGAGGGACACGGGCAGCCACTTGAGGGACACGGCCAAGCTTGTGGCCGTGTCTCTCAACCTCACTTGACAGTAGCAAACACGGGCATAGGACACGGCCAAGCTTGTGGCCGTGTCTCCCAACACCAACATCCAGTAGTGAACACGGCTAAGGGACACGGCCGTGTCTCTCAAAAACCAATCCAACACTTCCAAATTTTCATGACTTGGCCGTGTCACCCAACACCAAAACCCTAAAATGCACAACTCTCCTCTAATTGCACTTCAACTCATCATACACAATATAGCATGGTTCAAATGAATGAAATCAATGTTCTAACACTTGCAAACACATATCAAACACACCAAATCACAAAATCAACCAAACCCTAATTCACATCCAACACCACTTCAAAATAACCAAAGAAAACAAGAGATTTCTTACCTTAAATGAAGAAATTCCACAATTCCTCAACTTGATTTCTTGAAATCTCCTTCAACTTTTGAGCTACAAACATCAAAACCTTGCTTGGTTCTCTTGTCTTCCTTTGTCTATGGTGAGCCGGCCAACACAAGAAGAAGAAGAAGAAATGATGATGAAGAAAACACAAAGTCAACCTTCATTAAATACCCATCCAAAAGAAAATTACTATAACACCCTCATACACATTTTAATTCCCTTAATTATCTCTTGCCCACTTTGGTAATTTCACACTTAACAATATAAATATCTTCTTCCCTTGACCAAGCCCTTTGACCAACTTATAAGTTATATATATCACCATATACACAACATAAAAACTTGTCTCTAAACCCTAAATTTCTCCCAAAACACATATACATATACTTTTCTTTTCTCAATTTAAACCCACAACAACAACAACAACAACAACAACAACCACATACAAAACTTCTAGGGCAAGCATAGGGATATTACAAATTGAGTCATCCACCCCTTTCTTTTTCTCGGCCCATCCGGGTGGTGACTCCATTTTCTTTGGGCTTAGGCCCGTGATCTCTAAGGCTCCAAGCCTAAACAGTGTCGAAGTCGCAAGAACCATTCCACCGGGAGTGGGGCCGAAAATCCCCGCTCACAGTGGCTACTCACTGGGGATAAGAGAAGTTGATTTTGTTGGTCTTTTTATTATTCTATTCTTTTTTATAATGATATTATCCATTGCATCATATTCGATTGCATCATGTGGGTGAGTTAGGATGCCCGTATTACTCGTGTTGTGTTATGTAAGGGATACCATACTTTCACTCAAAGTATGGAGATCGAGTATGGTATAACCACTCATAGCCTTGTACCATTTGGTATATACTTGCTATGGGAACCTAAGCCTTTTAACCCAAAGACTAAAGCTCATGTAATTGGCCTAGTTACTTTCCTTAGGTTTTCCCCCAAATGCTTGTTGTTTGACTATGGTTAATTTGTCTTGGCTTAAAACATGGCTTATTTGGTTTGTTCTTTTTCTAATATGACCTAAATACATTGTGAGCTCAAAATAAAATTTTCTTTAAAATCTAAAAGACCAAAGCTATTTTCAAAACTTTTCAAGATGATCTTTAGATATAAAACTTTTCTAAAAACAAATCAAAAATTCTTTTGCTTATAACCTAAATACTAAGCCCAAAATCCATTTTTTCTAAAATCTTTTTACAATGGGCTTAGAAAAAAAATTATTTTCATCCAACCTTTTCTTACAAAGAGCTTGCAAATTATTTAGGTCAATTACGAAATACCAAAAATCAATTGTGAGCCTATTTTATACTAAGAATAATTAATCATGGGCTTGTTTTTGGCATGAATCATTAGTTACTTTTTCAAGTGAGAAATCTATTTATAATAAACCTCTTAATTTAGTTTTAATCAAATATAGCATAAAAGCTACTTTAGTTTGTTGGATGGATTAAAGCCTAATTAATGGGAATTATCATGAACTGATTTCCATTTTTGAAAATATAACTATTAGTTGAAATGTCCGAGGGAAATATTCAAAAACAAGGTACCCCATGTTGGTATTTTGTTAACCATATACATAGGAAAAGAGACTCGTCATTCATGTGTGGATGTTAGAAGGTTAGAAGGAACATCCTATTTGTCCTTGTTTGTTGATTGTTTATGCATACATGCATACATTTGCATCTCATATCATTGATCCTCTCTGGCTCACAGCCCTGGATTACGATAGTTCAAAAGCTTACAATAATCCGACCTACGCCGGAGACGAAGAATCTAGCAACGACTCAATCACTTTCTCACCAAAAGCAATGGAGCCCGAACAAATGCAAAGAATGGTGGATGAAGTCCTCAATGCCAAGATGGAAGAAATAAAGAAGGCCTTGGCCTAGACCATGAAGAACCAATTAGCTGCAATTTTAGGAAATAATGTCGAAGCATCTGCTAGCACTAAGAAGCCAAAGGACAAGGGGAAGGCTAAAGTTGGTGAAGTGGTTTTTGATGATGATAAGGTGATCATTGATGATGATGATTGGGCTCAATACTTCTAAGCTCCTCAAGATAAAAAGGAGCCAAAGGTTGTTGAGAAGAAAACTTTTGAAAAGACTAAAAATTCTAATGTTGAGAAGATGATTGCTGATCTAGAAAAGAAATTTGAGAAGAAGCTGAAAACCGAAGAGATGTCCGAGATCGACAAACTGTTTGAACAAGATGAGGAGGTCCCTTATAAGTTTAAGATGCCTTCCTTCGCTAGGTACAATGGTACTGGAAATTCTAATCTCCATGTGAAGCAGTACATCACTGCTATGCAGTCTGCCCGAGCTACTAAAGCTCAAACTATAAGATATTTCATGCTCTCATTGGACCGTGCTGTCCAAAATTGGTTTAACATCCTAGAGAAAAATACTCAAAAAGATTGGGACATGTTGTACAAGGCTTTCATTCAGCAATATGGGTATAATGTCGAGCTAGAAGTTACCTTAATGGAAGTTAAGTCCATTAGACAAAGGCCAAATGAGAATTTAGTAGACTATGTGAAAAGTTGGAGGAATAAGGCTGCTTTGCTCAAGAAGAGGCCCGATGAATCTGATCAAATAAGGATGATTGTGAGAGGGGTGTTGCCTAACCTCCGTGAAAGGCTATCACCCTTATAAGAGACTTCAAAGATCTTTTACAAGCTGGCTTGCAAATCGAAGAGTGGGAAAGGGAGAAGAGCTGCTTTTTCGGCAAGAAGGAATGAGAAAGGAAATTATCAGCCTAATAGTCAAAGTACATAAAAGGAAGCTAATGTTAATGCCGCTAGTCAAGGAGGAATGAGGCAGTTTTCAGAATTAGGGAAGCCACTATCTTAGGTTCTCAATAAGCTACAAAAGAAGGGATTGTTACAACCCTTGACACCTCGTCCTTTGCCTAATCCTCTTCCACCTTACTAATGCATTTTGCCAATTCCATCAAAGGCCTGGACATGAAACGAACAATTGTATGAAGTTGAGGCATGAGATCCAAAATCTGATTGACAGTGGTAAGCTACCTGAGCCAGACAAGCCCAATACCAAGAACAATCCTTTACCTAGATTTGGAAGAGTGCCACCACCAGCAACCTTCATGATAGGAAAAGGATTGGAAGAAGATTTTGTTTTATCATCCTTTCAAGATGGAAATATTGAAGATGTGAAAGGAAAAGAAGCTTAACTCAATAAACTTTCCTTAGCTTGAATGTTGCTTTTCAATTTTGCTTTCTTTAATATTTAATTGGAACAATTATGTTTTTCTATTTTTGTTTGAATAAATTACTTTCATCAAAATTTTTGTTGGTCTTTGTTCATTTTGGTGCTCAACCAATGAGGAATCTAGCTTGATTATTTATGAATTAATATATATAGGCATCATGATTTGAATGACTTTACTAGGTGAGGGTATTGCTCTATAGCATTGAGTTGTATATGCTTACTTAGAGAGGGCTCCTGCATAATTACCTTTGTCTAGGTTCTAGTCAGTTTTAGAATAAGCTTTGACAAATTTTTGAGGCGAAATTGAACTCTGCTTATTTAAGGGAGAGATGATCTAAGCATTGTTTGGTTATCCAACAACTAGTATCCACCCAATTAAATATCAATCCCTAGTTGTCCCTTTGAACCTTCATAAAATTTTAACTTTCTTTTCATTGGCTTACAAACCCCAATTACTTACCTTGAGTTGTTGTTACACTTTTGATAAGTCTTATGATCACTAAGATGAAGAGGCAAGAAGATCAAAGAAAGGAATGAATAGTCAAGAGCATTAAGATAGTTGAAGTTCTCATGACCATAAAGGTAGTTGAAGTTCTCAGGACAATAAGGGTAGTTGAAGTTCACCTAAATTAGACAAAATATCACAAATAAAGTCAAGACTGAAGCAGATTAATACCACTCCACTCATCCATTATTAGAAATACAAGTTGGTACAAACAAGACAATTCTATTAGAATTAGAACCCAAAAAAAAGAGAAGAAAAATAAAAGAAGAAAAATAAAAAGGAAAAAAGGAAAAAAAAGGAAAAAAGAAAAGGAAAAAGGAAAAGAAAAAAAGAAGAAAAAAGATAAAACCTAAAAAGTCGATTCAGAAAGCCAACTAAGTTCTCTTTTACCTAAAGCAGCAAAAGGCTTCCATTTGGTTTATAAGGATAGTTTGACTTGAATTGATCTAACCCAATCAAAGATTCGATCAAAATTAGAGAAAAAGGAGAAAGACCATCCAGTTCTTAAAAGTTCTGTACTTGATAGTCCTAAAAGGAAAAAGGACAAAACGAGAAAATACTCAAAGAAAGGGAAGAGTAAGAAAAATAAAAAGAAAGAAAAGGGAGAAGAAGAAAATAGACGAATTTAGGTACCAAACTTTTTGCAAGGACTGTCCCAATCAAAATCTAGATTAATGCCAAGAAGATGGGAGGATACTCAAAGCTCTATCTTTTCATGCTCCCAACTGTCTAAAGTTCCAACAAGCAGTTTGTAGTGTGAAGGTTTGTCCATAGTGTCACAATGGCTCCAACTTACAAATGGCCTTCATTTAACCCATGTCCCTTATAGACCCCATTTCAAGCCTATCAATGACCTGTTGATCTCTCTTGGTAGGTAGAGTCTATTAGTGGAGATAGTTTGAATAAGCATGCATATGAGATAGACCATATTCAAACTCAAATGAAATCTTTGACCAAGTAATGTGTATGTGCCTATCTGAAGTGCAACAGTTCTTGCTTAAATAGAAATGATTCCCTAGTTTAGTATGGTAACTAGGGTTGTCATGTTATAGATATGTTAATTTGAAAAATCAAGTCCTGAGGTATATTGACATTAACTTAGCAAAGCCAACATTTGATTTCAAAATCAAAATTCAAAATTGAAAAAAAAATTACAATGCCTTAAAGATAAGGGAAGTATGTCGAATCATTGAACCTCCAAAGGACACATTGGGCAAAGTAAATGATTATTGGCAAAGTCATGAAGAAGCTACCAACTGACATGCTGAATCATAATTTAAAATGGATGTATCTCTGCTGTTTGGGGCCTCCATTATTCATATTTTCAACATCTTGAAGATAAAAGTCATAAATGCAAAGCTTTATGTCATTTTAATGCAAAACATGAATGGGCATTTGGAAGGAGTCAATGAGAATACTTCTACTGATCACCTCGGTCTGTGAGTCAATGGAACCACTGTAAGTATTATTCATGCATATCATGCATACATGAACATATCACATGGCATTTTTTTTCTTGTATTATCTATTCTTTGTCAAAGTGAACGGCAAACACTGTGAAGTAAAGAATCAAAAGAAGATATCAAATCAGGGGGGCATGGAAAGCCCATTGCTTGAGAAAGCTCCAGTAATTTTGCAAAGAGAAGAAATGCATGCTTGTGCAAAGAACTAGACAATAAAAACATCAATCAAAGCTTGCATGAAAACAATCTTCGGTTTGAGCCTACACAGGGGGCAAAGTTTCTCCTTTTCAATTTTTTGAGTTTATAAACAAAATATTTTCAAACTCACTTGCAAATATTTTGCCACGTAGGGGGCAAGGAGAAGATATGAGGGCCAACTAAAAAAAGCTGAATTTTTGCAAAAGGAAGAACAAAAGAATGGAATAACCAGTTAAGCCAGAATCCTCAGCTAATAAAAGTTTAGTGAAATCCAATTCAATCTTAGGTCCGAGTACCCAAATCTGATTTAATCTCGGGTTTGAGTACCCAAATTTGATTCAATCTCGGGTCCAAGTACCCAATCTCGGGTCCAAGTACCCAAATCCAATCCAGTTTTGGGTCCAAGTAACCAAATCAAATTCAATCTCGGGTCTAAGTATCCAAATCAAATTCAATCTTGGGTCCAAGTACCCAAATCCAATTCTGTCTTGGGTTCAAGTACCTAATCATAGGTCCAAGTACCCAAATCCAATCCAGTTTTGGGTCTAAGTACCCAAATCAAATTCAATCTCGGGTCTAAGTATCCAAATCAAATTCAATCTCGGGTCCAAGTACCCAATCTCGGGTCCAAGTACCCAAATTAAATTCAATCTCAGGTCTAAGTACCCAATCTCGGGTCCAAGTACCCAAATCAAATCCAATCTTGGGTCCAAGTACCCAATCTCGGGTCCAAGTACCCAAATTAAATTTAATCTCGGGTCTAAGTACCCAATCTCGAGTCCACATACCCAAATCAAATCCAATCTTGGGTCCAAGTATCCAATCTCAGGTCCAAGTACCCAAATCCAATTCAATCCAGTGACGGGTCCAAGTACCCAAATCCAATCCAATTTTGGGCCAAGTACCCAATCTCGGGTCCAAGCACCAAAAATCAAACCCAGTCACGGGTCCAAGTACCCAAATCAAATTTAATCTCAGGTCCAAGTACCCAATCTAGGGTCCAAGTACCCAAATCAAATTCAATCTCTGGGCCAAGTACCCAATCTCTGGTCCAAGTACCCAAATTAAATTCAATCTCGGGGCCAAGTATTCAATCTCGGGTCCAAGTATCCAAATCAAATTCAATCTCGGGTCTAAGTACCTAATCTCGAGTTCAAGTACCCAATCTCGGGTCCAAGTACCCAAATCAAATTCAATCTCGGGGCCAAGTACCCAAATCAAATTCAATCTCGGGTCCAGGTACCTAAATCAAATTCAGTCTCGGGTCCAAGTACCCAATCTCAAATCCAAGTACCCATCCTCATAAAAAATCAGTCAAAGATCTTATTGCTTTTCACTCTCTTTTGCCGTAGTTTCAAGATTGTTCAAGCAGGGGGCAAACTGTAGACCCTTAATTTTGACCCCAATTTGATATGGTCCTAATTAAAGGATGCCAAAATAAATTTGATCCAACTTTAAATATTTAAACATAGTTTATAATTTTTAAAGGAGTCGGTTCGGATTAACGAGGCATATATTCAATTGTAAAACCCTAAAATCAAATTGAATCGGCCAAAATTAAAACTTTTCGGTCCATAAGTTAAAAGGGCAAGAATAATTCGAGTCAGGCCGGCCGGGGAGACATTAGCATGTCTCATGTCGATCTGGCAGCCCAAATCGACATGAGGTTGGATTCATGTCGACCTGGGTAGGCTAGGTCGACATGAGCATGCTTCATGTCGACCTTGGCAGGCTAGGTCGACATGAGCATGCTTCATGTCGACCCAGGTCAACACTAATGTCAACCTAGGGCAACCCAGGTCGACATGATATTGGACTCATGTCAACCTAGGGCAACCAGGTCGACATGAGGTTAGATAAGTTTCCTAATTCAACTAGAATTCATTTTAAGGACTGGTTAATATTAGGTTAAGGATTTTGAGTGAGATTATGGCTTATAAATAATGATGTTTCAGAATTTAAAGGGGGAAGCAATGAATGTTAACAAGGGCAAGAAACATAAAAGAGAGACGGCAACAAACAGAGAAGATTAGCAGCAGACATTCATCAGTCATCAATCCATCAAAGACAGCAATGCTATCTTTGTTCATTGTTCATCCAGAAGTCAATTGTGGAGGAACGAACGACCAGAGGTTTGATTTAATTCTTTAATTTATTTGAATTCATAGTAGTTTCATCCTTGAGTTACAACTTATTTGACTATCCAGTATATACATTCCCTTCTATAAATATCATTAGAAGTTTGAAGATTAAGAAGTTGTTTAGGTCCAGTAGTTAACTTAAACCTCGTAGTCTTCATTAATTGATTTAAACAATATGATTTGAGTTTAATGTTCATATAATCACAAAACATTATCAAAACCCTAATCTAATTGCCCAGTTGCTAAAAACCCTAATCTGCTTTCCAATTTCAAAAACTCTATATTATTTTATTAATTCTGCTTTCCAACTTCAAAACCTATATTATTTTATTAATTCCCAAAACTTTAATTGTTTTCATAATTTTCCAAAACCTTAAATCGTTTTATTAATTCCTAAAACCCTAATTGTTTTCTTAATTTTCCAAAACCCCTAAATTTTTTCTAAATTCGAAACCTAAATTTATAAAATCTATTTTCCAAATTCAAAACACCAAAGCCCTGATCAAATTCTAAAATGTCAGAATCCTTTAATTCCAGAAAACCTAAAACCCTAACTCCAGTTGCTTAATTCCCAAACCTAGACCCAAACCCTAATTCCAATAACTTAATTCCTAAACCCTAGTTTCATAGAAACCTTAAAATTTCTTAAACCCTAAATTTCATAATCCCAGCAACCTCAAAAAAAAAGCCCTAAACCCTAAATGATGAAACCTCAATCTAAAACCCTATGATCCAAAACCCTAAGTTCCAAAAACCCTATTCTAAGATGCAAATTCTAAATTTATAAATTTATTACTTTATTTAATTTTAGATTTGATTATGTAGTTTATTATATGTTTTGATGGTAGATTTATTTAATTTCAATGCTTGATTTACTTAATTTGATTTATTTGATTTACTATGGATGGATATTTTCTTTATTATTATGATTATTATTTGTTTAAAATTGTAAGAGGTATGTTTCCACTTTATGGGTACCTCATTAATTAATTTCTATATAATTTAAATTGCTTTTATATTTTGGACTAATGTAAAGGACATGTTTCTACCTTTTGGTGGGTGTCCTATTTAGTTTAGACATGAATGATGTAAGGACATGTTTCCATCCTCAGATGGGTATCCATTTATTTGCTTTGTTTGGACATTGCTTTGATTTTAATATAATGATGCTTTATTTTAATTGTTGCATGTAATATGGATAATATTTTTATATTTAAGAATTTTATAATATTAAGACCTGCAAAGGAGGCTGGTTCCAATGAACCGGGCGTTTTGGGGGTGCTGGGCCATTTATCACCTTCCCCACACGTACCCAACTTTCCGAACCCATTAGGGGGTTTGGGATTCCTTAGGAATCAAGTCATCCACCCCTTTCTTTTTCTCAACCCGTCCGGGTGGTGACTCTATTTTCTCCGGGCTTAAGCCCGTGTTCTCTAAGGCCCCGAGCCTAAATAGTACCGAAGTCCCAAGAACCATTCCAACGGGAGTGGAGGCGAAAATCCCCGCTCACACAATCTCATCTTATCTTCTGTTTGTCTAATAAGATCATGTTCCACAAGTTTATTTTCATATCCAACAAAGAGGAGTTCTACATTTCTTTCCATATAATACCTCATACGGTGACATACCAATACATGTTTGATAGTTATTATTATAAGAAAATTCTACTAATGGTAGATGTATATCCCGACTACCCTCAAACTCAATAACACAACTTCTAAGCATATCTTCAAGTATCTATATCACTCTTTCTGATTGGTCATCAGTTTGTAGATGAAATGTAATGCTGAAATCAAGTCAAGTACCTAATGCTTTCTGAAAACTTTCCTAAAATCTCAAAGTAAAGCATAGGTCTCGGTATGATATGATAGACACTAGCATTCCATGCAGTTTTACTATCTCATTTATATACTATTCTATGAATCTATCCCGTGAATATCAATTATAATTGGAAGAAATGAGCTTATTTGGTTAACCTGTCAATAATCACCTAAATTGCTTCATGTTTCTTCTTGGTGTTCAAAAGACCAATCACAAAATCCATGGTGAATCTATCCCATTTCCACTCTAGCATTGAGATGGGTTGTTAAAGACCTGATGGTACTTGATGTTCTGCTTTGGCCTACTAACATACTAAGCATCTAATTACATACTCAGTAATGTCTATCTTCATATTAAGCCACCAATAAAAAAGCTTCAAATCTTGATATATCTTATTACTTCCCCAATGCATAATGTATGTAGTATTGTGAGCTTCTTTAATAATGATCTCCTTTAACTCCCCCACATAAGGAACACAAAGTCGATCTTTGTAGTATAAACCACCATCTTCCAAAATAACATGGTATGATCTCTCACCCTTATGTACTTGTTCTATCAATTCTAACAACTTTTTGTTTTATTTCTGAGCCTCTCTGACTTTCTACTTAATGGTTGGCTCGATTCTCAGTTCTATCAATACAATACGTTATATCACTTTCTAATTACATAATAAAAACATTATATTTTATTCTTATCAATATAACTTATTAACTACCAAAGTCTTTCAACTTAGGGCATCAACCACTATATTAGCTTTTCCAGGAGGGCAATCAATGATGCAGTTATAATCTTTGATTAATTCCATCCACCTTCTCTGCCTCAAGTTAAGTTCTTTCATGTAGATATAACATCTTTCCCCAAACAAGTAATGCTGCTAGATTTTAAAAGCAAATACAATGGCTGCAAGTTCCAAATCATACATGGGATAGTTCAAATCCTGAGGTTTCAATTGCCTAGAAGCACAAGCAATCACTTTGCCTTCCTGCATTAGTACACAACTAAGTCCCTATTAAGAAGCATCACTATAGATTACATAATCTTTACCTGGAGTAGGTTGTCAAAATATAGGTGCTTATGTCCGCATAGCTTTTAACTGCTCAAAACTAGCTTGACATTGATCATCCCACTTAAATTTGGTTTCCTTTTTGAGCAGTTTAGTCAGAGGAAGTGCTATCTTAAAGAATCCTCATACAAATCTTCTATAATAACTATCTAAACTAAGAAAACTTCAAACTTCTATTACATCCTTTGGTGGTTGCCAATTAAAAATAGTCTCAACTTTACTAAGATATATACAGATACCATCAGCTAATACCACGTGTCCTAAGAATGCCACCTTTGTTAACCATAATTCACATTTGACAATTTAACATATAGTTGTTTCTCTCTCAGTTCTATAACACCATCCTCAAATGCTTATCATGCTCCTCTCTATTCCTTGAATAAACTAGTATATCATCAATTAAAACAACTACAAACTTGTCTAAATAAGGCTTGAAGACTCGATTCATCAAGTCCATAAAAGCTGTCGATGCATTTGTTAAACCATATGGAATGACTACAAAATCATAATGCTTGTATCGGGTTCTAAAAGTTATCTTCGAAACATAAGTTTTCTTAACTATCATTTGATAATAACCTGATTTAGGATCAATGTTGGAGAAAACACCTGCTTCCTTTAATTGATTAAATAGATCATTAATCCAGGGAAATGGATATTTATTTTTCATAGTCACCTTATTTAACTATCGGCAGTCAAGACATAACCATATTGTACCATCCTTCTTTTTCACAAAAATGACTGGTGCACTCTAAGCTAACACACTGGGTCTTATGAACCCTTTATCAAGGAATTCATGAAGTTGCATTTTTAACTCTTTCAGTTTCGAAGGTCATCATGTAAGGTGGTATAGATATCGGTGTTGTGACTAGAATAACATCAATAACAAACTCCACCTCCCTCTCTAGTGCTAGCTTTGGTAATTCTTTTAGAAAGACTTTTAGAAATTCACACACTATGGGTATCTCTCCTAAAGTCTTACCTGAATATCATATATCAATCACATAAGCAAGGTAAACTTCACATTTCTTCTATTAATCTTCTAGCCTTAGCAGTTAAAATTAAACCAGAAGGATAAAAATGTCTTTCTCCTTGAACAACAACATCATTGTGTCCAGGAATCTTAAAAGTCATAGTCTTTAAATGATAGTCTATAACTGCTTGATGTTGTGATAACCTATCCATCCCAAAAATTACATCAAAATTGTGAAATGGAAGTTCAATCAGATCAGCTAGAAGTTATATGTCATGATTTCTAATTGGATAGTTCTAATACACTCTGTTTACTATCACACTATGGGCTAAGGGATTTGTAATATCCAAGGTTTTAGATAAATTACATAAGTATATGGAATGGATTAAAATATTGGGAGAGGTATATATGTAGTATATATCTAATGTATACCTAGTGTATATATAGTATATACCTCACATATACTTATTATATGTGTTGGATATATATTGTGTACTTAATATATACATGATATATCCATAATGTACACTTGATGTATACTTGAAATACACATTACATATACATATACATAAAATATATACAACATATAAATAAGATATAAATAACACTACAAAAATATTCGGTATTTGCGACGGAAATCTGCGACGGACATGTTTTCGTCGCAAATTTGCTACGGATCTGCGACGGATTTGCGACGGAAGGACAAGTCAGAGGAATTTTGAGAAATTAGTCGCAAATCCGTCGCAGATCTGCGACGAAAATCATTCCGTCGCAAATAATCGTCGCAAAATTGGTGCGAAAACTTGGCGCGAGAGAGAAAACACTAAAAAAATCAATTTGCAACGGAGATCTGCTACCATCTATTGCCGTCGCAAATTTCACTATAAAAATATTCGTAATTTGCTACGGAAATCTGCGACGGATTTGCAACGGAAGGACGAGTCAGAGGAATTTTGAGAAAATGGTCGCAAATCCGTTGCAAATCCGTCGCAGATCTGCGACGGAAATCATTCGTCGCAAATAATCGTCGCAAAAGTTGGCGCAGAAACTTGGCGCGAGAAAAACCCGGGTATATTTTTTCGCAAAATTTTTTTCCGTCGCAGATTGGTTGTAGAAAACACTAAAAAAAAGCAATTTGCGACGAAGATCTGCTACCGTCTATTGCCGTCGCAAATTTCACTATAAAAATATTCGGCATTTACGACGAAAATCTGCGACGGACATGTTTCCGTCCCAAATTTGCTACGGATCTGCGACGGATTTGCGACGGAAGGACAAGTCAGAGAAATTTTGAGAAATTAGTCGCAAATCCATTGCAAATCCGTCGCAGATCTGCGACGAAAATCATTCCGTCGCAAATAATCGTCGCAAAATTGGCGCGAAAACTTGGCGCGAGAGAGAAAACACGAAAAAAAAACCAATTTGCAACGGAGATCTGCTACCGTCTATTGCCGTCGCAAATTTCACTATAAAAATATTCGTAATTTGCGACCGAAATCTACGACGGATTTGCGACGGAAGGACGAGTTAGAGGAATTTTGAGAAAATGGTCGCAAATCCGTTGCAAATCCGTCGCAGATCTGCTATATATAATATAAATATAAACACCATATATATTATAATATGAATAGTATATCTATTGTAAAGCATATATATGTCATATATTTTATTTTTATCATATTATATATACATTAGTATATTATATTTTTAAATTTTATTATTAACCTTATAGTTTTAAGAATTTATATCTCAAATTATAATAATTATTAATATATATAATAATATATAGTTTATACTTTATACTATTAGCCTTGTATTATATTTTATTGTTACCATATATATATTAAGTACTATATATCATATATAGTATATGTATATTAAGCACTATATATATAATATATATACAATAAAAATAATAATATACAATATATAGAGCAATAGCAATGCTAAATAATAGTATATAATGTATACATATATACTATAATATAAATACTACTTAATATATAATATGTTATTTTTACTATAATATATATGACAAAAATAAAATATAATACATATATATATTTTTAACAATAATAAATAATAGATATAATTTAATTAATTATTTTAATTTTAATATTTTTAGAAAAAAAAATTTAGTTCAAAAATAAAAAAAACCCTAAAAAAAATACTGTTTACATTGTCTTTATCCCCATCGCCGTCACTTTACTTTCTCACTATTTCGCTCTCGCCTCTCGCTATCTGTCTCTCAGTCTCTGTATCGCTCTCCGGCTCTATCTCACCCTCTCCATCGCAGCCGACTCAACCAACAACCTCAAGTCTCACCCTCTATTGCAGCTCTCACCATATCGATCTCGAGTCTCACCATCGCAGAGACCACCATCTCACTGTATTGCACTGGTCTTTGTCTCGATCTCGAGTCTCACCATCTCACCATCTCATTGTATCGCACTGCTCTCTGTCTCGATCTCTGTCTCTGTCTCGCAAGCCATTCACACAGCAGGCAGACAAGGTTTCTCTTGCTGAAGGAAGAAAATCGAGTCAGATCTCTTTCTCTATGTATCTCCATCTGGTTTTGCTTTTGGATTTCTCTCTTTCTAAACCCTAACTTTCTGTTTATTGCAGCTCAACGAGTAGCCACCCCAACTTCTCCCACTACCACTGCTTCGGTACCTCTGTTTTTCTCTCGATTATTGCTTTCGGTAATATGTAATTTTATCTTTTTGGTTACTGAGAAAATGCTTGAAAGAGAAGCAGCTATAAAACATATTCTTTGTGCGCATTTGTTTTTATCCGGAGAAAATGAAAATTAATTTTAAATCCTTTGAAAAATTAAATTATCATGCGGAGCTTACGGAGTTTTAATCCACATATCAATTTCCTTGAGCTCTAGATAGAGCTAGAAATTTTAGATTTTGAATATCGATTCACTCCGGTTAACTGTCAAATTAAAGAGATATCTAATGATCTTATCTTTTGTTTAACTGAAATTGTAAGTTTTATTTTCTCTTTTTACTATTTTATAATTTTGCTTCTTCTCACCAGCGACGTAGTCCCAGAGCGAGTGCTAGAGCACCAAGAAATGCTCCATCAAGTGAGGTTTTCTTTTTTTTTTTTTCATTTTGTTTTCAAAAATGTATCTTATTTTAGATTAAGTTGGAACAAATGATTGTGGTGATTTGTGGTTTTGCAATGTATTCATTCTTTATGCTTTTTCTAAAGCTCCGGTAACACAAAGCCAGAGGAAACCACACCGGTTCAGGCCAGGAACAGTAGCTCTCCGAGAAATTCGCCACTTCCAGAAAACTTGGAAGCTGCTTATCCCAGCTGCTAGCTTCATCCGAGTTGTGAGCTCTCTCTCTCTCTGACTTCCATATGCATAAAAACTTAAGTTCAGCTTGGTTTACGGTGGACAATAACTGATGTAAACACGCCTTTTTTGTGCTTTTACTTCCATCAAATGGTCACATAGTTCAAATCTTTAGTCCAAAAAAAGTTATATACCTATATTTATCTTGCAAATATCCTAATCTTTTAAGAGCATATGCTAAAATTTCCGCAAAGCAGCATATAATCTGGGATTTAATACATCTTCTTTTTGAATTAGGAGATATATTTCTGTTTCATAATCCTTCTCATTTACCTTTTCATTTATCAAGTACAAGAACAGAAGGCCAATTTGGTTTTCCTCTCCTTGCTTTTTGCGTTTTGTTCTTTTTCTTTTACCCTTATAGAATCCTAATGTACAGTTCATTGCTGAAACTTTTCCTGAAAGGGAATTGTTGTTCTTTATGTTCTTTCTGAATATTTAGTGTAACATTCAATTACAAGAATAAATCAAGTGCTCTATCATTATTATTTATGAGGATTTGTTGGCATATTTCTTGCTGGTAGAAACAAATTTGATGATTACTCCAAGAAACCAAGGTTTCTCTTGCTGAAGGTTTGAACTGCTTTTTTTGGGATATGATTTTAAAAGATCACATTAAGATTCTTTGCTAATTTAGTATTTATACAAATACATTTGATTCTTCATTATGTACTTATTAATTTATACACTTTCTTTCTTCCTTTCTTATATATTATATTTTCCATTTGCCAGAAGAATTTTAGTCTGTTAGACAATTTCAAATTTAAATAGTTTCCTTTCATGTTTATGTACATGTTTGTGCACAATTGTTTGGCAATTATAATCACAACTTAATATTATAGCACACATATATTAAATATTTAAAAATGAACTTGATCAGAGATTTGGAATTTAGGAATGGTATTTTTTGTTATGTAATGCTTGCCTGCCATTTACCGAGGTTACTTACTTTACTCTCAGACTGTCTATGTATTGAAATAGATGCCTCTGCTTCATGGGATGGTTGATGGCATAGGTTCACAAATATTTCAGCGGAGGCAGCTTTATGCTGGTCCAAAGAATACATACAACAGCATATTAATACAGCAGCATATTAATTTTATTTATTGATTAATTTTGGACATATGTGTATTAATGCAAATGTTTGTTCAGGTTCTCATAAGAGGTCCAAAGAATGCCCGTGAAGCTGTGAAACACTTTGGCCCAGCTCCTGGTGTGCCACACAGCCATACTAAACCCTATGTGCGATCAAAGGGAAGGAAGTTTGAGAGAGCTAGAGGAAGGAGGAACAACAGAGGATTTAGAGTTTGATTTGTTTTTAGTTCTATATTGTGAGACACTTGTGTTACTTTTTCCCAAATATTGTAATTTTCAAGATAGATTATTTGTAGTAGTGTTCTTAACACATGCATAATTAAATTGTAAAATATTTTATTCTATTGAAGATTAATAAAAGAATTATTTTTATCAATGTAATTAGTGTTTTTTTTAGATTGTGTTTAAATATTCCAAATGTATTTATAAAGTTCTCATAAAATTAATTGATAATACAAATAGTTTCAATAAAAATCAATATTAAATTGTTACGGATTTGCTACGAATCTGTGACGGATATCTGAAATCTATGACGAAATCTGCGACGAAATCTGTGACGGCAATCTGTAACGAATTTGCGACGGAAATCTGTGACGGAATCTTTGAATTGAAGTGTTTATAATTGAATAAGGTTTTTAAAGGAAATGTTTATAATTATTGAATTGAAGTGTTTTGATATCATTTTGAGATGAAAGTAATGATTTTATGGTTAAATTTTGGATATGAATTGGGTCGGATGAAGTTTAAACAAAGTAGAAGAGGGTGAAAATAGAGTTTTATTGAGATTTTGGTAAAATTTGCATGAATAATGATAATTTGATATACATTGAACATGGAAGTGATTTTAAATGAATAATGTTATTTGTTGTATGGATTATGTGTGTGTAGGATAGGAAATTCCCTAAGAAGACCATTAGGGTTTTGGTGAAGTTAAGAGTTGTAGAAGGAATTGGAGTAATTTTAAAGCTTTATCAAGGCTAGTACATATTTATTTTACTTGAGATTTTATTAAGCATGAATTGGCATAGTGTGTATGGTTCTTTGTAATGTTGATATTCACATAATCTATGCAAAGTGGCATAGTTTTGTGATGTGTATCACATTGGACATTTTTTCAATGTAAACTTAATGGTTGTACATGAAATATATGAGATATATTAATGTGATGTGAATATGTGGAAAATGAGGGGATAGGCTACATTGTGAATGTGGCTAAGCAATATATTCTATGTGAATTAAAAATGTGAGTGTCACATTTAAAAATGCTGTAAAAAATAGGAAATTATGGAAAAAGAATGAAATGAAGAGAATTGATGTAACACCTCTATACCCCGTATACGCACACTACATATTACTACACCTGTAATATACGTATACCAAATATAAGAATGCTATGGTTTACTAAACAAACAATTCATTCCTTTATACAATAATATGAGCAAACTCAAAACATTTAAGTTATATCATAAAACACAATAAATAAAACGTTCATTCAATACGCAGCAGAAAATGTAGAGATATTTACAAATACATAAACATCAAAATCAAATTTTTACAAAACATAAAGTTTATACATGTTTGGCAGTCAGTCTTTGATCTTTAAGCTCACAATCAACACTTCAAAATCTAGACTCGACTCGGTCTAAATGAACTCTCTGGCTCGACCCTATCACCTGCGCGATGAACCATAATCTCGCTAAGCCAACGGCTTAGTGGTACAAACCCCAATAACAATATGTTTCAATGCAATGCCAATATCATATGTTCAAACATTATAAACAATACATAATAATATCACATTTCAAAGTCTTACATTGAATCTCATTATTCATTTGTTTCACCTTTCATAAATCACATTTAAACAAAGACAAGCATGGGCCCAAAAGACACTAATATGCCATTCAACTTTCAGAGTTAATGTTTTGGTTCAATTTTCACATTTATCATTATCATTATCCCAACTAGGCTTCAAGGATTAGGCTCAACCAAGCTTCAAGGGGAACAAAGCATGCTAAGTATAGACCCAACTTGGCTTCAAGAACCAAACCCAACCTAGCTTCAAGGGTTTGTAACATCTCAACTAGGATTCAAGGACTAGACCCAACCAAACTTCAAGGGGAGTAAAGTATGCTCAACTTCAACCCAATTTGGCTTCAAGGATCAAGCCCAACCTAGCTTCAAGAGATTGTTACTATTAGGCATGCCACCAACAATAAAACTCTGAAAATGGAATAACACATTAGACACACAATTTATTCATTATTTCATTATCAATTCCATTCTCATTTTCTCATAATCATTTAGGCAACCATGCCTCCATTATCTCATTTGCATCATTATAGCCAACAACAATGGCTTCACATCTCATCAAGAGAGTATACATAATTAATTGCATTGGACATCATCATCTAGGCAAACATGTCCCACTTATTTCATTTGAATCATTATAGCCAACCACAATGGCTTCACATCTTATCATATCTCAATTCATATCAAAGCAATTCATCATTAGAGTATTCATAACCAATTGCATTGAGCATACATTATGAATGATCATCATATCTTTCACATTATACAAATCATAACATTAATCAAATGTATCAACAATGTAATAGATTACTTAACACATTTATAACTAAATGTGTTAAGTCCCAATGTCATATAAATGTATGCAATAATGTAGGGTTTGTACTTACCTCAAGAACAACTTACACCAATCTATACACTTCCTCTTCCAAGAATCCTCAACACTTAGGTTAGGGCAATACAACCTCTTCACAACCTAATCCAAAAGGAATAATACGCACTTAATTACAAATTCACATGAATTCCAATACAATTATTCACCTATTAGTCTCATACTAGACCCATAGATCATAAACTACAAGCCAACATCTCTCTCTAGGACCCCACGGTCGTGGCCTCCCAACCTCCACGGGCGTGGGTTAGCAAATGAATCTGCCTCCCTTGCACAAAACCCCCACGGCCATGGCTTCCAATGGCCACGGTCGTGGCAGCCAAAGGCCATGAGCGTGGCATCCAAAATGCTTCTGTTTCGGACCAAACTCATATATTCTATGCTTCTAACTTCATTAAACACCAATATCATGAAGATCTACAAGAATAATTAATCAAACTCAACATCTACAACAATAATCACTAATTCACAACCCTAACACAAACACAACTCATACACTTCCAACACCAACATCAACCTAACTCCTTATTTCAATTCAAATCCAACACTCTCAAACACACCACAATCAAACACACTCTTATTATCAACAACAATCTATCAAACTCAAACACAACTTCAAATAAAACAAGAGAATCAAGAGGGAACTTACCAAAAATGATGAAACTTCTTGGATTTCCAACTTAACTACTTGAAATCTCCTTTAATTTTGATCTTGGAAAATCAAAACTCTCTCTTGCTATCTTGCTTTGGAAAGAGCCAGCCAAGAAAGGAAAAGAAGAAGAGAAGGAGAAAAATGAGAAGCAAAGTCACATACTCAATCTCTTTAAACCTCCACCAAGCAAAAATAATATTAAAATAATCAATTATTTTCCTCTTCCACTCATATTAAATGTCCTTTTAATTACTTAATTAAATTTAAAATAAATAAATAAATATCTTCTTTTGACCATATAATAATTTGACTTGTATATGTTGTATATATCTCTATATATACAACATATACACATCTCTCTTTACTTCTTTTCTCTTTCCATTAAACATATACTTCAAATCCAAATACAACAATAATTCCAAAACTTCTAGGACATACTTTGGGATATTACAATTGATAAAACATGAGTAATGTGGTTAGAAAAGAATACAATTTGGCTCACTTTAAATAATAAACAATATTCTTTAAAGTGACATTTTTAAGAATTAATGTGTTGAGATTAACATGATGTTGATTTCTATAGAATATTGAGAACATGGGAATTTTATATGATTACGGAAAATAAATAAAATGGACAAAATGTGATAAAATATATGGAATGAGTCACATTGTGAAAGTGACTCAAGGATAAGTAATGTATACACAAATTGGTAGTGAAATTGTGAAAATGTGTTTAAATGTGTAATGTAAAGAAAATAGATAAGAAGGTTGGTGAAGACCCTTAATTTTTTACCTACGTTGGTACGGTCCTGATTAAAGAATACCAAAATAAATTTGATCTGATTTTAAAAGATTTAAACCTATTTTAAAACTTTTAAATAAGTCAGTCCAGTTTTGAAAGCATAAATTCAATTATAAAATCTTAAATTAAGTTTTTAAGGCCCAAACAAAAATTGTCCGATCCAGAAATAAAAAAAAATACAAGATTAATTTGAGTCGGGGAGGCGCAGGTGACTTGAGCCATTACTCATGTCGACCTAGTTGCCCAGGTGGACATGAGCCAAAGGCTCATGTCAATCAGGTTGCCCAGATTGACATGGCCTTGCCTCATGTCGATCTGGCACACCAGATTGACATGGTCCTAAATTATTTTAAGTTTTGGCCTGCCGGTTTCCTAATGAGGCTAGAATCCATTGTAAAGATGGATACACATATTAGGTTTAGGGTTTTTGGATGGTTTTCCTATAAATAATAAGGTTTAATGCTAATAACAGGAAGCAACAATAATCGAAAAGAGAACAAGGATCAACATCAGGCAATAACATTAAGCAACAATGATCAACTAATAATCAGTAAGCAGCATCTATCAAATGATTAAATCTAGAAACCCTAGCAGCATTGAGTGAGCAAAGACACAGAACATCAACCACTAATAAACCTAAAGGCAGTGACACATTGCCTTTATCTTGTTCAACTGAGATTCTGCAACTGGTGCAAGTACACAACTTCATCCCTTATTTTGCCTATTTTAAATTCACAGTGGTTAATATTGTTTAATTCATTGAGTTGTTTTTAGTTTATCTTTGGATTTTATTATAAGATCTTTTGTAGACTATTTAAGCATAGTTTATATCCACAAAATTGATTTTGAATGTATAGTAGACTACATTATCCATTGTAGCCTATTTTAAATTTTGTGGAAAACCTTAGTTTAATATTACAGTAGCCCATTAAACCAAATTATCATTAAAGTCTTATTACCATAAGGGCTTAGCGAAGTTGGGCCTTGGCTGTGGCAAATTGGCCATCCAATTCGCCCTAGGCAAGGTCTAGGATGAATTGTCAAGGCCAATTCACCCCCAGGCAAGGGCCTGGGATGAATTGGCCATATCAATTCACCCAGTCATGGCCTATTGCCAATTCGCCATGGCCAGCCTGGTAACGAATGGGCCAAGCCAAATTTGTGTAGGACCTGAATTATTTGGGATTTTAAGATAGTATCGGACCCATTTTAGGCTTTTAAAATTAAACCAACCTTGAATTGGGCTTTTAAAATTGGACCGGACTTGATTCAAGCTTTTAAAAATTTAACAAGGCTAGATTTACGCTTTTAAAGTTGTACCGGACTAGGTTTAAGATTCTTGAATATATTTTGGCCTTTAATTATATCTAAATTTAATCCAGGCTAAAATTAAAGGTCTATAGTATGTCACCATTTCAATGTGCCTATATTACCCAAAGACTTTGCTCTATTTTCACATTTTTCTCATTTATCGCATATTAATCTTTTTAGCCATATTTCCATACTTTTCCATTACAACATCAAATGCTTTGTCACTTGCTTTGCCACTTTATCTATGTGATTAAATTTTGTCTTAAAATTGGCATAAATACATTCTTTTCAAGAATGTATTTAACAATGCTACTAGCCATCTTAAAATGGCTTAATCATTCAAACATTATGTATTTCATGCCTTTAAAAACATATCTATGCACTTTTCATGTGAATTCTCACATCAAAGTAGCATAGTCTTAATTTCTAAATACAATGTTACATGCCATTCTTAATACATTACAATACAATTCTATCAAAGTATGTACTAACTTTGATTCATACAACTCCTAAGCTAGAAAGCAATCCTTTCTCACCATTTTCTCAATGTTCCCTTCACCAATTTAACCAAGTAACTTGGTATCACTCACCACCTAAACATAATGTGAGTGTATACAACACATTAGAATCACATTTTAAGACATTTAAACTATTAAACATCAATTAAACATTATTCCTTCAAATTTTCAAATTTCTTCTCTAACTCATTAATTTTGAAACATCATTCCAACCCAATTCAAATTGTATTTTTAGTATATTTTCATCATTAAAATCATATTATAACATGTTTTAAATACATAAATCCAATTTACACTCATTCTTTATTAAAGTTCCTTCCAAAAACCATAAATCTCATTATTCTTCTTCCAAACTCTATCCAAACCTAAATAAATCCATCAACTTACCTTAGAATCATTGTCTACACATCCAAATAACTCTATTATAATCCATTTAAACAATTATAAGATACCCTATCAAAATCCCATATCTCACATAATATAAATTTTCAAAGAAACATCAATATTTCAAGAGGAAACGTACTAATTAGTTGAAAAACCACCAAAACTCCTTTTAATTCTTGAAAATCCTTCCAAAATTTGTTGTTTGGATGAAGCGTTTCCTCCCATTCAAGCCACCAAAATCTTATAGAAGAAGAAGAAGAAGAAGCAAAGTTAAATTTTTTCTTTCTTTCTTTCATTTTTAGAATATATCTATTATTAAATTATATTTTAATTAATTATTTATTTATTTAAAAAATTCTTAAATTTACATCTTCCATTCAAAATTATTTTAATTTTATTTTTTTTCAATTTTTTTGAATTAATTTTTTTAACTTTTAACCTTTTACCATTCACCATTTGACTTTTACTTTTACCATTTGACTTTATATGTTGTATATATTTTCTTTCTATCTCACATATATATTTCATATTTTCTCACTCCCAAAACTTTATTTAACCCTCCAACTTATTTATTTAATTAATTTAATTTAATTTTAATGAATTTATGGATGTTACATTACAGACAAAACTTTGGCAAAATTTTCAAGAGAATTTTTTTTATAAATCTATAAATTTGTTTAATTATTAAAATGAGGATATTATATGTAATTATCATAGTACCTTTGTATCTTAAATTGTATTTTGCATATATGGGGCATATGTACTATACATATTTAGAGTATAAGGGTGTTACAAGATTAGTAACTTCTATATCATATTCAAGTTTATCAGCATGCATGTTCTTCCTTGAGGCTATAGTTGGGCATATATATTAATGTGTAGAATCTAGTAAAGCATAAACATCAAGACCAAGTAAGGAGAATTTACCAACTACTACATCAAGAGCATCCCGATAGTCTATTGCCTTCATAGCTTAAGTCCAGGCCAGAGCACTACCTCGTGTCTAGGGTTTTTCCATTATTTTAGACCTCCCTGATAATTGGGACTAGGTCGGCGGCCCCTACCTGGTCTACAACCTACCTGTGATCCCTATACGGATTCCTATCCTTTGAAAGCATCAGATCTCTTTATTATAGGATAATCCTTAACCTTGTGGTCTTTGGAGCAAGTTTTCAAACAAGATGTGGTTAAATACTAATAAACTTCACCACCACGTCTCTTGCCATAATGTTTACAGGGTGTTGAAACTATCAGGGATGATGAATCTGCAGGTGCACTAGATCTACCTATGAGTGGCTCCATTCCTAGTGAAATGATTTTTGCAACTTTAACACTGTTAAACTCTAGATCTTAGAGAACACGGGCCTAAACCCAGAGAAATAAAAGTTGCCACTCGGATAGGCCAAGAAGAAAATAGAAGGGGTGGATGACTCGATTCCTAAGAAATTCCCAACTCCTACTGGGCTTGGAAAGTTGGGTACTCATGGAAAATGTGAGAAATGGTCTGGCACTCACATAATGTCAGGTTCATTGAAAATGGCCTTTTTTTAGGTCTAAATATTATTAAAATTTTATATTATTATGATTTTATTCACATTACAAGCAAGAAAATAAAATGAAGATAATCACTTTATCATAAATAAAACAATCAGTCCATAAAATGGGTACCCATACTATAGACCATTAATTTTGGCCCTAAGCTTGTCGATACTAATTAAAAAAGGCCAAACTAAATTCGGTCCGACTTTCTTAAACCTAGTTTATAACTTTCAAATAGGTTGGTATGATTTCAAAAGAAATAAATTCAATTGGGTCAAATTTTTTTTAGCCCAAAATTAAATTTTTCTGTCAAAATTAAATCTATTACGCTCATGGATTAAACTGTTAGACAAATTTTGAATAAAATCTAAAATGTATCCGATATAGTAATAAAATCCATGATGAGTCAATTCTAGCCAGTTTATCTTTTGGTACGCCCAATTCGCTATAGGCCTCGGCTTGCGAAGTGGCGCCCCTGATTTGCCATAGGCTCGGCCTGTGGTGAAATGGCACGCCCACTTCACCACAGGCTCAACCTGCAGTGAAATAGCATGATCACTTTTCCATAGACTCAGCCTGCGGCGAAGTGAAGCATCCACTTCACCAAAGCTTAGCCTTTAGCGAAGCGGCATGCCCACTTCACCACAGGCTTGACCTACAGCGAAGCGGCATGCCCACTTTTCCATAAGCTAGGCCTGCGACAAAGTGGCATGCCCACTTTGCCACAGCCTGGCTTGCGATGAAGTGGCATGCCCACTTCACCACAGGCCTCCAGTTCACAGTGGCATGCCAAATTGGCATAGGCCTTGCGACCACGCCTATGCCTTGGGCAAATTGGCCAGGTCTTGAGTTTTGACTTTA
This sequence comes from Garcia nutans, assembly GCA_947685225.1. Taxonomy (NCBI): domain Eukaryota; kingdom Viridiplantae; phylum Streptophyta; class Magnoliopsida; order Malpighiales; family Euphorbiaceae; genus Garcia; species Garcia nutans. The sequence continues at coordinate 28,588,988 of CANTUV010000045.1, forward strand.
ATTCTGAATTTTAGGCTAAGTCAGGTCCAAATTCAGTTTTAATTAACTTCCAATTTTAATTATAATCCTATTGGCTTTGGGATTCTTAATGGATTTAACCAACTATAATCTATATAAATATATGATTAAAAAGCACAGAGAAGGAGGCAACAATGATCAAGAAACAATTGGAAAAAGGCAATCAGCAATAAACAACATTCAACAACAATCAACACATCAAACCAAAGGCAGTAACTACTGACTTTAATCTTTGCTTGACAAGAATTAGTAGTTGGTGCAGGCTGTAGCTTGGAATCAATAATCAATTTAATGGAGACTTCAACGTAGGTTTCGTGTCTTAAACTTAATTTGTTTAAACATATAGTGATTGTATCTTTTTTCCTTTTAAATATTTTATTTGTTCTGATTACCATTTTAATTCTAGTAATCTAAATTGTCAAACTTGAATCAATATTAAAATCAAAAGTTCAGTCTACATTATCTCATCCAGTAGCCCAAAGTTTAAATTAAAGAATCAAAACCCTAATTTGTACCCCAAACCCTAATCTGTTTTCTTAATTTCTAAAAGTCTAACATGTTTCTAAATTAAAAAAAAAAATCTATTTTTCTAAACCATAATTTGTTTTATCTATTATTAAAAACTGTAAATTATTTTCTAAGCTTCCAACCCCCTAATCTATTTCCCAAGACCTAAACCCTAATCCAAAAGCCCTAACTTTCAGTAACCTTAATCCAAACCCTAAATTACTAAATCCTAATCCAAAAGCCATCCAAAACCCTTATTTACCAAATCTAAATCCAGCAAGCCTAAAACCCTAATTCCAGTGACTAAATTCCCAAACCATAGTTCCAAAACCCTAGCTTTTTAAATCCTAATTCTATAAACCCTAGTTCATGAAACCCTAATTCCCCAAAACCTTGTTCCAGGAATCTAATTTCCCTAGCCTTAGTCCCAAAACACTAATTTCCTAAATCCTAAAATCCAAAACCTTATTTTCCAAATTTCCTAAACCTGACCCAGTAACCTCAACCTCCAAATATACCCTAGTCTTAAAATCTAATCCCAAATTTGTTTATTTAATAATTTAAACTCTAGTTTTAATTATTCATTTTATTTGTTATGCATTTTTATCATAAATAGTTTATTTCATTTTGTTAATGGATGTTTGATTTTTAATTATCATGCTTGGATGCTTGAATTATTTGTTCATTTATTTGGGATTCTAAAATTGTAAAAGGTATATTTTCACTTTGTGGGTACCTTAGTTTTTATTATGTAATTTAACTTTGGGACTTTTGGTATAGGGCATGTTTCCACCTTTTGGTGGGTGTCCTATTGTGTTTATTTTCATGGATATAGACATTGTAAAGGCATATTTTAATCCTTGGATGGGTGCCTATTTTGTTTATTTTATAATAAAGTGATGGATGTTTATTTCTTTCAATTGTTGCATGTAGCATGGATGATATCATAATCTTTAAGAATTTAATAATATATGGACCAGAAAAGGAGGTCAGTTACTATGAACTGGGCATTATGGGGGTGCTGGATCATTCTCACCTTCCTCATATGTATCTAACTTTCTGAACCCATTAAGGAGTTAGGGATTCCTTAGGAATTCAGTCATCCCACCATTTCTTTTTCCCGGCCCGTCCAGGTGGCGACTCCATTTTCTCCATGTTTAGGTCTGTATTCTCTAAGGCCCTAAGCCTAACAGTGCCGAAGTCGCAAGAATCATTCCATCGAGAGTAGGGATAAAAATTCTCGCTCACAGTGGGAACCCCATTGGGGATAAGAGAAGTTGATTCCATTGGTCTTTATATTATTTTATTCATTCTTATTATGATATTGTCCATTGCATCATATTAGATTGCATTATGTGCGTGTGTTAGGATGTCCGTGTTACTCATGTTCTGTTATGTAAGGGATACCATACTTTCACTCAAGGTATGGAGATCAAGCATGACATAACCACTCATATCCTCATACTTTTGGTATATATTTATTATAGGAGCCTAAACTTTTTAACCCAAAGACTAAAAGCCCATGTAGTTGGTCTGGTTACTTTTCTTAGGTTTTTACCCAAATGCTTGCTCTTTGACTATGATTATTATATCTTAGTTTGAACCATGGCTTATTTGGTTTATTCCATTCCTAATATGACCTAATTATATAGTAAGCCCAAAATAAATTTTAAGCCCAAAAGACCAAAATAATTTTCAAAATTTTTCACAGTGGTCTTTTAGACATAAAACCTTTTTATAAGATGGGTCAAAATTTCTTTCTATCTCATGATCCAAGCTTAAAGCCCAAAATCTATTTTCAAATAAATATTTTCTCAATGGGCTTTGAAACAAAACCATTTTTAACATACCTTTTATTAAATGGGCTTACAACTAATTGGGTTAATTATGAAATATTTAAAATTAATTGTGAGCCTAGTTTACACAAGACTTATTTGAAGTATGAATCATTAGTTGCTTTTCCAAATGGAAAATCTATTTACGATAAGCCTTTTAATTTAGTTTTAATATAATATAGCATAAAAGCTATCTTTTGTTGACCCAATGGATTAAAACCTAATTAATAGGAGTTATTATGGATTGAATTCTAAATTTCAAAATACAACTATTTATTAAAACCATCCGAGTGAATTCTTTCAAAAACAAGATACCCCATGTTGGTATTTTGTTGGCCATGTATCTAGGAAAAGAGACTCGTAATTTGTGTGTAGAATTTATAAGGTTGGAAGATTCGTTCCTACTATGTTAAATTGACTTGATTTGATTTGTTTGTTTCTCATGCATCCATGCACACATGAATTGCATCTCATATCAATTAATTCTTTCTAGCTCATAGCCCTGGATTACAATAGTACAAGAGCCTACGATAATCCGACCTATGCCGACGACGTAGAATTCAGTCACGACTCAGTCACTTTCTTACCAAAAATAATGGAGCCAGAGTAGATACAAAAGATGGTAGACGATGCCCTCAATGCCAAAAAGGAAGAACTAAAGGGGATCCTAGCTAAGACCATGAGAAGCCAAATGGCTGCAATGTTTGGGAATACTGCATAAGCATCTGCTAGTACCAAGAAGCAGAATGGCAAAGAAAAGGCTAAGGTTGGTGAAGTAGCTTTCGATTATGACAAGATGGTTATGGATGATGATGAAAATTGGGCTTAGTACTTTTAAGACCCTTAAGATAAGAAGAAGGAGCCAAAGGCTATTTAAAAACTAACTATTGAGAAGACTGAAACTTCAGATATTGAGAAGATGATTGCTGATCTGGAGAAGATATTTGAGAAGAAGCTGAAAACCAAAGAGATGTCAGAAGTGGACAAGTTGTCCCTTATAAGTTTGAGATGCCATCATTTGCTAAGTTCGATGGAACTGGCAAGCCTCATCTTCATGTCAAGCAGTACATCACTATTGTGGAGTGTAACATCCGTAATTTTTAGAAAATTTAATAAATTAAATTAAATTAAATTAATTAATTAAATAATTTAAATGGGAAATGGAAGGATTTTAAATGAGAAAATTGAATGTATATGTGAAATATGTATTAAATACAAATAAAATATATAAAAGTCAACTTAAAGTCAACACTTTAAGAAGAAAAATCAAAAGTCAAGTGGCATAATTATAACTATACTTTGGAAAATTAAAATTATCTAAATAAATTATTATTGAATGGAAGATGTAATTTATAGTTTTAAAATAAATAATTAATTAAAATATAATAAGATATATTATATATGGACAAAATTGAAAGTGGAAAGAAAGAGAAACTAAAGTCTTCTTCATCATGTTGGGGGCGAACCACCATGTCCAAAGAACTCAAGGTTTTTCATCTTCCATGCTTCCAAAATTGAAAGGATTTCAAGGTTTCAAATAAAGTTTTGGTATTTTTTCCTCTTGAAATAGTAAGCTTTCCAACTTGTTCTTTGGAATTCCATGGTTATATGAATATTTTGAGTTTGGGATTTTCTATTAGCATGATTTAATTGCTTGATTGAGGTTGTATGATGTTATTTTTCTTAGTTAATAATGATTCTTAAGTTAGATTGAAGAAACAGCTAAGTTTGAGTGGAAACAAGGATTTTAAAGTCAAATGATGGATTTGGTTAAGTTTGGTTAGAGTTTGGATATGGTAGTGTTGAATTTAGGGTTTTGGAAAGGAAAATTTCAAAGATTGGTTGATTGTTTGATTTTAATGTTTAAATCATGTTCTTTAATGATATAAGTGATGGAAATAAGCTTGGATTAATAATTGGAATGAGTTGGAATGAAGAACCTTCATTGGTGAAGGTTATGACATTTTAGGGTTTTGTATAAGAATGTGTATTTATTAAATTGAATGAATGAAACTTGTTATAATATGTTTTTAATAATATAAATAAACTTAAAACACTAATTTAATTATTTTAATATGGATTTCCAATGTTAATGTAAGTTTAGGCTTAATTTTGGGAATTTGTAGGAGTGATGTATAATTAAGGTTTAGTATTGGAAGTGCCTCAAAATGTGATATTAAACGATTGTATTTGATCACATTTTGTATAGGTATTAAGAGATAGTAGATTGCCCTACCTTAGTGTTGAAGGCAAGTTGGAAGTGAAGGTTGGTGGGAGATTTTTAGCTTGCATTTGAGAGCTTATTGAGATATGTACAAACTTGTGATAAATTGGATATGTTTGCATTAAAGTTAGCCTAACACATTTTGGATGGAAAATGTGTTAAGCTACTTGGCAGCTTGAACATTCATGAACATTGTGCTATGATATGTGAATTGTTATATATGCATTATATGCATTATGAAAAGACATTATTAATGGCTAAAATGAATGAAATGTGAATTATGTGATTATGTGAAAATGACCCAAAAATATTTGGGTAATGTGATATTTATGTGAAATGAGATACATTGTGATGAAATGATGAAACAAGATGAGATATGATGAATTGACATTGATATGAATAATAAAATGAGAAAATAAAGCAATGTGATCAGAAAAAGTGATAAATTGAGATAATGTGATAAGAAAAGTTGATTATGGAAATATGAATTATTAGTGTGCCTAGTATGTTATTCAATTTTCAGAGTTCTGTATTTGGTGGCATGCCTATGAGGTTATCCTCATTATTTTCCTTTTGGCCTAACGTTATGTGTCATTGATTAATGATTTGACTTCGAGCCTAGACGCTTGGCGTCACTGATATATGATTTGCCTTCGGGGCTAGACACTTGGTGTCAATTTGGACCAAAATAATAACTTTAGGATCTGAATGATATATTAGTTTATTTGGGCCCATGCTTGTGTATATGTTTATGTGAATTATAAAAAGATGAAAGATTTTGTTTTAAAAGTGAATTTATATGCAACATTGTGACATAGCATATAAAGGCATTATGCATTGGTATTGTTTTAGATTTTTATTATTATCAAAGTTTGTACTGCTAGGCTTTTAGCTTAGCGTGATTGTAACTCACCACGCAGGTGGCAGAGGTGATTCGGTAGAGCCAGAGAGTTCTTCTAGACCGAGTCGTGTCTAGATTTGAGATTGTTTGTTGAGTTGATTTTTGGGTACATCAAGATTAGAGCCATTTGCCATCATGTATATATTTTATATTATAATACATTTTGCTATTATGTATATTATGTTTATACTTTTGGAGTATACATTGTAAATTATAAATAATATTTTGGATAAATTGTGTAATGTGGTGGTTTATATGTGTTTTGATATATTTATGTATATATATAAATGTTTTGAGAAATTTTGGAGAAATTAAGAAGTTAAGGTGAAATTTTGTGATTTGTTTTATTAGGAGTGTTTTTGTGTAGGTTGTGTAACTGTTGAATTTTTGGGATTTTCCAAATTATAGAAAAAACTCTGGCGAATATTTCCTACAGATTTTCATATGAAATGCTTATTTTGTAATTTATAATTAAGAAAGAATATTTTATTTACTATTTAAATACACATTTTAAGTAATTGGAATTTTAAATTTGAATTGTGAAATTTTTATTTTACCGGGTTGTGACATTTTTATACCGTATATACATATTTTACATATACTGGGTGTATGTATTATACATATATAGGATATAAGGGTATTACATTTATTTTGGTATCAGAGCCTAGGTTTGAGGTTCTTCACTTAGGTGGGTTTCTTGAGAGAGAAGATGGTAATTTTAAATATGGTTTTAAATTGTGATACATGCATTGACACTGGTAATTTATCTAATCTCTGATGCGGCAATTTCTGCTGTATCTACAGATATAGGTAGTTATGGTATCTAGGATACATTGGTCTGTAGAGGGTAGTGCAGAGAGTATAGCTCCTGATGAGGGTATGTAGAACCTTGATTTTGGCCCTAAACCAGTTCGATCTTAATTAAAGAAGACTAAGCTAAATTTGGTCCGATTTTAAAAAGCTTAAACAAAGTTTTTTGCTTTTAATAGGTCGGTCCAATTTTTAAAGTGGCCTAAAATAAGGTGGTCGATTTATTGAACCCTAAATACAGTCCCATTTATCATTTGAAAATATAATAAAAAAAATAAAAACATGTTTGATTGTATTTTAAAATACAAAAATGAGCCGATCCGGACCCAACTATAAAACTATGACTAATTGGGACACTGATTCATCATGGACCATGGTCCATGGTGGATTGGGAGCCCCCAATCCACCATGGCCTTTGGTCCATGGCGGATTGGCTCCCAATCTGTCATGATCAAAGGTCCATCACTACAAGGAAAACTGAATCAGACAATGCTTTCTGGCCGTTGTCTGATGAAGACAAACATCGTTGTCTATTGAAGCGATGTCTGATAGCATTTCAGACAGCGGTTTTAAAACTGTTGTCTTATGTAGGTTTGCACAACGGTTTTTAATTTTATTAGACAACGGTTTTTGGCCGTTGTCTGACGATCGTTCCGACAACGGTTTCTAATTTATAAGACAACGGTTTTTAACCGTTGTCTGATTGTTTCCACAACGTTTTTGAAATTATCAGACAACGGTTTCTAAAATTTCAGACAACGGTTTCTAAAATTTCAGACAACGTTTTTAATTTTATTAGACAACGGTTTCAATTTTCTGCTTAAATTTCAAGACTACAATATGTCTCCATGCTTCTGATTTCTCTGCTTGTTTATAAGTCTTTGGCTAAAATTTGATGCCTATCAGTTGAAATGGTATGTTGAGTTGTGTCAGTGAATTGAGGATTATTTGTGGATTCAGGTTGTTGTGAATGAAGTTGAATGTCTGTTAAAACGTCTGTTGTGTGAACTGGTATTTGTTTAGTTTTACAGGTAAAGTACTGCTCATGAAACTGTAAATAAATGCTGACTAAAATTTATTTTGTTGTGAGATCTATAAATAGAAAACCTTTCACTCCTGACTTGTAACCAAGAAATACCCCTTTCCTTGCTCTTGGTGCTAGCTTTTCTTTTCAATGACAACTTTTAAGTTCTATATGTGAACCCTTTTTCTTTCTCCTTCAGGTTGAACAATTACATAACAGTCCAAGCTTCCTCATGCAACTTTATACAAACCACAACAACCATATGATAGCTGTCCTTGAGAAACCTTCATAGAAGTTAGCTGCAACATCTGCTCTCGCATCTGAGGTGATTATACTTCCCTTCCAGGTTCTATTTGACTTTTGGGCATTATTCAGTGGTCCAACTAACTGAATTATTGCTCAAATTGCAGAACTGGTCCAACTCAAAGATGGATAGATCTTGGTTGAAGGCTGATAGAAGAACAAGAGAGTTTCAAATAGGTGTGGAAGAGTTGTTAATGTTTGCATTTGAGAATGGGTTTGATGAAACAAAAATTAGTTGTCCATGCTTAAGATGCGCTCACAGTAAATCGTGGAAGGCTCAAACTGTTAGGGATCATCTTTTCCAATATGGTATTGATTAGACCTATACTTGCTGGATATGGCACGGAGAGTCAAATCTAGAAGGGAGTCCTTTAGTTGCTGAAACCGATTGTTTCTCAGAATCAGTTGATCAAACTAACATAAGAACGGGGCATGATAATGTCGACGATGATGATATTTCATTAGATTCCTCTGATTTCATTAACCATGTTGAAGGTGAAGCAGCACCCCTTTATCTGGGATGCAAGGGTTATACTAAGATGAAAGCTTTAGTCAAGTTATATAACTTGAAAGCAAAGCATGGCATTTCTGATACATGCTTCTCTGATATTCTTCTTTTGCTAGGGTCAATGCTTCCAGAAGGCAATAGTATCCCTTCTTCCTTCAGTGAAGCCAAGAAAACCTTATGTGCTATGGGTATGGAGTATGAAAAAATACACGTGTGCCCGAATGATTGTCTCTTATATCGTGGTGAGAGAGATGAAGATGAGACAATTTGCCGCATATGTGGAGCCTCTTGATGGAAGCTGGACAAGAAAGGAAAAGAATTGGAAGGGTTCCCTGCTAAGGTTCTATGGTATTTTCCATTAATACCAAGGTTGAGGAATTTGTTCAATACAGCTCAAATTGCAAAGGAAATGACTTGGCATGACACCGGGCGACAAAAGGATGGTAAAATTAGACATCCGGCAGACTCACAAACATGGAAGGTTGTCGACCAAAAGTGGCCTGAGTTCGCTTCGGAGACAAGAAACCTTCGGTTAGCTTTATCTACCGATGGATTCAATCCCTTTCGTGGATTATCAACTGATTACTCATGTTGGCCTGTTTTGCTATGTATTTACAACTTACCACCTTGGCTTTGTATGAAGAGAAAGTATATTATGTTAAGTTTGTTGATATCCGGACCGAATCAGCCCATAAATGATATTGATGTGTTCCTTCAGCCACTTATAGAAGATCTTCAAGTGTTATGGAATGGTAAACAAGTGTATGATGCATATAAGAAAGAGTTCTTCATACTAAGGGGAATTTTGTTGTGGACAATTAGTGATTATCCAGCCTTAGGCAACTTGTCGGGCAACATCATTAAAGGGTATAATGCTTGAACTGTCTGTGTTGATAAAACAAAAGCTACCAGGTTGGCAAATTATCGTAAGACGGTGGTTATGAGGCATCGTAGGTGGTTGCCCCATTATCATCCATATCGAAGGCAAAAATTAGCCTTTGATAACACCGTGGAGAAGTTGTCGGCTCCTACTCCGTTAACTGGAGAGGAGGTCTTTGAAAGGGTACAACGACTAAGGGGCCATGTCTATGGTAAGACACAGCGCCAACCTCGATTGAATAAATGTGAACCTCGACCTATTTGGAAGAAGATGTCTATATTTTTCCAACTTGAGTATTGGAAATTTTTGCCGGTTAGGCATGTCCTTGATGTGATGCATATCGAGAAAAATATATGTGAAGCTTTGACTGGTACCTTGCTAAATATACCAGGGAAGTCAAAAGATAAGGAGTCTGTCCATCTTGATATGGCTGAAATGGGAATAAGAACGGAGCTGAGGCCAAAAACTCCCGGAAAAAAAAGAGAAGTTGCCGACGGCATCTTGGAACTTATTGCATAAAGAAAAGAAGATTGGCTGCTCCTCCTTGGTTGGCATGAAGTTACCTGATGGTTTTTGTTCAAATATTAAGGGTCTAGTATCAATGGAAAATCTGCGACTTGTTGGAATGAATTCTCATGACTGCCATACAATATTGCATCACTTACTCCCCATCGCAATTCGATCAGTACTACAAAAACAGGTTAGGTGCACTATTATTAGGTTTTGCCTCTTCTTTAAGGCAATTTGCAGTAAAGTCATCGAGGTCGATAAACTGGAAAAAATGCAAGCTCAGTTGGTGGAGACCATATGCTTGCTAGAAAAGTACTTCCCCCCTTCCTTCTTTGGTATAATGATCCATCTCTCAATTCATCTTGTGAGAGAGGTTGAGCTCTGTGGGCCAATCTTCCTTCGCTGGATGTACCCTTTCAAGAGATATATGAAGACTTTCAAGGGTTATGTACGGAATCGGGCTCGTCCGGAAGGCTGCATTGCTGAGGCCTATGTTGCAGAAGAGGCCGTTGAGTGTTTGGTCAACTTTGAAGAAGCAATTGTTGGATTGCCGAAAAATAGTAGGGATAAGAACGACGCAAAATACAAACCCTTATCTGGTGCAACAGTGATAATGCCAAGTAAGAAGGACTTGCACCTAGCACATTTGTGTCTTCTCCAAAATTGTAATGACGTTCGCCCATATTTTGAGTAAGTTACTTCAATTTGTTTTTGTTATTTCCTTATTTTCTGCATTTTGTTTCAAAAATTAATAAAGTTGATTTTACTTGCAGTGAACATATGGCTTCTTTGGTGACAAGATATCCACAACATGAAAATGATGAAGAGTGGCTAAAGAACATGCAAAATGAAACATTGCCTAAGTGGTTTCATAAAAAGGTAAAATCTTATAGCCCAAGTATTTTGCTGCAATTTGCAGCAAAAATAGGCCTGTTTCTTTATATATTTTACTGAAAAATAATGAATGCCCTGTACTTGTGAATTCTTTTGAAATACTACAATATTTATCTTCTCTCAAAGGTTATATCATACTTATGGCCAATTTAATTTTTTGGACAGATTGCATCAGAATTACTTGATGAGAAGAATACAATAACTAAGGATATAATGTAGATTGCAGCAGGGCCTAACAAGGATGTAGCTACATTCAGTGGCTATAGAATCAACGGTGTTACCTTCAGCACCAAAGAACGTGATGATACGCGGCAAGTTCAGTGCAGCGGTGTTTGTGTAGATGCCGATACAATGCTTGTGAAGGGTAAGGATAAAAACATCGAGCATACTTCACATACATTTTATGGAGTTATTACAAGTATTTGGGAGTTGGACTATAACCACTTTAGGGTTCCTATCTTTCGTTGTAATTGGGTAGATATGAACAAAGGGGTTAAAGTAGATGACTTGGGATATACATTGGTTAATTTGAACAAATTAGGTTTTCTAAACGATCCTTTTGTGTTAGGAAAACATGTCAAGCAAGTTTGTTACATAGATGACCCTCTTGAAAAATTATGGTCAGTTGTATTAAAATTACCTGACAAGTACTATGATGAAAGTGATGATGAAAATGAGGGATCTGTAGAAATAGAACTTGAGAATGAGCTACATTTGCCAACGTTCCCATATGTTGATGAACTCGATGAAGAAAACAGTAGTTACATGCGGGAGGAAGAAGAATTGATTCAGCTGTCATGATGGTAATAATTTCATTTATTTTAAGTTCTATTTTGAAATTATGTCCTGCCATTAATTTTTCCATCATTTATACTTGCAGGTCCAACATCCTTAATGCCTGTCACAACTCTCTGCTGCCTGTAGAATAAATTGTTTATATCATTCACAATTTAATGAAAGATTGGTTGGACGCTTTGTTGAAAGTTTTGTGTTTCTTATTTAAATTTGTTGAAAGTTTCATTTGTACCTATCATTCGATTTGTATCTTTATTTGACACTTTGTTCAAAGATTTGGTTATATAATTTATTGAATCATGTGGTTTTTGCTCTGACACCTTGCTGGTGGATTTGGTTTAACACTTGTCAGTGGAGGATTTCATTTGATTTGTGTTTTTGGTTTCATTTGTGTATAGGGATTACTTTCATTTAAGACAATTTTTTTTCACACTCAGTTAATCAGACAACGGTTTCTTACGAAAAGCCGTTGTCTGAACATATATTATACAATGGTATGAACAGTTAATCAGACAACTTTTTAAATAACCGTTGTCTGAAACATCTTATCAGACAACGGTTTTTTTTTACCAAAAAAACACTTGTCTGAACATATATTACACAACGATTTTAAAACCGTTGTCTGTATGCTTAATTCAGACAACGGTTTTTTAAAACCGTTGTCTGAAACGCTGAATTATACAACACTTTTGAAAAAACCATTGTCTAAAATATCTTATCAGACAACGGTTTTGTATTACCAGAAATACAGTTGTCTGAACATATATTACACAATGGTCCCTAAAAAACCGTTGTTTGGTGTGACCAAAATGACAGCTAATAGACAATGCTTAAAAAAAACCAAAAACAGTTGTCTGAAAACTAATCAGACAACGCTTTTCTGGAAAAAAAATAAAATCGTTGTCTGTTTTTTTCAGACAATGGTTTTTTCCTTAACCGTTGTCTGATGACCGTTGTCTGATGACCGTTGTCTGATTCAGTTTTTCTTGTAATGCATGTTGGATTGGGAGTCCCCAATCCGCCATGGCTTTTGGTCCATGGCAGATTGGCTCCCAATCTGCCATGAACCAAGGTCCATGGCAGATTGGGATGTCCCAATCAGCCACAATCCACCATTGTCCATGGGTCATGGTGTATTGGGGTGTCCCGCTCTGCGATGATCCCTTAATTTGGCTCTAGTTTAATTTATTAGTTCCTTAATTAAGTTGGACTTGATTTTGATCGTCATATTAAGTATTAGGTTTTTGATTTTAAACCTAATTTGTATATAAATAATAGAGGTTATTATTAACACTTGAGGAGAAACGATTAACAATTAACAATTATCAATAGCAATAAACAGCACAAATTAGTAGTAACACAAGCACATCAATCCAACAAGCAAGGTAGTCTCCGGCCAAGAATCAAATTGGCAGCTTTCTCTGATCTTTAAGTCCCAAATAAACTCTTCACTGTCTGCTATCACTCGGTCTCGAAGAGCTCTCAGGTTCAACACTGTTACCTGCGTGATTAACACTATCGCGCTAAGCCAACGGCTTAGTAAGACAAATCATGCTAACATTATGCTTGTATGCTATGCAATGTCACACATTCCATTAATATCAACATCATAAGTGAAGAGCTAACATCAAACCTTTGCCTTTCACCAATCATAATCATATAAGCATATCACATCTCAAAGTTCTTTCATGAATTTCATTATTCAATTATTTTACCATTAATGAATCACATATAAACAAAGACAAGCATGGGCCCAAAACACACTAATATGCCATTCAATTTTTAGAGTTAATGCTTTGGTTTTATCACATTTATCATTATCACATATACCCAACTAGGCTTCAAGGATTAGGTTCAACCAAGCTTCAAGGGGAACAAAGCATGCTAAGTCTCAACCCAACTTGGCTTCAAGAACCAAACCCAACCTAGCTTCAAGGGTTGTAACATCTCAATTAGGCTTCAAGGACTAGACCCAACCAAGCTTCAAGGGGAGTAAAACATGTTAAACTTCAACCCAACTTGGCTTCAAGGATCAAGCCCAACCTAACTTCAAGAGATTGTTACTATCATTAGGCATGCCACCAACAACAAACTCTGAAAATGGAATAACACATTAGCCACACAACTCATTTATTAATTTATTATCAATTTCATTCTCAAATGAATCAACATAGCCAATCATAATGGCTTTATATTCCATTTCATCTCAATTCACATCATAGCATTTCAATCTTTCATATACACAATCATTTGCATCATCATGTCATTCACATTATTCATATATATATCATCATTGATATAAACATAACAACACATATTGCTCATATAAATTAACAATGTAGTAATGTCATATTTGTACTTACATACAACCATATAGGTTTTGTACTTACCTCAAAAGCAAATCACACCACTCTTAACACTTCCTTGTTCAAGATCCTTCTACCTCTTAAATCAATGATCAATCACTATCTTCAAGACCTAAATCAAAAGTAATAGCATATACTTGTTTAGGGATACACAAGAGATAATCCAATTAGGAATTAATTAGGGCAAACCCTAACCCTGACACGCTCACCCACACGGGCGTGTTCATGACCGTGCCCTAACTCCACAACACAGAAGCATTTACATGCTCAACAACATGGGCGTGTTCCTGGGCGTGTAAATTCTCAAATCTAATAGTAGCTATGACACGCTTAATAACACGGGCGTGCTACCGGTCGTGTCAAACTTACTGCCTCCAACACAATTGACACGCCTAAAAACCCTGGACGTGCTCATGGTCGTGTCCGGCCACAAATCAAGATTCCGACCAAAACAACCAAACACTCAACAAAACACTTTCATTCATTAACATCCTCTTCAAACAATCTTAACAAAACATACTCAAAACTCATCTCAAACTTGCAACACACCAAAACAAGCCAAAACACACATCAAACACAAAACACAAAATCATCTCAAAACCCTCACCACATATACAACATCATCTCTTCCAACCACTTACTCTTTTCTTCAATCCATACTCAAAATCCATCATCAAATCACTCAAACACTTTTCACATCTCAAAATCAACCAACACACTCCTAAAAATCTATCAAACTCAAATATCATTTCAAATAAGCACAAAGATCACAAGAGAACTTACCAAAGTTATAAGACTTCTTGTATCATCCACTAGATCACTTCAATCTTCCTTCAAATTGAGTTAAACACCTCAAGATCTTCACTTTGTCTTTTGCTTTCCTTTGTCCATGAAAGAGCCGGCCAAGATGAAGGAGAAAGAAGAAGAAAACACAAAGAACAATCAAGAAGCCCAAAGTCAACTCATCTTTAAATCTCCACCAAGTATTTCAATTCAAGCAATTACCAAAACACCCTTTAACCACATGTTTTGATTTCCTTACAATCACTTGTCCTTTTAAGTCATTTCACAAATCTCAACAAAAAAATATCTTCTTCCCTTGACCACATATTTGACCAACTTATATGTTATATATATATATCATATAAACAACATATACACTTCTCTCTAAACCCTCTTTTCTTTCCCAAAACACATATACATAAACATTCTTTTCCAAATTCTTTTCTTATCACATACATATACATTCAATCCAATATACAACAACAACATAATCAAAACTTTTTAGGTAAACATGAGGATATTACATTAATCCAAACCCTAAATTACTAAATCCTAATCCAAAAGTCCTAACTTCAAATAAACTTAATCCAATACCCTAAGTTACTAAATCCAAATCCAGCAAGCCTAAAACCCTAATTCTAGTGACCAAATTCCCAAACCATAGTTCCAAAACCCTAGCTTCTTAAATCCTAGTTCCATAAACCCTAGTTCACGAAACCTTAATTCCCCAAAACCTTATTCCAGGAATCTAATTTCCCTAATCTTAGTCCCAAAAATTTCCTAGATCCTAAAATCCAAAACCTTATTTCCTAAATTTCCTAAACCTAACCAACTAACCTCGACCTCCAAATCTAAAACCCTAGTCTCAAAATATATTCCTAAATTTTTTTATTTAATAATTTAAACTTTAGTTTTAATTATTCATTTGATATTTTATGCATTTTTATCATGAATGGTTTATTTCATTTTGTTAATGGATGTTTGATTTTTAATTTCATGCTTGGATGGCTTGAATTATTTGTTCATTTATTTGGGATTCTAAAATTGTAAAAGGTATGCTTCCACTTTGTGGTTACCTCAGTTTTTATTATGTAATTTAACTTTGGGACTTTTTTGTAAAGGGCACATTTCCACCTTTTGGTGGATGTCCTATCGTATTTATTTTCATGGACATAGACATTGTAAAGGCATGTTTCCATCCTTGGATGGGTGCCTATTTTGTTTATTTTTATAATAAAGTGATGGATGTTTATCTCTTTCAATTGTCGCATGTAGTATGAATGATATCGTAATCTTTAAGAATTTAATAATATATGGACCTGAAAAGGTGGTCGGCTCCAATGAACCTGGCATTATGGGGCTGCTAGGTCATTCTCACCTTCCCATATGTATCCAACTTTCCAAACCCATTAAGGGGTTGGGGATTCCTTAGGAATTGAGTCATCCACCTCTTTCTTTTTCTAGGCCCGTCCGGGTGGCGACTCCATTTTCTCCTAATTTAGGCTTGTATTTTCTAAGGCCCTGAGCCAAATAGTGCCAAAGTCGTAAGAACCATTCCATAGGGAGTGGGGGCAAAAATCCCCGCTCACACATACGAGATGCAAATATGTCCTTACAGCGTCCAAAAATCCTTAATTAAAATGACAAAATAAAGCAAAACAAATAAGATAAGTAAGGCACCCATAGGTAGAAATATGCCTTTTACATTAGTTTTCCTTAAATATACAATACATCTAAAGAGATAGAAAAAAGGACATAATATGGACAGAAAAAAGAAAAAGAAACAAATATGTACATAACATAGAATCTTAATAAAATAAAACAAGTGGGATGAGTGACCATTCACTAAATTGAATCAAGACTATTAATTAAAGCACTTATTCATAGTTCTTAATGAAAATTTTATTTTAGAAATTAAGATTTCATTATAAAATTAGGGTTTAATAAATGAAATTAGGGTTTTGATCATGAAATTAGGGTTTTAATCATAAAATTAGCATTTTAATTGTAGCACAAGGGATCAATCAATAAAATTAGAGTTTAATCATGAAATTAGGGTTTTAGCAAGACTACAAAATAAAGTAAGGTGAATCTATAAAGTTATAGAACAAACAAAGATGTTAATTCATTAAATTGAATAAATATGAGAATTGAATATCATACCGACATTGTTGATTCAACCAAATAATAGTGTTGAACCAAGCCTAGTTTGAACAGTAGAATTCCTTTGTAGAAACTAATATGGAAGTCTGCTTGATAGTTCTAAGATTGGTTTGGTACAGTTAAGCTTTGGTTGAACTAATCAATCCTTAGATTGCTCATTGTCTTTTTTTGTTTTCAGTTACTGTCTTCTCCTTTATTTCTTGTTGCTCTTTCACTCTTTGTGTCTTTTATTTTTTGTTCTTTGTTGCTCTTCATCTCTGCCTTCTGATTATTCCTTTAACTGTCTCTATATTGTTAAGATTAGGGTCACATTAGGGTTAATATGGTTGGAAAGTCCTAATTTTATTAGGAAATTATATATTTATCTGAATAAGCCTGAGTTTAATGATTTAGAAAAAATTAAAGTATTGGCTGGACAACAAATTAGTCATGGACTCATGGCAGATTAGCCATGAGCCATGGCCAATGAGGCATGATTTAAGGCCAATTCTAGCCCGGTCTGGTAATTTGGATTTTTAGGCTTTTTAACTAAGACTAGATTCATTCACGAGCAAAAACTTAAGGGTCTATAGTTTTTCCCCCTTGCTTGAACGATCTTGAATTTATTTTGACAGAGTTAAAAGGAATTTGTTTCAATAAATCCAGACTGATCTTGGATGCTTCAATAAATCCAAGCTATTTAGAGTGCTTTAAATAAACCCATGATCTTTTAGTGAATACTTTAAAAAATTTGAGTTGGTCCGAGTGCTTCAAATATACTCGAGATCTTCTAGTGGATACTTCAATAAATCTGAGTTGGTTCGAGTGCTTTAAAAAACTCAGGGCCTTCAAGCTAATGCTTTAAAAAATCTGACTTGGTCCGAGTGCTTCAAATAAACTTGGGACCTTCGAGCAGATACTTAAATAAATTCAAGCTGTTCCAAGTGCTTCAAATAAACCTGAAACCTTCAAGTGGTTGCTTCAAAAAATTCGAGCTTCTAAAAATTTTGTTGATCTATGTTCTAAAGTTTTGTTATAACTATAGGCATTTTGCAATATCTGCAAAAAATTAATTTTAAAAGTCAGCAAAAAATAATTATTTTTAACTGTCTACTGTGTTGGGTACCTCTTTATATGCCCCTACCCCAAATGTGAAAAATTATTTTTACTGATAAAAAATATTTTTAGGCATGAATAAATTTAGACTAACACTAAATATCAAATAACTGTGTCCTTGTGAGTCTGCAAATTCAATGACTATTTGAAGCGTTCGTAATTTAGTAAATTCAGATGAATTATTTGGTCCAACTATTCTTTAAACCAATAATTCACATATTTCCAAACTATTCTTTGTCCTTTATGTACTACTATCAATAGTTTTTACAAAGTTTCAAAAAATAACTCATTACAATAATCAATTTTTCTCTCCTTTAATTTATATCTTTTATTATTATTATTATTATTATTATTATTATTATTATTATTATTATTTTACTTTGTCATGAGCCAAATAATTTTCATCCTTTATATAAAGGCCAACATATTTTTTTTAACAATATGCATCAAAATATCCTTTTTCATCTAGAGAGTTACAAACATTTCTTTAATTTTCTTCTTTGTTTCTTCATCTCAAGCCATTTTCAACATGCATCTTCAATTACTTTGCGTTATATATATTTTTTATCATGGAACAAATTTGTCACACTTATAGGACTGAAACTTGTTCAGATACCAAGCTATTAGGCCATATCCAAGCCCATGAGCATGGTAGAGTCTAAATTTTAGTTGGGATGCCACTACACTGCAACCAAGGTGAAAAATCTCAAGTAAGTTATATCTTTTATCATTTTCTGCAACAAAACTTATTAGCAAAATTTATTAATGGATGTTTAAAAAAATGTTAAAACAAGGAAAATTTATAGAAGTCACTTAAAAGGAAAAAAAATATTAAATGAAAGAAAAATTAAAATGCTTAAAATAAATTACTAGAATTAATTTACCTTGCTTGTATTAAAAATCTATTTAAATAAAATATTTAAAATCATTAAGGAAAAATTAAAATGTTATAAAATAAATTACTTGGACCTATTTAATTTGCATGTATGAGCATTAAGGGAAAAATTTTAAATACCTAAAACAAATTATTAGAGTATTTTTATCCACCTTGTATGCATGAAAAGATTTAAGGGAATCAATTGCAACTTATCTACTTTGTTATAGGCTGATATTTGTGATGCCTATGATGGCGGATGTATCTATAAAGCCTATGAGTGGTACAATAAGGTGCCTCCTTTAGTTAAGCAGATAATCAAAGAATGTGAGTTTGAGGACTTTCTTATGCAACTGGCCATGTTAAAATTTTAGATTGACAGATGTGTGATTGAGTTGTTGGCATAATGGTGGATGGATACCACCCATACTTTTCACTTTCCAGTGGGAGAAATAATAATTGGCCGGTTGACTTTTTTTGCTATTACAGGCATTCTGAGTCATGGCCTCCCGATCCCTTTTTTAGATGAACCTCTTACTTATGACCAAATTCCTTATTTTCTAGTTCTTGAACCATTGTTAAAAGAACCATTCAAAATTAAATATGAGCCAATTTGAGATTACTGGATGGCATATACCTGGCCGGTCCTTAGCAAAAGAGCTAAACATTATACTCGTGGATTCTTAATATATTTGTTTAGGTTTACAATTTAGTGCAGTACTAATTCAGCATCCATTTGTCAGTACTATGTGCTTTATCAATCCTTGATATTGGTCCATACTATAAGTAGGGGAAAGTCAGCCTTTCCTACATATATCATGGATTTGATAAGCTTTGTTGGAATAAAAGTTCATTCATCGATTTTATGGTCATCGCTGAGGTATGTTGACCTCACAACCTTTAATCTAATCAGTAGGCTTTTATAATCTTAACTTTGATTAACTTTTCATGTTTGGGTGTACGAGCACTGTCTTATGATAATTCCCAGTGTTTCTAAACTACAGGTTGGGTACCTGGGGTTAAAGTTCTAGCTGTCAAGTCGCAAAGAAAAGCCCAGCTTTAATTATGTGCATTCCCATTGCTATCGCTTAAGCCGATTAACCTAGGAAAAGGTAAAAAAAATAGCATTAGTATTAAAATTTACAAAAGTCAACTTACCTTCTTTTGGAAACTTTATAGGTGAACATTGCGTGGTGGAGAGCTAATGACAAGGCCAATTACACTGCGGCCATGAATGTAGCATTACCCTTATAAAATTCCCATCAGATCCTTGTCGGGCTAGTCTTTAGTTGCTAGTTTCTTAGTGAGTGGGTATATAACTGATTCCTTGGTCCAAGTCAAGGAAGGGTACTCACAGACATTCCAAGATATATGTTGAACAACATATCTATGCTAGAGGACTCCTGGTGGTATGCTCACGATGATTATGATGTTGAGTCTTTTATGTTTCCATCGATAGAATCCTCATATGTTATGTTTATCTAGGAACATCTTTTGGATTTTCAAGTTTATTCCACCGGCGTCCGAGGGACTTGTAATGATTATGAAGAAGAAGAAGAAGAAGAAGAAGTGGAAGCCAATGTTGAGGATGATGATGATGGAAAGGATGATAATGAAGTGAAGGAGGGTGCTGATGAGGGTGAAGATGAGGAGGAAGAGGAGAGATGAGAGTTTTCTTCCCATTCTTGCAGTAACATTAGGGCCGACTCCTATCAGGTCAACTATACATATGCAGGCATATTGTCCATAACTATTTTCTTTTTTTGGCTTATCTAACTCCATATGAACATTACAAGCAATTGAAGAGTCAAGCAGCTCTCCATTTTTGTCTGCTGGCTTTTCTCATGATCAAGCTGGACCATCCCATGCAGCTCCAGCTCATTTACAGATTTGTTCATATGCCCCTTTTACGGCGCTGTGAGCAGGGATTTTGCCCTTGCAAAACGTTTGGTACTCAAATTCATTTCCTTTCTTCTTCTCCCTTTTCTTTCTTTTTATTTTTCTTACTCTTCCCTTTCTTAGAGCACTTTATCATTTTGTCCTTCTTCCTTGTAGGACTGTTAAGTATAGAACTTTCAAGAACTGGATGGTCTTCCTCCTTTTTCTCCAATTTTGGATTGAATCTTTGGTTGAATTGGACCAATTCAAGTCAAAATGTCCTTATAAACCAAATGGAAGCCTTTTGTTGTCTTAGGTAAAAGAGAACTCAGTTGGCTTTTTGAACCATTTTGGGTTTTCTTTTCTTTTTTCTCTTCTTTTTATTTTTTTCTTTTCTTTTTCTTTTCTTTTGTCTTTTTTGTTTTCTTTTGTTTTCTTTTTTTTGTTTGATTCATTTTTTTTTAGCTCAAACTGAGTTGTCTTGTTTGTACCAACTTGGGATTCCAATAATGAATGAGGGGAGTAACATAAATCTTCATTAATAGGGATAAACCATTTGTTACTCTAATGTTGTCTTGATATATTAGAGATATTAAGTGAACTTCAACTACCCTTATGGTCTTGAAAAATTCAACTACCCTTATGATCTTGAAAACATCAACTACCCTTATGGTCTTGAGAACATCAACTACCCTTATGGTCTTGGGAACTTCAACTATCTTCATGGTCTTGTAACTTCAACTATCCTCATGACCTTGACTAATCATTGCTTTCTTTGATCTTCTTGCCTATTCATCTTAGTGATCATAAGACTTGTCAAAAGTATCACAACAGCTTAGGGTAGGTTATTGGGTTTTGTAAGTCAATGAAAAGAAAGCTAAAATTTTATGAAGGCTCAAAGGGACAACTAGAGATTGACATTTAATGGGGGGATACTAGTTGTTGGCTAACCAAAATGTCACGACCCAATTTGTACATATGTACAGTACATCCATGTACAGTACATTCGCGTACAGTAAGAGGAGCCATCCCGAGAAATCACCAAAGAACACGAAGTGAAAGGAAGCTCTATAGGACAAAAAGGACCTAACTGAAAAGATTGTAAAGTTTTGTGGAGGTGGCCGTAATTAACAAAAGTTGTTCTGAAGGTCCTTAATAGTGCCCATAACAGACTCCAGAAATGGAAAGTAGAGAAAAATCGGGTAGTAAAGGCGCGACACGGTTTTTCCCGAAAACGCACGGTTTGGAAGATATAGGGGATTTTGACCAGGGGCATCATGGTTATTTTCAAAAGTGTCTTGAAAGTAATAATGGATCTCAAAAATGAAAAGTAGAGGAAAAAATGAGTCAAAAAGTGTACCACAGCATTCGGCGGAAGTGCGCGGTTTAAAAGTTACGAACGAGTAATCGCCGGAGGGTATTTTGATCTTTTCACATCTTAGACAATAAAATTACAGCACAAGGAGGTTGAGGGGCCAAAATATAATTAAAAAAAGTCCAAGGGCTTGGGTTTTAAATAAATAAAAGAAAGAGACATTTGGACCAATGAGAATTAGCCATTTTCCCACTTAAGTGTACCAATGGGAAATCAACACTTACACCATCACATCTTAACCTCTCTTGGCTGCCATTTGGAGGAGAGAACACCAAATAAATAAAAGCCAAGAGCTCTCTTTGTTCTTGCTTGGCCAAATTGAAGAGAAAGGGAAAAGAGAGAGAGATTATTTTTCAAGTAGCTAATTTTGGTTGCAAACTTGGGTGGAGAATAAGACTTTAAGGTAAGGAAATTCATCTATGGTCCTATTTCTTTCATTGGTTATATTATTTGCAAGATACAAATGAAAGAATAAATATGATTATTATAGAAATTTTAAGAAGTTGAAGAGAAAGTGAAAGAGATGATTTGCACATATAAGATTAAGGATAAAAAGGATGACTAGTAGTATTAGTTAGCAAAATAAGGCATGAAGCACTTAAATTTTATTATGTTCTTGACATGGATTTTATGAAAATTATAGGAAATCAAGAAGTGAGAGAGAAGGAAGCAAAGAAGGCATAAAAGAACTAGAAACAAGTGAAAAGAATTAAGGTTTGGTACTTAAATCATTGCCCTTTTCAATTAATTCACATATTTTGCATTATGGGACTTTTGAAATGGTTTTGAAATGATGTTATTATGTGTATTAAATATGTGGGAAAGTGCTCTTGAACCATTTGTAATCAATTGATTGTGAAAAGAATGAAAACAAAACAAACTAGCTAAATTTGCTCAATTATCCATAAACTTTGATGAACTTTTAATCACCCCTTTGGTTTGATTTTTGAAAGAGGGACCCTTAGTCCTTAAATGGTATCACAAAAGGAGTCTAAAAATCAATTTTTCAAGAAAAAAATGAATTTCCCTCAAGTTTTGAAAATTTGGGCCGAATGGTCCCTTTTGGGCACCATTCTGCAGCTTTCATTTTGAGCAGTCCGTTGAAGGGGAAAACGAAGGAATTTTCCGATGAAATTTTACATGCATTTAGATAACTTATGAAAGTGTTTTTCTACAAAAATTCAGCCAAAAATAAGTTTGTTTACTTGGTCAAAACTGTTGCCAAAGTTGACTATTTTCAGCAGTAAAAACAGATTTTACCATTTAGTTGACGCGCGCCATTGTGTTGCCGATTTTACGCGCCGCGCCACTATTCATTTGGTCATTTTTTCTAAATGTGTTAAAACTTGAATATTATGATATGGATTGATGTTAAATCATATAAAATGACATGAAGGAGAATTGGAAATGATCAGAAAGGCATCATGACAAGCTATTCCGACAATACATGCATTATGGAAAAATCATGGCTTATTGAATATCATGATCAAATTAAATAATAAATTGTTTACGCTCTACTTGGTTATGACAGAACCATTGAGATAAGGGTATGATGCATCATACTATTATTGCAGTACTGCTCATGACATGACATGATATTCCGGCTGAAGGCCGATGATTACAATGACATGATCAATGATTCAATGAACACTGGCTATTAGCACATGTGCAAGAATTATGATGAAGGATGATGAAATATGCACCATGACGCATATCATCCTGTAATATCTCACCATGACGAGATATATTTATCATGACCCGTGCCTTATCCGTTGATGTTCTGTTAAACCAGTAGAGCAACTAAAATGATAAAAGCAAGAAAAATGATTTAAATTCAAATTATTCAGTCAAGCCTTTTTACCTTCTATGTTTTGTATTTATTCCTTTCAATTATTTAAAGTATATAAACGTATGTTCAAATCATTCTTTCATTTTATTTATTTATTTCAATGATTTAAGTACCCACTAAGCAATTGCTTAGCGAGTTTAGTTTCCCTCTAAACTCGTAGGTTAAACGAGGAGACGAGATTGCAGCATGTCCTGCGCAGCTGGCCTTGACTACTATTTGGATAGGAGTTTGGATATGATTGATTGTAGCAATATGGCATGTACATAAGCTTGTATGATCTAGAAAATAAATGTATTATACTGAAAAGCTAGAACACGTACACTGCTAGTAATCTAATAAATCTTATTTGGATTTAGCACTTATGTATGCAAGTATAGAAGTGTAAAGTTTTAGTGCAGGATTTGGTGGAGGATATAAGGGTGATGAATATAGAAGTGTTTGAGGAGTGTTGTGATTGTTTGATTGAGATCAAAATTGTTTTCAAAAATAAAAAAAAATCAGTTTTGGCGACACTTGTGACCTCCATTTTTAGGGGAGGTTATGGCAAAATTTTTTAAAATCTACACTTAAAATTGGCTAAGTAAAATATTAAGACACAACCACCGTGAGATAACATTCCATCTTGGTCTATAAACATAGGCTAAGATGGGGTGTTACACAAACAATGCCTAGATCATTTCTCCCTTGAATAAGCAAAGTTCAATTACGCCTCAAAAGTTTGTCAAAGCATGTTCTAAGACTGACTAGGACCTAGACAAAGGTAATTATGCAGGAGCCCTCTCTAAGTAAGCATACACAACTCAATGCTATAGAGCCATTCCCTCACCTAGTAAAGTCATTCAAGTCATGATACATAAATATATTAATTCATGAATTATCAAGCTAGATTCCTCATTGGTTGAGCATCAAAATGAACAAAGACCAACAAAAAATTTTGATAAAAGTAATTTATTCAAGCAACTTTAAATTTGAAAAAACAAGATTGTTCCAATTAAAGAAAGTAAAATTGAAAAGCAACATTCAAGCTAAGGAAAGTTCGTTGAGTTTAAGCTTCTTTTCCTTTCACATCTTCAATATCCCCATCTTGAAAGGATGATAAAACAAAATTTTCTTCCAATCCTTTTCCAACCATGAAGTTTGCCGGTGCAGGTACGCTTCCAAACTTAGGCAAAGGGTTGTTCTTGGTATTGGGCTTATCCGGCTCAAGTAGCTTGCCACTATCAATCAAATCTTGGATCTCATGCCTTAAACGAGCACATTTATCTGTTTCATGCCCTCGCATTTTATGAAATTGACAGAAGGCCTCAGCATTGAAGTTTGGTGGCAATGGATTATGTAAATGCCGAGGAACTAACGGTTGTAACAACCCTTTTTTTTTTGCAGCTTGCTAAAAACCCAAGATAGAGGTTTCCCCAGATCTGAAAATTGTCTTTTATTTGCTTAACCAGTTTTATTGACATCGACTTCTTTTTGTGTGCTTTGATTGCCTGACTGGTAGTTCCCTTTCTCATTCCTTTTTATTGAAAAGCGATTCTTCTCCCTTTCCCACTCTTCAATTTGTAGACCATCTTGGAGAAGATCTTTGAAATCACGGATAAGTGTATGAGACATCCTCTCATGAAGACTAGGCAACACCCCTCTCATAATCATCCTTATTTGATCGGATTCATTGGGCCTCTTCTTGAGTAAAGCGGCCTTGTTTCTCCACGTTTTCACATAGTCCACGAAATTCTCATTTGGCCTTTGCCTAATGGACTCCACTTCCATCAAGGTAACTTCCAACTCAACATTATATCCATATTGTTGGATGAAGGCTTTGTAAAGTAGATCCCAACTCTTTTGTGTTCCATCATCTAAGGTATTGAACCAGTTTTGGACAACAAGGTCCAATGAGAGCATAAAGTACCTTAGGGTTTGAGCCTTAGTAGCTCGGGCAGATTGCATGGCAGTGATATACTGCTTCACATGAAGATGAGGATTTCCAGTGCCATTGTACTTAGCAAAGGATGGCATCTTGAACTTGTATGGGACCTCTTCATCTTGTTCAAATAGTTTGTCAATCTTAGACATCTCTTCGGTTTTCAGCTTCTTCTCAAATTTCTTTTCTAAATCAGCAATCATCTTTTCAACATCGGATGTCTCGGTCTTTTCAATAGTTGCCTTCTCAACAGCCTTCGGTTCTTTCTTCTTTTCTTGAACCTCTTGGTAGTATTGAGCCTAATCATCATCATCATCAATGATCACCTTTTCATCATCAAAAACCACTTCACTAACTTTAGTCTTCCCTTTGTCCTTTGGTTTCTTAGTGCTAGCAGATGCCTCGGCATGATTCTCTAAGATTGCGGTTAATTGGTTCTTCATGGTCTCAGCTAGGACCTCTTTGATTTCTTCCATCTTGGCATTAAGGGCCTCATCCACCATCCTTTGAATTTGTTCGAGCTCCATTGCTTTAGGTGAGCAAGTGATTGAGTTGTTGCTAGATATTTCATCTCCGGCGTAGGTCGGATTGTTGTAAGCTTTAGAACTATCGTAATCTAGGGTTGTGAGCCAGAGAGGATCAATGATATGAGATGCAAATGTATGCATGTATGCACAAACAATCAACAAATAAGGATAAATAGGACGTTCTTTCCAACCTTATAACATCCACACACGAATGGCGAGTCTCTTTTCCTAGGTATATGGTTAACAAAATACCAACATGGGGCATCTTGTTTTCGAATAATTCCCTCGAACGTTTTAACCAATAGTTATATTTTCGAAAATGGAAATCAATCCATGATAATTCCTATTAATTAGGTTTTAATCCATTCAACCAACTATAGTAGCTTTTATGCTATATTGGATTAAAACGAAATTAAGAGGTTTATTATAGATAGATTTCTCACTTGAAAAAAGGTAACTAATGGTTCATGCCAAAAACAAACTCATGGTTAATTTATTCTTAGTGTAAACTAGGCCCACAATTGATTTTTGGTATCTCATAATTGACTTAAATATTTTGCAAGCTCTTTGTAAGAAAGGGTTGAATGAAAATAATTTTGTTTCTAAGCCCATTGTAAAAGATTTTAGAAAAATGGATTTTGGGCTTAGTATTTGGGCCATGGGTCAAAGAATTTTTTATTTGTTTTTAGAAAAGTCTTATGTCCAAAGACCAACTTGAAAAAATCTTGAAAATAGCTTTGGTCTTTTGGACTTTAAAAAAAAAATTTCTTTTGAGCTTACAATATACTTAGGTCATATTAGAAAAAGAACAAACCAAATAAGCCATGATTTAGACTAAGATAAACTAACTATAGTCAAACAACATGCATCTGGGGTAAAACCTAAGGAAAGTAACTAGGCCAATTACATGAGCTTTAGTCTTTGGGTTAAAAGGCCTAGGTTCCCATAGCAAGTATATACCCAATGGTACGAGGCTATGAGTGGTTATGTCATGCTCGATCTCCATACCTTGAGTGAAAGTATGGTATCCCTTACATAACACAACACGGGTAACACGGGCGTCCTAACTCACGCACACGATGCAAACTAATATGATGCAATGGATAATATCATTATAAGAAAGAATAGAATAACATAAAGACCAATGGAATCAACTTCTCTTATCCCCAATGGAGTCGCCATTGTGAGCTGGGATTTTCGCCCCCACTCCCGGTGGAATGGTTCTTGCGACTTCGGCACTGTTTAGGCTCGGGGCCTTAGAGAACACAAACCTAAGTCTGGAGAAAATAGAGTCGCCACTCGGACAGGCCAGGAAAAAAGAAAGGGGTGGATGACTCGATTCCTAAGGAATCCCCAACCCCCTAATGAGTTTGAAAAGTTGGATACGCGTGGGGAAGGTGAGAAATGGCCCAGTACCCCCACAACGCCCGGTTTATTAGAACCGGCCTCCTTTACAGGTCTTAATATTATAAAATTCTTAAATATAAAAACATTATCCATATTACACACAATAATTAAAAGAAAGCATCAATATATTAAAATCAAAGCAATGTCCAAACAAAGCAAATAAATGGACACCCATCCAAGGATGGAAACATGTCCTTACATCACATGCCTAAATAGGACACCCACCAAAAGGTAGAAACATGCCCTTTACATAGGTTCTAAAATAGAAAAGCAAATTAAATTACATGATGTTTAACTAATGAGGTACCCACCAAGTGGAAATATACCTCTTACAACTTTTGGAAATCTAAATTAATTGATAAAAGTAAATAATCATTCATCATAAATAAATCATTCATCAAAGCTATTAATCAAAATATAAAATAAACATCAATCCATGATAAATTAAATAAATCAAGTATTGAAATTAAATTAAAGCATAAGAGATAAATCAAAGTATAATCAAGTATAGAATTGAATAAAGCAAATAAAAGTTCAATTATAGCTACTGTGACTTTTTATGGAATTAAAATAGATTAGGGTTTTATGTTTTAAAAGGTTGGTAAGACTCTTTGATTAACTAAATTAATATTTGAATGGTGAAATCATGAAACTAGGGTTTTAGACACTTTAAAATACTTTAATTTGTGATTTTTGGTTATTGGGTTTCTAAGCTACTGTGTAAAATTTATGTTTTTATGTTTTTATGTTTTTTAATATTTTAAAAGGATTAGGGTTCATAAAAATTAGGGTTTAAGGTTTTAAAAGGATTAGAGTTCATTATTTTAGGTTTAAAAGTTGAATTTTGGATTTTAGGATTTTTAGAATTTAGGGTCACGGGCGGTGAATTAATTTTTAGGAATTTGGAAATCAATTTGATAATTTCAAGAAGTTTTATGAATATACACAAACAAATTAAAGTTTTTATAAGTAGAAAAAATGTTTTTTAAGGCTTTTTGAATGAAATAGAACCTACTTTAAAATTTTAAAAGAAACAGAACTTAAATCTTAGTTTTGTTGAAAAATATGTTCAATTAGAGTTTTAAGATTTTTAAGAAGTAAAAATAACAATTTTAAGCCTTTTGGAAGATAAACTAACGAAATAAGGTTTTTTGGCTTTAGAAAAACTAAATTAAAGTTCTAAGATTTTAACTTTTGAAAAACACAAAAATCCTAGTTTTTAGCTACTGTGTAAAAACAATTGAGGAAAATCAATTAACACATACCTTCTTTTGATGATTCCTCCAAAAACAATTCTTTTTGGATAAACTAGCTCCAAAGACAAGTCTTTTTTTGCCTTTCAATTGTTTAAATCGTGATGCTGCTCCTTTAAAAATCAATTGAATTGAATTTTTTCTTTTCCACTTCACCTTCGGATTCAAATTTTTCCAAAGCTCCCTGTGAAATTTTTCCTCCCCCCAAAATTAATTGCCTTTGGTCCTTATTTATAGTGGTTTGAGGTTGTTTATTCTTAATTAGTTAAGGTAAGTAATATTAATAAAAAAAAGAAACCGAAACCTAATTGAATTAAGTTTCAAAAAATTTGCGTCGGAAAATTTGCACTACCGAAAAAAATTGCAGCAGGAAAAAATGAGCTGGCAAAAAAAAAACTGCTGCAGAAAACTGCGGCAGTGGGCGGGCTGGAGCGTCACCTGCAGGAATTTCCTGCGGGCGAAATAGAAATTCTATTTCGCTCACAGGAAAATCCTACGAGCGAAATATCCCACGGGCCCGTGCGACTGTTTTTTCGCTGCCGATTTTTTCGACTCCGATTTTTATTTTTATTTTTATTTTTTTAATTTTTATTTATTAATTTTTATTTTTTATTAATAAAAACTAGATACTAAAGCAAAAATTATTTAATTAAA
This sequence comes from Garcia nutans, assembly GCA_947685225.1. Classification (NCBI taxonomy): domain Eukaryota; kingdom Viridiplantae; phylum Streptophyta; class Magnoliopsida; order Malpighiales; family Euphorbiaceae; genus Garcia; species Garcia nutans. Next base: position 28,618,339 of record CANTUV010000045.1, read on the forward strand.
ATTATTTTGGACTAATTGGACAACAAAAATCATTATGGACTAAATAAAACATATTGAACCGGATTGGGTCAAAAATTAAGGGTCTACAGGCGCTACCTCCTTATGCCAGTTTAGACATGGCTACGGTCTCGTTTGGAATCAAAATTAGACAAAAATTGAACTAATTAAAATCAAAACTGGAAGTGGTCAAAATTAAAATTGTGACCAAACCAGAACCTAAACATTGATTCATGGTTTGGCTTAGGTTCCTAATCTTTAAAACTGTCGAACCAACGATTTTCATGATTTGAAACCACCGGTTCAAATCATTGAAAATCGTCGATTCAAACCATTAAATTACTGCAATTTGTTTAGGCTATTGCACTCGTTTTATTTATTTTTTATTCTTTAATTTTAAATATTTTACCAACCGTATAACTATCACATATATTTCAATTTTTTTCACATTTCTAATTTTTTAATTTATGTTATTTTTCTCTTCATTCTTCAATCTATATTTATATTATAATCTTCAATATTCTCTACAATTTATAATTTTTTAATATACTCTTTAATGTTTTCTACAATCTATATTCTCATATTTTAAAAACTTCTCTACATTATAATCTTTATCACTTTATTTTATTTTATATTCAAAATTTATTTCTATTGTTTTTATTTTATTTCTATTATTTTTTTATCTTATGCATTATTATTTTTTATTTCAAATTTTATTACATTATGATTTCTTAAAAAAAGGATAAATAGTCAAGGCTCAAATTTTAGATCAAGAAAGAGAATAATATAGTTGATGAATATTCTATACCAATTGACATAGAAAATATAATTGAAGAAATTGAAATGATGATCAACAATTGCATAAATATAAGGTAAAAGAAACACGTGAAAAGAAACATGAAAATGTTGATTTCTCTTAAAGCCCAAAAGGATACATAAGCAACTTAACTTCTTAAAGTTGCATATGTATCATTTTTATTATTTTTTTAGTAAATTAATCTCAATATTTTTATTTTTTATTAATTTTAGTTTAAAATATTTTTTTCTAACTTTTTAATTAAAATTATATATAAACTCCCTCCTAAATTGTTTCAAACTGCTTTGAACCTTCGTAAACCATTTTTGAACTGTCCTTTCGAACTATCACCTCAAACTGTCTCTCGAACCGCCTTTAAACCTGGTTCACACTAGAATCGATGGTTCCTGAACCATCTTTGAACCTTCCTATATAAGGTTCAATATAGGTTCAAAAACATTTTGAACCGTAATTGGTGATTTTTGAACCATAACCAGCGATTTTTGAACTATGGCCATGTCTATGCCAGTTCATCTTTTACTCCCTAGGGATTTGATTTGAATAACATGGTTTGTGCTCGTGTTTCTCTATTTATGTTATATGTAACATGAAAATGTATATTCTTATCTTTTCCCTTTCTGACTCACAGAGGATGCTCAAGGAACAACATAGGAAACTACAAGAAGAATTAAATGCCAATCATCATAATGTTGGTATTTTGAGAACTTGTTTCATTAGTCGGAGTAGAATTTTTGGGACTTTTGATTCTACTCAGAGATCCTAGTACTTCTTCTTCATCAAGGGGACACTAGGCTGATGATCATTATGTTCCTCCTCCACATTCAGGTGTTGGTTTTTTTAGCACTATTTAATTATGGACCACTTCCCCCTTCCCAATGATCTTGTAATTTAATTACCTTGTATTATATTGGATATTAACGTACCTGTAGTATCACTGTATAATATGAATTTCATGAACCTTTCCTTTTGACTTTTTTGATTAACTTTTGACTTTTGATTTGATTTTGAATTTTTTTAGTTTTTTTTTCCTTTTCTAACTTCTTTTAACATATAAATTTAAACCCTTTATTGACATTTTTTTAGAGCACACACATCAATTTTCCTTTAACATATCTCAATAATTTACCTTTGATGGATCTCCATTAGGAAATATGAGCGAGGAGAATTTTTGAAAGATGAAGAACTTATTCAAGAACCTTGAAGCCATTTACTAGAAACAAATATCATGGTCTAAAATTTATACTTTAAAGTGCTTTCAAAATATCAAATTAAATCAACCCTTCTTACATGACATGACTTCTTTTTGGAATGTAGAATCCAGGAATTTTAAAATTGATAATTTCAAACTGTGTCCCATGATTGAAGAATTTGAAGCCATTCTTAGATATCCAAATGATTGTCAGATAGCATTGTACATATTATCCTCAAAATTTCATCAAAAAATGCAAATGCTATTTCAAATTTAAAAATTCGAAGTTATTTAATTAACCAAACGTGAGAAAATTTTACTTGGTCTTTTGAATTGATTTTTGCACATCCCATTTGGCTCCCACGTGAGAAAAAGCCTGTTTATATTTACTTAGTCAATTCTTGCTTATCTCTTTTGATGGTGATATTGACCCATGAGTGATGGACATTATGGACCAAATGGAAGGTGGGTTTTCACTTGTTCCTTTGATTTTACCTAAAACTCTAGTTGGGTTGGATCAATTCAAAACTAACTATCCATGAAGGTTAACTGGAAGTCTTTTGTTGCTCTAGGTAATCATATAAGTTGCCCTTTTGGGTTTTGAATTTAGGTTATTATTTATTGTTCTAATTTTTGCCTAGTGTACCCTTTCAGGTTTTCAGAACTAGCAAGCCTCATTTATTTATATTTTGGCCCTAATTTTTGCCTAGTCTGCCCTTGTGGATTTTCAAAATTAGCAAACCGCCCAAATTTTTGCCTAGTCCCTAGCCGGTTTTCAACCTGGCAGGCTTTTCTTTATTGACATTTCCTTTCCTCTAGGTCTTGCTACAGAAACATCTTTGCTTACTTGGCATCCCATCTGTGGATCACACAAGGTACCTACCATGGTACCATTCTAAGAGGAGACTTCTCTTCCTTGCTTCTTAATATGTTAATTGGATCAAGTGGATCATTTCAAGAGTTGTTATCAACATCCGCTATTTGGTGCCTTGATGGAAAATCGGCTTTAATACTATCCAGACATATTTGATGTACGCTCCACTTGTTTCTTTTTGCCAAAGTACTCACTATGATCCACATTGTCTTGATTTCCAATATGGAGAACAACCTCGAGATTTTGACTTTATAGTTGACTTTGAAATGCCCTTATTAACTGAAGCATTCTTGGATTGACCAAAGTAAAGCTGGCTTGCACGTTACACTTATCGACTTCCATAAATTCTGCAATTGTCAATCTTTAAATAAAATGATGTTAGGATAAAAAAAATGAATGATATTTTCTTCTATTTGATTTGTCATCACCTTTTACCATTTTGCAATTTATTTTAGCCTCTTGGTCAATAGTCAAAATGGTGCACATAGAATAATTTTATTATTAACTCTATCTTATCAAATTGGGAAAAATCATAAACATATAGTCAACATACACAAAATTGCTCTTATAGCCAATTAGCCCTTTCGGGTTTTCTAATTATCAATTTTATCTTATTTTTTATCCCTAATTATTTTCTAGCCTGCCCTTTTTAGGTTTTCAGAACTAGTGGGCTTCTCTAATTTTTCCTTGGGCCACCCTTTTGGGTTTTCAACCCAGCGAGCTTCATTTTTTTCTTTTTTTATTATTTTTTTAAACATTGAATTTCTTCAGCTTGTCAATATTCACTAGTTCACTGAACTTATTCTCATCCATATTTCATAGTTTGACCGCACCTTTCTTTATTACTTCTTTCACAATATAAGGCCCTTTCCAACTCAGTCTAAACTTCCTCCTTGGATCAAGGATATTTGTTTTGCATTATTTTAACATTTGATCACCAAACTTAAATTTATTTTAGTCTAGACTCTTTTACTGTAAGCCCGAGCTATCTTTCTTGGATACAGCTAGTAATGATACAATGCTTTTAGTCTCTTTTCTTCTAATAAAGCCAGTCGCGTGTATCTACTTAGTACACATTCTATCTCTGGAAACTTAGCTTCCAAGACTACCTTTAGGGATTTGATCTCAATCTTAATGGGTAGCACTGCTTCCATCCCATAAACTAGGGAGACTCATTCAATTTTAGAAGAACATATAGGGGCTAATAATGATACAATGCTTTCAGTCTCTTTCTTTGATACAGCTAGTCATCCAATCAAAGTTTGGACACTCGTTCTGTATCTCCATAAAGCAAGGGGAAGCATTTTTTACCAGTCCCTATATGTCTTGATCATCTTGGAAAGAATCTGCTCAATTATCTTGTTAGTTGCCTCTACTACACCATTAGCCTTCATTCTATATGGGAAGATCAATGATGATGGATCCGATACTTGGCAAATAAATCCTTAATGGCTTTTCTCATATCAAATTGGCTAAGGTCTAATTCGACATAATCCCTTGATTTAGTCTTTCATCCGAGGCAGATTCAATTTTAATTTTTTTTAATTATAATAATGTTTGGATAAGCAAAAGGGTGTTTGAATGGATGTGGGTTATTAAGCTGGGATTAACCCTAATGATGCCTATAAATATGGAATTAAAGAAATAGGAAAGGGGTAGTCATGAAGCTTAGTAATTAGGAGCCACCTTGAAATATCAATAAACACATAGAACTTAAACTGAGAGCTGAAATATCAACAAAAAATACAAAAGACATAGAAAGCAAAGAGACAATTAGAGAATTAGAGAGACAAAGAGAAAAAATAAAGAAAACATGAGACATAGCTGCTAAATCTCACTGGTTCAACTTCATTAAAACCATCTAAGGCTGTAGAATTGTGTGGTTTATCCAATAAGCCTGGTACAATAATTTTTATTTGGCAAAATCTACAAAGAAGGTATAATCTTCACCAATTAAATCTATTTAGCTTAATAAAGTGTTGTCTTTATACAAATATACCATATCTTTGGTTTATTGTTTTTTATTTTATTTATACTTTGATATGGAACCCTATTCTTTGTTAAACCATAGTTTTAGTATCAAACCCCAAAAATGCATGCTTAAACCCTAGTTTAGGATTAAAATCCTAATGTGTATGCTAAAACCCTAATTTATTTGTTTGAACTTGTGAACACTCGAATTTTGAGGCTCGGAAAGTCGATTTTCTCAAACCGCAGACGACTGAGCCGGACCGGAGGTCCACGGTAAAGTTCACCGGAAGTATATCGATATGGTACTTGAAATGTCCGGGACGACGTGAGGATCACGGATATGGTCCCGGAATAATTTTTGGAGGTCTCTAGCTCCCGAAAAATCAGTTTGAGCGAAAACCGGACGAAACCGGCGGCCCAGCCGCCGTGATTCCGGCGGCTCAGCTGCCAAAACCGGCGGCCCGGCCGCCACCCACGGCCGCTCAGCCGCCGGAAATTGCAGGTTTTCGTACACGGCGGCTCCGCCGCCGGAAAATCGTTTTTTGCCTATAAATAGCAGTTCAGATTTTCAGAAAAGGGGTTGGACTTTTCCGGGTGGGCCTCATGCTGTCGAATTCTTTTCACGCTTAAAAACGATTGAGAACTTTTATTTGCATAAATCTAACCGTGTGCTGCAGGAAACAATCTATAATCAAGAATCATAATCCCCGGTTCAAGAAAACGAGATCTGGAACTTCGAAGCGGGAAAATCCTAAGCAAGGTAATATTCTAATCCATCATTTGTCAATTTAAGCATATCATAAGCATTCTATCTTCTTCTCAATTTCTTCTCGGTCAAAGACCTAATCCTTTTAGGTCTAAGGCCTAATGGACTAATCAATCAGCCTCTTTGGCACAAAGACTTAAATTACATCTTTTTGGTACAAAGTACCTACATTTCACAATTAAAATCAATATGTTGGCACGGAGCCTAAATTACACCATTTTGGTACGAAGTACCTAAAATTTCACAATTTAGCACTAAGTGCTAAAATCCACATTTTTGGCATGGAGCCCAACCACACTTGGCCAAAGGCCCAAAATTTGCACTCTTTTGGTACAAAGTACCTAAAATTGGAGAATTTAGCACTAAGTGCTAAATCTCACATCTTTGGCATGAAGCCCGACAACACTTGGCCAAAGGCCTAAATTGCACTCTTTTGGTACAAAGTACCTAAAATTGCACCATTTAGCACTAAGTGCTAAATTTCACAACTCTGGCATGAAGCCCGACTCAATTAAAATCAACCTTTGGCATGGAGCCTAAATTTCACTCTTTTGGTACAAAGTACCTAAATCTCACATCTTTGGCATGAATCCCGACAATGCACGAAGCATACACACACATGCATGAAGCATAATTTTCATCGCCTTTAAATAGGCTTTTCCGAACTACATGGGCTTTGATCTCCTATTCAAACGGGAGTATGTAGGCATGTTTGGGATTCACCCCAAATAGCAAGTCCACAAACTACCAACAATCTTTTTGTCTTTAAATTTGTTCCATTTTTGCAAGTTAATCAAAAGCATGACATAGTCCCCGAATCCTCCTTGGGTTCGCAGACTAGAAGTCTTTACATTGGATGCATTATTGGAGTCAAACAAGGGTTTTCTTAGTTTTTCCCTTCGAACAAAATAAACTGAGTGGCGACTCCTGACAACGAGTGAACTTTCGCCCGGATCCTTTTCGGGCGGAAAACCGAGGTTCACAATCTGGCGACTCCACTGGGGACCATAAAAAACCATTTATGGGATCCTAGTGGACTACTATTGATTATTTGATTAACTTGCCACGGGAGACCATAAAAATAATTTATGGGATCCTAATAGGCTACTATTGCTTATTTGACTAATTCGCCCTTCTTTAGGGTGTTTTTATTCATTTTGCAGGGTACCCTAGCAATATATATCCTCTCCTTAAGGATATTGGAATGAAGATTGGCAAAAGGAATCTTTTTCCTTGGATGGATCTCTTGTTTGGCTAAATGTGCATTTGTTTTGTCATTCAGAGAATCTTTTTCTCTTGCATATATGGGGGAATCATTTTCCTCCATGGCATAAAAAATTGTTTTCAAATGAATTTCTTCTCTTTCTGTTCAAAATTCTGAGTCTGGATAGCAAGTAGCGCTGACCGGCAGGTCTCCTTGATTATGCCAGCGGACAGCCAAAGCGTCCTCCCTGTTGTCGCAAACCATTCCAATCCTTTTGGAGTGGCCCATGAGTAATCGTACTGTTGGACCCACGCGAAACTCCTTGTTTCACATGTGGTTAGGTATATCTTACTCAAGACTCAAGGGTCCCTATGATAAGCCGATTCTCTATTTTTACATAACAATAGAACCTTCCCTTAGGTTGTATGTACCCAATGATAGTGCCGCATTCCATTAAAATGAATTGTGATGTGATGAGGTGCATTCATGCAACATAACAACATTGTTTTTGGGGAAAATTTTGATGTACATAAGTGGACCAAGAGTTTTCCTACCCTACACACCACCCTGATTTTTTTTTACCCTTGACCTTTTCAGGTACCCACTGTCCGTGCGCCTTCACCTACACCAGACACACCAATACCAACTGTGCTATCCCCTACAAGTTCTACTACCCCAGCTTCACCAACTACTCCAATTACTGAAATGGCCACAATTGAACAGATTAAGGCCTTGCTGGATGGTCAGGTTAAGGAAATTGAAGCTAGAATGCAAGAAAAAATTGATGAAGCTTTAGCCGCCCAAAGGGTAGCCATCCTGGCTGAATTAGAAGTAGCACCAAAGACAGTCCCTATTCCTGGAAATTTGGGGAAGGAATCCATTGTGGGGCAAACTAGTACCCCCATGACTGCTCAGATTAATACCCCTGTTATCAATTTGGAGGATCCACCCTCCAAGAACGAAACAGATGAACTGAAAAGGAAACTTGAATTGCTTGAGAGGTCAATCACTGCCATGAAAACTCACAAAGAGGTGGTAGACATGGATTCCTTATCCTTGTTTCCACAAGCCAGATTACCTCCAAAATTCAAGATGCCGGGGATGGACAGATTTGATGGGACCACTTGCCCTAAAACCCATTTGAAAATGTATGTGGGAGCCTTAAGTCCATGGGGTTTAAATGATGAACTCTTTGCTCAACTCTTCCAACAATCCCTGACTGGGGCTGCCCTTAAATGGTTTGTGAGTCTAGACCGTTCCAAGATTAAGACATGGGAAGACATCTGCAATGCATTTAACTCTCAATACCACTACAATATTGAGGTGGATGTCACCAAAAGGGAACTTGAGACTACCAAGCAGAACAACAATGAACCCTTCTCCTCGTTCCTTACGAGGTGGAGGGCAAAAGCCGCCCAGATGATCAATCGCCCTTCAGAACAAGAGCAAATTGATATCATAATCAGGAATTTAAGGCCTACATATCAAGCCCAACTGCAAACCCAATACCTACCTACTTTCAAATCGCTCATTGCGACTGCAACCAAGGTAGAAGATCTGATACAATTGGGTAAGATAGTAGATGAAGAAGCTATCTCAAAGTATAAAAAACAAGGCCAAGCTGCTTCCTCGAGCGAAGTAGATGAAGTGGCCAATATTGCCCCTGCGAATCCTTTACGTGTGGGCAATCTTGGGCAAAGAAGTCAGCCAAGAAGGCAATATACCGACATTGGGATGCCCCTTCACCTAGTGTTTAAAAAGGCCGTGGAAGGGAAATATTTGAAGTCTTTGGACCCAAGGCCTCCTCTAAACCCATTACCCTCCAATTACAGGGCCGATGAGTACTGTGAGTACCACCAAGGAAATGGGCACATAACAGATGCTTGCTGGACTTTGAAAAACCGCATCCAGGATTTGGTGGATAGTGGTGACATCATTCCTCGCAGGAGGCAACCAAACATTAACACTAACCCCTTGCCCAATCATTCCATCAATGCCATCACTGTGGAAGATTTCATGCAGCCTATTCTCTCTGATGAGGTTGCTATGATAACCAATGCCGAAGACAAAAGGGACTTCACAAAGCTGATCAAGACAACAGATGGACCACTGATGAACTGGTATGCCGAGGAGGGACAAGCTGTTGTAGACAAAACTAGTCCAGTGTCACACCTTAAACCCGAGTCTTGTACCGAGTCAAATCCTGAGTCAAACACCAAGCCAGAGTCTAGTTTTGAGTCCTCTATAGCTTCAGGTTTAGAGAACCCAAATGTCACATTTAATGTAATCTTGGAGAATGACTCCACCATTATCAATGAAACTCTTCAAATTCTTGGTTACCCTGTGTCTTTTGCTTTCCAAGTATTATCTAGCAAAAATGATATAAATGAAATAAAAGAAATAAATGAAAAGATAATAATTGGCAAAGAAAATGACCATACATACATTGCATGTGATTGTGTGAATAAGGAACAGGTTCTTGAGTGCATCAGAAAGTATGCCAACTGCTTCATGTGGAAGACAAGTGATGTCACGGGAATAGACCCAGCCATAGCAGTTCACAATATTTCGCTATACCCCGATGCAAAGCCGGTTAAGCAAAAATTGAGCAGAATGAAGCCAGAATGGTCTTTGAAGATTAAAAAAGAGGTTGCCAAGCAACTGGACAATAAATTCATAGAACCAATTGCCTACCCTTCCTGGTTAGCAAACATTGTACCGGTCCCGAAGAAAGACGGAAAGGTCAGGATGTGTGTTGACTACAGAGATATGAATAAAGCTTGTCCCAAGGACGATTTCCCGCTACCACACATCGATTTGCTAATAGACGGGATGGCAACGACAATCTTTCATGACATGATTTACAAAGAAGTAAAAGTGTATGTTGATGATATGATTGTCAAGTCAAAATCTCCAGAAGAGCACGTCTAAGCACTTGAGAAGTTCTTCCTTAGACTTCGCAAGTACAATTTGAAGCTTAAATCCTGCAAAGTGACTCTTTGGTGTAACATCAGGCCAATTTGGGATATTATTGGTCCACCATGAACACAGACTGTGTGGCATTTGTGCAAGGATGTCATCAGTGCCAAATATTTGCTAAGCTACAGAAGCAACCTCCTGTTGCCCTGAATCCAATCACTTCTCTATGGCCCTTCGCTACTTTGGGAATTGATATAATTGGTAAAATACACCCAAAAGCCTCGAATGGACATCAGTTTATCTTGGTAGCAGTGGATTACTTCACAAAGTGGGTTGAAGCAGCTTCCTATGCAGAATTAGACGCCAAAAAGGCAGCACAGTTTGTCTGAACCAACATCCTTTGTCGGTACGGAACACCATTCAAGATTATCACAGATAATGGAACTCATTTCCAAGCAGAATTTGCTAAACTCTTGCAGGATAAGAAAATCCAACATCATAAGTCCTCTCCTTATAGACCCCAAACAAATGGAGCTGTAGAAGCAGCGAACAAGTCTATAAAGGTGATCATACAAAAAATGATCAAGGAACATAGGCGTTGGCATGAGAAGTTGCCATTGGCTTTGTGGGGATACAGAACATCAGTTAGAACTCCTACTGGGGTAACCCCGTATTCACTGGTATACGGAATGGAAGCGGTACTCCCCATTGAACTGGAAGTTCAATCGGCGAGGATAATTCAAGAAAGTCAGATAAATGAAGCTGAATGGATCAGCAATTATCATCATCAGTTGTTGAGTTTGGATGAAAAAAGACTTCAAGCTCTACATCAGATTCAAGTGTATCAAAGGCGAATGGCCGGACATTTCAACAAAAAGGTCAAATATCGAAAGTTGGAAGAATGTTATTTTGTCTTGAAAGAGATCAGAACACCTGTTACAGATCCTCGTGGGAAGTTCTGTCCTCATTGGGCAAGACCCTACATTTTAAAGAAAATACTTTCCGGCGGAGCCGTCATCTTGTCTGATTTGGATGGTCTGGAGTTCACAAACCCATGCAATCTGGATCAACTAAAGAAATATTATGTATGATCATGCATTGTAATGAACTACATTAGACCTGATTCTCGCAAACTAATTCGAGATATGTAGGCAGCTCTCCTTGAGCACGGTCTAAATTTTAATAAAAATCATTCATTCATCTTTCTTTTGCCAAAAAAAAAAACAAAACAACAAAAAAAAGAGAAAAAAAGAGACAAAAGATCCCGCTAAGCCGAAAACCCACAAAGGGCGGCTTAGGCAATAGTGGGGCCCGCTAAGCTGAAAACCCGCAAAGGGCGGCTTAGGCAAGAATGGGTAAGAGCTCGCTAAGTTGAAAATCCAAAAGGACGACTTAGGCAAAAATTAGAGCAAATAAATAAAGTAGATAATGCTTGGAAAGCAAAGGAAAAAGTCATGCCAAGAAGGGTCATTCATTCCCAAGGGAGTCATTCATTCAAAAAGAGTCATTCCTTTCATAAAGTACCAAAAACCAACCAAAAAGAGTCAAACCACAAAAAAAAAAAAGAGGAAAAGAAAAAAGGGTCAACCCTAGAGTCTAAATCCTGCATCTCCTACATGGGGCAGAGTCTTCGGTATCTTCCTTAGTTTCGGAACTCTCTGCAGCATCTGTCTCCCCCTCATTAAGAGGAACTACCTCCTCTCCCTCCAGCTCCCGCAGCAATGCAAGCCTCCTTGACTTTTAAAGTGGCCAAACTTCAGCTATAAACCAAGTTCTGTACTCGGGAGTAGTCTGAACAAGGGAAGGCTCTGCAAAAAGCCTAATCATCTGATGGTCCCTAACTTAAATTTGAAGAACAGCTCGAGTAACTCCGGAAATAATTTGGGGGCAACTTCAGAAAAATTCAAGTTTCTTCCCCAGTGGAGTTAAACTTCCTAGAGGATTATTTCTAAGTTCTTTACTAGAAATAACTACTAATAGCTTGAGCTTGAGGCCTTGTAAAATTGCAAAGCCTCTGAAAAATCCCACATAGCCAATTTGAACCTCATGCCTTATAAGGGGGGCATTTGAGTCACATCCAATGATTGAGCAGAATTCCTCAAAAAGAGGACACATCTCGTCCATCCGGGCACCAAACCTGAAGACATGAGCTTGTGGAGTCCAAAATTTGGTACAAGCGCGCAGGAAATCCCAATCCACCAATATCTCTCTAAGAGTAGCAACAACTTTCAATCCATATCTTTCCATATTGATCCTTTCAACCTTATGGAGACTCTTGGTCCAGTTGTGCATACAACGGTTGTAAAAAAAAAAAAAACCTTTTTGAAAATAAAAGGGGACATCATGCATACATATGTACTGTGTGTGCTTAACAAAAGTGAAGGTATAGAAAAATCAGAAGTGTTGCAAGCAATCAGAAATGCCAAAAGGCGGATATTGTACCCCTCGCTCAAAATTCGCTCTTCAGAAGACCACTGGGCTCCATAAATCATTTTTATGGACCCCAGTGGGGGGCAATTGTGAACACTCGAATTTTGAGGCTCGAAAAGTCGATTTTCTCAAACCGCAGACGACTGAGCCGGACCGGAGGTCCACGGTAAAGTTCACCGGAAGTATATCGATATGGTACTTGAAATGTCCGGGACGACGTGAGGATCACGGATATGGTCCCGGAATAAATTTTGGAGGTCTCTAGCTCCCGAAAAATCAGTTTGAGCGAAAACTGGACGAAACCGGCGGCCCAGCCGCCGTCCACTGCGGCTCAGCCGCCGGAAATTGCAGGTTTTCGTACACGGCGGCTCTGCCGCCGGAAAATCATTTTTTGCCTATAAATAGCAGTTCAGATTTTCAGAAAAGGGGTTGGACTTTTCCGGGTGGGCCTCATGCTGTCGAATTCTTTTCACGCTTAAAAACGATTAAGAACTTTTATTTGCATAAATCTAACCGTGTGCTGCAGGAAACAATCTGTAATCAAGAATCATAATCCCCGGTTCAAGAAAACGAGATCTGGAACTTCGAAGCGGGAAAATCCTAAGCAAGGTAATATTCTAATCCATCATTTGTCAATTTAAGCATATCATAAGCATTCTATCTTCTTCTCAATTTCTTCTCGGTCAAAGACCTAATCCTTTTAGGTCTAAGGCCTAATGGACTAATCAATCAGCCTCTTTGGCACAAAGACTTAAATTACATCTTTTTGGTACAAAGTACCTACATTTCACAATTAAAATCAATCTGTTGGCACGGAGCCTAAATTACACCATTTTGGTACGAAGTACCTAAAATTTCACAATTTAGCACTAAGTGCTAAAATCCACATTTTTGGCATGGAGCCCAACCACACTTGGCCAAAGGCCCAAAATTTGCACTCTTTTGGTACAAAGTACCTAAAATTGGAGAATTTAGCACTAAGTGCTAAATCTCACATCTTTGGCATGAAGCCCGACAACACTTGGCCAAAGGCCTAAATTGCACTCTTTTGGTACAAAGTACCTAAAATTGCACCATTTAGCACTAAGTGCTAAATTTCACAACTCTGGCATGAAGCCCGACTCAATTAAAATCAACCTTTGGCATGGAGCCTAAATTTCACTCTTTTGGTACAAAGTACCTAAATCTCACATCTTTGGCATGAAGCCCGACAATGCACGAAGCATACACACACACATGCATGAAGCATAATTTTCATCGCCTTTAAATAGGCTTTTCCGAACTACATGGGCTTTGATCTCCTATTCAAACGGGAGTATGTAGGCATGTTTGGGATTCACCCCAAATAGCAAGTCCACAAACTACCAACAATCTTTTTGTCTTTAAATTTGTTCCATTTTTGAAAGTTAATCAAAAGCATGACATAGTCCCAAAATCCTCCTTGGGTTCGCAGACTAAAAGTCTTTACATTGGATGCATTATTGGAGTCAAACAAGGGTTTTCTTAGTTTTTCCCTTCGAACAAAATTAACTGAGTGGCGACTCCTGACAACGAGTGAACTTTCGCCCGGATCCTTTTCGGGCGGAAAACCGAGGTTCACAGAACCCTAATCTCATAAATCAACCCTAATTGCATAACCAAAACCCTATTATGTAAATCGTTTACCTTTCGAGACTGCCGTGTGCTTCGCGCCCTATATTTCATTAAGAGGTAAATATTAAGATTTTCTTGTGGATTGCAATTCTTGTGATTGATCTTAACTTCATTTAAGCCCTAATTTATTATTGTTTAACGACTATATGTATGATTATTATCTATGTGTTTTTGGATTGTGATTTTTATTATTTGGATTTTGAGATTACAAAAGGCATGTTGCTACTTTGTGGATACCTTATTTATTTTAATTTGCTTCTTTTTATTTAATTTATATTTGGAGATTAATGTAAGGGACATGTTTCTACTCTTTTGTGGGTGTCCTATCCTATTTCCTTTGCATTGTGAATATTTGGACAGTTGTAAGGGCATGTTTCCATATTATATGGGTGCCTATTTTATTTATTTTCTTGTTGGTTAGATTTATAATACAATGATCATTATTTTACCTTAATATGAATAATATTGTAGTAATTTAAGAATCTAATAATATTTAGACTTGAAAAGGAGGCCGGTTCTAATGAATCTAACGTTATAGAGGTGTTGGGTCATTCTCACCTTCCTCATGCATACCTAACTTTCTAAACCCAAAAGGGGGTTAGGGATTCCTTAGGAATCTAGTCATCCACCTCTTTCTACCTTCCCAGTCCATCCAAGTGGAGACTCCATTTCTCCGGGTTTAGGCCCGTATTCTCTAAGGCCCAGAGCTTAACAATGCCAAAGTCTCAAGAACTATTCCACTAGGAGTAGGGGCAAAAATCCTCACTCACACTGTGCAAAACTCCATATATGCATATGAGACTTCTCTCAATAAACTAAGCCATATGTCTTGTTCTCAGATTATTGAAAGATTCTGCTTCGACCAACTTCAAAAAGTAGTCAATAGCCACTACTATATACCAGTGGCCATTTGTGGTTGTTGGATGTATCTCCTCAATAATGTCTATTCCCCAAGTGGCAAAAAGCTAGGGAGAGGACATAGAATGCAATTCTTCAGGAGGTAGATGATTCAAATTTTCATGCAGCTGCCATTGTTAACACTTTCTCATGAAATCAGTGCAATCTTATTTCCATGGTCAACTAGTAGTAGCCTTATCAAATTATCTTCTTAACCAAGGCTAAGCTGTTCATGTGAGGTCCATAAGTTCCCGTATGTACTTCTGACATTATTTGTTTGACTTTATACTTCCTCAAACATCTCAAATGTATTCCATCTGGCCATCTTTGATATAACTCTCCTTGAAAGGTGATGTATTAAAAAGAATGTGGCCTTATTGCCCTTCCTTCTTCTCTTGTTGCCCCCTACGGATAGTCTCCATTTTCCAAAAACTGCTTAATAGTGTCATACTACACAACATGATTTGTACAATCTCCATGACCATTTCATATTCATAGCAAGGAGTTGATGAACTGGTGAGAACCAGAGGCTTTAGAAATAGTTTAACAACATCTTGTACTGAAGCCAGTGTAGCTAAGGCATCATCCATATGGTTTTCTTCTATAGGTAGGTGCAGGAATCTACAATCTTTGAAATTCCTTACTATGGTTAGATAATTATGGTATGGCTTTAGGTTTTCCTCTTTTAACTCCCTTTCTCCATTTGCTTGGGAAATTACTAAGAGTCAATCGCCATATACTTGTACTCTATCAACTCCCATTATCATCAAGGTTTCCAAATCGAAATAAATACTTCATATTCTACCATGTTGTTGGTTACCTTGAATTTTAACTTCTTACCTAAAGGGATGAGTTCTCATTAAAGTGGCCATCATCTTCCTTCTTCCTCCTCCCAAACTCATTTTCTCCATGGTTGAAAGGGAAAAATTTATGCTTCTTCCAACCTTAAATTCTTTAAGTTTTACAAAGGCTTTGGGGTGAATTTGAGGATTCTTCTATCAAAGGTAAGCTTTATTACCTAATTTTGAAGTTCTATGAAAGTTTATAAATATGTGTGTTTTGCAATCTTGGAAGGGATTGGTTTAATTATTGAAATGGGTTTGGATGAAGTAATTTTGATTAGCAAGCATTGATTTTAATATTAGATTGAAGAAAAAGTTAGATTTCATTAGAGTTTGGAAAAAGTAGAAGTGATTTTAGGGTTTTGGAAGAAGTTGGTTAAATTATGCATGTTTATTTGGTTTCATGATTTAAATTATGTTGTTTAATGATTTAAATGATGAAAAAGAAATTAAATTAACATTTGGAATTGATTAGAGGGAAGTTTCAAAGTTAAAGTAAATTAAGGCATATTTTAGGGTTTTGAATGGAATGCTTCTAAATTAAGTCTTATTGCTGGAAATGTGTTAAAATATAAAGTTTTAGATATATTTAAGCTTCAAACTCAATTTGGAATTGGTTGAATTGGTTTTCTAAGATTAAAGTGTATTAGGGCTGAGAAACGGAAATATTAAAGAAATGCACCTTAATTTGTGTTTTATGCTTTAAATACTAAAAATGTGGTTCTAATGTATGGTGTACATTGACATATTGAATAAGCATTGAGTGTCCAACCCTAATCATGAAAGATATTTTGAAGAAGTGGTGATAAGTGGGCTTTTTAGTTTGGAATTGATAAAATCTAAGATCAGTACATACTTTAGTGTAGACCCTTGATTTTGGCCATAAGCTAATTCGGTCCTAATTAAAGAAGACCTAAGTCATGGTTAGTCCATTTTTAATAAGGTTAAACCTACTGTAAGCTTTTGATTAGATTGGTCCAATTTATAAGGCCTAAAATAAGTCCAGTTTAATTTTTAAAGTCCTAAAACGGTTCGACTTGAGATTGAAGCAAGTTTGGCTCAAATGGACATGGTCCATATCGAATTAGGCTTGTCCAATTCGATATGGATGGTCCATATCAAATAAGACCATGCCTAATTCGATATGGACCATGTCCATATTGAATTAGAATGATTCTAATTTAATATCCATATCAAATTAGAATTTATCTAATTCGATATGGAAGCCCATATCGAATTAGATCAATTCTAATTTGATATGGAGCTTGTCCATATCGAATTAGACATACAAATTTGATATGGACTTTGGTCCATGTCAGATTAAACCTATTTTAATCCGATATGGTCATGGTTTCCCTCGAATTTAAAAGAATTTAATTCCATATGCTTCAGAACAGAGTCATGCTTGAATAGGAAGTTAAAATGAAGCTAAGGCTCGATCACAAGGTGTTAACCTAATATATTTTTCTATAAATACAAAAATAAGGAATTAAAAAGGAAGACCTAGCAACATTGAGTGAGAGTTAGTAGCTTGAGAGTAACCAACAACCAATGCAAGAAAATACATAGAACCCTAAATACACCATACAAAGGTAGTAACCACTGTCTTTGTTTTGCTAGGCCATAATTCAAAATTGTTGCAAGTAAAGCTTGGATCAACGTACAATTTTGGTGGAGCCAACAAATGAAAGTATGTTTTCATTTTTTAAAATTTAAGAGAAACTGCTTTGGTTATGGTCTTAGGCATTGTTTATTATTCATGTCCAGTATCTTGCTTTAATTGGATTTAAAGTCACAAGTAGGTCATTTTCTCAACTTTGTTTCATTTAAAAGCTTGTTTAGCTTGCATTCATCGATTCCAAATTCACAGTAGCTAGTTTAATTATTGTCCAGTGAATTGTTTAACTTATGTCCATAGAGTTTAAGTATCCAGTAGCTTAAGATTTAAACCAAAACCCTAGCTTAACCAACCAAAATCTTATTTGCATGTTTTAATAACCAAAACCCTAATTTTCATTTATAAACCCAAAAACCATGTTTTAATCCCAAAAACCCTAGTTTTCAAATATCTAAAACTCGAATCCTATTTTTAAAATATATTTGTATAAATATAAAACCCTAGTTTAGATAGAAATCCTAATTTCCTAACAAAATCATATCATGTAAATCGTCTACCTTTCAGGGGTGATCCATCGTCAATGGGGTTAATATTAATTTGTAGATTGTAAGTCTTTGTGATTAACCTTAATTTCCTTTTCTTAAACTATAATTTATTATTATTTTTGTGATGATTAAACTACATGTATGAATTATTATGAATGGATGAATGGTGTTAATTTTTTTATTTAGATTTTAGGGATGGAAAAGGCATGTTTCCACTTGTGGGTGTCTTATTTATTTTCTATAATTTAATTTATTTAAAGACTTTGGGATAATTGTAAGGGACACGTTTTCACCTTTTGATGGGTGTCGTATTTTATTTATTTTTTTTGTGGACATTTAGACATTGTAAGGGCATGTTTGCATCCTCAAATGGGTGCCCATTTATTATTTTATTTGAACTTGTTTTAATTTTAATACAATGATTATTTATTTTAATAATTGAATGTAATATGGATGATTTTATTATATTTAAGAATTTAATAATATATAAACCTGAAAAGGAGGCTATTCCAATTAATCGAGCATTATGGGGGTGCTGGCTCATTCTCACCTTCCCTATACTTACCCAACTTCTTGAACCCATTAAGGGGTTGGAGATTCCTTAGGAATTGAGTCATTCATCCCTTTTTTTTCCATCCCGTCTGGGTGGCGACTCCATTTTCTCTGGGTTTAGGACCGTGTTCTCTAACAGTGCCAAAGTCGCAAGAACCATTCCACCAGGAGTGGGGGCAAAAATTCCCACTCACAATGGTGACTCCATTAGGGATAAGAGAAGTTGATTCCATTGAACTTTATATTATTATATTCTTTCTTATTATGATATTGTCCATTGCATCATTTAGATTGCATTATGTGCGTAAGCTAGGATGCTCGTGTAACCTATGGTGTGTTATGTAAGGGATACCATACTTGCACTAAGGCATGGAGATTGAGCATGGCATAACCACTCATAGCCTCATACCTTTTGGTATATACTTGCTATGGTAACCTAAACTTTTCAACCCAAAGACTAAAGCCTATGTAATTGGCCTAGTTATTTTCCTTAGGTTTTTACCCAAATGCTTTATTATTTAACTATGATTGATACATCTTGGTTTAAATCATCTCTTATTTGGTTTGCTCTTTTCCTAGTATTACTTAACTATATTGTAAGTGTAGACCCTTAATTTTGGCCCTAAGCTAGTTTGATCCCAATTAAAGAAGGCCAAGCTAAATTCAGTCTAGTTTTAAAAGCTTAAACCTAGTTTATAGCTTTTAAATAAGTTGGTCAAGTTTCAAAATCCTAAAAATATGTTGATTCACTTTTTTAAAGCCCTAAACCTAGTCTGATTTATTTTAAATATTAAAACATGTTTGATTCAATTTTTAAAATACAAAATTAAGTCGGACAAGACAAAAAATGTAAAACCATGACGAATTGGCTTAGCCAATTCGCCATGGAGGGCCTCCGTGGCAAATTGGCAAGCCAAATTGCCATGGATACCCATCCGTGGCAAATTGGCAATGCCCAATTCACCATGGATGGCATACCATGGCGAATTAGCACTAGCCAATTTGCCATGGTCCATTAATCCAGCCCTAACTTAGTTTATTAATGTCTTAATTAAGATTGGAATTTGTTTAACCGTCAGATTAGCATATTAGTGTTTTATTTTAAACCTTCTTTGCCTATAAATACTAATAATTAATATTGAAACAAGGGGAAAATTAGCAAAGATTAGCAATTAACGGGGAGGTAGTAGCATTTAAGAAATTCTTGAGTAGCTAAGATAGCAACACAGACACAACAACTAAACAAACAAGGTAGTCTCCGGCCAAAACAAAGGTTAGTGTACGCAAGTTAGAAAGATTGGACCAATATATTCAACTTTAGTGGAACCAACAAATGATGGTTTGGCTTTATCCTTTAATTCATTTAAATTCATAGTTGCTCTATCCATTGATTTACAATTTACTGAAACATCCAGTGGACGTGTTTTTCTTTTGAAAATATCATTAAAAGATTTATAGGTTGTGAAATTGTTTCGACCAGTAGCTTAATTCCCAAAACCTTAGTTACATATTTTATAAAACCTCAAACCCTTAATATCCAGTAACCTAATTTCCAAATCCTAATCCAAACCCTTCATATCCAATAACCCATAAATCCAAACCCTAATTCTAATATAACCCTAATTTCCTTAAAACTTAATTCCTAAAACCCTAATCTAAAACACTAAATTCCGAAACCTAAACTTCATCTAGTAGCCTTAACCCCGATACCTTGCTTTTTAAACCTAAGTCCTAAAACCTTAAAAACCCTAGGTCATATCTAATTTCACCCAAAACCCCTAATTTTTATCTTAAAATTCTAGTTTAGGAAAACTCAAATTTCTATAAATATAAAACCCTAGCTTACATAAAAACCCTAATTCCCCAACAAAATCATATCTTATAAAATGATCACCTTTTGGGGGCACTGCCCCCGATCCCTCATCTTCATGCCCCATATTTTATTAATAGATTAATATTAAGATCTATTTGTAAATTGTAATTTTTATAATTAAATTTAACTTCATTAGTTTAGCCCTAATTTACAATTCTTTATGCAATGATTAGTTATTTGTTTGATTACTTGCTTTACCATATGTTATCCCTAGATAGCAACCAAGAGGGGGGTTAATTGGTTGATTTGAAGAATTAAGGGAAAATTAAAAAATCAAAATCAAACCAAAGAAAGAGTAGTATAAGAGAATAGTGGAGAAGAATGAGCATTAGAGATTAATAATGGTTCGGAATACCTCAATCCTACATTCACTTCCTTAACAACTTGTTAAGATTCCACTAATCTTGAGTTTTTACAAGCTCAACTCTAACTTGGTGTTTTCACAAGCTCACACCAAACTTTACAATGGTTTGAGTTCAATCCTCACAACTCTTATAAGAGTTTTCCCAGGCTCACTCTCACAACCTAAGTGTTTTCAAGCTCACACTCAAACTTATAATTTTTGGTGTTTAATGTTCACACCTAACACTCTAACAATTTAATTATTAATTATAGTAAATAAAAATGAAAGTATGTTGCTTGGCTATTACAAAAAAAAATACCCTTTAGAAAGATGGTTCTTGGGGGTATTTATAGCAAATTTGGTCCAACTAGTCATTATAAGTCATGTGATGTGCTTTAGTAGGCTAATCCTTGGGTTGATAGAAAATATCAATCTGTAGCAGTCATCCTGGCACAAAGGATGGTCGCCTAGACACAATGGGCGATGATCCTTTAGCTTGGGACAGTTGCTCCTTTGAAAATGTTTCAATGGTCAAATGTGAGTGCTCTGCTGGTGGAATCTTGCCCATGCTATGGCTATCGGGACAGTTGCCCAAGGTCCAGGGGAGGCCGCCCTTTTTGAATCTGAAAGTGGGTTACAATAGTCATTCCATGTGGCAATCCTTCATTGGAAAAAGTAAAATTTTTCCAAAATATGAAAGTAATGGTTGCTTTAGGGTTGAAATAGATGTCAGATTGGGTGTCTCATGTTGAACTTTTGGGCACACCCGAGGTTGCAAACACTACTGCCAATCCTTGTGATTTTGTTTTAAATGGATGGATGGTCGCGACATT
Organism: Garcia nutans; assembly: GCA_947685225.1. NCBI lineage: Eukaryota > Viridiplantae > Streptophyta > Magnoliopsida > Malpighiales > Euphorbiaceae > Garcia > Garcia nutans. Next base: position 28,639,662 of record CANTUV010000045.1, read on the forward strand.
GCAGGGACGGTCGTGACATGGTACATAGAGACCACTCCTCCGACCACGTTCCCTACTGTGAATGTTAGAGATTTGGTCACTTGAGGTATGATCATCCTAACAAATGGATGGCCACTGATATTGTCTTGCATTTGCGACTGAGGTCAAGATTCTGACCACGTACCTTACTGTAGCACAACTTGTTCTTCAAATCATCAAGGATGGTCGTCCTTGTGCTTGTAGTGACTGCACCTTTTACCGTGTTTCTGAAAATATGTTGAGCAACCAATTCCTGCAACAAGTGTCTACAAACATTTTAAATGCATCATTCAATTTGAGTGTCAAATATCAAAATTGAGATTATTTGTCTAACACCATATATGATTATTAAGTATTTATTGATTGTATTTTTAATATATGATTATTAAGTATTTATTGATTGTATTTTTATTTTTTGTAGTTTAATTTACTTAAAGACTTTGGGATAATTGTAAGGGACATGTTTCCACCAATTGGTGGGTGTCCTATTTGTAATTACTTGTACTTTAGACATTGGACATTATTGCAAGGGCATGTTTCTATTTTGTACGAGTGCCCATTTTATTGGTTTGGACCTTTTTAATTGTAATGAATATTTCTTTATTTCTATTGCATGTAGTATGGATGATATCATAATACTTACAAATTTAATAATATTTAGACCTAAAAAGGAGGTCGATTCTAATGAACCGAGCATTATGGGGTATTGGGTCATTCTCACTTTCCCCATACGTACCCAACTTTTTGAATCCATTAGTGGGTTGGGGATTCCTTAGGAATTGAGTCATCAACCCCTTTTCTTCTCCCAGCCCGTCCAAGTGGCAACTCCATTTTCTCCTGGTTTAGGCTCATGTTCTCTAAGGCCCTGAGACTAACGGTGTTAAAGTCGCAAGAATCATTCTTAGTGGGAGTGGGGCCGAAAATCCCCACTCATAGTAAGCCAAAATAATTTTATTCTTTTAAGCCCATAAGACCAAAATTATTTTTAAAACTTTTAAGATGGTCTTTGGATATAAAATCTTTTAAAGATGGGTCAAAAATTCTTTTACCTCATGGCCCAAATACAAAAGCCCAAGTTTCATTTTTTAAATAAACCTTTTTACAATGAGCTTTGAAACAAAACCATTTTCCATTTCAATTACAAATATTTTCTTAAATGGGCTTGCAACTACTTAAGTCAATTATGGAATACTAAAAATCAACTGTGAGCCTAATTTATACCAAGAATTGTTAATCATGGGCTTGTTTGAGGCATGAATCATTAGTTGATTTTTTCGAATGGGAAATCTATTTATGATAAACCTTTTAATTTAGTTTTAATCCAATATAGCATAAAAGCTATCCTTTTATTGTTCTGATGGGTTAAGACTTAATTAATGGGAATTATCATGGAATGACTTCTAAGTTTGAAAATACAACTATTGGTTAAATTGTTCGAGTGAATTATTCAAAAATAAGATATTCCATCTTGATATTTTGTTGACCATATACCTAGGAAAAGAAACTCGCTATTCATTTGTGGAAGATATAATGTTGGAAGGAACGTCCTAATTATCTTTGCTTATCTGTTATCTATGCATACATGCATTACATTACATGTCATTGATCCTTTCTAGCTCACAGCCCTGGAGTACAGTAATTCACAAGCTTACGACAATCTGACCTATGCCAGTGACATAGAATCCAGTAACGACTCAGTCGACTTCTCACCAAAAGCAATGAAACCTGAACAGATTCAGAAGATGGTGGATGATGCGATCAGCTCCAATATGGAAGAACTGGAGGAGGCCCTGGCTGATACCATAAAGAGCCAGTTGGCTATACTATTGGGGACTATTGTTGAAGTATCTACTAGTACTAAGAAGCAGAAAGACAAGAGAAAGGCCAAGGTTGGTGAAGTGGCTATGGATGATGACAAGGTGATGATGGATGATGATGATAAGGCTCGGTATTTCCAAGATTCTCAAGATAAGAAAAGAACGAAGTCTGTGGAGAGGGTAACTTTAGAAAGACTAAAACTTCATATGTGGAAAAGATGATTGTTGATTTAGAGGAAAAGTTTTAGAAGAAGATAAAGGTTGAAGAGATGTCGAAAGTAGACAAGCTATTTGAACAAGATGAGGAAGTACTTTATAAGTTCAAGATGCCTTCCTTTGTTAAGTTCAATGGAACTAGCATTCCTTATCTGCATGTCAAACAATACATCATGCCATGTAGTCTGCTCAAGCTACTAAGGCTCAAACTTTAAAGTACTTTATGCTTTTCAATGCATCCCATTGTGCAAAATTGGTTCAACACCTTAAAGGACAATACTCAGAAGAACTGGGATTCACTGAACAAAGCCTTCGCAGTATGGATATAATGCTGAGTTAGAAGTTACTTTGATGGAGGTATAATCAATCAAGCAGAAGCAGAATGAGAATTTTGTCGACTATGTAAAAAGATGGGGGAACAAGGCTGCTCTTCTCAAAAAGAGGCCCGATGAGTCTGACCAAATTAGGATGATAATGAGAGGTGTACTACCTAATCTGTATGAACAAATGTCTCACACTCTCATCAGAGATTTCAAAGATCTCCTTCAAGCTGGCTTGCAAATAAAAGAATGAAAAAGTGAGAAGAATCATTTTTCTAGGAGGAGAAGTGATAGAGGAAGTTATCAGTCTGGTGGTCAGGTACACAAAAGTTAGTGGATGTTAATGCAACAACTGGTCAAGCAAATGGAAGGCAGTTTTTAGAGTTGAAAAAACTATTATCCTGAGTTTTTAATAAGTTGTAGAAAATGGGCTATTACAACTATTGGCTCCCTGACCGAATCCTCTACCATCAAGCTTTGGTGCCAAAGCCTTTTATTAATTCCATCAAGAGCATGGGCATGAGATAGATAAATGTGTTCGCTTAAAGGACAAGATCCAAGATTTGATTGACAATGACAAGCTATCTAAGCCTGATAAACCCAATACTAAAAGTTATCCATTGCCTAAGTTTGGAAGAGTGCCACCATCAGTGACCTTCATGATAGAATGAGGATTCACGGAAAGTTCTGTCTTGTCAACTTTTCAAGATGTACATGGCGGAATTATGGATGAGGAGGTGATGACCATTGCCCCTGACATGTCCAAGTAGATGAAGCATCATTGATTATAATTCAACAAATTTCCTTAGGCTTGAGTGCTACTTCTGATTTCTTTAATATTATTGGAATAACTATTTTTTTTTTTAAATTAAGATTGTTTGAATAAATTACTTTCATTAAATTTTTATTGGTGGTTGTTCATTTTGGTACTCAACCAATGACTAGTCTAGCTTGATATTCATAAATTAGTGTATCTATGCATTGTAATTTGAATGACTTTACTATGCAAGGGAGTTGTTCTATAGCATTAAGTTGTGTATGCTTACCTAGAGAGGGTCATGCATAATTATAAGTGCTAGGTCCTAGTCAACCGTAGAACATGCTTTGATGAACTTTTGAGGTGAAATTGAACTCTGTTTATTTAAGAGAGAGATGATCTAGGCATTATTTGGCAAGCCAGCAACTAGTATCCAACTTGCTAATATTAATCCCTAGTTTGTCCTTTTGAGCCTTCAAAAGATTTTAGCTTGCTCTTTATTGGCTTGTAAACCCGATAACCTACCCTATGCTATTGTGACCCTTATGACAAGTCTAATGATCACTAAGGTGAAGGGGCAAGAAGATCAAAGAAAGAAATGCATAGTCAAGACCATAAGAATAGTTAAAGTTCACCTGATACTAGACCTAATATCTTTGATCTATTAAGATGACATCAGAGCAACAAATGATTTCTTCTTGTTGAAGCAAACGCACTGTACTCCACTCATCCATAGTCAAAGGTATAGAATGGTACAGATAAGACAACTTTCTTACAGCTTGAAAAAAAAGAAAAAAAAACAACAATAACAACAAAAAAGAAAAAAAAGAAGAAAAAGAAACAAGGAAAGAAAAAGAAAAGAGAAAAGAGGAAGAAAATAATAAGGAGGAAAAGGAAAGAAAATAAAACCCCACAAGGGTAGTCCAAAAGCTAATAGAGTTCTTTTTACCTAAAGTAGCAAAAGACTTTCACTTAGCCTGCAAGAAGAAGTTTGACTTTAATTGGTCCAACCCAACAAAAGATTCAACCAAAATTATAGAAATAGGAGAAAGACCATCTAGTTCATGATATTTGTCATAGCTCTAAGTTAGTAATCTTGAGAGTACTGCACTTGATAATCCTACAGAGAAAAAGGACAAAATGTTGAAATACTAAAAGAAAGAAAAAATGAAAAAAAAGAAAGGAAGAAAAAGAAGAAAAGTAAAAGAGTGAGGGGTCTCCAACTTTTTACAAAGGCAAAGACTATCCTAATCAAGATCCAAATTAATGCCAAGAAGATGGAAGAAAGTTTAAAGCTCTATCTTTTCATGCTCTCAACTGTCTAAGGTTCCAACAAGAAGTTTGTTGAGTGAAGATATGTCCAGAGTGTCACATAAGCTCCAATTTATAAATGGCCTCAACTTAACCCATGTCTTTTATAGACCCCATTTCAAGCCTAATAAAGACCTATTAATCTCTCTTGTTAGGTAGAGTCTATTAGTAGAGATTGTTTGAATAAGCATACATATGAGATATACAATATTTAAAGTCAATGAGACCTTTGGCCAAGTAATGTGTATGTGCCTATTTGAAGTGCAATAGTTTTTGCTCAACTGGAAATAATTCCCAAGTTTAGTATGGTAACTAGGGTTGTCATGTTATAGATGTAGTAATTTGAAAAAATTGAGTCCTGAGGTATAATGACACTGATCTGACAAAGCCAAAATGTGATTTTAAAATTTAAAAAAAAAGGAAAAAGGAAAAAAGGGTATTTTTTGTTACATGAGCCTTCAAGCTTAGGGAAGTGTGTTGCATTGTTAAACCTTAATCGACATATTGGGCAAATGAGGATCATTTACAAAGTCATGAAGAAGCTACTAACTTAGGTGTTGAATCATGGGTTGAAACAACATCTCCTATGCTTCTAACTACCCTGTTGGGACCTCCACTGCTCCTACTTTGTACATGTGGTAGATAAAGCCATAGCTATGAAGTCTTCTATTATTCTTAACAAGCATCTGGAAGGAACTAATGAGAGTGCTTTGATTGACCACCTTGGTCTATGAGTTAGTAGAACCACTATAAGTATTACCCATGCATTTCATGCATACATGAGCATATCACACTGTATTTTTATCTTGTATTGCCTATTGTTTGTCAAAGTGAATAGTAAACACAGTGAAGTAAACAACCAAAAGTAGATATAAAATCAGGGGACGTGAAAAGGCCATTGCAAAAATAAAGAGAAGATGCATGTTTGTACAAAGAGCCAGACAAAATATAGACATAAGTCAGAGCCTGCATTGGTTTGAGCCTACATAGGGGGCAAAACTTATCTTTGTCAATTTTTGAATTTATATATAAAATATTTTCAGACTCACCTTTAATGTTTTGACATGCAGGGGGCAAAGCAAGGGTATGACTACCAAAAATAGTTGAATAGTTAAATTTTCTGTGAAAGTGCAAAGTGAAGAATCCATTTAAGAATGGAACAAGAAGAAAATCAAAATTCACAAATGAATGAAGAAATAAAAGATAAAAGATCAAGTCAAAGGTCCAAGATAAAGATCAGATCAATCGAGCTAGAAGAGCTAAAGTTGAGGCAAGACAAAGGCCCATCCCCAAGAATAGAGAATCAAGATGAAGATTCATTTCTATCAAGGCAAACATTTTCAAGTGGATTTGTTGAAGCATCCACTACCCAACCTATATTGGATTTGTTGAAGTATCCTGACGGCATAATCTCTAGCCTATATTGGATTTGTTAAAGTATCCTGATGGTATCCAAGTTTGTTTCTAGTGAGATATTAGAGTCACTCACTATCCTACCAAGATATTAGAGTCATTGGGTGGTTGTCATCAGGATATTAGAGTCATTTGATGATCATTTTAATTTACCAAGATATTAGTCGCTTGGTGGATTTCGTTGGGATATTAGAATCCCTCGATGGTTTTTTTCACTCGCCAAGATATTAGAATCGCTTGGCGATTTTATTGAGATATTAGATTCACTCGATAGACCCATTGGGATATTAGAGTTGCCCAATGACCCATTGAGATATGATAGTTGCTCAATAGTTTTGTTTGGTCATTAGGATATTAGAGTTGCCTGATGAACCCATTGGGATATTAGAGTTGCCCATTGACCCGTTAAGAAATTAGAGTCGCTCAATGGTTTTGTCACTTCACCATTTCATCAGGATATTAGAGTGGTCTAATGAACCTATTGGGATATTAGAGTTACCTAAATTCATTCTCGAGTCCAAAACCCAATCCAGTCTCAGGTCCAGAGCCCAACCCAATCCAGTCTCAGGTTTAGAACCCAGCCAATCATATCTCGGGTCTAGAACCCAATCCAGTCTCCGATCCAGAACCCAATCAAGTCTCTGGTCCAGAACCCAGCCAATCATTCCAGGTCCAGAACCCAAATCCAATCTAGGGTCCAGAACCCAAATCCAATCTAGGGTCCAGAACCCAAATCCAGTCTCGGGTCCATAACCCAAATCAATCAATCCCCAGATCCAGAACCCATCCTTGTTAAAAAATTAACTCAAAGTCATGTTGCTTTTCACTCTTTGAATAAATTCAAGATCGTTCAAGCAGGGGGGCAAACTATAGACCCTTAATTTTGGCCCTAAGCTACTTCGGTCCTAATTAAAGAAGGCCTAAGTCATGATTGGTCCAATTTTAATAAGCTTAAACATACTATAAGATTTTGATTAGATTGGTCCAGTTTTATAAGTCCTAAAATAAGTCTGGTTCAATTTTTAAAGCCCTGAAATGGTCTGATTTGAGATTGAAGCAAGTTTGGTTCGATATGGTTCATGCTATGTCAAATTAGGCTTGTTTAATTCAATATGGACCATGTCCATATGGTCCATATTGTGGTCCATATTGAATTAGATTATTCTAATTCAAGATGGAAGCCCATATCAAATTAGATCAATTCTAATTTGATATAGAGCTTGTCCATACTGAATTATACTAATTTGATATGGACTTTAGTCAATGTCAGATTAAATATGTTTTCATCTGATATGGTCATGGTTTCTCTCAAATTTAAAAGAATTTAATTCGATATGCTTCTGAACAAAGCCATACTTGAATAGGAAGTTAGATTGAAGCTAAGACTTGGTCACAATGTGTTAAACTAATATATTTTTCTATAAATACAACAACAAGGAATTAAAAAGAGAGACCTAGCAGCATTGAGTGAGAGTTAGCGACTTGAGAGTAACCAACAACTAAAGCAAGAAAATACACAGAACCCTAATTACACCATACAAAGGTAGTAATCACTGTCATTGTTTTGCTCGGCCAAAATTCCAAATTATTACAAGTAAAGCTTGGATCGACGTACAATTTTGGTGGAGTCAGCAAACAAAAGTATGTTTTCATTCTTTTAAATTTAATTGAAACTATTTTGATTATGGTCTTAGGCATTATTTATTATTCATGTCCAGTATCTTGCTTTAATTGGCTTTAAAGTTACAAGTAAGGTCATTTACTCAACTTTGTTTTGTTTAAAAGCTTCATTAGCTTGCATTCATTGATTCCAAATTCATAATAGCTAGTTTAATTATTGTCCAGTGAATTATTTAACTTATATCCATAGAGATTAAGTATCCAGTAGCTTAAGATTTAAACCCAAACCCTAGCTTAACCAATCAAAATCTTATTTGCACTTTTTAATAACCAAACCCTAATTCAAATCCCAAAATCCTAATTTTCATTTATAAACCCTAAAACAATGTTTTAATCCCAAGAACACTAGTTTTCAATTATTTAAAACCCTAATCCTATTTTTCAAATTTCTAAAACCCTAATTTGTATAAATATAAAACCCTAGTTTAGATAGAAACCCCAACTCCCCAACAAAACAATATCATGTGAACTTTCTATCTTTCAAGGGCACTACCCTCACACGCTAATCGGTTAGCGAAACTGTCTTACGCGATCCCTCGTCAATGGGGTCAATATTTATTTTTGGATTATAAGTCTTTGTGATTAACCTTAATTTCTTTTTCTTCAACTATATTTTATTATTATTTTTGTGATGATTAAACTATATGTATGGATTATTATGAATGGTTGAATGATGTTAATTTTTTTATTTGGATTTTATGGATGTAAAAGGCATGTTTCCACTCATGGGTGCCTTATTTGTTTAATTTATTTATTTATTGTAATTTAATTTCTTTAAAGACTTTGGGACAACTGTAAGAGACACGTTTCCACCTTTTGGTGGGTGTCTTATTTTATTTATTTTTTTGTGGACATTTGGACATTGCAAGGGCATATTTTCATCATCGGATGGGTGCCCATTTATTATTTTGTTTGAACTTATTTTAATTTTAATACAATGATTATTTATTTTAATAATTGTATGTAGTATGGATGATTTTATAATATTTAAGAATTTAATAATCTATAGACCTGAAAAGGAGGTCAGTTCAAATGAACAACGCGTTATGAGGTGCTGGCTCATCTCACCTTCCCCATATGTACCCAACTTTTTAAACCCACTAAGGGGTTGGTGATTCCTTAGGAATTGAGTCATCCACCCCTTTCTTTTTCCCGGCCCGTCTAGGTGGTGACTCCATTTTTTTTGGGTTTAAGTTCGTATTCTCTAAGGCCCTAAGCCTAACAGTGTCGAAGTCGCAAGAACCATTCCACCAAGAGTGGGGGCAGAAATCCCTGCTCATATTTAGTTTATAATGTGTTTAGTTGCATCAATTTTTAGCATACCGCATTATTTATGTTAAATGTGTTGTGTTACTTGGTAATCCTGGATGTGTGTGTGGCATTGCTTAAAGTAACAATGCTTGATTTGAATTGTTGATAATAGGTTTAGTCATTAGAGAATGGCTCAATGTATTTTTGTGCAAAATGTGAAAAGTGCAAGCTATGCACTAAAATGTGGAAGTGAGCCACATTTGCTCTAAATGTGATGATGATGTGGTTTATGAATCAAAATATGAAAAGAATGACAAATGGGGAATATGAAGAAAAAAATATGTTTGTATATCACCTTATATAAAGTCTAGTTTTGAATTATTATCATTGGATTTTCACGTCTTCTGGTGAGACACGTTGGTGTCACAGACTTTTTACACCTTGGGGTGAGACATACTAGTGTCATAGACTTATTATGCCTTCAGGTGAGACACACTAGTATCATAAATGAAAGAATTAGCCCAAGACAATATTTCTAGAACTAGACCATTATATAAGGAATTTTTGGCCCAATGAGTATGGATGATTAATATGTGATTAGTTATGCATACGGTTTGTTTGATATTTATAAACTAGTGCATTATTGGCATTTTGTGTGCAATATCATTTATTGCATACTAATGTATATACTACTAGGCAAAATGCTTAGCACGATGAAATGACAGGGCAGATTCAGGATATCCGGAGAGTGCTACTAGACCATACTAGGTCTAGATTATAGTTGGTTTTTTTTTGGAGATTGTCGAGCTGTAATGGGTCTGAGACATTTACATTTCATGTATATATTTTAAACTTTAAGAAATTTACTTACAGATGTACATTATGTTTATTTACATGTATATGATATAAATTAAAAGGGATTTTGGGGTTTTTAATGTTGAAAAATTGAGATATGGAATGTATGTATAGATATATATATATAAATGCTTGTGAAATATGTGAAATGTTGGAGATTTTGGAGAATTGAATGAATGAAAATTCCTATTTTGTTTAGAGCTCTAGACAAAATAAGAAAACAAATAAAAGAAGTTCTAAACAAAATAGGAAAACAATTAAAAAGAAATTCTAAACAAAATAGGAAAACAAATAAAAAGAAATCCTAATGAATTAAGAAAACTAAAAATCCCAATATTTGTTGTAATTTTCATACATGAGTAAGTGCATGACCATGCATCTGCCCATGCACCTTTATGCCTTTCAAAACTCTACACTAAAAAAAACCTGGCCGCCACATGCATGACCGTTTCATGCCCATGTGTCTGTATATGTGCATCTCTGCTCTTTTTGTACTTTCATTGAATTTTGTTGAATTTTCAAAAATTCACCTATAAAAACACAAAATAAGATTAAATAACTAAAATAACTAAAATCAGATGAAAAATAAGATAAAACTAATAAAAACTAAAGAAAACTAATACAAAAGTTGTCATAATTGTGTATAAAACACACATTTATCAGCCAACTACATGGACTTTAATATTTAGGGTAAAAGGCATAGGTTCTTATAGCAAGTATATACTAAAAGGTACAAAACTATGAGTAGTTATGCAATGCTCAATTCTATACCTTGAATGAAAGTATGTTATCACTTACACGCACATAACATATGTTCCATAAGGCATCACAATGCAATTATAAGTGATGCAATGAATAATATTATAATAATAAAAAATAAAAATAATATAAAGACCAATGAAATCAACTTCTCTTTTCCTCAGTGGAGTCGCCACTATGAGCGGGAATTTTTGCCCCACTCCTAGTGGAATAGTTCTTGTGACTTTGATACTGTTAGGCTCTATGCATTAAAGAACACAGGCCAAGACATTAAGAGTCGCCACCTGAATGGACTAGAAAGAAAATAAAAGGGTGGATGACTTGATTCCTAAGGAATCCTTAACCCCTAATCAATTCAAAAAGTTGAGTACATATGGGAAAGGTGAGAAATGACCCAGCACCCCCATAACACTCGGTTCATCAGAATCAGCCTCCTTTTTAGGTATAAATATTATTAAAATTTTAGATTATTATGATATTATTCATATTACAAGCAAGTAAATAAAATGAAGATAATCACTTTATCATAAATTAAACAATCAATCCATAAAATGGAGACCCAAAATCCTTAATTGAAATGACAAAATAAAGCAAAAAGAAAAAGATAAGTAAGGCACCCACGAGTAGAAACATCCCTTTTACATTAGTTTTCCATAAAAATATAATACATCTAAAGAGATACAACAATGGACATAATATGGACACAGAAAAAAAAAAAGAAACTAATATGTACATAACATAGAATCTTAATAAAAGAAAACATGTGGGATGAGTAACCATTCACTAAATTGAATCAGGTATATTAGTTAAAGCTCTTATTCATAGTTCCTAATAAAAATTAGGGTTTTATTTTAGAAATTAAGATTTCATTATAAAATTAGGGTTTAATCAATGAAATTAGGTTTTGATCATGAAATTAGGGGTTTGATAATAAAATTAGGGTTTTAATTGTAAAACTAGGATCAATCAATAAAATAGAGTTTAATCATGAAGTTAGGGTTTTAGCAAGACAACAAAATAAAGTAAGTGAATATGTAAAGTTATAAACAAGCAAAGATGTTAATTCATTAAATTGAATAAATATGAGTATTGAAGATCATATCGATGTTGTTAGTTTCACCAAACAATAATATTGAACTAAGACTTGTTTAAACAATAGAATTCCTTCGTAGAATCTAATATGGAAGTCTGCTTGATAGTTCTAAGATTGGTTTAGATTAGTTAAGCTTTGGTTGAATCAATCAATCCTCATATTGCTCACTGTCTTTTTTTTTGTTACTATTTTCTCTTTTATTCTGGTTGTTCTTTTACTCTCTATTTCTTTTATTTTTTGTTCTTTGTCACTCTTCATTACTGCCTTCTAATTTTTAATTTAACCCTTTTTATATTGTTAGGGTTACATTTATGTTAGGGTTAATCTGGTTGGAAAGTCCAAATTTTATTAGGAAACTCTATGTTTATCTTGATAAGCTCAAATTTAATTAGATTTAGAAAAAATTAAAATGTTGGCCAGACAATAAATTGGTCATGGACTCATGGTGAATTGGCTATGACTCATGGCCAATTTTGGCCCAATCTAGTAATTTGGACTTTTGAGCTTTTTAAATTGAGACCAAATTCATTCATGGGCCAAAATTAAGGGTCTATAGTACCCATTCAAGGTCTTTGAAAAGCAGTTTTACTAGTATGACCTTCTCTACTAAATCCTTATGTGTGGTCTGTACTTTAACATTTCTCTGTTTTTTCTAACAACCTTGCTACTAATCATTAGGTGATTATTTCCTCTATTGTTGCCTTCTACTATGCTCATACTTAGTTTCATTTTCTATGGCCACTGTGGCATTAACAAATGTAGAGAATTTTCTATGGCCACTGCTGCATTAACAAGTGTAGAGAACTTCTTAATTCTTAATGCCACTAGATAAATAAGAATCTTACAATTCAAACCCTGCTCAAACCTTTTGTATTTCTCTTCCTCAGATGTAACTAACTTAGGAAAATATTTACTGACGCTGATAAACTGTCTCTCGTATTCTGATATTGATAACGACTTCTACTTCAAGTATAAAAACTCTCTACATCTCTCTTCAATATTCATTTTACTGATATACTTCTTCTTAAACTCATCTTGGAAAAATGCCCAAGTAAGTGTATCAGTTGGAGTAGTTTTCCATTTTATATCCCACCAATCATAAGCTTACTTCTACAGTAAATAAAATGCACACTCCAATCTCTCTTCATCAATGCAATAAAGTAGATCAAAGACCTTTATTGTCCTTTCTAACCAATATTCCGCTATAGAAGGTTCATCTGTGTCCTAAGCTTTAAAATCTCCAGCACCTAACTTTCTGATTCTCTCTAATGGAGACCTCTAAGGTACTGGTGATTGTAGTTGTGCTAGAGTAATTACACATACAATAAGTCTAAGAACCTACCCCATGTTTCTCATAAACTGGGGGTTCAATGGTGCCTACCTTGCAGAGGGTTCAACTAGCTATTGGTTCCCCAAACTTGCCTAACTGTGTGAGGATGTAGCTTCTTCATCTGTACCCTCGATGAGATCCAGAAGCCATCCTATACCTATAAATATATAAAGATCAACTGCATCAAAATACATATCCACTTTTTAAGTTCACATAGCAATGACAATTGTATTTTACTTTTCTAACGCCTAAACCTAGCTTTAATACCACCAAATGTAACACTCTCTGATAGTCCTATCAAAGAACCATCATAAAATGCTACTCAATACCTATCAATCATGTAACCAATATTAAGTAAACATCAAACTAACTAAACTAAAAAAATACAGAGTTTACTTTGTAATTTTCTCTGCCAAAATCTTCTTCAACCCAACACAACCTATAGAAAAACACTTCTAACCTCCTCACATTCACCTCAACTACAATTATACCAACTCAATAATATTCATTCATAGATTAACATAATTATTGTAACACCCTTACACCTCATAAATATATAATACATGCACCAGGTATATGTAAAATATGTATAGACAGTATAATGATGTCAGCATTCCATTCTTAACAAAATTTTCATAAATCCAAGAAAATACTTCAAAACCTAAATTGTGCTTTAACAAATAAATAAAACTATCTACTAATAATTAAAAGTACTCAACTACATGTTTTATTGAAAAATCTCTGGAAAAAATTAGCCAGAGTTTTGTCTATAATTTTGGACATACCCAAAAATCATTTAACTCAATCTATCAAAAGAAATACACTCCTAATATACATTTAATCAACCATTTCTCCTAGAAAACTTCATTGCTTAAAATTTCTCAAATCATTTCCAAAATACTCACACATATACATATACATGTATAAAAGTTTATAACACTTAGTTCAAAATCTTTACAAATACAGAATTTTTATCTTTTGCTAAGGCAATACAAAAGTCTTCTGGTGGAATCTCAAGACCCTAGACCTTATCAGATCTAGCAGGGTTCTCAGTCTCAACCCTGTCACCTGCGCGATAAACAAATCGCACTAAGCTAATAGCCTGGTGGTACATACTTTGACAGTAATAAAAAATAAAGATAGATAATGCATAATGCTTTTCATATAAAATTCTATAATGTGACATGCAATAGCATTTCAGTTCATTTACATTCTTCATTCTAAGTCATCACATATTATAGTCACATGCATTAGGCCCAAATGACCTTATATAATATTCAAGTTCTAGAATTATTATTTTAGTCTATTTTGACACCCAGCAATTAGCCCATAGGTAGCAAATAATGACGCCCAGTATCTAGCCCGAAGGTAAATCATGTAACATTGATGCCCAGCATCTAGCCCAAAGGCAAATCATAGGCATACCACCAAACATAAAACTCTAGAAAGTGAATAATATATGAGGCAACATACAAATACTGCATATTTCAACAATCTATTTTCTTATCACATTGTCTCTTCCATAACTATGTACAATCATTTTAGTTCAATATACTCATCACATTATCAATAATGCATATTGATTTGCATTAAGACTACATTACCCAAACATTTTGGGCTATTCTCACATAATTCACATTTAGCACATTCCACTCATTTTAGCCATTAATTATGGCTTTTTATAACATACGTCATATATATATATATATATATATCATTTCACACTTAATATTACAATGCATATGAACATGCAAATGACAAAGTAGCTGAATGCATTTTCCATTTAACATGCATTAAGCCAAATTAAATGCAAATATGCTTCAAACTCTCAAAAGCATGTGCATACCTTAATCCAACACCGAAATCCAAGCTAATATCACTCTTTACCCTTCACTTCCAAGATGCCCTTCAATACTAGGGTTGGGCATTAACCAACTAGTCAATTCCTATACAAAATATAAGTATATAATATGTATTAGAATCACATTCCAACACATTCTAACAAATAAAAACCAAATTAGCACAATTCCCCCCCCCCCCAAACTTCCAAATTTTTACCCTAACTTTCCATAATTTTGGAACAACTTGTTAATCCATTCTAATTGGAAATCTATGCTCATTTTCCTCATTAAAATCATTTTATAACATGATTTACACAATAAAATCAAATGGACATCCATACTTTAAGAATACTTTTCCAAAACCCTAAATTTAACACTTCTTCATCTAAACTTTTACCAACCTTGAGCAAACCAACCAAATAAATATAAAATCTTTACTTCCCCATAGAAACAACACTTCACATACCCATATAACAAATTAAATCATACTCCATCAAAATTTCAATTCTTACATATTCCTATTTTCCAACATAACTTAAAAATTAAAGAAGTAAGCTTACCAATTTGTTGGGAAACCTCCAAAATATTTTTTGATTCTTGAAAATCTACTCAAATTTTGGTGTATGGAAGAAGAGAAGATCTCCCTTGTGCTTCAATGGTGGTTCGACCCAAGCTTGAAGAAGAGAGGAAGAAGAAAATGATAATTTGACTTTTTATTTCTTCTCTTTCTTAAGACCATATATATAATATTTGATTATTTTAATTAATTAATTGTTTATTTATTTATTTTAATAAAAGAATTTCTATCTTCCACCTAAAATTATTTTATTTTAGATTTTTTTACTTTAACTATTCACATTTTACCATTTTACCTTTCTACTTAACTTTATAAGTTTGACTTTTATATGTTATATATACTTAACATATACATTGCATATATACTTCATATTTCTCACTTCCAACTCTTCATTAAACATTCCAACTTAATAATTTTGGTTTAATTTAATCTAATTTTAGTAAATTCGAGGATGTCACAATTATACAGTACTTCTATCAACCTGTATACAGATGAAATCTTTACAAAATTAATATCATGTACTGAAGTTTTATAACTCATACTACAATTGCAATATAATAAACCACTAGCTTATCCATAATTATACAATTGTAATTTAATATAAACTTTGCTATGTGAACAGTAATTATATAACATATACAAAATTTTTAAAATTTATACCTTCTGATCTGCAGTTGATCTTTGGCACTTTAAGATCCTACTGTGTTGAATCTACCCTTTCCATCTGATCTGTGAGTCAGAAAAGTCTAACATACTAAGCAATTGCTTAGTGGTGCTTGCATATTCATAATTTGTCAAATGTATAGCATAAGAAAATAATTGAAATAATAGATAAAAATAAATCATAATTTTTTAAAAGAAGCAAATAAATCACTTAATTAATTAAATTCAAATTACTTGTCTTAATAAAGATAAGTTCCAAAATGTAACTTAGCTTAAAGGGAAATAATCACTTTGTAGTTAATTGCTAAAAATTTCATAACTAAGATAAAAATTCCATTTCACATTCACTTTTCCATACCATTCTTATAAATAGTTACATCTCATATAGTGATTTTAAAATCATAGACTCGGATAACAGGTTCACATTGATAAATAAATGCCCACCTTTATAGATTAAATATGGCTAAAAGCCCAGTGGTGACACAAATGCCTAATAACACCAATGATATAAAGTGTCTACTAATGGCATAAACTGTCCACTAATGATATAGACATCCACCCTCTTGCTAGCTATTCTATCAAATACTAGATTTTTCATCAATACATTTGGGCACTTTAACTTGTTTTTTTCTCATTCCAATAAATGTTTCAATTATGTCAATTTTCCTAAAAATGTTACTTTAAAGAAAACACTTCTTTATTTTCTTTTTAACCAATTTCACACTTAGAATATCAATTTTTACTAAAAATATTTCTTTAAAGTAACCATTTCTTTCTTTATCATTCAATTATTCTGCAAAACACTTGAGGTAATTATTCTTTAATCTAAACTAAACATATTTCTTTTAAAACATAATCATCAAATAAACTAATATATTCACTTGTCTTCCAAAACCCTAAATTTTTCATAACCCTAAACCTACATTTTAATGGTTTAAAAGTTTCTTTAAGCATTGTTTTAAGTTAAAAATCACATTAGCACACCTAATCTCATCTATAAATGAATCCATATTCATTTCTTCCTCATTTAGTTCCATATTCAATTCTTTCTCAAATAGTTCAAGTAATCCAATCTACCACAAATAATTTAATTAATAGTGATTAATAAACTTCCATTGGCAATTAAAATCAAATAAAAACCAAATAATAGCAAATTATTAAGTACATAAGCACTAACCTCTTCCAAAGTGGCTCTTCCTATCCCTTTTCTCAATTTCTTTTGGTTTTATGGTGCTATTCTTGGAAATTCTCTCATAAATAAGTTATTTCCTATAAAAACTTTGAATTATTTTTTAATGAATTCTAGGATTTATGTAGAAAATGAAGGAAAGAGAAAGAAAGAAGAAGATATGGTGGTGGAGAATGTAACACCTCTATACCCTGTATACGTACCAAGCATGCTTAAACGATCGTAATATACGTATACTGAATATAGAAAATGCCACGGTTTAAAAAGACACAACAATATCTTTGTAAACAAGTGAAACCAATCTCAAACAAATAAAAGAATTCCAAAAGACACTATATATAAAATGTTTAATAATTCACAGCGGAAGGTATTACAAATATGTTATAAATCAAAGTTTACAAAACATAGAATATATACATGATTGGCAGCTCTTCTCTGATCTTTAAGTCCCAAAATGAACTCTTCAATGTCTACTCTCACTCGGTCTTGAAGAACTCTCAGGTTCAACTCTGTCACCTGTGCGATCAAACACTATCGCGCTAAGCCAACGGCTTAGTAGTACAAAGTATGCTAGCATTATGCTTTAGTGCAATGTTGTAACACCCCCACACCCAATACATACACACTACATACACCACAATGTAGTATACATGTATCGAATATAGGAATACTACGGATTTTTCTTAACATTCAAGAACACCTTTTTAATGATATCATAATCTTTTTCAGTATACAATATAGATAATAAGTAATTAACTTGTAAAATAAAACAAAGTAGATATAGATATGTTTATTTAGTACGCAGCGGAATTTATAAAATAGTTACTTATATGAAAGCATTTAAATCCATATTTACAAATGTACATACATTCACATTATAAACAATATTTACAAAATATAAAGAAGTTATACATGATTGGCAGCTTTCTCTGATCTTTAAGTCCCAAATAAACTCTTCACTGTCTACTCTCACTTGGTCTCGAAGAGCTCTCGGGTTCAACTCTGTTACCTGCGCGATCAACACTATCGCGCTAAGCCAACGGCTTAGTAAGACAAATCATGCAAATATTATGCTCTAGTGCAATGCAATGTCACACATGTTATCAATAAAGGCAACAACATAGATGAAAAGCTAACATCACCTTTGCACATCACAAATCATAATCATATAATCATACCACATTTCAACATCTTTCCATCTCCTTCATTAATCAATCAAGTTATCATTCATGACTCACATTAAACAAAGACAAGCATGGGCCCAAAACACACTAATATGCCTTCAATTTTCAGAGTTAATGCTTTGGTTTTGTTATCACATTTATCAATATCATATACCCAACTAGGCTTCAAGGATTAGGTTCAACCAAGCTTCAAGGGGAGCAAAGCATGCTAAGCTTCTACCCAACTTGGCTTCAAGAACCAACCCAACCTAGCTTCAAGGGTTGTAACATCTCAATTAGGCTTCAAGGATTCAATCCAACCTAACTTCAAGAGATTGTTACTATCATTAGGCATGCCACCAACAACAAACTCTGAAAATGGAATAACACATTAGCCACACAATTCATTTATTATTTAGTTATCATTTCCATTCTCAATTCTCATCATCATAGCCAATCACAATGGCTTCATAACACAATTATATCTCAACTCATTTTATACATATAGCATCATTGCTATAACATTTCAAGGTACATTATTCATGAATCACATTACCATTCACAATGTATATAACATAACATTGTTCATAGATTTATAATCTTCCATATGCCTTTGATTGAATCATTATTGTTTTAAGGGTATTTAGAATGTTCATTTTCATGTATAGGTGCAAAGAGACCCTTAAAGAATCACAACATTGCATGAAGAGAAAAGAACAAAAACATTAACTAACACATTTGAGGGACACGGGCAGCACACTTGAGGGACACGGCCAAGCTTGTGGCCGTGTCTCTCAACCACAAATTCCAGTAGCAAACACGGGCATAGGACACGGCCAAGCTTGTGGCCGTGTCTCCCACACCAAAATCCAGTAGTGGACACGGGCAATGGACACGACCGTGTCTCTCAAAAATCCATCCAACACGCCCAAATTTCCTTGGCTTGGCCGTGTCTCTCCTTGCTTTTGGCCGTGTCACTCATGAACAACACCCTAACCAAAGCCAACACTCTTTCAATTGCATTTACACACTTTTTGCACAACATTAATCTCATTCAAATGGATACAATCAATAACATAAACACATATCTTACACAATCATCACAATAATCACTTTAACAACACATTAACATTACATTTAAACACAACCACTTCAAAACCCTAAATCCAACATCATTCATAATCTTTCAAAATCAACATCCACCACTTCCAACAACAACACATATTTAACCTCTTAACTTAAAACCAAATTTAACACTTGAAAACACATCACAAACACCTCTCATCATCAAATCAACAAACCCTAATTCACTTCAAATACCACTTCAAAAGAATAAAAGAAATCAAAGAAAAGAACTTACCAAAGTTGTTGAATTCCACAAATCTCCAACTTGATTCCTTGCTTCTCTCTTCAATCTTGATTTTGGAACAACAAAAATCAACTCTTATTCTTTGGTTTTGGAGAGCCGGCCACCACTAAGGAAAAGAGAAGAAAAGAAAAAAAATAAATAAATAAATAAAGTCAACTTCTTCTTTAAATCTCCACCAAGAGATTTCCAAAAGAAAATTACCTCAATGCCCTTAACCATTTGTTCTAACTCTCTTTTAACTTATAAGCCCATTTAGGTAATTTCATACTCAACAAGATAAATATCTCTTCCCCCTTGACTCTTCCTTTGACCAACTTATATATTATATATATTACAATATAATCAACATATACACTTTCCTTTAATTTCTTTTCTCTTGCAAATTGACACCTACATTCAATCCAATTTTAAAACAACAACAACAACAACAACATTCAAAACTTCTAGGGCATATATGGGGATATTACAATTCTCCCCCTCTAAAAAGAAATTTCATCCTCAAAATTACCTGATATCAAGTCCGAAACAACTGAGGATACTGATATCGCATGGTTTGTTCACTTTCCCAAGTTGCTTCTTCTTTTGCATGATTCCTCCATAGAACTTTCACCAATGGCACACTCTTGTTTCTCAACTTTTTCACATCACGTGCCAAGATAGCAACTGGTTCCTCTTCAAATGTCAGATCTTGATTCACCTCGATAGATTCAATCGGCAACACATGAGATGGATCCGATCTGTACCTTCTCAACATAGAAACATGGAATACATTATGGATACGATCCAACTCAGGTGGCAAAGCAAGCCGATAAGCAACTGGCCCAACTCTTTTCAACACTTCATACGGTCCAATGAATCGAGGACTCAATTTCCCTTTCCAACCGAACCTCAAAATCTTCTTCCAAGGAGATACTTTCAAAAATACCTTATCTCCAACATCAAACTCAATTTCTCTCCTCTTTAAATCTGAATAAGACTTCTGTTGGTCTGAAGCTGCTTTCAACCTGCCTCGAATCAACTTCACTTTCTCTTCAGTTTCTTTAATCAAATCAGGCCCAATTAACTTACTTTCACCAAGTTCACTCCAACATAGAGGTGTCCTAAACCGTGTACCATACAATGCTTCAAATGGTGCCATACCAATGCTGGATTGGTGACTGTTGTTATAAGCAAACTCCACAAGCGGTAGAAATCTGTCCCAACTTCCAGAGAAATCAATGACATAGCTTCTCAACATATCCTCAATAATCTGTATCACCCTCTCTGACTGTCCATCCGACTGTGGATGAAAAGCAGTGCTGAAATGCAGTCGAGAACCCAAAGCACTATGCAAACTTGTAATATCCCTAATTATGCCCTAGTAGTCTTGGTGTTAGTGTTGTTGCACTTGAATTATGTATATATGATAAGTTGATAAGAAATTGGAAGAGAATGTTTTTGTATGTGTTTTGGAGAAGAAATTTAGGGTTTAGAGACAAATGTATATGTTGTGTATATGATGATATATATAACATATAAATGGGTCAAAGGAAGAGTCAATGCAAGAAGATATTTTTGTGGAATGTGCAATTACATATAAGGGCTTATATGAGACAAAAAGTTAGTTATATGATTGAGGGCATTTTGGTAATTGCTTGGATAAGATCACTTGGTGGAGATTAAAAGCAAATTTGACTTTGTGTCTTCATCATTTCCTTCTTTCTTTCAAGAGGTGCCGGCTCTCCAAAAACCAAGAGAGAAAGAGAGGTGATCTTGAGGTTTGAAGCAATTTGAAGAAGGAAGCAAGGGTTTTGGTTAAAGATTTGTGGATTTCTTCATCTAAGGTAAGATCTTTTCTTTAAATTCTTCAATTCTTTTGAAGTGGTGTGAGAAAGGAATTAGGGTTTGTTGGTTTGATGATGAGATGAGTTGTGTTTAGTGAAATTCTTTTTCTGTTTTACAATTAGTAAAGGCTGTGACTTGTATGATTTTTAATTAATTATAGAAAAATGTTCTTGAAGTGAATTTTTGATATGTTGTGCCTCTATGAGTCTAGAATGACTGAAAAATATGTTGATTCGATTTTGGAATGGTTATGAGTTTAGAAAGATTATTTTTAGTAGAACTGTTCCAGCAGGTACCTTAACTGAGACAGCTATATTTCGGGATTTTTAATAAAATGTAGAAAAATCATATCCAATTGAATTTTGGATATGTTGTTGCTTAGTGAGTCTAGTATTTGAGAAAAATAATTTGGAACCACGTTGATTGAATTTGATTTATGGAATTCACAAAGTTCAGAACTGCTGCCAGGATGCAGGGCAATTGGGGCAGTCTGGTTAGGTGAACTATTTGACCAAGATTTTGTGTTCAGTTTGATCTGAAATTTTAAAGGAATTATTTTAAGATACAAAACTAAATTCTGTAAAAATTTTAGAATTTTTAATCAAGTAGATTATTTTATACAATTTTTCAAAATAAGGATAAAATGGAGTCTAAAACCAGAATGTATTATTCATATGAATCATATCAATTGTTCTTTGCCCTAATTGCATTGTTGAGATTGAACAATGTTATGTTATGCATTGTGAATGGTTATGTGTTTCATGAATAATATACATTGAAATTGAAATGATAATTCAAATAAGACATGATATGAGACAATGCCATTGTGATTGGCTATGATGATGATATTGAAAGAAAGAAGGCATGTTTGCCTAAATGTGATGAGAATTTGAGAATGGAAATGGTAACTATATAATAAATGAATTGTTTGTTTAATATGTTATTCAGTTTCAGAGTTCTGGATTTGGGTGGCATGCCTAAGAAATGATGAAAGGTAACAGTCTTGCCGGGTTGAGGATCTCCTCATATGTGTTGAGTTGATGGTCCAAGAGACTAGGTCTGTTACACTATGAGAATTGTGAATATAAGATATATGATTTGTAACAGTCTTGCCGGGTTGAGGATCTCCTCATATGTGTTGAGTGATGGTCCAAGAGACTGGGTCTGTTACACTATCCATGGATAGAGATACATGTATATACATTGCCTACGGGCGTGATTATTGTGACTATGAACCAAATCAGTAACTCTGAACTCTGAATATCATATTAAATACTTGTTGGGCCCATAGGTGTCAAGGTTATATGAATGTCCTAAATAATGTTATGAGTTAATGAAATGAGATGTTGGTTATTGAGTATGATTGAGTAATGTTGAATGTGGAAAGATGTTGAAATGTGGTATACTCATATGACTATGATTTGTGAAATGCATAATTATGTGTTAACTTTATATTTATGATGTTGATCTTATCAATAACATATGTGGCATTGCATTACATTTAAGCATACCATTAACATGTTTTATCTTACTAAGTCGTTGGCTTAGCGCGATAGTGTTTAATCGCGCAGGTAATAGAGTGGATAGAGTTGAACCCGAGAGTTCATCAAGACCAAGTGAGAGTAGACCTTGTTGAATCCATTTTTGGAGCTTAAAGATCAGAGCAGACTTGCCAATCATGTATATTTCTTTATATTTTGTAAAGAAATGTTTAGTATGTAAATATGTAAATATTTTATAACTTCCGCTGTGTAATATTTAAATATAGGGGTTGTCACAAAACCTTTATTTTATGTTGCACTAGAAGTGTAAATTCTTTTTGCAGGTTGTAGTTGAGGTTACAAGGGGGATTTATTGGGAGTGTACTGAGAATGATTTTGTTTGCATTGGTTTGTGTAAAATGTTTTTAAAAATAAGAAAAAAACCGGTTTTGTCGACACTTGGGACTCAATTTTTAGGCGAAACTATGGCAAAATTTTTGTAAAAAAATCGGAACTTAAATTTGACTAAGTAAAATTGGTAGCAACATTAGGTTAGTGTGGCGCCTCTACTCAGCTTACACATGTAGGTCGGGAAGGGGTGTTACAAAACTCTTCCAAAATCTTGAAGTAAACCGGGGATCTCAATCAGACACTAAAGAAATTGGAACACCATGCAGCTTCACAATCTCATGGATATACAGCTCAGCTAACCTTTCCAAAGAGTAATCCATCCGAACCGGAAGAAAATGAGCTGTCTTAGTCAATCTATCAACAATCACCCATATGGCATCATGTTTCTTTTGTGTCAATGGAAGACCAGACACAAAATCCATTGTCACTCTCTCCCATTTCCATTCAGGCACTGACAAAGGCTGAAGTAACCCGGTTGGAACATGATGCTCTGCTTTTACCCTCTGACATGTGAGACATCTGGATACAAACTCCGCTATGTCTCTCTTCATACCGGACCACCAGTAATATTGCTTCAAATCATGATACATCTTGGTATTGCCCGGATGCATAGCAAATACTGACTGATGTGCTTCTTCCAAAATGATCCTTTTCAAATTAGCATCATCGGGTACACACAATCTGTTCTTAAACCAAAGACTCCCATCATCTCTCACAATAAAATCTCTACTCTTTCCATTCTGGCAATCTGAAACAATCTTTTGAATCTTCTCATCAGCCAACTGAGCCTCTTTAATCTGATCCAACAAAACTGGTTTCAATTGCAACTGTGCCAACAATGCACAATCATCACAAGATACAAAACTGGCATGCAATGCTCTCAACTCAACAAGCAACGAGAGCGAATAAACAGTCAAGCCTGCCAAAGACTTCAGACTCAAGGCATCGGCAACAACATTTGCCTTACCTGGATGATAATCAATCAAACAGTCGTAGTCTTTAATCAATTCCAACCATCTCCTCTGTCGAAGATTAAGCTCTTTCTGAACCCCCAAATATTTCAAGCTTTTGTGATCAGTGTAGATGAAACATTTCTCTCCAAACAAATAGTGTCGCCAAATCTTCAATGCAAACACAATGGCTGCTAGCTCTAAATCATGGGTCGGATAATTGAGCTCATGAGGTTTCAACTGTCGAGAAGCATAAGCTATAACTTTACCTTCTTGCATCAGAACACAACCCAAACCACTATGTGAAGCATCACTGTAGATCACATATGGTTTGCCTTCTACAGGTAAAGTAAGAACAGGCGCTTGAGTCAACATTTCTCTCAACTGTTCGAAACTAGCCTGACACTGATCTGTCCACACAAATCTAATTCCCTTGCGAAGTAATCTGGTAAGTGGAGTAGCTATCAAAGAAAATCCTTTCACAAACCGTCGATAATAGAATGCCAAACCCAGAAAACTTCTAACTTCAGTCACAGACTTTGGTGGAC
The DNA here is from genome assembly GCA_947685225.1 of Garcia nutans. Classification (NCBI taxonomy): domain Eukaryota; kingdom Viridiplantae; phylum Streptophyta; class Magnoliopsida; order Malpighiales; family Euphorbiaceae; genus Garcia; species Garcia nutans. The sequence continues at coordinate 28,664,498 of CANTUV010000045.1, forward strand.
TCCAATTCAAAATAGCTTCAACTTTACTCGGATCAACTCTAATACCTTCTGCTGAAACTATATGACCAAGAAAAGTTACTTGATCAAGCCAAAACTCACATTTTGACAGTTTAGCAAACAATTGCTTCTCTCTCAGAATTTGCAACACAATCCGTAGATGCTTATCATGTTCCTCCCCATTACGCGAATACACCAGAATGTCATCGATAAACACTACCACAAACTGATCCAGATAGGGCCTAAACACCCTATTCATCAAGTCCATAAAAGCTGCAGGTGCATTCGTCAGACCAAAAGGCATAACTAAAAACTCATAATGCCCATACCTGGTCCGAAAGGCGGTCTTAGGAACATCTTCAGCTCTAACTCTCAGCTGATGGTACCCTGATCTCAAATCAATTTTAGAAAACACAGCTGCACCCTTCAACTGATCAAAGAGATCATCGATTCTAGGCAAAGGATATTTATTTTTAATAGTCACCTTGTTCAATTGCCTATAATCGATACACAACCTCATAGTACCATCTTTCTTCTTCACGAATAGGACAGGAGCTCCCCAAGGAGAAACACTGGGGCGAATAAATCCTTTATCCAACAACTCCTGTAATTGCACTTTCAACTCCCTCAATTCAGCAGGTGCCATTCTATAAGGAGTAATAGAGATAGGAGTGGTACCAGGCAATAATTCAATACCAAACTCCACCTCTCTCTCAGGAGGCAATCCTGGTAACTCTTCTGGAAACACATCTGGGAACTCTGCAACTGTGGGTATATCATCAATAGGAGAAACTCTTACTCTAGTATCTACTACATGAGCAAGATAAGCATCACACCCTTTTCTAATCAACCTCCTGGCTGCAACAGCTGAAACAAACAAAGATGCTAGTTGTTCCTGCTCATTAGATACTATCACATCTCTACCATCAACAGTTCTCAAAGTAACAACTTTCTTTTTACAATCTACCACAGCTCCATGTCTAGCTAACCAATCCATGCCTAGGATCACATCATATTCCTTAAATGGCATCTCAATCAAATCTCCAAGGAACTCCTCACCCTGCACCACTACTACACTATCTCGGTGCACCTTGCTAACAATCACACTATGCCCTAAAGGATTTGTCACCAACACATCAAATCCTAGGGATTCAGCATGCATATTAGACACAGGCAAAACAGATGCACTAATATAGGAATGTGTGGATCCGGGATCAATCAAAGCAAGTACTGAAGTATCAAATAAAGAAAAAGTACCAGCTATGACTGCCGAAGTGTAACACCCCCACACCCAATACATACACACTACATACACCACAATGTAGTATACATGTATCGAATATAAGAATGCTACGGATTTTTATTAACATTCAAAACATTTTAAATGATACTATAAGCTTTCTCATTATACATTAGAGAAAAATAAGTAATTAACTTGTAAAATAAAACAAATAGATATATATATATATACATTTAGTTAATACGCAGCGGAATTTATAAAATCGTTACATATATGAAAGCATTTAAATCCATATTTACAAATATACATATATTCACATTATAAACAATATTTACAAATTATAAAGAAATTATACATGATTGGCAAATGTTCTCTGATCTTTAAGTTCCCAAAATCAACTCTTCAACGTCTACTCTCACTCGGTCTCGAAGAGCTCTCAGGTTCAACTCTATCACCTGCGTGATTAAACACTATCGCGCTAAGCCAAGGGCTTAGTAAGACAATTCATACTAATGTTATGCTTTAGTGCAATGCAATGTTAATTATCAATCCATATTATACATGTAACATCATATATGCAAAGCAAACAACATACCATTACATTTCATAATCCAATATAAGTAGACATATCACATTTCAACATCTTTTCATATACCTCATTAGTTACTCATTAAACCATTCATGAACAACACTAAACAAAGACAAGCATTGGGCCCAAGACACACTAATATGCCATTCAATTTTCAGAGTTAATGCTTTGGTTTTGTTATCACATTTATCAATATCATATACCCAACTAGGCTTCAAGGATTAGGTTCAACCAAGCTTCAAGGAGAGCAAAGCATGCTAAGCTTCAACCCAACTTGGCTTCAAGAACCAACCCAACCTAGCTTCAAGGGTTGTAACATCTCAATTAGGCTTCAAGGATTCAATCTAACCTAACTTCAAGAGATTGTTACTCATTTTAGGCATGCCACCAACAACAAACTCTGAAAATGGAATAACACATTAGCCACACAATTCATTTATTATTCAATTATCATTACCATTCTCAATTCTCATTTCATATGTCATAAACACATAGGCCAACATGCCTTAATAATTTCATTTTGCATAACCAAAGCCAACAACAATGGCTTCCTCATATCTCAACTCACATTCCATATATCATCATCAATATTCATATAACACATTACCATTCACAATGCATAACATAACCTTGTTCAATCTCAACAATGCAATTAGGGCAAAGAACCATTTATATCATTCATAGGTTTAGGATATTCCACATCCATTTGATTAGGGCATTCTTTGCTGAAGTATGTTTAAGGTGTTTATGTTTAGGTTTAGATACCAAAATACGTTTGAAGAATCAAAACCATACAAAAAGAACAAAAATAAAAACAATAGCCAACACATTTGAGGGACACGGCCAAGCTTGTGGCCGTGTCTCTCAACTTAATTTTGGCAGTGACAGACACTGGCATGGGACACGGCCGTGTCTCTTAAAAATCAACCCAACACGGCCAAAATTTCCATGACTTGGCCGTGTCTCTCTTTGCTTTTGGCCGTGTCACTCATGAACAAAACCCTAACCAAAAACCAACACTCTTCAATTGCATTTCCATATTTTTTTTGCACAACAATCATCTCATTCAAATGAACACAATCAATGACATAAACACATATCTTACATAAACATCACAATAATCACTTTAACAACACATTAAAATATAAACCATTCCAAAACCCTAAAACCAACATCCACCACTTCCAACTTCAATACTTTTTAAACTCTTAACTTAACACCAATTTTAACACTTGAAAACACATCACAAACACCTATCATTAACTAATCAACAAACCCTAATTCACTTCAAATTCCACTTCAAAAGAATAAAGAAATCAAAGAAAAGAACTTACTTCTTTCATCAATTCATCCTAAATATCCAAAATTAAACTAATCAAACACACTTGAGTATAACAAAATCAAGCAACACACTCTTAGATCATCTATCAAATCCATACATCATTTCAAACAAGCAAAAGATCCAAAAGAAAACTTACTAAGACTATAAACTTCTTGAATCAACACTTGATCACTTCAATCTTCCTTCAATTTGAGTTTAGAACTTCAAACACCTCTCTAGCTCTCTAGTTTTCTTTTGTCTTTGGAGGAGCCGGCCACTACCATCAAGAAGAAGAGAAAATAATGGAGAAACAAAGTCAATTTCTCCTTAAATCTCCACCAAGTGATTTTAACAAGACAATTACCAAAACACCCCTCATCACTTAACTTATCTTTTGTCACTTGCATGCCCAAATATGTAATTTCACAAAACTCAAATAAAATATCTTCTTGCATTGACTCTCTATTTGACTTATGTAGATGTTAATTATATCATCATATAAACAACATATACACTTCTCTCTAAACCCTCTTTTCTTTCCCAAAACACAAATACACAAGCATTCTCTTTCCAATTTCTTTTCTTATCACATAACATATATATATTCAATCCAATTTTACAACAACAACAACAACAACATTCAAAACTTCTAGGGCATATATGGGGATATTACAATTCTCCCCCTCTAAAAAGAAATTTCATCCTCGAAATTACCTGATATTAAGTCCGGAATAACTGAGGATATTGCTCTCGTATGATTTGCTCACTTTCCCAAGTTGCCTCTTCCTTTCCATGATTCTTCCACAAAATCTTCACCAATGGCACTCTCTTGTTTCTCAACTCTTTCACTTCACGTGCCAAGATAGCAACTGGTTTCTCTTTAAATGTCAGATCGGGACTCACTTCAATTGATTCAACTGGCAAAACATGAGATGGATCCGATCTGTACCTTCTCAACATAGAAACATGGAATACATTATGGATCCGATCCAACTCAGGTGGCAAAGCAAGCCGATAAGCAACTGGCCCAACTCTCTCTAAAACTTCATACGGTCCAATAAAACGAGGACTTAATTTCCCTTTCCGACCGAACCTCAAAATCTTCTTCCAAGGAGATACTTTCAAAGATACCTTATCTCCAATATCAAACTCTATGTCTCTCCTCTTCAGATCTGCATAAGACTTCTGTCGGTCTGAAGCTGCTTTCAACCTGCCTCGAATCAACTTCACTTTCTCTTCAGTTTCTTTAATCAAATCAGGCCCAATTAACTTACTTTCACCAAGTTCACTCCAACAAAGAGGTGTCCTACACCGTCTGCCATACAATGCTTCAAACGGTGCCATACCAATGCTGGATTGATGACTGTTGTTATAAGCAAACTCCACAAGCGGTAGAAATCTGTCCCAACTTCCAGAGAAATCAATGACACAGCTCCTCAACATGTCCTCAATAATCTGTATCACTCTCTCTAACTGCCCATCTGTCTGCGGATGGAAAGCAGTGCTGAAGTGCAGTCGAGAACCCAAAGCACTATGCAAACTCTTCCAAAATCTTGAAGTAAACCGGGGATCTCGATCAGACACTAAAGAAATTGGGACACCATGCAACTTTACAATCTCATGGATATACAGCTCAGCTAACCTCTCCAAAGAGTAATCCATCCGAACCGGAAGGAAATGAGTTGTCTTAGTCAACCTATCAACAATCACCCATATGGCATCGCGCTTCCTTTGTGTCAATGGCAAACCAGACACAAAATCCATTGTCACTCTTTCCCACTTCCATTCAGGCACTGACAACGGTTGAAGCAACCCGGTTGGAACTTGATGCTCTGCTTTTACCCTCTGACATGTGAGACATTTGGATACAAACTCCGCTATGTCTCTCTTCATACCAGACCACCAGTAATGCTGCCTCAAATCATGATACATCTTTGTATTGCCCGGATGCATAGCAAACACCGACTGATGTGCTTCTTCCAAAATGATCCTTCTCAATTCAGCATCATCCGGTACACACAATCTGTTCTTAAACCAGAGACTCCCATCATCTCTCACAATAAAATCTCTACTCTTTCCATTCTGGCAATCTGAAACAATCTTTCGAATCTTCTCATCAGCCAACTGAGCCTCTTTAATCTGATCCAACAAAACTGGTTTCAATTGCAACTGTGCCACCATCATCACAAGGTACAAAACTGGCATGCAATGCTCTCAACTCAACAAGCAACGAGAGCGAATAAACAATCAAACCTGCTAAAGACTTCCGACTCAAGGCATCAGCAACAACATTTGCTTTACCTGGATGATATTCAATCAAACAGTCGTAGTCTTTAATCAATTCCAACCATCTCCTCTGTCGCAGATTAAGCTCTTTCTGGACACCCAAATATTTCAAACTTTTGTAATCAGTGTAGATGAAACATTTCTCCCCAAACAAATAGTGTCGCCAAATCTTCAATGCGAACACAATTGCTGCTAGCTTTAAATCATGGGTCGGATAATTAAGCTCATGCGGTTTCAACTGTCGAGATGCATAAGCTATAACTTTACCTTCTTGCATTAGCACACACCCCAAACCCCTATGTGAAGCATCACTGTAGATCACATATGGTTTGCCTTCTACAGGTAAAGTAAGAACAGGCGCTTGAGTCAACATTTCTCTCAACTGTTCAAAGCTAGCCTGACACTGATCTGTCCACACAAATCTAACCCCCTTTCGAAGCAATCTGGTGAGTGGAGTAGCTATCAAAGAAAATCCTTTCACAAACCGTCGGTAATAGCCTGCCAAACCCAGAAAACTTCTAACTTCAGTCACTGACTTGGGTGGACTCCAATTCAGAATAGCTTCAACTTTACTCGGATCAACTCTAATACCTTCTGCTGAAACTATATGACCGAGAAAAGTTACTTGGTCCAACCAAAACTCACACTTCGACAGTTTAGTAAACAACTGCTTCTCTCTCAAAATCTGCAACACAATCCGCAGATGCTTGTCATGTTCCTCCTTATTACGCGAATACACCAGAATATCATCAATAAACACTACCACAAACTAATCCAAATAGGGCCTAAACACCCTATTCATCAAGTCCATAAAAGCTGCAGGTGCATTCGTCAAACCAAAAGGCATAACTAGAAACTCATAATGCCCATACCTGGTCCGAAAGGCGGTCTTAGGAACATCTTCATCTCTGACTCTCAGCTGATGGTACCCTGATCTCAGATCAATTTTAGAAAACACAGCTGCACCCTTCAATTGATCAAAGAGGTCATTAATTCTAGGCAAAGGATATTTATTTTTAGTAGTTACCTTGTTCAATTGCCTATAATCGATACACAACCTCATAGTACCATCTTTCTTCTTCACAAATAGCACAGGAGCTCCCCAAGGAGAAACACTGGGGCGAATAAATCCTTTATCCAATAACTCCTGTAATTGCACTTTCAATTCCCTCAATTTTGCTGGTGCCATTCTATAAGGAGTAATAGAGATAGGAGTGGTACCAGGCAACAATTCAATACCGAACTCCACCTCTCTCTCATGAGGTAACCCTGGCAACTCCTCTGGAAACACATCTGAGAACTCTGCAACTGTGGCAATACTATCAATAGGGGAACCCTTCACTCTAGTATCTACCACATGAGCAAGATAAGCTTCACACCCCTTTCTAATCAATCTCCTAGCTGCAACAGCTGAAACAAATAAGGAGGCTAGCTGTTCCTGCTCATTAGATACTATCACCTCTCTACCATCAGCAGTTCTTAAAGAAACAATTTTCTTTTTACAGTCTACCACAGCTCCATGTCTAGATAGCCAATCCATGCCTAGAATCACATCATATTCCTTAAATGGCATCTCAATCAAATCTCCAAGGAACTCCTCACCTTGCACCCTCACTGCACTATCTCGGTGCACCTTGCTCACAATCACACTATGCCCTAACGGATTTGTCACCAACACATCAAATCCTAGGGACTCAGCATGCATATCAGACACAGGCAAAACGGATGCACTAATATATGAATGTGTGGATCCGGGATCAATCAAAGCAAGTACTGAGGTATGAAATAAAGAAAAAGTACCAGCTATGACTGCCGAAGCATTTGGCTGCCTCTGCATAACATATATCCTCTGGGAAGACCCAACCTCCTCTGGTCTACTCTCCCTGGATGTAGAACCTCCTCTAGCACTGAACCCAGATCTTCCTCCACTGCTGACACCTCTGCCTCCTCGACCTCCCCTCACACTAGGTCGAGAAGCTGCAGTATCAACTGACATCCGCTCCTGCCTCTCAGGACAATCTCTCACAAAGTGATCAGGTGATCCACATCTGAAACAAACCCCTGCTACTCCAGTCTTCCAGCAAGGACCACCATGTGGCCTACCACAATGAATGCAGATGGGTGGAGTGGATCTCTGAGTCATTGGGGTCGGAGCACTCGCCACTGAAGCTGCAGGTCTAAATCTCTGCCTCTGACTCCTACTGACCCTTGGAACAAAGCTTCCTTTACCTCTCTTCGCAGAAGAAGACCCTGCCTCAGACTGGGGCCTCCTAACCCTAACCTCTTCCTCTGAAGCAGCTGCAATAACTTGAGCTCGCTCTACACTTCGAGCTGCTGCCACTAGCTGGGAGAAATCGTGATATCGAGATCCAGCCACTAAGCACATGATAGAGGGCCTCAATCCCTCCTCAAATCTCCTGCATCTATCTATCTCATCAGCTATAATGCCCCCAGCATAATGGCTCAATCTAATAAACTCAACTTCATATTCAGTTACTGTCCTGCTGTCTTGTTTCAAGCTCAAAAACTCCATCTTTTTCATGTCCTTATACTCTCTCGGAGTATACTTCAATTCAAACTCTCTCAAGAAATCAGCGTAGGACAAGGTTGGTGGATCATCCATAGAATGGGGCACTGTCTTCCACCAGTCGTATGCATCCTTCTGTAGTAATGATCTGGCATAATCAAATTTTTCCTCCGAGGTGGCTTGCAACTGAATAAAGATCCTCTGTACTTTATCAAGCCATTGCTCCGCTACAGCTGGATCAACTGTACCAAGGAAATCCTCCGCTCCATACTTCCTTAGTTTATCATATTGTCTCACTGATACCAAAGGTTGTGGGGGTGGTGGCGGTGGTTGCACTGGTGCTTGCCTCAAAGCCTCAACCACATGCCTAAGCCAAGCTGGCGGAACCTCCTCACCAACTGGTCTCCCCGACACCGAAGCAGGTGCCTCCCCAGCACTATCAACTCTAGCTCTATCCTCCGGAGCTACACTCTCCTTACTACCCTCAACTGACTGACGCAAATGAGGATCCATCACAACCTATGTCTGCAAACACAGCAGAGTATATCTTATTAAAGATCAGAGACTGCCAATCCCAAACATATATGTTATTCAAAAATTCACTTTTTTTTAAGTAAAAATACTCTTTTCCTTACATTTTATCTATGTTGAGAATCTCAAACCTAGGCTCTGATACCAAAACAATTGTAACACCCCCACACCCAATACATACACAATACATACACCACAATGTAGTATACATGTATCGAATATAGGAATGCTACGGATTTTTATTAACATTCAAAACATTTTAAATGATACTATAAGCTTTCTCATTATACATTAGAGAAAAATAAGTAATTAACTTGTAAAATAAAACAAATAGATATATATATATATACATTTAGTTAATACGCAGCGGAATTTATAAAATCGTTATATATATGAAAGCATTTAAATCCATATTTACAAATATACATATATTCACATTATAAACAATATTTACAAATTATAAAGAAATTATACATGATTGGCAAATGTTCTCTGATCTTTAAGTTCCCAAAATCAACTCTTCAACGTCTACTCTCACTCGGTCTCGAAGAGCTCTCGGGTTCAACTCTATCAACTCTATCACCTGCGCGATTAAACACTATCGCGCTAAGCCAAGGGCTTAGTAAGACAATTCATACTAATGTTATGCTTTAGTGCAATGCAATGTTAATTATCAATCCATATTATACATGTAACATCATATATGCAAAGCAAACAACATACCATTACATTTCATAATCCAATATAAGTAGACATATCACATTTCAACATCTTTTCATATACCTCATTAGTTACTCATTAAACCATTCATGAACAACACTAAACAAAGACAAGCATTGGGCCCAAGACACACTAATATGCCATTCAATTTTCAGAGTTAATGCTTTGGTTTTGTTATCACATTTATCAATATCATATACCCAACTAGGCTTCAAGGATTAGGTTCAACCAAGCTTCAAGGGGAGCAAAGCATGCTAAGCTTCAACCCAACTTGGCTTCAAGAACCAACCCAACCTAGCTTCAAGGGTTGTAACATCTCAATTAGGCTTCAAGGATTCAATCCAACCTAACTTCAAGAGATTGTTACTCATTTTAGGCATGCCACCAACAACAAACTCTGAAAATGGAATAACACATTAGCCACACAATTCATTTATTATTCAATTATCATTACCATTCTCAATTCTCATTTCATATGTCATAAACACATAGGCCAACATGCCTTAATAATTTCATTTTGCATAACCAAAGCCAACAACAATGGCTTCCTCATATCTCAACTCACATTCCATATATCATCATCAATATTCATATAACACATTACCATTCACAATGCATAACATAACCTTGTTCAATCTCAACAATGCAATTAGGGCAAAGAACCATTTATATCATTCATAGGTTTAGGATCTTCCACATCCATTTGATTAGGGCATTCTTTGCTTGAAGTATGTTTAAGGTGTTTATGTTTAGGTTTAGATACCAAAATACCTTTGAAGAATCAAAACCATACAAAAAGAACAAAAATAAAAACAGTAGCCAACACATTTGAGGGACACGGCCAAGCTTGTGGCCGTGTCTCTCAACTTAATTTTGGCAGTGACAGACACTGGCATGGGACACGGCCGTGTCTCTTAAAAATCAACCCAACACGGCCAAAATTTCCATGACTTGGCCGTGTCACTCATGAACAAAACCCTAACCAAAAACCAACACTCTTCAATTGCATTTCCATATTTTTTTTGCACAACAATCATCTCATTCAAATGAACACAATCAATGACATAAACACATATCTTACATAAACATCACAATAATCACTTTAACAACACATTAAAATATAAACCATTCCAAAACCCTAAAACCAACATCCACCACTTCCAACTTCAATACTTTTTAAACTCTTAACTTAACACCAATTTTAACACTTGAAAACACATCACAAGCACCTATCATTAACTAATCAACAAACCCTAATTCACTTCAAATTCCACTTCAAAAGAATAAAGAAATCAAAGAAAAGAACTTACTTCTTTCATCAATCCATCCTAAATATCCAAAATTAAACTAATCAAACATACTTGAGTATAACAAAATCAAGCAACACACTCTTAGATCATCTATAAAATCCACACATCATTTCAAACAAGCAAAAGATCCAAAAGAAAACTTACTAAGACTATAAACTTCTTGAATCAACACTTGATCACTTCAATCTTCCTTCAATTTGAGTTTAGAACTTCAAACACCTCTCTAGCTCTCTAGTTTTCTTTTGTCTTTGGAGGAGCCGGCCACTACCATCAAGAAGAAGAGAAAATGATGAAGAAACAAAGTCAATTTCTCCTTAAATCTCCACCAAGTGATTTTAACAAGACAATTACCAAAACACCCCTCATCACTTAACTTAGCTTTTGTCACTTGCATGCCCAAATATGTAATTTCACAAAACTCAAATAAAATATCTTCTTGCATTGACTCTCTATTTGACTTATGTATATGTTAATTATATCATCATATAAACAACATATACACTTCTCTCTAAACCCTCTTTTCTTTCCCAAAACACAAATACACAAGCATTCTCTTTCCAATTTCTTTTCTTATCACATAACATATATATATTCAATCCAATTTTACAACAACAACAACAACAACAACAACATTCAAAACTTCGAGGGCATATATGGGGATATTACATGAAGCATCTGGCTGCCTCTGCATAACATATACCCTCTGGGAAGATCCAACCTCCTCTGGTCTACTCTCCCTGGATGTAGAACCTCCTCTAGAATTGAACCCAGATCTTCCTCCTCTGCTGACACCTCTGCCTCCTCGACCTCCCCTCACACTAGGTCGAGAAGCTGCAGTATCAACTGACATCTGCTCTTGCCTCTCAGGACAATCTCTCACAAAGTGATTAGGTGATCCACATCTGAAGCATACCCCTGCTACACCAGTCTTCCAACAAGGACCACCATGTGGCCTACCACAATGAATGCAGATGGGTAGAGTGGATCTCAGAGTCACTGGGGTCGGAGCACTCGCCACTGTCACTGTAGGTCTAAATCTCTGCCTCTGAAACTGCACTGACCTACCCGCTGATCTCTGACTCCTACTAACCCGAGGAACAAAACTTCCCTTACCTCTCTTCGCAGAAGAAGACCCTGCCTCCAACTGGGGCCTTCTAGCCCTAATCTCTTCCTCTGAAGTAGCTGCAATAACTTGAGCTCGCTCCACACTCCGAGCTGCTGCCACAAGCTGGGAAAAATCATGATATCTAGATCCAGCCACTAGACACATGATAGAGGGCCTCAATCCCTCCTCAAATCTCCTGCATCTATCTATCTCATCAGATATAATACCCCCAGCATACTGGCTTAATCGAATAAATTCAACTTCATATTCTGTTACGGTCCTGCTGTCTTGCTTCAAGTTCAAAAACTCCATCTTTTTCATGTCCTTATACTCCCTTGGAGTATACTTCAACTCAAACTCTCTCAGAAAGTCAGCATAGGACAAGGTTGGTGGATCATCCATAGAATGGGGTACTGTCCTCCACCAGTCGTATGCATCCTTCTGTAGCAATGATCTAGCATAATCAAATTTTTCCTCTGGGGTGGCTTGCAACTGAATGAAGATTCTCTGTACTTTATCAAGCCATTGCTCCGCTACAGTTGGATCAACAGTACCAAGGAAATTCTCTGCTCCATACTTCCTTATTTTATCATAGTGCCTCATTGATACCACAGGCTGAGGGGGTGGTGGTGGTTGCACTGGTGCTTGCCTCAAAGCCTCTACCACATGCCTAATCCAAGCTGGCGGAACCTCCTCACCAACTGGTCTCCCCGACACCGAAGCAGGTGCCTCCTCAGCACTATCAACTCTAGCTCTATCCTCCGGAGCTACACTCTCCTCACTACCCTCAACTGACTGACGCAAATAAGGATCCATCACAACCTATGTCTGCAAATGCAGCAGATTATATCTTATTAAAGATCAGAGACTGCCAATCCCAAACATGTATGTTATTCAAAAATTCACTTTTTAAGTAAAAATATTCTTTTTCTTATACGTGACCTAGGTTGAGAATCTCAAACCTGGCTCTGATACCAAAACAATTATAACACCCCCACACCCAATACATACACACTACATACACCACAATGTAGTATACATGTATCGAATATAGGAATGCTACGGATTTTTCTTAACATTCAAGAACACCTTTTTAATGATATCATAATCTTTTTCAGTATACAATATAGATAATAAGTAATTAACTTGTAAAATAAAACAAAGTAGATATAGATATGTTTATTTAGTACGCAGCGGAATTTATAAAATAGTTACTTATATGAAAGCATTTAAATCCATATTTACAAATGTACATACATTCACATTATAAACAATATTTACAAAATATAAAGAAGTTATACATGATTGGCAGCTTTCTCTGATCTTTAAGTCCCAAATAAACTCTTCACTGTCTACTCTCACTTGGTCTCGAAGAGCTCTCGGGTTCAACTCTGTTACCTGCGCGATCAACACTATCGCGCTAAGCCAACGGCTTAGTAAGACAAATCATGCAAATATTATGCTCTAGTGCAATGCAATGTCACACATGTTATCAATAAAGGCAACAACATAGATGAAAAGCTAACATCACCTTTGCACATCACAAATCATAATCATATAATCATACCACATTTCAACATCTTTCCATCTCCTTCATTAATCAATCAAGTTATCATTCATGACTCACATTAAACAAAGACAAGCATGGGCCCAAAACACACTAATATGCCATTCAATTTTCAGAGTTAATGCTTTGGTTTTGTTATCACATTTATCAATATCATATACCCAACTAGGCTTCAAGGATTAGGTTCAACCAAGCTTCAAGGGGAGCAAAGCATGCTAAGCTTCTACCCAACTTGGCTTCAAGAACCAACCCAACCTAGCTTCAAGGGTTGTAACATCTCAATTAGGCTTCAAGGATTCAATCCAACCTAACTTCAAGAGATTGTTACTATCATTAGGCATGCCACCAACAACAAACTCTGAAAATGGAATAACACATTAGCCACACAATTCATTTATTATTTAGTTATCATTTCCATTCTCAATTCTCATCATCATAGCCAATCACAATGGCTTCATAACACAATTATATCTCAACTCATTTTATACATATAGCATCATTGCTATAACATTTCAAGGTACATTATTCATGAATCACATTACCATTCACAATGTATATAACATAACATTGTTCATAGATTTATAATCTTCCATATGCCTTTGATTGAATCATTATTGTTTTAAGGGTATTTAGAATGTTCATTTTCATGTATAGGTGCAAAGAGACCCTTAAAGAATCACAACATTGCATGAAGAGCAAAGAACAAAAACATTAACTAACACATTTGAGGGACACGGGCAGCACACTTGAGGGACACGGCCAAGCTTGTGGCCGTGTCTCTCAACCACAAATTCCAGTAGCAAACACGGGCATAGGACACGGCCAAGCTTGTGGCCGTGTCTCCCACACCAAAATCCAGTAGTGGACACGGGCAATGGACACGACCGTGTCTCTCAAAAATCCATCCAACACGCCCAAATTTCCTTGGCTTGGCCGTGTCTCTCCTTGCTTTTGGCCGTGTCACTCATGAACAACACCCTAACCAAAGCCAACACTCTTTCAATTGCTTTTACACACTTTTTGCACAACATTAATCTCATTCAAATGGATTCAATCAATAACATAAACACATATCTTACACAATCATCACAATAATCACTTTAACAACACATTAACATTACATTTAAACACAACCACTTCAAAACCCTAAATCCAACATCATTCATAATCTTTCAAAATCAACATCCACCACTTCCAACAACAACACCTATTTAACCTCTTAACTTAAAACCAAATTTAACACTTGAAAACACATCACAAACACCTCTCATCATCAAATCAACAAACCCTAATTCACTTCAAATACCACTTCAAAAGAATAAAAGAAATCAAAGAAAAGAACTTACCAAAGTTGTTGAATTCCACAAATCTCCAACTTGATTCCTTGCTTCTCTCTTCAATCTTGATTTTGGAACAACAAAAATCAACTCTTGTTCTTTGGTTTTGGAGAGCCGGCCACCACTAAGGAAAAGAGAAGAAAAGAAAAATAAATAAAGTCAACTTCCTCTTCTTCTTTAAATCTCCACCAAGAGATTTCCAAAAGAAAATTACCTCAATGCCCTTAATCATTTGTTCTAACTCTCTTTTAACTTATAAGCCCATTTAGGTAATTTCATACTCAACAAGATAAATATCTCTTCCCCCTTGACTCTTCCTTTGACCAACTTATATATTATATATATTACAATATAATCAACATATACACTTTCCTTTAATTTCTTTTCTCTTGCAAATTGACACATACATTCACTCCAATTTAAAACAACCACAACAACAACAACAACAACAAAACTTCTCATTTTTCACATCTTTCTCATTTTTCTCACTTTTTTTTCTCATTTTTATCAATATCAATTCATTTCATATTCCACATATCTCATTTTTGCATTCACAACACATTACCCAATTACTTTGGGTATTTTCACATAATATGCATATTTCACACTTTACACAATTTAGCCATTATGAATGGCTTTTCACAATGCATTTAACACATATATGACATTACAAATGTCATAGCACATTATTCATACTCAATCAATGAACCAAGTAGCTTAACACATTTTTCAACCAAAATGTGTTAAGTCCAAATGTCATGCAAATATAAATATTATACTCAAAGTTTGTACATACCTCTACTAGCAACCCAAAGCAAGCTTAATACAACCTCCACTCCTATCCTTCCAACTTGTCCTTCACCCCTTGGATGAAGCAAATCAACCTCCCTCAATGCCTATACCAAATATGATCATACATAATCATTTAATATCATATTCTAAGGTATTCTCAACATCAAACCATAATTAAACATCACTCTAAACCAAATCCCAAAATTAAGTTTCACCTCACTTTAACTTTGAAAAATCATATCAAGCCATTTAAATTAGTGTTTTAAGTTTATTAATATCATTAAAAATATATTTTAATACATTTAAATCATTTACATTATAACAATACCCTTTTATACACAAAATCTCAAAAATGGCATAACCTTCCCCCATTTGAAGGTTTTCCATTCCAACATAATCCATTACTCATTTCAAGCTTATATTCATCACTTTTAACACTAAACAACATGCTTAAACAAATAAAATCACACAATTCAACCACTTTAGAAAATCACTTTTCCAAAACCCTAAATCTCCACTTCCATTCTCAAACTCCAACCAAACACAATCAAATCCAATATTTGACTTTAAAATACTTGTTTATATATCAAAACAACTCATTTGGAATCAATTTACACAATTAAAAACCATGATTTCAAAACCCCAAAAATTACATAACCCTAAATTCTCTCTCTTCACCAATCTTACCCAAACTCAACCATTTCTTTAATCCAACCTTAAAATCATTAATAACCAATCCAAACAACTTCATTCATATCGAATTAAGCAATTAAATCATGCTACTATAGAATTTCAAAATTTACATAACACAGTTTTCCATAGAATTTGAAAATTTGGTAAGAAAGCTTACCAATTGATGAAGAAACTTCTAAAACTCCACTTGAATCCTTAAAATCTCTTCAATTTTTGGAGTATGGAAGAAGCAAATCCCTCTCTTGAAGCCATGAAATTCAGCCTTGAAGGAAAGAAGAAGAAGAAGACTTTATTTTTTTTATTTCTCTTTTCTTTCACCCTTTAATTTTAAACCATATATATATATATTAAAATAATTTAATAATTATTTATTTAATTATTTATTTAATAAATTAAAAGTCCTAAATTTCCTCTTCCATTCAAAAATAATTTATTTTTGAATTGTTTTATTAATTTTAAATTTCTAAGATTTAATTACCAAAATACCCTTTTACTTTGACTTTTCTTTTAAAAAGTGTTGACTTTTATATGTTATGTATATTTTACATATATATCACATATATTATCCACTTTTTCATTTAAAACCCCTTCATTTTTTCTTTAAAACCATTAATTTAATTTATCCATTTAAATTATAATTTATTTTATCAAATTTCTAAAAATTAGAACTTTTCAAAAATTTAGGATATTACACATATGCATAAGTAATGTGTATCTTATATACACATCAAATGTACCTTATATGTGTATTAAATATTAAGTATGTAATGTATTAATCCAATATATACAATTAATATGTCATATGTATATGTTATATATACTCTAGATATATATTGAGTATATACAATTTATATCTCCAAATACTTATTTAATTTCTCCAAAATCACGGATGTTACAAAACTTGTTAAGTTACTACATGATTGGTACATGAATAATATGCTATGATTTGTATAATGTCACAAATGCATTATGTATAATGTGGGCTTGGTGCAAAATATGATAATGATCCAAAATGCATGGAAAATGTAAATTATTTTGTGTGCATTAAAGATGGTATGTAAAGTCATTGGTAATGACTATATTGATATAAGTGAGATA
Organism: Garcia nutans; assembly: GCA_947685225.1. Taxonomy (NCBI): domain Eukaryota; kingdom Viridiplantae; phylum Streptophyta; class Magnoliopsida; order Malpighiales; family Euphorbiaceae; genus Garcia; species Garcia nutans. The sequence continues at coordinate 28,681,611 of CANTUV010000045.1, forward strand.
TTTGAGGCATTTTGCCTAATGTGATCATTAGAAAATGAGAAAGGATTCGATAATGAAATGAGATATATGGAAACATAATATAATGAATTGATATCGGTATAAATGAGAAATAAGAATAATTTGTGTGCCTAGTATGTTATTTAATTTTCAGAGTTCTGGATTTAGCGGCATGCCTATGATTTACCTACGGGCTAAACGCTGAGCGTTGCTGTGAAAATATTTTTGAGGTGAAATGACAGGGTCGTAAGCCTCAAAAACAAATCCTTGAGGCTGGGTGAAATGACCGGGTCGTAAATTCAGACCTAGTTGGATTATTCCATGGATATATTGCCTATGAGGCTAGACACATGGTGTCATTATAGACCAAAGCAGTAACTCTGAAATTTGAATAGCATATTAGATCCTTTTTGGGCCCATGTTTGTGTTTGCTTTTATGTGAATTATGAATTGTGGAACAATTGAGAAATATAATGAGATATAATATTATGAAATATGATATCCTTATGTGTTGATTCTACTTCTTGAAAGTTTGACATTGGCATTGCATTTGAACTATATTGTTATCAAAGTTTGTACCACTAAGCTTCTGGCTTAGCGCGATTGTGATTAATCGCGCAGGTAACAGGGTAGATACGGTTGAGCCGGAGAGTTCAGCTAGACTGAGTCGAGTCTAGGCTTGAGATTGTGAGATCAGAGTTAATTTTTGGACATCAAGATCAGAGACAAACTGCCAGCATGTATAAATTTTATATTTATGTACATATTGATTTCATGTATTTATGTATATTCCGCAAACTATCGAAAATGTTTTGGATAAATATTTGGTAATAAAACTATATATATATATATATATATTAACAAGTAATATCTCAACTATTATTTATATGATAGCGGTTGAATGTTTTAAGATTATACAGATTTTATAAATGATAATTTGATTGCTTAAAATGGTTGTGATATTCTTATATTCTCTATACGTATATTACATATGTTGGGTATATGTAGTGTACGTATATTGGGTATAAGGGTGTTACACTTATAAGTGATAAAAGAAAATTATTAGATTTTATTAACTTGTATGTGTGATAATGTTATTTGATTTTGTATGCTAGTATAATGTTGTTGGTCAAGACCTTTATAGGATTTCTATCTAAATGCTAGTCGCATGTTATTATCACTAAAATATGGACTACTGAAAAATGGTAAAATGAAAATTTTGAATTTGCTAAAATATGTTTTAAACATCTTGTACGGTATTATTATATTTTATTTTAGTATGATTACTATGAAATATCTTATGTAATGATTATTTAGTATATTGGTAAAACCTTGAGAAATGTTGGTTATTGAATGTTAAATAATAGCCAAGACTTATAAGATTCCATGAAAAGTTTAGCTATCACTATATTGTAATTTATATTATTACAATATTGTTTTGGTATAAGTGATGAATGGTGAATTGATATGTTGGCCAAAATATGCTTGATAAATAGAAGAGAAAAATTGTATGATTATTAAACTTTAAATATAGTTGATATGAAATGATGAATTATTCAAATCAACTCGAAAACCAAAATTTATTTTACAATTTTATAAAATGAAGATAATAATGAATTTTTTATGTTAATCGTATTAGACGATAACCATTGTTTTAATTTAAATGAATGTGATAATAAAGTATCTACGTAATAATATTAATGTGACAAGATACATTAAGAAGAAATGTGTATGTTTTTTTTTAACATTAGTATTATCTTAAGAAGATAATAAAATGACTGATAATGTAAGTAGTTAAATATGCTTAATTTATTATTGTGGTAAATTACTTGTGATATTAAATAGCAAATTGTAGATATATAAGCATCACTATGCATTATACTTAGTGTATTAGATTTTTTTGTTATGCGGACATAATGGACTAGAGTGGAATTGGCAATTGAAGATTTAGGGTTATAGAGATCAACTGCAGCTTAGAAGATGTTTATTATAAAGATTTTGAACAATGAATATTACAAAGGAGATTCTATCAAAATTTTTAGTTGATCTATTTACTTGAAACTGAATATTGGATTGTTATAGGATTGTTTAGTGTATCGAGTAGCATCTTTTAATAGTTTTCTGAGATGATTGTCGGGAGGTGTTACATTGATGAATCTCAATGATGCACAAAAAGTGGATGAGCTTTTTTGTTGTCACATATGCATTGATGATCGCTTAGCTCAAAGTATAGACTGGGACACATTTTTTAGAATCAAAGTTGGGATTAATATTGGAAATTCTCTAACCTTGGGATTTCGGTATAAAGATTTAAACATCCTAGAAGGCCTTGATCCGGTGAATCAATCAACCAATCTCCTGCTATCGGCGCCGGTAAAAATATCAACTAAGCAAGGCAGTTTCTTTTCCCTTCAATAGAGTAGCTTTATTATTTTCGATATAAAAAAAAAGGTAGCTTTGTTGTTCATTCAGTCTCGAGGACAAGCAACATGCCCAGTAGCCAATTTTCAGGTGTTAACATTATGAAATCTCTGACCTATCAAAAAAGAAGCTTTTAAACATTCCTCAAGCCAGGGGTGAGCAAAATTCGGTTAATCGACCGTATATTAATTCGTTCGGTTCGATCGAAAAATTTAAATAAATTTAATTTTTTATTTGGTTAACGATTAATCAGTTTGGTTTGGTCGGTTAATCATTAACCGAACCTTTTTTTTAAAAAAATTATTTAGTTAATTATTATTTTTGTTTAATTATTTAATTATATAAATTTTTATTATAAATATAAATTTTTATTATAAAATAAAGTTATATTTTATTTATTTTTATAATAAATTTTATTTAGTTATTTAATATTTTTATAATAAAGTTATGTTTTAATATTTTTATTATAAATATAATTTTTATTATAAAATAAAAAAATTTGATCGATTTAATTATAAATTAATTTGATTAATTAATTAAACTAATTAAAATAAAAATTCAATTAATTCGACGGATAAATTTAGAATTTAAAATTTTTTATCAAAGTGAAATTCGATCTGTCGGCACACCTATTCAAGCTTCACCGACTATTCCCGTGATTGTGGGCCAGTTTCTATATACACCTGCCTATCTAGTTGATAATCCTTCTTCCTTGGACCAATCTTATGACCAGAATTATGTGGATAAGATGGGCTTTCTTAGACTTCTGAAAACCATAAGTATATGACCTTTGTGGACCCTATAGCTAGCCCACTTTTGGTTTTCAGCAAAAGCCCACTTCATTTGAATTTGAAGACACCTCCACTAACGCTTTTTCAGAACAGGCTTTGAGCAAAGAACTTATTGAAGGAAGCTCTCTCATTTCGAAAATTGATAGCGTCGATGGCTCGCCTACAACCACCAAGGAAGCATGATACCTTCGAGGAATCTTGGTCTAGGTGCTTGGCGGGCCTTGACCGGTATGGGCTTAACTGGGTTGAAATCCTCATACCACTAAACCCCTTGAGCTCTATGTAGTTAAGGTCCCTCAGTATGTCAAATTCTTGTCTTGCTTTTGATTTGTTGTGTTTTCCTTTGTGTTTATTTCTTATGGTTTCTTCTCTATTTTTGTGATAAGCTCTCCCTCCTTATTTTGGCTCCTCAAGGATATCAATCTCAAAGAAAAAGGATTCCAATCTACCTCCAACCTTTCAGGAGATTGGCCTAGAGCTCACTTTTCTTTCTTCGACTATATATCTTTGTCAGAGGAAGATGAATCTCAATTGCTACTAGCAGCAACTGCGACCTGCATTTCTATCTATGATGGTCATATCCTTCTTCCTCTCTTGCCCCTATCTTGGATGCTTGATCCATTGCTACCCTCGACTGATTCAATAAATGAGGATGTGTGGGGAGTCCCAACAGTTTATTTTTTTTAACTCTTTTTTCCTTAGTTGTAATTTATGTTTGTCCAACCTTATGGCTTTGCAATTTGTCAAAAGTCCCAGCCATTGTCTTTGTTTTCTTGTGGCCTTGGTTAGAAGTGATGCTCTCTCGTATCTCTAGTTTGTTCCCAAAGAAAAGATTGTTGTTCTTCTGTCCATGCTTATTTTCTTTTTCCTAGGTTGTACCATTGGGCTCTGTCTCTTTAGTTCTTGGTTGTTATCTAGGGGGCCTCCTTTGTGGTTTTCTGTTTTAAGTTCCTTCATGCTTTATTTTCTATTTGATGTAAAATGGGCAGCATCTTGCTTTTTGTTCCTAGAGGGCTCAATTCCACCCGTCTGTGCGTCTTTATATATTTTTTCTTATGAACGAATTTGCAGTTTCTATTGCCAAAAAAAAATGTAATAAAGCCTTAGCGGAGTCCATTTTTATCCCAAATTCTGTCTTTTTTTCAAACAGTTCCTATAGAACTCAAGCTTATTAATATGACACAATAGTAAGACAATTTTTATGCTGCAAATGCAATATTTATTAGCATAGGAGGCATACAAGTTCAATAAACCATTTCAAATTTTAAATCTCAATTCTTGGATTTTTTTCAGACTCAATTTTTATCAGTATTGTACTGAAATGTTCGACATGGGGAGAATTATAATGAAGAGTTGGATTAAATAATTTAAATTTGAGAAGTGTCTTTCATCTTCTCATGTTACTTAAGCTCATTGCTGCTCACGTTGTTACTCTTCGAGTCGTCATCATCGATGCTGCTTTCTGTGAGAGCCTCTGAACCACCTGCCTCGAAAAGATTCTGAAATTGCAGTTGCTCAATCAACTTTCTGAGTCTTGACACAAGCTCCTGTTTTCTCTATTAAAAAAACACCAATTCTCCTACTTATTCAACACGTTATTGTAAATATAAATATCTACATATATATAAAGTCTTATATTAAAAATTCAACTGATCAGCAAATAATTAATTCTTATTACTTCAATTATCTCATAAATTTACCTCATGGTGAATTTTTTTTGGCCCGACGGTTTTAAAATTTCTTACAGCTAGCTAACAATGACAGCTGATTTATCTCATAAGTTTATTCAAGGTAAATTCCTTCCGCCTGATCCTCTAGTCGCTACTTGAAAAGCTGTTGACAAAATATAATATGAAAAAAAAAGTTATCACATCAATTAAATGCAACATCTCGGGGTTGTTAACACACATCTAAATTCAATATTGCTGTCTTGGATTGTTTTTATATTCGAAGAAGGTACAAGATTTTGTGCTGCTTTACCTTTTGTCGAATAGAATTCAGTAGTCAAGTGAGACGCAAGAGAAAGTGGTTGACGTTTAATGGCCTGATATCTTGAGAACTACACTGAATTCCAATAATAGAAAATAAAATTGAGGATTTTCCTTCTGGAGTGAGCTATTTCCAAGATACTTGGCAGATTATTGAACACAACAAATAATCACAGTATTTTCATTGAACAAATCTACTCGCCTACCAAAATTGTACACTGGGAATACCTCTCCGACAATCATAATCTTTTCACTGGCCAGAAAATAAAAGTTTGTAGCCAGGCATTTACCTAACACGAATATCATATTACAGCAGTTAGAACACAAACTTTTCCTCTTCTCCAACTGAGTGCACTCTATCTTTCATCTCTTGAAGAGATGCAGCAGCAGAATCACTTATCCCCAGTAGATACTGCAAACGAGACAGGTTTTCCAGTGGTGGGTCATTTTTCATGTAGATAGTGAATAGATCAGCTAGCTCCTCTGGTACCTCCCATGTCAATGGCTCAGAAAGCACAGCTTTGTCACAAGCCAGTAAGTCATTAAGAGTAGAAACCTACAAAAGCAGAAAATTGACCTCAAACATGATCAGGGAGTATTGAAATATATGAATCCACTATAACTTCAACAGCTACCATATACCTTACAAAAAAATCCAAAAATAATAATAATAATAATAATAACAATATATGTGTTCATAGATCCAGTACCACTCCTTGATGATTTCTCTGCCTTAGGAGTGCCACAGCCTGAATCAGGGAGTTTGTTAGTCTACTCCGAGCAAGCTCATGAACCACCCATTTCGACTTCTCAGCATCAATGTTAAGATCTGCAGGGATTTTCTTATAGACTTCCTCCTCATCAAACTCTCCAGTGCCTGATGAGAAAATTTCATCCACAGTTTTTTTGAACAGGTTCTCTCGCAACCTCTCAGATATCATGCTGTCCAAATCAACACTTGCTTCTTTAAGTTCTCGAATCTGCTTTATGTTAAGCCTTCCCCGATTGATAGCAGTTTCAAGAGCAGCTGCCATTTTTGTAGTTGTAATGCTCTTTATCACCTTTTGTGCATACTCTGGCGGTAATCCAACCTGCTTCTGAACCTCAGTGAGCTGCTCAACCCTGTCTTTCGTCAGTTGTCCATCAGCTAAAATAACCTCAGCTTGTTGCCTGAAAGCCTGCTCAGCAAGGCTCCTATGAACTTCAACAATTTCCTTGGAAGTCGAACCCAAAATTCCACCAAGTTGATTCAGCAAAAGATACTCCGAATCATCCTTTTTGGTTGTGATCTGAGCACCAAAAGGAATCCTAGTCACTTCCCCTGTCAGGCAGTATACCAAGTATGTCTTATAAAGGTCAGTGCGATCTCTTTCAGGAAGATCATCTCTGAGATTTATTTCGGTCTGGCCAGGCTTCCCCATCTTTGCACCATGCTCCTCACTAGGTTTTATTTTCCTAAGTGTCTCAAGTGACTCCCATTCCTCATCATCCCACTCCTCATCCTCTTTAAATTGCTTTTCTTGCTCCATCATAGGCTCTTCTGGTTGAGTTTCAGAAGATTCCCCTTTTATGTCAGCCACCAATTCCGTCACAACCAATGTATTGAAAGCTATCATTTTCTTTAGTTCCTTTGCAGCCTCAGTACGATTATCAGCAGTTCGTGCTCTCTTTATATAGTTAACAAAAATCTTTCGAACCTGTATTGGGGATCATATGCAACAAAAAGCAAATGTAAACATATTTTAACTGTTGTAAATATTAGAGCAGTAGAATGTATACTCACTGCTTTTCCAGCAATAGACATGGCTGCCTCCCGTGTTAACCGCAAGCCATGAGCCGCCTTTCTTACTGCCTTCTTGACATCAGCATCATAACCATCAACGCCTGAGGCAATTGCTTCCTTGACCACCTGAAAAGGGAAAATACCATGAAGCACAATTGAACTAATAAGCCAGTAGAAACCATCAGTGTCAATAGGAAAACAAGCATTTGATGTTTTCACTTCTTGTTTTGGTTAAGGCAGTAAATTTGGTATGAATATCCAAGAAGAAAAAATGTCAAGCAGAAAAAGGCAATGCTCTTAAGTCAATTGTAAGTTCACCAGAGCCTTGCCTAAATATAAAATTCTAACTTGATAAATCCTCAACACATGCAATCAATTAAAGAAATAATCCCAACCAAGAACAAGTAATCATCATGACCTACATAGCTTAATATGGGCCACAACATGAGCCAAATAAACCTTCTATTGCTTCATGCTAATAAACAGTATTGACTTGCTTTCAGTTTACATATCAACAGGTGCATTTTGATAGTTGCCTTTCAGGAATCACTAGTTTGATCTGGCATGAGAATGAATGCCCAGCCATCTAAAGGAACAATCTTACAGTTTCCCCTCACACAGATCAAATGGCAACAAAGCCACCATAGAGAGACTTTTTTACACAAGTATAACATTTCAAAAGCCCTAACCACCTCTATAACCCTAATTCATTTCAAATGCAAGAAGAAAGAAGCCCCACTAAAACTTGAGTTCTCAATTAATTATCAAATGCCAAATAAAATGTTACCTTTTCAAACAAACTGCCACAGATGTCAGAGTGAGCTGCATCAATAGTTTGCTGAGGAATGCAGAGCATGACCCGCAAACGGTTCAAAGTAACAACATCCTCCTCACTCAGCTCTCCATCAGCCACACATTGCTGGAGCTTTTGCCGGTAAATTTCTAGAAAAAGAGAAACAAAAAATGAGGCATAATCCATTGAAACAGTAATGAAATCAACTCAACATCAATTCTGATTTTCAATTCTAAAAATACAGAAAGTGAAAATCTGAACAAGCCAAAAGATTCCAAAAATGGTAAAAGGTTTCAACATGACACTTGTTAGCCTTGATGGCTTCATATTATTCACTACCTTCATGAATGTCAGTCGCCTTCTGTTCATCAAAGTGCAACTCTTCACACAGATTTTGCAGGAAGGCAGCTTTGCTGCCTGCCAATTCCAAATCACCACTGGAAACAGCCTGTGCTAGTCTTTTTCGATATGCCTTTGAGGTAACATCAATTGTAATTGCTTCTGCCTCCCTTTTTCCTAAACCAAATATATTCCTTAATTGATTCAATGCAGCAAGCTACAAAAAAGAAGATAATGGAAACGTCATAAACTTAAGACATGATGAGTTCCAGTAAAACATACAAATGAAACCCCATATTGAACATCTTAGAAATAACTTTCACATAATATGATATGATAAAGTTGGTTTCAACTTGATATTGCTTCAAACACAACTTGAATTCTTCAAGTATCTGCTTAGTTTGTTTAAATTTTTATTTCCTTCTTTCGTTGAGGTATTGCCTATGTATGATCTAGAGTTCACAAAGAGAAAGAAAGTGATAGCTCAAATGAATGATATTTCCAATCATTAAGTTCCACTCATACTCAAGAACAGATACGTTTCAGTAGCATAGAAACTGAAAGGCAGCGTTTAACACCTTGTTTTCTTCCATGCGACCACTAGATAAAGCATCAGTAATATAGGCTCTATAAAGGAGCTTCAAGTCATCCATCTTTCTCTCATCATCATATTCACCACCTAGGCCACAAAGTTTCATTAGTGCCAGCTTCTGGATGAGATATGTTAAGATTCATTCACAAAAAATAGGAAAGCAAAAGCTGCATCAGCTACCTAGCAAGGAAACTGGACCGACCCCACGAGCAAAGGAAGCTGAATCAGCATGGTTCTTTAATGAAACAAGTTTATGGTTGAATGCCAGTATCTTATCAAGCTCTTCCACGACTTGGATGACACCCCTACTGTAGAACCTAATTTAATTAGATGGTGGAATAATATGCACCCCATAATGAAATTACCTTGCAAATTGACGCTTCAAAATAAGGAATATATATTTTTTGAGAAATCAAATGTTAGTAAGTTTTTGACGCATAAATCTGCACTGAGCAGAGCAATGCTGAACATACACAGCTCTTGTCCTAGACTTCAGAACATCCAATGCTGCTGATATATTTTCCTCGACAATTTTTCTTGTCTGCTGCCTAAACAAGTCCTCTGCAAGCTGTAGGAAACACAATATTTCATGTAAAAATCAACAATGAACCCCTGAAAAAAAAAAGGTACAAGTAAAGTAGGTACCTCATCAGAAAGTCGATATTGAAGTTGTGCTTGCCTGAGGCTGACAAGCCCCTCCACTTCAACATCTGTTTTAGAAGGTTAAGAGGAGCTCAGTAGGAAAAAGAGTGAAAAAATTATGGTGTTAGCAGGAAAGGAAATTTTCAACTCATCTATCAGTAAATTATAACCTAAAAAAAGACAAAAAAAAAGGGATACTAATGAAAAATATTATAAATGAATTGCCCCTTTCATCCCTAAGAATTAGGGAATCATCCTCAGATACAGATGCAAATACAGCAGTAAACCTAAAGAAAAATTATAAATTAATTTCTTTGGTGCAAAGAGAGCTAGGGAATTGGACCCATAATCAATTTATTGATGATTGTTGACAAGGGAATAAGAGCCACTTTTGGCATTAAGGCAACGATATCGCACCCATCATAGATAAAAAGTTAAGCTGCTGTTGCATCTACCCCAACATATCATATGGAAAAAGGATAAAAATGTTCAACCTTAACAGATTTTGCAAGCTTGCAAACCTCTTAGATCAGTGAAAATAATGTAGCAATAATATAGGAGACCTTGAAGAATAAGGCATATACCTCTAGTAACTGTTTTTAGCTTTTTAGCATACAATCTCTGAGCATTATCACGGATAGCAATCTCAACCTGGTGAAATCAGAAAGATGAATGAAATAAATAACTTACAACCCAAAATGCAAATAGATAATCATGAATAACTCTAAAGAATGAAGGCCAACCCATACATCAGAGAATGAGCAGTTATTGCATGTCAAGACTTAAAAACTTAACACGTAAAAAAATAAATAAATTATAAATGATTAATAGTTTATCATAAGTATGAAAAGAAATGGCATAAGTACCTGGGAATCCGTGACCTTGAAAACACGCTTCCAAGGTAAAAGAAATGATGATGCATCTCCAAAAACCAGGGTTGATACATAAATCAACTTCTGAAATGCCTGCACTGGAGAATCAGTACTAATGATCAAGCTCCAAATCTAATATACTCATTCAAGATAAGCAATAGCAAAATTATAAATGGCATACCCGACGCTGCTCTACATCACCATCTCGATCTCCAGTTTCAAGTCTTTGCCTGAAAATCCTCCTACCGATCTACAGTCAAACAAATGGCGAAGTGAAATAGCATCTCAAAGAATAAACAAAATAAATAATCAGTTAAAATCTCCACAGGAGAATAGTTAATAATGTAACAATACCTCCACATGCATGTTGGCAGCGTCAGGGTCATCAATGCCCAATGCATTTTTAAAGTTAGAAATAATTTCAACTTCATTCCCTTTAAGCTCTTTACTTCCCGGAGGGAGGACAGACGACACAAATCTATGCAAAAAGCAATCAACAATCAAGATGATGATGATAACAATAATAATAACTAGTATCATTGTGGCAATCTTCTGCACATAGAATTACCAAATTATTATTTTGATGGAAAACCAAATAATTAATTATTAGAACTAATAAAGTGGGTTTTATCTTACCTACAATATAAATCACAAAGTTCTGCATAGAATGCCTCATCCTGCTTGCTCGCACCGTGTCTGAAATATCGAACATTGGAAAAGGAATTTCAAAACTAACAAAAGAAATTTAGAAAAGCATCATTCTACTAATTGATTCAAAACCTTAAGCAATTGGATATACTCTAAAAAAAAACTAACCTTTTGGCTATCTGTTCAATATCCTTCTTTTTAACAGCTTTGGGATCATCAACGCTAGCCATATAGTTATGTAAATCGGTAGCCGCGACTTCTGGAACGCAAGAATTAATGGCATAGACAGCAGCACCACCAGCAGCCGCCATAGCAGCGGCACCACCCAAAGCCAAATTCTGAGACTTACCAAACCTAGACCCTAATCCATAACCAGCAGCTACAGCTCCAGCAAGAATAATCACAGAGCTAGCCAATCTCACCGGTGGCGAAAGATTAGCCACCAGAGGCTGTATCCCAGTGAGCTCTCGTTTGCCTCCAAAAACATCAGAAATAGCGGACGAAGAAGACGACGTAGAATCGACGGAGGAATCAGTTGACTTATCGGAGCAGCGAGGGATGGAGACCCTGAAACGGCGTCGTTTTGAAGGAAGGGAGAGAAAGGACGGGGTTGCGAGACGGAGGGGAGATATAAAGGGTTGCGTCGAGGAAGATGGCGCTGAGAGGAGAGAGGGATTATTCATGGCGGGCTCGCTCTCAGTGACTCGGTGTAACGGCGTAGAATTTTTGGTTTAGTAGGGTTTAACAAGAAGGAAGAAGAGGATAGAGATGGAGACGCAGACACAACACGACACACAAGGTAATATCGGATCTCACACGTTCAAGACACTGCACTGACAGTTTTTTAACTTCTTACTGCACCGCTTCTCAACGTAACACCCTCAGATAATCAGTTGTCATTTTGCAGGATAACATTCATCTAAAACTAAAATATAGCGTAGGTTCGTATTAGCCCTTATTTTATTTTTTTTAGATAAATATCTACCTTTTCTATTAAAAACAATTCAAATTGCCCAATTTTCAAAAGCAAAATTTACATCTGTTAATACATGCAGCAGATTTAGAATTTGCGGGTCTTTCGTATCTTTGTCCATAATAATAATAATAATATCAACCAGAATAATGTCATCGTATTGGTTTAAAAATATATATATTATTTTTTTATAAATAATTTATCATTTATTTATATAAAAAAATTAAAAATATATTATAATAATAAAAATTAAAAATAAAAAATAAATAAAATATGCAAAAATAGATGGTCATACATAATTTTAGCTTAATTTGAAGGACAATTGGGCATATAAATTTAAAAAAAAAACATAAAAATAAAGTATAAATATATAAAAAAATAAATTTAAAAAAAGTAATTAATGTCTAGAGCAATGGCTAAAAAAATAATATTAATTAAAATAAATTAGTAATTAATTTTAAAAGCAAAAGTTAAAAAAATAATACTAATTAAAATAAAAAAAAAGCAATTAATGATAAAGGCAGGACTAAAGAAATAATATTAATTGAAATAATATAGTAAATAATAATAGCAATAACTAAAAAAATAACGCTAATTAAAATAAAATAACAATTAATAATAAAAATAATGGCTAAAATACTAATTAAAATAAAAATAATAATTAATAATAAGAGTAATAGCTAAAAATAAATAACAATAATTAAAATAAAATAGTAATTAATGATATACACATAAAATATATTTTATATGTATATTAAATATAGCATGTATGTAATATATATATACAACATATACAATTAATATTATATATATATATTATATATATACTAAATATACATTGAATATATATAACTTTTATACCTCTAAATATTTATTTAATTTTTCTAAAATTATGAATACGACAATCTCAATTTTATTTTTTTTTTTTTCATAAAGCACTTGCTCTTCCATTCTTGGGGAAATGGAATGATTTAACCAGCAAGTGAGACGCTCACGCCTAAATGTTTAACTGCAAACCAACTAAAGGTCAGTTTCAGTTGAGAAAATTAACGCCTCTTCTTGCTTGCTTTTGCAGCATTGGGTGGGGAGGTAGCTAGGTACACAAACAAAACAACCTAGATTTAAAAGTTAGAATTATTTTGTTTCACTTGACCAATAAATTTCTAAATTTTAATTAATCTTGATTAGTTTATTTTATGGTAATTAATGAGACGAGACTTTTTTTTGTTTTTGGTTCCAAACAGCTTATTTGTCTTCAAAGTGGTCTATTGATGCAAGATAAATTTATTCTTAAATTATAAAATTATCTGTTCAATACTTTGTTTATGTAATTAACTTTGTTTATTAAATTCTTTTGTTTGTAGAGTAAGAAATCATGGGCAGTTAGATTAATATCATCGTCATGCCTTTCTTTGGCTGCAAAAATGGAGGAAATAAAAGTACCTTCATTATCAGAATTTCAAATTGAAGACTACAATTTTGAAAGCAGGGTAACTCAAAGAATGGAGCTTTTGGTATGAAATACATTGGAGTAGAGAATGATTTCCTTTACTCCTTTTGTTTTTCTTCATTATTTCATTATTAAATTCAACAAGGAGAATCCACCAAGGCATATAGTATCAAGAACTGTGAGATTCATTTTGGATTTAATGAGAGGTACTTACCTTTCTTCTAATGGGCATTACATATATATTCTTCAATTCAAATTTTTAGTTATTATTCTTAATAATTTTGTTATTTATTGATGCAAGTTCTTAATTATAGAGATAAATTTGATGGATCATAGACCCTCTATTATAGCAGCAGCAACCACTTTGATGGCATTCGATTTATTTCTTTTATCTTGGCCTTTGCTTGGTGTGAGTGTGCCAGTGAATTACAGGTTCATCAACCTTTTATGTGTGAAACTAACTTCTACTCAAACGATTATATTAAACTCTATAAAGGACTTTAAATAGAACAAAATTCATCAAGTTTCTCTTAACAGTTCTCTTGAATCTTTTGAAGATGGTCAGTGTCAAAAGAAAATAAGCTATATGAGGAACAAACTATGCCCCACCATGGACATGCAACTAAATGAATTTTAAATAATTAAGGACAAACGCTAAACTATAGATACATCACTAGAGGTGTAAACTAAACGAAGGACTTGCTGCTTTAAGAGAAAAGCTAAAGACTACTTGAAGGAAACTAAAGTCGATTTGTAGAAAATTAACAGATACTGAGGAATAAAAGAAATTACTATTCGCTATAAAAAAATAATAAATAATTGTTTAGGAGAAACTAAACTAATTGTATTTGCAGAGTGAAAACAACTAATTGTTACGCAAATAGAAATATTGGCAATTAAAATAAATAACTAGAGATATGCTTGAATCAATGTACTGTATAATATTGAGGAAATTAAGTAAATGTCTGTTGTGCAAAATAGATAAATCAATTATGTAACATTCGTATTTGTTAAAATATTAAAATAAAATTTAATAAAAATTAAATTTATAATTTAGAAGGTTAAATAAAGTGTTGAAAGTATAAAAATATAAAATGTATATATAAGATATAAAGAAAAAATATACATTAGACACATAATGTACATATGATATCTACCTAACATATACATTGGACACATAATATACACATGATATCTACTTACTGTATACACTTTTAAAAAAAAGTTAAAGTTAGATTAAAGTTAAAAAATAAATTAAATAAGTAAATAAATTAAATATAATTAATTTAAATTAAAATTAAGATAATTATAGATAGAAAAAAATATCATATTATTTTAATATTTAATTATTTAGTAATTACATATATATGTGAATGGTAAAATTGGAAATATTGAAAAATAAAAGAAAAACTCTTCTTCTTCTTCCAACCATGGATGCCGAATTTTAAGAGAGGTAAGGGGAGGTTTTCTTCATCTAAAACTTTAAATTTCATAAGAATTTGAAAGGATTCAAGGTAATTTTGAAGATTAAACAATGATTCAAATAAGTTTTAATCACTTTAAAGCTTGTTTTGTTAAGTTTATAAATATGTGAAATTATGACTTTTGAAGGGGGTGATTTTAATTGCTTAAATGGTGTTGGAGGATGTTAGTTTGATGTGTGGATGATGATTTTAAGGTTGAATTCAAGAAAAGATTGGGTTTGGCTAGAGTTTGGGAGAAGAAGAAGGTGATTTAGGGATTGAATGGAAATTTGATAAAAGAATTGATGTAGGATAAATTTACTTGCTTAAATGATGTTATAATATGATTTTAAAGATATAAATGAACTTAAAAAAATGTATTAGAATTTGTTGGAATATATTTCTAAAATTAAAGGGAGTTAGGGCAAATTTTCATAATTTAAAGAAAATATAGTAAATTAAATTTTATTTCTTAAAATGTGTTGGAATGTGATTTTAGAGATATAATTAAGCTTAAAACTTAATTTGAAATTGATTAAAATTAACTTCTAAAGTTAAAGTTCATTAGGGCAAGAAAATAAAAACTTGAAAGAGTTTTGTTAAATTGAATTTTATTAGTTAAAATACTTAAAAATGTGACTCTAATTAATTATGTACACTCACATTTTGGTTATGAAGTGAGTGAAATTAAATTCTCATAAGCAAGAGGTGAAGAGCAATAAGAGAATTTGGTGTGGAGTGGAGCTTTGGCTCACATTTTTTTTTTCTTATAAGAGATTAGTACATAGTTTGGTAAAATTGTATCGTAATGTATTAAAAGTGGCATGTTACATTGCATAATGGTATTGGCACTGTATTACTTTAATAAATGAAGTCATATATAAAGTGAAAATCTTCTCCTTCGAACTAAAAAGAATACATATTCTTGAACCCATCATGTGTGACTTTCATATCAAACTGCCAAGGCTTGCCCAATAGTAAATGTCCAGCATACATAGGTACTACGTCACACAACACTTCATCAACATATTTCCCAATAGAAAATAGCACTACAACTTATTTTGTTACCTTTACTTTACCACTATCATTCAACCACTGTAGCCTATATTGTTTAGGGTATTTTTCACACTTTAGCCCAAACTTATCAACTAAGGTTGTGCTACCACATTTGCACAGCAACCTCCATCTATAATCATGTCGCAAGCTTTCCTTCCTACCAAACACCTAATGTGAAAAGATGTTTTTCCTCTATTCTATGTCCTCTTCCTTAACCGGAACATTAAGTGCACACCTAACTACCAAAGATTCACCACAAATAGCATAAGCAACCTTAACATCACTACAATCCTCCAAACTAGGCATAGAATCACTGTCAGATTCTGATTCAGATTCAATTTTCCCATTGTCCCTTAAAAACATAGTCTTTTTATTAGGACATTGTGAACCATTATGTCCATTACCCAAACATTTAAAGCACTTAATATTTCTCTGCCTATTATAAGAATTTAGAAAGTCAATGGTACCTTTATTTGTGGAAGAGGCTTCTTTGCTCTTTTCAAAACTTACACCTTTCACCTTAGAATTTGAGTCTCTATCCTTAGACTTCTTATCTTTAGTTTTCTCATCTTTCTTTAGCCACTTTGAAGTCCAAGTTGGGGTGTAATTGGAGGAACCCCTGGCTGCCCCCCTTTTGCTTGAGTTGTCTCTCCAACTTCATGGCCATGTTCACCATCTCCTCAAGCTTTATATAATGATGCAGCTCTACTATATTTGCGATATCTCTATTTAAACCTCCCAAGAATAGAGCCATGGTAACCTCTCTATCCTCTTCAATATTTGCTCGAATCATTACCATCTCCATCTCTTTGTGATAATCTTCTGCTGACGTAGACCCTTGTATGAGTCTATATAATTTTTGGTGTAGCTCACTATAGTAGTAGGATGGCACAAATCTCCTCCTCATAATAGCCTTCATTTCTACCCATGTCTCAATAGGTCTCTCTCCATTCTTTCTTCTTGTAAGTTTCTGTAACATCCCTATTGTAACACCCTTATACCCTATATACGTACAATACATATTTTCAGCATATGTAAAATATGCATATACGGTATAAAAATGTCACAGATCGATTTAATAAAAATTTTCACATTTCAGTTTTAAGATTTCAAATACTAATATTTAAAATAAATAGTATATAAATATTCTTTGCTTGTTATAGGAATCCAAAATAAATATTTTATATGAAAATCTCTGGGAAAAATTCGCCAGAGTTTTGTTTGTAATTTGGACATTCTCAAAATTCAGCAAAATACAACCTGCAATCCTATCCTTCCAATTTGCCCTTCACCACTTGGATGAAGCAAATCAACCTCCCTCAATGCCTATACCAAATGTGTTCATACATAATCATTTAATATCACATTCTAAGGTATTCTCGATATCAAACCATAATTACCAAATCTCAAAATTAAGCTTCACCTCACTTTAACTTTGAAAAATCATATCAAGCCATTTAAATTAGTGTTTTAAGTTTATTAATATCATTAAAAACATATTTTAATACATTTAAATCATTTACATTATAGCAATACACTCTTATACACAAAATCTCAAAAATGACATAATCTTCCTCCATTGAAGGTTTTCCATTCCAACACAATCCATTACTCATTCCAAGCTTATATTCATCACTTTTAACACTAAACAAAATGCTTAAACAAATAAAATCACACAATTCAACAACTTTGGAAAATCACTTTTTCAAAACCCTAAATCTCCACTTCCATTCTCAAGCTTCAACCAAACACAACCAAATCTAATATTTGACTTTAAAATACTTGTTCATGAATCAAAACAACACATTTGAAACCAATTTGCATAATTAAAGCTCATGTTTCCCCAAACCCAAAAGTTCCATAACCCTAAATTCTCTCTCTTCACCAAACTCAACTTAAATTCAATCATTTCTTCAATCTAACCTTAAAATCATTAATAACCAATCAAAACAACTTCATTCATATCCAATTAAGCAATTAAATCATGCTACTATAAAATTTCAAAATTTACATAACACACTTTACATAGATTTTGAAAATTTGGTAAGAAAGCTTACCAATTGATGAAGAAACTTCTAAAACTCCACTTGAATCCTTAAAATCTCTTCAATTCTTAGTGCTTGGAAGAAGAAAAACTTCTCTTACTCTCCCATGGTGATTTCAGCCAAGAAGATGAAGAAGAAGAAGACTTTATTTTTTATTTCTCTTTCCTTTCACCCTTTAATTTTAAACCATATATATATATATTAAAATAATTTAATAATTATTTAATTATTTAATTATTTAATAAATTAAAAGTCCTAAATTTCCTCTTCCATTCAAAAATAATTTATTTTTGAATTATTTTATTAATTTTGAATTTTTTAAGATTTAATTACCAAAATACCCTTTTACTTTGACTTTTCTTTTAAAAAGTGTTGACTTTTATATGTTATGTATATTTTACATATATATCACATATATGTTCCACTTTTTCATTTAAAACCCCTTCATTTTTCATTTAAAACCATTAATTTAATTTATCCATTTAAATTATAATTTATTTTATCAAATTTTTAAAAATTAGAACTTTTCAAAAATTTGGGATATTAGACAAAGAAAAAAATTTAAATTATTTTCATAAGGTTGGACAAACATAAATTACAACTAAGGAAAAAAGAGTTAAAAAAAATAAACTGTTGTGACTCGCCACACATCCTCATTTATTGAATCAGTCGAGGGTAGCAATGGATCAAGCATCCAAGATAGGGGCAAGAGAGGAAGAAGGATATGACCATCATAGATAGAAATGCAGGTCGCAGTTGCTGCTAGTAGCAATTGAGATTCATCTTCCTCTGACAAAGATATATAGTCGAAGAAAGAAAAGTGAGCTCTAGGCCAATCTCCTGAAAGGTTGGAGGTAGATTGGAATCCTTTTTCTTTGAGATTGATATCCTTGAGGAGCCAAAATAAGGAGGGAGAGCTTATCACAAAAATAGAGAAGAAACCATAAGAAATAAACACAAAGGAAAACACAACAAATCAAAAGCAAGACAAGAATTTGACATACTGAGGGACCTTAACTACATAGAGCTCAAGGGGTTTAGTGGTATGAGGATTTCAACCCAGTTAAGCCCATACCGGTCAAGGCCCGCCAAGCACCTAGACCAAGATTCCTCGAAGGTATCATGCTTCCTTGGTGGTTGTAGGCGAGCCATCGACGCTATCAATTTTCGAAATGAGAGAGCTTCCTTCAATAAGTTCTTTGCTCAAAGCCTGTTCTGAAAAAGCGTTAGTGGAGGTGTCTTCAAATTCAAATGAAGTGGGCTTTTGATGAAAACCAAAAGTGGGCTAGCTATAGGGTCCACAAAGGTCATATACTTATGGTTTTCAGAAGTCTAAGAAAGCCCATCTTATCCACATAATTCGGGTCACAAGATTGGTCTAAGGAAGAAGGATTATCAACTAGATAGGCAGGTGTATATAGAAACTGGCCCACAATCACGGGAATAGTCGGTGAAGCTTGAATAGGTGTGCCGACAGATCGAATTTCACTTTGATAAAAAATTTTAAATTCTAAATTTATCCATCGAATTAATTGAATTTTTATTTTAATTAGTTTAGTTAATTAATCAAATTAATTTATAATTAAATCGATCAAATTTTTTTATTTTATAATAAAAATTATATTTATAATAAAAATATTAAAACATAACTTTATTATAAAAATATTAAATAACTAAATAAAATTTATTATAAAAATAAATAAAATATAACTTTATTTTATAATAAAAATTTATATTTATAATAAAAATTTATATAATTAAATAATTAAACAAAAATAATAATTAACTAAATAATTTTTTTTTAAAAAAAGGTTCGGTTAATGATTAACCGACCAAACCAAACTGATTAATCGTTAACCAAATAAAAAATTAAATTTATTTAAATTTTTCGATCGAACCGACCGAATTAATATACGGTCGATTAACCGAATTTTGCTCACCCCTGGCTTGAGGAATGTTTAAAAGCTTCTTTTTTGATAGGTCAGAGATTTCATAATGTTAACACCTGAAAATTGGCTACTGGGCATGTTGCCTGTCCTCGAGACTGAATGAACAACAAAGCTACCTTTTTTTTTTTATCGAAAATAATAAAGCTACTCTATTGAAGGGAAAAGAAACTGCCTTGCTTAGTTGATATTTTTACCGGCGCCGATAGCAGGAGATTGGTTGATTGATTCACCGGATCAAGGCCTTCTAGGATGTTTAAATCTTTATACCGAAATCCCAAGGTTAGAGAATTTCCAATATTAATCCCAACTTTGATTCTAAAAAATGTGTCCCAGTCTATACTTTGAGCTAAGCGATCATCAATGCATATGTGACAACAAAAAAGCTCATCCACTTTTTGTGCATCATTGAGATTCATCAATGTAACACCTCCCGACAATCATCTCAGAAAACTATTAAAAGATGCTACTCGATACACTAAACAATCCTATAACAATCCAATATTCAGTTTCAAGTAAATAGATCAACTAAAAATTTTGATAGAATCTCCTTTGTAATATTCATTGTTCAAAATCTTTATAATAAACATCTTCTGAGCTGCAGTTGATCTCTATAACCCTAAATCTTCAATTGCCAATTCCACTCTAGTCCATTATGTCCGCATAACAAAAAAATCTAATACACTAAGTATAATGCATAGTGATGCTTATATATCTACAATTTGCTATTTAATATCACAAGTAATTTACCACAATAATAAATTAAGCATATTTAACTACTTACATTATCAGTCATTTTATTATCTTCTTAAGATAATACTAATGTTAAAAAAAAACATACACATTTCTTCTTAATGTATCTTGTCACATTAATATTATTACGTAGATACTTTATTATCACATTCATTTAAATTAAAACAATGGTTATCGTCTAATACGATTAACATAAAAAATTCATTATTATCTTCATTTTATAAAATTGTAAAATAAATTTTGGTTTTCGAGTTGATTTGAATAATTCATCATTTCATATCAACTATATTTAAAGTTTAATAATCATACAATTTTTCTCTTCTATTTATCAAGCATATTTTGGCCAACATATCAATTCACCATTCATCACTTATACCAAAACAATATTGTAATAATATAAATTACAATATAGTGATAGCTAAACTTTTCATGGAATCTTATAAGTCTTGGCTATTATTTAACATTCAATAACCAACATTTCTCAAGGTTTTACCAATATACTAAATAATCATTACATAAGATATTTCATAGTAATCATACTAAAATAAAATATAATAATACCGTACAAGATGTTTAAAACATATTTTAGCAAATCCAAAATTTTCATTTTACCATTTTTCAGTAGTCCATATTTTAGTGATAATAACATGCGACTAGCATTTAGATAGAAATCCTATAAAGGTCTTGACCAACAACATTATACTAGCATACAAAATCAAATAACATTATCACACATACAAGTTAATAAAATCTAATAATTTTCTTTTATCACTTATAAGTGTAACACCCTTATACCCAATATACGTACACTACATATACCCAACATATGTAATATACGTATAGAGAATATAAGAATATCACAACCATTTTAAGCAATCAAATTATCATTTATAAAATATGTATAATCTTAAAACATTCAACCGCTATCATATAAATAATAGTTGAGATATTACTTGTTAATATATATATATATATAGTTTTATTACCAAATATTTATCCAAAACATTTTCGATAGTTTGCGGAATATACATAAATACATGAAATCAATATGTACATAAATATAAAATTTATACATGCTGGCAGTTTGTCTCTGATCTTGATGTCCAAAAATTAACTCTGATCTCACAATCTCAAGCCTAGACTCGACTCAGTCTAGCTGAACTCTCCGGCTCAACCGTATCTACCCTGTTACCTGCGCGATTAATCACAATCGCGCTAAGCCAGAAGCTTAGTGGTACAAACTTTGATAACAATATAGTTCAAATGCAATGCCAATGTCAAACTTTCAAGAAGTAGAATCAACACATAAGGATATCATATTTCATAATATTATATCTCATTATATTTCTCAATTGTTCCACAATTCATAATTCACATAAAAGCAAACACAAACATGGGCCCAAAAAGGATCTAATATGCTATTCAAATTTCAGAGTTACTGCTTTGGTCTATAATGACACCATGTGTCTAGCCTCATAGGCAATATATCCATGGAATAATCCAACTAGGTCTGAATTTACGACCCGGTCATTTCACCCAGCCTCAAGGATTTGTTTTTGAGGCTTACGACCCTGTCATTTCACCTCAAAAATATTTTCACAGCAACGCTCAGCGTTTAGCCCGTAGGTAAATCATAGGCATGCCGCTAAATCCAGAACTCTGAAAATTAAATAACATACTAGGCACACAAATTATTCTTATTTCTCATTTATACCGATATCAATTCATTATATTATGTTTCCATATATCTCATTTCATTATCGAATCCTTTCTCATTTTCTAATGATCACATTAGGCAAAATGCCTCAAATATCTCACTTATATCAATATAGTCATTACCAATGACTTTACATACCATCTTTAATGCACACAAAATAATTTACATTTTCCATGCATTTTGGATCATTATCATATTTTGCACCAAGCCCACATTATACATAATGCATTTGTGACATTATACAAATCATAGCATATTATTCATGTACCAATCATGTAGTAACTTAACAAGTTTTGTAACATCCGTGATTTTGGAGAAATTAAATAAGTATTTGGAGATATAAATTGTATATACTCAATATATATCTAGAGTATATATAACATATACATATGACATATTAATTGTATATATTGGATTAATACATTACATACTTAATATTTAATACACATATAAGGTACATTTGATGTGTATATAAGATACACATTACTTATGCATATGTGTAATATCCTAAATTTTTGAAAAGTTCTAATTTTTAGAAATTTGATAAAATAAATTATAATTTAAATGGATAAATTAAATTAATGGTTTTAAAGAAAAAATGAAGGGGTTTTAAATGAAAAAGTGGATAATATATGTGATATATATGTAAAATATACATAACATATAAAAGTCAACACTTTTTAAAAGAAAAGTCAAAGTAAAAGGGTATTTTGGTAATTAAATCTTAGAAATTTAAAATTAATAAAACAATTCAAAAATAAATTATTTTTGAATGGAAGAGGAAATTTAGGACTTTTAATTTATTAAATAAATAATTAAATAAATAATTATTAAATTATTTTAATATATATATATATGGTTTAAAATTAAAGGGTGAAAGAAAAGAGAAATAAAAAAAATAAAGTCTTCTTCTTCTTCTTTCCTTCAAGGCTGAATTTCATGGCTTCAAGAGAGGGATTTGCTTCTTCCATACTCCAAAAATTGAAGAGATTTTAAGGATTCAAGTGGAGTTTTAGAAGTTTCT
The DNA here is from genome assembly GCA_947685225.1 of Garcia nutans. NCBI lineage: Eukaryota > Viridiplantae > Streptophyta > Magnoliopsida > Malpighiales > Euphorbiaceae > Garcia > Garcia nutans. The sequence goes on from CANTUV010000045.1 coordinate 28,704,904, forward strand.
TCATCAATTGGTAAGCTTTCTTACCAAATTTTCAAATTCTATGGAAAACTGTGTTATGTAAATTTTGAAATTCTATAGTAGCATGATTTAATTGCTTAATTCGATATGAATGAAGTTGTTTGGATTGGTTATTAATGATTTTAAGGTTGGATTAAAGAAATGGTTGAGTTTGGGTAAGATTGGTGAAGAGAGAGAATTTAGGGTTATGTAATTTTTGGGGTTTTGAAATCATGGTTTTTAATTGTGTAAATTGATTCCAAATGAGTTGTTTTGATATATAAACAAGTATTTTAAAGTCAAATATTGGATTTGATTGTGTTTGGTTGGAGTTTGAGAATGGAAGTGGAGATTTAGGGTTTTGGAAAAGTGATTTTCTAAAGTGGTTGAATTGTGTGATTTTATTTGTTTAAGCATGTTGTTTAGTGTTAAAAGTGATGAATATAAGCTTGAAATGAGTAATGGATTATGTTGGAATGGAAAACCTTCAAATGGGGGAAGGTTATGCCATTTTTGAGATTTTGTGTATAAAAGGGTATTGTTATAATGTAAATGATTTAAATGTATTAAAATATATTTTTAATGATATTAATAAACTTAAAACACTAATTTAAATGGCTTGATATGATTTTTCAAAGTTAAAGTGAGGTGAAACTTAATTTTGGGATTTGGTTTAGAGTGATGTTTAATTATGGTTTGATGTTGAGAATACCTTAGAATATGATATTAAATGATTATGTATGATCATATTTGGTATAGGCATTGAGGGAGGTTGATTTGCTTCATCCAAGGGGTGAAGGACAAGTTGGAAGGATAGGAGTGGAGGTTGTATTAAGCTTGCTTTGGGTTGCTAGTAGAGGTATGTACAAACTTTGAGTATAATATTTATATTTGCATGACATTTGGACTTAACACATTTTGGTTGAAAAATGTGTTAAGCTACTTGGTTCATTGATTGAGTATGAATAATGTGCTATGACATTTGTAATGTCATATATGTGTTAAATGCATTGTGAAAAGCCATTCATAATGGCTAAATTGTGTAAAGTGTGAAATATGCATATTATGTGAAAATACCCAAAGTAATTGGGTAATGTGTTGTGAATGCAAAAATGAGATATGTGGAATATGAAATGAATTGATATTGATAAAAATGAGAAAAAAAAGTGAGAAAAATGAGAAAGATGTGAAAAATGAGAAGTTTTGTTGTTGTTGTTGTTGTTGTGGTTGTTTTAAATTGGAGTGAATGTATGTGTCAATTTGCAAGAGAAAAGAAATTAAAGGAAAGTGTATATGTTGATTATATTGTAATATATATAATATATAAGTTGGTCAAAGGAAGAGTCAAGGGGGAAGAGATATTTATCTTGTTGAGTATGAAATTACCTAAATGGGCTTATAAGTTAAAAGAGAGTTAGAACAAATGATTAAGGGCATTGAGGTAATTTTCTTTTGGAAATCTCTTGGTGGAGATTTAAAGAAGAAGAGGAAGTTGACTTTATTTATTTTTCTTTTCTTCTCTTTTCCTTAGTGGTGGCCGGCTCTCCAAAACCAAAGAACAAGAGTTGATTTTTGTTGTTCCAAAATCAAGATTGAAGAGAGAAGCAAGGAATCAAGTTGGAGATTTGTGGAATTCAACAACTTTGGTAAGTTCTTTTCTTTGATTTCTTTTATTCTTTTGAAGTGGTATTTGAAGTGAATTAGGGTTTGTTGATTTGATGATGAGAGGTGTTTGTGATGTGTTTTCAAGTGTTAAATTTGGTTTTAAGTTAAGAGGTTAAATAGGTGTTGTTGTTGGAAGTGGTGGATGTTGATTTTGAAAGATTATGAATGATGTTGGATTTAGGGTTTTGAAGTGGTTGTGTTTAAATGTAATGTTAATGTGTTGTTAAAGTGATTATTGTGATGATTGTGTAAGATATGTGTTTATGTTATTGATTGAATCCATTTGAATGAGATTAATGTTGTGCAAAAAGTGTGTAAAAGCAATTGAAAGAGTGTTGGCTTTGATTAGGGTTTCAATTCATGAGTGACACGGCCAATTCATGAGAGACACGGCCAAGTCATGGAAAATTGAGCCGTGTTGGATTGATTTTGGAGAGACACGGCCGTGTCTTATGCATGTGTTTGCTACTGCCAAAATTGAGTTGAGAGACACGGCCATAAGCTTGGCCGTGTCCCTCAAGTGTGCTGCCCGTATCCCTCAAATGTGTTAGTTAATATTTTTGTTCTTTGCTCTTCATGCAATGTTGTGATTCTTTAAGGGTCTCTTTGCACCTATACATGAAAATGAACATTCTAAATACCCTTAAAACCATAATGATTCAATCAAAGGCATATGGAAGATTATAAATCTATGAACAATGTTATGTTATATACATTGTGAATGGTAATGTGATTCATGAATAATGTACCTTGAAATGTTATAGCACTGATGCTATATGTATAGAATGAGTTGAGATATAATTGTGATATGAAGCCATTGTGATTGGCTATGATGATGAGAATTGAGAATGGAAATGATAACTAAATAATAAATGAATTGTGTGGCTAATGTGTTATTCCATTTTCAGAGTTTGTTGTTGGTGGCATGCCTAATGATAGTAACAATCTCTTGAAGTTAGGTTGGATTGAATCCTTGAAGCCTAATTGAGATGTTACAACCCTTGAAGCTAGGTTGGGTTGGTTCTTGAAGCCAAGTTGGGTAGAAGCTTAGCATGCTTTGCTCCCCTTGAAGCTTGGTTGAACCTAATCCTTGAAGCCTAGTTGGGTATATGATATTGATAAATGTGATAACAAAACCAAAGCATTAACTCTGAAAATTGAATGGCATATTAGTGTGTTTTGGGCCCATGCTTGACTTTGTTTAATGTGAGTCATGAATGATAACTTGATTGATTAATGAAGGAGATGGAAAGATGTTGAAATGTGGTATGCTTATATGATTATGATTTGTGATGTGCAAAGGTGTAATGTTAGCTTTTCACCTATGTTGTTGCCTTTATTGATAACATGTGTGACATTGCATTGCACTAGAGCATAATATTAGCATGATTTGTCTTACTAAGCCGTTGGCTTAGCGCGATAGTGTTGATAGCGCAGGTAACAGAGTTGAACCCGAGAGCTCTTTGAGACCGAGTGAGAGTAGACAGTGAAGAGTTTATTTGGGACTTAAAGATCAGAGAAAGCTGCCAATCATGTATAACTTCTTTATATTTTGTAAATATTGTTTATAATGTGAATATATGTATATTTGTAAATATGGATTTAAATGCTTTCATATATGTAACTATTTTATAAATTCCGCTGCGTACTAAATAAACATATCTATATCTACTTTGTTTTATTTTACAAGTTAATTACTTATTATCTATATTGTATACTGAAAAAGATTATGATATCATTTAAAAGGTGTTCTTGAATGTTAAGAAAAATCCGTAGCATTCCTATATTCGATACATATATACTACATTGTGGTGTATGTAGTGTGTATGTATTGGGTGTGGGGGTGTTACACTGGGGCCTAAGGGTCTAGCCGGGTTGAGGTTCAAGAGACTGGGGCTGTTACATTATCCATGGATATATATATTGCCTACGGGCTAGACACATGGTGTCATTATGGACCAAAGTAGTAACTCTGAAATTTGAATAGCATATTAGATCCTTTTTGGGCCCATACTTGTCTTTGCTTTAATGTGAATTATGAATTGTGATACAATTGAGCAATATAATGTTATGAGTTGTGAGTATGAAATATTTGAAAAATATAATAAAGTGAAATGATGTGACCTCTATATGCATTGTGCATTGGCATTACTTTACATTTTTATTATTAACAAAGTTTGTACCACTAGGCTTTGGCTTAGCGCGATTGTAATTTGTCGCGCAGGTGTCATGGATGTTTTGGTAGAGCTGGAGAGTTTTACTAGACCTAGTCGGGTCTAGGGTTGTATTTATTGAGCTTGAAGAGTTATTTTGGGTACATCAAGATCAGAGCCAGTTGCCAGCATGTACATTTTTTATATTATGTATGTTATGATATGTTTTTGAAGCATATATTGTAAATTGTAAAGAATGATTTGAATAATTTTGTTTAAGATGAGATTTTATATATAATGTTGATATATATATACCAATTTATAAGTATTTTGATAAAATATGTAGAAATTGAGAAGTATTGGTGAATTAATTTTATTTGGAGTGTTTGTTTTATGCAGGTTGTGTTTTGTTGGATTTTGGAAACGTTCAAATTACAAACAAAACTCTGGCGAATTTTTTTCAGAGATTTTCATATAAAATATTTATTTTGGATTCCTATAACAAGCAAAGAATATTTATATACTATTTATTTTATATATTAGTATTTGAAATCTTAAAACAGAAATGTAATTTTTTTTATTAAATCGGTCTGTGACATATTTATACCGTTTATGCATATTTTACATATGCTGAAAATATGTATTGTACATATATAGGGTATAAGGGTGTTACATTTATTTTGGTATCAGAGCCTAGGTTTGATGTTCTTGACCTAGGTGGGATGATAGAGAGAGAAAATTGAAATAAAAAAAAATAAATTTTCAATTGTAATGCATGCATTGGCACTGGCAATTTATCTGATCCTTGATGTGGCAATGTCCATTTGATATAATGGATATGAGTTGAGATGGTGTCTAGGTTGCATAGATCGGAGTGGCGCAGTGGAAACATCATTCTAGAGATTATGGATTAAGAATTTTTGAAACTTTTATTTGAAATTTAAAATTTATAGCTGATTCAATTGATGAATAAGTGAAATTAGAAAAACAATCTAGGAAATAATTTAAGATATAAAAATAAAAAGTTTGAGAAATGAGCATGATAGTTACAGAAAATTTTATAGATGTACTGCAAAGTGATATTGTCTGAATTGTTGGACAAATATAGAAATGTTGGATGAGTTTGAACATTTAATAGAAAGTTTTTTCAATATGTTAGAATCCAAATGTATAAAATTTTATAAATTTTAAAGATGGATCTCTAATTAAGAAAAATAGAAGAACACAGATTGTTGGAGAAATTTCAGCAACTCAGAATCTGTAGAAATTGAAAAAAAAAATAAATCTAGAAACTATGGTAAGACAACCCAGAAAAATCTAAAAAATTACACACAATATCATATGTATTCATATAACATATGGTTAAAATTTCATGAATTTTTTATTAAGGTTTGATACCTGAAAAAAGTGGACAACCAGGTGTTGCCAGAGAAATTATTAAAGAGACAGATTCTCTGATTTTGGAAGATTTAATTTTTAAATATATTAAATCAACTTGGAAAAATCTAAAACTTTAAATATAAGTCCATATATGTGTCATGTGAACATTGATAAAAGTTTACAAGCTTTTATAAAGAATTGGTAAGGAATATAAAAATTAAAATTGAGATTGACATGAAACTGAGGAAGTCATGCAGTTTTATGTAAGTAAGTAATAAATTAATTTTATGAGACAAATGAATGAAGAAAATTATAAAAATTTATATGCATATGGGTATAAGTATAGAAGGAATATGGAGTTTTTAATAATTTTCAACAAAGAGTTCATAATTAAAATCAAAGAGTGAAATCATATATGATAGCGAATTATTTATTATGGAACAACGATGCATAATTTAGGGTTGGGTGTGTAAAATTAAAGTATCTAAATGGATGATGTTAATTGGTGTAAGGAAATGAATTAGTGTTGTTTAAAAGTAAATGTTATGATCTTAAGATTAAGAATGTGATATGGGTGAGATTTGGTGAGGTTCATGTTGTTGGTTGCATTATATGAAATTTGAATTTTTGAAATGGGTTTCCATAATTGTGAAAGTGATGTGTTTTGATGTTAGATTAATATAAAAATAATGTTTATAAAGTTAGCACTTGAAAGTGAGATTAATAGAATGAAGTTTAAGTAAAATAGTAAATTGGAAATTTAGAGTTGTAAGGAAATTTCGATGAGGATTGTTTAGATATTGATAGTTTAATGTTTAATAAGCATGAGAGTAATTTTGAATGAGTAATGTTACTTAGAAAAGTACTAACTAAGGTGTAATGTGGTTGATAATATATAAATTTATTATGAAATAAAGGGAAATGATTAAGCAAGTGAAAATGAGTTACTTTAGTTAATTGAATTGGAAATGATGAAAATGGATATGAAAGGTGTGATTATTGCAAAAAAAAAAAAAATATGAGAGAGATGTCACATTGGAAACGTGACTAAGATTTATGTGAAGTGTTAGAAAAAAAAATATAATAAGAAACTTATTTAAGAGATGGGCGATTGAATAAGGAAGATGTTAATTATGTTGTGGTCAGAGTGTGTATATATGTTGAATTGATGAATAACCTAAGTAATGTCAAAAGAATGAGAAATGATAATGTTCTCTGAAAGGTGATAAATGTTAACTTTGTATAGGTTGTATGTAAAAGAGGAATTGAGTATAATTGTATGATTTGTGTGATGAGATTTTTTTTTTCTATATGAACACAAATATGATATGTAAGAAAATGTGGAAAGTAAGTCACATTGTGATTATGACTTACGAAGGTATATGTGGATGATTAAAAAAAATGTTATTGAGTGTTTACTACCTTATACAAATATGTGTCTGGTGATATTGAGAATGATATTGCATGTATTAATAGACCTAAGAGAGATTAGGTCTTGACCTGCGTAGAGTTAGGTCATGTGATGAATTGAGATTGAGAATGGACTCGAATAGAGCTGGACGGTGAAATTGTTATTTTAACAACTGAACTTCATGATTGTATAGTGTTTTGGGCCTAAAGTATATGCGTATAAATAAGAGATTGTAAGGAAAAAGGAAAGTATAATGAAGAAAATATGGAAGTGAAAAAAAAAGAAATGAACGAAAATTTTTATAAGAGATAGATTAGAAATGGAGTAATAAATGAAAATTGTGTAAATTAGCATATGAATTAATGTGTATATGTAAGAGATGTTAATGATAATATTGTTGAAACATGAGTTAGGCTAATGATGATCAAGTGATCAAGAGTAAATTGCTTTGAAACAGAGTTAAAACGTGTTAACTTTTTGTGTACCAAAAGATTAGAAAAATGAATATGTGATTTTTGCGATACGAACTTAACATTGTGATTGGAAATGTTTAAAGAAGAATGATAAAAGGGCAGTATTTATTTATAAGCCACGGATGTGACCATTATTATGGCATGACCGTTGGATAGTTTTAGTGAGATTGATAGTTATGCTTCAAGAAACATGGTCAATACTTATGGTTTGCATAGTTGTATCTTAATTTTATACTAGAAATTTGTTTATAATTATAGAAAGTGTGGAAGCAGAAGAGAATTGTAAAAATATGATGAGCTTTAAATGATGTATAAGAAAAGTGATTTGTGTAAATAAGGTAACTATAAGAAATGTGAGAAAATGGTAAATGAAAGGAATTATGAAATGTAAGTAAGAGTTATAATAAATGTGTTTGAAAGTGGTATAAAATGAATAAGTTGATGAAAATGATGTGTAAAGTAAACGAGACTAGGGGAAGTGAATATTATCTGTAATGATGAATTCGAAGAGAATTAAAATTTGAGAATAAATTTGACCTAATAGAATTAGATTATAATTTAAAAACAGATTGATGAATTTAAAATAGACAAAAGGTTGGTCAGAATAGAATAAGGTTGTGATGGTCATATTGTGATAGTTAGATCAATTGATCCGAAATATAATAAGTTTACAAGTATTTATTGAAATTCAATGTGTGTAGTTGTATTAAGAATATGCAAGCTATGTGATAATGTGCATAATACAGCGTTTTGATATGTATATGCATATGAAAGGAGCTAAGTTATATTAGTTTCAAATAATTATAAGAGAAAAGTGTTAGTTATAGTATAATTGGAATGAATTTTAATAAGGAAATAAGATTTTATTGTTGTATAATGGTGATATTAAATTAATATGTGGTAATTGTATAAAGAGTAAGATCAAAGTGAAGATTTATAAAATTATTGTGTTAAGATAAAAGTTATTAACATTTGAATTTAAGGTGATGAGAGTATAGTTTTAAGATAATGAAGTGATCAGATATCTTGAGTGTAATAGGTGTGTGGTGTATATATATTAAGGAGTTGAACTAATTTTGTCTAATAACAATTTGATTGAAGATATAATAATCCGTTGTGACTGTTTGAGTAAATAGACAGTATAATGATGTGTTAGGGAATGGTAAAAAGGAAATTAAGAATGAACCTAAGGGGGAGAATATAAATTATGTAATTTGGTAAAATAATGATTTGGATGATTTATTACTATACTAGATAATTTCGAGGACGAAATTATTTAAGGGGGAGAAAATTGTAACATCCGTGATTTTGAAGAAATTAAATAAGTATTTGGTGATATAAATTGTATATACTCAATATATATATCTAGAGTATATATAACATATACATATGGTATATTAATTATATATATTGGATTAATACATTACATACTTAGTATTTAATATACATATAAGGTACATTTGATGTGTATATAATATACACATTACTTGTGCATATGTGTAATATCCTAAATTTTTGAAAAATTCTAATTTTTGAAAATTTGATAAAATAAATTATAATTTAAATGGATAAATTAAATTAATGGTTTTAAAGGAAAAATGAAGGGGTTTTAAACGAAAAAGTGGATAATATATGTGATATATATGTAAAATATACATAATATATAAAAGTCAACACTTTTTAAAAGAAAAGTCAAAGTAAAAGGGTATTTTGGTAATTAAATCTTAGAAATTTAAAATTAATAAAATAATTCAAAAATAAATTATTTTTGAATGGAAGAGGGAATTTAGGATTTTTAATTTATTAAATAAATAATTAAATAAATAATTATTAAATTATTTTAATATATATATATATATATGGTTTAAAATTAAAGGGTTAAAGAAAAGAGAAATAAAAAAAATAAAGTCTTCTTCTTCTTCTTTCCTTCAAGGCCGAATTTCATGGCTTCAAGAGAGGGATTTGCTTCTTCCATACTCCAAAAATTGAAGAGATTTTAAGGATTCAAGTGGAGTTTTAGAAGTTTCTTCATCAATTGGTAAGCTTTCTTACCAAATTTTCAAATTCTATGGAAAAGTGTATTATGTAAATTTTGGAATTCTATAGTAGCATGATTTAATTGCTTAATTGGATATGAATGAAGTTGTTTTGATTGGTTATTAATGATTTTAAGGTTGGATTAGAGAAATGGTTGAGTTTGGGTAAGATTGGTGAAGAGAGAGAATTTAGGGTTATGTAATTTTTGGGGTTTTGAAATCATAGTTTTTAATTGTGTAAATTGATTCCAAATGAGTTGTTTTGATACATAAACAAGTATTTTAAAGTCAAATATTGAATTTAATTGTGTTTGGTTGGAGTTTGAGAATGGAAGTGGATATTTAGGGTTTTGGAAAAATGATTTTCCAAAGTGGTTGAATTGTGTGATTTTATTTGTTTAAGCATGTTGTTTAGTGTTAAAAGTGATGAATATAAGCTTGAAATAAGTAATGGATTATGTTGGAATGGAAAACCTTCAAAGGGGGAAGGTTATGCCATTTTTGAGATTTTATGTATAAGAGTGTATTGTTATAATGTAAATGATTTAAATGTATTAAAATATGTTTTTAATGATATTAATAAACTTAAAACACTATTTTAAATGGCTTGATATAGTTTTTCAACATTAAAGTGAGGTGAAGCTTAATTTTGGGATTTGGTTTAGAGTGGTGTTTAATTATGGTTTGATGTTGAGAATACCTTAGAATATGATATTAAATGATTATGTATGATCACATTTGGTATAGGCATTGAGGGAGGTTGATTTGCTTCATCCAAGTGGTGAAGGGCAAGTTGGAAGGATATGATTGGAGGTTGTATTAAGCTTGCTTTGGGTTGCTAGTAGAGGTATGTACAAACTTTGAGTCTAATGTTTATATTTGCATGACATTTGGACTTAACACATTTTTGTTGAAAAATGTGTTAAGCTACTTGGTTCATTGATTGAGTATGAATAATGTGCTATGACATTTGTAATGTCATATATGTGTTAAATGCATTGTGAAAAGCTATTCATAATGGCTAAATTGTGTAAAGTGTGAAATATGCATATTATGTGAAAATACCCAAAGTAATTGGGTAATGTGTTGTGAATGCAAAAATGAGATATGTGGAATAATGAAATGAATTGATATTGATAAAAATGAGAAAAAAATGAGAAAAGTGAGAAAAATGAGAAAGATGTGAAAAATGAGAAAAAAAAAGTGAAAATAAGACAATGAGCCTAGTTTGATTATGAGAAATAAAATGAGAAATGAATTGTGAAAGTATTTGATAATGAGATAAATGAATTAATTGTGTGCCTAGTATGTTATTCAATTTTTAGAGTTCTGGGTTTGGCGGCATGCCTATGAATTGCTGGGCAGGTGAAAAGACAGGGTCATAAGCTGAGCCCCGCTGATAAATGATAAATATGATGTTTTTGGGGTGAAAAGACTGGGTCGTAAGCCTCAAAAATTGTAGCAGTCTAGCTGGGTTGAGGACCAAGATACTGGGGCCTAAGGGTCTAGCTGGGTTGAGGTCCAAGAGACTGGGGCTGTTACATTATCCATGGATATATATATTGCCTACGGGCTAGACACATGGTGTCATTATGGACCAAAGTAGTAACTCTGAAATTTGAATAGCATATTAGATCCTTTTTGGGCTCATACTTGTCTTTGCTTTAATGTAAATTATGAATTATGATACAATTGAGCAATATAATGTTATGAGTTGTGAGTATGAAATATTTGAAAAATATAATAAAGTGAAATGATGTGACCTCTATATGCATTGTGCATTGGCATTACTTTACATTTTTATTATTAACAAAGTTTGTACCACTAGGCTTCGGCTTAGCGCGATTGTAATTCATCGCGCAGGTGTCATGGACGTTTTGGTAGAGCCGGAGAGTTTTACTAGACCTAGTCGGGTCTAGGGTTGTATTTATTGAGCTTGAAGAGTTATTTTGGGTACATCAAGATCAGAGCCAGTTGCCAGCATGTACATTTTTTATTTTATATATGTTATGATATGTTTTTGAAGCATATATTGTAAATTGTAAAGAATGATTTGAATAATTTTGTTTAAGATGGGATTTTATATATAATGTTTATATATATACCTATATATAAGTATTTTGATAAAATATGGAGAAATTGCGAAGTATTGGTGAATTGATGAATTGATTTTATTTGGAGTGTTTGTTTTATGCAGGTTGTGTTTTGTTGAATTTTGGAAACGTTTAAATTACAAACAAAACTTTGAGAAATTTTTCCCAGAGATTTTCATATAAAATATTTATTTTGGATTCCTATAACAAGCAAAGAATATTTATATACTATTTATTTTATATATTAGTATTTGAAATCTTAAAACAAAAATGTAAATTTTTTTTATTAAATCGGTCTGTGACATATTTATACCTTTTATGCGTATTTTACATATGCTGAAAATATGTATTATACGTATATAGGGTATAAGGGTGTTACACATTTTTTCAACTAAATGTGTTAAGTCCCAATTGTCATGCAAATATAAACAATTATTCAAAGTTTGTACTTACCTCTAAAAGCAACAAACACCACTTCAACCTCCTCTTCCAAAATATCCCTTAACACTTGGATTAGGGTAGCTCAAGTCTCTTCAAAGCCTAAACAAAATGTGATTATAAATAATCACTTAGTGATACACTTATAGGTATAAACAAAATCTCTCAACACAAGAAAAATAAGAAAAATAGTTATCCAGGGCAAACTCTACACATGACACACTCAACAACACGGGCGTGTCAATGACTGTGCCCTAAACCCACAACACAGGATCTTTGACACGCTCAGTGACATGGGTGTGTCACTGCACGTGTAAATACTATAACAACACAGTAGCTATGACACGCTCAGTGATATAGGCGTGTTACTGCACATGTAAATACTACAACAACACAGTAGCTATAACATGCTCAGTGATATAGGCGTGTTACTGCACGTGTAAATACTACAACAACACAATCGCTAACACTGAAAATATAACCATCGACACTCCTGAAAGAATGGTCGTGCCACCGGGCGTGTTAGGCCAAAAACCTGATATCCACACATAATTGCCACATCCAACTTGTATCTTTCATTAACCTTTACAACTCCATACAAACTCAACCAAATCCATCATTATATCACATAATACTTATATAAACATCAAAACAACCCAATTTAAAACAAAAATACACAATCACAACCATGACTTCTCAACTCAAAATGATGGAGGTCCATCAGTCCTTGCCATTCAAGACACTCTTGATATGGGCCTTCATACTCTTTTGGAAGATGACGAAGATGATGTTGTTGATCCTAATGGAGAACTCTACTTTGAACCCATACATAACATGAAGATTCAACTCATTTTGAAGCCTTTTGGGCTGTTCCAAGCCCTTATATTTGAAGACCAATTTAAAGCCCAACATAATGCACTTAAAGATTGATTTTAGCACATGTTTCTAGCTCATACATGTGGGGGATGTTTGAAGACTTCAATTTCTGTTTTTCAGTTTCATTTTCCATTATTATTCAATTTCTGTTTTTCAGTTTCATTTTCCATTATTATCTTGCTTTTAATACGTGTTTGATGTTGATTTAATGTAGGCAGTTTTCTTTGGCTTTAATTGCCTTTGTTTAGCTTGTAACTCTTCTTTGTTTCCTTATTTAAAAAGGGAAATGAATTTGGAATAGGGACAGATTATCTTTTGAGTGAATTGAAGTGTTCTAACACATTTGGATTTTATTAGTTTCCAAAAACTAATAGGGTTTTGTATGTGATCCAAAAACATTCAACCAGTTCCATTTTTGTTGTTACAATCAACCATTTAACTTCTGAAATTCCAGATTTTAAAGCAAACATAAACACCTTCCTTTTCTCACAAAATAAGCCCTTACACCTTACATTCATCCTAATTTTCGTACAACACTACAAACCATCCATAAAGTATCATTTTCTCCCATTTCTTTCATTCACAAACAACCATCTAAACACCACCACGCCATCAGTTGGTATCAGAGCCAAATTTACCCCACTTTAGTTCCATTCACCATGTCTAATCCCCAAAACAAAGACAAACATGTCATGACTGACCCACAAGAATTAGCTACTGCATTTGAGAAAATGAAGTTAGAGATGGAGTTACTTAAGAAAAAAAAAATGAGGCCCTTGAAACAATTATTCAAAATTCCCATTTGAATACACAAAATCCAAATGAGGAGGTGCCATTTGATGAAGAACCTATTGAAGATGAACAACCAATTGATTTTGGTCGAGGCAGGTTTAGAGGAAGAGGGAGAGGCCCTTTTCATGGAGGTTTTGGATGAGGAGATCGAATCATGCCCCCACCTATCCGTGGTGAAAGACAGGGGGAATTCTTCAATTACAAGATTGAGTTGCCTAAATTTCATGGAAAAATTGATGCTGATGCCTATCTAGAATGGGTATATTCTATTAAAAGAGCCTTTGAATTGAAGGAGATTTCTGAGGAAAAGAAGATGAAACTTGCTGCCATGAGGTTGAAAGGTTATGTTGCCCTTTAGTGGGAAAATTTGCAAAAGCAAAGGGTTAGAGAAGGTAGACTACAAATCACCCAATGGGACCGGATGAAGGAGGAAATGGATGTGGTGTTTTTACCATCCCATTATAGATAAAAGATGATTGAGAAGATGTTGAGCCTTAAACAAGGCACCAAATCTGTGGAACAATATACCATGGAGTTTGATGAGTTTTTAATGAAATGTGAAGTGGAGGACACTGAAGAACTACTCATGGGGCGTTTTCTCCAAGGACTACTTCTTGATATTCAAGAAATGGTGAGTTTTTATCCTTATGATTCTTTGATTGAATTGAAAAAATTGGCTCTAAGAAGTGAGGCTAGTTTATCTCATGCTCGCCCAACCCGAAGTTTTTCTAAATCTTCAAACTTTCCTTTACCTTACAAATCAAGTCCCAACACCTCACAATCTACCTCTACAAAGGCTTCCTCTACACCACCACCAAAAATCCCATCAAACACCCAAAATACTTCCACCCTAATCAAGAATGTTCAATCTGCCCCACCAACCAAAAGTGTCTCTAAAAATGTCTTGAAATGTTTTAAATGCCAAGGTTATGGTCATTTTGCTTCTGAATGCCCCACAAGAAAGATAATGACCATAAAGGAAATAGAAGAGGTAGAGGAAGGTTTGTTACTTGCTGACTCCAATGAGGGAGATTCGGTTTTGTATGATGGTGAGGAAGGGGTCCTTGAATGTGAAGCTATGGAGGATGGAGAATGTTTAGTTGTGATGAGAGTTCTGAACTTAGAAATGAGTGAGGAGGATTGGAGGAGGAAATCTTTGTTCCACACTAGATGTTTGACAAATAACAAGCTTTGTGAAGTTGTTATTGATAGTGGGGCATGTGAGAATGTTGTTTCCAATGAGATGGTCACCAAGTTGGGACTGAAAATTGAGCCAATTGACACCCCTTACAAGTTGACTTGGCTGGATTCTACACATGAGATAAGAGTGACTAAGAAATGCCTTGTCCCATTTTCTATAGGAAAATATGTTAATGAGGTGAGTTGCCATGTTATTCCTATGACAGCTTGTCATTTGTTACTTGGAAGGCCTTGGTTGTATTATAAAGATGTTCAACACTAAGGGAGAGCTAATACTTATACATTGCTCCATAATGGGAAAAAGATATTACTCAAGCCTATGCTGCCAGAAAAGAAAAAGAAGAAGAAAGAGGTTGGAGTTGTTGCGTTTTTGTCCGATGATTAGAAGAGTGAAATCATTGAGGAGTTGCCTAGCTTTGTCCCTATGGATGTGGAGGATTAGCCCAAACAGAATCATATTATCCCAAATGAGGTACAATCTTTGATTAGTGAGTTTAAGAGAGTATTCCCAAACACATTACCCTCGGGTTTACCCCCTCTAAGAACCATAAAACACGAGATAAGCTTTGTTCCGGGATCCCAAATTCCTCACAAACAGTCCTATAGAATGAGCCCTAAAGAGAGTGATGAGTTACAAAAGCAGGTTGATGAATTGTTGAAAAGGGGATTTATAAGGGAGAGTGTATCTCCATGTGTTGTGCCAGCATTTGTAGTACCCAAAAAAAATGAAAAATGGATAATGGTGATTGATTATAGAGCTGTTAATAAGATCACAATCAAGTACAGATTTCCAATTCCAAGGCTTGATGACATGCTTGATAGATTGCATGGAGCTTCGGTGTTCTCAAGGATTGATCTTGCAAATGGATTCTATCAAATTCGTGTTAAAGAAGGTGATGAGTGGAAAACAGCCTTCAAAACCAATGCGGGGCTGTATGAATGGTTGGTTATGCCAATGGGGCTTTCAAATTCACCTTCCACCTTCATGCGGCTTATGAATGAGGTACTCAAACCTTTTCTCAACAAATTTGTGGTGGTATACTTTGCTGATATTCTAATTTTTAGTCATAGTTTACATAAGCATTGTATGCATTTGAGACTTATCTTTGAGGTTTTGACCGTGAATTGTTTAGATCATTTTTGTACTAGTTTTTAGTGTGATTTTTATATGTTTTTAGTTAATGTTTTGATTGATTTTTGTTTTAAGTTTGTTTAAAGTGTTTGTTTTAGGTTTAAGTGTAAAAACTCCCTTGGAAGATCAAAATAGTGCAGGAAAAGCATGAATCAAACAAAACATGGCCAAGCCAAATCAAGCTTGGCCGTGTTCCCTGAAGAAATTCAAGGCAGAGCTTGACACAGCTAGAGACACGGCCAAGCCACTGGCCGTGTCTCACCTAAAGAGCAAAAACAAAGAAACCACAAAGAAAGAGCAAAAATGAAGAAGCAGGAAGAGACACACTCAATGACACGGCCAAGCCACTGGCCATGTCACATGACACGGCCAGCAAGCTTGGCCGTGTCCCATTTCATGCCAAAGACACCTAGACCAAGCAAAGAAGTAAAGAAGAGAAGTAGAAGGTGACACACCCAAGTGACACGACCAATCCAGTGGCTATGTCACATGACACGGCCACAAGCTTGGCTGTGTCACTCCTTGAAGAACAAAGAAAAGAAAGAAAGAAAGAAGAAGGCAGTGAAGGACACGGCCAGCAAGCTTGGCCATGTCCTAAAGCAAAATGAGGGACATGGCCAAGCCAAATCAAGCTTGGCCGTGTCACCCTTAATTTATATAAATTCTTTTGCTCGAAAGAAAGAAAAGAGGAGGAAACAACTAGGGTTTGGAAAGAGAGAGAAAAGAAAAGAGAAGGAGGGAGCAAACATGATTTAGGATGAGGAGAGAGTGACACTCTCCTTGTCCCTTCATCTTCATCCTCCATTTTCATCTTCTCCATCTTCCATTGGCAAGTTCTTTGAGATTCTTTGGGATAAAGTAGGTTAACAAGCTCTTAAAGGTTGAAGAAGCTTCATTGAAAGGATTGGTGACTTGAGAAAGCTCCATTCCATCTTCCAAAGGCACAATCAATTAAAGGGTTGGTGACTTGAGAAATCTCCATTCCATATTGCAAAAGGGGAATCAACCATTGAAGAGGGCTTGAGTTCTTCATCATACATCAAGTGGAGCTAGGAGGAAGACTAGTAATCCTACTCTTGGCATTTTCACAAGGGGTTTTTCTATTCTCTCTTTTAATTCATTCCTATTTTTATTGTCAAATTAAGAAATTGATATTGCAATGAACAATTTGTATTTGTTTTATATTGAGTTGAATGAATGTTTTAAATTGATGATGTTGAGCTAAATACCCATGCCTAGGGTTTGTAGTATATTTGATTGGATGCTTTGATTTGATATTTACATTGATGTACCTTGTTGTTGGTTGATTGTATTGTATTAAATGCTAGGTTGATAGATTAGCTACCTTTTAATCTTTGAATATTGGATGACGGACAGAGAGGTGAAATTCGATATCGGAACTATACAATCGACTACCCTATGAATGAATTAGAAATATAAGTTCTAGGGTTTTGTTAATTTGGTAATGTAAAATAATTGGTTATTGCTAATTCATGAATGTGAGAACTAATGGATTGGTAATTGACTAATTAACCTTAAGGAACAAATTAATTACAAGGTTATGTTAATGGATAATTGAGAATTGAGCTTTGATTGAATGGACCTATGACCCTAGGCACCTTCCCAAGAATCAATTTGATCTTGTATCACCTTCACACTTCAACCCTACGCACGTTAATCTTAGATTTAAATTATTCTCGCACCATTCCAACACAACAAACTTTCGCATTTAAATAATTTGTCAATCAAGCTATTACGAACCACACCTTCTTAGGGAAACGACCTTGGGGCTATCACCTTTGCTACAGCTACCTCGTATACTTGAAAGTGACGCTTTGTAGTAGTACTTAATTCGAGCGCAACAAGTTTTTGACGCTTTGATGATATTTTGATTTTTAGTCGTAGTTTACATGAGCATTGTATGCATTTGAGACTTATCTTTGAGGTTTTGGACCGTGAATCATTATATGCTAATGTGGAGAAGTGTCATTTTTGTGATAGCACCATTAGTTTCTTGGGGTATGTTGTGTCTAAAGATGGGATTAGTATGGATCCAGAAAAGGTAAAAGCTATAATTGAATGGCCAATTCCTAGCAATTTGTTTCAAGTTAGAAGCTTTCATGGATTTTGTTCTTTCTATAGAAGATTCATTAAGAATTTCAGCACTATAACAGGCCCAATTACATATTGCATGAAGAAGGGATTGTTTAAATGGACCCCCTAAGCCACCATTGCCTTTAACACACTAAAGAATGCCATGACAAAAGCTCCTATTTTATCCTTACCCAATTTTACCTTGCCTTTTGAATTGGAGTGTGATGCTAGTGGGGTAGGGATTGGGGATGTTTTGAGTCAAGAAGGAAAGCCTATTGCATTTTTTTAGTGAAAAGTTGAATGAAGTTAGGAGAAAGTATTCTGCCTATGACCTTGAGTTTTATGCTTTGGTGCGTGCATTTAGACATTGGAGTGCATATTTGTTGGCAAATTCATTCATTCTGTATACTGACCACCAAGCACTTAAATATATTCAAAGCCAAGCTAAGTTGAGTAGAAGACATGCATCTTGGGTTGAATGTATGCAATCCTTTGATTTTTTTTATGAATATAGAGATGGTCCGAGTAATGTTGTGGCTGATGCATTGTCTAGGAGATTTGAGGTTCTTAGTACCATACATGCTCATGTAATAGGATTTGATGATGTGAGAACTTTGTATGAGAATGACGGGGATTTCGGTCAGATTTGGGAAAGAGTTAGGAAAGATGTTGCTTTTAGGGATTTCACTATTCATGATGGTTATCTTTTCAAGCTTGATGCTGTTTGTGTTCCTCAAAGTTCTTTAAGGGAAGCAATTCTAAAAGAAGTCCATGGTGGAGGCCTAGCTGGACACTTTGGACGAGACAAGACCTATGAATTGGCTAGTAGGAATTTCTATTGGCCAAAGATGTGGAAAGACATTTCAAGGCTTGTTGAGGGCTGTAATATATGTAAACAATCCAAAATGACATCACAAGTACATGGTCCATACATGCCTTTGCCAGTTCTGAATGCTCTATGGGAGGATGTAAGTATTGATTTCATAGTTGGCTTGCCACGAACAAGGAGAAATCATGATTCTATTATGGTTGTTGTAGATAGATTTTCTAAAATGGCTCATTTTGTTGCTTCTAACAAAACTAATGATGCATCACATATTCTGAACTTGTATTTTGAAAACATTGTAAAACTCCACGGAATTCCAAGAAGTATTATAAGTGATAGGGATGTAAAGTTTTTGAGTCATTTTTGGAGACATTTATGGGCAAGACTTGGCACGACTTTGAAATTTAGCATGGCATTTCATCCTCAAACTAATGGACAAACCGAGGTGGTCAACTGAAGCCTCAGTAACATTTTGAGAAGTTTGCTGAAGGGAAAGGTGAAGAATTGGGATACTATGTTGGCACATGCAGAGTTTGCTTACAACAGTTCCAAGAGTAAGACTACAAATTTTACTCTTTTTGAATTAGTTTATGGTGCTAACCCTCTTATTCCAATTGATTTGAGCAAAGCACATGCTAGTGTCCCATCCAACCTAAAGGCTAAAAAAAGGCTGCTGAAATAGTCAAACTTCATACTAAGGCAAAAGAACATATTCAGAGGAAGAATGATGACATACAAGTGTCAATCCAAGCTGAAATCTATTGTTGAATACAAAGAAGGAGATCTTGTGTGGGTGTACTTGAGGAAGGTGAGATTCCCTTCAAAAAGGAAGAATAAGCTAATGCCCAAAGCGGAGGGACCTTATAAAGTCCTAAAGAAGATAAATCATAATGCCTACAAGATTGAGCTTCCACCATCTTACAAGATTTCCAACACATTCAATGTAAGCGACCTCTCTAAATTTGTTGAAGATTCAATGCAACCTTCTATGCAAGAGGAGACTTCCCAAGAAGGGGAGAATGATGGAGGTCCATCAGTCCTTGCCATTCAAGACACTCTTGATATGGGCCTTCATACTCTTTTGGAAGATGACGAAGATGACGTTGTTGATCCTAATGGAGAACTCTACTTTGAACCCATACATAACATGAAGATTCAACTCATTTTGAAGCCTTTTGGGCTGTTCCAAGCCCTTATATTTGAAGACCAATTTAAAGCCCAACATAATGCACTTAAAGATTGATTTTAGCACATGTTTCCAACTCATACATGTGGGGGACGTTTGAAGACCTCAATTTCTGTTTTTCAGTTTCATTTTCCACTATTATTCAATTTCTGTTTTTCAGTTTCATTTTCCATTATTATTTTGCTTTAAATACGTGTTTGATGTTGATTTAATGTAGGCAATTTTCTTTGGCTTTAATTGCCTTTATTTAGCTTGTAACTCTTCTTTGTTTCCTTATTTAAAAAGGGAAATGAATTTGGAATAGGGACAGATTATCTTTTGAGTGAATTGAAGTGTTTTAACACATTTGGGTTTTTTAGTTTCCAAAAACTAATAGGGTTTTGTATGTGATCCAAAAACATTCAACCAGTTCCATTTTTGTTGTTACAATCAACCATTTAACTTCTGAAATTCCAGATTTTAAAGCAAACATAAACACCTTCCTTTTCTCACAAAATAAGCCCTTACACCTTACATTCATCCTAATTTTCTTACAACACTACAAACCATCCATAAAGTATCATTTTCTCCCATTTCTTTCATTCACAAACAACCATCTAAACACCACCACGCCATCACAAAAGTTACATAATCCACAACTCTTATTCTCTTCACCAAACTTATCCATTCCTTAAATCCAACCCAAAATTCATAGTTATCTACTCAAAACAACTTCATACACACCATTATCAACCATAAACACATACTACATCAAACATCCAATTCACACATACAAACTTTCATGAAAATTCAAGGAAACAAGTTGAAAACTTACCAAATATGAAGAAAATTCTTAAAACTCCAACTTGAACACTTGAAATCCTTCAATTACTTGAGTTAACAAGAAGCAACTTCTCTCTTTCCTTTGATAATGATGGTCGGCTTCAATGGAGGAAGAAGAAGATGAAAATAGTGATCATCAACTCCACTACCAACCACTTCTCTTTTAACCACATGAATTTTCTCTTTTAATCTCCACCTAGTATATTTATTATTATAATATAATTAACATCAAATATCATCTTCCACTATCCATTAAATAATATTTATTTAAATAATTAAAATATCATTTGACCTTATTAAAATATTGACTTGTATATATTGTATATATCTACATATATACATCATATACACATCCTTCCTTTCTCTTTTCTTTTCACTTAATTATATATAAACACTTTTAAATCATTTAATTAATTTTCAAAAATTAGTATTTCTAAAATTTTGGGATATTACAATTCTCTCTCTCTACAAATAAATTTCATCCTCGGAATTACCTGCTCTCAAGTTTGGAACAACTGGGGATACTGATTCCCCATCATTCGCTCACACTCCCATGTTGCCTCTTTAGTAGCATGATTCTTCCAAAGAATTTTCACAAGTGGCACCTTCTTATTTCTCAACTCCTTCTCTTCACGTGCCAAAATAGCCACTGGTTCTTCCTCATAAGTTAGATCTGGACTCACCTCAATAGACTCCACTAACAAAATATGAGATGGGTCTAACCTGTACTTCCGAAGCATAGAGACATGGAAGATATTGTGAATTCAATCCAACTCAGGCGGTAAAGCTAGTTTATAGGCCACTGGTCTAACTCTTTCCAGTACCTCATAAGGTCCTATGAAACATGGACTCAACTTCCCTTTGCAGCCAAATCTCAAAATTTTCTTCCAAGGAGACACTTTCAAAAATACTTTATCTCTGACACTGAACTCTATGTTTCTTCTTTTTAAATCTGAATATGATTTCTGTAGATCTGAGGCTGCTTTCAGACAATTCCTAATCACCTTCACTTTTTCTTCTATTTTCCTAATCAAATCAGGACCAATCAACTTACCTTCTCCAACCTCATCCCAACATAGAGGTGTCCTGCATCTTCTACTATACAATGCCTCATAAGGTGCCATTCTAATACTGGACTAATGACTGTTATTATAAGTAAACTCAATCAGTGGTAAGAATTTGTCCCAGCTCCCAGAGAAATCGATGATACAACTTCTCAACATGTCCTCTAAAATCTATATCACTCTCTCTGACTGCCCATCTGTTTGAGGATGGAAAGCAGTACTAAAATGTAACCGAGAGCCTAAAGTATCCTGCAAACTTCTCCACAATCTCGATGTAAATTGGGGATCTCGATCAGATACGAAAAAATTGTGACTCCATGAAACCTCACTATTTCACTGATATACAGCTCAACCAACCTCTCAAAAGAATAATCCATCCGAACTAGAAGAAAATGAGCTATCTTCGTCATCCGATCAACAATCACCCAAATTGCATCATGCTTCTTCTGAGTCAAAGGCAATCCAGTCACAAAATCCATCATCACTCGCTCCCATTTTCACTCTAGCACTAATAATGGCTGAAGTAATCCCGAAGGAACTTGGTGTTTAGCCTTCACTCTCTGACAAGTGAGACATCTGGATACAAACTCTGCTATGTACCTCTTCATACCTGACCACCAATAATATTGTTCAAATCCAGATACATCTCGGTACTCTCAGGGTGCATAACATAAGCTGACTGATGTACTTCCTCCAAAATTACCTTTTTCAGTTTTGCATCATCAGGAACACATAACCTATCTCTGTACCACAAACTACCATCACTTCTCACATGAAATTCTCGACTCTCCCCCTTTTGGCAATTTAGTAAAGCTTTCTGAATTTTCTCATCTACCAACTGAGTCTCCCTAATCTGATCCAATAACACTGGCCTCAATTGCAACTGTCGAGAGGCATAAGCAATGACTCTACCCTCATGCATCAGAACATAACCTAAACCACTATGTGAAGCATCACTGTATATCACATAAGGTTTACCTTCCACAGGCAGAGCAAGGATAAGAGCCTGAGTCAACATCTCCTTCAGCTGCTCAAAGCTCGTTTGACACTGATCTGTCCACATGAATCTAACTCTCTTCTGAAGTAATCTAGTGAGTGGAGTAGCTATCATAGAAAAACCTTTCACAAACCATTGATAATAGTCTAGCAAACCCAGAAAACTTCTAACCTCTATCACTGTCTTCGGTGGACTCCAATTTAAAATAGCCTCAACTTTACTTGGATTAACTCTAATACCTTGTGTTGAAACCACATGACCAAGAAAAGTCACTTGACCAAGCCAAAATTCACATTTAGACAGCTTAGCATACAACTACTTCTCTCTCAAAGTCTGCAATACAATCCAAAAATGCTTGTCATGATCCTCCTTATTACGTGAGTACACCAAAATATCATCAATAAAAACCACCATAAATTGATCTAGATAGGGTCTGAATACCCTGCTCATCAAATCCATAAATACTGCTGGTGCATTCGTCAATCCAAAAGACATCACCAAGAACTCATAATGCCCATACCTCGTACAAAAAGTTGTCTTAGGTACATCTTCATCTCTGACTCTCAAATGATAGTACCCTGATCTCAAATCAATCTTAGAGAATACTGCTGCTCCTTTCAACTGATCAAAGAGATCATCTATCCGCGACAATGGATACTTATTCTTAATGGTCACTTTATTCAACTATCGATAATCAATGCACAATCTTAAGGTACCATCTTTCTTCTTCACAAACAAAACAGGTGCTCCCCACGGAGACACACTAGGGTGAATGAACCCTTTATCCAACAATTCCTGCAACTACACCTTCAGCTCTCTTAACTCAGCAGGTGCCATATGATAAGGAGTAATAGAGATAGGAGTGGTACCAGGTAACTAATAAGTGCATAATTGATGATATTTTGCCCCTATTTCTTAATATGATTATTATCCAATTGAGTTTAATTTGTTTGTTCAAGTGCTTTTTAGGATTAATTTCAGGAATTCCTTGTATTTTGAGGCTTATGGTCATTTTAGAGGGAATTAGAAATGAAAGTTAAGGAAAAGAGTAAAATTCTTCAAGTGACACACCCATGGACATGGGCATGTCAATGGTCGTGCCTTTGATACTGCCATACAGAAGCAATGACACACCCAGTGACAATGGAGTGTCACAGAGTGTGCCTATTATAATGCCTCACAGAAGCTGTGACATGCCCAGTGACATGGGCGTGTCATTAGGCGTGCTGTTTATCTAGAATCCCAGTATCAATGACATGCCCAGTGACATGGGCATGTCGATGGGCGTGTCAGGCAAACATATCTGCATTATAAAAACTGAATTAGGGATCGAATTTTCATTCTTTACAACCTAGAGCTGACTTCTAGAGAGAAAAAGAGAGTTTTAAAGCTGAGATTAAAGGTGAAGACACATCCTGCACAAGATCTAAACCAAGATTCAAGGATTCAAGTGCAAAAATACAAATCATTCGCCATGGATTGTTTGGATTCTTTTACTTATTTCTCTTGTTCTGGTTTTTTGGTTTTGAACATGAACTAATTCATTCTCTATCTAGATATTGATGAACCCTAGTTTTATTGTATGGATTGAATATTTTTATTTAATTAAATCATTTGTTTGAGTTGTTTTTTTTTTCTTATGATGCTTAATAATTTATTTCCATTTGATAATAGCATACTTATTGATTGGTTGCAATTTTCATATTATTGACTTGAAAAAGCTTGATATGAATAGAATACTCATAAGGATTGAGGATTGATTGGAGTGCTAGAGATAGACTTACAAGATCCTTTGGCTTATGATTCCTTGTTCTTAATGCAAGATCTATTTAATTATGTTTGAGAAGAGATTCCAACATTATACTTAGTGATTAGGAATTAATTCACTTGAGAAAGGTTTTAGTCTAGGAATGCTAATTCAACTCTATTATTTGATTTAATTGAATTAATTTTCATAAATATATTTATGGCTAGGGGGATTCAATAACCGAATAGTATTTTCATCATCAATCATTTTTGTATAACACTTGATCTCTCTTTACTTTAAGTTATTAAGTTAATTGTCTTTAATTATAAACTTCACAAAACTATTAATTTGGTAAACAATAGTTAAAATTTGCACTAGTACTTGGCCTTGTCCCCAGTGGAATGACAACTCACTCACTACTCTATTACTTGAGTGACCCGTGCACTTGCGGTATTGCAATAGCATAAGTTCGCACCACCAAGTTTTTAGTGCTACTGCCGGGGACAACGATTTTCAATATTAGTAATATAATCAAGACTGTTGATTTAGTTTTTATTTTATTTGTTTTAACATTAGTTCTTGCTTGTTGATTGTCATTCTAGGTACTTGTTCCCGTTTATGACTCGAGCTAGTTCTTCCCAACTCCTTGAATTAGATCAAGAGTTAGAGAGAACATTGAGGAGAAAGCAAAAGGAAGAAGAGGAAGCAGTTCTAGCAGAAACAGAATCAAACTTTAAAGATCTCAGCTCAGAAGAAGAACTGGAAATAACGGCAGGAAATGAGCCAAGGACAATGTAAGAATTTTCTAGGCCTACTCTTAATGGGGCTAATTCATGCATACAGAGACCGGTGGTTGCTGCAAATAAATTTGAGATAGAGACAAATGAATCAAATGGCAAGAATGAAATAATAGTAGCTCAATCAAGAAAGTATGGCATGATCCGATGTTGTTTGGATTATGTAAGGATCACATGATTTTATGGTGTGTGGCATGGTCCGAAACGATGAACATTCTTAGTCAATGCCACGCTGGACCAGCTGGTGGTCATATGGGAGCCAATAGGACTACTCAAAAGGTACTAGAATCAGGATTTTATTGGCCCACTTTGTTTAGGGATAGCTACGAATTTGTGAACCGTTGTGATCATTGCCAAAGGACTGGAAACATTTCATCTCGTGATGAGATTCCCCAAAATGGAATTCTAGTGTGTGAAGTCTTTGTTGTATGGGGGATCAATTTTATGGGACCGTTTCCAAATTCCTTTAGTAACAAATATATTCTTGTAGCTATAGACTATGTCTCTAAATGGCCTAAAGCCCAAACCTTGGCAACCAATGATGCGAGGGTAGTGATGAAGTTTTTGAAAAAGTTGTTCTCTCGATTTAGTACACCAAAAGCAATCATAAGTCATAGGGGTACTCACTTTTGTAATGTTCAGCTCGAGAAACTTTTCAAAAGATTAGGTGTTACACATAGGTTTGCTTCTCCTTACCATCCCCAAACTAGTGGCCAAGTTGAGAACATGAATAGGGAGATAAAAAGAATTTTAGAAAAAACTGTAGAGCGATCCCAAAAGGATTGGTTTGAGAAATTGGACAATGCTCTATGGGCTTTTAGGACTGCATTCAAAACTCCTTTGGGCACTATGCCATTTAGGTTGGTATATAGAAAAGCTTGTCATTTGCTTGAAGAAATTGAACATATTGCTTATTGGGCTATAAAACATATTAACTTTGATCTAGCTAGTACAGGTGAAAGGAGAAAATTGCAGGTAAACGAGATGGATGAGTGGAGATTGCAAGCCTATGACAATTCAAGAATGTATAAGGAGCATACTAAGAAATGACATGATGCTCGCATTAAGGAGCGAAAAGAGTTTCAAGCGGGAGATCAGGTATTATTGTATAATTTGAGGCTTTGATTAATTTTAGGTAAGTTAAAATCTTGATGGTCTGGTCCTTTTACAGTTAATGAAGTTTTCCCCTATGGAGTGGTTAAAATAACCCATCCGAAAAAAGGTGATTTTAAGGTAAATGGGCACAGGCTCAAATTATACTTGGGAGAAGAAATACATGACTTGAAGGAGGTTTTACACCTCCAAGACTAGGCAAAATTTCCTTTGAATGTCCAACTAATATGACGTTAAAGAAGTGCTGGGTGGGAGACAACCCACCATTTTATTCGTTCTTTAATTTTTGTTTCTTTAATTTCTATGCTTTTAGTTTGTGTCTTCAATTTTTATTTTTATTCTTCTATCATTGGTTGGTGGTGTGTTTGCTTTAAATCCATTTGAATTTGTAGAGGAAATTTTCTTTTGAGGGGTAACTTGAGCCCATTTGAGCCTTTTTGGGACACGCCCGTGTGAGTGGGCGTATCATTATTTTTAAGAGGCAGTAGCTAGGACACGACCAGTAACACAGCCGTGTCATTGGATGTGTCATTTAGATGACACCACAGTAGCTACAACACATCTACTGACACTCCTGTGTCACTGGTTATGCTAAAAAAAAAAGAGGGCCAGCACGCCCAAAGGACATGCCCAGACCATTGGGCGTGTCATTTCATTGGTGTCAAAGTACCTGTGACACGCCCACTGACACGCATGTCATTTACTTATTTATCCAGTACCTGGACACGTCCATTGTGTCCTAGCACATATGGCATGCCCAGCAACACGGGCGTGTCACTGGGCATGCTGATGAGTTTTATAACCGCCTGAACTCCATTTTAAAGCCAAAAAAACTCTTCCTTTCTTCCTCATCTCTCATTTTCTCTCAAATTCTTTGCACCCCCACCGTCGCAGTCACACACTCGCTCACTCTAGAAGAGATTTTTACTCCCATTTTGCATTTTTTGTGCGGATACACTCACTTTGCATTTGATTCCACACATTTGTCGCATTTTTCAGGTATGAACTCTCACTTTTGTGATTTTGTTGGATTTCTTTCGCTATTTCTTATGGATTCCTTGTATTATCTCTTGTTTTCCTTAGCATTTTGAGATTTATTCTGACTTTTGAGATATTTATTTTGATTTATTCGGCATTTAATTTATTTTGATTTTATTCATTTTTTGATTTATTTCATTTTTATTTTTATTCAGCGTTTGATTTATTTTGATTTAGTTTGCGTTTGTATTATCAACTGTTTGCTTTGTTTTGTTGGGCTATGTATACAAGGTTTCGTTTATGAATCTACATAATTGCCCTTATTTGAATCGGTTCATCGCTCTTATTGGCTTAGATAAATTTTTGTTGGTATATGTTGGTTGAGTTTTTGTTGATATATGTTGCTTAAACTTATTTTAAATTGGCCGTTGGCATTCATTTTGTTGGCATATATGTTGTGCTTTATTGTTATAATGCTGGTATTTTGGTAACCTTATGCCGGTCTTTTGTCGGTGTTTCGTATAGTGCTATCTTTATTGTTATTGAGAAATTCTTGTTTGTTTTGTAGACAATGGGCCCTTGTAAACAACCATCCTCCAAGCTCCCTGCAAAACGAGCACAAGGGGAAGGCAGTTCAAGCCAACCCGCTACACGACCAACCTTTAAGTTCATGGCAAACCACAAATGCCTTCGATTCTCAAATTCTGAGGAAAGAAAGCTGTTTGAGCTTTTTGGCAACAAGGATTGGTCTCCATCTCATGTTTTGGATTGGGAAGCTATGGAGCTAGCCAACATTGCAACTGAAATTCGAGAATTGATCAGCCAACCAGGATGGGAACAACTGTTCTCCATCAATGAGCCTGCTTACAGAGAGTTGACACTAGAATTCTATTGCACCTTTTAGTTCAACAAAACCAAGATTTCAATTATTGAGCCAACCATACAGTTCAAATTGGGAGGGGGGGGGGCAGAGGTTCCATATGAGCATTAATGACCTTGGTGTGCATCTAGGGTTATACACTGCAGAGGAGGTACAGACTTTGGAGTATCTTAATTCTGAAGTGGATTTCATCGAGTATGAAGTTGTTCCCCCTCGAGTTTAGAGGACCTTTGCACCCACTGCAGATAAATACCAGCCCAAGGTATCTAAGGCATCCAACTTTGAGCCTTCCCTTGCCGAGTGGTGCACAATATGTTAGTTCACACTCTTATAGCTCGGCTAAGCAGCATAGGGGTGGTGAGCCTGAGGGATCTATTTTTCTTAAATTGCATGGTGCAGAAGATCCGGTGCAATGTCGCACATGCTATCACACACTTCTTTTATGAGCAGTCCAAAAAGGGAGCGCTAGGTACTTTGCATGGTGGCATGTATGTCACACGACTGGCTCATCGCTTGGGTGTGTTAGATGGATGCCTACCTATGACGGTGGATGGTTTGCCCAAAATATTAGGTATGGACACATTGAAGAGACTAAACTGGGAGAAGGTAGCCGGTCTGCAGGCACCTACTATGGATTCTGAGCTAGTCCCTTCTGCTCCTCCTTCAGACATACCACCACCCCCATTGACAGATTTTTCGGGCCTGCTGTTGGGCCTTTATCCACTGCTGGTGGACCTTCTTCCACTGCTGTACATTCTTCTTTTGCTGGACCGTCTTTTTCCCTGACCCCTACATTCTGAGACTGGCGCCAATAAGTTAATGTTGAGTGGGATGATGATAGATTTGAGTGGGATGTTGAGTGGCTCGAAATCCCACTGATTTCGAGCGACAGATTTGTAGGATTGAAGGTAAATTAGGGAATATCGAGCTGAATCAGAATAAAATCTTAACTCAGCAGAACCACATGTAGCAGTTCATGCATCAACATGCTACTTCCTTCCAAGCCCAGCTAGATCACGAGATCTTGAGAAGGCAATGGCTGGAATAATTCTTGTTAGAGTTTTGGAGGTATCAAGGGTTTAACCCTTCGCAGCCACCACCTCCACCATACTAGCCACCTGCGCCTCCTGTCAATGTGTTCGATGATGATGCCAGCGATGATGCTAGCGGTGGGGAGACTAGCGGTGATGATTCCAGTGATGCACAGACATTTGACTAGCCCACCTTTCATTTCATTTAATGACTTACTTATTGTTCTTGTTCATTTTATTATTCCTTTTGGACGATTGCATTTTTTTAAGAACTATTTCTTCTGTTTAGTTATTTCATTTACTTATGTTTTAACTTTGTTTATGCATCTTAGTTTCTATTTTTGTAGTTAATTCACCTTCGCCATAATCTTGGACTCGTACTCATATTTGTCCAATCATGGACATGGCAGGGCAGTTTTTCTCTCTCTTCATTATTTCTTATTTTGCACACACATTGGGGACAATGTGCGTCTTAAGTGTGGGGAGAGGTATACTTTCTTGATTGAGCTACTATTATTTCATTCTTACCATTTGATTCATTTGTCTTAATTAAGTTCTACAACTTGTTTTTGGATTCGAGTAAGCTAGATTGCTATAATAGTGTGAATTGAAATGGTTCCTCTTTATATATTAAATTAATTTTTGATTTTCTAAATGATAATTTCTTGTTGAGGTTGACTTGGCTATCTTGATCAATTGCTGAGGATCGACTGTAATAGCTATAATTAGGTAGTGGATTGATGGGAATTTGACACATTTGAAGTTTAAAACCTTAGTTACATTTTTGAGCATATTGTAATTCCTTAGATTCTTGAGTCGGACTTAGTATGACATCTTTAATATCTTAAGTTCCTGACCCTTGAATTGTTAAAAAAAAATAATAATACTAATAAAAGGAGCTTTGAAAATTTATCCCTGTTCCTCTGATTTTCACTCTTGAATTGAAACAAATGAGTTGGAATCATGAATAGTGCTAGTAGGCATTTGAACGGTGATTCTAGCTGAGTAATTGGGGGTCGGCATCAAGAATGTTTACCTTCACGTCAAAAGGTTAGTATCGGTTCAAACAAGCCGGGCTCCTTAAATAATAAAAATGTATATATATATATATATATATATATATATATAAAGAGGGTTAAAGAACTTAAGAGAAAATTTGCATTTTCGTACTTTGTTCATGACTTTTGAGTTTCTGAAATTTTATGCTCAATCTTTTAACTCTGGATCTTTAAGTTTTAGGTCTGTGAAATTTTTATTTTGAAACTTCTTGATTCAACTGTCATGATTGTGAATTAGTTTTTGGTTGAGAATGTCGGATTTTTTGATTCGAGTATTGTCAAACTTTTCTTTTCTTTTTGGATATAGAGGTGTCCATCATTTCTGCTTATTATAGTGATTTAGTTTGCTTGAGGACAAGCAAAAACTCAAGTGTGGGGGAATTTGATAAGTGCATAATTGATGCTATTTTGCCCCTATTTCTTAATATGATTATTATCCAATTGAGTTTAATTTTTTTGTTCAAGTGCTTTTTAGGATTGATTTTAGGAATTCCTTGTATTTTGAGGCTTATGGTCATTTCAGAGGGAATTACGAATGAAAGTCGAGAAAAAGAGCAAAATTCTTCAAGTGACACGCCCATGGACATGGGCGTGTCAATGGTCATGCCTTTGATACTGCCATACAGAAGCAATGACACACCTAGTGACATGGGCGTGCCTATTACAATGCCTTGCAGAAGTTGTGACATGCCCAGTGGCATGGGTGTGTCATTGGGCCTACCATTTATCCAGAATCCCAGTACCAATGACACGCCCAGTGATATGGGTGTATCGATGGGCGTGTCAGGCTAACATATCTGCACTATAAAAACTGAGCTGAAGCGCAAATTAGGGATCAGATTTTCATTCTTTACAACCTAGAGCCAACTTCTAGATAGAAAAAGAGAGTTTTGAGGTTGAGATTGAAGGTGAAGACACATCCTACACAAGATCTAAACCAAGATTCAAGGATTCGAGTGAAGAAATACAAATCATTTGCCATGGATTGTTTGGATTCTTTTACTTATTTCTCTTGTTCTGGTTTTTTGGTTTTGAACATGAACTAATTCATTCTCTATCTAGATATTGATGAACCCTAGCTTTATTGTATGGATTGAATAATTTTATTTAATTAAATCATTTGATTGAGTTATTTTATTCTTATGATGCTTAATAATTTATTTCCAATTGATAATAGCATACTTATTGATTGGTTGCAATTTTCATATTATTGACTTGAGAAAGCTTGATATGAATAGAATACTTATAAGGATTGAGGATTGATTGGAGTGCTAGAGATAGACTTACAAGATCCTTTGGTTTATGATTCCTTGTTCTTAATGCAAGATCTATTTAATTATGTTTGAGAAGAGATTCCAACATTCTACTTAGTGATTAGGGATTAATTCACTTGAGAAAGGTTTTAGTCTAATTTAGAAGAATGCCAATTCAACTCTATTATTTGATTTAATTGAATTGATTTTCATAAATATATTTATGGCTAGGGGAATTCAATATCTGGATAGTATTTTCATCATCAATCCTTTTTGCACAACACTTAATCTCTCTTTACTTTAAGTTATTAAGTTAATTGTCTTTAATTACAAACTTCACAAAACTATTAATTTGCTAAACAACAGTTAAAATTTGCATTAGTACTTGGCCTTGTCCCCGAGCGACCTGTGCACTTACGGTATTGCAATAGCATAAGTTCACCCCACCAGTAACAAATCAATATCAAACTCAACCTCTCTCTCAGGGGGTATCCCTAGCAACTCCTCAGAAAAAACATCTGGAAACTCAGCAACTATGGGTATACTGTCAAGCTGGGAACCCACTACTCTGGTATCTACAACATGAGCAAGATAAGCTTCACATCCTTTTTGAATCATCCTCCTAGCTGAAACAGCTGAAACAATCATGGATGAAAGATGTCTCTGCTCACTAGATACCATCACATCTCTGCCATCATGTGTTCTCAAAGTAACACATTTCTTCTGATAGTCTACCATAGCCCCATGCTTAGATAACCAATCCATGCCTAAAATTAAATCGTACTCCTTGAAAGGTGTCTCAATCAAGTCGCCAAGGAACTCCTCATCATGAACCACAACCGGACTATTTCGGTGCACCTTGCTAACTACAACACTATGCTCTAAAGGATTTGTCACCAAAATATCAAATCCTAGGGACTTTGAATGCAAATCAGTCACAGGCAAGATGGATGCACTAATATAAGAATGAGTCGACCCAGGGTCTATTAAAGCAAGAACTGAAGTACCAAATAAAGAAAAAGTACCAGTAATAACAACTGAAGAATCTGGTTGCCTTTGCATCACATATACCCGTTGAGATGGTCTTGCCTCATCTGGTCTACTACCTACAGTAGAACCTCCTCTCTGACCAGACCATGCCTTACCTCCTCTGCTAAAACCTCTGCCACCACGACCCTCTTTAACACTGGGTCTATTCTCTGGTGGCTCTAGACAATCTCTGATAAAATGATCTGCTGACCCACATCTAAAACACACTCCCAAAGTACCTCTCCACCAGTAGACACCTTCGTGTGCTTTATCACAATGAACACAAGTAGGTGGAGCAGACCTCTAAGCCACTAGGGTCGGAGCACTAGCCACTGAAACTGTAGGTCTTGATCTCTGCCTCTGCTGCTGTACTGACCTACCAGACTGCCTCTGGCTCCTACTGAACCTCAGAAAATATCCCCCTCACCTCTCTTCACAGATGAAGATACTATCTCACTCTGAGGTCTCCTAACTCTGGTCTCCTCATCTCTAGCAGCTGCTGTAAGACCCTATGCTCTCTCAACACTCTTGGTAGCTGTAACCAACTGGAAAAAATCCTGATACCGGGAGCCTGCTATAATGCACATGATAGAGGGTCTCAACTCCTTCTCAAACCTCCTACATTGGTCAATCTCATTAGAAATAATTTCGCCAGCATACTGACTCAATCGGGTAAACTCTATCTCATACTCCGACACAGCCCTGGTATCCTGCTTCAAACTCAAAAACTCTATATTCTTTGCATTCTTATACTCCCTCGGAGTATACTTCTGGTCAAACTCCAATAGAAAATCATCATAGGTCAAGATTGGTGGATCATCCAGGGCATGTAGAACCGTCTTCCACCAGTCATATGCATCCCTCTGCAAAAGAGATCTAGCATAATCAAACTTTTCTTTTGGAGTAGCCTGCAACTGGATGAACTCTCTCTGGACTCTATCTAGACACTGCTCAGCTAAAGCAGGATCTATAGTGCCAATAAAGTCCTCAGCTCCAAACTTCCTCAACTTATCATATTGCCTCATCAGTAATTGCAGCTGAGGTTGTGGTGACGACGGCTGCTGAACTGGAGCCTGCCTCAATAACTCCACCATATGCCGTACCCAGCCCGACGAAATCTCATCAACTGCTGGTCTCTCTAGCACAGGAGTAGATCCCCTCCAGCTATCTTCACTCTAGCTCCATTTCTACCCTCAACAGGAGGCACACTCTCAGCACTATCTTCAGCAAACGGACTTGCCTGAGATGCCATAATTACCTATCTCTGCAAACACAGCAGAAATTGCATCATCAAAGATTAAAAATTGCCAGTGCCAATGCATGTATCATATTTAAAAATCATATTTAAAAATCTCAATTTTCTTTTTCTTACAACCCACCTAGGTTGAGAACCTCAAACCTAGGCTCTGATATCAAAATAAATGTAACACCATTATACCCAATATACGTGCACTACATATACCCAACATATGTAATATAAGTATAGAGAATACAAGAATGTCACAACCATTTTAAGCAATGAAATCATCATTTATAAAATCTGTATAATCTTAAAACATTCAACCGCTATCATATAAATAATAGTTGAGATATTACTTGTTAAAACATATATATATATATATATATAGTTTTATTACCAAATACTTATCCAAATTTTTTTTGATAGTTTATGAAATATACATAAATACATGAAATCAATATGTACATAAATATAAAATTTATACATGCTGGCAGTTTGTCTCTAATCTTGATGTCCAAAAATTAACTCTGATCTCACAATATTCTAGACTCCACTCGGTCTAGCTGAACTCTCTGGCTCAACCGGATCTACCCTATTACCTACGCGATGAATCACAATAGCGCTAAGCCAGAAGCTCAGTGGTACAAACTTTGATAACAATATAGTTCAAATGCAATGCCAATGTCAAACTTTCAAGAACTAGAAACAACACATAAGGATATCATATTTCATAACATTATATCTCATTATATTACTCAATTGTTTCACAATTCATAATTCACATAAAAGCAAACACAAACATGGGCCCAAAAAGGATCTAATATGCTATTGAAATTTCAAAGTTACTGCTTTGGTCTATAATGACACCATGTGTCTAGCCCCGTAGGCAATATATCCATGGAATAATCCAACTAGGTTTGAGTTTACGACCCAGTCATTTTACCCAACCTAGCTTCAAGGATTTGTTTTTGAGGCTTACGACCTGGTCATTTCACCTCAAAAATATTTTCACAGTGACGCCCAGCGTCTAGCCCGTAGGCAAATCATAGGCATGCTGCCAAACCCAGAACTCTAAAAATTGAATAACATACTAGGCACAAAAATTATTCTTATTTCTCATTTATACCGATATCAATTCATTATATTATGTTTCCATTTATCTCATTTCATTATCGAATCCTTTCTCATTTTCTCATGATCACATTAGGCACAACGCCTCAAATATCTTACTTATATCAATATAGTCATTACCAATGACTTTACATAGCATCTTTAATGTACACAAAATAATTTACATTATCCATGCTTTTTGGATCATTATCATATTTTGCACCACGCCCACATTATACATAATGCATTTGTGACATTATACAAATCATAGCATATTATTCATGTACCAATCATGTAGCAACTTAACACATTTTTCCAACTAAATGTGTTAAGTCCCAATGTCATGTAAATATAAACAATTATTCAAAGTTTGTACTTACCTCTAAAAGCAACAAACACCACTTCAACCTCCTCTTTCAAGATATCCCTCAACACTTGGATTAGGGTAGCTCAAGTCTCTTCAAAGCCTAAACCAAATGTGATTATAAATAATCACTTAGTGATAAACTTATAGGTATAAACAAAACCTCTCAACATAAGAAAAATAAGGAAAAGAATTATCTAGGGAAAACTCTACACATGACATGCTCAACAACACTGGCGTGTCAATGATCATGCTCTAAACCCACAACACAAAAGCTTTGACATGCTCAGTGACATGGGCATGTCACTGCACGTGTAAATACTACAACAACACAGTAGCTATGACACGCTCAGTGACATGGGCGTGTCACTACACGTGTAAATATTACAACAACACAGTAGCTATGACACGCTCAGTGACATGGGTGTGTCACTGCTTGTGTCACCAACACTGAAAATAGAACCATCGACATGCCCAAAGGAATTGCCATGCCACTGGGCGTGTTAGGCCAAAAACCTGATATCCACACATAATTGCCACATCCTACTTGTATCTTTCATTAACCTTTTCAACTCCATACAAACTCAACCAAATCCATCATTATATCACATAATACTTATATAAACATCAAAACAACCCAATTAAAAACAAAAAATACACAATCACAACCATGGCTTCTCAACTCAAAAGTTACACAATCCACAACTCTTATTCTCTTCACCAAACTTAACCTTTCCTTAAATCCAACCCCAAATTCATAGTTATCTACTCAAAAAAACTTCATACATACCATTATCAACCATAAACACATGCTACATCAAACATCCAATTCACACATACAAACTTTCATGGAAATTCAAGGAAACATGTTGAAAACTTACCAAATATGAAGAAAATCCTCAAAACTCCAACTTGAACACTTGAAATCCTTCAATTACTTGAGTTAACCAAAAGCAACTTCTCTCTTTCCTTTGATGATGATGGTCGGCTTCAATGGAGGAAGAAGAAGATGAAAATAGTGATAATCAACTCCACTACCAAACACTTCTCTTTTAACCACATGAATTTCCTCTTTTAATCTCCACTAGTATATTTATTATTATAATAAAATTAACATCAAATATCATCTTTCACTATCCATTAATTAATATTTATTTAAATAATTAAAATATCATTTGACCTTATTAAAATATTGACTTGTATATATTGTATATATCTACATATATACATCATATACACATCCTTCTTTTCTCTTTTCTTTTCACTTAATTATATATATACACTTTTAAATCATTTAATTAATTTTCAAAAATTAGTATTTTTAAAATTTTGGGATATTACAATAAGCAACTTCATTATGCTTGAAATATTTCTATATAAATGTTAAATTATATTTTCACCTTTATACACGCATTGCAATACATGCTATAATATTACATTATCACACAAAATTATGTCATCATATATCATTTACATATTTATCTTGTCTATAGTATCAAAATAACATTCTTTTATCTTATATTTCACCTTGTTCATGCATGAAAACTGTAAC
This sequence comes from Garcia nutans, assembly GCA_947685225.1. NCBI lineage: Eukaryota > Viridiplantae > Streptophyta > Magnoliopsida > Malpighiales > Euphorbiaceae > Garcia > Garcia nutans. The sequence goes on from CANTUV010000045.1 coordinate 28,741,691, forward strand.
ACCCTTATATCATATATATGTATAATACATATACTCAATATAGGTGTAAACCCTTAGTTTTGGCCCGAAATGAATTCGGTTCTAATTGAAAGGCCCGAATCAAATTTGATGTCAATCAAAAAGCCCCAATCAAAATTCAAATCCAATTAAAAAATCCCAAACCAACTTTGATCCAATTTAAAAAGCTAAAACAACTGGACTTGCCCAAAACTCATGATGAATTGGCCATGCCAATTCGCTATGAGCCGTTAGTCTGAGGACACTTGCATTCTCCTTATTTCATTCATCTAAAATTGCCTACATTTTCCACTTCATCTTTCCATCACCATACATAGTTCCAAGTGTCATTTGTTTCTCAAACAATGATGACACCTTTCCTTGTTGGCCACCCAAGCTAAGCCAATTAAACAATATTTTAGCCTCTATTTTTGGGTTTTAATCTCCATAATCAAAAAATGTGTATGTAACTTTATATAATATTATATTCTTTCAACCAATTATATTTTCCATTGACAATTTAACTTACATTTTATTATTTTATCATTTCTTTTATGCACTAATCTCCTTAATTGGGATTGCTTTTTTTTTTTTTCCATTATCTTATGTGGGGCTTACATCAATTTATCTACTCATTCTTTCTTATTGGACTTGTACTTCACTTTTAACCCATAATTTATACTTAGGCTCTTTTATGATAAATCAAATCTTAGCCATTTTATAAATGTACAATCGAGACTATGGTTGCACTCATCCATTTTCTTCTTATTTCTTACTAATTACTCTTTAGAATATTGTCCTTCCTTTAATTTTTCACATTAATTTATCTCACTTGGTTTGGGGTATTACATCGCGAGACTTCCTTCATGATCCTTGATGTTGACAGTTATTGCTTTTGTGTGAAAATTCCATTAGTGCACTCTAGCATGCCATCACGCCAACAAGTTTATAGTCGTGATCTTTAGTCTAACAGAAAACTTTATAAATTTCTATGTCCTAGGAAAAATATTTAATCCATACATTAATACCATTCAATTTGTATGTTAAAGATCAAAATAGAGTATTATTGTCCAAGGATTTGGCCAAAATGTTTATTTCTAATTTCACAAATGATGATAGTTAGATTTGAACTCAATTACTAGCCTTATTACTTGAGGAAGAGTAAGGCTAAAAATTAGGAGAGATTTTACTGTTAACCAACTAGATTGAATTAATTAAGAGTAAAATTAGATAGATCATAGGATAATAAATTTGAAGAAACCTAATCCAACATTATTATTTATAGATTAATATTGGAAGTAATTCATATTGTGTTTATTTTGTCACCTTATTTTATTTTTTCCAAATAATAGGATAACTTGTATAGTTGTTATGTGAATTATCACATTCCCTTTAGAATTGACACTCCACTTGTAACACCCCGATACCCCATATAAATACTGTACATATACCAGGTACACATACAATATGTATATAGAGTATAAGAATGTCACTTTCTATCACCATTATAACTCTTTACTTTAATTTTTAAAACCATAATACATTTTAATCATATGAAAGTATTTACAAAATGGTTATTCTTATCATGGTAATACATAAATATAAGTTACATTGTTTCTTCCAAAGATTCATTTATACAAATGAATACATTCTTATGAAAATACAGTATAATTACATGCATGCACCACCATCTAGTTGGTCTCGAACTATACTTGTCCTCGTTGTGACATAGTAGCTTAACTCCAGCTTCATCACCTATATACCTGCGCGATTAAGATAACCGCGCTAAGCTAGAAAGCTTAGTAGTACAAGTAACCATTAAAATATACAATATAAAGGAAACATACCTCATATGTTTAGTCTCATGTTTTAACATTTTCTTACTCCGTTTTCCCCTTTTTCAATGCATTCTTCATATAATCCTATTAACCTTATAGAGGATATACATATACACATATAACATAACCATCAAACATAATTCAATAAATTGATAGAACCTTCATATTATGATACTTACCAATTTCACCTCATACATATCATATATATCATTTTATACTTTATAATCGCATATTGCATATAACTTCACAAACCATATCTCCTTTCAATAATTCATGTATGTTATATAATCATATCACTAACCACAATTCATCATTCACAACTCACATTTCCAACAAAGGCAACATAGATCCCATTACTCATTTATTTCAACTTGTATATACTTCACATTAACAACAAAGACAGACTCGGGCCCAAAAGACACTAATATGTCATTCAAAGTTCAGAGTTAATGCTTTGGTTTTGTTATCACATTTATCAATATCATATACCCAACTAGGCTTCAAGGATTAAGTTCAACCAAGCTTCAAGGGGAGCAAAGCATGCTAAGCTTCTACCCAACTTGGCTTCAAGAACTAACCCAACCTAGCTTCAAGGGTGGTAACATCTCAATTAGGCTTCAAGGATTCAATCCAACCTAACTTCAAGAGATTGTTACACTTATTAGGCATGCCACCAACAACAAAACTCTGAAAATGAATAACACATTAGCCACACAATTCATTTATTATTTCATTATCAATTTCATTCTCATTCTCATCATCATTTACATCATCATAGCCAACCACAATGGCATCATTTAGGCAAAACATGCCTCATTTATCTCATTCTCAATATCACAGCCAACCACAATGGCTTTATACTTCATCACCTCTCAATTTACATTTCATATTCCATCACAATATCACATTTCATAGTTCACCACAATATCACATTATCACATTTCATAGTTCATCACAATATCACATTATCACATTTCATAGTTCATCACAATATCACATTATCACATTTCATAGTTCATCACAATATCACATTATCACATTTCATAGTTCATCATTGATATTTATATACATAATCATTCATTACTCAAGTATGCACAATCAATTGCATTACCATATAAATTGGAATACACATCATACAAATCATATCCTCACATCTTTCACATTTCATAACATATATATATATATTGAATGCCTTCACATCTTATATGTATTAATGTATTATCATATCTCTTATCTTTTCATTGCAAATACAATATTAATATTTATTTTAACAATATACTTATATGCAATCCAATAGGGTTTTGTACTTACCTCTAAAGAACTCACTCCCATATAACTTCTCTTCCATAGATCTTTCAATACTTGGATTAGGGGCAATTCCATCTTTTAAAACCTAATCCAAAAGTAATCATACACACTCACTTAGAAATACACATGAGATAATACAAATAAGAATCAATTAGGGCAAACTCAACACATGACACGCTCATCAACACGGGAGTGTCCCTGATCGTGCCCTAACTCCACAACACAGAAACATTGACACGCTCATAACCACGGGCGTGTCACTGGGCGTGTAATACATTCTGTATCTCAAAAACATCAACACGTCCAATCAACAAGAGCGTGCTCATGGCCGTGTCAATTCTCCAAACTCACAGTAGCTATGACACGCTCAATAACATGGGCGTGTCACTGCTCGTGCTACCAACTCCAGAAAACAGAACCAACGACACGCCTAACAAACTGGCCGTGTCTCTGGGCGTGTCCGGCTAAAAACCCAGATTCCGGTCAACACACAACAACATCCAACAATACCCATCCTTTTATCATTACTCACTTCAAACAATCTTCATCAAACACACCCAAAAACCATAACAAACTTACCAAAACATCAACAACACTCAAAACACACACCAATCATCATTATAAACATCATTCATATACCAATTTATCAAATCCCCAAATTTCATTAAACTCAACCCTTATTCAACAATTCATCATCATCTTCACAAATAATCATATTATCATCATCCAAATACCAAATCAACACATATATATACTTAAATCTTTCAATATCATCATCATCACACATCAACCATACCAAATCCAACTCAAACAATGAAAATCAATTTAAAGAAATAATTACTTACTTGAATCCTTTATCAAATCTTCATCTCTATCATCAAATCTCTTGAATTCCTTAAGAAATTTGGTAAGAAAATCACATCTTTCTCTCTTTCTTTCTCTCTCTCTCTCTCTCTCTCTCTCTCTCTCTCTCGGCCAAGAAGAACGAAGAAGACGAAGAAGGAGTAGAAGGAAGAAGAAGTTTCTACTTCTTTCCTTTGTCCTTATCCATATATATATATATATAATAATAATAATAATAATAATAATAATAATAACAATAACAATAACAATAGTAATAATAATAATAATAATAATAATAATAATAACAATAATAATACTTTAAATCTCCACCACATATTCTTTCTTTGATTTTCTTCTTCTCTTTTCTTTTTGTCTTTATTATTATTATTATTATTATTATTTAGTTATACAAATATATATACAACTCACTTATCCTTCACCATTATATATATCCCATGTATATGTGATGTATATGTATATGTCTTACATATATTATCCTTATATTTCACATATACACATATACATTAAATCCAAATACAACAACAATAACTCCAAAACTCTTAGGGTCTATTCCGGGATATTACACCACTCACACACTATATTACTTGTTCAAATGTTGTGCACTTATAGCTTAGCTAGGCTTAGCCTCAACAAAGTTTTCCATATGTCAATCAACCAAATAATCGTGAATTAGGGTTTTAGAAACTCATAGTTAAAGATAAAAAATAATCAAAAGTAAAGAGTAATTGAATTTAAACATCAAAAATAAATTTACTTGAAAAGAAAAGTAAGGTAGAATAAAAGATAAATCATGAATTAAACTTGGATCGAATGGAGCTCTTGAATCTCTTCAATAGCTAAGCCTCTTTCTCTTTTCTTCAATCAATAAATCTCAAAAGAAGATGTAAACAAAAAGATGATGAGAATAGAGGCTGAAGGCTTGCTTATACAAGGGTATTTGAAAGTCCTAAACTGATTATGATTTGAATTAAGGCAAAATCTTTGAGAAAAATCATATTTTTCAGCTGCTTTGAATCATCATGGGAGTGTATATCAATATGCACAGACATGAATAATGATACTGATGCTGACTTTGAAAAATTTCTCCTTCAGGAAATTAGGCTTCAATTTGCACAGTTGTGCAATTTCATTTGCATGGCTGTGTACTTTCATTTTCTTCTAGTCTTCTTTGGTTTTCCCTTCTCTTATTTTGATTTACATGGTCATGCATTATGAGTTGCATGACCATGGAGATACAATCTTTTGATTTAAGTTGCTTTACCTCCAATTTGCTTTTGCATCTCTTCTTCCTTTATCTTTTCATCAATTCACAGTAAAATTGCATTCCAAATTTAGATTTTTAAAACTAGACTTCAAAATATGACTATTTTATCTTCCACAACAATAGCTCATCAAATTTAATTGATTAAAATGTAAAAAAAATAACTAGAACAATCATAAAATTATATTCAAATGTAGCTTTACCAATGGATCATGATTCTTAGTTTTTTTTCATATATTATCTGTAAATATTATCAGTGAAATTAAGCCAATGCTTCCACTACTCCAAATGATGATACCAATGACAATCCAAGTGAAGAACAATGGAGTATGTCATCATTTTCCTATATAATTTTTCACATTATAAAAAAAATTTATTGAAGTGTATTTTAACAATAGAAGTTGTAATTATCATTCTCTATATGGCTATATCTTCTCTTACACACAATATTGCCCTAATGGCATAGTACAATGTAAATTATATTATATAAACACAATCATTCCATTAAGAGACATAATCATGTAAGAGATATTTAGATGTAATATCCCAAAATATACCCTAGAAGTTTGGTGTAATAATTGTTGTAATTGAAGTAAGTGTATTTGTGTTTAATTGGAAAAGAGAAAATAAGTGAAGAGAGAGTTTATATGTTGTATATATGAAAATATATATATATACAAGTCAATGGGAAAGTCAAAGGAAGAGATTAATTACTGATTAATTATGTTTAAAGGATTATTTAATTATTTGTATTTGGGTTAGAGTAAGTGGAAGAAGATATTTTAGTATTTTAATATTATTTATGCTTGGAGGAGAGGATTTTAAGGAAAAGAGGATTTGACTTTGTTTATTTGGTTTGTTTTCTTTTCTTCTTCCTTCGTGGCTCCCTATCTTTTCTTTCCTTCTCTTTTCTTTTCTGTTGTTGTCCGGCCATCAAGAAGCAAGAGAGCAAGAGGGAGATTTGCTTTTCCAAGTTCAAGATTGAAGAGAGTTTTCAAGAGATCAAGTTGGAGGTTTGAGAGTTCTTCATCATTGGTAAGTCTTTTCCACTTGATTCTTTGATTTATTTGGGTTTGTGAGTTGGAGTTGTGATGGATATGTGTTTGGTTAGATTGTGTGGTGTTTAAGAGTATTTGGTTTAAGTGGTTTTGGATTTTGGGGCTGGATTGAAGAAAAGAATAAGTTGGTTGGTATAGATTGAGTTGTGGTTATGTTTAGAGTTTTGATGATGTTTGTGATTTGTGTTTGATGTGTGTTTTGGCTTGTTTTGGTGTTGTTGCAAGTTTGAGATGATGTTTGGGTATGTTTTGTTAAGTTTGGTGGAAGTGGATGTTGGTGGATAGAAGTGATTTGTTAGTTGTGGTGTTGTTTTGGCCGAAATCTGGGTTTTTGGCCTGACACGCCCATGAGCACGTCCAGGTTTCTTAGGCGTGTCAATTGTTCTGTGTGGCAGTAGGTTTGACACGGCCAGTAACACGCCCGTGTTATTGAGCGTGTCATAGCTACTGTGAGAATGGAGAATTTACACGGCCAGGAGCACGTTCAGGTTGTTGGACGTGTTAATGTATTTGTGTGAGGCAGTATGTATTACACGCCCAGTGACACGCCCGTGGTCATGAGCATGTAATAGCTTCTGTGTTGTGGAGTTAGGGCACGGTCAGGAACACGCCCGTGTGGTTGAGCGTGTCATGTGTAGAGATTGCCCTAGTTAACTCTTAACTTGATTACTTCTTGTGTATCCTTAAGTAAGTGTGTGTTATATTTGTTGGATTAGGTCTTGAAGAAGGTGATTTGTCATTGATTTAAGAAGCAAAAGAACCTTGGGAAAGGGAGTGTTTTGAGCGGTGTAAATTGCTTTTGAGGTAAGTACACATCCTGCATTATTGCATTGTTGATTCTTGTGAAGAATGTACTTTGCTATGCTTATATCAATGATGATATATATATGTATTATATGAATGATATGATGATACAAATGATTGTACATTTGAAAGAGGAATTGCTAAGATGGGTATTGAGATATGCTATGATATGAGGCCATTGTGACTGGCTATGATAACTCAAATGTGATGTGAAGCCATTGTGTTTGGCTATGATGATTCAATTGAAAGATATAAGGCATGTTTGCCTAATTGATGATGAGAATTGAGAATGAAATAATAAATGAATTGTGTGGCTAATGTGTTATTCAATTTTCAGAGTTTGTTGTTGGTGGCATGCCTAATGATAGTAACACTCTCTTGAAGTTAGGTTGGGCTTGATCCTTGAAGCCAAGTTGGGTAGAAGTTTAACATTTTTTACTCCCCTTGAAGCTTGGTTGGGTCTAGTCCTTGAAGCCTAATTGAGATGTTACAACCCTTGAAGCTAGGTTGGGTTGGTTCTTGAAGCCAAGTTGGGTTGATACTTAGCATGCTTTGTTCCCCTTGAAGCTTGGTTGAACCTAATCCTTGAAGCCTAGTTGGGTTTATGATAATGATAAATGTGATGATTAAACCAAAACATCTACTCTGAAAATTGAATGGCATATTAGAGTGTTTTGGGCCCATGCTTGTCTTTGTATATAAGGTGATTCTTGAATGGTAAAATCAATGGAACTATGAAGATGTAATATGAATATTGTTATGACATTGAATGTAGTATGATGTGGTAATGTGATGTGCTTCTATGTGTGTGGTTTATGAAATATAAAGGTATGTTGTTAGCCTTCCATCTATGATGTTGATTTATTATTAAAATGTGTGACATTACATTGCACTAAAGCATAATGCTAGCATACTTTGTACTACTAAGCCGTTGGCTTAGCGCGATAGTGTTTGATCGCGCAGGTGACAGAGTTGAACCTGAGAGTTCTTCAAGACCGAGTGAGAGTAGACATTGAAGAGTTCATTTTGGGACTTAAAGATCAGAGAAGAGCTGCCAATCATGTATATATTCTATGTTTTGTAAACTTTGATTTATAACATATTTGTAATACCTTCCGCTGTGAATTATTAAACATTTTATATATAGTGTCTTTTGGATTTCTTTTATTTGTTTGAGATTGGTTTCACTTGTTTACAAAGATATTGTTGTGTCTTTTTAAACCGTGGCATTTTCTATATTCAGTATACGTATATTACAATCGTTTAAGCATGCTTGGTACGTATACAGGGTATAGAGGTGTTACAATTGTTTTGGTATCAGAGCCTAGGTTTGAGATTCTCAACCTAGGTCAAGTGTAAGAGAAAGAGTGTTTTGATTTTAAAACGTGGATTTTTGAATAACATACATGTTTGGCATTGGCAGTCTCTGATCTTTAATGAGAGGTATTCGGCTGTGTTTGCATATATAGGTTGTGATGGATTCTCACTCACGTCAGTCAGTTGAGGGTAGTGCTGAGAGTATAGCTCCTGATGAGATTAGAGAGGGAGCTAGAGTGGATAGTGCTGGAGAGATACCTGCTTCTGTATCAGGGAGACCAGCTGGTGAGGAGGTTCCACCAGTTTGGCTTAGGCATGTGGTTGAGGCTTTGAGGCAAGCACCTGTGCAACCACCGCCACCACCCCCACAGCCTTTGGTATCAGTGAGGCATTATGACAAATTACGGAAGTATGGAGCAGAAGATTTCTTGGGTACTATTGATCCAGCTGTAGCTGAGCAGTGGCTAGATAAAGTACAGAGAATATTTGTTCAGTTGCAAGCCACTCCAGAGGAAAAGTTTGATTATGCAAGATCATTGTTGCAAAAGGACGCATATGACTGGTGGAAGACAGTGCCCCATGCTATGGATGATCCACCAACATTGTCCTATGCTGATTTTCTAAGAGAGTTTGAATTGAAGTATACTCCTAGGGAGTACAAAGATGTGAAGAAAATGGAGTTTCTAAGCTTGAAGCAAGATCACCGGACTGTGACGGAATATGAGTTAGAGTTTATCTGGTTGAGCCAGTATGCTGGGGGTATTATATCTGATGAGATAGATAGATGTAGGAGATTTGAGGAGGGATTGAGGCCCTCTATCATGTGTCATATGGCTGGATCTAGATATCATGATTTTTCCCAGCTTGTTGCAGCAGCTCGAAGTGTGGAGAGAGCTCAGGTTATTGCAGCTGCTTCAGAGGAAGAGATCAGGGTTAGAAGGCCCCAGTTTGAGGCAGGGTCTTCGTCTGTGAAAAGAGGTAAAGAAAGTTTTGTTCCTCGGATTAGTAGGAGTCAGAGGCCAGCGGGTAGGTCAGTACAATTTCAGAGGCAGAGATCTAGACCTACAGTTTCAGTGGCGAGTGCTCCAATCCCAGTGACTCAGAGATCCACCTTACCCATATGCATTCATTGTGGTAGGCCACATGGTGGTACTTGTTGGAAGACTGGTGTAGCAGGGGTATGTTTCAGATGTGGATCTCCCCATCATTTTGTGAGAGATTGTCCCGAGAGACAGGAGCGGATGTCAGTGGATACTGCAGCTTCCCGACCTAGTGTGAGGGGAGGTCGAGGAGGCAGAGGTTTCAGCAGAGGAGGCAGATCTGGGTTCAGTTCTAGAGGAGGTTCTACATCCAGGGAGAGTAGACCAGAGGAGGCTGGATCTTCTCAGAGGATTTATGTGATGCAGAAGCAACCAGATGCTTCGGCAGTCATAGCTGGTACTTTTTCTTTATTTGGTATTTCAGTACTTGCTTTGATTGATCCCGGATCCACGCATTCATATATTAGTGCATCTATTTTTCCTGTGTCTGATGTGCATGCTGAATCCCTAGGATTTGATGTATTGGTGACAAATCCTTTAGGGCATAGTGTGATTGTTAGCAAAGTGCACCGAGATAGTGCAGTGATGGTGCAAGGTGAGGAGTTTCTTGGAGATTTGATTGAGATGCCTTTTAAGGAATATGATGTGATCCTAGGCATGGACTGGTTATCTAGACATAGAGCTGTGGTTGACTGCCAAAAGAAATTTGTTACCTTGAGAACCAGCGATGGTAGAGAGGTGTTAGTATCTAGTGAGCAGGGACAGCTAGCATCCTTGTTTGTTTCAGCTGTTGCAGCTAGGAGATTGATTAGAAAAGGGTGCGATGCTTACCTTGCTTATGTTGTGGATACTAGAGTAAAAGGTTCTCAACTTGATGATATACCCACAGTTGCAGAGTTTCCAGATGTGTTTCCAGAGGAATTGCCAGGGTTGCCTCCTGAGAGAGAGGTGGAGTTCGGTATTGAATTATTGCCTGGTACCACTCCTATCTCTATTACTCCTTACAGAATGGCACCTGCTGAACTGAGAGAATTGAAGGTGCAGTTGCAGGAGTTGCTGGATAAAGGGTTTGTTCGCCCTAGTGTTTCACCGTGGGGAGCTCCTGTTTTGTTTGTGAAGAAGAAAGATGGTACTATGAGATTGTGTATCGATTATAGGCAATTGAACAAGGTGACTATTAAAAATAAATATCCTTTGCCTAGAATTGATGATCTCTTTGATCAATTGAAAGGTGCAACAGTGTTTTCCAAAATTGATTTGAGATCAGGGTACCATCAGTTGAGAGTTAGAGCTGAGGATATTCCTAAGACAGCCTTTCGTACGAGATATGGGCATTATGAGTTTCTAGTTATGCCTTTTGGTTTGACGAATGCACCTGCTGTTTTTATGGATTTGATGAATAGGATGTTTAGGCCCTATCTTGATCAGTTTCTAGTGGTCTTTATTGATGATATATTGGTGTATTCGTGTAATGAGGAGGAGCATGATAAGCATCTGCGGATTGTGCTGCAGATTTTGAGAGAGAAGCAATTGTTTGCTAAACTGTCGAAGTGTGAGTTTTAGCTTGACCAAGTAACTTTTCTTGGTCATATAGTTTCAGCAGATGGTATTAGAGTTGATCCGAGTAAAGTTGAAGCTATTTTGAATTGGAGTCCACCAAAGTCTGTGACTGAAGTTAGAAGTTTTCTGGGTTTGGCAGGCTATTACCGACGGTTTGTGAAAGGATTTTCTTTGATAGCTACTCCACTTACCAGATTACTTCGCAAGGGAATTAGATTTGTGTGGACAGATCAGTGTCAGGCTAGTTTCGAACAGTTGAGAGAAATGTTGACTCAAGCGCCTGTTCTTACTTTACCTGTGGAAGATAAACCATATGTGATTTACAGTGATGCTTCACATAGTGGTTTGGGTTGTGTTCTGATGCAAGAAGGTAAAGTGATAGCTTATGCTTCTCGACAGTTGAAACCTCATGAGCTCAATTATCTGTCCCATGATTTGGAATTAGCAGCCATTGTGTTTGCATTGAAGATTTGGCGACATTATCTATATGGGGAGAAGTGTTTTATCTATACTGATCATAAAAGTTTAAAATATTTCTGTGTCCAAAAAGAGCTTAATCTTCGACAGAGGAGATGGTTGGAGTTGATTAAGGACTACGACTGTTTGATTGATTATCATCCTGGTAAGGCAAATGTTGTTGCTGATGCCTTGAGTCGGAAGTCTTTAGCAGGTTTGACTGTTTATTCGCTCTCGTTGCTTGTTGAGTTGAGAGCGTTGCATGCTAGTTTTGTATCTTGTGATGATGGTGCATTGATGGCACAATTGCAATTGAAACCAGTATTGTTGGATCAGATTAAAGAGGCTCAATTGGCTGATGCAAAGATTCAAAAGATTGTTTCAGATTGTCAGAATAGAAAGAGTCGAGATTTTATTGTGAGACGTGATGGGAGTCTTTGGTTTAAGAACAGAATGTGTGTACCTGATAATGCTAAATTGAGAAGGATTATATTAAAGGAAGCACATCAATCAGTATTTGCTATGCATCCGGGTAATACAAAGATGTATCATGATTTGAGACAGCATTATTGGTGGTCCGGTATGAAGAGAGACATTGCAGATTTTGTGTCTAAATGTCTCACATGTCAGAGGGTAAAAGCTGAGCATCAAGTTCCAATAGGGTTACTTCAACCTTTAGCAGTGCCTGAATGGAAATGGGATAGAGTAACCATGGATTTCGTATCTGGTCTACCATTGACACAAAGAAAGCATGATGCTATTTGGGTGATTGTTGACAGGTTGACGAAGACAGCTCATTTTCTTCCGGTTCGGATGGATTACTCTTTGGAAAGGTTAGCTGAGCTGTATATCCATGAGATTGTGAAGCTGCATGGTGTTCCAACTTCTATAGTGTCTGCTCGAGATCCCTGATTTACTTCAAGGTTTTGGAAGAGTTTACATGGTGCTTTGGGTTCTCGATTACACTTCAGTACTGCTTTCCATCCGCAGACAGATGGACAGTCAGAGAGAGTGATACAGATTATCGAGGACATGTTGAGAAGTTGTGTCATTGATTTCTCTAGAGGTTGGGATAGATTCTTACCACTTGTGGAATTTGCATACAATAATAGTCATCAATCCAGCATTGGTATGGCCCCATTTGAAGCATTGTATGGTAGACGGTGCAGAACACCTCTATGTTGGAATGAACTTGGTGAAAGTAAGTTAATTGGTCCTGATTTGGTTAAAGAAACTAAAGAGAAAGTGAAAATGATTCGAGATAGGTTGAAAACAGCTTCGGACCGACAGAAATCTTATTCAGATTTGAAGAGGAGAGACATTGAATATAATGTGGGAGATAAATTATATTTGAAGGTGTCTCCTTGGAAAAAGATCTTGAGGTTTGGTCGGAAAGGGAAATTGAGTCCTCTTTTCATTGGACCTTATGAAGTATTGGAAAGAGTTGGGCCAGTTGCTTATAGGCTTGCTTTGCCACCTGAGTTGGATAGGATCCATAATGTATTCCATGTTTCTATGTTGAGGAGGTACAGATCAGATCCATCTCATGTGTTATCAGTTGAATATATTGAAGTGAGTCAAGATCTGACTTTTGAAGAAGAACCAGTTGCTATTTTGGCTTATGGAATGAAAGAGTTGAGACATAAGAAAGTGCCAATTGTGAAGATTCTTTGGAAGAATCATGGTAGAGAAGAATCAACTTGGGAGAATGAGCAAGCGATGCTAGACCAATATCCTCAACTGTTTCAGAGTTGATATCAGGTAATTTCGAGGACAAAATTTCTTTTTAGAGGGGGAGAATTGTAATATCCCAAAATATACCCTAGAAGTTTGGTGTAATAATTGTTGTAATTGAAGTAAGTGTATTTGTGTTTAATTGGAAAAGAGAAAATAAGTGAAGAGAGAGTTTATATGTTGTATATATGAAAATATATATAACATTTATACAAGTCAATGGGAAAGTCAAAGGAAGAGATTAATTATTGATTAATTATGTTTAAAGGATTATTTAATTATTTGTATTTGGGTTAGAGTAAGTGGAAGAAGATATTTTAGTATTTTAATATTATTTATGCTTGGAGGAGAGGATTTTAAGGAAAAGAGGATTTGACTTTGTTTATTTGGTTTATTTTCTTTTCTTCTTCCTTCGTGGCTCCCTATCTTTTCTTTCCTTCTCTTTTCTTTTCTGTTGTTGTCCGGCCATCAAGAAGCAAGAGAGCAAGAGGGAGATTTGCTTTTCCAAGTTCAAGATTGAAGAGAGTTTTCAAGAGATCAAGTTGGAGGTTTGAGAGTTCTTCATCATTGGTAAGTCTTTTCCACTTGATTCTTTGATTTATTTGGGTTTGTGAGTTGGAGTTGTGATGGATATGTGTTTGGTTAGATTGTGTGGTGTTTAAGAGTATTTGGTTTAAGTGGTTTTGGATTTTGGGGCTGGATTGAAGAAAAGAATAAGTTGGTTGGTATAGATTGAGTTGTGGTTATGTTTAGAGTTTTGATGATGTTTGTGATTTGTGTTTGATGTGTGTTTTGGCTTGTTTTGGTGTTGTTGCAAGTTTGAGATGATGTTTGGGTATGTTTTGTTAAGTTTGGTGGAAGTGGATGTTGGTGGATAGAAGTGATTTGTTAGTTGTGGTGTTGTTTTGGCCGGAATCTGGGTTTTTGGCCTGACACGCCCATGAGCACGTCCAGGGTTCTTAGGCGTGTCAATTGTTCTGTGTGGCAGTAGGGTTGACACGGCCAGTAACACGCCCGTGTTATTGAGCGTGTCATAGCTACTGTGAGAATGGAGAATTTACACGGCCAGGAGCACGTTCAGGTTGTTGGACGTGTTGATGTATTTGTGTGAGGCAGTATGTATTACACGCCCAGTGACACGCCCGTGGTCATGAGCGTGTAATAGCTTCTGTGTTGTGGAGTTAGGGCATGGTCAGGAACACGCCTGTGTGGTTGAGCGTGTCATGTGTAGAGATTGCCCTAGTTAACTCTTAACTTGATTACTTCTTGTGTATCCTTAAGTAAGTGTGTGTTATATTTGTTGGATTAGGTCTTGAAGAAGGTGATTTGTCATTGATTTAAGAAGCATAAGAACCTTGGGAAAGGGAGTGTTTTGAGTGGTGTAAATTGCTTTTGAGGTAAGTACACATCCTGCATTATTGCATTGTTGATTCTTGTGAAGAATGTACTTTGCTATGCTTATATCAATGATGATATATATATGTATTATATGAATGATATGATGATACAAATGATTGTACATTTGAAAGAGGAATTGCTAAGATGGGTATTGAGATATGCTATGATATGAGGCCATTGTGACTGGCTATGATAACTCAAATGTGATGTGAAGCCATTGTGTTTGGCTATGATGATTCAATTGAAAGATATAAGGCATGTTTGCCTAATTGATGATGAGAATTGAGAATGAAATAATAAATGAATTGTGTGGCTAATGTGTTATTCAATTTTCAGAGTTTGTTGTTGGTGGCATGCCTAATGATAGTAACACTCTCTTGAAGTTAGGTTGGGCTTGATCCTTGAAGCCAAGTTGGGTAGAAGTTTAACATGTTTTACTCCCCTTGAAGCTTGGTTGGGTCTAGTCCTTGAAGCCTAATTGAGATGTTACAACCCTTGAAGCTAGGTTGGGTTGGTTCTTAAAGCCAAGTTGGGCTGATACTTAGCATGCTTTGTTCCCCTTGAAGCTTGGTTAAACCTAATCCTTGAAGCCTAGTTGGGTTTATGATAATGATAAATGTGATGATTAAACCAAAACATCTACTCTGAAAATTGAATGGCATATTAGAGTGTTTTGGGCCCATGCTTGTCTTTGTATATAAGGTGATTCTTGAATGGTAAAATCAATGGAACTATGAAGATGTAATATGAATATTGTTATGACATTGAATGTAGTATGATGTGGTAATGTGATGTGCTTCTATGTGTGTGGTTTATGAAATATAAAGGTATGTTGTTAGCCTTCCATCTATGATGTTGATTTACTGTTAAAATGTGTGACATTACATTGCACTAAAGCATAATGCTAGCATACTTTGTACTACTAAGCCGTTGGCTTAGCGCGATAGTGTTTGATCGCACAGGTGACAGAGTTGAACCTGAGAGTTCTTCAAGACCGAGTGAGAGTAGACATTGAAGAGTTCATTTTGGGACTTAAAGATCAGAGAAGAGCTGCCAATCATGTATATATTCTATGTTTTGTAAACTTTGATTTATAACATATTTGTAATACCTTCCGTTGTGAATTATTAAACATTTTATATATAGTGTCTTTTGGATTTCTTTTATTTGTTTGAGATTGGTTTCACTTGTTTACAAAGATATTGTTGTGTCTTTTTAAACCGTGGCATTTTCTATCTTCAGTATACGTATATTACGATCGTTTAAGCATGCTTGGTACGTATACAGGGTATAGAGGTGTTACATTAGATCAATGCTAATAATATTATTAAGACACAACTGTGTCTAAATATGGTACGACCACTTGTTGTACAAGTGGACAACATCAATAAGATATAATACAATTAAAGGTAACATGTGCAACAAATTAATAAATGATTTTGGAAGGTTCCATCATTTATTATGTTGTTGAATTACCTTTAGTGACCTCTAGTTATTGTCATTTGATAATTTAATTCGAATAAAAGAAGTCAGAATGGTAGTATAGAACAATAACTTTTATTAATGTATTGGCCATTATAAATTGTTTAAGTTTACAATGAAACCTTTTACATAACTATTCTTAGACATCTAGAGAATCTTTACTTCTTCATCTTCACTTATAGAACTCAATTAAAGTTTTGATATGGAGGCTTTTATGCTAAAACATAAGCTACATGTGAGATTGGACACATGTGATTGGAATTATAGGCTGGTATATTTCAAACATTTTCATATGTTAATTTTTCATTTTATATTTATCTTTTTGGATTTTTTGTAAAATTTGTTTAATGTTGTATATCCCTATATATTTTTACAATAAACATTTTAAAGAAACATTGATGCATGGACATGATCAAAGTGAGGTTGATGTAATACCTTATGGTGGTATCCACATGTACACTGTAACACCCCTTCCCGGCCTACGTGTATAAGCCGAGTAGAGGCGCCACACTAACCTAATGTTGCTACCAATTTTACTTAGTCAAAATTTTGTTCCGGTTTTTATAGAAATTTTGCTAGAGGTTCGCCTAGAAATTGGGTCCCAAGTGTCGACAAAACTGGTTTTTCTGATTTTTGAAAACATTTTTACACAAACCAATGCGAACACAATCAGTATCAATACACTCCCAATGAATCCCCCTTATAACCTCAACTACAAACCTGCAAGAAGAATTTACACTTCTAGTACCAAATAAAGTAGAGATTTATTATTATTACATACTACTAACGTACAATATAACATAGTAATTCTCAATCTTATATATACATATACATGTCACAACTAGCTAACTCATAATGGAAACTAAGAGATCTACCCTGAGATGCTGTGGGTCTGGTCGTCGCTTCCCAAGAGTTAGCTACTGCTCCGAACCTACGAGTCAAGGAAAACTTAACTCCCTGAGCAATGTTGCTCAGTGGGTACTTTACCAATGAAAATAAAAGTAAAACATGAAAGCATTTGAAATAAAAGGAAATAATTGAATCAAAAATCAACCAACATTAAACCAATGGAAGTTATTGTACATTCAGTGTAAATATGCTTTCAACAAATATAAAACCATAATTCAAACTCATTTTGCATTACGTAGTTTAGAAAAACAGGACTTTGGCTCTACTGGAATATAGGGAACCATAGCGATAAGGCAGTGACCCTCACCACTGTAACATAGGTGGCCCTCACCACCATTATCATATCACAGGAATGGCCCTCACCATCCTGGTTATAACCAGTGGCCCTCACCATTGAGTTCAGATCATCACAATTCAATCACAATATCAAGCAGTACTGCATAAGTTAGTATAGTGCACCATACCCTTATCTACCACCCCCTACTATCCAGCAGAGCATAAAGGTTAAAATGATTCAATTTAAGTCTCAAACTTCATTTTAGAATGACTCGAGAAATCATTTTAATTCCCGTCGCGCTTTGCCATTTACACTGCGCACCACATTCTTTAGTCAAACCATTACCCTTTTTCACATTTTTAACATCCAAAATAAACATATCAAACATTTCAAAGCATTCCTCAAAAGGTCACAAATTGACCAAATGAATAGTATCGCGGCACGTAAAATCGGCAACGCAAAAGGCAAGCGCCAAATGAATAGTAAAATTTGGGTTTTCGTCAAAATTTCAGTCCACTTCAGGCTTACATTTGACCAGGTAAATGATCTTATTTTTGGCTGAAATTTTACAGGAAACTTATTTCATATGTTGACTAATTGCATGTAAAATTCGTTGAAAAATTTCATCGTTTGCTGCCTCAACTGGCTGCCCAAAATTAGGTCCAGAATTGGATCCCAAAGGACACCAATTCGGCCCACACTTGCATTTGGTGCAAAATTGTTTATTTTTCTGTTTTAAACCCATTTCAAAGCTTCCCTAATAATGTAATGAAGGCTTAGACACTTTCCTTTTAAAATAAGTTGATTGTTTAAATCAATTTAGACTAAATGGAGTTCATAAACTCTTTTACCAAAATCATTGGAAACATTAGATTTCATTTGAATTTAAACAACCCAATCACCACATGGATTTAAAAATACCACTCAACAATTTAATTCAAACTCAAACAACACTTTTATGCATCCATAGCAAAAGTTCCATAGATAAAGTTTTGGTAAGAAAATGAAAGGAAAATTTATTCTTCCAAGATAAAGTACCAAACCTTATTTTTTAATTCCCCTTTTGCTTTTCCTTCTTCTCCTTCCTTAATCTTTGTTTCTCCTTCAAGAAATTCAAGAACAAAACCTTAAACATAAACCTTAGAAATTTAGAACATGCACTACCCTTCCATTTCTTTTCAAACTAAATCCTAATCTAACCTTATTAAACCTTAGAAACCTTGATTCTTTCATTTAATTAATCAATATCATCTCTACTTAAAATTTTCCCAAATCCACCATAAGAACCCTAATTTCCAATCTTCCAATAGATATATAAATACTTAAAATTGATACTAGAATTGAAATCTACATGCTTTAAAACCTTAAGACTCACCTTGAACTTGAATCAAACTTGACAAAAATTAGAAATTCTTTGGTGTTCTTCCTATGGAGGCCGACGGTTTGGAGTGTTTGTGGGAGAGAGTTTTTGTTCTTCTTGCCATGATATATATAGTGGAAATGATTTCCACTTTTGGGTTGGATGAATGCCTTAGGGCCATTTGTCCATCCCTCTTTCTTTTCTTCTTTTAATAAATGCTAAATGGCTAATGGTGATTGGCCATCAAAAGATTTTTATATTTTTCTTTCCAATTAAGTCCTCCAACTTGTCCCTCTTCCCATTTGATACCCCAATTTGTTCCATGTCACCCATAGGGTCCCTACATGGAACCGGGCCCACTTTACGTTCCGGCGATTAATCGATCATAACTTTCAAATCGTACAGTTCCACGAGGCAAACTACATATGGTTTTGATCCTCTCGACCTCTACTTTCTATTTTTAAGATCTATTTTAGGTTTCCAAGTTGTTTTGAAAAATTACCAATAAGCCCTCGACTTTTTACAAAATTCCCTTTAAGTCCTTTCTTTGCTTGGGTTTTGCCCGGGCTCCGTTTCTTCTGACGATCACTTCATATTCAACCCCTCAATGTTCTCTACTCACTCATGTGTTTATTTCCTATTTTAGATTCATGTATAAATTTTAATTAATAAAGACCAAAATGCCCCTAGTCTACATGTCTTCGTTTCTCTCTAACGGAGCATTTTCTGGAAAAACTGTTACGCGTTGTTACGACCCGATTTTTCTTTACTCTCCATTTTTGGAGTCTGTTATGTGCATTATTAAGAACCTCCAGTACAACTTTTGGAAATTACAGTTACCTCCCCAAAACTTTGCATTTCTGCAATTAAGTCTCTTTGGTCCTGCGACCTTCTCTAGGAACCGCCATCAGAGATGACCTCTCCAGATCCTTTCTCTTGTTGTGCACATGACTGCTAGACATAAATACAGTGGGCGGATGTGACATACACAATGCAAATAGTCGTCTGACGCAATATGTAACATCCCCATTTTTGGTTTCTTTGAGATTGAATGGATAGTATTTTTGGTTCTTAAATTTTGACCTAATAGTAATGTCATCTTCATTCCCACAGGCATAGCATTAGTGAGCCATGCCAGTGAAATTTGTATTGAATCTGTCTGAGGAATTTTTCTTATTTGGCAGTAGCTATCTGAATCCCACAGGCATGGCTCTAGAGTGCCATGGTCATGGCGATGATTTGGTTAAGGCGGTGCAGGTTGTAGAGGTGTTCCCCATGGGGCATGGCTTTTAGGTGCCACGGTCGTGGCCTAGATTTCGATATAAATGGTTCTAGATTTTTCTGCATTCTTCAAACTATTCTTATCCACCTTTTTCTTCAATTTTCTCTCATTTTCACCATGGAAACCTCTAGAAAACATGGGAGAAACACAAGATTTAGTGATAATAACCCCTCTAAAAAGTAAATTAATGAGAAGATATATAGATCAAGGCAAAGAGAAGTGAAGGAAAGAGGTTAGTATTTATATTTTGATATTTTGTTGTTAGTGGAATTATGTTGAATCTTAAGTAGGATGATATAGATGGGATAATTATAATATTATAGTTATCCTAAAAGTTAATTTAGACTTGATTAGAGTGGAAATTCAAAAGTAAAGGATATTGGATCAAGTGTTGGAAATTAAGAAGAAAAGTAATAACTTAAGTCTGAATAATTTAAATAAATAGAGTGATGTTTCTAATAATTTATGTAAAACCATATCTTGGTTAGAAGTAGACCAAAGTTAAGTTGCTCAAACTAAATGGTAAAATGCATTAGTAGGAGGGGAGACTTGAGAAGTATTGGCAAATGGAGGTATGCACATATTTTCATTGATATGTTGTATCTCTTGATTTGGTATAACATACTATGATGTCATTAGTGTGTTATATTATTGAATTATGCTATTTGTTAATGATTTTCTATGAAATAAGTATATCAAATGTTGTGTTGAATGAATAAGACATAGAATTATGGCAAGTGACAAAGATATGTAAAAGTTAAGAAAATATGAGATGTGCATTGATGATATGGAAAATAATTGTGTTGTAATTACGATCATGAAAATGCTATTGTAAAAGAAAATGAGAAATGAATAAAGAATGTGGGAAATCAAAATTAATGAATGATGATGATATGTAAAGAGCATGACAAGATTGTGAAATGAGGAAAAAGAGATACAATGTTAAATATGTATCGTGTGTTGTTCTTATACTTTAATTAGTTCTAGAGAATTGGGTATGGTAATTTTGTCATGCCATATGTTATAAGGTCAGGAAATGGGTACCACTGAGATGTTCCTACGCCCCTGAGTGAGACACATTGGTGTCAGAAATATTATTATGTTGTGGGTGAGGCACCGGATGCCACATATATAGTTACGCCCATTAGGGAGACACATTGGTGTCACTATTATTGAGATAGGCCAAAGCAATGCTTCTGGAACTAATTATTGTATAAGAATTCCTAGGCCTAATGTGTGTCTATGTTTATAATGTGTTGATAATATGTATATATTTAAATGATCTTGTTGTATAATGCTTTCTAAATGATTCATGCCTAATTCTTAATTATTGTCTTATTTATCATCAAGATATGTACTACTGAGCTTTTGAGCTTAGTGTGGTTATCAAAATCTAACAGATTATTGAGTAGAAAGTTAGATTATTATTGCCACAAGGATATTAAGGGTGCTCCGAGACCAACTTAGAAAGGTGGTGCATTCATGTGATGTTATTTTATTTTATATTTTGAGTATTTGTATAAGCATAAAGAGTGAGTTTTTGGAAACAACATGTGTATATGTACATATTTAAACAAAAGAGTTTTCTTTTAAACTATTAATTACATAATAGTTTTTATGTGGAATAGAAGAATTAAAACTGAATTATACATCATATTTTTATAGTCTATATACGTATGGTACGTATTTGGGCTATATATACTATACGTCTATAGGGTGTAAGGGTGTTACAGAATAGGAGTTGGAACCTAAGTGTACAAATAGAAGAGGGGTGGTATAATCTTTTAGAGGTTTTGTATCTCAACAAATTTGATGAGATTATTCTTGAAATCCTATGTAATTTCTTAAAATTTTAGGCAATAATTTTCTATATTATGTTTACATATAGGTATATATTGGATTGAATATAATGTTATATGTAGTTTGGATATTTAGGAATGGTAGAAATTTGATTACCCCCTGAGTAATCATATTTAGGACTGGGTGCTACAAAGATGTTCCTACACCTTTGAGTGGGGCACATTAGTGTTAGAAATATGATTAGGCTGTGGGTGAGGCATCGGCTGCCACATATATAGTTATGCCCATTAGCGAAACATGTTGGCGTCGCTATTATTGAGATAAGCCAAAGCAATGCTTTTGGAACTAATTATTGTATAAGAATTCGTAGGCTCAATGTGTGTCTATATTTATAATGTGTTGATAATCTGTATATATTTAAATGATCTTGTTGCATAATGCATACTAAATTGGTCACGCTTAATTTTTAATTGTTATCTTATTTATCTTCAAGATATGTACTACTGAGCTTTTGAGCTTAGTGTGGTTATGTGAATCACATAGGTTAGTAGATTGTTGAGAAGACAGTTATATTATTATATCCACAAGTATATTAAGGGTGCTCCAAGACCAACTTAGAAAGGCGGTGCATTTATGTGATGTTATTTTATTTTATATTTTGAGTATTTGTATAAGTATAAAGAGCATGTTTTTGGAAACAACATGTGTATATGTACATATTTAATAGAAGAGTTTTCTTTTAAACTATTAATTACATAATAGTTTTTATGTGGAACGGAAGAATTAAAATGAATTGTACGTAACATTTTTATAGTCTATATGCATATGGTATGTATTCGGGCTATATATACTATATGTCTATAGGGTCTAAGGGTGTTACACAATAGGAGTTGGAACCTAAGCGTACAAATAGAAGGGGGGGGGGGTGGTATAATCTTTCAGAGGTTTGCATCTTAACAAATTTGATGAGATTATTCCTAAAATCCTATGTAAGATCGACTTTAGGGGAAGCCTTGTTTAAGTCTCTTTAGTCTACACAGACCCTAATTCTTCCATATTTCTTTGGTATGGGTACTGTGTTGGCTAGCCAATCTGGGTAATCTATCACTTCAAGGAACTTTACTTGTATTTGTTTACCAACCTCTTCTTTAACCAATTCAGCTCACTTTGGTCTTAACCGCCTAAGCTTTTGTTTGACAGGTTTCATTTGAGTGTAAGTAGGAATCAGATGTTCTGCTATGTCTCAATCTATTCCAGGCATATCCTCATAAGACCAAGCAAAAACTTCTTCATATTTTTTAAATATTTTTTCAAATCTCTCTTGCTCATTAGGAGTAAGGTCAGATGCTATGCTAATGTTTTTAGGATTTTCGGTTGTTCCAAATTTAATGATTGTGTATCGACAGAGTTAATATTAAAGATGCTCATGTAACCACTATTTGAATGTATGCAACCATCAGGAGAAACATCACACAACTAAGCAAAATTAGACTTTATTGCATTCATTTTAGAAAAGAAAACATCATCATCCTCATACAAAGCAGACAAATTAAAATCAAAATCAAAATCATTATTCTCAAAATCATAAAGCAGAACATCTTCAAACTTCTCTTCAACTAGGGCAGCAATCTCTTTTGAAGTCTTCTCAGTTTTCAGGACAACTTCCTTTTCCCTTTTCAGATTGGGCTCCTTATCAACTGGCAGGGTGAGCTCTTTCTTCACTTGTTCCACTAACTCAACAACATCAGTAAAAATTTCAAAACTCGGGATCAACTTTCCCATGAACATGATTGGCTCAGGCTTTCCTTGGAGTGGTCCCATTTTTAGAGCTTTGACAAAGATCTCTTCAAGTGGTGGGAAACTCATCTTCTCATTCTTCTTTGGATGAACATCTTTGCTAGCTTCTTCATACCCTAACCCTTTCTTGGAAGTTTGAGTCTTGAAGCTTGGAAGCTTTGTCACACCGGTCTTACCCTTTTCAAGACCAGCACCAAGAAGGTAGCTCATGTTCTTCATAATGTTCAAGACCTTAGAGTCCACTACTTCATCATCAAAAATTGCAGCTACTTGAAAACCATTGAGAGGCCTATATGCATATGGTATGTATTCGGGCTATATGTACTATATGTCTATAGGGTCTAAGGGTGTTACACAATAGGAGTTGGAACCTAAGTGTACTAATAGAAGGGGGGGGGGGTGGTATAATCTTTCATAGGTTTTGCATCTCAACAAATTTGATGAGATTATTCCTGAAATCCTATGTAAAATCCTATGTATATAGGCAATAATTTTCTATATTATGTTTATATATAGGTATATATTGGATTGAGTATATTGTTATGTGTAGTTTGGATATTTAGGACTGATAGAAATAAGGTTGATTAAGTCCTAATAAGTAAAAAATTAATTCTAGAAATAAATTTATCTAGTATTTTTGAAAAGAATTTTAAAGTGAAAAGAAAATTATAAAAATGCCCATGTGATCCTAAATTAAAATTCTACCATAATTGGGCTATAGAATATGGGTATTATGGTTTTAAAATGATTATTTTTTATGATTTTATGGAATTAAAAAACGATTTAAGAAACAATTAAAGAAATTAGGTGTACTGAAGCAAAGTTAAGTGCCAATGCATGTAATTAAAACCCAAGACCCTATATAAGGCTATGTTGACTTCTTTCATCTTCTTTCTCATTCTTCATACCAACCTAACCATCCCCCACCATCATATCTTCTTATTTCTTCTTCTTCTCCCATTATTTTACCTACAATATCAAAGATTCTTAAGTAAATAATCCATAATTTTGGTAGAATTTGATGGTTTTATTTGAGATTCTTAAAGAAAAACATTATAAAGCAAAGGGAAATTGAGAAAGAGAAGGGAAAAGCTAATTGAAGAGGTATGTTTTTGTATATTACACAATTTGCTATTTAATGGATCTTTCCTTAATTTAAATTGCTTATGGAAGATTGGGAATTGTTGTAATGGATTAATTTGCGAAAATAGTTGATAATGAAGTAGTTGGTGTTAATAAGTGATTAAGGACCAATTTGTAAAAATAAATGATTATAGATTTTATAATAATATTTGATTATAGATTAAATTGTGAAAATAATTAATTATAGATTAATTTGTGAAAATAATGGATTATGGATCGATTTGTAATGATAAGTGATTATGGATTAAATTGAAATAATATTTGATTATGGATAACTTATGATAATAATTGATTATGGATTAGTTTATGAAAATATTTGATTAAGGATTAAACAAATATTTGATTAAGGATTAAATTGTGAACATAATTGATTATTTACAATAATAATTGATTATGGATTGATTAGTAGAAATAATTGATTATGGTTTAGTTAGTAAAAACAATTGTTTATGGATTATCTTGTGAAAGTAATTGAATATGGAATAAATTGGGAAGAGTTGAATTATGGAAATAGATTATAGATATAATGGTGAATGAAACTAGGTATATTTATGTAGTTTTTAACCTTAAATTATGTTTAAAAGAACTATTGAGTTACCAAACATTGAATTTTAGGGTTGCAGTAGATTTTAGAATTATGGAACAAAATGAATAATTGTAGCATAATTAATAATTAAAGATCAATTAGTATATTTATTTAAAATTAATTGAAATAAAATTTATTTATTCCTATTATTAAAGTATGAATACATATTGGTTGGTGAGAAAAAGAAATGAACAATTAAAAGTTTTAGTAGCTAAATTTAGTAAACAATGTTAAAATATACAAATCATATACTTACTATATATCTGATAGCAACATTACTAGGTGATTTAAGATAATTTATAAATTGAATGTGGATGTGTTTGATAAGCTAAATTATTATTGTTTGTCAAGTAATTGGAAACAAAGAAGTAGTATAATTATGAATTTAAGAAGAAGATGGTTTTAAAGAAGAATATATATAAGGTGTTGTGAGCGGGGATATTTGCCTCCACTCTAGGTGAAATGGTTCTTGCGACTTCGACAATGTTAGGCTTGCGACCTTAGAGAACAAGGGTCTAAACCTAGAAAATATGAGTCACCACCTAGACATGCTGGAAAAGAAAGAAAAGGGTGGACGACTCAATTCCTAAGGAATTCCTAGCCCCCTATTGGGTTTGGAAAGTTAGGTACGTATAGGGAAGGTGAGAATGACCCAACACCCCCTCAGTTTTTGATTCATTAGAATCAGCCTCTTTTTCAGGTTTAAATGTTATTAAATTCTTAGATTATTATAATACCATTCATATTACATGTATTTGTGGAAAATAAATAAACATGTTGTAGACCCTTAATTTTTGACCCGGTCCGGTCCAATATATTTTAATTAGTCCAAAATAATTTTTATGTTGTCCAATATATTTTAGTTAGTCCAAAATAATTTTTATGGTATCTTAATTAATTTTAATATTTATTTTAGTAAAAATGGTAAAATGAATAAAAATTCAAAAATAATAAATAATAAATAATAAAAAAAAGTCGGGCTGCGAGAAATGGCCTAAGCTAGTTCGCTAGCAGGAAAATCCTGCAAGTGAAATGGCCAGGCCATTTCACCCGCCCGCAGGCACACCTCGCCCGCAGCTGCCGCAGTCAGTTGCGGCAGATTTTTTCGCCAGTGCAATTTTTCCTGCTGCAGATTTTTTTGCCAGATCAATTTTTCTGCAGCAGTTTTTTTTCGCCGGTGAAATTTTCTGACGCACAAAGACAGTTGCTTCCTTTGAATTGCTTAAATCGTGTCCCTGCTATTCCAGAAAAAAAGAAATTGAATTGCTCCTTTTCCTTCACTGATTTGGTTTCAAATTTTTGAAGCCACTGTTTGATTTTCGGCCCCCCTAATTTCATTGCCTTTGGTCCTTATTTATGGTGGTTTGATATAGTTTATTCCTAATTAGTCACGACAAGTAATATTAATAAGAAAAGAAAACCGAAACCTAATTGAATTAGATTTTGAAAAATTTGCTTCGGGAAAAAATGCGCTGGCAAAAAAAATCTGCCACAGATTTTGCGGCAGTGGGCGGGCTGGTCGCCCGCAAATTTTTTCTGCGGGCGAAATGCCCACGTGTCCGCGTTATGATTTTTTCGTCGCCAATTTTTTCGACGCCGATTTTTATTTTTATTTTTATTTTTTTAACTTTTATTTATTTATTTTTATTTTTTATTAATAAAAATTAGATACTAAAGCAAAAATTATTTAACAAAAATTATTTTGGACCAATTAGACAACAAAAATTATTTCGGACTAAATAAAACATATTGAACCGGACTGGGTAAAAAATTAAGGGTCTACAGTTTGCCCCCTGCTTGAATGATCTGAAACCTTAGTGAAAGAGAGTGAAAAGTAATAAGACTTAATTTTTGAGATGGCAATTTAAATTTTTTTTGGGTACTTGGACCCGAGATTAGGTACTTGGACCCGAAATCGGGTACTTAGACCCGAGATTGATTGAATTTGGGTACTTGGACCCGGGATTGGGTACTTGAACCCGAGATTGATTTAATTTGGGTACTTGGATCCAAGATTGAATTTGATTTGGGTACTTGGACTCAAGATTGGGTACTTGGACCCGAGATTGATTTGATTTGGGTACTTGGACCCGAGATTGAGTACTTGGACTCAAGATTGGATACTTAGACCCGAGATTGAATTGATTTTGGGTACTTAGACCCGGAATTGGGTTGAATTCGATTTGGGTACTTGGACCCAAGATTGGATGGAATTTGGGTACTTGGACCCAAGATTGGACACTTGGACCCGAGATTGATTTGATTTGGGTACTTGGACCCAAGATTGGGTGCTTGGACCAGAGATTGGATGCTTAGACCAGAGATTGGATTGAATTCGATTTGGGTACTTGGACCTGGGATTGATTTGATTTGGGTACTTGGACCCGAGAATGGGTACTTGGACCCGAGAATGAATTGAATTTGGGTGCTTGGACCCGATATTGAATTGGAATTGGATACTTGGACCAGAGATTGAATTGAATTTGGGTACTTGGACCCGAGATTGAATTGAATTTGGGTGCTTGGACCCGAGATTGAGTTTGACTGACCTTTTGAGAAATCTGACTGCTCCGGTTATTCTATGCATTATGGTTTTTCACCCTCAAAATGGATCTTCATCCTTTGAGATCAGGTCTTCATCCTTGAAAATGAATCTTCATCTTTTGACATCTGGTCTTCATCCTTGCAAATGGATCTTCATCCTTTGAGATCGGGTCTTCACCCCTGCGAATGGATCTTCATCCTTTGAGATCGGGTCTTCACCCTTATAAATGGATCTTCATCCTTGGAGATCGGGTCTTTACCCTTGAAAATGGATCTTCATCCCTGGAGATCGGGTTTTCATCCTTGAAAATGAATCTTCATCTTTTGACATCGGGTCTTCACCCTTGCAAATGGTTCTTCATCCTTTGAGATTGGGTCTTTACCCTTGAAACATGGGTCTTTATCCATTGGAGGTCGGGTCTTTACCCTGGCTTCAGCTCTTTTAGTTGGATTGGAATTTTGTCTTTTGCATCTTCATTCTTTTAAGAGTTCTAATGTTCCATTCTTTTGTTCTTCCTTTTTGCAAAGATTTAGCTATTTTTAATTGGACCTTATATCCTCTCCTTGCCCCCCTGTGTGGCAAAATATTTATAAGTGAGTTTAAAAATATTTGGTATATAAACTCAAAAAATTGAAAAGGAGAAACTTTGCCCCCTGTGTAGGCTCAAACCAAATATTTTATCCATGAAAGCTTTGATTGATGTTTTTGCCGTCTAGTTCTTCGCACAAGCACGTATTTCTTTTCTTTGCAAATTTACTAGAGCTTTCTCAAGCAATGGGCTTTCCATGCCCCCCTGATTTGACATCTTCTTTTGATTCTTCACTTCACAGAGTGTTTACTGTTCATTAAGACAAGAAAGTGCGATTTAATATGCTCATGTATGCATGATATGCATGAATAATACTTACAGTCATTCCATCGACTCACAGACCGAGGTGATTAGCAGAAGTGTTCTCATTGGTTCATTTTTGATGCTCGTTCAGATCTCGCATTGGAATGATCGAAAGCTTTACATTTGTGGCTTTTATCTTCAAGATGATGAAGACATGAGTGGTGGAGACCCTAAGTAGCAGAGTCAAGGATGTATCCATAGCATGTTGGTTGGTGGTTTCTTCATAACCTTGCCAATAATCATTCCCTTTGCCCAATGTGTCCTTTGGAGGTTCAACATACTTCCCTTAACTTGAAAGCTTTGTATGACAAAACATTTTTTGAATTTTTTAAATTTTGATTTTGAAATCAAATGTTGTCTTTGCCAAATCAATGTCAATGTACCTCAGAACTTGAGTTTTCCAAATTAACATATCTATAACATGATAACCCTAGCTACCGTACTAAACTCAAGAATTATTTCTATTTAAGCAAGAACTGTTGCACTTCAGATAGGCACATACACATTACTTGGCCAAAGGTCTCATTTGAGTTTAAATATTGTCTATCTCATATGCATGCTTATCCAAACTATCTCCACTAATAGACTCTACCTACCAAGAGAGATCAACATGTCTTTGATAGGCTTAAAATGAGGTCTATGAGGGACATGGGTTTAAAGTGAAGGCCATTTTGAGATTGGAGCTGGTGTGACACAATGGACAAACCCTCACACTACAAATTTCTTGTTTGAACTTTAGGTAGCTGAGAGCAATCTTGCTAGACTCCAAATTCTTTCTATATCTTCTTGGTATTAATTTGGATCTTGATTAGGACAGTCTCTACCCTTGCAAAAAGGTTTAGTTCCCAAATTCGTTTCTTTTCTTCTTCTCCCTTTTCTTTATTTCTCTTACTCTTCCCTTTCTTTGAGCATTTTATCATTTTGTCCTTCTTCCTTATAGGACTGTCAAGTATAGAACTTTCAAGAATTGGATGGTCTTTCTCCTTTTTCTTTGATTTTGATCAAATCTTTGGTTGGTTTGGACCAATTCAAGTCAAACCGTCTTTATAAACCAAATGGAAGCCTTTTGTTGTCTTAGGTAAACGAGAACTCAATTGGCTTTTTGAACCATTTTAAGTTTTCTTTTCTTTTTTTTCTTCTTTTTTTTTCTCTTTTTTTTTCTCTTTTTCTTTTTTGTTGTCTTTTTTGTTATCTTTTCTTCTCTCTTTTTTTTTTGGTTCTAGCTCTAAAAGAGTTTTCTTGTTTGTACCAACTTGGGCTTCCAATATAGGATAAGTGGAGTAACATAAATCTTCTTTAATAGGGATAAATCATTTGTTACTCTGATGTTGATGTTGATATATTGGAGATATTAGGAAAACTTCAACTACCCTTATAGTCTTGAAAACTTCAACTACCCTTATGGTCTTGAAAACATCAACTACCCTTATGGTCTTGGCTTTGCATTCCCTTTTTTATCTTCTTGCCTCTTCACCTTAGTGGTCATAAGATTTGTCAAAAGTATCACAGTAGCTCAGGGTAGGTTATTGGGGCTTGTAAACCAATGAAAAGAAAGCTAAAATTTTATGAAGGCTCAAAGGGACAACTAGGGATTGATATTTAATTGGGTGGATACTAGTTATTGGCTAACCAAACAATGCCTAGATCATTTCTCTCTTAAATAAGCAGAGTTCAATTTTGCCTCGAAAGCTTGTCAAAGCATGTTCTAAGACTGACTAGGACCTAGACAAAGGTAATTATGCAGGAGCCCTCTTTAAGTAAGCATACACAACTCAATTCTATAGAGCAATTCCCTCACCTAGTAAAGTCATTCAGGTCATGATGCATAAATATATTAATTCATGAATATCAAGCTATATTCCTCATTGGTTGAGCACCAAAATGAACAAAGACCAACAAAAATTTTGATGAAAGTAATTTATTCAAGCAACTTTAAATTTGAAAAACACAATAGTTCCAATTAAAGAAAGTAAAATTGAAAAGCAACATTCAAGCTAAGGAAAGTTCATTGAGTTAGGCTTCTTTTCCTTTCACATCTTCAATATCCCCATCTTGAAAGGAGGATAAAACAAAATCTTCTTCCAATCCTTTTCCAACCATAAAGGTTTCCGGTGGTGGCACTCTTCCAAATTTAGGGAAAGGGTTGTTCTTGGTATTTGGCTTATCCGGCTCAGGGAGCTTACCACTATCAATTAAGTCTTGGATCTCATGCCTTAGACGAGCACATTTATCCGTTTCATGCCCTCACATTTGATGAAATTGATAGAAGGCCTCGACATTGAAGTTTGGTGGCAATGGATTATGTAATGGTTGAGGAGCTAATGGTTGTAACAACCCTTTCTTTAGCTGCTTGCTAAAAACCCAAGATAGAGGTTTTCCCAATTCTGAGAATTGTCTTGTATTCCCTTGACCGGTTACATTAACATCAACTTCTTTTTATGTGCTTTGATTGCCCGACTGGTAGTTCCCTTTCTCATTCCTTTTTATTGAAAAGCGATTCTTCTCCCTTTCCCACTCTTCAATTTGTAGACCAGCTTGGAGAAGATCTTTGAAGTCCCTTATAAGGGTGTGAGACATCCTTTCACGGATTAAGCAACACCCCTCTCACAATCATCCTTATTTAATCCGATTCATCGGGCCTTTTCTTGAGCAAAGCGGCCTTGTTTCTTCATCTCTTGACATAATCTACAAAATTCTCATTCGGCCTTTGCCTAATGGACTCCACTTCCATTAAGGTAACTTCCAACTCAACATTATATCCATATTGTTGGATGAAGGCTTTGTAAAGTAGATCCCAACTCTTTTGTGTTCCTTCATCTAAGGTATTGAACCAATTTTGGACAACAGGGTCCAATGAGAGCATAAAGTATTTTAGGGTTTAAGCCTTAGTAGCTCGGGCAGACTGCATGGCAGTGATGTATTGCTTCATGTGAAGATGATGATTTCCGGTGCCATTGTACTTAGCAAAGGAAGGCATCTTGAATTTATAAGGGACCTCTTCATCTTGTTCAAATAGTTTGTCGATCTCAGACCTCTCTTCAGTTTTTAGCTTCTTCTCAAACTTCTTTTCTAAATCAGCAATCATATTTTCAACATCGAATGTCTCAGTCTTTTCAATAGTTGCTTTCTCAGCAACCTTCAGTTCTTTCTTGTCTTGAAGATCTTGGTAGTATTGAGCCCAATCATCATCATCAATGATCACCTTATCATCATCAAAAGCTACTTCACTAACTTTAGTCTTTTCTTTGACTTTCTTGGTGCTATCAGATGCTTCGGCATTATTTCCTAAAATTGCAGCTAGTTGATTCTTTATGGTCTCGGCCATGGCCTCTTTTATTTCTTCCATCTTGGCATTAAGTGCTTCATCCACCATTCTTTGAATTTGTTCGGGCCCCATTGCTTTTGGTGAGCAAGTGATTGAGTCATTGCTAGATACTTCATCTCCGGCATAGGTCGGATTATTGTAGGCTTTTGAACTTTCGTAATCCAGGGCTGTGAGCCAGAGAGGATCAATGATATGAGATGCAAATGTATACATGTATGTATGCACAAACAATCAAAAAAGAAAGATAATTAGGATTTTCCTTCCAACCTTATAACATTCGCACACGAATGGTGAGTCTCTTTTCCTAGGTATATGGTTAACAAAATACCAACATGGGGTACCTTTCTTTCGAATAATTCCCTCGGACATTTCAACCGATAGTTATATTTTCGAAAATGGAAATCCATCCACGATAGTTCCCATTAATTAGGTTTTAATCCATCCAACCAACTAAAGTAGCTTTTATGCTATGTTGGATTAAAACAAAATTAAGAGGTTTATTATAAATAGTTTTCTCACTTGAAAAGAGTAACTAATGGTTCATGCCAAAAACAAGCCCATGGTTAATTTATTCTTAGTGTAAACTAGGCCCACAATTGATTTTTAGTATTTCATAATTGACCTAAATATTTTTGCAAGCTCTTTGAAAGAGAAGATTGGGTGAAAATAGTTTTGTTTCTAAGCCCATTGTAAAAGATTTTAGAAAAATAGATTTTGGGCTTAGTATTTGGGCCATGGGCCAAAGAATTTTTTATTGAAAAATTTTAAAAATAGCTTTGGTCTTTTGGACTTTAAAGAAAAGTTTATTTTGAGCTCACAATGTATTTAGGTCATATTAGAAAAAGGAAAAACCAAATAAGCCATGATTTAGACTAAGATAAACTAACCATAGTCAAACAACATGCATTTGGGGTAAAACCTAAGGAAAGTAACTAGGCCAATTACATGAGCTTTAGTCTTTAGGTAAAAAGGCTTAGGTTCCCATAGCAAGTATATACCAAATGGTACGAGGCTATGAGTGGTTATGCCATGCTCGATCTCCATACCTTGAGTGAAAGTATGGTAACCCTTACATAACATAACACGGGTAACACGGGTGTCCCAACTCATGCACACGATGCAATCTAAGATGATGCAATGGATAAAATCATTATAAGAAAGAAAAGAATAATATAAAGACCAATGGAATCAACTTCTCTTATCCCCAGTGGAGTCACCACTGTGAGCGGGGATTTTTGCCCCCACTCCCGGTGGAATGGTTCTTGTGACTTCGGCACTATTTAGGCTCGGGGCCTTAGAGAACACAGACCTAAGTCCAGAGAAAATGGAGTCGCCACCCGAATGGGCCAGGAAAAAAGAAAGGGGTGGATGACTCAATTCCTAAGGAATCCCCAACCCCCTAATGGGTTCGGAAAGTTGGGTATGTGTGGGGAAGGTGAGAAATGGCCCAGCACCCCCACAATGCCCGGTTCATTGGAACCGGCTTCCTTTACAGGTCTTAATATTATAAAATTCTTAAATATAACAACATTATCCATATTACACACAATAATTAAAAGAAAGCATCATTATATTAAAATCAAAGCAATGTCCAAACAAAGCAAATAAATGGACACCCATCCAAAGATGGAAACATGTCCTTACATCACATGCCTAAATAGGACACCCACCGAAAGGTAGAAACATGCCCTTTACATAGGTTCTAAAATAGAAAAGCAAATTAAATTACATGATGTTTAATTAATGAGGTACCCACAAGTGGAAACATACCTCTTACAACTTTGGAAATCTAAATTAATTGATAAGAGTAAATAATCATTCATCATAAATAAATCATTCATCAAAGGTATTAAATATCAATAGAAAGTAAACATCCATCCATGATAAATAAAATAAACCAAGCATTGAACTTACATAAATTAAAGCATATGAAATAAATCAAAACATAATCAAATATGGAATTGAATAAAGCAAATAAAAGTCCAATTATAGCTACTGTGACTTTTTATGGAATTAAAATAGATTAGGGTTTTATGTTTTAAAAGGTTGGTAAGACTCTTTGATTAACTAAATTAATATTTGAATGGTGAAATCATGAAACTAGGGTTTTAGACACTTTGAAATACTTTTGATTTGTGGTTTTAAATGGTGATTTCAAGCTACTGTGTAAAATTTAAAGTATTTATGTTTTTATGGTTTTTAATGTTTTAAGGGATTAAGGTTTAGAAAAAGTTAGGGTTTAAGGTTTTAAAGGGGTTAAAATTTACTATTTTAATTTTGGAAGTTGAATTAGGGTTTTAGGATTTAAAATTAGGGTCACGGGTGATGAATTGTCTTTTAGAATTTGGAAATCAATTTGATAATTTTATAAAGTTTTATGAATTTAAGCAAATGGATTAAAGTTTTGATAAGTAGAAAAAATGTTTTTAAAGCCTTTTGAAAGAAACAGAGCCTAATATAAAGTTTTGAAAGAAATAGAATCAAATATTAGTTTTGTTGAAAAATATGTTTAATTAAGGTTTTAAGATTTTGAAGAGGTAAAAATAACAATTTTAAGTCTTTTTGGAAAATAAAGTAACGTATTACTGTTTTTAACTTTGGAAAAACTAAATTAAAGTTCTAAGGTTTTTTATTTTTAAAAAAAAATTTCATAGTTTATGCTACTGTGAAAAACAAATAAAACAAAAAAGAATTTAATACATACCTCCTTTTGTTGATTCTCCAAAAATAATTCTTCTTGGATGAACAAGAACAAAGACAGTTGCTGCCTTTGAATTGCTTAAATCTTGTCCCTACTATTCTAGAAAAAAAGAAATTGAATTGCTCCTTTTCCTTCAGTGATTTGGTTTCAAATTTTTCAAGCCACTGTTTGATTTTCGGCCCCCCTAATTTCATTGCCTTTGGTCCTTATTTATAGTGGTTTGATATAGTTTATTCCTAATAAGTCACGGCAAGTAATATTAATAAGAAAAGGAAACCGAAACCTAATTGAATTAGGTTTCGAAAAATTTGCGTCGAAAAAAATTACGTTGCCGAAAAAAATTGCCGCAGGAAAAAATGCGCTTGAGAAAAAAATCTGCAGCAGATTTTGTGGCAATGGGAGGGCTGCGGGCGACCATTTCGCCTGCAGGATTTTCCTGCGGGCGAAATGCCCACGGCCCGCGCGATGATTTTTTCGTCGCCGATTTTTCCGACGCCGATTTTTATTTTTATTTTTATTTTTTTAACTTTTATTTATTTATTTTTATTTTTTATTTAAAAAAATTAGATACTAAAGCAAAAATTATTTTGGACCAATTAGACAAAAAAAAATCATTTCGAACTAAATAAAATATATTAAACCGGATTGTGTCAAAAATTAAGGGTCTACAATGGCCACCACACTATTTCATGACATGATGCAGAAAGAAGTTGAAGTATATGTTGATGATATGATAGTTAAATCAGACACGAAGGAGCAACACTTCCAAAACTTAGAATTATTCTTCGATAGAGCTTTGAAATATAAACTAAGATTAAACCCGAAGAAGTGTGTATTCGGTGTTACCTCAGGAAAATTATTGGGACATGTAATTGGTCCGAATGGCATTAAGATTGATCCTGACAAAGTCAAAGCAATCAGGGATATGCCAGCCCCAAAGACGGAGTGAGAAGTTCGGGGATTCATTGGTAAACTGCAGTAAATTAGCATATTTATAGCAAAGCTCACAACAATCTGTGAGCCTATCTTCAAATTGCTTAGGAAGAATCAGCTGGTCATATGGAATGAAGAATGTCAAAAGGCCTTTGAACGAATAAAGGAGTATTTGTTGAATCCACCTATTTTAAGACCACCTAAACCCGGCAAACCTCTTTTACTATACATAGCAGCAGAAGAAGAGTTGATAGGAGCCATGCTAGCCCAAGCAGATGACTTAGGGATTGAGCATGCCGTTTACTATTTGAGTAGAAAGCTCCTACCTTATGAAATTAAGTATAGTATCATTGAAAAGACATGTATAGCCATGGTTTGGTCTTCTAAGAAGTTGCAGCATTACTTTCAATCGTATAGTGTGCAAGCAATTTCCAGGCTGGATCCAATGAAGTACTTAAGGAAAACACCCTCTTTGATTAGGAAATATGGTCGATGGTTGATAATATTAGAAGAATTTGAGATTGAGTATGTAACTAGGAAAATAATCAAAGGTAGAGCGGTGGAAGAATTCCTGGGCCAACAACCATTACCAGAAAGTGAAGAGATAATCTTGGAATTTCCAGATGAACATTTAGAAGTAATTAAAGTACAAGGGTGAAAAATGTATTTTGATGGAGCAGTAAACAGGAAAGGAGTAGGTTTGGGAGTTATACTAGAATTGCCAGAAGGGGAACTCATCCCTTTAGCCAAAAAATTGAAATTTAGGGCAACCAATAATATGGTGGAGTACGAAGCTTGTATTTTCGGTTTGGAAACCCTAATGATAATGAAGGTAGATAAGGTGGAAGTTTTGGCAATTCATTGCTAGTTGTATCCTAAGTAAATGGAGAATGGGAGTTGAAAGAAGAAAAATTAAAATCATACCACCATTACTTGACCATGATGAAGAAGAACTTTAAGGAGTGTAGGTTTATACACCTATCAAGGGAAGCAAATCTGATGGCTGATGCCCTAGCCACATTGGCTTCGGTATGGGAAAACTCTGTTAGCCTATTCCTTAAGCCTCTAATCTTGACCAGTTCATCAACTCCTTGCTATGAATATATGAGACAATCATGGAAGTTGATACAGACCATGATGCATGGTATGATACTATAAGGCGATTTTTGGAGGAAAGAGAATACCTGCCGGGGGCAACAAAGAAAGAGAGAAGAGCCATAAGGCAGTGGTCATTGTAATACATCACCTTCCATGGGGAGCTATATTGAAGGTGGCCTGATGGGGTGCATTTGAGATGTTTAAGAAAGCCTGAAGTAGAGCACAACATGTTAGAAATACATGCGGGAAGTTGCGGCCGCACATGAATGGCTTGGCCCTAGTTAAGAAGATTATTCGACAAGGTTACTACTGGTTGACCATAGAGAACGATTGTATTGAGTTTTTCAAGAAGTGCCAACAATGTCAAATGTATGGTAACTTAAATCACACGCCTCCTGAAGAATTGCATTCAATGTCTTCACCCTGGCCATTTGCTACCTGGGGTATCGACATTATAGGAGAGATACATCCGACAGCTTCAAATGGTCACTGATTCATTGTAGTAGCAGTAGATTATTTTTCAAAATGGGTTGAATTTGAATCTTTCAACAAACTGGGTGCAAGCCAAATGGCTAGATTTATTAAAAAGAACCTCATCTGCAGAAATGGGGTTCCGCATAGTGTGATATCAGACAATGGGGTACAGTTTCAAGGAGCAGTTAAGGATTTATTCTTGAAGTACCAAATTCATCATCATAGATCCTCTCCTTATAGACCAAAGGCTAATGGTGCGGTTGAAGCAACAAACAAGACAATTAAGAAAATTCTGTCCAAGATGACCAAGACTTACAGGGATTGGTCATAGATGCTCCCCTTTACTTTATGGGGATATAGGACAAGTGTGTGAATGCCTACTGGAATGACAGCGTTCTCTTTGGTTTATGGAATGGAAGTAGTGTTGCCAATTGAAATTGAGATCAAGTCACTGAGAGTAGTCTTGGAAGTTGAACTGCCTGAAATGAATGTGTAGCAAGCAGATACACACAATTAGCTCTATTAGAAGAGAGAAGATTAAAGGTGTTGTATCATCACCAACTGTATCAAAAGAAGATAGCTCGGCCTACAATAGAAGGGTTAAGGTTAGAAAATTCAGAGTTGGGGATTTGGTGTTGAAGCAATGTAAGCCAAATGTATCATATCCAAGAGGGAAGCTCAAACCTAGCTGGGAAGGGCCATATGTCGTGAAACAAGTCATGAACAAAGGTGCGGTGAAGTTGTCAGACATGGATGGGAATGAATTTAGTGAGCCAGTAAACATTGACAGGTTGAAGAAGTTTTATGTATGAAAAATAAAAAAGAAAGAGCTTGCTAGGTTGAAAACCCAAAAAGGGCAGCCTAGGCAAAAGTTAGAGCAGTCTGCTAGTCCCGAAAACCCAAAAGGGCGGGCTAGGCAACAATTAGGGCTAAATGAGAGAAAATCGTCAATTAGAAAACCCGAAATGGCTAGTTGGCAATAGGAGTGATATTGTGTATGCTGGCTTTATGTTTGGTTATTCCCCAATTTAATAAAACAGAATTAATGTTAAAATTATTCTATGTGCACTGTTATAAGTATTTGACCAGATATGGATGAAATAAATAATCATAATTGCAAAAGGTGATGACAAATTATAAATGGAAAAGAAGCATCTTTTATTACTTTAGTTATTTTTCATCCTAACAAAACACTTTCTGAATTGACAAATGTAAAATCTATGGCAGTCGATAAGTGTAACATGCAGGCCAGCTTTGCCTCAGCCGATCCAAGTAGGCTTCAGTCAAGCAAGGCATGTCTAAGTCAGGAGCAAAGTCAGAATCACGAGGCTCAGCTCCATACTGACGGCCAAGTCAGCAAGGATCATAGCATGTACCTTGACGAAGAGCAGCAAGGGGAACGTACATCAAGTATGTCCTCATGGTGATATGAGAAATCTTCCACCAAGGTATCGACCAACGGATATTGACTTCGGAGCATGAGTTGATCCAGTCAACCCAGTCAGCATATGAAGAAGCAGGATGGAGTAGCTTCCTAGCAAAATGATGATGTGGCATGTATCTGGCAAAATCCATGGATGGAGTATCAAGCAAGCAAAGACGCTCCTGAAGCCAAATCTGTGAAAAAAAAGGGGTCCGCTAAGTTGAAAACCCGCAAGGGCAGCTTAGGCAAAAATTAGGACAGCTCGATAGTTCCAAAAACCTGCATGGGCGGACTAGGCAAAAGTTAGAGCAATAAAAAGAAAAAGAAAACCTAAATTGAAAACCTGAAAGGGCAGTTTAGGTAATTACCTGAAGTAGCAATGGACTCCCAGTCAGTTTCTTTAACAATCCTGATTTAAATCGGTCTAATCCAACTAAGGTCTCGGCTAAGATCACAGGTATCGACGACAAGCCTCCTTCTATTTGGTCCAAAATATCCAATACTCGTGGATCAATATCACCATTGGAAGAAACAAGCAAGAATTGGCCAAACAAGCAAAGACAGAGCATGCATCCCTATGCCTTAGTAGGGGCCAAATGAGAGAGACAAAAGTCAATCAAAGGAGCAAGTAGAATTTTTTCACCTCTCATCAACTGAAGAACTTCGGGTTTTGGAATTTGAAATAATATCAGCATCTTCTGTTGAGTCTTGGAAATCAATGTGGGTAATTCCATTTGTTGATTATTTGGATATCCAAGGATGGCCTCAAATTCTTCAATCAAGGGACATATTTCAAAGCCATTAATTTTAAATACCCTAGAATCCATATCCCAAAAGGAAGCCACGGCATGTAAAATGGAGTGGTCCAATTTAACATTTTGAAAACATTTTAAAACATCAAGTTTTGACCATGAAATTTGCTTCCAATGAATGGCATCCATATTCTTAAATAGAATTTTTATTCTCTTTAAATGATGCTCGGTCATGATGAGTGAATGAAGGAAAAAAAATTAAAATTGTTGAAGGGAGTCTTCACGTTGAAAGAGAGTTAAAATATGGCATTAAGAGTGATTTATATAGAAGAAACAAACCTTTTCCAAAAGTGAAAAGGAGAGGATGATGGGAAAGAATAAGACCATATGGCACAAGGAAAGGAATTGGCAATAAATTTCCTTTACCACGTTGGATTTGGTTTAGCAAAAGAAGTAGATGTAAATTAATGATGTACTGTAACAAATAAAAAAAAGTGGTGCAGTAACGTAAAAAAAAGTTACAGTAAAGAGGAAAATTTTAGTTTTTTCATTTTTTCATTATTGTACAAGATTTTACAATTGCTACAATATTTACATATTACTAAGAGGGTGGTGGTAGGTCATCAAATAAAGCCTTAAAAAAATTCATCTCTTGTTGGAGAAAGGGGCAAATCACTCGTCCCAGGATCACCCGAAGTAGGAGCACCAAAATCCCTATTACCTTAAGGTTTCGATCCGTCATGGTGCTCATCAAAAGCAGATGAAAGGATCTCATGTTCATCAGTCTAG
The DNA here is from genome assembly GCA_947685225.1 of Garcia nutans. Lineage (NCBI taxonomy): Eukaryota > Viridiplantae > Streptophyta > Magnoliopsida > Malpighiales > Euphorbiaceae > Garcia > Garcia nutans. The sequence goes on from CANTUV010000045.1 coordinate 28,781,894, forward strand.
GGGCCTCTTGATGAAGAAGCACCGGGATCCCTCATCCTCCAAAATTAGAAGTCTCAAAAATTTTGTTCGGATTGATGATATAAACTTTCAAAATGAGAAGCCTGCTGACGACTTGCAGCCAACTCTTCTTGAAGTTTCTTAGTTTGTTCTTTGAGCATCCGCTGTGAGCCAAGGAGGAAAAGGTAAGAGCATACATAATCATGCATACATGTAGCATAAATTATCATGAATTGAGGAATGTGTTGCGCTCGAATTAATAATACTACAAAGCTGCACTCGCAAGTATACGAGGTAGCTGTAGCAAAGGTGATCGCCCCAAGGTCGTTTCCCCAAGAAGGTGTGGTTCGTAATAGCTTGATTGACAAATTATTTAAAAGAGAAAGTTTGTTGTTTGGAATTGTAAAAGAATAATTTAAACCTAAGATTAAGGAGTGTAGTGTTGATGTATGAAGGTTGTACAAGATCAAATCGATTCTTGGGAAAGTGCCTAGGGTTATAGGTCCATTCAATCAAAGCTCAATTCTCAATTATCCATTAACATAACCTTGTAAATTAATTTGTTCCTTAAGGTTAATTAGTCAATTACCAATTCATTAGTTCTCACATTCATGAAATAGCAATAACCAATTATTTTACATTACCAAATAAATTAAACCCTAGAACTTATATTTCTAATTCATTCATAGGGTAGTCGATTGCATAATTCCGATATCAAATTTCACCTCTCGGTCCTTCAATCAATATCTAGAGATCAATAGGTAGCTAATCTATTAACCTAGCATACAATCCAATGCAATCAACCAACAACAAGGTACATCAATGGAAATATCAAATCAAAGCATTCAATCAAATATACTACAAACCCTAAGCATGGGTTTTTAGCTCAACATCATCAATTTAAAACATTCATTCAACTCAATAAAAATCAAATACAAATTGTTCATTTGCAATATCAATTCCCTTAATATAACAAAAACAATATTGAAATGAATTAAAAGAGAGAATAGAAAAACTCCTTGTGAATATGCCAAGAGTAGGATTGCTAGTCTTCCTCCTAGCTCCACTTGATGTATTTGATGAAGAACTCAAGCCCTCTTCAATGGTTGATTTCCCTTTTGCAAAGTGGAATGGAGCTTTCTCAAGTCACCAACCCTTCAATTAATTGTGCCTTTAGAAGATAGAATGGAGCTTTCTCAAGTCACCAATCCTTTCAATGATGCTTCAACCCTCAAGAGCTTGTTAACCCAACTTATCCCAAAGAACCTCAAAGATCTTATCAATGGAAGATGGAGAAGATGAAGATGGAGGATGAAGATGAGGGACAAGGAGAGTGTCACTCTCTCCTCATCCCAAATTGTGTTTGCCCCCTCCTTCTCTTTTCTTTTCTCTCACTCAAAACCCTAGCCGTCCTCTCCTTTTCTCTGTCGCGCGAAAGAACTTAAATAGATATTAAGAGTGACACGACCAAGCTTGATTTGGCTTGGCCGTGTCTCTCATTTTTCTTTGGGACACGGCCAAGCTTGCTGGCCGTGTCCTTCACTGCCTTCTTCTTTGTTTCTTTCTTTTCTTTGTTCTTTTGGTGAGACACGGCCAGTGGCTTGGCCGTGTCTCATAACCGTGTTCACTTCTGGACTTGATTTCTTGAGGGACATGGCCAAGACATGTGGAGCTTGGCCGTGTCACATGTTTTTCTTCAATTTCTTCACTTTTGATGAGAGACACGGCCAAGACATGTTTAGCTTGGCCGTGTCACTTAATTTTCTTCAATTTCTTCACTTTTGATGAGAGACACGGCCAAGACATGTCTAGCTTGGCCGTGTCACATAATTTTCTTCAATTTCTTCACTTTTGATGAGAGACACGACCAAGACAATGAGACATGGCCAAGCTTCAAGTGACATGGCCATGTCGATTAGACACACTCACAGACATGGCCATGTCAGTGAGTGTGTCAAGCACTGCCTCTATTTTAGGATGAAACACGGCCAAGACCTCTATTTTAGGATGAAACACGGCCAAGACATTGAGACATGGCCAAGCTTCAAGTGACATGGCCATGTCGATCAGACACACTCACAGACATGGCCATGTCTATGAGTGTGTCAAGCACTGCCTCTATTTTATTTCTTTCTTGGTTTCTTTTCCTTGGGTGAGACACGGCCAGTGGCTTGGCCATGTCTCTTGGGTGTGTCAGCTACTATCTTGGAATTCTTTTGAGGGACAGTGGCTTTGGCTTGGCCATGTCTTGCTTGATTCATGCTCTTTCTTCATTTTTATTTATTGTTTTGATCATCCAAGGGAGTTTTTGCACTTAAAACTAAAACAAACAATTTAAACAAACTTAAAAGAAAAATCAATCAAAACATTAACTAAAACACACATAAAATCATACTAAAAAAAGTACAAAAATGATCTAAACAGAATGTACCAGGTAATTCAAGTCAATGCCCTGCGGATGAGATGACATATTTGGTGGGCTAGAATGAGCAAATGAAGGGGCAGTAAAAGAAGGTCCAGCCTCATGATCAAATGAGCCAATAGCCTGCAACAATCATCAAAGAATCAAAGAAAGAAAAAGCATTTGCAAGGGAAAAGTGGTAAAAGTTTTACATGAGAAGTACTAGCCTTGAGATGTGGAACGGACTCTCCTGCATCTCCGTGATGTTCCTCTTCATCTCTACCCTCATTTTCATCAAAAATCTCCCGCACACCAATAGGAGATACATCAAAATTCAAGAGTCTTTGAATAAAATGGGTATAAAATGGGCCCGGTAAATGGAGAAATGACTCGGCATTATAACCATACCGGGCCGACCACCATGCATCATCCGGCATTGACATAATATTTAAAGTATAGTCCGAGATTTGTATTGAAAACCTTCGCTGCTTTGGACCGAGAAACCATTCATAAACTCTCTCCCTGAGAAACTAGCCACTAGACACTAGGCCAGCAATAATTCGGCGAGAATGTTGGAAAGATAGTGCAGCCCTCATCAAAGGAGACCAATTTGCTCGCTCTTCTGGGCTCCACCAGGCCAAATTCACCTGCAAAATAACATAAGGTAAGTAAAACTTTCACATAAAATTTAAAGCGTACTAATGTTATTTTACCTGGTCCTAGGTTAAGCGGCTCAACACATAGCGGTGAGTATGCACATGATGAGAACCGGGAACATTCACACGATCGGACAACCAGTAATTTAATCTCGGATACTCGATTCTCTCTCGGGAAATACCGGGTACCCTCATGAGGTTATGTTCATATGCCCATACCTACAACAATGATAGTAAAGATCAAATTCATGCAAGAAAAGAGTGGAAATAACATTGGTGAAGGAAAAGAATACCTCAACAACTGCCATCAAGCCGACAAAAGACTTCTTGTTTCGGCAAAGCTTATCTAGACCATGGTAAAGACACGCGAGACAAGCTTCGCCCCAGCCAGAAGATGGTACCATTCTGAGATAAGAAAGGGCATTCAACACTGATAAGTGGATAGAGAATTCAGTGCTGCCTAAGATGGTCGACCCGAGCAGATATAACAAAAATCCTCGAGCATACTGTTCGGCCATGTCTCTGCCAACCCATCCTTTGTAGTTCATCCAATAACTACAAATTGGCTCGATCTTTATCTTAAAAGGCCCCTTATATGATAGTTCCATACCAATTAATTCTTGAATTTCTTCAAATGTTAAAATATCATTGGTCAGAGGGACCGGTTCACCATCATATCGAAGGCCGGTTATGGCAGTAAACTGGATCAATTGTCATCTCTCCAATGGGCAAGTGAAAAGTGTGGGTTGTATCCAACCATTACTCTGCAAGCGCCTGGACTACGCTCTGATCTATTTGATATTCCTCGGATGGCAATTGTAAGATGAACGGCTCAAAGCCGCAATCTCGGATAACCCGCCTTACCCGAGAAGGCACTACATCATACCATTGTCGGACTTTGTAAATACACCCTCCAGCCCGAACAACACAACGATCATGAATAGTAAAAGTACTATTTTCAATAGTAAATACTATTTGATACTATTTGCGAATAGTAAATATACTATTTATGAATAGTAAATAGTGCATGAACAGTGACTGCAGAGTAAATAAACAGTAAATTCAATTATTCACTTTAATCATTCAAATAATTGCGGGTATATAAATATTTTTACACCCAGGGGCAATAAGAAGACATATGCATAAAAATTAGCCAAACTTTTTGAAATATAAAATTATTAGCTCGGGTCCAGAACCCAAATTTTTCTTAGGTCCAGAACCTAGAATTATTCTAGAGTCCAAAACTCGAACCGGGTCCAGAACCCAAATTTTTCTTAGGTCCAGAACCTAGAATTATCCTTGAGTCCAGAACTCGAACTGGGTCCAGAATCCAAATTTTTCTTAGGTCCAGAACCTAGAATTATCCTAGAGTCCAAAACTCGAACCGGGTCCATAACCCAAATTACAATTAGGTCCAGAACCTAGAATTATTTTTAAGTTCCGAACTTAGCTTGGGTCTAGAACTCAAAACCTCCACCATCTCAAAAATTAAGTCTTGTTGCTTTTCACTCTCTTTCATTAAAGTTTCAGATCATTCAAGCAGGGGGCAAACTGTAGACCCTTCCTATCCAATATATTTTAATTAGTCCAAAATAATTTTTGTATTGTCCAATATATTTTAGTTAGTCCAAAATAATTTTTATGGTATCTTAATTAATTTTAATATTTATTTTAGTAGAAATGGTAAAATGAATAAAAATTCAAAAATAATAAAAAATAAAAAATAAAAAAAGTCGGGTTGCGAGAAATGGCCTAGGGTCATTTCTCTCGTTGGAAAATCCTGCAAGCGAAATGGCCTTAGCCCGCCCGCAGGATTTTCCTGCGGGAAAAATGGCCTTCACCCGCCAGTAGGCACACCTCGCCCGCAGTTGCCGCAGTCAGCTGCGGCAGATTTTTTTCTCCAGTGCAATTTTTCCTGCGGTAGATTTTTTCACCAGCGCAATTTTTCCACAGCAGTTTTTTTTCGTCAGCAAAATTTTCCGATGCAAATTTTCTTAAACCTAATACAATTAGGTTTCGGTTTCCTTTTCTTATTAAATATTGTATGCCGTGAGTAACTAGGAAAAAACCATAAAAAACCCTCTATAAATAACAACACAAAAAAGAGGAAAAGTAATGAGAAATTAGGGACAAAAAACTTCGAACAAAGTGGAAACCGAATTGGTGAAGGAAAGCTGGGAACCAAGCTGATTTTTTGAGGGAGCCGAAAATCAATTCAAAGAATTCATCAAAGGTATCAACTGCCTTTGATTTGGTTGATCCAAGAAGCAATTTTGGTGCAACCCCACGAAAGAAGGTTTGAATTCTAAATTCTTTTTTATTTTTGTTTACAGTAGTTTAATTCATCAAAGAACAAAAAAATCCTAGAACCTTTAATTTAGTTTTTCTAAAGTTAAAAAATACTATTTTGTTGCTTTATTTTCCAAAAAACTTACAATTGCTACTTTTGTTTCTTCAAAATCTTAAAACCCAAATTTAACATGTTTCTTTTCAAAACCTTAAATTAAAATTCTGTTTCTTTCAAAAAGCCTTAAAAAACATCTTTTCTATTTATAAAAAAATTTAATTCGTTTGGTTTACTTTCATAAAACTTCATAACATTATCAAATTGATTTCCAAATTCTAAAAACCAATTCATTACCCGAAACCTTAATTTCAAATCCTAAAACCCTAATTCAACTCCAAAACCTAAAATAGTGAACACTAACCCTTTTAAAACCTTAAACCCTAATTTTTTATAAACCCTAATCCTTAAAACCTTAAAAATCATATAAACACAAATACTTTAACTTTACACAGTAGCTTAAAAACACAATGCAATAACCGAAAATCATAAATCAAAGTGTTTTAAAGTGTTCAAAACCCTAGTTTCATGATTTCACCATTCAAACCTTAATTTGTTTAATCAAATATCTCACCAACCTTTTAAAACATAAAATCCTTAATTTATTTTAATTCTTTAAAAGTCACAGTAGCTTAAACTTATGAAAATCCAAAACCCTAAACATATGAAATAAAGAACCCTAAATGGAAACAGTAGCTATAATTTAGATTTTTTTTCAATTCCATATTTGATTATGCTTTGATTTATTTTACATGATTTAATTTATTTAAGTTCAATACTTGATTTATTTAATTTATCATGGATGGATGTTTAATACTTTTAATGAATGATTTATTTATGATGAATGATTATTTACTTTTATCAATTTATTTAGGTTTCTAAATGTTGTAAGAGGTATGTTTCCACTTTAGTTAAATATCATATAATTTAATTTGCTTTTCTATCTTAGAACTTATGTAAAGGACATATTTCTACCTTTCTGTGGGTGTCCTATTTAGGCATGTGATGTAAGGACATGTTTCCATCTTCGGATGGGTGTCCATTTATTTGTTTTGCTTGGACTTTGCTTTGATTTTAATATATTGATGCTTTCTTTTAATTGTTGTGTGTAATATGGATAATGTTGTTATATTTAAGAATTTTATAATATTAAGACCTGTAAAGGAGGCCGGTTCCAATGAACCAGGCGTTGTGGGGGGTGCTGGGCCATTTCTCACCTTCCCCACGCGTACCCAACTTTCCGAACCCATTAGGGGGTTGGGGATTCCTTAGGAATCGAGTCATCCACCCCTTTATTTTTCCTGGCCGGTCCGGGTGGCAACTCCATTTTCTTCGGACTTAGGTTCGTGTTCTCTAAGACCCCGAGCCTAAATAGTGCCGAAGTCGCAAGAACCATTCCACCAGGAGTGGGGGCGAAAATCCCCGCTCTCACATGTTATAAATAAAATAAACAAATAAGCCAACAAATAAAATAGGCACACATATAAAGATGGAAACATGCTCTTACAACCGTTCAAACATCCGTACAAATAAACAGATAGGACACCTACCAATTGGTTGAAATATGCCCTTTACAATGATCCAAAATCCTTAGAATAAATCAAATTACATAATTAAAAAAATAAGGTACCCACGAGGTAGAAACATGCATGTTACATTGTCCTTGAAATCCAAATAATAAGAAATTGCAGTCCACATAATAAAACAAACATAGAAATAATCCTTATACACTAATCATAAAATTAGGACTTAATTAAGAGAAAATCACAAATTGCTGTCCATAAGCAAATCTTAATATTAACACCTTAATGAAATATAGGGTGTGACGACATGGCGATCCCACTAGCCAGTTAGTAGGCCGGGGTCAAGGGGGCAGCGCCCCTTGTAGGGGATCAGGGGCATTGTCCCCAAAAGGTAAATGATTTACAAAATAGATTTTGTTATGAAATTAGGTTTTTGCTAATGAAACTAAAGTTAAACATGCAAAATTAGGGCTTTATAATATTATTAGAGTTTTAACTTAAAACTAGGATTTGATATGCAAAGTTAGGGTTTAATCCTAAATCTAAAGTCTAGTGTGCAAGATTAGGGTTTTAGATTATAAGACTAACATGTGATTAAGGTTTCAATTATATTTAAACCTAAAGCTATGGTCTATTGTGTGGGATTTCAAAATCAAATAAATAATAATAAATTAAACAATAAGGATGATCAATAAAATTTAATTAAAATGAGTTAGTAAGATAATACCTACATTTGTTGGCTCGACGAAGGTAAGTTATTGAATCAAGCTTGCTATTTGGATTGTTGGAAAGCCTGAATCAATGAAGGTTCTTGGCTATAATTCAAACAATCCGAAGATTATTTATAGATTCTTACAGACTGGCTATTGCTTGCTTATTCACTATCTGCCTCTCTTTTTGTTTTTTTTTTGTTTAAAATTGCTCTATATCTTAATTTCTTTTTAATTTCTCATTCTTTAATTGCTGCCCCAGGTCTTTTCTTTACTGATTTTTTTCCTCTGTATTTATAGGGAGCATTAGGTTTAATTCCATTTTTCAAATCCTAACCCTACTAGAAAACATGATCCCTTTAAATTTTGATCAGGATTAAAACACTTAAACAAGCCGATATTAAGTGCCTATATCAAATTGGGTCCAATTCGACATGAGCATGTACTCATGTCAAATTTGGACATGTCCAATTCGACATGAGCTTGTGCTCATGTCCAATTGGACATGCCAAATTTGACATAAGCATGCTCATGGTGAATTAAGACGGTCCACTTCATTTTAAATCAAACTGGGCTCATTTGGGTTTTAAAATTGGGACTAATTTTAATTTGAGCTTTAAAAAATGGATCATACTAAGTTTAATCTTCATAAAATTGGATTAAACCTAACTTAGCCCCTTTTAATTTATATTGAACTCATTTAGGGCAAAAATTAAGGGTCTACAGTTATGCCCCCTGCTTGAACAATCTTGAATTTATTCAGAGTGAAGTAATTTATCTTGATTGGTTGGGTTCTAGACCCGTAACATCCTGATTTGGGTTTTGGACCCTAGCCAGTTTGGGTTTTGGACCTATAAATTATTTTGGGTTATAGAACTGCGATTGGCTTGAGTTTTAGACTCATGATTAATTTGGGTTTTGGACCCGAGAATTGGTTTGGGTTCTGGACCCAAGAATTGGTTTGGATTCTAGACCTAGACTAGTTTGGGTTCTAGACCCATGAATTGGTTTGGATTTTGGACCAGTAATGGATTTCAACTCTTCTAGCTTGACCGTCCTTTTGTCAATTGAGAATTTTGGCTTTCTTCTAGCTAGTTGGTTCCATTATTCAATGGATCAACTTTAGCTCTTCTAGCTAGACTGACCTTTTGTCATTTGAGGGTGCGAGCTTTCTTCTAGCCACTTGTTCCATTCTTTAATGGATCAACTTCGACTCTTCTAGCTGGATTGACCTTCTGTCATTTGAGGGTACAGGCTTTCTTCTAGCCACTTGTTCTAGCTTTTTTCTGGCCATCAACTTCAGCTCTTGTAGCTTGATTGACCTTCTATTATTTAAGAGTTCTGGCTTTCTTCTTACCATCATTGTATCTTCATTCATTTGAGAGTTTTGGCTTTCTTCTAGCCACTTACTCCATTCTTTAATGGATTTTTCTTTGCAAAAAATTGGCTATTTTTTAGCCATTTAGTCTTCATATCCTCCTCTTTACTCCCTGCATGGCAAAATATTGCAATAAAATCTAAAAATATTTTGTACATGCGTAAACTAAGATATTAGAAAATAGAGGTTTTGCCCCCCTTAGGCTCAAACTAATTATTTTCTTCTGATTAGGCTTCCACTGATGTTTTTATTTTATCTCATTCTTTGCGCAAGCATGCATCTTTATCTTTGCAAAGTGATTAGATCTTTCTAAAGCAATGAGCCTTTTTTAACCCCTAATGCTATGCCTGCTTCTCACTATTTGCTTTGTAGAGTATCAGCTATTCACTTTGAAAAAGATAGGCAACAGAAGATGACAAAAATGGAATGTGAGTTGCCCATGTATGTATGCATGATATGCATAGGTGATACTTATGGTTCTATTGACTCATAGACCAAGGTGATAGGTCGAAGCACTCCTATTGGTTCCTTTTGGATATTCATATAGGTCCTGTGAAATGGTTCTTGCGACTTCGACACTGTTAGGCTCAGGGCATTAGAGAACACGGGCCTAGATGGAAACATATTTGGCAATGTTCAAAAAAGATGGAAACATATTTGGCAATCCCCTAATGGGTTCGGAAAGTTGGGTATGTGTGGAGAATTAAGGTTTCTATTTGAGCTAAGGTTTTATATTTATAGAAATTAGGGCTTTGGTGTTTTAGTTATTTAGAAAATTGATTTAGGGTTTTAGAAATTAGGAAATAGATTATGGTTTTGCAAATTAGAGAAAACAAGTTTAGGGTTATTGGTCTTTTGAAACACATATTAGGGTTTTATCAAAATATGATTATTATAAAAACCTAAGGCCATTTTAACATGGATTCTTGATAAATACTTATATGTAATATGGCTACTAGATGTTTGATCATTGTTTGAATAATCTAATGCTATGGTAATATAAAGGAACCATCTAATGGTCATGCAAATAATAAAAAGAAGCTGTTGTGCATATTGTATATTTGTATATAAATTAAAAGTTAAAAGAATGAACTTTAAATAAAGATAGTTTGATAGATGAAATTATGATAAGTTAACTCATTGTAAATTTAAATGGATTAAGTTAGAAAGACACACCTCCATTTATAGGTTCTACCAAAATTAAATGTTGATAGAACACTTTTTCTTGCACCAACATGGAACTTTTTGTTGAATAAAACCAAGACAGTAGCTACTACCTTATTTTATAAATTTGACGGTCTTCTCTATGTTTGATGGCTTGTGTTTCTATTTGATAGCTGTTGCTCTATGCTCTCTGGGCGAATTGCTTGATGTTGCTACCATTATTAGCATTAAACTCTTTTATATATAGGCAAACAATAATTAATAACCCTAAACTTAATTTGTCGAATCCATCTTTTAAACAAATTCTAGCTTAATTAGGAAACCAAATGGCTAGCCAAAACTTAAAATACATAATGACCATGTCAATCTAGTGTGCCAGATTGACATGGGCCAAGGCCATGTTGATCTGGGCAACCAGGTCAACATGAGCCATACTCATGTCATCATGGGCCCTCCAGTTCAACATGAGCAATGGCTCAAGTCGCCTGGGGCTGCCTCAACTCAAAATAATATTGTATTTTTCATTAACGGACCAGAAAGTTTAAATTTGGGCAAATCAAATTTGATTTTTGGGGTTTCAAACAGTTGAATTTATTCCTTTTAAAACTAAACTGACTTATTTAAAAATTGTAAACTAAGTTTAGATCTTTAAGAGTCGAATTGAATTTATTTTGGCATTCTTTAATCTGGACCGTACCAATTCAGGGCCAAAATTAAGGGTTTACAGTTTGCCTACTGCTTGAACGATCTTGAATTGATTCAGAGAGTAAAAGGCACATGTCTATAGAATTAATTTTGGTAGAAATGAATTGGGCTCTGGACTCGATGCTAGATTTGGGCTCTAGGCCCGAATTGGATTTGGCTAAGGTTCTGGACCCGGATTGAGTTCTTGACTCAAAAAATGATTTTTTAGGTTCTGGACCCAAGGTGGTTTAGGTTATGGACTAGGATTGAGTTTTTGACTAAAAATATAATTTTGGATTCTAGACCCAGTTTGAGTTCTGGGCATGAAAAATATTTGGGTTATGGACCCAATTTAGTTTAGGTTCTGGACCCGGATTGAGTTATGGACTAAAAAATATTTAGGTTCTGGACCCGAGGTGGTTTGTGTTCTGGACCCATATTGAGTTCTGGACTCAAAAAGGATTTGGGTTCTGAACCTGACCTGGTTTAGGTTATGGACCTGGATTAATTTGGGTTCTAGACCCTGATTGAATTTGGGTTCTCGACCCAATGCTGGATTTGGGTACTCGACCTAAAATTGGATTAGGGTTCTCGACCCGAGATTGGATGTCCAATCAAAAAATAGATCAAATTTAGCTTTTCTAGCTTGGTTGACCTTCTGTCACTTGAGAATTGCGGCTTTTCTAGTCTATAGTTCCATTCTTTAATGGATTCTACTGAACTTTTGTCATTTGCAAGTTTTGGCTTTTTTTTAACCATTTGTTCCATTCTTTAATGGATTGTGTTGACCTTTTGTCAACTGGGAGTTCTGTCTTTCTTCTAACTAGTTGTTCCATTCTTTAATGGATTGTGGGTGTTTACCCTTCAAAAATGGATCTTTATCCTTTGAAGATTGGGTCTTTACCCTTCAAGATGGATCTTTATCCTTTAGAGATTGGGTCTTTACCCTTCAAAAATGGATCTTTATCCTTTGGAGATTGGGTCTTTACCCTTCAAGATGGATCTTTATCCTTTGGAGATTGGGCCTTTACCCTTAAAAAATGGATTTTATCCTTTGGAGATTGTCTGCATTGGCTTCAGCTCTTCTAGTTGGACTGATCTTTTATCTTTTGCAGCTTCATTCTTTTAGGGTTCTTACTTTCTTCTCATTCCATTCTTTTTGTTCTTCTTTTTGTGAAAAAATTAGCTATTTTTATCTAGCCCTTATATCCTCTCTTTGCCCCCTGCATGGAAAAATATTGATAATGAGATTAAAAATATTTTATACACATATAAAATCAGTAATTGAAAAAGAGGAAGTTTTGCCTCTGTTGTAGGCTCAAACCAATTATTTTGTTCCCATGTATGCTCTAATTGATGTTCTCATTTTGTCTGATTTTCTACACAAACACGCATTTCCATTTCTGTAAAGTGGCTGGATCTTTCGCAAGTGATGGGCCTTCCATGCCCTTTGATTCCATATCTGCTTCTCATATTTTACTTCACAAGGTGTCTACTGTGCACTTTGACAGAGGAATAGACAATAGCAATGTAATGTGACATGCTTATGTATGCATGATATGCATGGGTGATACTTATTGTGGTTCTACTAACTCACAGACCAAGGTGGCCAACTGAAGTGCCTCAATAGATTTCTTCCAGATACTCATTCAGGTCTTGCATTAAAAACCCCCTATACCCCATATACGTACACCACATATACTCTCAATATGTAATATACGTATACCGGATACAAGGATGTCACATTCTATTTGAAACAAACCAGTCTTTCTATTTAACAATGTGACAAAATTTAAAACATTTAAGTTATATTATAGAACATAATAGATAAAACATTTGCTTATTAAGCAGCGGAAAATGTAGCGGCAGTTACATATATATATACATCAAAATTCATAAATACAAAAATATAGAATTATACATGCTTGGCAGTTTGTCTCTGATATTGAAGTCCAATAATCAACTCTTCACAAAGGATCACAAAACTAGACTCCACTCAGTCTGGCAGAACTCTCTGGTTCTACCATGTCACCTGCGCGATGAACCACAATCGTGCTAAGCCATAGGCTTAGTGGTACTAACCATGATGACAATATGCTTTAAATATAATGCCAATGTCACACTTTCAAGCATTAGAAACAATATTCAAGAATGCCATTTTTCATAACATTACATTTCATTACATTATTCAATTGTTCCATTATTCATAATTCACATTAAAGCAAAGAAAAGCATGGGCCCAAAAGAAACTAATATGCCATTCAAATTCTAGAGTTACTGTTTTGGTTCTATAATCACATTTATCAAGCCCGTAGGTGATTTATTATCACAATGAGAAACATCTCATATGTAACATTCCAACTAGGTTCAAGGACTAGGCCCAACCAAGCTTCAAGGGGAGCATTGTATCAACCCAACTTGGCTTCAAGGACCAAGCCCAACCCAGCTTCAAGGGATTGTTACTTTTAGGCATGCCACCAATAACAAAACTTTGAAAATTGAATAACATATTAGGCACACAATTCTTTTATTATTTCATTATCAATTCCATTCTCATTTTCTCATAATCAACTAGGCAATCATGCCCCAATTATTTCATTTGCATCATTATAGCCAACAACAATGGCTTCACATCTCATCATTGGGATATATATAACCAATTGCATTGTACATACAATTTGAATGATCATTTTATCTTTCACATTATGCAAATCATAATGTTAATCAAATGTATCAACAATGTAATAAATTACTTAACACATTTACAACCAAATGTGTTAAGTCCCAAAGTCATGTAAATGTATGCAACAATGTAAGGCCTGTACTTACCTCTAAGAGCAATTCACACCAAAACAACACAATACATACATCAAAACACAATCACAACCATCATCACAACTCAACCCATACACAATCCACAACTCTTGCTTTCTTTTCACCAAACTTAACTTTTCCACCAAACCAACCCCAAAATCAAAATCAAATAGACAACACAATCTTAAACACATCAAAATTAACCATACACATATTAATAACAACCATTCACCAAACTCAATTCTCAAACTCAAAAGAAAACAAAAGAAACAAGTTGGAAACTTACCAAAAGTGATGAAAACCCTTCAAACTCCAACTTGATCTCTTGAAACACCTTCAAATCTTGAGTTAGAGAGCAACAAAAATCCCTCTCCTTCAAGCTATGGTGATGGCCGGCCAAAGAGAAGAAAGAAGCAGATTATAGGAAAGTCAACCCATTCACAACCTCTTAAACCACACAATTCTATAATTAATCTCCACCAAGCAATTTAAATATTATAATATTACAAATATCATCTTCCACTTAAATAAATTTCCATTTTAAATAATCAATAACTCTCATTTGACCATCTCATTAGTTGACTTGTATATGTTGTATATATCTCTATATATACAACATATACACACTTCTCTTTTCCTCTCTTACCACTTAATCATAAATATATACTTTAAAATCATTTAATCCAATTTCAACAATAAACATTCAAAAAAATTTTAGGGTATAGTTTGGGATATTACATAAAATGGCAGAAGACTTTACATTTATGGCTTTTAAGATGTTGAAAGCACGAGTGACGGGGCCCAAGCAGCATAGAGATACAACCATTTCAAACTATTATTTAACACATCAATTAGTAGATTCTTCATGATATGACCTTGCAATTGATCCTTCATTAGCCCTCTTTTGCCCATTATGTCCTTTGAAATTTGATAATGCAACATACTTCCTTTAACTTGAAAGTTTATATAACAAGATAACACATTTTTTTAAATCAAATGTTGACTTTGTCAATTTATCTCAGGACTTGACTTTCCCAAATCAATATATCTATAATATGACAACCATAGTTACCATACTAAATTTAGGAATGAATTCTATTTGAGTAGGAACTATTGCATTTTATATAGGCACATACACATTACTTGGCCAAATGTCTCATTGAGTTTTAAATTTTGTCTATCTCATATGCATTCTTATCCGACCAATCTCCACTAATAGACTCTACATATCAAAAGAGATCAACAAGTCTTTAATAGGCTTGAAATGTGGTCTACAAAGGACATGGGTAAGTGAAGGCCACTTTCAAATTGTAGCTAATGTGATACTGCTGACAAACCCTCACATTATAAACTTCCTTATTGGAATCGTATGTTGTTGGAAGCATTCTTAATTTTTGGGCACCATTTCCTTCTTTTAGGCATCTCGCTATAAAAAGACAGAGTTTGAATGTTCTTCTATCATTTAGCATAATTCTTGATCTTTTCCTTTCGTAAAAACTCAGGACCATTATAATGTATCAAGATTTTCAAGATTGAGGATTTGGAGTAGTGTTGGATAAGATGGTCTTTCCCTTGTTCGTAACCTAAGTTGAAGTCCTCTGATGGTTCAGGTAAGAAGAACTCTACTGGCTTTCTAAACTACTCTTTTGGAATTTTATTTCCTATTTCTCTTTTCTTCTTTTCCTTTTCTTCTTTTTTTTTTCTTCTTTTCTTCTTTTTTTCTTCTTTTTCCTTTTTTCTCTTTCTTTTTCTTCTTCTTATTATTATTATTTTTGTCTTTGTTCTAAGAGAGTTGTCTTGCTTGCACCATTATGTGCTTCTAAGATAGCCACTGGTTCTTCTTCAAAAGTCAGATCCAGACTCACCTCAATAGATTCCACTGACAAAACATTAGATGGGTTTGATATGTACCTCCTTAGCATAGAGACATGGAAGACATTGTGAATTCTATCCAATTCAGGTGGCAAAGCGAGTCGATAAGTAACTGGTCCAACTCTTTCCAGTATCTCATAAGGTCCAATGAAACGTGGACTCAGATTCCCTTTGTGGCCAAATCTCAAAATTCTCTTCCAAGGAGACACTTTAAAAAATACTTTATCTCCTACATCGAACTCTATGTCTCTCCTCTTCAAATATGAATAGGACTTCTGTTGATCTGAAGCTGCTTTCAACCAATCCTGAATTATCTTTACTTTCTCTTCCGTTTCTTTAATCAAATCAGGACCAACCAGCTTACCTTCTCTAACTTCATCCCAACATAGAGGCGTCCTGCATCTTCTACCATACAATGCCTCATAAGGTGCCATTCCAATACTGGACTGATGATTGTTGTTATAAGCAAATTCCATCAATGGCAAGAATCTGTCCCAACTTCTAGAGAATAAATAACACAGCTTCTCAGCATGTCCTCTAAAATCTGTATCACTCTCTCTGACTGCCCATCTATCTGAGGATGGAAAGCAGTGCTGAAATGCAACCGAGAACCCAAAGCACCATGCAAACTCTTCCAAAACCTCAAAGTGAACCGGGGATCTTGATCAAATACCAAAGAAATTGGGACTCCATCCAATCTTACAATCTCACTGATATACAACTCAACCAACTTCTTAAGAGAATAGTCCATTCGGACTGGAAGAAAATGAGCTGTCTTTGTTAACCGATCAACAATCACCCAAATGGTATCATGCTTCTTCTAAGTCAAAGGCAAACCAGTCACAAAATCCATCATTACTCCTCCCATTTCCATTTTGGCACCGTTAAAGGTTGGAGCAACCCCGAAGGAACTTGGTGCTCGGCCTTCACTCTCTGACAAGTGAGACATTTGGATACAAACTCCGCTATGTCCCTCTTTATACCTGACCACCAATAATGTTGCTTCAAATCATGATACATCTTGGTACTTCTAGGGTGCATAGCAAAAGTCGACTGATGTGCTTCCTCCAAAATAGTCTTTCTCAATCTTGCATCATCAGGAACACACAATCTATTTTTGTACCAAAGACTGCCATCATCTCTCATAAGAAAATCTCGGCTCTCCCCATTTAGGCAATCCGAAACAACTTTCTAAATTTTCCCATCTGCTAACTGAGCCTCTTTAATCTGATCCAACAACACCGGTCTCAAGTGCAACTGAGCTAACAAAGCACCATCATTATAAGGCTCAAAACTAGCATGCAGCACTCTCAACTCAACAAGCAACGAGAGTGAATAAGCAGTCAAACATGCCAAAGACTTCCGACTCAAGGCATCAGCAATAACATTTACTTTACCAGAATGATAATCAATCAAGCAGTCGTGGTCTTTAATCAACTCCAACCACCGTCTCTGTCGAAGATTCAGCTCTCTCTGAACACCTAAGTATTTCAAACACTTATGATCTGTATAGATGAAACACTTCTCCCCATACAAGTAGGGTCACCAAATCTTCAAAGCAAACACTATGGCTGCCAACTCCAAATCATGTGTCGGGTAATTAAGCTCATGCGGCTTCAACTGTCGAGAAGCATAAGCTATGACTCTACCCTCTTGCATGAAAACACAACCTCAACCACTATGTGAAGCATCACTGTAAATCACATATGGTTTATCTTCCACAGGCAAAGTAAGAATAGGAGCTTGAGTCAACATCTCCTTCAACTGCTCGAAGCTAGCTTGACACCGATCTGTCCACACGAATCTAACTCCCTTTCGAAGTAATCTGGTGAGTGGAGTAGCTATCAAAGAAAAACCTTTCACAAACCGTCGATAATAGCCTACCAAACCCAGAAAACTTCTAACTTCAGTCACAGTCTTCGGTGGACTCCAATTCAAAATGGCTTCAACTTTACTCGGATCAACTCTTATACCTTCTGCTGAAACCACATGACTGAGAAACGTCACTTGATTAAGTCAAAACTCACACTTAGGCAGCTTAGCATACAACTGCTTCTCCCTCAAAGTCTACAATACAATCCGCAAGTGCTTATCATGATCCTCCTCATTATGCGAATACACCAAAATATCATAAATAAAGACCACCACAAACTAATCTAGATAGGGTCTAAACACCCTGTTCATCAAATCCATAAAAACTGCTAGTGCATTCGTCAATCCAAAAGGCATCACCAAAAACTCATAATGCCCATACCTTGTGCGGAAAGTTGTCTTAGATATATCTTCAGCTCTGACTCTCAACTGATGGTACCCTGATCTCAGATCAATCTTAGAGAATATTGCTGCTCCCTTCAACTGATCAAAGAGATCATCAATCCTAGGCAAATGATACTTATTCTTGATAGTCACCTTATTCAATTGTCTATAATCAATACACAGTCTTTAAATACCATCCTTTTTCTTCACAAACAAAACAGGTGCTCCCCACGGAGAAACACTAGGGTGAACAATCCCTCTATCCAATAATTCCTGCAACTGCACCTTCAACTCTCTCAACTCAGCAGGTGCCATTCGATAGGGAGTAATAGAGATGGGAGTGGTACCAGGAAACAAATCAATACCAAACTCAACCTCTCTCTCAGGGGGTATCCCTGGAAACTCCTCAGAAAAAACATCTGAAAATTCAGCAACTGTGGGTATACTATCAAGCTGAGAACCTATTACCCTGGTATCTATAACATTAGCAAGATAAGCATCGCATCCTTTCCGAATCAACCTCCTAGCTGCAATAGCTGAAAAAAACATGGATGCAAGATGTCTCTGCTCACTAGATACCATCACACTTCTACCATCACCGGTTCTCAAGGTAACACACTTCTTTTGATAGTCTACCACAGCTCCATGCTTAGACAACCAATCCATGCCTAAGATCAAATCATACTCCTTAAAAGGCATTTCAATCAAATCACCAAAAAACTCCTCATCTTGAACCACAACTCAACTATCACGATGCACCTTGCTAACTACCACACTATGCCCTAAAGGATTTGTCACCAAGACATCAAATCCTAGGGATTCTGAATGCAATTCAGACACAGGCAAGATGGATGCACTTATGTATGAATGAGTAGATCCTGGATCAATAAGAGCAAGAACTGAAATGCCAAATAAAGAAAATATACCGGCAATGACTGCTGAAGCATCCGGCTGCCTCTGCATCACATACACTCGCTGAGATGGCCCAGCCTCATCTGGTCTACTACCTCCGGATGTAGAGCCTCCTCTTTGACTAAACCTTGATCGACCACCTCTACTAAAACCTCTGCCCCCTCGACTTCCTCTACTGACACTAGGTCGAGAAGCTGCAGTATCAGTCTGTCTATCTTCCAGTAGCTTAGGGCAATCTTTGATGAAATGGTCTGGTGACCCACATCTAAAATACACTCTTGGTCCACCCGTCTTCCAGCAAGCACCCCCATGTGCCCTACCACAATGAACACATGTAGGTGGAATAGACCTCTGAACCACTGGAGTCGGAGCACTAGCTACAGAAACTGTAGGTCTCGAACTCTGCCTCTGATACTGTACTGACCTACCCGACTGCTTCTGGCTTCTACTGACTCTTGAAAAAAAACTTCCTCTGCCTCTCTTCATAGATGAAGACCCTACCTCAAACTGGGGTCTCCTAACTCTAGTCTCTTCCTCAGTAGTAGCTGCTGTAATACCCTATGCTCTCTCAACACTTCTGGCAGCTGCAACCAACTGAGAAAAATCTTGATACTGAGAACCAACAACAATACACATAATAGAGGGCTTCAATCCCTCCTCAAATCTCCTGCACCGGTCTATATCATCTGAAATAATCCCACCGGCATAATGACTCAACCGGATATACTCAATCTCATATTCTGTCACCGTCCGGTTATCCTGTCTTAGATTTAAAAACTCCATCTTCTTAGCATCCTTATACTCCCTTGGAGTATACTTCTGCTCAAACTCCTGCAGAAAATCACCATAAGTCAAGGTCGGTGGATCATCCATCGCATGTGGAACCGTCTTCCACCAATCATACACATCTCTTTGCTGTAGGGATCTAGCATAATCAAATTTCTCTTCAGAAGTAGCTTGCAGCTGAATAAATACCCTCTAAACTCTGTCCAACCACTGCTCAGCTACTGCAGGATCTGTGGTACCAATGAAATCCTCAGCCCCATACTTCCTCAATTTATCATACTGCCTCGTCGGTACTTGTAGCTGTAGTTGCGGTGGCAGCTGCTGCACTGGAGCTTGCCTCAACAATTCTACCATATGTTGTAATCAAACCGGCGGAATCTCATCAGTAGCTGGTCTCTCTGGCATAGGAACAGGTGCCTTTCCAGCTCTCTCAATCTTAGCTCCATCTCTACCCTCATCAAGAGCTACACTCTCAACACTACCTTCTATGGAATGACATGACTGAGACGCCATCACTACCTATCTCTGTAAACACAGCAAAATATACCTCATTAAAGATTAGAAACTGCCAGTGCCAAAGCATGTATCTTATTCAAAAACCATATTATAAAATCAAAATTTTCTTTTTTCTTACAATTCACCTAGGTTGAAAACAATTGTAACACCCCTATACCCCATATACGTACACCACATATACTCTCAATATGTAATATATGTATACCGGATACAAGGATGTCACATTCTATTTGAAACAAACCAGTTTTCTATTTAACAATGTGACAAAACTTAAAACATTTAAGTTATATTATAGAACATAATAGATAAAACATTTGCTTATTAAGCAGCGGAAAATGTAGCGGTAGTTACATATATATATAAATATACATCAAAATCCATAAATACAAAAATATAGAATTATACACGCTTGGCAGTTCATCTCTGATCTTGAATTCCAATAATCAACTCTTCACAAAGGATCACAAAACTAGACTCCACTCAGTCTAACAGAACTCTTTGGTTCTCCTTGTCACCTGCACGATGAACCACAATCGTGCTAAGCCATAGGCTTAGTGGTACTAACCATGATGACAATATGCCTTAAATGTAATGCCAATGTCACACTTTCAAGCATTAGAAACAATATTCAAGAATACCATTTTTCATAACATTAAATTTCATTACATTATTCAATTGTTCCATTATTCATAATTCACATTAAAGTAAAGACAAGCATGGGCACAAAAGAAACTAATATGCCATTCAAATTCCAGAGTTACTGTTTTGGTTCTATAATCACATTTATCAAGCCAATAGGCGATTTATTATCACAATGAGAAACATCTCATATGTAACAACCCAACTAGGCTTCAAGGACTAGGCCCAACCAAGCTTCAAGGGGAGCATCGTATCAACCCAACTTGGCTTCAAGGACCAAGCCCAACCCAGCAAAGGATTGTTACTTTTAGGCATGCCACCAATAACAAAACTCTGAAAATTGAATAACATATTAGGCACACAATTCTTATATTATTTCACTATCAATTTCATTCTCATTTTCTCATAATCATCTAGGCAATCATGCCCCAATTATTTCATTTTCATCATTAAAGCCAACAACAATGGCTTCACATCTCATCATTAGGATATACATAACCAATTGCATTGTACATACATTCTGAATGATCACTTTATCTTTCACATTATGCAAATCATAATGTTAATCAAATGTATCAACAATGTAATAGATTACTTAACACATTTACAACCAAATGTGCTAAGTCCCAAAGTCATATAAATGTATGCAACCATGTAAGGTTTGTACTTACCTCTAAGAACAATTCACACCAAAACAACTCAATACATACATCAAAACACAATCACAACCATCATCACAACTCAACCCTTACACAATCCATAACTCTTGCTTTCTTTTCACCAAACTTAACTTTTCCTCCAAACCAAACCCAAAATCAAAATCAAATAGCCAACACAATCTCAAACACATCAAAATTAACCATACACATATCAACAACAACCGTTCACCAAACTCAAAAGAAAACCAAAGAAACAAGTTGGAAACTTACCAAAAGTGATGAAAACCCTTCAAACTCCAACTTGATTTCTTGAACACCTTCAAATCTTGAGTTAGAGAGCAACAAAAATCCCTCTCCTTCAAGCTATGGTTATGGCCGGCAAAAGAGAAGAAAGAAGAAGATGATAGGAAAGTCAACCCATTCATAACCTCTTAAACCACACAATTCTATAATTAATCTCCACCTAGCAATTTAAATATTATAATATTACAAATATCATCTTCCACTTAAATAAATTTCCATTTTAAATAATCAATAACTCTCATTTGACCATCTCATTAGTTGACTTGTATATGTTGTATATATCTCTATATATACAACATATACACACTTCTCTTTTCCTCTCTTACCACTTAATCATAAATATAAACTTTAAAATCATTTAATCCAATTTCAACAATAAACATTCAAAAAATTTTAGGGTATAGTTTGGGATATTACATAAAATGGCAGAAGACTTTACATTTATGGCTTTTAAGATGTTGAAAGCATGAGTGATGGGGCCTAAGCAGCATAGAGATACAACCATTTCAAACTATGATTCAACACATCAATTAGTAGGTTCTTCATGATATGACCTTGCAATTGATCCTTTCATTAGCCCTCTTTTGCCCATTATGTCCTTTGAAATTTGATAATGCAACATACTTCCTTTAACTTGAAAGTTTATATAACAAGATAACACATTTTTTTAAATCAAATGTTGACTTTGTCAATTTATCTCAGGACTTGACTTTCCCAAATCAATATATCTATAACATGACAACCCTAGTTACCATACTAAATTTAGGAATGAATTCTTTTTGAGTAGGAACTATTGCATTTTATATAGGCACATACACATTAATTGGCCAAAGGTCTCATTGAGTTTTAAATTTTGTCTATCTCATATGCATGCTTATCCAAACAATCTTCACTAATAGACTTTACCTATCAAAAGAGATTAACAAGTCTTTAATAGGCTTGAAATGTGGTCTACAAAGGACATGGGTAAGTGAAGGCCACTTTCAAATTGTAGTTAATGTGATACTGCTGACAAACCCTCACAATATAAACTTCCTTATTGGAATCGTATGCTGTTGGAAGCATTCTTAAATTTTGGGCACCATTTCCTTCTTCTAGGCATCTCGCTATGAAAAGACAGAGTTTGAATGTTCTTTTATCATTTAGCATAATTCTTGATCTTTTCCTTTCGTAAAAACTCACGACCATTATCATGTATCAAGATTTTCAAGATTGAGGATTTGGAGCAGTGTTGGATAAGATGGTCTTTCCCTTGTTTCTCAGATTTTCTTTGGTTGGGCTCGTAACCTAAGTTGAAGTCTTCTGATGCTTCAGGTAAGAAGAACTCTACTGGCTTTCTAAACTACTCTTTTGGAATTTTATTTCCTATTTCTCTTTTCTGTTTTTCCTTTTCTTCTTTTCTTTTTCTTCTTTTCTTCTTTTTTTTTTCTTCTTTTTCCTTTTTTTTTCTTTCTTTTTCTTCTTCTTCTTATTATTATTTTTGCCATTGTTCTAAGAGAGTTGTTGTTTTATTAGTTTTTGTTATAGTTTTGTGTCTTGTTTGTTATGTTAATTATTGTTTTATTTAGGTATTTTGTTAGTTTTAATCGGTTTGTCTAGTGTTTTCTTTAATTGTGGTAGTTTTAGTTTATTTCAATGTTTATGTCGTTTTTGATGTAGTTTTTAGTATTGTGTTTATGTTGTGTTGGTTATTGTCTATTGATTTCTTGTTTAGATTTGTTTTGAGTTTTATGTTAGGTTAAAAAGGCAAGGAAGCAAATTTGAAGGAGAAAGTGGCAGTGGCTGACACAGGCAGAGGACACGGCCAAGTCACTGGCCGTGTCTCATACCAAGTTAAAAAGAAGAGCAAGTCCCAGTAGCAGACACAAGCAAGGGACACGGCCAAGTCATCTGGCCGTGTCCCTCCAAAAAGACCCAACACGGCCAAGTCAAGCTTCACTTGGCCATGTCTCACTTGGTTCCACAGGAAAGAGATCAAAATTGCACAGAGGTGAACACAGGCAAGGGACATGGCCAAGTCATGTGGCCGTGTCCCTCAATCATGGTGCAACACGGCCAAGTCACTCATGACTTGGCCGTGTCACTCAACCAAAGAAGAAGAAAGAAGAGAAGCAACAGAGGTGGACACCTGCAGGGGACACGGCCATGTCTTGTGGCCGTGTCCCTCCAACAAGCTCTCACACGGCCGTGTCCCTCATGACTTGGCTGTGTCCCTCATGAACCAAACGTGCACCGAATTTTAAAGCGGACGTTTCGTATAAAAGGAAAGAAGAAAGCTAGGTTAGGGGGTTGTTGACGATTTGGAGCAGATTTTGAGCCGTCAGAGATTAGAGCTAGGGTTTTACATTTATTTTCTTAATTTTGATTTCACTTTGGATCAAAACTAGCTAGATTAGATTGTTTATGCCAGTGATTCATTCTTCTTGCAAGATTTTGAACAAGAGATTCTTCAGAAACTTCAAGGAGCTGTAACTTGGTTTTGTTCTCGAACTTATTCACTTTATTTTTATTGAATGGATATTATCATGTCTATTTCGGTTTCTTTGAACATTAACGAGATGAATATGTTTGATTGCATTATGAACTAATTTGATCTAGTCTAGAGTTTGTATGGATCTGCTATGATTGTATGAATTGGTTATTCTCTTAACTAATAATTTCTTTTGCATTTATTGAATGAAATATTGTTAACATATAATTGATTGGCCACCAATTGTGTGTTTTAGGTATTAGATGATGGATTGAGAGATGAAGTCTAATGCTGGAATAATTCAATTAAGGACTTAGGTGAATTAGAAATATAACCTATTAAAAAGATTGTTTCAATTATAACAAGATTAGTTGTAAGAGGTTTGAATGCGAGAGCTTATTTCCTTGACTCAATTAATTAAGTTGTTTAGATTTAATCTTAGAAATTAAATTAGTTAAGTGGAATAACCGTTCATGCAAATAAGTAGTAGAGAAGTGCAAACCCTAGACCTTTTTATCAAGTGAATCAAAACTCAGCTCAATTTACTTTTATCGTTTTAAACTTCAATTCAATCTTTTCATTACTTAGCAATTTAAATTTCTTCAATTACTTGTTACTTTTAATTTGATAATCAATTACCCATTTTGTCTTCCTTGAGAGAATGACCTTGGGGCTATCACCTTTGCTACAGCTACCTCGTATACTTGCGAGTGACGCTTTGTGGTAGAGTTAATTTTAGCGCAACAAGTTTTTGGCGCCGCTGCCGGGGAGGCTAATTGGCGTAATTGTTTATTTAAAAAAAATAAATATTTTAGATTATTTTTCATTGTTTTCATTTTATTTTATTTGTCTTTTGCTTTTAATTGTTTCTTTTTCTAGAAAATTTCTGTTTATGCAAGGCAGGAGATCACTCGAAGGAGAGCTACATCCATTCATTCCAGAAATTCAAAGAGTGAAAAGGAGCATAGAAGAGTTTGAGCTCTATACCGGATTTGATACAGAGGAGGACACTTCTGAATTAGAGTCAGATTCTGAACAATCTGTTAAAATGGCTGAAGAAAGGCAAAGAACGATGAGAGACTTTGCTAGACCTGTCATTGGAACTTCCACTTCTTGCATAAGACTAACAGATTCAGCAAGAAATTATGAGTTGAAGAACAATCACTACAACATGCTGCCATCATTCTATGGAGTTCCAAATGAAGATCCTTTAAATTTTATTCGGGATTTCTACTCCACCCTCAACACTTTTCCTTTGGGAGGACTAATAGAAGATCAATTGAGGATGAGATGTTTCCCTTATACTTTGAAGGATAGGGCAAAGAGCTGGCTTATGATGTTGCCCGAGAACTCACTGACAACTTGGGAACAAGTTTACAATAAATTCATGGGCAAGTTCTACTCACATCAAAAGACAGCTGAGTTGAGAGGAAAGATTGCTACATTCTCTCAATTTGAAGGAGAGCCATTTCATGAGGCTTGGGACAGATTCAAGATGCTATTGATCCAGTGTCCACATCATCACTACCCACTTCAACTCCTTAATCAGTTTTTCTGTGATGGTCTCACCCAGCAATTTCAGAATACTGTTGATAATGCAGCTGGGGGAGCCATGGGAGAAAAGACAGCTGATGAGACTTATGAGATCTTTGAGATGTTGGGAGCTAATTCTCAACAAAAGAGTATAAGGGGAAGAAGTAAAGGGGTGAATCAACTGGAAGCCAATACTGAAATGGTTAGTCAAATAGCTGAGTTGACAAGGCAGGTTCAGATGCTAAACATGAAGAACAATATTTCTTCATCTACTCAAGAAGTGTGTGGAATCTGTGGGACATTTGGGCATGGAGCAAATATATGTCCCTCTGCATATGAGTCTTTTGGGAATGAAGCTGAGCAAGTTAATGCTATGGGGGGATTTCAACCAAGAGCCAGAAATGATCCTTACTCCAACACTTACAATCCTGGTTGGAGGAGTCACCCCAATTTTTCCTAGACAACGAATAATGCTCAACAACCCTTCCATTTGCTCCAGAGACAGAACCAACAACAGGGCCAATCCTCAAATCAAGGTCAGCCTAAGAGAGAGAGTTTGGAGGAAAGCTTACAAGCTTTTATCCAAGTCAGTGCTAAAAATTAGGAGATGAACAACAAGAGGCTAGATTCCTTGGAAGCATCTTTTAAGAAGGTGGAGACCCAAGTGGGGCAACTTGCACAACAGATGCAGATTCAACAAAAGGGGAAGTTCCCAAGTCAACCTGAGCAGGCACAGGCAGTGACTGTTCTTAGAAGTGGCAAGGTAATTAATAATAATGTTGAAAATAACTCTGTGAATGCAGATGAGCAAGAAAAGAAAAAGGAAAGAGAATTAGAGAACAAAGGTGCTGAAGAAGGATCAATGGAGAAGTCCCCTACACCAGATTTTCACAAGGCAAGCAATCCATACCGGCCACCTATACCATTCCCTAGCAGGTTGAAGGATGATAAAAAAGATAAGCAGTTTTCAGATATCTTCAACATGCTATCTAAGGTAAGTATCAACTTACCCTTACTTGAAGCAATTAAGAACATGCCGGCTTATGCTAAATTCTTCAAAGAACTGAATACCAAGAAAAAGAGGTATGAGCCGATTGAAAAGGTGATAGTTTCTAAGGTAGCTAGTGCTGTTTTGCAGCATAAACTACCTCCTAAGCTAAAGGATCCTGGAAGCTTTATTATTCAAATTGCTATGGGGAATGGAAAATGTACTGATGGCATGTGTGATTTGGGAGCTAGTGTGAATTTAATGCCTTACTCTGTGTACCTTGACTTAGAATTAGGGGAACTTAAGCCAACAAAAATGGTGTTGCAATTAGCTGATAGATCTCTTAGATTCCCAAAAGGGGTTATAGAAGATGTGTTAGTTAAAGTTGGTGGTTTGATAGTACCTGTGGATTTCATTGTTCTTGACATGGAAGTAGGTAATTCTTCACCATCTGCACACACCATTTTGCTGGGTAGGCCTTTTATGGCGACTACCAATACTTTGATAGATGTTAAGAATGAAAAATTATCAATGACTGTTTTGGGACAAACTGTGGAATTTTCTATTTTTAACACTTCTCCTATTCCTACAACTGCTTTGTATGAGGATTGTTCTTTCATTGATTGTGTTGATGCAGTTGTTTCAGATGTTTTCTTGCAGACAGGTTCTTCTGATAAATTGGAGCTGGCATTGACTTTGGATAGTGATTTGGAAATTTTTGATGCAGAAATAGCCAGTTGTCTCGAGACCTTAGGAAGTGCTGAAGTAGAGGAACTTAAGGAGGAGCCAGTTTGTGAACCTTCCCCCATTGAAAAAGAAGAGAAGAACCCTTCACTAGAGTTAGAGCTGAAAGAGTTACCTAAGAACCTGAAATATGTGTTTTTGGGAGATCACAATACTTTACCTGTGATAATATCTAGTGAACTTAGTGAAGGGGAGGAGATGAGGTTAGTGAGTGAGCTTAAAAGATTAAAGAGAGCAATAGGATGGGGATTGAGTGACATAAAGGGTATTAGCCCTTCTATGTGCATGCATAGAATCACTTTAGAAGAGGGAGCTAAACCTGTGAGGGAGACCCAAAGGCGACTTAACCCAAATATGAGTGAAGTGGTTAAGAAAGAAGTGCTCAAATTGCTAGATGAAGGAGTAATTTATCCAATTGCTAATAGTGAGTGGGTAAGCCCAGTACATGTAGTTCCTAAGAAATCTGGAATCACTGTGGTGAAAAATGAGAATAATGAGTTGGTTCCTACTAGGACTACTACTAGGTGGAGAATGTGCATTGATTATAGGAAGTTGAACAATGCTACAAAGAAAGATCATTTTCCTCTTCCTTTTATTGATCAGATGTTAGATAAACTTTCTGGACATTCACATTATTGTTTTCTGGATGGCCTTTCAGGTTTCTATCAGGTACCAATAGCTCCAGAGGATCAGTCCAAGACAACCTTTACTTGCCCTTTTGGGACTTATGCATTTCGACGTATGCCCTTTGGCTTGTGCAATGCACCTGCAACTTTTTAGAGATGCATGATGTCTATCTTCTCAGATATGATCGATGATTTTATTGAGGTATTTATGGATGACTTTTCTATTTTTGGTAATTCTTTTGATAATTGCCTCAATAAGCTTGTTCGCGTGCTTGAGAGATGCATTGAATGTAACCTTACTTTAAGTTGGGAAAAGAGTCATTTTATGGTTACCCAGGGCATTGTTTTAGGTCATGTGGTGTCAAGTACAGGGATTGAGGTGGATAAGGCTAAAATTGAATTGATTGCTAAGTTACCCCCACCTACCTCAGTTAAGGGAATAAGAAGTTTTCTAGGGCATGCAGGATTTTATAGGAGGTTTATTAAGGATTTTTCCAAAATAAGCCAACCATTGTGCCATTTATTGGGGAAAGATGTTCCATTTGAATTTACAGCACAATGCATGCAAGCTTTTAATTCCCTTAAGGAAAAATTGACTAGTGCACCTGTGATTGTAGCTCCTGTCTGGTCTTTACCTTTTGAAATCATGTGTGATGCATCTAATCATGCAGTAGGAGCTGTTCTTGGGCAAAGGGTTAACAAATACTTGAGAGTAATTTATTATGCCAGTTTAACCCTGAATAGTGCACAAATGAACTACACCACAACTGAGAAGAAAATGTTAGCTGTTGTTTTTGCTTTAGACAAATTTAGAGCATATTTAATTGGGTCAAAAATTATTGTGCATTCTGATCATGCAGCTCTTAAATATCTGTTAACAAAACAACATGCTAAACCGCGCTTAATTAGATGGGTGTTGTTATTGCAAGAGTTTGATTTCCAAATCAAGGATACTAAGGGTAGTGAGAATGTTGTTGCTGATCATCTATCCAGATTACCCTTCTTTATTGAAAATCTTGCATGTGATAGCATTCATAAAAATTTAGAAGAATTTCCTGATGAGCATCTATTTGTGGTGATTAATGCCCCTTGGTTTGCAGATATTGCTAACTATCTTGCTTGTGGTATTTTCAGATCTAACATGTCCTTTCAAGAAAAGAAAAGGTTTCTACACTTGAGTAAGTTTTATTTTTGGGATGAACCTTATCTATTCCGGATATGCAAAGATGAGATAGTTCGCAGGTGTGTAGCTGAGGAAGAACAATTGAGTGTTCTTCAATTTTGTCATGACCTTCACTGTGGGGGTCATTTTGGAGGAAGGAAGACTGTAGAAAAGGTGCTTCAAAGTGGTTTTTACTGGCCTACTTTATTTAAAGATGCTCAAGACTATTGTAAGCACTGTGATCGTTGCCAAAGAGTAGGTAACATTGGGAGGAGGAATGAAATGCCCCTTCAGTCATATATTGTTGTTGAACTGTTTGATGTGTGGGGAATAGACTTCATGGGTCCTTTCCCCAAGTCCTTTGGTTATGAATACATTTTAGTTACTGTTGATTATGTTTCCAAATGGGTAGAGGCAATCCCCACCCGTACTAATGATGCTAATATTGTTGTTAAATTTGTGAAGGAAAACATTCTTACCAGGTTTGGCACACCAAGGGTAATAGTCAGTAATGGGGGGAGTCATTTTTGCAACAGGCTTTTTGAGAAGTTAATGCACAAATCTGGTGTGAAGCACAAGGTGGCAACCCCATACCATCCACAGACTTTTGGACAAGTGGAAACATCCAACAAGCAGCTAAAAGGAATTCTGGAGAAAACAGTCAACACATCCAGGAAGGATTGGGCAAGCAGATTGCATGATGCACTATGGGCATATTGGACTGCTTTCAAAACTCCTCTAGGTATGAGTCCATATCGATTGGTGTTTGGAAAAGCTTGTCACTTACCAGTGGAGTTGGAGCACAGAGCATATTGTGTAATACCCCAATGTATGCCCTAGAAGTTTTAAATATAATTGTTGTTTGATTTGGATCAATGTACATATGTTTTTGCAAAAGAAATGATTGGGTTAATGGAAGGTATATGTTGTATATATGTTAATATAAATAACATATGCATAAGTCAAATGAGGGGTCAATGGAAGAGGATATTTTTATGTGATATGTGAAATTACTATAATGGGCATACAAGTGACAAAAGTTAAGTTAAATGAAAAAGGGTATATAGGTAATTGCTTGGTTAAAATCTCTTGGTGGAGATTTAAAGAAGAAAAGAAGGATTGACTTGTGTTTATTTTCTTTTCTCCTCATTTATGTGCCGGCTATCCAAGAGAAGAGAGAGCAAAAGAGGTGTTCTTGATGCTAGAAGCAAATTGAAAGAGGAATCAAAGGAGTGAATTGAAGATTGGTGAAATTTCTTCATCTAAGGTTAGTACTCTCTTGTTTTCCTTTGTTAATTTTGAAGTTATGTCTAAGGTGAATTGTGATTTGTTGATGTGATGATTTGGTGTGTTTGAGTTGTGTTTATAAGTGTTAGAATTGATTGTAAGTTAAAAGATTGAATTGGTGATTGGTTTGGTTTTGAATATGGTAAGTTATGTGGAGGTTGATAGTGGAAGATTCTAAATCCATGAATAATGGAAATTGTTATGTATATATATAAATGATGATCATTGAAAAAGTATGTGCAATACCATTGATTATGTATACTTGAGTGATGAATGGATCAATGTGATTTGAGACATAGTGAGATGTAAAATCAATGTGTTTGGTGATAATGATGCAAATGTGATTGAAGCCATTGTGATTGGCTATGATGATGCTATTGAAAGAAATAAGGCATGTTGCCTAAATGATGATGAGAATTGAGAATGGAAATGATAATTAAATAATAATTGAATTGTGTGGCTAATGTGTTATTCCATTTTCAGAGTTTGTTGTTGGTGGCATGCCTAATAATGGTAACAATCTCTTGAAGTTAGGTTGGATTGAATCCTTGAAGCCTAATTGAGATGTTACATCCCTTGAAGCTAGGTTGGATTGGTTCTTGAAGCCAAGTTGGGTTGATGCTTAGCATGCTTTGCTCCCCTTGAAGCTTGGTTAAACCTAAATCCTTGAAGCCTAGTTGGGATTATGATAATGATAAATGTGATAATAAAACCAAAGCATTAACTCTGAAAATTGAATGGCATATTAGTGTGTTTTGGGCCCAATGCTTGTCTTTATTTACATGTGATTCATTGATGGTAAATTATATAAATAATGAGATTCATGAAAGAACTTTGAAATGTGATATGTTTGTATATGTGTAGTTTATGAATTATAAAGATATGTTGATAGCTCTCCATCTATAATGTTATATTGAAATGTGGTATGCTTATATAATTTGTGAAATGCAAAGGTGGGATGTTAGCTTTCTACCTATGTTGTGGCCTTTATTAATAATATGTGTGACATTGCATTGCATTAAGCATAATGTTGGCATATTTTGTACTACTAAGCCGTTGGCTTAGCGCGATAGTGTTGATCGCGCAGGTAACAGAGTTGAACCTGAGAGCTCCTCGAGACCGAGTGAGAGTAGAAATTGAAGAGGTTATTTTGGGACTTAAAGATCAGAGAAAGCTGCCAATCATGTATAACTTCTTTATATTTTGTAAAGTATTGTTTATAATGTGAATAAATGTATAATTGTAAATATGGATTTAAATGCTTTCATATATGTAATTATTTTATAAATTCCACTGCGTATTAATTAAATGTATCTATATCTATTTTGTTTTGTATTACAAGTTAACTACTTATTTTCTATAATATACAATTATAAAGGTTATAGTATCTTTTAAAATGATTTGAATGTTAAGGAAAGCCGTAGCATCCCTATGTTCAGTGCATGTATATTACTTTGTGGTGAATGTAGTGTGCATGTATCAGATGTAGGGGTGTTACAATTGTTTTGGTATCAGAGCCTAGGTTTGAGATTCTAAACCTAGGTAAAAAGTAAGAAAAATAATATTTTCACTTAAAAAGTGAGTTTTTGAATAACATACATGTTTGGGATTGGCAGTCTCTGATCTTTAATAAGATGTACTCTGCTGTGTTTGCAGATATAGGTTGTGATGGATTCTCACTTACGTCAGTCAGTCGAGGGTAGTACTGAGAGTATTGCTCCTGATGATGGAGCTAGAGTTGATAGTGCTGGGGAGGCACCTGCTTCGGTGTCTGGGAGACCAGCTAGTGAGGAGGTTCCGCCAGCTTGGCTTAGGCATGTGGTAGAGGCTTTGAGGTAAGCACCAGTGCAACCACCACAGCCTGTGGTATCAGTAAGGCATTATGATAAACTAAGGAAGTATGGAGCAGATGATTTGTAACACCCCCACATCCAATGCACACACACTACAATCACAACAATGTAGCATAAGTGCACCAAACATAGGGATGCTACGGTTTTCTTCAACATTCAAAACATTTTAAACTTGATACAATACCCTAATCATTATACATTATAGAAATTAAGTCATTGACTTAAAATATAAACATGTTAGATATACATATATACATTTAAATATTACACAGCGGAAGTTATAAATTAGGTACATATTTACATTATAAACATTACTTTACAAAATATAAAAGAAGTATACATGATTGGCAAGTCTGCTCTGATCTTTAAGTCCTCAAAAATCAACTCTTCACTGTCTACTCTCACTCGGTCTTGATGAACTCTCGGGTTCAACTCTACCAACTCTATTACCTGCGCGATCAAACACTATCGCGCTAAGCCAACGGCTTAGTAAGATAAAACATGCTAATATTTTGCTTTGATGCAATACAATGCCAATTCTCAATCCATATTATACATGTAACATCATATATGCAAAACTAACAACATGCCTTTACATTTCATAACTCAACATAAATAGACATATCATATTTCAACATCTTATCATATACCTCATTAGTATTCATTTAATCATTCATAATCAACATTAAGCAAAGACAAGCATGGGCCCAAGACACACTAATATGCCATTCAATTTTCAGAGTTAATGTTTTGGTTCTATCATCACATTTATCAATATCATAAACCCAACTAGGCTTCAAGGATTAGGTTCAACCAAGCTTCAAGGGGAGCAAAGCATGCTAAGCTTCAACCCAACTTGGCTTCAAGAACCAACCCAACCTAGCTTCAAGGGTGGTAACATCTCAATTAGGCTTCAAGGATTCAATCCAACCTAACTTCAAGAGATTGTTACACTTATTAGGCATGCCACCAACAACCAACTCTGAAAATGGAATAACACATTAGCCACACAATTCATTTATTATTCAATTATCATTTCCATTCTCAAATCTCAACAACATTTAGGCAAACATGCCTTATTTCTTTCAATTGCATCACATCATAGCCAACCACAATGGCATTGTCTCATATCATGTCTTATTTGAATTATCATTGCATCTTTGATATACATTTCAATATTCATTACTCATGAAACACATTACCATTTACAATGCATAACATGACATTATTCAATCTCAACAATGCAATTAGGGTAAAGAACAATTGATATGATTCATAGCTTTAGAACCTTACACATGTAATTGATTATATCATTCATTGATTCAAGTGTATTTAAAATGTTTAGGGTTAGGTTTAGGGACCAACCTACCCTTTGAGAACCAAAGCAATGCAAAAAGAACAAGGAAGTAAAACCTTAACCTACACAATTGAGGGACACGGGCAGCCACTTGAGGGACACGGCCAAGCTTGTGGCCGTGTCACTCAAACCAATTGGACAGTAAGCAACACAGGCAAGGGACACGGCCAAGCTTATGGCCGTGTCTCTTAAACCAAAACTCACAGTAGCTAACACGGCTTGGGAACACGGCCGTGTCTCTCAAAACTAATTCAACACACGCAAAAGTTTCATGACTTGGCCGTGTCTCTCCTTTGCTTTTGGCCGTGTCTCCCAAAACACAAACCCTAATATGCAAAATTCTCCTCCAATTTCACTCAAACTCATCAAACACCATATAACATGTTTCAAATGAATGAAATCAATGTTCTAAACACAAATTCTACATGTTTATCGCAATATTCCTTATTAAAACACATCAACCAAAACATTTAAACATATACCATCTCAAACCCTAAAACCAACTTTACACTTGAACTTTCACTATCAAAATCCATTTAAACTTACAACCTTCACAACCAAACCAACCTCAAATCAATCTTTTAACTAACAATCAACTTTAACATTTGTAAATACATATCAAACACACCAAATCATCAACTCAACAATTCACCATACACCTTAGCCACAACTTCCAAATTAATAAAAGAAAACAAGAAATTACTTACCTTATATGAAGAAATTCCACAAATCTTTCACCAAATCTCTCAATTCCTTCATCAATTGAGTATAGCATCAAGAACACTTCTCTTTCCCTTTGTCTTCTTCAATGGCCGGCACAAACATGAGAAGAAAAGAAAATTCAACAAAGTCAAATGACTTTTCTTCTTTAAATCTCCACCAAGAGATTTTATCCAAGCAATTACCAAAATGCCCTCAATCATATAACTAACTTTTTTGTCTTATATAAGCCCATATATGCAATTACACACTCAACAATAAAATATCTTCTTCCACTAACCAACACCTTGACTCTTCTTTGACCCATTTATATGTTATATATATCAACATATACACAACATATACCATTCTCTCTAAACCCTAAATCCTTCCCAAAACACATATACTTTTCTTTTCTCAATTCTTTATCTTGCAATTTAAAACAACCACAATAACAACAACATACAAAACTTCTAGGGCATAAATGAGGATATTACAATTCTCCCCCTCTAAAAAGAAATTTCGTCCTCGAAATTACCTGATATCAAGGCCGAAACAGCTGAGGATATTGCTCTCGCATGGTTTGCTCATTCTCCCAAGTTGCTTCTTCTTTTGCATGATTCTTCCAAAGAATTTTCACTAATGGCACTCTCTTGTTCCTCAATTCTTTCACTTCCCGTGCCAAGATAGCAACTGGTTCCTCTTCAAATGTCAAGTCTGGGCTCACTTCAATAGATTCAAATGGCAACACATGAGATGGATCCGACCTGTACCTTCTCAACATAGAAACATGAAACACATTATGAATACGATCCAACTCAGGTGGCAAAGCAAGCCGATAAGCCACTGGCCCAACTCTTTCCAATACTTCATATGGTCCAATGAAACGAGGACTCAATTTTCCTTTCCGACCGAACCTCAAAATTTTCTTCCAAGGAGATACTTTCAAAAATACCTTATCCCCAACATCAAACTGAATCTCTCTCCTTTTCAGATCCGCATAAGACTTCTGTCGGTCCGAAGCTGCTTTCAATCTGCCTCGAATCAACTTCACTTTCTCTTCAGTTTCTTGAATCAAATCAGGCCCAATCAACTTGCTATCACCAAGTTCACTCCAACAAAGAGGTATTCTGCACCGTCTGCCATACAATGCCTCGAATGGGGCCATTTCGATGCTGGATTGGTGACTGTTGTTGTAAGCAAACTCCACAAGAGGTAAGAATCTATCCCAACTTCCAGAGAAATCGATGACACAACTTCTCAACATATCCTCAACAATCTGTATCACCCTCTCAGACTGTCCATCCGTCTGTGGATGAAAAGCAGTACTGAAGTGTAGTCGAGAACCCAAAGCTCTGTGCAAACTTTTCCAAAATCTTGAAGTAAACCTGGGATCTCGATCAGACACCAAAGAAGTTGGAACACCATGCAATTTCACAATCTCCTGGATGTACAGCTCAGCCAACCTCTCCAAAGAATAAACCATCCGAACTGGGAGGAAATGAGCTGTCTTAGTCAATCTATCCACAATCACCCATATGGCATCATGTTTCTTTTGTGTCAATGGCAAACCAGACACAAAGTCCATGGTCACTCTATCCCACTTCCATTCTGGCACTGACAACGGTTGAAGCAACCCAGTTGGAACTTGATGCTCTGCTTTAACCTTCTGACAAGTGAGACATTTCGATACAAACTCAGCAACGTCTCTCTTCAACCCAATCCACCAGTAATGCTGTCTCAAATCATGATACATCTTGGTGTTGCCCGGATGCATAGAAAACATCGACTGATGTGCCTCTTCCAAAATGACCCTCTTCAAATCAGCATTATCGGGTACACACAATCTGTTCTTGAACCATAGGCTCCCATCATTCCTCACAACAAAATCTCTACTCTCTCTACTCTGACAATCTGCAATAATCTTCTGAATCTTCTTATCAGTCAACTGAGCCTCTTTGATCTGATCCAACAAAACCGGCTTCAATTGCAAATGTGCCAATAATGCACCATCATCACAAAGTACAAAACTGGCACGCAAAGCTCTCAACTCAACAAGCAACGAGAGCGAGTAAACTGTTAAACCAGCTAAAGACTTCCGACTTAAGGCATCAGCAACTACATTTGCTTTACCTGGATGATAATCAATCAAGCAGTCGTAGTCTTTAATCAATTCCAACCATCTCCTCTGCCGAAGGTTGAGCTCTTTCTGAACACCCAAATACTTCAAACTTTTGTGATCAGTGTAAATGAAACATTTCTCCCCAAACAGATAATGGCGCCAAATCTTTAATGCAAACACAATGGCTGCCAATTCCAAATCATGGGTGGGGTAGTTAAGCTCATGCGGTTTCAACTGACGAGATGCATAAGCTATAACTTTCCCTTCCTGCATCAGCACACATCCCAAACCACTATGTGACGCATCACTGAAGATCACATATGGTTTGCCTTCTACAGGTAAAGTAAGAACAGGCGCTTGAGTCAACATATCTCTCAACTGTTCAAAGCTAGCCTGACACTGATCCGTCCACACAAATCTCAC
This sequence comes from Garcia nutans, assembly GCA_947685225.1. NCBI lineage: Eukaryota > Viridiplantae > Streptophyta > Magnoliopsida > Malpighiales > Euphorbiaceae > Garcia > Garcia nutans. The sequence continues at coordinate 28,818,772 of CANTUV010000045.1, forward strand.
TCCCTTACGAAGCAATCTGGTGAGTGGAGTAGCTATCAAAGAAAACCCTTTCACAAACCGCCGGTAATAGCCTGCCAAACCCAGAAAACTTCTAACCTCTGTCACTGACTTGGGTGGACTCCAATTCAAAATTGCTTCAACTTTACTCGGATCAACTCTGATGCCTTCTGCTGAAACAATATGTCCAAGAAAAGCTACTTGATCCAACCGGAACTCACACTTCGACAATTTGGCAAATAACTGCTTTTCTCTCAAAATCTGCAACACAATCCGCAGATGCATATCATGTTCCTCTTCATTCCTCGAATACACCAGGATATCATCGATGAAGACCACTACAAACTGATCCAAATAGGGCCTAAACACCCTATTCATCAAATCCATGAAAACTGCAGGTGCATTCGTCAGACCAAAAGGCATAACTAAAAATTCATAATGCCCATACCTGGTCCGAAATGCGGTCTTTGGAACATCTTCAGCTTTGACTCTCAGCTGATGGTACCCAGATCTCAGATCAATTTTAGAAAACACAGCTGCATCCTTCAATTGATCAAAGAGATCATCGATTCTAGGCAAAGGATATTTATTCTTAATTGTCACCTTGTTCAATTGCCTATAGTCGATACATAACCTCATGGTACCATCTTTCTTCTTCACAAACAGCACAGGAGCTCCCCAAGGAGAAACACTGGGGCGAATGAATCCCTTATCCAACAGCTCCTGTAATTGCACTTTTAACTCTCTTAGTTCTGCTGGTGCCATTCTGTAAGGAGTAATCGAGATAGGAGTGGTACCAGGCAACAATTCAATACCAAACTCCACCTCTCTCTCAGGCGGCAATCCTGGCAACTCCTCAGGAAAAACATCAGGGAACTCTGCAACTGTGGCAATGCTATCAATAGGAGAACTTCTTACTCTAGTATCTATCACATGAGCAAGATAAGCTTCACATCCCTTTCTAATCAACCTCCTGGCTGCAACAGCTGAAACAAATAAGGAGGCTAACTGTTCCTGCTCAATAGATACTATCACCTCTCTACCATCACTAGTTCTCAAAGAAACAATCTTCTTTTTACAATCCACCACAGCTCCATGTCGAGATAGCCAATCCATGCCTAAAATCACATCATATTCCTTAAATGGCATCTCAATCAAATCTCCAAGGAACTCCTCACCCTGCACCCTCACTGCACTATCCCGATGCACTTTACTCACAATCACACTATGCCCTAACGGATTTGTCACCAAAACATCAAATCCTAGGGACTCAGCATGCACATCAAACACAGGCAATACAGATGCACTAATATAAGAATGGGTGGAACCCGGAATCAAAGCAAGTACTGCAGTATCAAATAAAGAAAAAGTACCAGCTATGATCGCCGATGCATCCGGCTGTCTCTGCATAACATACATCCTCTGGGAAGAACCAACCTCCTCCGGTCTAGTTTCCCTGGATGTAGCACCACCTCTAGAACTGAACCCTGCTCTACCACCTCGGCTGGCACCTCTGCCTCCTCTACCTCCCCTCACACTGGCTCGAGAAGCGGCAGAATCAACTGGCATAAACTCCTGTCTCTCCGGACAGTCTCTCACAAAGTGATCCGGAGACCCACACCTGAAACAAACCCCTGCAACACCAGCCTTCCAACAAGGACCACCATGTGGCCTCCCACAATGGATGCAGATAGGTAAGGTGGATCTCTGAACCATAGGGGTCGGAGCACTTGCCACTGAAGCTGCAGGTCTATATCTTTGCCTCTGGAACTGCACTGATCTACCTGCTGGTCTCTGGCTCCTACTACTCCGAGGAACAAAGCTTCCTCTACCCCTCTTTGCTGAAGAAGACCCTGCCTCAAACTGAGGCCTTCTCACTCTGACCTCTTCCTCTGATGCAGCTGCAATCACTTGAGCCCTTTCTACATCTCGAGCTGCTGCCACTAGCTGGGAGAAATCGTGATATCTAGACCCGGCCACTAAGCACATGATAGAGGGTCTCAATCCCTCCTGAAACCTCCGGCATCTATCTATCTCATCAGCAATAATGCCACCAGCATAATGACTCAATCTAATAAACTCAACCTCATATTCAGTTACAGTCTTGCTATCTTGCTTCAAGCTCAAGAACTCCATCTTCTTCATATCCTTATACTCCCTTGGAGTATACTTCAACTCAAATTCTCTCAAGAAATCAGTGTAAGACAGTGTTGGAGGATCATCCATAGAATGGGGCACCGTCTTCCACCAATCGTAGGCATCCTTCTGTAGCAAAGATCTTGCATAGTCAAACTTTTCCTCTGAGGTGGCTTGCAACTGAACAAATACTCTCTGAACTCTGTCAAGCCACTGTTCTGCCACAGCTGGATCAACTGTGCCTAAGAAATCCTCCGCTCCATATTTCCTCAGTTTATCATAATGCCTTACTGGTACTGAAGGCTAAGGGGGTGGTGGCTGTGGTTGCACAGGTGCTTGTCTCATAGCTTCCATCATATTCCTAAACCAGGCTGGCGGAACCTCATCACCTACTGGTCTACCCGACCCAGAAACAGGTGCCTCACCATCACTATCAACCCTAGCTCCATCCTCAGGAGCAACGCTCTCCTCACTACCCTCAACCGATTGTCTCAAATGAGGATCCATCAACACCTACACTGCAAACACAAAAAAGGACACACCTTATTAAAGATCAGAGGTTGCCAATCCCAAACATATGTGTTATTTAAAACCACTTTTTTAAGTAAAAATATTCTTTTTATTACATTTTACATAGGTTGAGAATCTCAAACCTAGGCTCTGATACCAAAACAATTGTAACACCCCCACATCCAATGCACACACACTACAATCACAACAATGTAGCATAAGTGCACCAAACATAGGGATGCTACGGTTTTCTTCAACATTCAAAACATTTTAAACTTGATACAATACCCTAATCATTATACATTATAGAAATTAAGTCATTGACTTAAAATATAAACATGTTAGATATACATATATACATTTAAATATTACACAGCGGAAGTTATAAATTAGGTACATATTTACATTATAAACATTACTTTACAAAATATAAAAGAAGTATACATGATTGGCAAGTCTGCTCTGATCTTTAAGTCCTCAAAAATCAACTCTTCACTGTCTACTCTCACTCGGTCTTGATGAACTCTCGGGTTCAACTCTACCAACTCTATTACCTGCGCGATCAAACACTATCGCGCTAAGCCAACGGCTTAGTAAGATAAAACATGCTAATATTTTGCTTTGATGCAATACAATGCCAATTCTCAATCCATATTATACATGTAACATCATATATGCAAAACTAACAACATGCCTTTACATTTCATAACTCAACATAAATAGACATATCATATTTCAACATCTTATCATATACCTCATTAGTATTCATTTAATCATTCATAATCAACATTAAGCAAAGACAAGCATGGGCCCAAGACACACTAATATGCCATTCAATTTTCAGAGTTAATGTTTTGGTTCTATCATCACATTTATCAATATCATAAACCCAACTAGGCTTCAAGGATTAGGTTCAACCAAGCTTCAAGGGGAGCAAAGCATGCTAAGCTTCAACCCAACTTGGCTTCAAGAACCAACCCAACCTAGCTTCAAGGGTGTTAACATCTCAATTAGGCTTCAAGGATTCAATCCAACCTAACTTCAAGAGATTGTTACACTTATTAGGCATGCCACCAACAACCAACTTTGAAAATGGAATAACACATTAGCCACACAATTCATTTATTATTCAATTATCATTTCCATTCTCAAATCTCAACAACATTTAGGCAAACATGCCTTATTTCTTTCAATTGCATCACATCATAGCCAACCACAATGGCATTGTCTCATATCATGTCTTATTTGAATTATCATTGCATCTTTGATATACATTTCAATATTCATTACTCATGAAACACATTACCATTTATAATGCATAACATGACATTATTCAATCTCAACAATGCAATTAGGGTAAAGAACAATTGATATGATTCATAGCTTTAGAACCTTACACATGTAATTGATTATATCATTCATTGATTCAAGTGTATTTAAAATGTTTAGGGTTAGGTTTAGGGACCAACCTACCCTTTGAGAACCAAAGCAATGCAAAAAGAACAAGGAAGTAAAACCTTAACCTACACAATTGAGGGACACGGGCAGCCACTTGAGGGACACGGCCAAGCTTGTGGCCGTGTCACTCAAACCAATTGGACAGTAAGCAACACAGGCAAGGGACACGGCCAAGCTTATGGCCGTGTCTCTTAAACCAAAACTCACAGTAGCTAACACGGCTTGGGAACACGGCCGTGTCTCTCAAAACTAATTCAACACACGCAAAAGTTTCATGACTTGGCCGTGTCTCTCCTTTGCTTTTGGCCGTGTCTCCCAAAACACAAACCCTAATATGCAAAATTCTCCTCCAATTTCACTCAAACTCATCAAACACCATATAACATGTTTCAAATGAATGAAATCAATGTTCTAAACACAAATTCTACATGTTTATCGCAATATTCCTTATTAAAACACATCAACCAAAACATTTAAACATATACCATCTCAAACCCTAAAACCAACTTTACACTTGAACTTTCACTATCAAAATCCATTTAAACTTACAACCTTCACAACCAAACCAACCTCAAATCAATCTTTTAACTAACAATCAACTTTAACATTTGTAAATACATATCAAACACACCAAATCATCAACTCAACAATTCACCATACACCTTAGCCACAACTTCCAAATTAATAAAAGAAAACAAGAAATTACTTACCTTATATGAAGAAATTCCACAAATCTTTCACCAAATCTCTCAATTCCTTCATCAATTGAGTATAGCATCAAGAACACTTCTCTTTCCCTTTGTCTTCTTCAATGGCCGGCACAAACATGAGAAGAAAAGAAAATTCAACAAAGTCAAATGACTTTTCTTCTTTAAATCTCCACTAAGAGATTTTATCCAAGCAATTACCAAAATGCCCTCAATCATATAACTAACTTTTTTGTCTTATATAAGCCCATATATGCAATTACACACTCAACAATAAAATATCTTCTTCCACTAACCAACACCTTGACTCTTCTTTGACCCATTTATATGTTATATATATCAACATATACACAACATATACCATTCTCTCTAAACCCTAAATCCTTCCCAAAACACATATACTTTTCTTTTCTCAATTCTTTATCTTGCTATTTAAAACAACCACAATAACAACAACATACAAAACTTCTAGGGCATAAATGAGGATATTACATGATTTCTTTGGTACGGTTGATCCAGCTGTAGCTGAACAGTGGCTAGATAGAGTACAGAGAGTATTTGTTCAGTTGCAAGCCACTTCAGAGGAGAAATTTGAGTATGCAAGATCGTTATTGCAGAAGGACGCATACGATTGGTGGAAGACAGTGCCCCATGCTATGGATGATCCACCAACTTTGTCCTATGCTGATTTTCTGAGAGAGTTTGAATTGAAGTATACTCCGAGGGAGTATAAAGACAGGAAGAAGATGGAGTTTTTGAGTTTAAAGCAAGACAACCGGACCGTAACTGAATATGAGGTTGAGTTTATTCGATTGAGCCAGTATGCTGGGGGTATTATATCTGATGATATTGATAGATGCAGGAGATTTGAGGAGGGATTGAGGCCCTCTATCATGTGTCTTGTGGCTGGATCTAGATATCATGATTTTCCCCAGCTTGCTGCAGCAGCCAGGAGCGTGGAGAGAGCTCAGGTTATTGCAGCTGCTTCAGAGGAAGAGGTCAGGGTTAGAAGGCCCCATTTTGAGGCAGGGTCTTCATCTGTTAAAAGAGGTAAAGGTAGTTTTATTCCTCGGGTTAGTAGGAGTCAGAGGCCAGCTGGTAGGTCAGTACAGTTTCAGAGGCAGAGATTTAGACCTGCAGTTTCAGTGGCGAGTGCTCCGACCCCAATGACTCAGAGATCCACTCCACCCATTTGCATTCATTGTGGCAGGCCACATGGTGGTACTTGTTGGAAGACTGGTGTAGCAGGGGTATGTTTCAGATGTGGATCTCCTGATCACTTTGTGAGAAATTGTCCTGAGAGGCAGGAGCAGATGTCAGTAGATACTGCAGCTTCTCGACCTAGTGTGAGGGGAGGTCGAGGAGGCAGAGGTTCCAACAGAGGAGGCAGATCTGGGTTCAGTGCTAGAGGAGGTTCTACATCCAGGGAGAGTAGACCAGAGGAGGCTGGATCTTCCCAGAGGATTTATGTGATGCAGAGGCAACCAGATGCTTCGGCAGTCATAGCTGGTACTTTTTCCTTATTTGGTTTTTCCGTACTTGCTTTGATTGATCCGGGTTCCACACATTCATATATTAGTGCATCTGTTTTGCCTGTGTCTGATGTGCATGCTGAATCCCTAGGATTTGATGTATTGGTGACAAATCCGTTAGGGCATAGTGTGATTGTTAGTAAGGTGCACCGAGATAGTGCAGTAGTGGTTCAAGGTGAGGAGTTCCTTGGAGATTTGATTGAGATGCCTTTTAAGGAATATGATGTGATCCTAGGTATGGACTGGTTATCTAGACATGGAGCTGTGGTAGACTGCAAAAAGAAAATTGCTACCTTGAGAACCAGTGATGGCAGAGAGGTGTTAATATCTAATGAGCAGGAACAGCTAGCATCCTTGTTTGTCTCAGCTGTTGCAGCTAGGAGATTGATTAGAAAAGGGTGTGATGCTTACCTTGCTTATGTTGTGGATACTAGAGTAAAAAGTTCTCAACTTGATGATATACCCACAGTTGCAGAGTTTCCAGATGTGTTTCCAGAGGAATTGCTAGGGTTGCCTCCTGAGAGAGAGGTGGAGTTCGGTATTGAATTATTGCCTGGTACCACTCCTATCTCTATTACTCCTTACAGAATGGCACCTGCTGAATTGAGAGAATTGAAGGTGCAATTGTAGGAGTTGCTGGATAAAGGGTTTATTCGCCCTAGTATTTCACCGTGGGGAGCTCCTGTCTTATTTGTGAAGAAGAAAGATGGTACTATGAGATTGTGTATCGATTATAGGCAATTGAACAAGGTGACTATTAAAAATAAATATCCTTTGCCTAGAATCGATGATCTCTTTGATCAGTTGAAGGGTGCAGCAGTGTTTTCTAAAATTGATTTGAGATCAGGGTACCATCAGTTGAGGGTCAGGGCTGAGGATGTTCCTAAGACGGCCTTTCGGACCAGGTATGGGCATTATGAGTTTCTAGTTATGCCTTTTGGTCTGACGAATGCACCTGCAACTTTTATGGACTTGATGAATAGGGTGTTTAGGCCCTATTTGGATCAGTTTGTGGTAGTGTTTATTGATGACATTCTGGTGTATTCACGTAATGAGGAGGAACATGATAAGCATTTACGGATTGTGCTGCAAATCTTGAGAGAGAAGCAATTGTTTGCTAAACTGTCGAAGTGTGAGTTTTGGCTTGACCAAGTTACTTTTCTCGGTCATATAGTTTCAGCAGAAGGTATTAGAGTTGATCCGAGTAAAGTTGAAGCTATTCTGAATTGGAGTCCACCAAATTCTGTGACTGAAGTTAGAAGTTTTCTGGGTTTGGCAGGTTATTACCGACGGTTTGTGAAAGATTTTTCCTTGATAGCTACTCCACTTACCAGATTACTTCGAAAGGGAGTGAGATTTGTGTGGACGGATCAGTGTCAGGCTAGTTTTGAACAGTTAAGAGAAATGTTGACTCAAGCGCCTGTTCTTACTTTACCTGTGGAAGGCAAACCATATGTGATATACAGTGATGCTTAACATAGTGGTTTGGGTTGTGTTCTGATGCAAGAAGGTAAAGTTATAGCTTATGCTTCTCGACAATTGAAACCGCATGAGCTCAATTATCCGACCCATGATTTGGAGCTAGCAGCTATTGTGTTTGCATTGAAGATTTGGCGACATTATTTGTTTGGGGAGAAGTGTTTCATCTATACTGACCATAAAAGTTTGAAATATTTGGGTGTCCAAAAAGAGCTTAATCTTCGACAGAGGAGATGGTTGGAATTGATTAAAGACTATGACTGTTTGATTGATTATCATCCAGGTAAAGCAAATGTTGTTGCTGATGCCTTGAGTCGGAAGTCTTTAGCAGGTTTGACTGTTTATTCACTCCCGTTGCTTGTTGAGTTGAGAGCATTGCATGCCAGTTTTGTATCTAGTGATGATGGTGCATTATTGGCACAGTTGCAATTAAAACTAGTTTTGTTGGATCAGATTAAAGAGGCTCAATTGGCTGATGAGAAGGTTCAAAAGATTGTTTCAGATTGCCAGAGTGGAAAGAGTCAAGATTTTATTGTGAGAGATGATGGGAGTCTCTGGTTTAAGAACAGATTGTGTGTACCTGATGATGCTGATTTGAGAAGGATTATTTTAGAAGAAGCACATCAGTCAGTATTTGCTATGCATCCGGGCAATACCAAGATGTATCATGACTTGAAGCAACATTACTGGTGGTCTGGTATGAAGAGAGACATAGCGGAGTTTGTATCCAGATGTCTCACATGTCAAAAGGTAAAAGTAGAGCATCAAGTTCCAACCGGGTTGCTTCAACCTTTGTCAGTGCCTGAATGGAAATGGGAGAGAGTGACAATGGATTTTGTGACTGGTCTTCCATTGACACAAAGGAAACATGATGCTATTTGGGTGATTGTGGATAGATTGACTAAGACAGCTCATTTCCTTCCGGTTCGGATGGATTATTCTTTGGAGAGATTAGCTGAGCTGTATATCCACGAAATTGTAAAGTTGCATGGTGTTCCAATTTCTATAGTGTCTGATCGAGATCCCCGGTTTACTTCAAGATTTTGGAAGAGTTTACAGGGTGCTTTGGGTTCTCGACTGCACTTCAGCACTGCTTTCCATCCGCAGACAGATGGGCAGTCAGAACGAGTGATACAGATTATTGAGGACATGTTAAGAAGTTGTGTCATTGATTTCTCTGGAAGTTGGGACAGATTTCTACCGCTTGTTGAATTTGCTTACAACAACAGTCACCAATCCAGCATTGGTATGGCACCTTTCGAAGCATTGTATGGTAGACGGTGTAGGACACCTCTGTGTTGGAGTGAACTTGGAGACGGTAAGTTGATTGGGCCTGATTTGATTAAGGATACTGAAGAGAAAGTGAAAATGATTCGAGATAGATTGAAAGCAGCTTCAGACCGACAAAAATCTTATTCAGATTTGAAAAGGAGAGACATTGAGTATAATGTGGGAGATAAAGTGTTTTCGAAAGTGTCTCCTTGGAAGAAGATTTTGAGGTTTGGTCGAAAAGGGAAATTGAGTCCTCGCTTCATTGGACCGTATGAAGTTTTGGAAAGAGTTGGGCCAGTTGCTTATCGGCTTGCTTTGCCACCTGAGTTGGATCGTATCCATAATGTATTCCATGTTTCTATGTTGAGGAAGTACAGATCAGATCCATCTCATGTTTTGTCAATTGAATCAATCGAAGTGAGTCAGGATCTGACGTTTGAAGAGGAACCAATTGCTATCTTGGCACGTGAAGTGAAAGAATTGAGAAATAAGAAAGTGCCACTTGTGAAGATTTTGTGGAAGAATCATGCAAAAGAAGAAGCAACTTGGGAACGTGAGCAAACCATGCGAGATCAATATCCTCAGTTGTTTCAGACTTGATATCAGGTAATTTCGAGGACGAAATTTCTTTTTAGAGGGGGAGAATTGTAATACCCCAATGTATGCCCTAGAAGTTTTAAATATAATTGTTGTTTGATTTGGATCAATGTACATATGTTTTTGCAAAAGAAATGATTGGGTTAATGGAAGGTATATGTTGTATATATGTTAATATAAATAACATATGCATAAGTCAAATGAGGGGTCAATGGAAGAGGATATTTTTATGTGATATGTGAAATTACTATAATGGGCATACAAGTGACAAAAGTTAAATGAAAAAGGGTATATAGGTAATTGCTTGGTTAAAATCTCTTGGTGGAGATTTAAAGAAGAAAAGAAGGATTGACTTGTGTTTATTTTCTTTTCTCTTCATTTATGTGCCGGCTATCCAAGAGAAGAGAGAGCAAAAGAGGTGTTCTTGATGCTAGAAGCAAATTGAAAGAGGAATCAAAGGAGTGAATTGAAGATTGGTGAAATTTCTTCATCTAAGGTTAGTACTCTCTTGTTTTCCTTTGTTAATTTTGAAGTTGTGTCTAAGGTGAATTGTGATTTGTTGATGTGATGATTTGGTGTGTTTGAGTTGTGTTTATAAGTGTTAGAATTGATTGTAAGTTAAAAGATTGAATTGGTGATTGGTTTGGTTTTGAATATGGTAAGTTATGTGGAGGTTGATAGTGGAAGATTCTAAATCCATGAATAATGGAAATTGTTATGTATATATATAAATGATGATCATTGAAAAAGTATGTGCAATACCATTGATTATGTATACTTGAGTGATGAATGGATCAATGTGATTTGAGACATAGTGAGATGTAAAATCAATGTGTTTGGTGATAATGATGCAAATGTGATTGAAGCCATTGTGATTGGCTATGATGATGCTATTGAAAGAAATAAGGCATGTTGCCTAAATGATGATGAGAATTGAGAATGGAAATGATAATTAAATAATAATTGAATTGTGTGGCTAATGTGTTATTCCATTTTCAGAGTTTGTTGTTGGTGGCATGCCTAATAATGGTAACAATCTCTTGAAGTTAGGTTGGATTGAATCCTTGAAGCCTAATTGAGATGTTACATCCCTTGAAGCTAGGTTGGATTGGTTCTTGAAGCCAAGTTGGGTTGATGCTTAGCATGCTTTGCTCCCCTTGAAGCTTGGTTAAACCTAAATCCTTGAAGCCTAGTTGGGATTATGATAATGATAAATGTGATAATAAAACCAAAGCATTAACTCTGAAAATTGAATGGCATATTAGTGTGTTTTGGGCCCAATGCTTGTCTTTATTTACATGTGATTCATTGATGGTAAATTATATAAATAATGAGATTCATGAAAGAACTTTGAAATGTGATATGTTTGTATATGTGTAGTTTATGAATTATAAAGATATGTTGATAGCTCTCCATCTATAATGTTATATTGAAATGTGGTATGCTTATATAATTTATGAATTATAAAGATATGTTGATCGCGCAGGTAACAGAGTTGAACCTGAGAGCTCCTCGAGACCGAGTGAGAGTAGAAATTGAAGAGGTTATTTTGGGACTTAAAGATCAGAGAAAGCTGCCAATCATGTATAACTTCTTTATATTTTGTAAAGTATTGTTTATAATGTGAATAAATGTATAATTGTAAATATGGATTTAAATGCTTTCATATATGTAATTATTTTATAAATTACGCTGCCTATTAATTAAATGTATCCATATCTATTTTATTTTGTATTACAAGTTAACTACTTATTTTCTATAATATACAATTATAAAGGTTATAGTATCTTTTAAAATGATTTGAATGTTAAGGAATGCCGTAGCATCCCTATGTTCAGTGCATGTATATTACTTTGTGGTGAATGAAGTGTGCATGTATCGGATGTAGGGGTGTTACATATTGGGCAATCAAGACTCTGAATTTGGACTTGGACAAAGCGAAGAGAGAACGATTTCTACAAATTTCAGAGTTAGATGAGCTGAGAAATGAGGCTTATGAGAGCTCGAGAATTTACAAGGATCGCACTAAAGCACTTCATGACAGAATTATAGTGCGAAAGACATTGAGTCCAGGTATGAAGGTTTTACTTTTTAACTCACGACTCCGTCTTTTTCCAGGTACACTCAAGTCTCGATGGAGTGGTCCTTTCGAGATAACTCAGGTATATCCTTCTGGTGCAATTGAATTACTTAACTCTAGAACAGGTGAGACTTTCAAAGTGAATGGACAGAGAGTTAAGCCATACAATGAAGGATTTCAGGAAGTGAGGGTCATTGACAGTACTTTGATTCATGATCCCTGGGCCTTGCATGATGTCCAGCTGTATGACATTAAAGGAGCGCTAAATGGGAGGCAACCCATCGGTTTGCATTTATTTTTGATACTTGTAATTTTAAATTTAGCAAGTTTTGATTTTATGTTTAGTCTAAATAAATGGACTGTGCTTTGATCGGTTTTTCTTTACTTTGTGTTTCAGGGTGTTTAAAGAAGAAGGTTTGCAAAATTATAAAATAATAATAATAATAATAATAATAAGTAAAATTAATAAAAAGGCAGTAGGTGACACGGCCAAAGAACTTGGCCGTGTCCCTTGGCCGTGTCACACACTGGACACGGCCAAGCTTTTTCATAAAAAAAAAATTGAATTGATCGATTTTGCAAATTTTGTACAGAATTGGACACACCCAGGGGACACGGCCAAGTCACCTGGCCGTGTCTCCCAAGATCATTAGACACGACCGTGTGCTCTCCACTTGGCCGTGTCCCTCCACTTTCACACACCAACACGGCCAAGTCAACACACACACGGCCGTGTCACCTCAATTTTTGACTTTTAAAAACCCGATTTTGCCCAGTTCTTTTCATAAATCCCTAAACTTTTCTATCTTCGTCTCTCTCGTTTTCTCGCTCTCTGTAATGCCAAAACCCTTGATTTTTATTTCAAAACTTCAGATCTTCCATTAAAACTTCAAATTTCTTCAACAAAACTTGAGATAATCACTTGAAACTTCCTCTTTACTCATATAATCTTGATTTAATTCAGTTTTGGGTGTTAATTTTTCAGATCTCAAGATGCCAAGAACTAAAACTGTCTCACACCGTAAGAAGAAGAAATCTAATACCGAAGGAGCTTCTTCCTCTTCCTCAACTTTATCTTTAAAGAGGGCAACTCTTTTGGCTCGGGGTTTTTTCCCGACAAGATATGTGAATGACGAATCTCTAGATGCTTTGCAAATTAGAACTGCTTTTTATAGATATGTGCAATATCTTGTGTGGGAGACTCTAGTATCATTGAGACCTTTGCAGTTTGAGGAGCTTACCCTAGAATTTTTGACAACTCTTAAGGTGGAAAGAGATGATAAGAAAATCTGCAGGAGACTGATGTTTAAATTAATGGGTAGATCATTTGTGCTTACTATTGATCAGTTGAATGATATCTATGGTTTTCATCAGCATGGGGAAAGATCGATACCCAAAGATTTTAGACAACAATTTGCTTGGGGAGCCTTAGGCTCGGGTACTTATGTGGCCAAATCGGCCAAAGCATCTAAATTATGGAACCCTACTTTGAGATATTTGCATAGGTTTATGTCATGTGGGTTCTTTGCTTGGAAGGAGAGCCCGAGTGTGGTTGAGTCGAGTGAGTTATTTTTCTTGGATTGTGTTTTGAATGAAATGAATATTAGTGCCGGCTATTGGTTAGCCGATATTTTTGACACTGTAGCTAATAAAAGGAGGGGGGCTATTTGTGTTGGAGGATTGATCACTACATTAGCAGTAGCCCTGGTTGAGGATTTTGACCCGAGTACTACTCGGATGACCCGTATTTTGGGTAATGATTCCTTGGATTTAGCTACCCTTGAGAAGATGCACATGGTGGTGCATAGGAGAGGGACTTTTGTGATGCCTTCAGCTGAGCCTGAAGCACCGGGGGACAGGCAGAAGAGAGCCCGGGTTGAAGAGGAGTCAGACTCGGATTCTTTAGGTCTAGATGAGGATGCTCCGGTCTCGGAACATCAAGAGGTACTTCTGAGGATTGAGGCCCTGGAAGGCAAAGTGGATCGATTGGATAACAAGGTGGACCGTAACCATGCTGAGATCTTACAACAGATGGAACATATTAACAGTAACCTTGCGATGATCTTGAGTCTCCATCCCTCAGCTGCATCATCTTCCCGCCCACATTTTCCATAGATTTTCAGTCCTTGCCTTATTTTATGTACTTTTGTTTTATTTTTTGTTTTTGTTTTAATGTTAACGTTTTGTATTTGGATATTTTATTTTTATATTGTACTCTTATTTTTGAACTTTTGTGTTTGTGATGGAAAGCTAGGATTTTGCCTCACCAGGTACGATGGAAGACAGGTTGTCCTTTGACTCTTTTCATTTATTATTCTTGTTTTACATTGAGGATAATGTAAATTTTAAGTGTGGGGTACTCTTTAAGCTTTCCTTTAATTCTTGTTTTGCTTATTGTGGTTGTTTTGTTTATTGTGTTTGTTGTGCATGGCATAATTGTTGAAAAATTATTGATCTTTTCTTTAATTCTAGCATTATAGTTGAGACTTTGGTATCAGCATAGAAATGAGCATTTGAATTCATTCTGGATTAATTTTTCGCATTCTGCAATTCATGACATATAAATCTTTGTGAACCCACCTGTGTGAGTTTTGAGCCTTATAAAATTTGATATTTTTGTCAATTGATTTTCTTTTCTTAAGTGTGCACCTTCATGATGTTGCATCTCTAGAGTTTGCTTTTGCATACTTATTGAACTCACATTATGATTTAATCTCAAGTTTTAAAATGATGAAGGCAAATTAGGTTAGCCCCTTTAGCTTAAAGAGACTTCCCTTAATATTGATTTCCTTAGTGAGCCAAGTTGAGCCATTGACCATTTCTTGTTTCATTAACACAATTCTCAACTTAACATGTTCTTATTATCATCATACCTATGCATTAAGGAATGGAGTTTTATGATTTGACAATAGGGTAGTTTATTTCAAGTGTGGGGTAAGTAAAAAAAAAATAATATGGAATTCCTAATTGAGGGTTGAAATGCACACTTTGCATATTGTATTTGATTAAGAGTCATTATTCTTTTCCTCTACATTTTAAGCTAGATGTTCCATGTAAGTTTATACTTTGTATATATATATTAAAAAAAACTAAATAATAAAAAAAAAGAAGAAAAAGTGAAAAAAAAAGAGATATATATATATACAAAGTTCATATATTTTCTAGCCTTAGAGGAATTTTGACTCATGTACTTTTCTTTTAGTGTGCAAGTATGTAAGATTATTAAGGGTTGTGAGTATGCTATTTGAAGGAGTTATGAATTTCTTAGCAAGAGTAGTGTCTAATTTAGATACTCCATTTCTTGATGCTCCAGCTTAAATGTCTTTTCTCACACCTGCACCTTAGCCCCATTACATCCAAATAAAAGACCTTCGGATTATTTCTTGAGAAAATCAGTGAGGGAGATTGGATAATTAAGCAAGTTTATGGCAGTATGCACTCATGAGTGGTTTGAGTGATTAACCTTTGAAATCGAGTGAAACACTTAGATGAGAGATAAGATTTGTATGTTTGGATTAATGAATGAGTTAAGAAAATCCTTAATTGAAGGAAATTGCAATTATTTATGTCTGATGTCTTGAAGTTTTTTTCATCTATATGCTGGAATTATAGTAAGATTGTTTGAGTTTTTAATTTATGCCATGTGAATTTGCTTGAGGACAAGCAAAGTTTTAAGTGTGGGGTAGTTGTTTTATTAGTTTTTGTTATAGTTTTGTGTCTTGTTTGTTATGTTAATTATTGTTTTATTTAGGTATTTTGTTAGTTTTAATCGGTTTGTCTAGTGTTTTCTTTAATTGTGGTAGTTTTAGTTTATTTCAATGTTTATGTCGTTTTTGATGTAGTTTTTAGTATTGTGTTTATGTTGTGTTGGTTATTGTCTATTGATTTCTTGTTTAGATTTGTTTTGAGTTTTATGTTAGGTTAAAAAGGCAAGGAAGCAAATTTGAAGTAGAAAGTGGCAGTGGCTGACACAGGCAGAGGACACGGCCAAGTCACTGGCCGTGTCTCATACCAAGTTAAAAAGAAGAGCAAGTCCCAGTAGCAAACATAAGCAAGGGACACGGCCAAGTCATCTGGCCGTGTCCCTCCAAAAAGACCCAACACGGCCAAGTCAAGCTTCACTTGGCCGTGTCTCACTTGGTTCCACAGGAAAGAGATCAAAATTGCATAGAGGTGAACACAGGCAAGGGACACGGCCAAGTCATGTGGCCGTGTCCCTCAATCATGGTGCAACACGGCCAAGTCACTCATGACTTGGCCGTGTCACTCAACCAAAGAAGAAGAAAGAAGAGAAGCAACAGAGGTGGACACCTGCAGGGGACACGGCCATGTCTTGCGGCCGTGTCCCTCCAACAAGCTCTCACACGGCCGTGTCCCTCATGAACCAAACACGCACCGAATTTTAAAGCGGACGTTTCGTATAAAAGGAAAGAAGAAAGCTAGGTTAGGGGGTTGTTGACGATTTGGAGCAGATTTTGAGCCGTCAGAGATTAGAGCTAGGGTTTTACATTTATTTTCTTAATTTTGATTTCACTTTGGATCAAAACTAGCTAGATTAGATTGTTTATGCCAGTGATTCATTCTTCTTGCAAGATTTTGAACAAGAGATTCTTTAGAAACTTCAAGGAGCTGTAACTTGGTTTTGTTCTCGAACTTATTCACTTTATTTTTATTGAATGGATATTATCATGTCTATTTCAGTTTCTTTGAACATTAACGAGATGAATATGTTTGATTGCATTATGAACTAATTCAATCTAGTCTAGGGTTTGTATGGATCTGCTATGATTGTATGAATTGGTTATTCTCTTAACTAATAATTTCTTTTGCCTTTATTGAATGAAATATTGTTAACATATAATTGATTGGCCACCAATTGTGTGTTTTAGGTATTAGATGATGGATTGAGAGATGAAGTCTAATGTTGGAATAATTCAATTAAGGACTTAGGTGAATTAGAAATATAACCTATTAAAAAGATTGTTTCAATTATAACAAGATTAGTTGTAAGAGGTTTGAATGCGAGAGCTTATTTCCTTGACTCAATTAATTAAGTTCTTTAGATTTAATCTTAGAAATTAAATTAGTTAAGTGGAATAACCGTTCATGCAAATAAGTAGTAGAGAAGTGCAAACCCTAGACCTTTTATCAAGTGAATCAAAACTCAGCTCAATTTACTTTTATTGTTTTAAACTTCAATTCAATCTTTTCATTACTTAGCAATTTAAATTTCTTCAATTACTTGTTACTTTTAATTTGATAATCAATTACCCATTTTGGCTTCCTTGAGAGAACGACCTTGGGGCGATCACCTTTGCTACAGCTACCTCGTATACTTGCGAGTGACGCTTTGTGGTAGAGTTAATTTTAGCGCAACAGTTGTCTTGCTTGCACCATTATGTGCTTCTAACTATGGATGATTGGAGTAGAGTGGGTCTACTTAGAGTGAGTCTGCTTCAATGAGAAGGATCCTTTGGCACCTGAGATATTAAGTCCAATTCAGGTAAACTTCAACCTTCTTTATAGTATTGACTATGCATCCTTTTCTTGGATCTTCTTTATTCCTTAGTACCTTAGTGATCATCAAACTTGTCATAAGTATCATAATAACTCAAGATAGGTTGTTGGGGTTTACAAGTTAATAAAAAGCAAGTTAACATTTCATTAAGACTCAAGGGGACAAACTAGGGACCAATATTAATAAAGTGGATACTAGTTATTGGCTAACCAAACAATGACTAGATCATTTCTCTCTTAAATAAGCAAAGTTCAATTTCACCTCAAAAGTTCATCAAAGCATGTTCTAAGATCGACTAGGGCCTAGAAACTTATAATTATGCAGGAGCCCTCTCTAAGTAAGCATACACAGCTCAATGCTATAGAACAACTCCTTCACCAAGTCAATCAGATCATGATGCATAGATACACTAATTTATGAATATGAAGCTAGATTCATCATTGGTTCAACACCAAAATGAACAAAGACTAACAAAAATTTAATGAAATATAATTTATTCAAATAATCTTAATTTGAAAAACATAATTGTTCCAAAAATATTAAAGAAACCAGAAGTAAAATAAGTAGCATTCAAGCCTAAGGGAGTTTGTTGAATTATAATCGATGGTGCTTCATCTACTTGGACATGTCAGGGGCAATGGTCATCACATCCTCATCCATAATTCCTCCATATACATCTTGAAAGGAAGACAAGACATAACTTTCCATCAATCCTCCTTCTATCATGAAGGTTGTTGGTGGGGGCACTCTTTCAAACTTATGTAATGGATTGCTTTTAGTGTTGGGTTTATCGGGCTTAGGCAGCTTGCCATTGTCAATAAAATATGGGATCTCATGTCTTAATCAAACACATTTATCTGTATCATGCCCTCGCATTTGATGGAATTGACAGAAGGCCTTGGCAATAAAATTTGGTGGCAAAGGATCATGCAGCGGTCGAGGAGCCAATGGCTGCAATAGTCCTTTCTTTTGTAACTTATTGAAAACCCAAGACAAATGTTTCTTCAACTCTAAAAACTATCTTCTATTTGCTTGGCCAGTAGTTGCATTGATATCCATTTCTGACTGCCAGATTGATAGTTTCCTCTCTCATTTGTCCTTCCAGAAAAGCGATTCTTCTCACGTTCCCACTCTTCTAGTTGTAGTTCAGCTTAGAGAAAGTCTTTGAAATCTGTGATAAGGGTATGAGATAGTCTCTCAAGAAGGTTGGGCATGATGCCTCTCACTATCATTCTTATCTGGTCAGACTCAACAGGCCTATTCTTAAGAAGAGTAGCCTTACTTCACCTCTTCACATAATCAATAAAATTTTCATTCTGCTTTTGCCTTATTAATTCTACCTCCATCAAAGTAACTTCCAATTCCATATTATACCCATACTATTGGATGAAGGCTTTGTACATCAAATCCAAGTTCTTTTGAGTACTTTCATCTAAGGTGTTG